>JARHKZ010000017.1:0-1245391 GCA_029204075.1 Mycena capillaripes
CTACACTAGCTACTAAGAAATCGTTTATACTCTTTCGTAAGCTGGCATTTTCTTCTGTGTACATGTCATCTGTATCTGTATCTACCGTGTCCGTAGTGTCTATATTATTTAATTCTGTGAAGCGTCCATATGTCGTATCTAGGGGCGCCACTTTGGCCACAAGCGGGGGCCCCTTTAAAAACCCTTCTCACGAAGGATGGCCGCCAGGGCCTGCAGGTCTTCCTGCGTGTAGTGCTCGGTTTGGATGGATCGAATATTGAAATTTTTCTTGGGAGGCTCAGGGCACTCCCGCTTCATGTGACCGTCCTTGCCGCAGTTATAGCATTTAAAGGCTCGCGTCTGCTGTCGTGCCCTGTCCACGTCCATGGCGTCCGGATCTCTCGCTGGTGGGGCCACTTGTGTCATCCCTTTGTTAGCGGTGGGCGGTACTGTCTGTTCCACCCGGGGAGACCAAAACTGTCTCCTTCGTCCCTGTCGGATCTTGTCTCTCTGCAGATTGCCATCGATCTGCATCAAGCGGGCTTTAAAATCCTTGTACGTGGTGGGCAAAGCTGTCCCCCCCAGGTAGATTTGCGAAATGATCTCATGTTCAACGAGATCCTCCAATAGCTCAACCAAAAAGGCATTGTAACCTGTTGTTGTTGAGTTCAGGGAATACCCCGCCTGCTCCGCATAGAGCTCGAAATGCTGGAAAAACTCCACCAGCGACATTTTTCCCTGACGCGTAGTCGTCAGTTTCAGGTGGGCCAACTGCGCAAGGTTCTGATCCTTGAACGCGGCTTCCAGTTCGACAATCAACTGGTCGAACGTGTAGGTGGTTGGGAGGGCGCAATTGACAAACGTCCTCTTCTTCCAGTTTCGGACCCAGTCCGAAGCTGTGCAATCTGTTCCGTCCGCATTTCGGAGGAACGACACGGTGAAGAAAACTTTCTTCTTGTTGGTGTTTAACTCATCGTCATACGCGGCAATGTAGGTGGACAGGGAGTCGTGGAAGTTATTCCACTTGGTCTTGTCACCGTTAAAGAACAGTGGGGTGGTGGCGAGGATAACCTTAGACGACATGTCTAGGCTTAGGAGGTGGAAGGGAAGGGATAGTGGTGACGACGGATGTGTGGTAGTCTGCGGAGAGGGTGAAGAGGATAGTGACGGGCACAAATCGCTCTCGTCTGAGGAGTCAGGACTGGTGTGTATACGAGGTGCCAAACGGGACACTGTGGTGAATTCCGCACAAAGCGGTGGGTGAAGTCAATGCGGTCTTTTGCGAGCGAAACTATCCCGGGTCTTCTACAACACCCCCGACGATAGCGAGATGGTCCTCTCCGAAGATCTGACCAGTGCTCCTACGACTGCTTTGTGGCTGGGGACGGACTCAACGTTTCCCGTGGCCAAGCGTCTGTTCACTATAGTGGACCGCCAATGATTGGCACTGCAATTGTTTAGACTCGCTGTGGACGAGGTAGTATGTTGGTGGGTAAGAATGGATCTTCAAATACGAGAGTCCAAGTAGAAAGGTAAGGATGACGCAAATAGTGCGCGTAGTGGGGGAGAAAGGGAAAGGAGGTCGGTAGGGGATGGCGGTACGAGGGTATGAAGGGTAACCTTTTATTATGTCACAGTCAAGACTAAATCGCGTCCAATATCAAAGATAAAGGATTGGGGAGTGCGATGTGTATAGCTCGAAAGAGGATGGAATAAAAGGTTAACTACTACAGACGACTAGCTACTGTATATATACTGTTTTATCGAGCCGTGTGAACGAGAACATAAATATACTACAATAGTCTGTAACCATGTGTTGTACATGCATTGTCCATGAGATCTGTCAAGACCTATTAATTAAATGTGTGTTCCTCATGTGAACCATCCCTCCACCATGTGTTCTTACAAAGCGACCTGTATCCTCATGTATAAGGTGAATTTGTCGTGTGTTTGTCCAGAACGTTCCGAGGATATTAATAAGTGCTCATATAATATAAGCGCCAAAGATTAGATAGGCACATGTTTACATAAGGCGTTGGAACGATTAGATAGTATCAAATCGTGACAAGCAAGTCATATCAGCGACCTAGGAGTATCCAAAACAATACAATCTTGTGTTAAAACACTTTTCAAATCTCTCAGAACATGTAAAGCGACTAAGATAGTTCAGACAAATCCCAAACAGCCTTTAGCTATGAAGCAGCCATATACTGTAGTTGGAACCCCAAACCTCGCACATAGATTCTAATGTTGTTAGCGTGTTTTGGTGTGGCTTTGATGTTTGTACTAGAGCTATATTCATTTGTATTTCACGAGCAGCCACATAGTCAGTATTTCAGTGTCCACGCACTCTGTAGCCAACATTTGGAACTCAGCACCATCTGGGGTTATACTCCCACCTCCCAACAATGCTGTGCTAATAGCTTGAAAAGCAGTCGTCTCATTTCGGGGCTCAAGTCAGCTCAAGTCCATGTCTTTTACTGGTCCTTGCATCGACAGCAATGTCACCAATATGAGCTACTATCAGCCATCATTGCACTCATCTTATGCTTCAATGCTCCTGGCCACCATTTTTGGACACTAACCCCAAGTCCACTGTATCCACCATCTAATAGCAATGCTGGGAGTACTATTGCTGACCTCTTTGAGACCACTTCAGATTCAAAAACTGCATCTCTAGCCCCAGTTCATCATCTATTCAATCTCGACTATGGGACCGACACAACATCTGAGGATACCGGGAGTGTGGATAATTCAGTCAGCATGGGCAACCAATATGACCGTGTTCTCACCTTGAGGCTACCTCTCTGGACATTGCAGCAACCTCCCAATGTAACATCTGAAAGGGTGGGTCTCACCCTTCTTGTGAAGTATCACTTTCTCACATGAATGTAGGATGTCTTTGGTCCTATAAGCCATTGCTCATGCAGCCTCAAAGATCACATGGACCGTCAGAACACTGCCAGTCTTACTGCTCATACCAAGCAGCTTCAAATGTGCTTGTAGGTCAACAAGATCCAGTAGCATACCACAAAGTTTGTGCAGGGGCACAATATAAATAATAAGTGTCATTTACAATTGTAATAATACATTCCAGTCCTATATAATATTCGGGCTCGGTCCTTCATGAGCACACTTCTCCTTCAGTGCAAGGGTGAGTGGCCCGGAAAGATCATCATGCCACTTCCTTTGATCTGGGAATAATAGATGGGCTTAGTTGAGAGCATCCGAGACATGGGAGGGTCGGGTTGGGTGGACCCGACCCGACCCTCGGCACGATGGCAACAAGGCTGGCAAAGCGGCGGCAGTCAGTGATCCCATCATGATGATCATTTCGCGACCCAACCCGACCTTCCCCTTCAGAGAGACTACTTATTGTCTAGGTGACCTAGGGTCCACTTACAATACCAACCTGTGGAGAGTGGTTGTCAGGGTCTGTTTGGGTGTAGATAGCACCAAATAACACTTTTCATAATCTCGCATATGTACCCAACTGGTCCCTGAACTTTCCTAACATAGCCAATGAGATATATCTGTGAAGATTTGAGGCAAGAGACGTGTGAGAGGCTTTCTCGACATTTATCTGATAGTACAACAAATCCTGGGTTCAACTCAAGAAGTATGCACATTTCCAACAGAAGTTTGTATATTTCAAACTCACATTCCACGGCTTCCACCCCGGTATATCCCTGGCACCAGGAAATCTATGCATTGTTCTTTCTAACCGGCCTAGAGCCTAAAGATGTACACAGAAACCTTTCCGGCAGTGGCAAGGTGGTGGAAGATCAGAAGAGATCAGTTGTTTGTTAATGTTAGCCAAACGGTCGGGTCGGGTCGGGTCTGCACAGCATGTGGGTCGGGTCAGGTCGACCGGATCCAACCACCCCATGCATCTGATGTTCTGGCTTAGTTAGTGCAACCAGAAGGTATTTCCAGAGAAGTTTCACACTGTGGAATGCATGAGTGTTGATAATGTAGTGGTCATTATTTTTGTGCACAATGGAGTAGATTAGCCAATCTGACTCCTGGTGTTCTTGCATTTGTCACATGACCCACTTGCATCACAACTGTCAGCAATGGCCTATTAGGTCAGCTTGACCAGAACCTGGTACAGAATATCCCAACCAGGATTTAACTCAAATCACCTAGTAGTGGTGTGATGTGGACTGCAGTTCCTTCACTGCCAGCCCACTTTGTACTCTCTATTACAGTATGTCGGAGATGTTACGTCCTCTAAGGGTAAATTTCTGGTGGCTGAATCCGGTGTTTGTTATAGGAGTGTTCCTCCAAGGATGGGGTGTGGTTTGTTCATTTATTACTCGTCATCACCAAAAGTAACCGGAAATTGATTCACTGCTTTAGATCACGTGACCCGAGCTCAACCACACCTTATTGTCATGCAGAGTACCATAGATGTATGAAAATACGCCTAAGAAATGCCACAGTCGCTTTTCAAACAAGGCTGAGCTGTTCCAGGTTCAATTTGCTGAGTTTTACCCCGCAGCAGTTTGTGCACCATCTAAGCAGGCATGACTTGTCTGAGAAAATGCCCTGTTTTTGAGTATTGAGTCACCTTCCTTGAGTTTAATGTAATGGGTTATGTTCAATGTATGCTATGGAATAGTCCCCACTACATAAACCTCCATGTATGCCCACAGACTGAACCATGTGCCCCAATTTTCGAAACATATAGCCAAAATCAGGTGTACCCAAAACAATTGAGTTACAGAGGCTATATACATGCTTTTCGACGCCGATTTCGATATGAAATGCGAGAATATATCCAGATCAGCATTCACAAATAATCAGACCCAAAAGATTCCACAAATTTCTCCCATAATGAGTGAATTTCCGGTTACTTTTGGTGATGACGAGTACAAGTGTTCAGTCCTCCACACTGAAAGCTATTCCAATATATCTATTCTGTAGATTTCCTCTGGCGTAGGTAGCCTTCTTGATTTCTCTGGAAAATCTGTGAGCATAATGCAGAGGAGGACACAAAGGAGTTGATGAATGTGTTGAGGATGGGTAATTTTATTTCTTGTATGCAAATTTGTCATCTTCCAATTGATGTATCAAGTTGTGGTCCTAACAAGGAGCTTTCCGGAGTTTGTTTAACTTTCTTTTGGCAGACCTTGTCGAAAGTCCTTCTCCTTGAATTCCTCTGGCCTTCTCTTGTCTCTATCAGTGGAGCGAGTTTCTCAGGCTGATAGTTACCCAACCTATTGCAACAGTTACATGCAAATTAGCAGCCCACGCTGCTAGCTGGCTGTTGGGATGTCCTTTCCACCCGTCAAACTAAGATTCCTTGTCTGATATCCTACATACTCCCCAGTCTATCCTGCTGATATGTCTCCTTCCTCCAGGAGCGGTACCAGGTCTTGTACTCTTTATCTGTTGAACTGCCTCAAGTGAAGAAGTATGTGGGTTTTGCAGAATCGTCAGGCTTAATAAGCACCTTGAATTTTTAGGTAGGGAGACACAAGATGCTGTTGTGGTTATTTTTCTCCTCCTTTTATACCCTCCAAGGGCTCTTTCCCTCTGACTCCTCCATTCTTTCCCACTCTTTCCCCTTCTGTCAACTAGGAATGTTCCTGAAAAGGATACCCAAGAATCCCCTTTTGGCCGCAGAGTTTCCCATCTCCTACCTGCTCCCGCTGCTCCACCTCTCTCCCTCTACCTTTCCTCATTCCTAAATCCTCTTCTGCTGTTGCTGGTATGATCCAGCTGTAGGGGCGATGCATTTCCATGCCTTGCACTGGTTCTCTAGTGAAATATCAAGTATTATGATTTCTAGTACTGCACTCAATGGTGCTCCTGCCGTTGAGACAGCCTGAGAAAAACTAGGGTCAATATCTTGCATTTTTGCAACTTTTCGTGGCTATTCACATGGTCCGAGGAGCCTACAAAAGCATCCCGGTTTCTGAATGGCAGAGCTAGGAACCCTGTTTGGTGGTACAAAGGAGGGTCAGAGGGAGAGGCCCGAGGAGTGAACTAGTAATGTCTAGAGACTCGTTTATTGACAGATAGATGCGCCGAGGATTGTCACGGCTTCTATTCTGCATAGAGACATAGTACGAATTGGCAGTAACCATACAAAGTTTGTTTAAACAATGGGTGTCTCAACGGTAAATCGTGTTTAAGCACTATTTTTTTAAATATGTAGGGACGCTGAGATTAAACAGTGTTTAAACTGGAGAGCAAAATAACAACCCAAGGTGGGGATTGAAGCCACGCCAGGCGCTAAAGGATTACATGAGTTTGAGAGAAATCCCACATACTCCTACTGAGCTACCGAGACTATGGGTAAAGTCACAAGAGACGCGTGTTCATGGGTCATAAAAAAGATCAAAATCTATTCATGTCTAAGTCCATCTTATGTTGTGCAGCTATAAGATTTCACTGGCTTTAGTTCTCATGGAAGTTTCAAGAGTGCAAGATCCATTGAATATACTCACTACAGGGACAATTGGCACAGTTTTATTAGTTCCCACCTTTTCTTGAGGTCATTCATGGGAAGTCCTTGTTATTGGTTCTTTGGTGTAGTGGTTATCCATCCTTCACCCTCTCTTCTTTAGAATCTGGAGGTCCCTTGTTCAACCCCCACTGTGAACAGTATTTTTGGCAATTACACTGTTGAAACACAGTTTAAACTTTGTTGAAACCTTGCTTGATCACTGTTTAACATTGTTTCAACATGCTATCAAACCTGTTTGAAGATTGTTGGCTACCACAACAACGGTCACTACACATTTGCTTGTTTAAACAAAACAGTAATTATACCTGATTTACCATTGTGACGCAGTTTGTTTAAGCAAACTTTGTATAGATTTATGAATTGGACTACAAGGTCCGAGGAGGACTCTCTAGCGTATAGGACAGGGCTCAGTGGATTGGAAGGGTCCTTGGAGCTAGTCTAATACGATAGGGTTGCTCACAAAGCTAAATAAAGAAGTGTACGCTATGGGGATTGAACCCACGCGAAGTAGAGAGACACGTGAAAGTCCACAGAAGTTTCCGAGGAACGTAACAGAGACAAGCAAAACGCTGATCGCGATTGATCGGGACCGTTTTGGGAAGTGCCGACGCATGGGTGTTGACGTGGCATGGTGGCCCGCTGGAGAACGGACATATGAGAGCGGAATTACCTGAAGGGACTGGATTATCAACCAGGCGGGCAGGTTTCGTCGACCTTGGGTGCAGACGGCATTTGAAACTGACATTATTATACCCAAATAAGGGTTCTTGGAGGTCATACAAGCTGATTTTCACGACAATCCATCATGATGAACACCTCGGCCGTCGTTTCCTTGGCGGAACATGACTCAGATATCGGACTATTTATCATATCAGTTTTACATCATCAGTTTTGTTCAAGTAGTATAAAAGGAGTAGAAGGATCCCGCAATGCCCCAGCTCATCGCATCCCCACGGATTCAGCCTCACAGCTAATCTCTGTTTGGTGTTGGTGTGTTTGGGTCAGTCTTGCGGAGATATAAAAAACATATAGTCTCTGTTTGTGATTGTTCTGTAACTCAACAAATAAAGAAGTTGGTTCTAGAAAAGCTCGAGTGCGAGAAGTAAGGAATTAAGTTTCGAAGTTGTTCGCCCTCAGAGGCAGGTGTTCACGTATAAAACCCAAGTGTTAAATGTTGGCCCTAGCGTTTGGTGTTGAAAGTGTTATTAGCTTTTGGACAATTGGTTCATCTGTCTATTAAACTTAATCAATACATCTGTCTTATGGAATCGGAAGGTGGCTAGCTTTAGGCGTTTGACAAAAGGTGCTTTCATTGCTAGTGCTCCTCGGAGTAGCTGAGTAAGTTTTGAGACCCTCCATCTGCCCTGCAGTAACAATCTAAGCACTAGATGTAACGAAGTTGTGTCATTTCTGAAGCTAGTGTTCAGTCCTCAGATCTATTAAACCTCCAAATCTATATCTATAAAAACCTAAAATCCCTAGTTCACTAGGTCCTCGGAGACGTACTTCCGTCAGTTTCGGCTACTGAAGTTCCTATAAAACTCTATTGAGCTTCTGTGGAGAGACTGCTCAGCGTTTAAGAAGTGAAAGTTCCATTCCAGCTGTCCGCATACTATGGACTGGACCCGAATTCAACCGAGGAGCGCATTATAGTTGAGGGTAGTGTGTGTGTGTGTGTGTGTGTGTGTGTGTGTGTGTGTGTTTTGTTGAGTGTGTGTTTTGCACACATTTAGCAGGTTTCCTAGGCCTACCTCAAGCGCACTGTTTCACCGTGTCATGAAACTCCTTTAGGTCCTTTCTAGTACACCGACTGCCAATGGCGAGTTTCTGTCCATGAGGTGCAGCTCCGTTCTAGGAATATGTTCCTCTGATTGAATTCCTGCATTCTGAAGCAGGTTGCAAAAGCCAAGAGCTGTGTCTCATATGTTGGTGAGAGTGCTCTGCCTATGAAAAACATTTCCTCAAGTGAGTCCTGTGTTCTGGAGCAGATTGTGTAGTCTGGAGGTGCATTTCATATGTTTCTGTCGAGGACATTGGTGCTCTGCCTATGAAAATTGATCCCACAAGCAATATCCTGTGTTCTGGAGCAGACTGCATAGCCTGGAGGTGCATCTTGTATATTTCTGACAAAGATACAGGTACTCCACCGATGAAAATCGATCCTGCAAGCAATATTGTGTGTTCTGGAGCAGACTGCATAGCATGGAAGTGCATCTTGTATATTTCTGACAAAGATACAGGTGCTCCACCTATGAAAATTAATCCCGCAAGCAATATCCTGTGTTCTGGAGCAGACTGCATAGTCTGGAGGTGCATCTCGTATATTTCTGTTGAAGATACGGGGATGCCTATGGCCGATGCGAAGGATATGTTTGAGTATGGCAACGGCACCCTGTACCCTTAAGGCATTGGCTGACTTGGGCTAGAAAGTTCCTTTGGCACAACACGGGTCACGGTGTCGCCTGCAGCATTTTTTTTTTTTTTTTGCAAGGTGAACAAACCCATCGGTGGCCGCCTCATTCAGGTGTCGTTGATATACGGGCTTTTGTTGTATCCATTTGTAAATATTCCTCACCCCTGCTTACAGATCTGACAGCCGGGTGGTGCAAGTGGATTTTACTGTGCAAGGTATGCACTCTCATTTGCCGGGCAATAAGTCGACTAACTATCATTTGAATTTCCAGTAAATATGGCAAGCAGCTTCAATGCACTTGAGCCCAAATCAATTTTGCTGATCTCCCACAGCACTCGAGGGAATAATAGAATCCATGGCTGCCGAGCTGGATCCTGCATGGAGCATCAAGGTCAGTCCTTCCATCTCTGGGTTACCCTCATAGTGACGCTGCCCAGATCACCCTTGCAGAAATGGGCTTTTTCCGCACTAACTTTGTTAAAAACCACACCTACACCGTGTATACCCACCCAGCATACACTGCACCAACACTGTTCAATGGGCAACATTACTCGCACCATGCTTGCTAATGTTGACCCCAAAATTATCAACAGCGACCCAGCAAGCTTGCATGTCGGATATACAAGCTAGCAAGATTGGAAAAGCCACCACTGCATGTGATGCTCGGCGCAGAGGGCCCTGCGATGCTCGGATCAAAGCTCGTTAAAGATGAGCAGAAGAGTATGGTCGGTAGATTGGCCGCGCTTGATTTTAGAGTTTTGATGTCCCATTGTGAGCTGGCAACTATACAACTGCGATATCTGCCCTTGCGCGACTTTCCTCTGCTCCTGCCCTCAATGAACACTTATTGAGGCAGCGGGGTAGAATTCCTCGATTTTATTGGGTCTAGATTCTCGGTGACACATGTGGAAGACCAACACATATTTCGATTTTAACTCTACTAAACCAATTGATTCATGGCAAGTTCTCCATAAATATACTACCTTGGTATGCAAATTGACGCGTCAAATGCACAGTACGGGAATATGTTCTGCCACTGATTGATTCCGTGCATGGTGGGCAACATGCATGACGCAGCAGTGAATGGGAACAATCCCACTTTCTAACAGCAAAATAGACACAGAAGACTAGTACTGCACGGGGAAGTCAACGGGTAACTCACTGGCCAACAACTTCTTCTTTCGACGGGTGGTGGAGGTGGGAACTCGCGAAGCAACTATCGGAGGACTGGTGGCATAGTGTCAAGCCCGAAAAGGAGGCAAATCTGGATAATACCAAAACGTGGGGCTAGATATCACAAAGCAATCACCGTGCCACACTCAGTGCACATGTCAATCACAGTGGAATTGAGACTTGCTGAGGTGGCAAGGAACCAAGTCGGGTGTGGCAAATCTAATTCTACTCGAAATCCACACTGTCCCATGTGGGGACCACTGACTTCATTTAGGAAATTTCTGAGGAGCAGCCTTAACCAGCTTGAGAATAATACCATGTATAGAGAAGGAGAGCCAAGCATGAGATATTTTGCTGCACAGAGGACCAAAGCAAACGGCCCACAAGGTGGCACAATGCCACTATTGCCATCTCTTCCGGAAATTAACAGCTTGGACGTACAGTAAGGCTGGCTGACCAGATGTGGGTGGTTTTACTCGTGAGCGTAGGACAGCGGGAATGCTTGGCCGGGGCGCCCGGGAGAGGAGGGCAGTGTGGTGTGGAGTATAGAAGGATGCATTGGAAGTTTCCGGCTCATGAACAATGGGACATCAAAAGTCGAAATTCAACCGCGGCCAATCCGCCAATCATAAGAAGAGGGAGAAGTACGTGCAGTGGGCTTATGGCTTGAATTTTGACGAGTGATGCCGGAATTGTGTCATATCACTGAAGATTGATTTAATACATCTATCACTGTGTTCTAAGGGTAAGTACACCCAGGGTCTGACTATCCACGTAGAGCCAGACATAGACAGACATGTGGGCCTATGTCTGCCTATGCCACATAGACCAACCTTGGTCTACATGGGTCTACCTGGGTCTACCTGGATAGGCCTATGTAGACCAAGCTAGTCCGGGTGGGCGATGCTTGGAGGTCTTCACAGTGTGTATTAGACAGGTTGTGCAAAGCCACACAGAGCCGCATGCGGCTATTGGACATTGTGCAAAGCCGCATGATAAACCGATGGATTTATGAGTGGATTGATGTTCATTTCGATGAAATATGGGTAAATTAGGTGCAATGCAGTACATGATACCACTAAACAAACATAATGTGCATCCTTTTCGACAACATTATTAGGGTTTGCCACAGCCGCTGTGCGGCTATGGCCGTGATGCTGCTGAAACACGCCATTTTCCACACTTCCTTCTCCCACCTGATGCCGGAATCAACACCGGCAGCTTTCAAAGGAGTGTATGCAAGATTTAGATACGTAATGGATAGGGAAACAAAAGCCGCACGGTGCCGCATGCGGCTCTGTGCGGCTTTGCACAACCTGTCTATTAAATGTATTTTGGGTGGGTTTTAGACTCGGTGCCAGTCTCTACGTTGAGCAACAAGACTCAGTAGTAGTATGAAAAAAAAATTATGGCAAACGGACAAAAATTGGGGGAGAAAAAAAAAGTGGCGGAAGTGTTGCTCGAGCGTAGACGAGTAACCCTGCGCGCGTTTTTTTCTTTCTCTCCCAATTTTTCTCGGATCGACTTCAAATAAATTGCAACCTCCTACTAGGTCTTGTTACTCAACATAGAGCTGGTGACGAGTCTAGGTGGGGTTATCAACATCTGTTTGACTCGGGCCGACACTGATGCGCAGTTGATCGCATCGCGTGATGGATCGCCAGCGTGACGGCATGACGATCGGGCGGCAGAAAACTTCATAGGTTGAAGGCAGGTGAAAGACTCCTTGGCTAAAGCTTGAATCTGGACACCAAAAAATTAAAACCTGGTTTGTCAAGGTGGGTCTTGGGTGGGTCTGCCGAGGTCGACCAACATAGACTGATCTAGACCAAGCGTGACTATGTGACATAGCCCGCGGTGGACAGATCTGCCGCCATCCGGGGCGATGTGGGCTAGACCAGGTCGATGTACCCGGGTAGCCCGCGGTCGGCAGATCTCGGCAAGGTGGGTCTATTTTGAGCCTCAACGCAGTGTATCCTCCCAGTACAAGATTTTCCAGAGTTGATTGCGGAACAATGTTGATGTTTAGTGCATTTCTGTGAAAGTCGCCGCCGAAAAACAAAGTATTTACGAAAAAAAGAATGGGACTGATGGCAGGACTGCCATTACGGCCATCATTAACGGCAGAGAACGGCCGATTCTCACTTTTAACCTGGTTTTGACTATATTTATTGCTTGGGGGAACGATGTTCCCACAAACCCCCCTCATTTCGCCTTACAGCACGTCATTTGTGTAAGCTTTCGACGGTATTACTAGGAGGTTTGAGCAGTTTAGGGGCAAATTCTCGCCCAAATTTTTGGCTGTCGCTTTTGCTCAGGCTTCGCTATTATTCGCCTGACCCTTCATCTAAAAATTCCAGGGTTTTTCTTTTTGAACGATACGTGCGAAGGGTTAGAAGGTTTGAGCAGTCGAGTGGTAAAATTCTTGCTTAAATTCTTGGTTGTCGCTTTTGTTCAGGCTTCGCCGTTATTCACTTGACCCTTCATCCTGAAATTCCAGGTTTTCCTTTTTGAACGGTACGTGTGGCCTCCGTACTCGTCCAGCGGATCCCCACTTTCTTGAGTTCTCTCTTCCGGACGACACCCGTCGGATATCAAGGCGTCTGACACGTGTTCACAGTTGCTGAATCCGGTAAGCCCGGTTCGAGCGTTCGGTTTAGATTCGGTAACAGAGCACATGGTCCACCAATCCTTGTCGTCTTACCATGTCTTCCAAAGGAGTCGCCCTTGTTACTGGCGCTGGTCCGTCCACAGGCCCCTTTTCAAGGATTGATTCCCGTTGCTCATGATTATCCCCCGATTAGCGCAAGGAATCGGCAAGAGTATCGCGCTCCGCCTAGCCGAGGACGGATACGACGTCGCGGTCAATGATATCCCCAGTAATTCGGAATTGCTCGATGCTGTGGTCGCCGAGGTCCAGGCAAAGGGGCGAAAGGGTGTCAAGCGCGTTGCGGATGTGTCGCAGGACGAGCAGGTCAAGGGGATGGTCGAGCAAGTCGTGGAGGAGCTTGGTGGCCTTGATGTTGTGGGTCCTTTCTAATCTCGCTCTCTTGCCGCCAACATCACGGTTTCTCCTTGGAACTGATCGTACGTAACAGATGATTGCGAATGCGGGCGTCCTGCACAAGCTTGTGCCCATCACCGAACGTATGCGTTGGTATTTGAACAGTTTTATATTTTCTGACACTGCGCAACAGTGACTGCAGACGAATGGGACAGAATTATGAACATCAACGGCCGAGGGCCGTTCCTTTGCTACAAATATGCCGGAATTCAAATGATCAAACAGGGCCGCGGAGGGCGAATCATCGGCGCTTCTTCCTTGGCGGGAAAGCAGGGTACGCGCCTTACCTTTCCGAGACATCAAGCTGATTGGCCTTGTAGGACAAGCAAACGCGGCGGCTTATTCCGCATCTAAATTTGCAGTGAGAGGTCTTACGCAGGCTGCTGGTAGGCTGATTTCTCTTTTTCCAAGATCGGGTAAATAATGAATGAACTTCAGCGATGGAATTTGGAGCGCATGGAATCACAGTGAATGCGTACGCACCTGGAGCCATTGACACCCCGATGAGTAAGTGGGCCCCTAAAATCACTCCGAAGTGGCTTATAATAGTCATTTAGTCGCTGTCCTCCGTGACACGGTAGAGCAGGTACAACCATGCTTCCACTCCACCCATTCCGATGACCACTAATCAGCAACTCAGTTCACGAATTTGGCGCGTCTCAACAAGATTGGGTCAGTTGAGCATCACGAAACTGAAGCGGTCCAGTTAATCGTATAGTATAGCGTCCCAGCGGATATCGCAAATCTCGTTTCGTTTCTGGCTTCCAAGGAGTCTCAATTTATCACAGGTGCGGTGAAACCTGAAGTTAATTTTTGATGTTTAGTATTGACAAAGATGTCTCGATCAGGACAAACTGTGGGTCGTTTTGAACTCTTCCAGCGGGGGCGCAGTGCTTATTCCATCGTCTGCAGATATCAATCAATGGAGGTGTATTTTTCGATTAACTGACTGCCTGTTTTTGGTATCCCTTTTGAAGCTTGCATGTACTCTGACCAAAATCCATCTGTATGCATCGAGTTCAGGAGGGCTGTCTAAAATACTGGGGACGGTTCGTACCAGGGATGCCGTAGTGAATTGCCGCCGCTCACCAATAACTTATGTGAACGTCCGTTTCTCGGCCACCGATGCGAGCGGAATCGCACGCCATCACCTTGGATTGGCTAAACCCTGCTAAGCCAGAAGCTAGTTCACCTTCCGGTTGAAGTTGCAATCAGCTGGCGGTTTGGACCTATTTGGGGGTTGATGCAGATTTCCGTCAACTTCCATTACTTCGCGGAAGGACGCGTGTTCCGGCATGCTATAAAGATACGACTAGCTGCTCTATGTATGAGCACCATTTTGTTGTAGCGTCTGTCTACGAGAGACTAACCTACACCGTGTATACCCACCCAGCGTACACGGCACCGACGCTGTTGGGCAACGTTACCAGCGCCATGCTTGCTAACGTTGACCTTAGAATTATCAAAGGCGACCCAGACAAGCTCGCACGTCGGCTGTACAAGCTAGCAAGATAGGAAAACCCGCCGCTGCGTGTGATGCTCGGCGCAGAGGGCCCTGCGATGCTCGGCCCAAAGCTCTCTAAAGATGAGCAGGAGAGGGAGAAGTAAGCGCAGTGGGCCCAAGGCCTAGAGTTTGACGAGTGATGGTGGAAGAGTGTCTTACTGAGGGCTGGTCATAATAGATTATTTGAGATGCTGTGTGATGAGTTTCCGTTTCAATTGTCCACTGCGAATTTCCAGCTTCAAGGCCTATAGCACGTTGGCTCTGGTATACATTCCCCTCGACATTGGGCATCAATTGTAATTCCGTTCTACTTACCAGTCGAAATACTTTAAGAATTCCCAGAGGTATTTGTGGAACGTTTATTGCTGTTTTGAGTGCACGACGTCCCCGAACGGTCGCCTCCGAGAAAATCCACCTGGCAGGTACTATCTATCCCATTTCTGTTACATATCTTGAAGTAAAATCTATATAGTTTCACAATTGGAACGATTTCATGTATTTCAACTGCAAAATGGAGTTATCAGCTAATCAACTTCCGATTCCCAGGCTGTCAAGTACTTTTGTTCCATCTTCCATGGTAAGTTTGGAGCCTCCAAGGTTGGCGGACCGAAGAAGAGCTTGCTAACGCTACATCCTATAGTTCTTGTATGCCTGAAATTCTCACCTTTCGTCGGTTCCAGCGACAATCCCGTGGACAAATATGCTTGGGTATGGTCCATCTGTTCTAAAACTGCTGCTCACTTTCGAAATCACTTTCATTCGTCGCCCCGATTCTCAATTTGAGACTCGTTCAAGCTTTGAAGCTGACTCCGTGGACTGGCGGCGGCGTGCGTTACATCACAAGTGTCGTCATCGTCGGGGAACGCCTCTTGACTTCGTACTTACCACCACCATTTCCCGTCGCCCCCGCTTTTCCCGCCTCTCTCGGTGTCATCTTCCCTTCCCTGTCGTACCCGTCGCGGCCGCATAAGCTATCCTCTCCTAAGTCTTGTGCGATCCACTAGGCGTGTGTGACTTGCACTTCATCTATTATGTTCCACCTACTGACGCGACGCGTACGCGCCTATGGACGTGCCTAGGACCTTCTAGGTGGGTATCTCCATCACATCTGTCTTCGGCGACTTGAACTGGCGCGTAAAATCCGGATTATGTACAGGACACGGCATAGAGACTTTCCGACGTCTTTCGGTATCACGACACTACTCTCTCAGAGTGACGTCCTTAATGGATCCACGCACAATACTCTGAAAGGCCTGTTCTTTTTCTATTCGGCCTCGCATGTACCAAAGTTTCTCGCTTTACTGCACGCCTGCTGTTACTCGGTTCCCTCCACTTCTCCCACTAGCGGTCGTGGTCCTCGAGCTATACACATCACGCGCTTACTTCCAGAAAACCATCGCTGACGTGTCCTCGCTTACATTCAGGTACGGCAGCCTGCCGTTTCATAAATTGTACTTACTTCGATTTCAACTTCAGATGTGAACGAAGCAGTCGACGCGGAGACAATTTTCCGTACGTTTTCCTCATTCCTGACGGAGTTCATTGCTGATCCCTGCTCCCAGCGTTCAGTGCCGCCCCATCAACACGCCGATAATGTTCGCACTCCAGCTATTACTTGGGTACGTCCTTTAATTATTCCTGATGCTGACCTTCTCGCTCTGCTGCGCACTTCCACCGTCGTTAGCCGGTTCCCCGACCCTATCAATCCGTCAATCCACGTACGAAATGCTTGAATCTCGCGCGATTCAGGTATGGGAATGTCTCGTGGTCGATGTCTTGTTAAACCCCCATAAAACCCTGATGCCCCTTTGGGAATACCTCGATCCAAAATCGGTGGTCTCGTCGCTGTCGTGTTCTCGCTCACGTTCCGGCACGCCAGCCTTTCCTTTCGTTTGAAGAGTACTAACATTCTGTTTGTAGATCATAAGGAAGCGTACGATGCGAAGATCAGTTTTCGTATGAGAGTACTAACATTCTGTAAAGAAGCGTACGACGCGAAGATCAGTTTTCGTATGTTTCTATCTTCCTATGATCGCTGATTCTTGCTCCTAGCATTCCGCTCGACGCCATCGCAACTCATTATTCCTAGTACTGGAACCCGACGGGGTTCACTGACACTATTCGGCCTTCGAGGAAGGTCTCTGGTGGGTGGTGATGAGGTTAGTACTTGTATCATTTGTGGTTTCGAAGCGAGAAATGCAATATATGGTGTATCACAGTGCAAGGGATATGTCGGAAAACGTTGGTGCATTATGGCATCTGCGTAAGTGTCTGATATTACGAAAGTCATCTTAGAAATGCCTGATATTGGCCTGATAAGGGCCTTATTCTGGGGTTATCAGGCCTTTAGGAGACTTTCGTAATATCAGACGCGTATACGTTCAAAGCCCAAAGATTCAAGGAACTTGAAACGGACTTCGAGCTGGCTAAGGAAGAGCACAAGCCGCGGGTCCGTGGAGGGGCATGAGGAGTAGGGGCTAGGGGGTACGGTTACGGTACACCATTTCAGAAACCCGTAGATACCATGACTTGGCCCGCGGATGGGGGGGTATCGGAAGAGAACCGGAACCAGGGCGGTAACAAATTCATCCTTACTTTTTTTTCAATCCGCTTCGATGACATCTGACAAGAGTCGACGACAAGAGCTCCCGATGAGAAAGAGAAACCCTGGCAACCTTCGTTCCTGAAGGCCAGACATCCTGTTCCTCGACCCACCCTGTGGCGAACTCAGGTATTTGCATTCCCCCTTATCGGACTCGAAAGCAGTCTGCCAAGGTACGCCGCACATAGTGCAGTATATGCGGCGTCCTTGGCAGACTAGTGCAGTATTTGCGGCGTACCTCGGCAGACTGCTTACGAGTCTAACTCCCCCTATCAGTACTAGTTTTCCTCTCGGATTGCGTCAATACAGACTTAATCTGGCTTTTTTTGGACCTTGATCCGGTGCGGCGGGCTGAATACACGACATAATACACGACATAGTGGAACAAGTCTCAACCAGTGACGAGAATCTCTCTCGTTATAAAATTAGACCTGTCCATTCGAAGCTTTTCAACTTCGCTTTTGGGAAATCAGCCCCGATTCTTTGGTATATCAACGCTAATGCAGGGACTTGACCGCCGTGGCAAGCCACGAAGTGGCCTATCGCACTCTTGGATATTCTGCGACTCTTCTCTTCTGACAGCCGATCTCCGTCGGCGAAAGGGCTTTAAGGCAACGCGCCGATGCAAGAGCACCCCAGGACCTCTCTCCCACTGGAACCATCCCAGACTGTTGAATGGCTTTCTTTCTACTCTTGGCTCTAGGAGTTCTCTGTTTCGTTCTGTGGATACGAAACGTAAGCTCTCGAGAAGCGGGGCTTCCTCCCGGCCCACCGACTCTCCCCCTTCTTGGGAACCTGCACATATTTCCCACTGAATTCACTCACTTCAAGTTAGTTTCTCAAGACCCGCTTTGATTCATATTCATCATCTGGTTTGTTAGATTCACAGAATGGGCTCGGAAATATGGCGGGATTTATTCGGTGAGTGCTAATCGCTCATCGAGTCTTATTATTTACGTGTCTTCCCCAGCTGAAAATCGGTCCTGGGACAGCAGTGGTGCTCACCGACCCGGCTGCAGTCAAAGAATTAATGGATAAACGGAGCGCATCAACAGCTGACAGGCCTTCGATGTATGTTGCCGATCTAATCACTGGAGGGATGAGCTTGGCGATTGCCCGGTACGGTTCGTGATCCATCCTATGTATACTGATGATACACCGAAATTAACCTGGCGAAATTCAAGCCGAAAAATGGAGGACGCTTCGAAAGATGGCACATGCCATTCTGACACCGCAAGCGTCGGCACGCCACCTCCCCATTCAGCAGGCGGAAGCTACGCAGCTGCTACACGATATTCTACTTCAACCCGAGGTGCGTGTCCCAATGTAAATTCAAACATCGCTCACCTTGAACGTCGCCTTGTTTTTACAGGGGTTCTACAATCACATTCGACGATACTCCAGCTCGGTCATTCTCTCTGTCCTCTACGGCAAGCGCGCACCGCGCTACGAGACGCCCGAAACCGTCGCGTTCTTCAAAGCCCAGCACGAATGGACGGCACTCTTGGAAGCCGGGGCGACGCCCCCCGTCGATTTGTTCCCCATCTTGAAATACGTGCCCGAGCGGTGGGCGAAGTGGAAGCGCGATTGTGCGAAGGCGCGGAGGCTCCAACGGGAAGTGTATTTCGGCTTGTTGGACCAGACGAAGGAGAGGCTGAAACGGGGCGAGGAGAATGGGAGCTATATGGAGGAAATGTTGACGCGGCAGGAGGAGTTTGGGATGGATCGGGAGATGACCGGGTTTGATATTTTGTTTTGCTCATTGAAATGGAAGTTGCGGAGCTGACACGGTTAATAGATATCTCGGCGGCGTGCTGATTGAAGGCGGATCGGACACGACCTCTGCCTATCTTCAGTGGCTGATCATGGCTTTGGTTACGCATCCTGACGCGCTGAAGAAAGCACACGAGGAAATTGATCGTGTGGTTGGCGAACATCGCATGCCGACCCTGGATGACCTCGACCATATGCCGTATATTCGTGCTATGATTCTGGAGGTATGTTCATCTATTCTACTTGGTTTAGCGGTGGGCTCACTGGATTAGACGCATCGATTCCGACCGATTTTACCCCTTTCCCTTCCGCATTGCAGTCTGGTTGCAGAGGCGGTACGTTTTATTCAAATGTCATAAAAACTCATCCCCATCTTACTTATCTGCAAAGTACAATGGTTTTGTTATACCTCAAGGGGCCACTATTTTCATCAACGTTTGTAAGTTCGAGGAATTTACTTCTACCTCTGTTAAACATGCCTGATCGCAGGGGGGATTTTCCATGACCCAGGCGAGTCCGGCTCCTTTTAGCTTATCTTGAAACTTCTGAATGATTTGTTTTTTCAGAGCTTTACGAGGACCCAGAGATTTTCAACCCCGACCGCTATCTACTAACGGAGAATGGCACTAGGCCTGGAGTTGATGGCAGCAACTTGCGACCGACCTTTGTGTTTGGAGCTGGTCGTGTGAGTACCATTAACGATACTAGCTTCGTTCTCTGACGAGTGTGTGAACGATAGCGAATTTGCCCTGGTCTGCACTTGGCACAGAACTCGATAGTGCGCCGTTTTACTGCGATAAAATTGCACTGTGGCTCAAATATCATTCAGAATATCAATGCCATGAACCTCGTTTGGGCATTCAACTTTACCAAGGATACAAACGCGGCGGGAAACCCCATCGAGTTGGATACCTTCGACTTCGAAACGGTGAGAACTTAGTATCAGCGACCTTCCAACCCTGACCCGAGGGACCGACACAGGGCGTTGTGACTCTCCCACGACCCTACAAGTGTAAAATCACCCCACGCTCAGCGCAGAAGGCAGAAATCATCGAGCGCGAGTTCTTCGAAGCGGCGGATACCTTCTCGAAGTATGAGTTTGGACTTTGCCAGGAGGACCAAGAATTTGTGGACCAGTCTCGAGTCGCCAGGCACTGAACCCAGCGTTTTTTGTTTGTTTCTGTTGCGCTTGTTTGTATTATTCGTGTTACATCGATATTGTTGATCGTATACCCCTCTCGAGGTCTTGTAACCACAACAAAAAATGGACAATTCTTGGACTCGGATAACAAGTGGCTCTGAGTAAATCTCAGGTTTAGGCGAGGGTGGCGATGTTGGATCTTGTTGGAACCTATCGGAAGCTTTCCACATCGATGCAGGATCGTAAACTCGTGATCAGTCTGCCGTACCTTGGCAGACTGGCGACGAGTCTATAGTGTTGCGTGAAATAGGCTTTCGAAATTTACATTTGTAAATTTACCCGGCTAATTAGCGGCTAATTTACTCGAGTGTTGGGAGGGGTCGAAAAGAGGCTGTAAATTAGGGTAAATTAGGGTCAAATAGCTCCAGCAGAGAGGAATCGAGGGATTTTGATATACATTGGAGAGGGTCTATGACCTCTCTGGGGGAGATGAACCGACGGGGCTCGCAGCGGGAGGGTGAAAGCAGGAAGAAAACCCAATATGATTGCCGAACTTGACATGAGAACTAAGTACTCTAGCTACGCGCTGTCACCCACGCCACAGTCACCCCCCTCCAAAAAACGTCCAAGCAAAGCGAGGGACGGGGCGCGACCCCGCGCCTGGTAACTATCCAGCCTCTCCCATAAGCTCACAATGGTGCACCCACAAATGAGCAAACTCCGTGATAGCAGGATCGAAAAGAAGTGCCAGGTGGTGGTCGAGATGCCCCATGTGCGCAATAGCACACAGGAATACGAGGTGGTCAGGTGAAAGCCTTGCAAGTAGATCAAGACGTGCTTCGGGGTTAGGACTCACACGACCATCCGGATGTATGAGGGGAGGCCACACCACATCACATAGATGGCCAGCAGCATCCAAAGCAGGCGGAAGTGCACGGCTGCATGCATGTGCCAATTGGTGAGCTACTGGACCGTACTCCGTCTCCACGGGGAACTCGCTAGGCGGATGGTCATCTGGAAATAAGCAGAGGGATGGTGCAGGTAGATCGTCTGGAGGGACGTCATCGGGGTGGATGGGGTCGTCAATGTGCAATGGCACAAACCCAAGGAGATCGGCAGGTCGAGCATGGGACCGGCCTTCAAGTAACGGTGCTAGTGGCGTCAGCTGCGGTGGTGTCAAAAGCACATTTGGAGGAGGTGCGGCTTCATAGTGGAGGGTCGGCCTCTCCCAGTAGTCTGCGCGAAGGCGGCGCTTACGTCGACGGATGGCACGCCAGGGGTGTGCACTGACACTACAGAGGGTAGCCCAGTCACGAGGGGCGCACGCGATGGACACGACTGCCGTAAGTGCAGCAGGCTCAGGGATGTCATCGGCCCACGAGGACGACTTGGGGGAAGAAGGCCCATAGATGTACTCCCGAATGTGTGCCGGCCATTGTGATGGGGGAACCGGGATGTTCTCGTCGAGCCAATGCTCTGGAAACCGGAAGGAGGGGGAGTAGTACGGCCTCGTGGCATCGACGGCAGGCAGCGGGGCCGCGGGAACAGCCTGGATGACGTGGACAGCGTGGGGAATGAGGGTGTCGGCAGAATCGCTGTTGTCGACGAGGGTGGGGGTCGATGGGTCAAAAGGAGGTTGGGTGAGGATGCTTACAGGAGCTCGTTGTGTCCTCTCTTCCTCGATTCTCTGCTGCTCCGCTTCCAGGAGCTTCAGTTCCCTCTTCTTTTTCCTCGCTTTTTCCTTCTTCGCACCGCTTGTCATGACGTAAGGGCGAAGGAAGCGAAAGAGCGACGGGGAGCGTGAATGTGCGTCAAAAACGCGTTCGATGCGAGTGTCGTGCCGGTATGAGCCAAAATAGTTGGTGGATGGGGGCTGGGTCGGAGAGAAAAAAAAAAGCCGGGGAATGTGCTCGCAGCAGGTGCGAGAGAGGTCGATGAGAAGTCGCCAAGAAACTGCTCTACAAAGCAGAAAGCCTATCTGGGCCAAAGGACGCGTGGAGTCGAGCGAATCCCAGTCTCATCACCAAATGGAGAGGGTCTATGACCTCTCTGGGGGAGATGAACCGACGGGGCTCGCAGCGGGAGGGTGAAAGCAGGAAGAAAACCCAATATGATTGCCGAACTTGACATGAGAACTAAGTACTCTAGCTACGCGCTGTCACCCACGCCACAACATACATTTGGAATCAATCCCTACATTGCGCGGCGCGCTCCAAAAGACGCCCTGAAGGCCTTGAGAATCCCGCTCAAGGATTTCTTGGACGGCGATGCCCCGTTCGACCGCAAGAGAAAACCAACCGAATCGGCCTTCTCAAGAGAGACGACTTTGATATTCTTGCCGTAAGTATCGTCACCGTTATATGTTTTGTTTCGTTAACCCGGTCACAGACCCTCGCTATCAAAATATTTTCCTACAATCCGCCCTATGAGAGGGCCATGTCGACAATTACATGGATCAACTCCAAAAATCGGAACAGGCAATTTGATGTTTCGACAGTCTCCAATCATTTAGCGATCCGGGGCTTCAATCGAATGGACTCGCAAGAAGTAACTGCAGATAGTGTCGCCCCAAAGGAAGATGAGTGGAACAGTTGGGGACTTGACAGGTAAATTAGGGTAAATTAGCCCGGTAAATTAGTGTTTCGCGGCAATTTTACCGGGTAAAATAGTGAAAATTTCCTCACGGGTAATTTAGGTCAAATAGGAATCCTCCGGGGTCTACGGTAATTTACCCAGGTCAATCAGGCCTCCGGCCTATTTCACGCAACACTACGAGTCTAGCAGTATCGTAGCTTTAACTTATAGCTACGATCCTGCTTGAAGTGTATGTACATATCCCTCATTATTTTATCTCGCCTGTAAGCGGAGAATTGCCCTGAACTTTGGTAGGTCCAATTTCCCAGCAGGATGCTTACTAGAACCATTATTCGTGATGCCCCGCCGCTTGCTTTCAATACTCTGCTATGTTGTTGCAATTCAACATAACACACATGACTGGTCAGTGGTTGATATACCGAAAATTGATCATCAGACGGGATCAACAACAACGCTTGTCACCAACGCTATTATCTCGAAATCGCACTCATCCGTGCAGCCATATATGAGCTCTGCGGGAAAGCACCCATTTCCCTCCGTCGAAAACCTCTTCGCTTCGCGACTCCTTCCCGATGCTGCCCAGAAGGCGGGGCCTTCTGGCCTTCTTCGGACCATCCCTCCCGATCCATCATCCTACTGCCAGTCCGTCATCGCTTTTTCGCAATACGAACTCGCACGCTACAACATAGATATTCCAATGCTTAGAGTGAGGCGCTCGATACACTCCTCTCTGAACGCGATGCTTTCAAGCTGCACCTCGGCCAATTCGGTCTCTTCCCAGAGATATTGCTCACAATATTCGTCTTCCACTCGCAGTCATCGAATTCCGATTGTCCCTTTAATTCTCGTGGAGTGGCTTAAACACCCCAGTTGTTGCTGCTGTCCCGTGTATGCTCCGTTTGGCACACGATTATAATGTGATCACCGTCACTGTGGGCAGCGATGGAAATCGACCTCCAGCAGTGGTTCATACCATCAAGCCCTTGACGTATTTATGACCATTTCTGTCGAGCGATTAAACCGGGGGAAAAGTAGGACGCATGTGAAAATACATGCCGTCGACGCATGCGATTTGCATGTAGTAGGTCAGCCGACACAGTACCTTTGAGCAGACAAAGTCCGCCTTTATGCAGGCTTTGTTCTTCTTGCCCTGAGAAACAAAGCATGCACGAAGGCGGACTTTGTTGCCCGACTTACTACTTGCTTACTGCATGCAAAATAAATGTGTCGACGGTATGTGAAAGCACTGATGTGTCGTCCTTTGCCCCCGATGTTACTAATTAGGCACTTCTCCATTGCGGCTCAAGATCCGCGCGACAGCCAAGGTGGCGGCTCCGGCCATTGCCTTACTCATGCAATGTTCCCAACGGTGGCAGACCCTGACTCTCTGAGTTTCCTCCACGAGTATCTAAATTCTTTCCTTCAGCTTCACCAGAAGAAGTTTTCCTTTATTAGAGGAAACTTTCCTCCATTAGAGCTCTGGACATCCATGGCGACTCTCTGCACAAGCTCAAGATATTCAAAGCTGCCCCACGGCTCAGTGAGGTTACCCTGACAGGAGGAGCGGTCAAACCCCCGCCCTTGCCGTGGAAGCAAATACATACCCTCAACTACGAAGCTGGCACCTCGCTAGCCCTGTGATGAAATTCCTTGTCAACGTTTCGGTTCTATCCTTTCCCCTAGCCCTCCCACAAACAGCATAGATTTGACGTGCCTCGTTATCACTCTTGTGGATACCTCCTCGTCTTTTGCCTATGCAACCGAAGCATTCCCCAGGATTACAAAATTGAACTTTTGCATGAACTCACATTTGCCGCTTTGTTGGCCCCAATATGATTTCCTCGCCCTTGCCACACGCGCTGCATGTCATAAAAATTACCGACGTTGAACTCCTCGTCTGCCTCGCAGATCTGCCGCGGCTCAAGACTCTGGCCATTGAAGATATGCCCAGATCCAGGGTCCAGGGCCCAGGACATAAATCACATCGTCATTACGGAAGCCTTGCTCAGTCGACTAACACAGACGGCCGGTGCTGACCATCTCATTCCCCGACTCAATATCTTCCAATTTGCCCCGCTTTTCCTCTTCACTCCATAGGCACTGTTGGATGTCGTTGCCTCGCCTGTGCAGAGTGGGCGTACGCCTGAAGGGCCCTTCGAACTCGAGGTGCAATAGAGGCTTTGCGGCAGCCACCCGGTGGCTGATCAGGCATGCGGTGGCAAGTGGCTGTGGCTGATTCAGTGGCTGAACCTATGTCTTTGTCATTTGATGAGTGTTTCCACTATTGCTTTTTCTTGGTTGCCTATGCCCCTTAAAGCCGTATTTGCCTCTTCTGCTGGCTCCCCGTTCAAAATCAACAGCAAAATCTTCCCTCCATTCCTCAGGAATGAGATGTGAGCAAGGCAGTAAGACTCGAGGATGGCTTTTCCTTTCTTAAACAGGGGATATGGGATGTGGTGTCCTCAATATACTCAACAGGTCAGCCACCGGATGAGCCACAGCCACTCGCCACCGCATGCCTGATCAGCCACCGGGTGGCTTCCGGTGGCTGCCGCAAAGCCTCTAATGGTACCTCGACCTTTCGGCGGCTTGGGCTCCCGAAATAATCGGGCAGCTGTATGCGTTGCACCGACGGAGAGCTCGAAGCTTCCAAGGCTGCGTTCGCATACAAGTCCTTGAGGTATGAACAATACTTTGCAGCATATGTTATCCTTGTTTCCTCGTAGAATTCTCTCAGAAACACGCGCTCAAACTCCTTTAATATTTTATTTACCTCGCACGAAGAATGAGAGATGTGATCAGAAATTCATACCTCAACAAACTTGAACAAACGACGTGCGAGTGTTGGACGGGACGACTGCTTGGTTCAGTAGACCTCGATGTAGGTAGGAGTCAGGCTCATCTGAACGATACTGACGGAAACTACGCTGAGGAAGTCGCGTTGACTTGTGATTAGCCACGCATAGTAATCAAACTTACAACACACGACGTACGAGTGAGATCTGTTGTAGCGTCTGTTTAGAAGAGACTAAATCAAACTAGCGATTAATAAAATTCAAAAATAACCGCCTGCCACCCTGTACGTTGAACGTCCGAACAATAAGCCCCTATCTTTGGTTCTTGTGTTAAAAACATCATGACCTACATACAACTACTGCTACTACCTGAACATACATAATTACACATCAAACCGAAAGAAATTTCGGAGACGTTATTCAATCGAAAAAGAGACCGCCGTTAATCGATATCTGGTAAATAAAATTTAGTGTCACTCCGCGCGAAAAATTGAAGACTACCAACAGTTTGTCCTGTGTCAAAGCCTATTTTTTATTGAAGATCTTGGCCAAAGCTGATATATACGCACCAGTGATAAACTGAGACTCTTTCGAGACCAGAAAGGAAACTAGACCAGCAATGTCGGCAGGAAGCCTGCCGTTGCTCTAGTCAATTTCTACTCTGGACCAGGAGCTATATAGACGGACCCGACTTGTTTGAGAGGCGACATTTCCTTGACCTAGATTTAAGCCGGGTTAATATCGACCAGGTTCGAATGTCGAGGTTTCCCACCTGATTCAATCTCTCTGTGCGGTCTGTGCTTCCAATCACTGTACCAACGTACGTCACTTTCGCGCCGTTACAGATGAGCTGTACACACTCATGGGGGTGTCTACGGCTCCTGGAGCATAAGCATTCACGGTAATGCCGTGGGTTCCAAATTCCATCGCTAGGTGGGAGTTCAGAAGTTCGCCAAGCTCCTCTCCTACAAGTCAACCTACCAGCGGCCTGCGTTAAACCTCGTACCGCAAACTTAGATGCCGTATAAGCTGCTAGTAACCCCACACCTACATGTTTAATAAGCATTTGCATCTCGCGACGGCGCATTGATAGTGAATTACCTTGCTTCCCAGCATAGGAGGAAGCCCCAATGATGCGTCCACCGCGCCCTTGTTTGGTCATCTGGATCCCTGCATACTTGTAGCAGAGGAAGGGTCCCCGGGCATTGACGCTCATCACCCGATCCCATTGTTCTGCGGAGACTGCGTTCAAGATAAGCGACGCGTCAAAATAATAGAATGATGAGCTGCCTTCAATAAACGGCCCTTCCGGTCCCAGGATCGCCGCATTTGCAACCATCTACGAGGTATTATTCCATGAATCTCTGCTGGATTTGAAGAACAGGATAAAGAACACCCACCACATCAAGGCCCTCATGTTGTTTGACGACTTCTTCAACCATAGTTTTTACCTCTTCGTCCTGCGACACATCCGCAATATGTTTCGAACTGATGCGCCCCTTCTTCTGAATCTCGTCTATAAGCGTTTCGAGCTTCTCTGAATTACTAGAGACGTCGTTGACTGCGATATCGAACCCATCCTCGGCCAGCCGCAGCGCAATACCCCTGCCGATGCCCTGCGCTAGCGGGGCGAAGGTTAGGTTAGGACGCTCCCGCGTTAGAACAGAATTCCTACCGGCGCCAGTGACGAGGGCAATTCCCTTAGAAGACATAACAGCGAGCGGCAAGTGAGGAAGAAGAGAGAAGAGCAGCCAGTCGTCATGTGTCTTTATAGCATGCCGGAACACGCATCTTTCAGCGAAGTTGACAGAAATCTGCATCAACCTATTGGGTCCGAACCGCCAACTGATTGCGACTTCAACGGGAAGGTGAACTAGCTTCTGACCTAGCAGGGCCTAGCCAATCCAAGATGATGGCGTGCGATTCCGCTCGCATCGCTGGCCGAGAAACGGACATTCACATAAGTTATTGGTGAGCGGCGGCGATTCACTACGGCATCCCTGGTACGAACTGTCCCCAGTATTTTAGACAGCCCTCCTCCACTCGATGAATACAGATGGATTTTTGGTCAGAGTACATGCAAGCTTCAAAAGGGATACCAAAAACAGGCAGTCAGTTAATCGAAAAATACACCTCCATTGATTGATATCTGCAAATGAATCAATAAGCACTGCGCCCGCCCTGGAAGAGTTCAAAATGACCCACAGTTTGTCCTGATCGAGGCATCTTTGTCAATACTAAGCCTCAAAAATTAACTTTGGTTTTCACCGCACCTGTAATAAATTGAGACTCTTTGGAAACCAGAAACGAAACGAGATTTGCGATATCCGCTGGGACGCTATACTATAGGATTAACTGGACCGCTTCAGTCTCGTGGTGCTCAACTGACCCAATCTTCTTGAGAGGCGATATCTTCGTGTACTGAGTTGTGCATTAGCGGCGCATCGGGATGAGTGTGAGCATGGTTTAACCTGCTCTACTATCATATCGCGGGCGGCAGCGACTAAATGTCCATTATAAGCCACTTCGGAGTGATTTTTGGGGGGGCAACTTACTCATTGGCGTATCAATGGCTCCAGGTGCGTACGCATTTACTGTGATTCCATGCGCTCCAAATTCCATCGCTGAAGTTCATTTATTATTCACCCAATTTTTGAAACAAAGAAATCAGCTTACCGGCAGCCTGTGTAAGACCTCTCACCGCGAATTTAGATGCGGAATAAGGCGCTAGGTTCGCAAGCCCTACAAGGCCAATCAGCTTGATGTCTTCCAAAGGTAACAAGCGGTAAGGCGCGTACCCTGCTTTCCCGCACGGGAAGAAGCGCCGATTATTCGGCCCCCGCGGCCCTGTTTGATCATTTGAATTCCGGCGTATTTGTAGCAAAGGAACGACCCTCGGCCGTTGATGTTTATAATTCTGTCCCATTCGTCCGCAGTCACTGTTGCGCAACGTCAGAAAATACAAACTGTTCAAATACCGACCGCATACGTTCGGTGAGGGGCACAGGCTTGCCCACGACGCCTGCATTCGCAATCATCTGTTACGTATGATCAGCTCCGAGGAGAAACGTCGTCGGCAAGAGAGCGAGATTAGAAAAGACCCACAACATCAAGCCCACCAAGCTCCTCCACGACTTGCTCGACCATCCCCTTGACCTGCTCGTCCTGCGACACATCCGCAACGCACTTGGCACCCTTTCGCCCCTTTGCCTGGACCTCGGCGACCACAGCATCGAGCTTCTCCGAATTGCTGGGGATATCATTAACCGCGACGTCGTACCCGTCCTCGGCTAGGCGGAGCGCGATACTCTTGCCGATTCCTTGCGCTAATCGGGGGATAATCATGAGCAACGGGAATCAATCCTTGAAAAGGGGCCTGTGGACGGACCAGCGCCAGTAACAAGGGCGACTCCTTTGGAAGACATGGTACGACAGAGGGATTGGAGGAGCATGTGCCCTGTGACCTAAATCGAACAATCAGGAACCGGGCTTACCGGATTCAGTAACTGTGGACACACGTCAGACGGCTTGGTATCCGACGGGTGTTCTCAGGAAGAGAGAGCTAAAGAAAACGGGGATCTGGGGGACGAGTGCGCAGGTCCAGAATCAGTTGGCAGCGCTTGAACATGTACCGTTCAAAAAAAAGAACGTGGAATTTCAGGATGAAGGGTCAAGCGAATAACGGAAAAGCCTGAACAAAAGCGACAACCAAGAATTTAAGCAAGAATTTTACCACCCGACTGCTCAAACCTTCTGGCAATGCTGTTGAAGCTTACAACCTGCTGATATATAAACAATGAATTTCATGGTCCGAATACACGTTGGTTGCAAAAGATATCCAGTCAATCGAAAAAGATACCCCCGTTGATCGACATCTGCGCAACTGAGTTATGATCTTGAACATGGTTGAAGACGACTCACACTTTGTCCTGGATCAAACCGTCTCTGTCAGCGAACGTCGGGTGCGGAACATTTGTACGCACCTGTAATGAAAGCAGCGTCTTTCGAAACCAAGAACGATACTAGACTTGCGATATCGCCGGGCGTCCTACAGGAATCGATTAATTTGAATCACAACATCTCAAATGAAGATATGACTGACCCGACCATGTTGAGAGGTGCCATTTCCTTGAACTAGATTAATCCAGGATGAGTACAAGGGCCAACGGCGGAAGGGACAGGCTTGCTCGCCCGAGTCAATAACGCCGCGGCCTGCTCAGCGCCGGTCGTACCCCCGGTGACTAGTGTTGAAACCATTCAGTTCACATGATCAGAGCTGCGTTCCGGCTGCACGTACGCATGGGTGTGTCAATGGCCCCCGGTGCATAAGCGTTGACAGTAATGCCGTGCGGCCCGAATTCCATCGCTTGCGATAACTCTTGAGCGCTAATAATGGTCATGTCCAAACGACATACCGGCGGCCTGGGTGAGACCTCTTATCGCAAATTTGGACGCGGAATACACTCCTTGTAACGGAAAGCCTGTATGGGAGTTAGCATTCAGTAGCACGAGGCGACGTGAACTTGCCCTTTTTCCCCGCGAAAGAGGACGCCCCGATAATGCGTCCGCCGCGTCCCTGGTTCACCATCTGAATTCCTGCGTACTTGTAGCAGAGAAATGTCCCCCGGGCGTTGATATTCATAACTCGGTCCCATTGTTCTGCAGACACTATAAGGCGTTAGCAGAAGTTATAGGAACATTTAAATGACTGGTCACATTCAGTCAACGGTGTCCTGTAAGGACCCGCGACCCCTGCGTTCGCTACCATCTGCTTTGCATCAAAAAAAAATTACAGTAGGATAGAGAATAAGAGACGAACGACATCAAGACCCCCGTGCTGCTTCACAACCTCCTCAACCATGCTCTCGACATCCTCTTCCTGCGACACATCTCCGATATGCTTCGAACATTGCCGCCCCTTCTGCTTTATCTCATCCACAAGGGCGTCGAGGTTCGCCGAATTGTCAGAAATGTCGTTGAGCGCGACGTCGAACCCATCGTCAGCCAGACGGAGCGCGATTCCCCGTCCGATCCCTTGTGCTGGTCGCGATTGATTAAATGACGATTGTCGACAGGGCGAGAGTATGCGTACCAGCACCAGTGATGAAGGCAATTCCTTTGGACGACGACATGGCGGGAGAAGGACAACGCAGACGGTCATGTGCGGCTATTTACGAGGTGAACAAATAGACCCGACGCGTACGGAGCCGAGAAAGCGCATACCTCGGCTCGGCAAGTGTGCCGAATAGTCACGATCACCTGACTCGCTTTTCTGCGCGTCGCGGCGCGCTTAGTGGCCATTGTCCGCGCAAGTCGGAACAAAAAGACCGAGAAACGCGCTCCATCCAAAGGGTCGACACAAAGGAGCAGACACATGGGAAGTTGAAGAAGTCAGGGTCACAACATGCCTTCTTCTCTAGCTCGAGCGGGCTGGCGGAAACAGTGAGGGCACCGTAGAGGGCGGTAATAAAGAGGAGGTTAGAATCTGCATATTGCAACGCCTGGAACAGGACACAAGTAAGAAGCTGAAGGATAGAGACGAAGGCGGATGGTAGTAGGCTAGGCTTGGCTGAAATATTCAACTCCGCTTCACGTTTCGTTCCGGGGACCGTATCATGCGTTATAATCCTACCTACCTAGTTGGGAGAAGTTATGTTGGAATATGGCAATATTTGGCATGCAGGTTCAACGGGTACCTTGCGCCGCCGCCCGGCAGTGTAACTAGTTGCCGGCAGGGATAACGGCCAATTCACGATGTTTAGAATGTTCTTCGGATTTTTCCTTTCTAGTTTGATTCAGGTACTCATATAATCCTTTTAGTTACATTGCTCTCGTAGAATACTATGTATTCCTTGTCCTTGTGTCGTCTCTCCTCAAACTTCTGCTTACATATGTGTGGAGAGACTGACTCAGAGTTACTTATCTTACAGAACATCTTTGTTGTCTCAATTCTCACAAGTTATTTGGCGGCTATGTAGTACTAGTATTATCACGCTCTCGCACTGGGCACGCGCCAAGAGTATTATTAGGGTCGTTCACGTTCCCTCTTTGCACCCTTTTTCTCTCCCTTTTTGATCGGAGATTCCAGAGGGGGTTTTCGCAGTAGACCCTTTTTCACACCCCTTTGTGGAATTCTTGTAGTTTTTGGGGGTTTTCCCTTTTCCTACCCTTTTTACATGCCAGATGCTAAAAGGGGGGGGGGGGGGGGACGGGCGAAAAGCGGTGGAAAATTGGATGACTTCCCGTAAGGATAGACAGTTTCTTCATATTTTCGCATTTCCGGCAGCGATCCCGAGGCATCTGTCAGGGCCCCATCGGACTTGGATCTGAGATTATCTTGTTTGGACCCACTTTCAGGCCTTAAATTATTAAAACTGTCCAGGGGGTCAGGACCCTGGACAGATTACTTTACCTGCCGAACAGAGGATGACACTTCAATTTGAGCGTGTCGCGTATAGTCACCGTGACAGTAACTCTTCTGCTGCCTGTATGTTCACGTTCCCGCCCCGGCTGCCCCCGCCCTCAGCTAATCTCGCCTGTTGCGCCGACACTCGTGCTTTCAGCCATGCACTCCCAGTGCCGCCCTGCCCTTGCGCTCATCGGCCAACACCACCAGCGTCATCTTGTAACTCTGAAGCACAAGAAATCATGCGACACCGACACCAAGGACCGCGAGCGCGAGCCGGACGACGGCAATGCACCAGATGCTGGCAGCATGATACATCGGATCCTCTGATTAGAGGAAACAGGCGATGGATCGGAGGCTCTCATTAGAGACCTCGCGATACATCGCTTTAGAACTGCCCCTTTCTGGCATAAGACAGTGGGAACCCCATCACACGCGATGAGCTCGCCGTCGTCGTTGTCGTGATCCCATTAACCGCATCTGGAACACGATGATCAAAGTCCTTCGACGCTGTCCACGACGATGAGCAAAAAACCTCGACAGAAAATTGTGAAAAAATTCTGGAATATGCATTCATTAACTAACATACATGAGACAGTACTTGTGAGCCAAAAACTGTAATGGGACGTATCAAAAACACATTGCTTTCCGCAGCGCGCTGCGCACGGCGCGACCCCCACTGCTGCAGAGAATGAGCGGTACACAGGAGCGTGCACGTCCCGCCATGTGAGTGTACACCAGAAACGTGGACCTCGTACCACTGCAGGCGCGACCTACGCATCGGTGCGAATACGCGTACGGCAGATATTCGGCGGCAGCGATAATCACCGGTCCTGTCTTCGCGGGGACACACACAATTTGTGCGCGATTCGGCGTCGCACGCGCTCCGGGCGCGACTTCTGCAAGTGAACGCGCGCCGCCGGCCCTCGCACTAGCGCCCGCAAGGACTCGCGCGCACGCAATTCACGAAACCCAAGCGCAACTTTGCAGGTGAACGCTCACGCGCGACCCGCGCACCTGGACGAAGATCGCGAGCGCCGACAGTCCTCTGTTTTCGCGGAGACTTGCGCACAATTTGTGCGCGATTCGGCGTCGCACACCCCGGGTAGCGCGTGTGCGGACTGATGCGGCCAGCTTATGTGAGCGACTCGACTCAGTGCGCGGGACGCGGAATGCGCACAACGGCGCCGAGTCGAGTCCGCGCAAAACTCGTATCCGCCGGAGCTGCAGAACGAGCGCGATACATTGTTGCATTGATCTGCGCGGAGGGTGGAGCGGGCACGCCGGCGCAAAATGGAGCCGAAGGGAGGGGGAGGTACGGCGGCGGCGGCGGCGCGAAAAAAAGAGAGAGAGAGAGAAGCAGGTACATACCTCGTCCCGTAAGTAACACCTCCCGCCCCCGCCCCCTCGGTCTCTGTAGCGCCAAAGCTAAATGAAGGGGTTGTTAGTAGTTTTTCTAGTGGATGTAGTTGCACATACCTGCACTGTGCGGGGCGTGTGTGCGACTGGCTTGATTGAGTCGAGTCGAGCCAGTAAAACAGACAAGCAGCGGCAGGAACTCGATCCAAAAAGGACGGAGCACAATCATACAGGTGGCTTTCACGGCTCCCCGCACGTGAAAACCCTGACAGATACACCGAACGCGGATCGGCGCATGCTTCACAGCAGAATAACAACACATACAGATGCAAGCGCATTACGCTGAGGCGGATGACGCACCAGAAAGAAGATGTTCCCTATGTGCTCTCTGATATGCTGGGCGGGCGTCTCGACACATGTTATCGTGGGGGTGGCTGCATAACCAGAACAGTTGACGGCGGGTCGAATCACCTGAAAACGAGCGGGGTTGTTGGATAAGGGTGAACCGATTGTTTTAAAGTTGAGATTGCCTCAGTCTGCATGGAATTTCAGCGTTTTGAAAGATTTATTGGCAGAGATAACACGTACCATTGTGCGCTGAATGAACCGCTCGGAGGCCGTCCGAGAGACCACTGATAGTACTCAGACACAGGCAGAGTATCCATCTTCCTCTGCGTCAGAATTCGGATGATTGAGCATGGTTTGAGGGGGGGCGAGACGTCGAGTCGTCTGGTGGGAAGAGAAGAAGAGCGGGTGTAACGCTTGTGACGAGGTGACTTGGCGTTCTTGGCGAAGAAAGGTCGACGTCGCTGAGGACATCCAGGCATCTTGAGCGAATTTCGCATCGACAGAAAATCTTAGAATTGTGTAGGGAATGTGCCGGTACTTCAAAAAAATGAAAAGGTGGTATGTCAAAAATCACCAATAACTGAGAATGATGTCGAGCGCGGCCTGGAAAATATTTTATACAACATTGTCGTCAGAAAGGAGGTCAGGGAGGGTATTAGTAGTCTTGAGAGTACAAGTTTATGCAACAGAACGGGACATAAAATCAAACGTCTGTTCAGAAGCCTAAACTCAGTACAATCCCATAGTGGCATTTGACTCGTCCCGAACTTTGCCAGAACACCATACTTCAAATTCCAGATTTTGATTCCACACAGTAGATAAAGTGTCAGTGAGTGTATGTATACCTGGTGTTTTTAGCCATCTATCTTCCCAAAGACATCCTGTAAGTAATATTCTCGAAAAATCATCAAAAAGGATGCTGTCCTGGTAATCAGTGCTGTAGCGGCATGTGAGCAGTTAAAAGGCTGAAAACTGGGGTGGGGAGGCTGTGAGGTCATACTGAGATAGTGGTAGTACTGCTGGGCCGGCCCAGTCAAGGGGAGCGGGGGGGGGAGGCACAGGAGCAGTGAAAAAAGAGAGAGCATGCTGCAATCGCACGCGGGAAGCTGCGAGCCCAAGAATCGCAGGGGGCGCGTGGGCGGATACCTCTGAGAGTGTGATGGTATACCTGTGTGGCACCGTGGTGCGGGAACGGGCGTGGAGGCGCAGAGGTGGCACAAGCATGAAAAATGTGCAGCGGTCGCGTGCGAGGAGCCACAGCGTTGTAAATTGTGGTGGGAATGCGGAGGGGCCCCTCTACAAGAATGGTGATAGCAATGGACCACGAAAAAATGGACGCAGGCGTGGAAGCGCTGATGCGGGCGCAAAACGAAAAGGCACGCTGCGGCCCTGCGAGGGCGGCTGCTGGGTCAGAAGTTGAGGGGCAGGTGCGGGGGCAATACAGAAAGAGGAGAGCGGGGCCACTGGGCCGCTGCTGGAAGCGGCAGCGGGTGCAGAAGCGGGCACGGAACCAGAAAGCGCGCTGCGAGCGCACGCAACCAGAGGTGAGCTCATAAATCGGGGTAGAGGTGCGGAGGCGGTAGCACCAGAGCTCGGTGGGGCTACTGGGCTGCTGCTGGAAGCGGCAGTGGGCGAGAAAGTAACCAAAAAGCGTGCTGCGAGCACACTCAGGCAGCGGCGAGCCCATAAATCGGGGTAGAGATGAGGAGGTGGCAGCACCAGAGCTCGGTGGGGCTACTGGGCTGTTGCTGGAAGTAGGAGCGGGCAGGGAAGTGCGGGAGTGGGCGCGGAACCAAAAAGCCCGCTGCGGGCACCTGCAGGCAGCGACAAGCCTGAGAATCGGGGTGGAGGTGCGGGGGTGGTATTAACAGAGGGAAATGAGATCGCTGGGCCACTGCTGGAAGTGCGAGCAGGCGGAGAAGCACGGGTGTAGGTGCAGAGCCAAAAGCGCGCTGCTGGCGTGCACAGGCAGCGGCGAGCCCAGAAATCAAGGGGGAGAGGCAGGTGTGAGTCCATGAGTGAACTGCGTCGTCGCTGGGCGGCTGGTGGAGGTGAGAGTGGGCGGGGAGGTGTGGGTGCGGATGCGCACTGCAAGCGTGCGTGAGCAGCTGGCGACCCGAAAATCGGGTTGAAGGCGCGGGAACGATACCCAAAGAGCACGGTGAGGTCGATGGGCCGGTGCTGCAAGCGGGAGCGTGGGTGCAAGCGAGGCGGGCGCCAGGGGTCCAAGTTGAGGTACAGTATGTGCAGGCGTATTGAAGCGAGAAAAGAGTCTTTCAGAGATGGGACGTACTTTTCATATCCCTGGAAGGAGTTCCAGAGACCCTAGGCCAGTGGGAGGCCCAGGGCGAGGAGGTGGTGGAAGGGAGAAGTGATGATAACATGAGCAAACAACCGCATTGGCTCTAATTAGAGCGCAATGTCGAGGCTCACTGGAACAGAACGAGGCCACACGGGGCTATAAAACATTGATAGGTATGCTTTCTATTCAATATTCAACTGCACTTACAAAAACGAGCTCAGGGGATGCACAGGGGAAAAATACCCCAAAAGGGAATTCCCGCTCACTGTCGGCGACCTGCCAGCACCCGCCTTCGAGATAGCGCTGCAACACCGCCGTCTTGATCGAAACCTCACGCGCCCCACGCTTACCGCAACTGGAAATGCCTCTAAGCCGATGCATCGCGAGGTCTCTAATGAGAACCTCCGATCCATCGCATTTTCCTTCTAATTAGAACGATCCGATGTATCATTCTAGTAGCATGGGCTGGGCAATGGGCTGCTTTGTGCCATTCAAAACACGTTGGCATCCATGCGGGAAGGCGGGGACGCGGTTGATTTAGCGTGCGACACGTCTTTAGTTGTTGTTAGCCTTGATGCGACCATACAATAGAATTATTATAACAAATAGTCTTACGGGAACCGCAATGATTAAATCTTAAGACTAAACTGTGTCGAAAGGCTACGGACAACAATGTCAAACAAGTACAAGTTGCAATGCAAGAGAACTTCAATCGCCTACCTATTCCAGCAGAAATCTGGAAGTCAATTCGACACAGAGACTTTACGCGCCAGACTCGTAACTTCCTATGGAAATCTATGCACAATAGGGGAAGTCAGAGTTGTTGATTTTGGTCGATTCATGGTCGATTCGGACTTCGATTCTGACCCGATTCTGGAACCAGAATCGACCCAGAATCGAGACCTCACTCTGACCGGCCCGATTCGGGGCTCAATTCTGTCAGGGGAACCCCCGTCCCGACCCCCATCCAACGCCCTTCCGACCCCTCCGATCCTCCCGGTCGCTCTCCCGGTCACCGGTCTACCGGGACCGGTACCGGAAACCGACACGTGACCCGATGGCACCTTGCGTGTGATCAAGCCCGGGACATCTGCCGATCACTCCGGTCACATGGTCTTAGCTAGTAGCTTACTTATACCCACGGCTGATGTGGGAATCCTCAGAGTTTCTTCTCTTTGGATCCCCCACGTCAGGTATGCTTCTCTGTATATTTAGCTACTGTCAATTAACCTTTGGATCCCCCACGTCAGTCCCTGAGTACCTCGGGCCTTCGTGGTTGCCCTTACAGATTCTACGGCCGATTCTGCACATCAGAATCGACGTGTCATGAGAATCACCCCGAGAATCGGTGATTCTTGATGTAGTCCCTCTTCCGAAGGAGGAACTGCATCGATTCTTGAACGATTCTCGATCCCATTCGATTCTTGGATGGCCGATTCTAGCTCGATTCTGTTCCCAGAATCGCTGCAGAATCGAAAGTAGAATCGACCAGAATCGACCAACTCTGACTTCCCTTAATGCACACCGCATAGGAGAGTTCTGGAAACACATCCCCGAGTGCGAACATTGGGGCACCTGCCAGTACTGTGACGAAACCGAAGACATGGAACACATCCTCCTGAAATGCAAGCGCCCAGGCCAGGAATTAATTTGGAAACTTGCCAAAGAATTATGGCTCAAGAAGCACAACACATGGCCAGAATTGACATTAGGCGGTGTTCTAGGCTGTGGTCTAGCATCTTTCTATGATGACAATGGGAAAGCTCTCTCAGGAGCCTCGCGACTCTACAGAATTCTCATATCAGAATCCCTCTTTATAATCTGGAAAGCTAGAAATGACATTGTGATTGAAAGAGCTGGTGAACCCCTGTCCAATGCCGAGATACACAACAGATGGATATTCCGCATCAACCAACGTCTTGAACGTGACTGTACACTATCAAATCAAGCAAGGTACGATAAAGGGATCTCTATTAAGCCTGCCCTCGTACTCCAGACGTGGAGTTCAACACTTCAGAACGAGGACAAACTCCCAGAAAACTGGCTGAGAGTGCCCAAGGTTTTAGTGGGTATTGGGCCGCTCTCACCTCCTTCACCGCCGGTCTCAGGCCGTCGGGGCAGGAACAGGTGAGCCCGGAGCAAAACCCCTTCGCCTCCCCACCAATGACATCCATTTTAGGAAATTGCTTACGTGTCAAGTGTCGTAACTCTTTTAGAGTTGTTTTAGAGCCAATTTATTGCTATTAGGCTGTTTTTTGTGCATTTAATGGCTTTTCTGGCCTCCTTTCACACCAATAGATCCCTTACCCAAACATTAACCCTGAACCCTAACCACTAACCCTAACCACTAACCTGCTAACCCTAACCTGTTAACCAACATGACAAAGCTGATATCCGGGAGTTAGGGCGCGCTGCGCTTGCCCTAACTCCCTCGAAAGTGGGGCACAGGCGTTGTGGGGACGCAAAAAAAAAAGTTACCACCTAAAAGGATCGAACCGCGGAACGCAGCATAACGTATTGTAATAACGCCGCGGCGCTCTAACCACTAGACAATGGTGCCAACAACTGTCAGGTGAGCATTGGCATTGCATCGTGCAACCGGGCGAGATTTCCTTTTTAGGGAAGTCATTGGTGGGGAGGCGTGCGTCAGCTGCCCGGAGCCCCACACTGTTGCGAGCAGCTTCGTGCAAAAATGCATTTCCTTGGGCGGTGGACTTATTTTGACCAATCTCTCTGTGGGAGGCCTTTGGCCCCCCACTCCTTACGCAGCTGAGAGTGCCACCCAAAAAAAAAAAAAAAAAAAAAAGACTAAACTGTGTATGCCGAAATCGCTGGCACCCCTCAAATACTCCCCGGAAAGTATATATCCTTACGGGAAGTCATCCACTGAAAAAGGGAGAAAAAAGGGAACAAAAAAGGGAGCGAAAAAGTCTACTGCGAACGACCCTATTCGGTTAGGTCCATAAAGGTAGTAATCAGTCTCTCACAGTACAGACGGTTTAACTGAGAGCCTGGAGGCTGGCGGCTTGATTTTAGGAGTGTTTCCAAAATGCTTATTCGTTTGCGATTCAATTTAAATAAATTCCTTGGGCAACTTCTCACCATCGCAGCAATCCGTGACTGTTTGCAGTTAGAACGTGTCATTGCGGGTGGGATAAGAGATGCTATCCTTCAAGCCGTCGGCCAAGCAAAAAAAAAAAAAAAAGCAGTGACCGAGTCGTCGTCAATAGCACAGTACTGCTGAACACACACTGTCGAGGAGTCATGATCAAGGAATCGCTGAAATCGTATTTCGCAGAAACAACGCGACAGACATCCAAGATAGTGGGCGTGATTACTGGAAGTAAGAAAGAAAGAATGTGTATGCGAGCGGGAAATATTGCAAGAAAGGAGCGATGTACTATGCAGATGGGATTATACGAGACAGATATAAGGATACAGTGGATGAGGGACGAGAGGAATCATTTATGCGAGCATTCATCATATGGAGTCTGGGACCAGGCCAGGCACCACTCATGCCATGGGGACCGGCACCCGTCTGACGCGCCGCGGTTCGGCGCCGTCGTACAACCGCGACGAACGCCTGTGGCGTGGCGCGAACTCCGCCTCGGTATCGCCCATGTAGCGCTCTGAGTCCGTCGACGCACGCAGCGACAGCGGCGAGGGCGGGCTGGGCTCCTCGCGCTCCGCGATGTTGCTGAGTCTCTTGAGGTCGCGCGGCGTGAGCGAGGGGAGCATGGGCGGCGGCGGCGGTGCGGGGCGCGCGGCCTGCGGCCCGAGGCGGGCGGCCTGAGCGTGCGGGACGAGGAGCGAGTCGCGTGCGGTACGGAGGCGGTGCGGTGGTGGGGGACGGGCGGTGGCGCGGGGGAGGTCCTCGTCGGAGCTCAGCGAGGAGCGCGAGTGGAAGACGGGAACGGGGTGCGTCTCCTCCTCGGGGAAGACGAGGTCTAGCGGGACGCCGTCGCCGAGCGTGCGCCGGAGCTTATCCATCTTCTGGCGGCGCATGCTGTTGTTGGATGGGATGGCGAAGGTGGGCGGCGGCGGAGGTGCGGACATGTGGCTGCGCGAGACGGGGATGGGGCGGATGGTGAAGCTCGTGTGCTGGGGCTCGGGGGAGTATGCGGGCGGCGGGGAGCCTGTCGCGGGCGGGGACTGAGGGATCGCCTCGAGCTTGGACGAGCGCTTCACGGCGATCCGAAGGAAAGGCCGGTCGGCCTTGGGCCAGGACTCGTTTACGTGGACGGATTTGGTGTTTGGTGAAGAGCGCCCAGATTTCGTAGAATATTCGGACGACAGAGAAGAATTGCGCTTCAGACTGCCACTCTCTGAGCCAGAGGATACAGCGGTGTCTGATGATGGGTATCGCACTAGAGCGTCGCCGTCGTCGTAGACAGACGAGAGCTGGATATGGAGGGGGACGGCTAGCCGCTGAAGATTTAATGGGACTACAAGGACATGTCAAAAAATTGGGATAAGGATGGATAAATGACCGGACTCACGCATTGAAGGCATCTCGTCTGATTCTTCAATAAGTGCGGGAGTAGTGCCCAACAGCCGGCCAAGTTTCTGCGTCCTCCGAAGAAGCTGATTCCTCTGCTGCGATGTCAGCGAGTTGGTCGTTGGCGGTGGCTGGGGGAATGCAATTTTGGTAGGATAAGACATTTCCGGAGAGGGTATTTGATCAGAGGAGTACTCGTCGATGGTGTAGGAAATGCACAGAGCCCTTGGGACGATTCTTGCGGTATACATACTCCCCAGAACAAAAGAGCGAGTTGCGCGCCGTGAGAAGACCACATGTTCTTCTTGCGCTCTTCCTAACAAAAGAACTGACAGCGATAGGCAGGGCCCAAGCTCAGACTAGCACCGAACAATAAGAAAACAGCGATCGAGGCTCGGAGAGAAAGACAATAAGGATCCCAAAAAGGAAATTCCAATGCCGTCACGATATTGATGGCGTTTCGGCTTTTGGTCCGAACCCTTTGCCCCTCAAGTCCTGGCAGAATTCCACTGGATGTTAGTCTCCCGAGGAAGACCTTTTAACTTTCAGAAACTTCTGTGAAGTAGCGTCTCGGGTCGTGGATTTCTACTTGTTTTTTTTGCTCGGTTTTCGCCGATCAATTCTACTGGCAGACTGTGGAACTGGATGCCGTTCTTCTGTAAACCAAGAATAAATCAGAACCGACCCACCGACTGTCCGTCAAGAGTCTACGTACGTACATAAGGACAGAACAATGCAGAGCCGACGCACTTTTGTCTCCTCGCCGCTCGAAGCTTCAAGCTTCGCCATTGTCTCTGAATCTTCAACGTTGATCAGGTATACGCCGCGTGAAGTTATTAGTACATGAAATCTAAAGGAGTTGTTCTGGTCACTGGCGCAGGTACTCTTCCCGGCGGCATGTTCTTCGTGCGAGCTTAATTAATTCCATCGCAGCACAAGGAATCGGAAAGGCCATTGCTCTCCGCATGGCGGAAGGGGGGTACGACGTCGCGCTGAATGACGTCGAGGCCAAGGCTGAGGTCCTCACAATGGTATCGGAAGAGATTAAGGGCAACGGCCACTCGAGCTCGATTCATGTCGCAGACGTGTCGGTAGAGGATGAGGTCAGCCGAATGGTCGACGCGGTAGTTGCCGCGTATGGATCTCTCGACGTCGTGCGTGTGGACTTGGCTTAATTTATTTCTTAATGATTCTGAGCGCAACAGATGGTGGCTAATGCGGGCGTAGCCGTCTGGGCTCCGATGGCCAAGAGTCAATTGTCTTATATTACAATCCATTTGCAATGCCAATATGCTAAACAACAGCGACGGCGCAGGACTGGGACTGCGTTCTCGGCACGAACGCTCGCGGCGTCTTCCTCTGCTACAAGTATGCCGCGCAGCAGATGATTGCGCAGGGCCATGGGGGGCGCATCATCGGCGCATCGTCCGTGGACGGGAAGCAGGGTGCGTGCCCCTACATCTGCCATTATTACCTGACATCGTTAAATATATTTCCTAGGCACGGATTTCGACCCCGCATACAGCGCCTCCAAGTTCGCCATCCGGGGACTGACGCAGGCGGCTGGTGAGGGACTCTATTTTACATTATATTTCCGGCTGAAGAGACCTATGCAATCCCATTCCAGCACTCGAGCTCGGCGCGCACGGGATCACCGTGAACGCCTACGCGCCCGGTGCCATCGACACCGACATGCGTACGTGTCCCGCCTCCCTTCCTTTCTAACCTCCTCCAAACCCCAACTGGAATTGAATCCTCAATAATTTTCTTTTGGTAAGACAGTGAAAGCAGGCGCCGTCGGCGAGACGACATATGCCGACATCGTCAAGCAGGTGTGTACCTGTATGAATTCGTCCCTCACACGCCGCTCATTGCCAAGCGATTCACAGTACAGCGCCGCGTCGCCCCTCGGGTGCATAGGGTGTGCCTTTCTCGATTCCTTCTTCCTTTCTCCCTCCTACCGGATTAATCAAGGGTGATTCATTGACCACTCGAGATAGGACCCCCGCCGACGTCGCGGCCCTCGTGTCTTTCCTCACGTCCCCAGCAGCGGGATTCATCACCGGTGCGTTTCAAATTGTCTGTCCTCGGTCACTGCATCTTTCGTTGACCCTCTTATTTACATTTACGTGGCCCCTCCTTATACAGGACAGAGCGTGCGCATGTTTTCCTGCCATACGTCTGCGATTGGGGAATTGATTTTGTGGTCGTGTGCAGATCTCCGTCAACGGGGGGATTTACTTCGACTGAGCTGGGCCTTCCAGTGCCCCTTTCGCCAAAAGGGTTGCTTACAGTATTCCAAGGCACTATTTTTACATCAGCGTACATTTCGGTAGCTATGGCGTACACCGGTATTTTTAATTCTGTTCTGTGGCGCTATAATTAGGAGAAGCATGTGGGATGGATTCGAAATGTGGCCGGTTGTAAACTCTTGCCGGTTGTCTTGAGTCCAACTCGTCATACTGCCCTCGCCGTCATCGAAAAGTAAAATAAACCCGTCTTGGAGCCAGTGATGGGCAGTGAAAGTTGAATATTACACTGAATTCCCGCTCACTCCTAACTCACTCCAGTCCTTGGTTCAATGTCGAGGAACGGTCACGGCAATGGCCGAAACTCCGCTGAGTCGATCAATCAAAGCCAGCACACAACTTTCTATCTCTGTCTCTCTCGCTGGAGCCAAGCTGGAGCAATGACCTCATCCTCCTAGCAGGGTGGAAGGTTGGTTTGTGGAAGATTGGTTTGTGGAAGATTGGTTTGCCAAACCAACCTTCCACTCTTAACTCCTTCGAACTCTCCTTGTTCTGCCAGCGTCAACAAATCTGCTCGAAGTCTCGGAAAAGCTCTTTGCCTGCCCAACTTGTCCCAAAAACAGCTTTCTTTCAGATCTGAACTGGCCTCGCTACGCTCCTCTCTCTACTTGTAAAAATTTCCCAGACGCGTCGCACGCCACACGTTTGATTGAAGAACATCTCCCGACTCGGACTCCAAGAGCTTCATAATTCAATTCGGAGTGGATGCATTTTTTTTGCCTCCGAGTCGTACCGGTGCTTGGCACGATTTGTTGCCATGCAGCACCACCTCGAGGAAAGGCGATGAATAAGCTTGGAATAAGCGGTCTGGGATGAGAATGCCAAATGGAAACATCTCGTGGGGGTGGTCGTACGACCAACGAACAACCGAAGTTGCCGGTACGAAAAATACACGCAACCCTGATATTCTTGGCCAAAACGCGTTTATTCTGCCTCACCGGTGATCTTCTCGGGACAAGAAGTCAGCGGTAGTTGTGTCCTCGATCACATCAACGGTTATTTCAACCTGGGAAACACCGGGACCCACGTGCTTTCCACGCTCAAGCCCTCTCCACCATTCTTGGCCATTCAAAGGTGAGCTTTTCAATCCTAATTCGATGTCGAAGCCTGTGGTCTCGATCAAATCATGGGCTATTTCGACCTGGGAAACACCGGTGACACTTTTTGGTCCCCTGTGCCTTCCACGGTCAAGCCCTCTCCACCATTCTTGGTCATTCGAAGGTGAGCTTTTAAATCCTGATTCGATGTAGAAGCTTGTTCTAACTTCACAACACGAGATGTAAATAGAACATATCCCTCTTGGCCACTGCGCACCGTGGAGGTGATTGCCCAGCCCATAACGGCTACTCTGAGTGCTTCACTTCTGCGGAAATCCGTCCTCACGGCCAAGACGCTCGTCACTTTGCAAACGCGCAAATAAACAGTCTCCCCTCTCACAGTCGAAACGACAGCATTGGTGCCTCTTGGCGTCGACGCGTTTGGATTATGTTTCTCGTTGGTTCTGGGTATAAAGGCGCCCCCACCTGCTCCTGAAAATTCAGCCTCACAAGCTCTCCAACCTCGCTACTACAAGCCAACTACCCCTCACATCTAAATCTACCAACTACCATGTTGTTCCAGAAGAATTTCCTCATTTTCGTCATCGCGGCCGTTCTCTCGACCGTCTCATCGATCCCTGTTAGTCCAGTTGTTTCACCGCGAATGGTGCAGGTCTAACTCTTCTACAGGTTCCCGAAAAGTCCTTGGCCGATGTTGCCGGGGCTGTTGAAGGAACTGTCAAGGTTGGTTGCATTTATTTCTCAGATACAAGTCCCGCCTTCTCACGACATTTACAGATTGATAGTCGTGCTCCCCGCCGCGGAGACTCTGGTAGCCGCTCTCGTGGAAGGAGAAATGAGGTATGTACCTTTCTCAATGTCCTGCAGAGCTCCTGGGCAAACAACATGGATTTTAGATTGAAGCGAGGATCCCCCGCCACGGGGACTCCGGAAGGAGCCGCTCCAGAGGAAGACGTGATGAGGTTTGCGGGTTTTGTTCTCGCAGTTACGTCTTTGCTAAGGAGTTTAGATCGAGGCTCGTACTCCGCGCCACGGAGACTCTGGCAGAAGCCGCTCTCGTGGACGCCGTGGTGAAATCGAGGCGCGCATCCCGCGTCACGGCGATTCTGGACGAAGCCACTCCCGCGGACGCCGCGATGAAATTCAAGCGCGTACCCCGCGTCACGGAGATTCTGGGCGGAGCCACTCTCGTGGGCGCCGTGCTGAAGTTGGTTCACTCTATTCCCAGTTTCAACCAATTTTAATGCCAAGCTTCAGATAGAGGCTCGCGCCCCTCGCCATGGAGACTCTGGACGCAGCCACTCCCGCGGACGTCGCGCTGAGATTGAGGCCCGTGCCCCCCGCCACGGAGACTCTGGCCGCAGCCGCTCCCGCGGTCGTCGCGATGACATCGAGGAGCGCACCCCACGTCACGGCGACTCTCACTCCCGCGGCCGTCGTGCCGAGGTTAGCTCACTTTATTGTGTGTTTTGGGTTTCAACCAATTTCTGATGCCCTCATTCAGATCGAGGCTCGTGCCCCCCGTCACGGAGACTCTGGCCGCAGCCGCTCCCGCGGTCGTCGCGATGACATCGAGGAGCGCACCCCCCGCCACGGCGACTCTCACTCCCGCGGCCGTCGTGCCGAGGTTAGTTCACTTTATTGCATGTTTTGGGTTTCAACCAATTTCTGACGGCCGCGTTCAGATCGAGGCTCGTGCCCCCCGCCACGGAGACTCTGGCCGCAGCCGCTCCCGCGGTCGTCGCGATGCCATCGAGGAGCGCACCCCCCGTCACGGCGACTCTCACTCTCGCGGCCGTCGTGCCGAGGTTGGTTCATTTTTTACCTCAAGCTTCTAAACATTCACTCAGATGTACATCTTCAGATTGAGGCTCGTGCTCCCCGCCACGGTGACTCTGGCCGCAGCCGCTCCCGCGGTCGTCGCGATGCCATCGAGGAGCGCACCCCCCGTCACGGCGACTCTCACTCCCGCGGCCGTCGTGCCGAGGTTGGTTCATTTTATCTCAAGCTTCTAACCATTTACTCAGATGTACATCTTCAGATTGAAGCTCGTGCCCCCCGCCATGGAGACTCTGGCCGAAGTCACTCCCGCGGACGCCGCGACGCAATCGAGGCGCGCACCCCGCGCCATGGTGACTCTCACTCTCGTGGACGCCGTGACGAAATTGAGACTCGCGCTCCTCGCCACGGAGACTCTGGACGAAGCCGCTCCCGTGGACGTCGTGGTCCTATTGAGGCGCGCACCCCGCGCCACGGTGACTCTCACTCACGCGGCCGCCGTGACGAGATCGAGGCTCGAGCTCCTCGCCACGGAGACTCTGGACGCAGCCGCTCTCGTGGACGTCGTGGTCCTATTGAGGCGCGCACTCCGCGCCACGGTGACTCTCACTCCCGCGGCCGCCGTGACGAAATCGAGGCTCGCGCTCCTCGCCACGGAGACTCTGGACGCAGCCGCTCCCGTGGACGTCGTGGTCCTATTGAGGCGCGCACTCCGCGCCACGGTGACTCTCACTCCCGCGGCCGCCGTGACGAAATCGAGGCTCGCGCTCCTCGCCACGGAGACTCTGGACGAAGCCGCTCCCGTGGACGTCGTGGTCCAATTGAGGCGCGCACCCCACGCCATGGTGACTCCCACTCTCGCCACCGCCGCGCAGAGGTTTGTCCTTATTATCCTACTTTTACGCTTTGCTCACCAGTGCATGTAGCTCGATCTTGATTAACTGCGGCGTGCTCCGAAAAAAAAAATTTTCAATCTGTATCCCTCGCGTGTCTCAATGGTCTTGCTATAGCCTCCAATCTCTCCCAAAAAAACATACGTCCGCTGGTGGTTGTAAAAATATCGTGCCTTTCTGTACCTTGTATCACTTTGAAATGAAATTCCGATGTCAAGTACTTTTCTGCGCGTATGCACAATGTTGAACAAACGCGACGCGTGCGCGTTATGTACGCTTGTTTGTTCTTAGTCATCCCGCTCCCTCTTCTTGTTCTCTCCATTTAAACCGACGTCCATCCTACATCTTGGCGCGGCAAAATCGCTTCTTATCTTTGCTTCTGGTCCCTTAATACCGCTATTATTCAACTATTCATTCACAGGGGTATACATTAGTTTCAGAAGTAACGAGCGTGGGGAGCGAATGTCTAGAAGGTCAGTTGGGGGTGTACGTGGGCGGGAGCTCAATCGGGGCAGGGCCAGCAGCCGCAGGGTCCAGCGCACGCACCCCGCTATCCACGTGCTGTATCAGTGGTGCCGGGTGCGCGCTGCCGCCGCTGATGCCCTGCTCATACGAGTTCACGACCTGCTGCTGCCGGCGCTTGAGGTCCGCGATCGAGTCGGAGAACTCGCTCTGGTCGGCGGTGGAGGAACCGCCGACGACGGAGAGCGTACCGCGACTTTGGTACTGTGAGGAGGAGGGAATGGACGACACGGAGGGAGCGTAGGAGGATTGCGGCGCGGCATTCTGCGGATGCTGCTGCATGGTCATGGAGGCCCCAATGGCAGCATAAGGATCATATGCTCCCTGGGCCGGGTAGCCCTGGGGAGGGACTGGCGCATAGGCTTGACCCGGGTGTCCGTACGGGGCCTGCTGCGGCGTGCCGTACGTTAGACGCGAGTCAAACCCACCAGTGTTGTATGCGCCTGGCGGAGGAGCAGATTTGCCGTATGAAGCCGCGGCCGCGAGCACTGGTGCAGGCCCAGGAACACCGCTCATCGGGGTCATAGGACCTTGATTTGGGAGGAACGGTTGAGTCGGTGGAGGCGCTGAAAAGGTTAGCTCAGTTTGTTTCACCGTGGGGATCAGAGAAAGAAGTTGCTTACAAGACATTTTGGGTTCAATATTGAACTCGGAAAACCGGCGCGCCTTACGCATGCGTTGATAGATCACGGCGGCGACGATGGCGACGACAATGAGGGCGCCGATAATGCCTCCAATTACACCAGCATGCGACGACTTCTTGGCTGTCACCGATGCAACTGATTTTGACGCGGACGGCGCAGCCCCTGTTGCACTGGAGGAACCTTTACTGTGAGTTCCCGAGCCTGCCGAGTTTGTTCCCGAGCCTGCAGTTGCCGAGTTTGCGGTTGTTGAGTTTGTACCCGACCCTGAGGGAGATACGGCACCGACGGATGCGGCCGTTGTCACATTGAAGTAATCGAACCAGATGGTTCCTTCACCATCCCCAACGTTGTTAACGGCCACCATGGTCACAACGAGTTTGCTGAAGAAAAGTTCAATAGACGAAAGAAAACACTATGCGGAACCGTCTTACTGATCTCCGTTCGTGACTGGGTCTGACTGCCAGAACAGCTGCTGGAAGCTATCAAGTGCGGACGAGGGCGAAGTTATTGTCGTGGCCGCCCCTCCGTCGATGGCATACGAGGTCTGGACCCCCTCAGAGCTCGAGTCAAAGGTCCCATAGACCCCAATCGCCGTGCCTATCAGGAAGGTTCAAGTCAAGGAAATTTTAAGAGCTTGCAATAATTGGCATACCAGTGAAAGCTACTGAAAAATGGTTTCCAACCTGCACTGAGCTGCTCACGGTCCCAGCATGTTCGTGGGTTGTCCCACCGACAACCCAAGTACCCGTGTATGTGACCTCCGATGTATCCCTGTCGTCGATAATAGTGAATTTGGACATGGGGAGGGGGAAAAGAAATACGGCGTGCAAGGCCGGCCAAATATTAAATTGAGTTCACTGCCACGCCCCTTTACGCTTATCATTTACATCAAGGGGCCGAGGCAAGTCGTTAGTGTCATTATCCGCATTTTTTCACGTAACGCGCCGCCTCCGAGTCTTACTGAGCCCTAGAACTTTGTACAGAACCGCACTACAACCGCTCGAAAAATGTGGGCAGGAAAGGAAGACTTCCTGAATGAAAGGAACGAACAGACTCGATCGGTTTCGGGACAGCCCCGACGCTTGTGATTTTAGCCGTTTCCAAGCTCCACTGAGCGGTCCGAGTCGCCGGACAGGTGGAATGCCAAGAGGAGTCGGGATATACACTTTTAAATCCATGGAAGTATACTGGGAGTCCTGGATTCGGGAAAAGCCAGCTTAAGCTATGATCGTTGGCTGTCGAGGACCTCGGGCTCCAAGAGCCGGTTGATTTTTTTGTAGTCAAAACATTCATTATGTCGAGCACACTGGCAGTCACTGTCATGTTCAAATCACGGTAGGCAAGCGATTTGCCGGAGGAGTCGGGATATACACTTTTAAATACATGGAAGTATACAGGGAGTCCTAGATTCGGGAAAAGCCAGCTTAAGCTATGATCGTTGGCTGTCGAGGACCTCGGGCTCCAAGAGCTGGTTGATTTTTTTGTAGTCAAAACATTCAGTATGTCGAGCAGTCACTGTCATGTCCAAATCACGGTAGGTCAAGACCTGGAATGTCTGTGTGATGCCCATCAATCGAACCAAATCCCACCATTCACAGAAATCTACAGCGAGAAGAGACCATGAGGGTGCGTTCAATGGAATATTAATGCAACTCACACTTTGTCCTGAAATTGGTGGTGAATTGGTTTGGTTAGAACACAAGTGAACACACGCACCAGTGATAAATTGGGACTCCTTGGAAGCTAGAAACGAAACAAGGTTGGAAATATCGTCGGGGACTCTTTGTTCGCCATCAATGAGCATCTTTCAATAGTGGGATATATACCAACCCAATTCGCTTAAGAGCCGACATTTGGATGTTCTGCATTCAATCGGACGAGTGTTAGTCGAGCAATGCGCACGGTCTGAACTTGCCAACATTTTTGATTATATCTGAAGGGTCGCCAGTTACAGAAGCGGCGCTGACTGGCACGGGAGTTAATAATTTGACATCAATGGTTAGAATACTCACGCATGGGAGTGTCAATAGCTCCGGGCGCGTAGGCATTCACGGTGATGCCGTGAGGTCCAAATTCCATCGCTGGTGTGCATTGAGGCAGCAGTTGAACATGTTCAAAACCGTCTTACCGGCAGCCTGAGTAAGACCCCTCACAGCAAATTTGGAGGCACAATAGGGACCTTGCATCAGCAAGCCTGCACCCCGGTTGGATTTATCTATCTTTCCAGGATAGTAGCGACGAATTACCTTTCTTGCCGGCGATGGAGGAAGCGCCGATGATGCGCCCTCCGCGTCCCTGTTTAACCATCTGCATCCCGGCATATTTGTAGCATAGGAAAGTTCTCCGCGCATTGGTGTTCATGACTCGATCCCATTCCTCGGATGGTACTGGTGATGGGTCAGAAAAACATCACAGAAGGCGCCCGCGTTGGTACTTTCGGTGAAGGGTACTCCGGGTCTTCCCGTAACCCCAGCGTTCGCCACCATCTGCGATTTTTTCAGAACAAACGAAAGGAAGAGCAGACACGATGGCGCACAACATCAAGGCCCCCGTGCTGCTTTACGACCTGTTCAACCATCTCCTTCACTTGATCCTCCTGCGAAACGTCGGCAATGTGCTTGGAACTTGACCTCCCTTTCGCAACTATCTGATCCACAAGCGTCCCCAACGTCTCAGAGCTAGAAGCTACATCGTTGACCGCAACGTCAAACCCGTCATCCGCAAGTTTGAGAGCAACGCATCTGCCGATGCCCTGTGCTGTGGGTATTACGGTGAGTAGGTGGCAATGGTGTAGGGACCATGAATGTACCAGCACCAGTGACCAGCGCAATGCCTTTGTACCCGGGCATTGAGACGAGAACAAAGAGGAGCGGTCATGTGCCAATCTAATTCAGGCTTGCTTGACATCATCGTCCAGGCGCAACCATTTCTTCGATGTTGGAACAGCGTCTTCAGAGCTTGGAGATCAACAAGCATCTTCCTACGTTCAACTTGTCAGCGAATGAGTAAAGCCGGTAAAACTCGAGTATGTTTTCCGATATGTAGTCTCTCTAAGACAGACGCTATAACCGAATCTAGCTCGTACCTCGCTGGTTATAGTTTTCCGAGACAGCTGAGCCTCGGCGCTCGTATTACGGCGTACCTTGATGGCCCCAATTTTTTTTTTTTTTGTTATAGCCGACGCTGGAGTGGAGCTCCACGAGCGGGGAAGTTTTTTCGAGACTTCCATTTACGAGAGACTACATAAAGATATCGTCGGCCTTCTCGGTGTGCACATGAGGGTACATGGAGGTGGGATATAACGGCATCTGTCCCGTACAATCCGTCTGCCGATCAGCGATGGGTATTTCCGTGATAAATTATCACTAGCTACGCGGGGAAAGAGAGCAAGTCCCAGGGAAATGTTGAGGGGGAAGGTACGGAAATAATGTATCCAAACTCCGCTCCGTAAATAAGCGGAAATGAGCCTCTGGGTACATGGTGCGAATAACCCACTTTCTGAAATAATTGTGTTTCACATCGGACGTAATGTCCGTTGACTCTGCCACGGAATCCCCAGTTGATAGCCGACTTCCTTCTTTTTTCACGACAGCATACGTCTTTTCCTGAGTGCCGATCTGCTGCACCTGTCTCCGTCCTTCCAAGATGTCCAAAGGAACCGCACTTGTAACTGGAGCCGGTACGCCATTCTGGATCCAATCTCCACGAGTATGTACCCATTTTTATGCGTTCTCAGCACAAGGCATGGGCAAAGCGATCGCACTCCGATTAGCAGACGACGGCTTCGACGTCGTGGTGAACGACATCCCAGCAAAGGCGGGTGTTCTTCTTGAAGTAGTCAAAGAGATCAAAGGGAAGGGCCGCGCGAGCTCTTTCCATCTTGCGGATGTATCGGTGGAGGAGGAGGTCAAGACGATGTTCGCAGAGGTTGTGCGGATATATAACGGGCTGGACGTGGTTCGTTGCATTTTTGAAGCTATAGATCCAAGCTCATCCTCCGAGCAGATGGTGGCGAATGCTGGTGTGGCAAGGTGGGGTACAATTTCGGACCGTAAGGGTGTGTACGGCAACAGAATCTTTTGAGATTCTGGTACTTTGATGGGAACTATTCCCTTTTCAAGTAGTCCAAACTTTTCTCAGTCACGTAGGAGTCACAGCTCTGATGCATCACCACCGCATCGTTGACTGCCGTGCTCATCGTGGGCGACGACGAGAACAAAAATAAAATTTGTCGCAAACCGCCTCGCTTTTTATCTCTGCCCACAGCTTGTTAAGGGTAATCATCAATTGTATTTCTCTCAAAGCCCGAGGGTTATCCTGACGCACGGAATGTCGAGGGCGGGCACTGGTTTGACAACGCCAAGAGGGCGGGAAAGGCGGGGCACGGTGAGCGGACGCATTGGATGCTGTTTGATGAAAGATGCGAGAAAGTCACGCACTCGGCAGCTGACTACTTGAAAAGGGAATAGTTGCCCATCAAAGCACCAGAACCTCAAAAGATTCTGTTGCCGTACACACCCTAAGCGTTCGTGAATTCTTCGGCGCCATAAAATGTTAACTTTCAGATTGGAGTGTCCGTCGATGATTGGGACTATACTATGGCTGTCAACGGTCGCGGAACTTTTCTTTGTTACAAATATGCTGGGATCCAGATGATCAGCCAGGGCCGAGGGGGAAGAATCATTGGAGCATGTTCCGTGGCTGGAAAACGACGTTCGTGGCCTATGCTTGTACCCCGCATACCATCCTCTAAAACGCATACATCTAGCGGGTACCCCCTTCCTGGCAGCTTATTCTGCCTCCAAATTTGCCGTCCGTGGTTTGACTCAAGCTGCCGGTAGATAATAACAACCGAGGAGTCCATGGCTTTACTGATCAAATCCGGGATTTAGCGATGGAATTCGGGCCCCATGGTATCACAGTAAACGCTTACGCGCCTGGAGCCATCCAAACAGATATGTGTACGTTTGAATCGTCTCCAATCTCGTAAACCACTGAATGTCCCCTACAGTGGAATATTTCGACGTCAGCAGCGCAAAGAGTACTGAAACGCTCCCAGGGACTTTCCTCGAAGTTGTAAGTTGTGACTTTGTTCATCTTCTATTCATCGGTCACACATTTCTTTCTAGGCCAAAGATTTTGGAATACTCGGCAGACTTGGGTAACCTTTTGATAATCGCCTGCATCGAGTCACTCAGACTAATTTCGTAGTACTCCAACTGACGTCGCCAACCTTGTGTCGTTTATTGCATCCAAGGACTCACAATTTATAACAGGTGCGTCTCAGTTATGATACCTTATTACTGAATTAACGATTGGAAAACTAGGCCAGAGCGTGAGGAACATTCTGTAAAGTGTATCAACAGTCCGCTGAAATTCTTTACAGATGTTGGTAGACGGCGGTATGTTGTTTGACTAAACCACGGGTGTACATATCGCACCGTGTATCCGTACCTTCCCAGAAATAATGAATGGTGACGGGGCATTTAATCTAATATACGCCTCACATTCCATATATAAATCGTCGTTTTCTCTATGCACGGATACCAGATTCAGCTACTTCACTTGAATGAGGTATTGTGTTATTCAGTCTGCAACATGTATATCATGAATCCGGTCGGTTTCCATGGTGGAGATGCCAGAAGACTTTTGACTAGTACTCTTGACAGCGGAGAACGTCGTGCTTGGATGGGCACTTTTGGCTGTCTGTCTGCTGACCGATTCGTTTACCGACCATCGATGTATGTACGACAAATGATTTTCGCGTGCCCTGAGCTTTCACCGCCATAAAAACATTTTGGATTTGCTTCCGCGGATCAACTATTTTAGGAAGTAGATCACCGATCTCATACTTTGCTCACTTCTGGTCGTTCACAAACGGAATCTGGACTCTGCGAACTTGCTTCGAACATGGATAACTACAAACGTGAAGGGCTATCAGACAAACTCTAACTAATTTAAACCCGAAAACCACAAGTGGGTGCTTCCGCGGACCAACTATTTCAGGAAGTAGATCGCCGATCTCATACTTTGCTCTCACTTCTGGTCGTTCACGAACGGAATCTGGACTCAGCGAACTTGCTTCGAACATGGATAACTATAAACGTGAAGGGCTATCAGACAAACTCTAACTAATTTAAACCTGAAAACCACAAGTGGGTGGGTACTAGGAAGTTAGGGAAGCGCAACAGTGCTGTCTGGGTAGATTGAAGTTTTCGGGGGAAACAAGGAAGGGAACAGGTAGCGGATGAGAGCATTGATGGTCCGCGAGCTCATACAATATTCGGATTTTCACCGATACCAATGTATATTTGCATCCCCTCCGTCATCAATTCTCTCGACGCGGCGAGGATATCAACGGCTGGGTTGAGCATTTCCCACTCCCCATCCATTATCTCGACGCGGATGAGTCGGAGTGTGGCTCTGCGAGCTGAGAGCACACGGAGGAGTGTTTCCCATGCCGAAACGGGATTGAAACTGGGAGAATGAAAGAGGTCGATGATGTGGAAAGTGTGGAGGTTTGGGAGGACGGATGAGGACCTGCCCAGCGCGGCCAGTACTTCTGTCATGAGACGGGATTCGACGAGTCGCAGTTCGAAACGCGTGAGGGTGGGTACGAGGCGGAGGCAGTCGTGCAGCTGAATGGATCGCTCTGGCTCGACAAACTTGGTGCCCATGACCAGCTCTTTGAGAGGTGGCGCCGAACGCTTCAGGAAAGAGAAGAGAGCGTCACCAGAGCCGTCGGACAGCGGCACGGAGAGCGCTTCGAGGGCGGGAAGGGAGAGATATTGCAAGATGTGGTCGTCGCTCTCGGGCTGTTTCCCGCATTCTCCAAACATCAACCGCTGCAGAGTCGGAAGAACCAACGTTTCGGCCGCGGGTTCGATGACGCCCGACAGGCGGCGCAAACCGATAAAAGCGCATTGAATGAGGTTGGGTGCCAGATGCAGCAGTTCCAGAATCTGGGAGCCGCTGAATTCCTGCCTATAGTTCGCACCAGAAGTACAAATCGTCAGAGTTTCGAGCGATGGCAGGGCTCCCAGACGCAGATTTCCGGGTCCGAAATGGTCACTCTATGTCGTCGTCGTCGTCGTACAAATCAAACGCTGTAATTTAGTACTCAAGCCCTTTGTCGTCGTATAATTCGAGGTCTTTCAGCCGCGGCCCATACCGCTGAAGGATAGCGGAGACGCATCGGTCGTCAAGATTTCCGCGAAGAGATATTGATAGAGGATGATTCCCAGCGCGCTGAAGGCACAACTTCAAGCCTTCTTGGAAGCACTCAGAGCACGGCAGAGGAATAAAAATGGCAGCCCACAAGGCCGGCGTGGCCAGCGCCATGTAGGACCACGTATTGCAAATATTTAGCATGAGCATGGGCACCGGCGTGGCCAGCGCGATGTAGGATCACGTATTGCAGATATTTAGTGGCAGAAGCATGGGCACATGGTGCACGCCACTGTCTCGCCAGAGAATTGGCAGAGGAGGGAAGCATTGGAGAAAAATCTCCGACGAGACTTCGAGGGGAAGACGGGCCACTGGATCGAGGATTTCGTTGAGCTCACGCTGGGCGAGATGTTTATAGAGCTCAACAGTTCCTTCTGCAGACTAATCTCGGTCGATAAAGTCACGATGCGTGCTCGCAACTCCTGGACGTCGTACCCAGGCATTTTGGTGTCTAGGCACCTAATCAGATAGAGCAGAGGAACACATGATTCGAATTCACCTGCACAGGAGAACCGTGTAGTTTGCTCTGGGGACTCGAACGAGAACCAGAGCAAAGAAGTGAAAACGGGGCAAGTAGCAGACGTTGAAATGGCCAGGTACAAATCCTTGCCGTGGCACTAAATAAACTTGAAATATTGTTGACCGATTACCCTTGGATTCCCCAGTAAGTAAAGAATTCCGAAGTAAAAGCTATCAATCTTACATTGAAGCAATTGGTGATCGGAAAGTAGGACGAGGGAGTAAGCTCAGGAAGCAGCGAAGAAAGCAAGAGATGCCGAGCCGTTGGCGGTTGGAGCTGTTTGATAATTATCTAACGAGGGCCGGTGGGATGTGGTGAGGCTCAAACAGCAAGGCGCATGAGGTCGTGTTTGTCATGAAGACGGTGTCGGTGATCTCGGACATGCCTTTTATGGACGCGAGATGTCAAGGCACGTTCAAATCGCAAGGTTGGGGTGGCTGACACGAACGTCGCAGGCCCGCCTCAGAAAGTGAATTGAAGTCAATAGGCTTACTTTGTTTTCGAGGCCAAATAAGCGACTGAGCCTCCCACCACCTCAGTCTCCCAAGTTGCAGTGTCGGACACAGGGATCCGTGTTCCAAGGCAGAATCGCGCATGGGGTTCAAGATACAATATTTCACTGTGAAGAAAAGCCCCTACAGTAGAGGCTGATTAAGAGAAAACCCGTGCAATTCTGTGAAGATGAGGTTGACGATTTCAGAAATGCTCAGGCTGAGATGCATTTCAAGGCGTGTAGAATAAAGAGCTCGAGAAAAATTCTGGTGACTGAATTGCATGTTCCTCCGTATACACGGCAGTTAGTATGTGAATATTTGAATCGCTGGCAACGAACAAATAAACACGAATTGCTCTTCGGAGGAAGATGTATTACCGCAGTGGTCCCATTGAGGAACAAACGGGTGCTGTGCTGTACCTACATACAATCTAGCCTTGAAAATGTAGGCTAAAGTCATCTACGCCTCTACTCGTAGTGTAAAGGCGCTGATTCCCCATCCGTACTGACCGACAGCTTGTATTGTCCCTGAAGGCTCGTATTGTTCATTTACTTACGGGGTTTGTATGTTTGGAGATAGAATATATATTCGGCAGCTCGTAGTCAACCCCTCTTGTCTTCAGTAGCACTTCCGTCGCTGCTCACGTCTCAATCCCATCCCTGTTTTTTTTCCTCTGAGGCGCGGGTGACACGCCCCGTTACAGGGAGGAGGAGGAGGATTGCGGTTTGATCGAAATACTATGAGATCGTCTCATGAGCTTCGGCCGCAGACGGGAAATGGGCCGAAGAGTGATGCCGGATGATGTCCAGTTGAGCTGGATGCAGGGTATTTATTGAGAAAGAACGGCTGACAGTTTGTGAGGGCTACAACCGCATCCGACACCCGGCCACCAAACTACTTCGAAGAATTATGCACAGAGAACATCGTCGCATGGACAAAACAATTTGTACTCCAGAGCTCTGTGCCAGTGCATTTGAGGCTTTAATGGAAGGATTTTTTTTCGCTGTTCGATACAGCTTGAAGGGCATCCTATAAATACTGGGAACGGGCATCAGCCGATTAAAGACCGGCGGCTTTGGTCGTGTTTGGCTTGCAGGTGGGGTCGGTTCCCGTCTCGCAAATGCTAAGGCTTTTTTCCACGGGTCTTTTGCCACAATCCAAATCGACAGATCTCTACTAAATTGACCAGAGAATAGAATGACCGCGGGGAATTATTTATAATTACGAAATACCAAGTGGTGTACCTCATTCTACGAGATATTTTATGTTTTCTCGGGAGTTATAACAGGGGTCAAGAATGCCGCGCGGTCATATTGTTCATGGCCCAATTACAAATGATTTCTTCTGCAAAAATGAAATGTTTTAAGCAGAATCCAAGAAGCCTTAGGCTTTTTACGATGGATCTGTGAAACCTGTATTTATGGTCGAGGAGATCTGTAAGCGCCGAGTTTACTTGGCAAAGATGAGTTTATATGTTGAATTAATGCCGTTGAAGCCTTCACTCGTTTATAATAGCCACAGTGGGTCGTGAACGAAGAGGGTGGGTAGGATGTGACAATTGGTCACACGTTGTGACACCTCAATCCCTGAAGCCATTCAATGCAATTATGCAAAGAATCACATATATCTGGCCATATAAACTGGTATAGTATATCCTATGCACCCCTTGAATGATTTTTGTGTAGTCAGATTCAGTTAAATAGCTTCAGAAACCCTGCTTTTTCATTAAAATGCACCATTTGCATTGTGGTCAAAGTTTCCAAAGATATCTATGAATATTAATGACGGGATGCTGATAGAATGCGTTCAATAGCTGCATGAGTTAATCCAGGGGCACTACCGCAATTTTAGACAAAAGGGAGCTGGATGTATGTAGGGATCTATGGCCGTTACACAAGAAATAAAGCATCTGGGCCCGAATTTTCGAAGAATAACTTTGGAGGCACGTAACTATAGGCTCGGGTAGCATTTGTCTCTGCAGAAAATTTTGCACCGGGTGTATATGGAAGGAGCTACAGCAAGGAACATGCAACAGGAAGATATGATTGAGAGCAAACAATTGCAAACATGCCGGATCGATCATCGGCGGTGCCCGTTCCCATAAATACCAAACAGCATGTTTGCCCTCCGGAATCAGATGGACGGAGTGCAGCCTTGCCGCAGCTTCATGGCCGAAAGAGCCCACAATGTCGTCTTAGGCTGGGTAAATGAGGAATTTTCTGCTCCCTGTCTAGCAGCAATATCTGCGCTGACTTATGGAAGGCATACACAGAGCAATATCTGCAGCTGCTGGTTTCTGGTCTTGCAAGGAACTGCAGAAGCCCGAGCATACCAGTGGGATAAGCAGTATTCATGTCTGGCATCAAGTTTGTGCCCAATCTGACAATGAACCCGCCGGACACTGCAGTCAAGATTATTATTCTTACTGCCGTGTCCCGTTCCCACTGCAGTTGTTCGTCGGCTGCCGAAAGGTCGCATCGAACAGTGAAACTGGTGTTGTCATAGTTAAGGGTTGCATGATGTCGACGTCTGAGTTGGATCTGGACCGCAATTTATCTAGGTGGGAAGAGTATACTATGTGTTGCGAGAAGCCAGAACCAGCCCAACAAAATCGCCGGCTGGGTTTCGGAATCGACGGTGGGTTAATAAGTACGGACGATCACTTCGATTTATGAACCAACAATTCAATTACCCAATGAGTTCAATGCAAGATTGAAATTTATTGAGTGGTATTACGAGGCAGCCTACGGGAAGGCTCACGTGGCTTCAATCAACACCACGAGAGCGAATATCGATGTACAGCGATATGGTCTTCAAAATGGTTATCATCACCGACCAGAAGGGACACTTCTCCGTCTCGGTCGAGAATAAATGATATTCTCGATGCTAGCTCGTACGCATGAGTGTTTAAGATATTTGAATTCGACTGGTACCGTGCTATGGGAGTTGCGAATCCATTCCCTGAGCTTGCCAGTGTTATACAAGTGACGAAGATATGATACAGATACACAATGAGCTGGAGACTCGTCTAACCCAGCCTGATGTTTACCTCCATCTGCCGACGATGGCTTTGAAACCGTAGGAAACGGCATACCGATCCTGGACCCCTAATTGGTTCAGGTTGGATGTGGTCCCGGTCAAATAAAGATTCATCCCAATGCAGACGTAACCATTCGATGATCCCGGGGAACGAACGAGCTGATGTAGAGGCGAAGAAACGGCCCAGGAAGGATCCTCGAGTAGATACGACATCCCGGGGGATTTGCAAGGCCTCCTACCCTGGAGCAAGGCGGCGGTACGACAGGCATTTAACGCTGAAATGACGGCACATTTAGAGAAGCTTGGATGTCATCACCATAGTACACCCGCACTGTCCAATACGACCGGAAACTCATCAAAGGCTCGTGCCTTAAACTCGCCGCTAAACTCCCCCGCAGTTTAGCTGTCCTGCCACTCCAACTCTGTACGGGATGGCACTGCACACTGGCCTTAAACACCTCCATCGCATCCAGAAAGCAGACTCGCCGATTTGCCCCTGTTGCCGCCAGGCGGATGAGACGGTAATGTGTTACCTGCTGCAGTGCAATGCCCACGTGGACGCCCGCCGCGAGCTCGTTAGAGCTGGTGGCCAGCGTACGCGGGACATCGCCAAGCTGTTAGGATTGCACGAACTATTACCTCACCTCTTCCGCTACATCGCCCGCACAGGCCGCTTCCGCACCATTTTTGGAGAACTGCCTGCCCCGCCTCGCACGGCCCATATTCCACCAAGCCGTCAACGCCTTTTGGCAACATGTTTCGCATCCCAGAAGTGCTACCTCGAGCTGCAGACCCATTCAACATGTAAAACCCCTGCGCCGCATCCCCTGGACTCTTTCTTCATTAACCTACTTTACATATCGCCGCCTGCAGGGCTCTTTACCGCTACACTCCACATAGTGTGCTGTACGCGCCCACGTCCGAACCTGGACTAAAGTTGGACAAAGAACAGAATTTCGACGATATATTATAGAAGACGATCCTTACATACATAAAGTAGTAGTGTAGAAAGATGCCTACCATATTGTACGCAGCACAGGGCAAATAACAATGAATCAAATTAAAATTAAAATTAAATCAAGATTTAATGAAGTTATTCACACGCATGGGTCGGTTTGAGGTCGTACGTACGCTGTTAATTGAACACTTGCTCCACGACATTTGAACCCTTACTCCATGATCTTGATCCTAAAATGTCAATGTTTCGATGGTAGCTAACGCGGGAGCGGAGGCCTCAGGCTGTTGGTCAATTTTAGACAGTAAAATTAGCCAATTCAATCGAGCATGATGGGCATGATCCATATGCATGCTTCAAGATTTCAGGGCCAACGGCGGAAAAGCTCTACCGGCTTCTCCCGGCGGTCTTTAGGCCGGCCAAGAGATGTGTACCACGGCATTTGGCCCTGACGGGTCACTTAATCTAACGTTCAGTGTCGTGAGAGTCTCGTTTGGCAGGTCTACCTGGTGCTGCTCGAATATTTTAAAACTGCCCAACTGGTGAGTCGGAACTAAGTTTAATCCAAGTCTTGAAACTCATCCTACTAAGGGACTGCCAGCCCAGCTGAAGAGGCCTGATAAAAGCATTTTCAAAGGTTGGAACCAAGTAGCACATCCGTCTTGAATATATATACCTCACGATTGAACTTGTACAATTGAATTGAACCCAAGTTTGTGGGAGAAATCGCAGAGGTGCTAAACTCAAATCAAACCGTGGGAAACATTCTGATAGTACTCCAAATTCCTCTGAATCGCGGTGCCTGGAAAGGTGGATTGTAATGTGGAAATCTCAAAAACGACACTGAACAGTGATGATAATACCAAAATATGTTTATAATTGAAGACCCAGTGAAATAAAAAACATGCTTTATAGTCTAGTTAAATATACCGAGAGGAATGAGCGAGCGCCCAATTCCCAAGCAACTGGACGGCGACGATTTTCCTATTTATGACGGGGGGCTAGGGAGAATGTAAGCGAGATGCGTAAGATACACAAGTCCATACTTACACCGGGGGGACGGAGGTGGCTGGGCCAGGGTCCGCGGTAAGAGAAGGGAAAGGCGCGGTAGAGCACTGGGTTTTGTGTCAGAAAAAAAGCTATATATATTAAGGGCATGGGACTCACGGCTTGCTCAATGTCGTTCATGGTCTTGCCAGCCGGAAGATGAGGCTTCCCGACCACTGCTTTGGGAACGGGGATCACATCCGAGCAGTCAACCATGTTGGCACGGTTGTGTCCAATAATGGCCATCTTCGACATCGCAGCCCTGAACTTGGCTTGCAAATTAGCCTGGCCGACTGCAAAATAGAATTAAGTTAGAGCTGAAATGAGTGTGGTCATAGAAAAGGGATGTACCGGCCAGCTCTTGCCATGCGCAAGCAGTGCGGGAATCTGGCAAGAGAGTTAGTTGGGAAAAGAAGTAAACAATTATAACTGCGAACCCCGAGCAAGCTACGTATTACGGGATGAAATTAGTAAACATTTCCCACAGGATTCAAGAAACTTACCGAAGCATCAGACTGGAGACGAATTTCTCCCTCAAGCGGGGACTCGGCCTCGCCAGTATTGGCGCCGTTTCTGAGAGGAATCAATAGGTGCTCGAAGAACCCTGTGAAAGTGCGACCAACCCTGGGAAAAGAGTCCCGCGCAACTGGGTCTCAATGAAGAGCCTAAATTAAATGTGCGATCAGTCGCGCCGAATATTGGTGGCGTAAATTATGCGCACTGGGTGTCGAAGATACCAGGGGTGGAATCGAACGGGGTTCTAATCGAGACGTTAGGTTTGCATCGCGCAGATAATTGTTCAAGTACCCAGGGATGGTCGGGTCCACATGATCAGCAGCAGCAATCGTGTGGCTGCGGAGATTGTTAAAACAAATGGTTGTACAAGAGAAAGGAAAGCATACGAGGCAAGCAAAGCCACGACCTGAACATCGAGTTAGTCGAGTACACAGTGAAATAAGGGTACACCAACCTCTGCAGGGGAGAAACCAACCTCGGCGAATCGAGCCAAGATGGTTGTGATCGAGTCTTGAGGCTCGGGGACCAAGCCCGGAGGCGACGCCGCCGTAGCCTTGGGACGACCAAGCAAGAATTCAAGTCTGGGGGCGCCTGAACAGGTAGAAACTGGTTAGAAACGTCCCCCGCATCGGCAAACTGGATGCGAACCTGGGCAGTTGGAAACTCCCACTGCACCAGCAAACTGGATGCTGTAAAGCGGTGAACATCGGGAAGAACAACAGAGAGAAGGAAACGAACAGATCGCCCGCAGTTATGGTCGCGTTATATTTGTTGTAGAAAACCGCCTGGGCGTCGACGATGTCATCGATACCGTTGTTGGCGGGGAAGGCTGTTTCAACTGGGTCGAAGTAAAAGATCGACCCATCGGCTCCTCCTCCGCCCTTGCTGGGAGAAAACCCAATGGCGTCGTGGAACGTAAGCCGCAGCGACTCGTGGACCTTTGTGCGGTAAGTTAGGAGATGTCAATGGAGTGATGAGTAGACTGACCTCTTCGCCACACTCGCCGCCGTCGAAAAGGTTTTCTTGGATGTCAGCCTAATAATCAACATTGGTTCAGACCTTTGGCAACAACATGAAGAATGATTAGAGCGCACCAAGATGGGGAAGAGCACACAGCATGCTGCGTTCGCAGTAGTCTGGCCGGTCGAGCAAGTGACGCGCTTCGAGACCGCAGCTGCAGCTGGGACGTTCAACTTCAGTATGTGCCAACTGGCAAACCAAAGAGCATAACGCACCGCTGGTGAGGCGAGCAGTTGCAATGGCGAAGAGAAGAGCAGAAAGAGTCTTGAAAGCCATTGGATCCCAGAAGGTTCAAGTGAATGCCCTAAAGACAAGGACATCTGGGCGACTGCTTTTATACCTTTCATGTTACTGTTGTGTTACTAAAACGAGACTTTCTCCAATCGGACCAATGCGAGCACAGGGATTGAAACAGAGTTGAATCGGGGGCGCAGCCGGGATCAAAGGAGACGATCGGTTCACGGTCGCATGCGCCTTGATGAAACGGTGAGACTGAGGACGAAAGAGCGGGTCTGATGCTGACCACAAATAACAACGGTGGGAAGAAACCGTGTGAACCGACCGGGCCGAGTCGAGAAGCGGCAGAAGCAAGGGTTGCGGAACCGCGGAGAAGCATTTTAAGCTATGTCAAACGACCCTTAGCCGAGATTCAGGACCAAGCGTCGGTTTTAACCAAATGATGAGATTATAACCGAAGGCAAGATAGCTGCAGGCCTCGTGTGCTTTTGCTTGTTTTGTTTTGTCGCTGTAAAACCACCGAACCTTGACCGCATGCTAGTAAGACATGAAAAAATTCCGAAAAGAAGCCGGCTTTGAGCAAAATTTATGTTCCGAACTTAGAACACACGTTATATCAGAAAACGTGTGATAAACGTGGAGCAAGCCTGAAATGCCAAGGCAACAAGTCTCTGGGTGAACGACGGAAGTTGTCCCAGACAGATACATACCTAAATTACTCAAGTGCCAAATCGTACATTGAATGTCAAACCGGCGGAGGTCCGTTTGTATATTCTACTGACGTGAAATCCGTTGCGCAACGACACAGCAGTCGGTCCCCGGATGCAAAGGAGAAAAAGCAAGCTGCGGAGAACAGCACAACATAGCATAACAAAGCACAGCCTCACAATGCGTCAGCCTTTGACTTCTCCATCCAACTTCTGAATTATTGACTCTCTCTCATTGGCTGCCTTACCACCGGCAGCTGTTGATCCGCATTACCGTCTCGGGCACTAAGGTTGATCGAGTACCGACTCTGCCGAATCCCATTTCGGAACTAGGGACTCGGACCGACCCTGCAAAATCTCACTTCATCGGGTGCACTGCGTTTTGGTCGCTCAGCTGCCCGAATTAAGCATCCGCAAGGCTGGAATTAACCGACGCAGGATAGGAGAACCTTGTCCGCACGAAACGGCTTCCGATTCGTGCCGTCTAATCGCGCGCTACGAAGCACATTCAAGGATGCCAAGCGCTGTACCGTGGGGGTGCGGGCCCGGGAAACAGAAACCGGTCGTATACATTGGTGTACCGTTTCCCAGGCCAGCCAGGACACAGAAGAAATCGCGTTCGGTAACTCGCAATGGCATAGGGCGGGTCTATCAAGTTGATATACCATTTCTTTGGGACCCCGACAGGCCGTGTTATCGTTTCAGTCCCCTCCCCTGTCCAATGACTCTGTGCTGAAATGCCAGCAATTTTGCTGCAAGATCTCGACTTGACCCGATATAATCAAGTAGTTCGTCAGCGAGGCCGATACCTCCGATTCTCCTTCAAGGATTGCTGGCGGCTGCGCTGATGAATGCTTGGTGAAATCCCTGTTGTGAAACAGTGTGAAATCCTGTTGTTGATTTTGGTTTTGCACTTGAAGCAACTTCTAACACATTTGCTGTGACCTGCTGACGGTTCGTGGCTTAATCGATATCACTACTTATCCCCTTCCTTTCGAAAGATGACTCCATGCCATTGGTTGATCAAGAAAAGCCCTTCGGCTAAATTCTTATTAAGTATTCTCGGTTGAAACCGAGAGAAACGACATCATTCTTATGTCAGTACAACTGATTGCTGATTGTCAGCTCGCAACCTCGCCGGATTAACGTTCGCCTTTCTTCCTTTTTGGGTTGACAGCGAAGCTTTATCCCGTGCCTCCTACTTCCTCGAGCAATCTGGCAACGCCAAGAAAAGGGGTTCATATTTTGAACCCCACCAAACGAACGGCTTGCATTTATCTTGGGACAAATCGTGAGAGGATCTTTCGCTGTGTGAGCGGATACAAACGACACTGCAACCAGACCCAAAACGTGCACAGATTCCTCAACAGCCTCTGTTCCACGCGGGCGCATCAATTCAAATACAAGCTGGATTCAATTTCGCGATACGAACAACCGGGTTCCAATCACCTTCGGCGTCATTGTGTGGGAAAGCCATCGACAATTCCTCGACTGTGAGTGGTCCGCAGTTCATTTTGTGTTTCGCTGATCTCTTCATACAGACGCCGAGCCAGAGATGGTTAGCAATATACGTCTGCAGCAGCAAGGATGTGACATACAGCATACAAACGAGCTCCTTTATTCTGGCTCCGCGGAGGAAGCCATCGAGTAGGACAGTAGCACAATACAGCGCAAGTTCAGGCGGTGTGAAAACGTCCCGTAAGCTCAAGACGACAACCTCTCGCTGGCAATGGACATCACAAGTCCGCCGGTTTCACACTGTAGTGCGAAACGCAACATCTCATTCGTCCCGGACCACAGGATACCGCAGCTGTTCACACAGAATCTCGATGCGAGCCCTGTAGCCCGCCTTCGCTCACACGATACACCGCTCTGTCCGTTGCCGTAGTACAATCTTGACGGTCTTCGTTAGCAACATTAAAAATAACGGGCGTAGCACACTAGCTCCCCAGTTGGAATAATCCGCGTTTGCCCGCCAAGCCATCGCAAGGCCGCGAGCACGCGTGCTATCTACCGCCAAGTCTAGGGCTATCAGTATTTTCCGCAATTTGAAACTGACGGGCAAAGTCGAGGAGAACAAGTCTCCCGATCATTGCCGAGAGTACACAGACTCAATATATTGGAATCATGACTCGACTACTGTTCGCCATGTCCCCACTTAGAGAGCTCCGCTTTTCCGGCAGCAACAAATTCATGCCGGCGATACACGTACTGCATATAGTACAGTCACCTTCCCGAAGCCCGGGCGAGGTGGATTAAATCGCCAAACTAGTTGTCACTGGTGAGATGTCGACTCCGTGTCGAGCTCCAGATGAATCTCGGGTAAAATCTTTGTTCATTTTTTCGGGCGGGGTTGGATGTGGCTCGGGTTATGTAATGACATCTACCATTGTACTACTCAGAGGCTCACTTTCATACTGAATATGATGCGGTTCGAACGTGATCTCCACGTGCGTTCTACGATTCAAGGGAAGAAAAGTATCTATCCCGGTCGTAGACTCAACTTCCTGAAGGCTAAACACTTTCCTGTTTCGTCCCTTCAGGTGAGACTCCTTATTTTATGACTCCTGCATTTATCAGCCTCATTGAGACATCCTAGCGCTTCTTGTTGGACCATTGGATAGCATTGCTCTCGAAATTAGTCTATGAACCGGAAGCGAGATCTAAGCATGGCTTTGGAATCGAGATCTAATCATGTTTATCAGATTGCAGATCCGTTCTCGATCTCATGTTGATCCCGCGTAATCAAAGGATTTGCGCGCTTCTGTGCCTGGTGTGCCTTGTTGAATCTTCTGCTGTGTCTTATGGACCCATACCGCTGTCGGGTCTAGGCTTCTGCGGGATCCTGAAGCGTGAATGCCGCTCCTACACCGAAACCGTGGCTCGGGGTCTTCATCAGTGTCAGAAATAGATATTCAGCGCAATCTCCCTCGACTGCAAGTCAAATTCGTTCCCTCGCTATCAATCTTCCCTAATGTCAAGAGTTTCAGTTGGAACAATACGACTCTCTGGCAAACTTGAGCCCAGAAACGTTATGAGCTGAATTCAACTCTCCGTTTCTTCCCCGCGCGTTGAAGAAAGGCCCTGATAGGTCGACACACTAGTACTATAAGGATGCGCTGCTCGAAAGATCTCTACCGAAAAAATTCCCAGCGTTTTATTCATCGTATCTCGGGGAAATGTTCGGCAATATCACTTCGACACTATCTCGACACCCACAAGTTAGGTGCACCGATAAATCGGTTCTTGCCCGTGCCCAGCTTTTGTTCTCTCCATCTTCCATATTAATGGTCGCATCTTTTTCTCGCTTCTGAAAACGCCGCGAAACACGATCGGGTTCAGACGGAAAATAGCATCGCGATCGGCGTTTTGTTTCATCATTTCTGGAAAATAATCGGAAAGATGAAATCTCCGAGCCGCATACATATATAAGGCATGAAAGATGAGTCCAACGAGACCACCCACTAACCACTCATTTCAAACCCTCCTGGTGTGACCGAAATCAAGTTCAACTTTCTAGCGCGTAGCCGGTTCGAACACAAAAAATCCTATGAACCCGCTTTAAATTTTTACCTCAACTGTCCCGGACTTGACAGGCAGACGCGACTTTCGAATACTGATAAAGTCCCGCTTTGCATATACACCACTTACCTTCAGTACTGTCTGAGGTGCATTCTTCCGACCCCGGTGTGGAAACTATTTTGCTGTTCCGGATTTCCCTCTCTCGCTCAAAAATATCTGGCTATCCTGTCACCATGTTGGAATCATTGAACCCCTACCCGTAAAGCCACATACATGACAATGGGTACATATTCGTTCTGGTTTGCCTTGAAATACTAAACTGTTCCGTGGCTGTCCCGCGTCCGCCCTAGAAATTATAACCTTGAATGAGAATGAGCTCATCAGCTAGTTGAGTTTAACCACAGAGTCATCGCCCGTACTGATTTATTCAAAGCAACTAATGGATTATTTGTCCGTAATGACCACTTTCAAATATTCACTAACAGTCACGGTGCACAACTGCGGCGTGAGAATTCGACAAATTTCGCTCCCGTTCGACGTGCGTGTTCGACGCGTCGCCATTATGCATCGCAGCCTGAAAATTCCTGAAATCGTTAACCTCATAGAAGAGCTGCAACCTCCTTCTCCTCATCAGAACCTCGGCCGCAGGGAATTAGCTGCCCTTGCGAGAACTTGCCCGAGCTTTCGCGATGCTGCCCGTGATTTCCTGTGCGCGAGCAGACACACTCACGAACCTACTCTGATGCCTGCTGTCGCATCTCTGGGAAATCGTTCCTGCAAATTGGTCCAAGAGGCGCGTCTTTGTAGGTTATTCCGATGTTGTGTCCGAAGGGTTGGTGTGCTGATGAGTCTTCCTGCGCCTTAGCCCATAACCGGTCCTATCCAAGCAGCGGATTGGGATACACTCTTGGCGTATGCTCTTCGAATTCAGAGATTGGAATTACATTCGTACCGCAGCCTCGAGTTTTCCGCTGCTGATGTATTTGAAAGAATCAGCTCTGGGCTTCCGCGTGACTACCTGTGCCCCAATCTTTAAAAAATAGCGTTTCGATTTGGCGAAGAATATCTGCTCCCCTAAAAGTCTCTTCTTGGGCCCAAATATCATAAACGGCACCCTTCGACTTCCGGGTCCCGGCCGCTTTCCTCCTCACTGCCTGGTCTGGCACTTACGTATTCGGAGCTGAAAGGGCTCTGCATCGACAATGGGTTATTCCATGGTACCCAGCTGTCTCGCACACTTTCGAACATTGGGTTGAGTCTGGAGCGAATTGAGGACCTTTCCCTCGATAAACTTGATCGAGCCATCCAGCATCTGTCCCAGCTTTCTTCCCTTAGAGGACTATCTCCGGATGCACCGCATTTACAGGAGGTAGGGACCTTGCCCTATTGTTTTTCCTGACTAAATCGGACCACCATCCATTCCCTGCTCTCCGCGACCTTTATTTTGGTGAAACAGCAGTCGATTTCGCCATCGAGTTCACTCATCTCCTGTCAGATTGTGGGTTGACTTTCACAGACTTTGCAACGAAATTTAGTATTAGCCAGCTCTCTGCGAAATCCCCGCTTCACCGGAGATCGTAAATTATGTGATCAATGGAAACACTCTTGCACCGCTGTTGTCCGATTGCTGTGTCCCTGCGCAACGGATTCCACGTCAGTGGAATACAAAAGAGCGCCGGTTTGACATTCAATGCGGCGCTTAAGTAATTTAAGTACGTATCTGTCCGGGACTGTGCTTCCCTCGTTCACCCAGAAACTTGTTGCCTTGGCATAAAGGTTGAAACCAAGAAACGCTTGGTCCTGGATCTCCGCGGTTCCGCAACTTTTGCTTCTCGACACAGCCTGGTCGGTTCACAGGTTTCTTCCCACCGTTGTGGTTAGGATCAAACCCGCTCTTTTGTCCCCAGTCTCACGGTTTCATCATAGCCCATGCGGCCGTGAACCGACGCACTTCTTTGATCCCGGCGCCCCCGATCCAACTCTGCTTCAATCCCTGTGCTCGCATTGGTCCGATTGGAGAAAGTCTCATTTTAGTAACACAACAGTAACATGAAAGGTATAAAAGCAGTCGCCCAGATGTCCTTGTCTTTAGGGCATTCACTTGAACCTTCTGGGATCCAATGGCTTTCAAGACTCTTTCTGCTCTTTTCCTCGCCATTGCAACTGCTCGCCTCACCAGCGGTGCGTTATGCTCTTTGGTTTGCCAGTTGGCACATACTGAAGTTGAGCGTCCTAGCTGCAGCTGCGGTCTCGAAGCGTGTCACTTGCTCGACCGGCGAAACTACTGCGAACGCAGCATGCTGTGTGCTCTTCCCCATCTTGGTGCGCTCTAGTCGTTCTGCAAGTTGTTGCCAAAGGTCTGAACCAATGTCGATTATTAGGCTGATATCCAAGAAAACCTTTTCGACGGTGGCGAGTGTGGCGAAGAGGTCAGTCTACTCATCACTCCATCGACATTTTCTAACTTACCGCACAAAGGTCCACGAGTCGCTGCGGCTTACGTTCCACGACGCCATTGGGTTTTCTCCCAGCAAGGGCGGAGGAGGAGCCGATGGGTCGATCTTTTACTTCGACCCAATCGAAACGGCCTTCCCCGCCAACAACGGTATCGATGACATCGTCGACAGGCAGTCGGAGTTCTACGACAGATATAACGCGACCATAACTGCGGGCGATCTGTTCGTTTCCTTCTCCCTGTTGTTCCTCCCCATGTTCATCGCTTTACAGTATCCAGTTTGCGGGTGCGGTGGGAGTTTCCAACTGCCCAGGTTCGCATCCAGTTTTCCGATGCGGTGGAAGTATCTAACCAGTTTCTACCTGTTCAGGAGCCCCCAGACTTGAGTTCTTGCTTGGTCGTCCCCAGGCTACGGCGGCGTCGCCTCCGGGCTTGGTCCCCGAGCCTCAAGACTCGATCACAACCATCTTGGCTCGATTCGCCGAGGTTGATTTCTCTCCTGAAGAGGTTGGTTCTGTAATTGTTTCACTGTGTATTTGACTAACTCGATGTTCAGGTCGTGGCTTTGCTTGCTTCGTATGCTTTCCTTTCTCTTGTACGACTATTTTTTCTAACAATCTCCGCAGCCACACGATTGCTGCTGCTGATCATGTGGACCCGACCATCCCTGGGTACTTGAACAATTATCTGCGCGATGCAAATCTAATGTCTCTATCAGATCGCCGTTCGATTCCACCCCTGGTATCTTCGACACCCAGTGCGCACAATTTACGCCACCAATTCTCGGCGCGACTGATCGCACATTTAATTTAGGCTCTTCATTGAGACCCAGTTGCGCGGGATTCTTTTCCCAGGGTTGGTCGCACTTTCACAGGGTTCTTCGAATATCTATTGATTCTTCTCAGAAACGGCTCCAATACTGGCGAGGCCGAGTCCCCGCTTGAGGGAGAGATTCGTCTCCAGTCTGATGCTTCGGTAAGATTTGTGATTCCTGCGGGAAATGTCAACTGATTTCATGTCATATGTAGCTTGCTCGGGGTCCGCAGTTATATTTGGTTACTTCTTTCCCAACTAACTCTCTTGCCAGATTCCCGCACTGCTTGCGCATGGCAAGAGCTGGCCGGTACATCCCTTTTCTATGACCACACTCATTTCAGCTCTAACTTAATTCTATTTTGCAGTCGGCCAGGCTAATTTGCAAGCCAAGTTCAGGGCTGCGATGTCGAAGATGGCCATTATTGGACACAACCGTGCCGACTTGGTTGACTGCTCGGATGTGATCCCCGTTCCCAAAGCAGTGGTCGGAACGCCTCATCTTCCGGCTGGCAAGACCATGGACGACATTGAGCAAGCCGTGAGTCCCATACACCTAATATCCCAAATTTTTTGACACACAACCCAGTGCACTACCGCGCCTTTCCCGACTCTTACCGCGGACCCTGGCCCAGCCACCTCCGTCGCCCCGGTGTAAGGATGGACCTGTATTTTATGCATCTCCCACTTATCTCTCTCTCTAGTCCCGCGTCATAGATAAGAAAATAGCCGCTCGTCCGGTTGCTTGGGGATTCAGCGCTCGCCCGTTCCTCTCGGTTTATTTAACTAGACTACAAAGCATGTTTTTTATTTCCCTGGGTCTTCAATCATAAACATATTTTATTATCATCACTGTTCAGTGTCGTTTTGGGATTTCCGCGTTACAATACACATTTTCGGGCACTGTGGAGAATTCGGAGCTCTATGAGAATGTTTCCCACGGTTTGATTGAGTTTAGCACCGCTGCAATTTGCAGGACTTCTTGGAGGAAAGCGCGCAAGATTATTGAGTTATTCAAAGCCGAGGAGTCTCTTTCTCCCACAAACGTGGGTTCAATTCAATAGTGCATGTTCACTCGTGAGGTATATATATATTCGAGACAGATGTGCTACTTGCTTTGAAACACTTTGAAAGACTTTCATCAAGCTTCTTCAGCTGGGCTAGCAGTCAAATAGAAGGACGAGTCTGGAGTAAACTTAATTCTCACTCACCACCTGGGCGCGGCCGGCAGCTTGCCAGCAACATTCGAATATTAGCGCATCGCCGCATCCATTAGCCCGGACCTGGCGCGCGATCTTCTTGCAGCGCGTGAGGTGGCGGTAGTCCTCTATATGGCCCCAGGTAGACCTGCACGACGAGATTCTCACGACATTGAACGTTAGCTGAAAATGCCACAGCGCACTTGGCTGTCAAGATCGGCCGAAACACCGCCCGGCAGAGCTTTTCTGCCGTTGGCTCTAAAATCCGGTCCCACTTGAAGCCCGCATTCTAGGATACATGGATCAAGCTCATTGAATTGGCCAATTTCAGTTTCTAAAATTGACTAGCACCCGCGTTAGCTACCATCGAAACATTGACATTTTAAGATCAAGATCATTCAAATATCGTGGAGCAAGTGTTCATTTGACAGCGTACGCACGAAGTCAAGCTGACCATGCGTGTGAACAACTTCATTGACAATTTTTCTTTGACCGGGATCTCATTCAACAACCTAAACCAAGTCGGGGATCGGTATGCCGTTTCCTACGGTGGTATAGCATCAGGCTGGGATAGAGACGAGAAGATATGTTTCTGTCTGTTTCTGTCACTGTTTATTTTCTCCTTCCGTTTCTTTTCTCTCAGCAGTTAGTAGACAATTGTGGCCAATTATCGGAGGCGAGTGTAAGGTTTCGGTACTAGGGCCGCCGCAGCCGTCCTCTCGCAGCCGTCTACTTGCACCGTCACTGGCAAGCTCAGGGAATGGCTTGGCAAATCCCACAGTGCCGTACCAGTCAAATTCGAATATCTCAAACACTGATCCGTTAGGCTCTCAACAAATGGTTGTACGCGAGACTAGCATCGGGAATATCACTTATTCTCGACCGACACGGCGAACTTGTGTCCCTTCAAGTTCTGTCGGCGGTCATGATAACCACTTCGCGGGCCTGCACTGTGCCGCTGTCCACCGGACTGCGGGCCTACGAAGCGATTTGAACGTGCTTGACATCTCGCGTCCATAAAAGGCATCTCCGAGATCACCGACACCCTCCGGGGCAAACACAACCTCATGCGCTTTGTTTCCTCCCACCACCGGCCTTCACAGCTAATCATCACACAGCTTCAACCGGGAAATATCCCAGAGCGATGCCAGCATCTTGCAATATCTTTCGCTTCCCGCCCTCGAAACGCTCTCTGTCCGACAGCTCACCGGGTAACTCTCCTCTCCTTTCCTTAAACGTTCGGCGACGCCGCTCAAAGAGTTGGCCATGGGCACCGGGCTCGTCTGGTGGCGCCCCGCTGCATGAATGCCTCCGCCTCGTGCCCGCCCTCACGTATTTCGAACTGCGGCGCCTCGAATCTCGTCTCATGACAGAAATCTTAACCGCGCTGTCCATATCTCCATCCTTCCTCCCGATCCTTTACATGCTCCACCTCCTCCACCTCGGTCATTCTGACTGGCTTCAACTCCGTTTCGACATAACAGACACTCCTCGGTGTGCCGGTCTACACTCCGCGTCATCCGCGGAATCGGCATCATGGCCCTGCGGGCGATGTTATTGTTGCATCCAGGGAGATGAGGACGGAGGGAATGCAAATATACATCGGGATTGGCGCAAATGCGAATATTATCTGGGCTCGCGGACCGGCAATCGCTACCCATTCCCTTTCCTATTTCTTGGTACAACTTCCGCTCGGCGAGACCGCGCTGTTCCGCATCCATAACATCCACCCCTCTCGGTTTTCCATATATGTCTGCTAGCCCTTCTCGTTTGTCAGGTCAAGGTGTGTCGTCCAGTTCACACTCATCGTTCGTGAACGAGCAGGCTCAGCTTCCTTGACTTTTCCTATATTCGTGCGAGGGAGGGAGCCCAAAAGGTCGACGTCGTCTCCTCAGACTCTCGTACTTTGAGCGCCGTTAATTCTGGCCAAATTCCTTCCTCCTTCACGGTCAACCGAGTCCTTCAAATGATTGCTCGCTGAGTGGAATCCGTAATCTACCCATGCATACAGTGTTCATGACGCCGTCGTCTGCATTATACATCTACTCATAACCTCGAACATTACACTTCTCAGAAGTACACAAATACAGTTACACCGACAAAACTATCTTATAAGAGACTAGAGTAGACGACCTCATGGGCTCACGCTGCGCTAGCCGGCTCCGTCGGCAACGGTTTCTGTTCCACTGTGTTCGACGCGGGCGCAGTCTTGGAGGAGGCGTTCCTGCGGGCGCGGGACGAGGCGAGAAATGCGACGAGGGCGGCCGCGACGGTGAAGATGAAGGTGAACCAGGGCAGGATCGCGAGGAGCTTCACTGCAAAGCCGGCATTGTTAGGCGCATTTTTTAAAAGACGAGAGAGCAACGCACGATAACTGAAATCTTTGTAACGGGTCTTGGCGTGCAAAGCACGCTCGACCGTCTTGATGACGTTGTTCGGGAGCATTATGCCGTCGATGGAGGCGGAGACCTTGGCCGAACGCGTCGAGACGAAGAGGGACACGGGGATCTCGGTCGCGAAGAGCCAGACGGCGAGGAACCCGAGGGAGAGGTATTGCAACGGGAGCGTGCGGGTAGAGATGCCTGAGCGGGCGTTGGCGTCGACGACCATGAGACCGATGTAGAGCGTGCTCAGGACCAGAATGAGCACGGAGATGGTTGTGACGACCGCCCCGGCTTGGAATACGTCTGAAAACGATGCTGCGTGAGATGTGCGTTGGATTTCTTGGATTCGGGTACCATTTGTATCGATAGAGATTGTGGTAGGTGCAGGGACTTCGTCCTTTATGCCATTTTTGTCTTTGTTGGACTTGACGAAGGCGTTTATACCTGGACTTTTGTGAGCGCGCCGGAATGGGCATGGGGTAGAAACTTGCCAATGGCGAGAGAGATTAGAGACCACGCCCATGCGAGAAAAAGTGTAATAAGGCGAGGAAACTTGAGAGGAAGGAGAGTGTTCATCGTGGTCGAGAGCAAGAAAGGGAGCGGGAGCAGAAGTAACCCGCAGTCGTGACGTAAATTCAATTTTGAAAATTCGCGATCATGTGATTTCAGGTCAACTCAGGCAGGTCACAACGAGGGTTGAAAGCAACGCTGACAGGCAATAGAATTAATTAATTCAGGGAGGAACAAGAGCTTATTGACAAGTCCCGAATCTACCAGCGGTAACAAGGGCGCAAATGGGAAAATCCGATTCTAAAATAAGGCGGAGATTGGACGCGCGACCCCAGGTAATCGCGTATAACTACTACAACTAGGTGATAGGTTCCCAGCATCTATATACTGATGGGCATTTTGCAGTAACGAGATAATCCCCATTGACCATGGGGCGAGCCGGACATTTTACTGTGGCGTCTATTCGCTGACAACGCGAGCGCGTTAACTCTCTTTGAAGTTCAGGGTTCCATCCACTTTTTTTTTTTTTTGCGCTGTCAAAGTCCACATCGCAACAACCCTCACTGTTCAAAAGCAGCCCTTCATTTACCCATAACCAGCTTTTGCTTCCGCAGTCATAAACACCCTACAACTTGATTAACATCCCGGTTTTGAGGGGATTTATGCCTTCACCGCCATATGAGCGTGGATGAGGACGTTGCATTTTGGGAGTGTTCGTTTTAACTCTTCACCCTCCGGCCGCTTCATTATGGTGTGTGATAAATAAAAATCTCCAGGGTTCGGTTTTCGTGCATATTCAAAAGCTTTCTTTACCGGACCAGTCAACATTGTTGGAGGGGGAAATACGGTTCAAACACGCGCGGGTCGCTTGCCGACGCCTGCCGAGCGATGTCAAATCAAGCCGGCATAGCTTGAGGCTGGATCGGCACAGCTTGCAGCCTCTGCTGCTGTGGATCGGCATGGTCAGCGAATTTCGGCACAGCGTGAATATTTACTGACGCCCCATCGCTATTGGCCAGGACCGGCGACAAAAGGACGCCAAACTAGTATCGAGCTAAGAGGTAGTTTTTCTGCATCTCAGAGTACTTACTAGGCAGGCTCGGTCTATAGGAGGTTGGGCTACAGCATGCTACGTGAGGTGGTCTACACTCGTAACCAGTCTGCCAAAATACGGTGATATTTAGTGCAAGCACTATGCCGTAGGCTGGTCAGGAGCATACATGCGGCGCATCTTTTGAACCTCAAACTTTGAAATGACAAGGAGAATTAAGGGTGAAGGTCAAGTGGAAGTCCGATCCTTGGTTCAATCTACATTAAAACAACATTTCCGCTCCGAGTAGACAGGTGGGTATCATTGCACGGGCGGTCTGGGAAATGAGGGAATCAATTTTTAGCGAATTATCCAATCGATTTAGGGCGTCCGCCTCGATCGGAAATAAGAGTTTGAAGTTTTGAACACGACGCTATTGATTTGGTATTAGTAGAGAATATGCATTCAAGACAGGTTTGGACCTTACCAAGAACATATCCGCTCCAAGGCCGCGTGTCGGTGACAATGCCGAATGACCTGCGCCTTGGATCCAGCCTCCCCAGGACATACTGCAGCCGCTGCATCGCCAATTCCGATTTTCCCCTTCGCTTTACCTTGTTCATAAAGGTGTTATCGGGACTCCGGAGCCCATGGTAATAACGGATCCCATATCTTCAGATCCGATGAAGAACGAATCGCTCAAAGATACGTTTTTGAAACTTGAAGTGCGGATGCGAAGAGAATTGGGGGCAGTTGAACGTCCCAGGGTATCATGTCCGGAAGATTTTGATGGCGAGTCGTAGATTGTGGGTGCTCTGTAGTAAATTTCACTCCAGCCTGAGGGAAAAATTAGGAACGCTCCTGATCGAAATTCGTACCAGCACCTGTATATCTTCCACTGTCTCTGCCTCCACAGAGTAGGACGTCGCCCTGGCCGCACGTAAACACAGGGACGGGGGGTTGAGGTCATAACCCTGCCAACTACGTTGGCCAACGACAATGCAACCTATCGTTCAGCGCACCTGCTTCCAATTGAACTGAATGTCTCAGAAGCAAACTATAGTGTTCGAAATTGTAGACGCACTTGATCCATGGCTCCCGGAATCGTGGTTCGAACTAGAGCACTAGTCCACTGAGCATCGGTGCAACCGCCCGGAAGGCTCGCACAATACTTCGCAGATGGACCCACTCAACTAGCCGTCCAGACACCGTCGCATTGAGTGCCTCCCACGCAGCGGCGTTAGGATACCCACTACCGCCTGGCACATTGCGACAGTGAAAACCTCATTTGGATTTTGGCGACGCTTATAATTTTTACGCTCACGTAAAGTGGCGCTCTGAACTGCGGTTTGGACTGCCGGACTGCGGAGGACCGATAGGCGGATGGCGGAAAAGAAACGGAAACGTTCTTACGGTATCGAATTGGGAAAGACTCGCATAAAGGGGATCCCCGACTCGGAGATCTTCAGATCCTGGAATCCCCCCTCCCACGAACATGTGTCGCAAAAATCCTGCCTGGAATTCAACAGCTTGTGTCCGATTACAAGCCCGTATACGGTCGTAAGGTTTTGGTTGGCTTGAAACAGATAGTTTGTACCCATGTAATCCACTAAAAGTCTTATAAGCCATCATAATCCACGGGCCGGACGTCAAGCCATTACAAGCCATTCACGTAGTCTCAAGCCAATTACGGGCTTTCATGTTCCTTTATTATTTACCAGAATCCAGCTCAATCATCACATTAAAGAAAGTAGAATCGGATTTATATTGCGTATGGAATGATATTGTACAATTAGATATTTAGCGCCGCTTACTATTGGCAGACTGCTTCGACTTGACGGGCAACCGCACTCTGCGAGGACGACCACTCTGCGCGGGAGGTGGTGGGGAGCGCGAGTCATTATCGCGCTCCGATCCGTTCCCATTCCCTGTGTCGGTGGAGGGCGTCTGCTGACGAGTGGCCGAGTCAACAACAGTCTAAGGCAATTGATAAAGCTGGATATAAAATAAGGTAAGATGGCTCACGGCGGCGTGTTCATTGGATTGTTCCTGAGTGGCGTCTTCGGTATCCTATACATCCTCAAAACTCAAAAAGAATCAACGCAAAGAAATACGGAAAGCACGTACAACGGACGGAGCATTATTGAAAGTCTCGTCTACAAGGTTCATCTCATCCTCTTCTACTCCGGGAGCGCCAGAGGGATCGGCAGAGTCGTCGTTGTTGGGGAAGAGAATACTATCCCAATACTTGAGCAAATTCACGGCCCAGGCTTTTTTGTTCCGGATTCCGTCGCGCAGCCTTTTGGCATAAGTCGCATGACGTTGGCGGTAATTGATCCCCGTCTGGTCACCACGCTCGGTCAACTTTGTGTCAGCGGACAACATCCAGATCGCCTGACAATGATGAGCATTAGAGCAGAGATGAAGATATTGGCATACCAGGGTAGTGCAAGTGGAGACGGCGCCTGTTGAGGTGCATGTGACGTTGTGTATCTGCTGTACGCACGACGCTTGGGGTAAATGATACTCCCCTTCGAAAAGGCCTTGGGCACCGTAAGGTCCTCGGAGTATGCACGCGTAAATCTAAGAGGGTGAGTGAAGAGATCGAAAAGAAAACAAGATATACCTTGAGCAGGAGGGGGTGGCGAAAGATCTTGTCGACATCGATGGTGCCGTCGTAGTTATCGTACAAGATCTCAGCCTCGAATGCCGAATAATGCGCAGGCGTCGCGTCCTCGGTAGGTTTGTACCCAATGAGTTCTGCGAAGGCATCGAAGCGAGAGTTAGAAGACCGGAAGTGCTTGAGCTGATCGGCTCCCATAAGGACTTGAAGGCTTGCGCGACGTAACCGGTTGCTGATTGTCGAGCGCTGGCCAGACATGCCATCTTCAAACTAGAGTGAAATAAGCACCAGGACTAAAGAGACGTTTGGACACGCACCGCGCCCGCAATCCACGGCTCAGTTCGCAACGGAACGGCGTCGCTCGGAAGCAGCGCTATCACATCGTGAAGCTGGCCCTGAACCTTATTGGCTTTCGAGTCGAACTCTACGGTTTTTTTTTTGTCTCTTGAGGAGGTTTGACAAAATTCTCAGCCGCGGAGATGTGCAGAGAATGGCGGTTCATCTCCTTCAACCTCTGTTGCAGCTGCGGTTTCCAGCTTGGAAATGGAGGTGGATGGAGGTCTGGACTTTAGTCCAGATCCAGAACCGCCCTCATCTGAGCTCATGGACGTTGACAATGAACCTCCAACTGTTTCTTTACCCCCCCGCTTCATTTTTGTTAAACACCATCCCCATGCGCAAAGGTTGCCTGATATCATCCCACTCGAAAGCTCGCCGTCCCCCCCACATGTCTCTTCGAGCCCCACCATGCCCGATGCGGCTCGTGACGACCGTCCATATGCCCCTTTTCGAACGTTTGCGGACTATAAATTTGCATCGCGCTGCGTCAAGAGACGGATGCCAAATGCGGAGATAGACGAAGATTTGCGAGATATGCACAGTGGGGTGTATTCTAACGATTGCTTTGTCACTTTCCACAATCACCGCGATCTTCAAAAGTCGCTCGAAGCGGCGCGTATAAGCAACGTACCTGTGAGTTTCGGTTTGAATACCCGTATCAACACTCAATTTGGTTGAGTTCTGCTCAAAAACCCTCTTCATTGATTTCGACGGTCCAAACTTTGGAAAGCGGTATGAAATCAAGGTTGAATTTCGCGATCCCTGGAAGATTATGAAGCGATGGGCTTGCGACCCCACTCTGGCACATGTCAGTACTTGGTTCTCGCAAGAGAAGTATCTCTGTTTGAATGGCGTCATTGACCTCTCAAACCCTCTATATGACGAGCCTTGTAGTGGGGAATCGTGGCGTGAGGTTGATGTACGTCGGGTGGGTGTCCTGCGTTGAAATTGATATAATGCTTTGTACAGGACGATTTCCCTAGGCCGGATGAAACGAAGTATCCGTCCTGCTACCTTGGTCTGCATGTGTGGCTGGATAAGGGTCTTGTTTCCACCAAGGTAAAAATGCATCCCATTCTCTTTCGAGGTGGCTGGATCGATTCCGCAACTCGAAATGGCTCCGGTAACGGGGGATGCATGCTGGCTGGATTTGTTATAATGGTACTTTTTCATCGCAGCACACAGCCCTAGATTCATACTGTTCTTTAGCCAGCTGAATTGCGCCATATTGATCCCAAAACTTTGAGCAGCACCAGGCGCACAGAGTACGATCGACTCAAACGCCAGATATATCACGGCGTGTGCCGTGTTGTAATGGAGCCCTTGCGTGAGCGGTCACATCACGGGGAGGCAATTCGATTTGGCGATGGTTTCACTCGCGTTGCCCATCCAGGGATTTTGATTGAGTCTATGGATTTTGAAGAGCTTGCTGCCTGGCTTGCAATCCGCAACTCTAGATCATTACATCCCTGTCCCCAATGTCTTGTCCACAGGGACGACCTCCACCAATTATCCTGTTCTTTTCCATGCCGCACAGTGGAAAAAATGTCCGAGGCACTTGTTCGGGCCCCCCTGAATCCCAAAACGGCTCGAGACGATTTTTTAAAAGCCTATGGGTTGCATGATTTCAAGGTGAGGGCGGTATTACCTTTCTTATTGCCTTTTGACAACTTGTCTTCTACCAGCACTACCTATGGGAGTTCGCACACTCCGAGCCGTACAAAGCGGCAGCCTACGACTGCTTGCACTTCTTTGACGGCGGAATTTGGGGGCGCCACATGTGGGTGCTGCTGAAAGAATATCTGCAGCATAATGAACTCGCATCCGCTTTCAATGACCGGTAGGTCCTTCTTTCTTGTCATAAATTACCTCGTTCACTCGTGGCATAGCATGAATCAATTTCCGCGCTGGCGTAATCTAAAGCATCTGCCATCCCCAACCACTATCGACTACTCCGATGGTCAAACATTCCTGGACATTCTCAAAGTATGCAGCCGGCTTCGTCCAGCGGCCGTAACTTAATTTATCTTTTCCAGTCTGCGCTTCCATGTATAGTGCAACTTTTACCTCCCAAATCCAGCCTGGTACGACTGGTCCGTGTAATGCAGAAAATTCGAGTCATGCTCGGCCTTGATGTAACCACGAGAACTCGGCTCGAGTATTTGCAGAAGGTGATCTATGATGAGTATGAGAAAATTTCGCAAGTAAGAGATCCCTCGCTCAGCGCGCCGACACTAATTTACATTAGGAAATATCCGATGAACACGGCAAGTCGTTGGATTTTCTTAAACAGCACTTCCTCTCCCACGCTATACGGAACTTTAAGCTCAAAGGGACAAGCCGAAACATGAACACTCGCCCAGGAGAAGGGTTCCAACAAGAGGTTAGTGCGATGTACAAGAAGACTAACGGAAGAAATGCCGAGCACCAGGTATTTTCATGAACGAGGGCGAGTTTAATTCTGATGTTAAAAATCCGCATTTTTTTTGCAGATCGCTATTTTGGACGAGAGCGAAGAAACAATGGCTCGCTTGGATATGCAGGTCGAGACATGGCGTCGCAGTCAAGCAGAGAATGAAAACGATAAGTTGGACCTTATATCACCTGCCGACTCAAACCTCTCTGCACACTGGACACTGGGCTCACCCAACTCTCGTGTGTCCCCACGCCAACTGGAATGGACTGAGGAACACAATCCACTGTTTCGCAACTTCAGTCAGCGCCTTCGAGAATACCTTGCGCTTCATCACCCTTCACAGATGGTTCATCCGGATGAGGATATTGAAGTACGTGAATCTATTGCAATTCTTTGAACCCAACTGAACTTGTCAAGATAATGCCGTGCAAGGTTCTATACGTCGAATACCAATCAGTCGTCGATTGGAGGAGCGCAAATGACATATTGCGCTGCAATCCAAAATTCAACAACTCCCCCCGATACGACTCAATCATCTATACCGCCGAGGATGATCCTATCGCAATGGGGCAACTCATCCTGGTATTCCGCTGTTTTCTTCCCCATAATGTTACTCTGGATCTCGCAATGATCAGACCATACCGCAACTCTTCCTGGCATCCTAAAACGCGCACGGACTGCCCAATACGAGAACAGAGCGCCGGCGGGGTCTTCATCGCACTTGAACATGTCGTACGTGGTGTATTGCTGTGTCCTATCTTTGGTGCATCACGAGAGGTTTTCTACGTCGTAGATTGTATTGATGAGGTCATGTTTCTACGTATAAATGGTATAGTTTAATATAATATGCTATATGTGTCCCAAGAGCCACGAAAAGCCCTCACGAGCCACTCTCTCCCTTGAAGGTAATTGAAACGGCTTACAGTGGAGTGTAAGCCTCTCAGTGTGCGGCTTGTAATCCCCTTCAGGTCGCTTCAAGGTCTTAAGCCGCGTCAATCCCTTGCAAGCTGAACGGGGTTTTTGCGACATGTCCAGCGGCGGTTAGTCAAGATTTAAAAAAATTGTTTTGTACCTTCTGGCAAAATGCTTAGAACCTCTTTTTATAGCGGTAGCAGGCTGTAGCTGCTACCGAAAGGCTTGGCATGCGCGATCGCTATTGTTAAAAAATTCTGTTGTACTTCCTGGCAAAATGCTTAAAACTCTTGATTTTACAGCTGTTCCCAAAAAACTTGCCATGCGCGATCGCTGTTTTTGAGTTTGTTCGATATCAATATCCCCAAGGCCAAAGATTTGTTTTTGACCCGGAGCGGCGTTCATGAGAGTATTCAATGCCTTGTCGGCAAAGCGCAAATGAGCGATCAAGCTGAGAAATAATTTGAAGATGAGCCGCGCGCTAGCATTGGTGGGCGTGCAGGCTCTCGCCTGGAGAAACGCTCCTGTAGTTATAGCATGGCCGTCGTGTGTGGGGGGTTCTGCGATGACCAACTTGGATATGCCTAGGCACTCCAACAGTTCGTGTGTTTTCTCCCACAGATATCGATCCAGTGACGCATTTTCGATGAATAAAGTGTCTGCTAAATACGCAATCTTCCTGTCTTCTCCTGCGCGATTTTGGCTGGCAGACTCAATGGTTTGGAATGAGTGTCACGTGATCATGACTGCGGCATCTTGGCAAATTGAAGTTGATTTCGCTCTTCCGAGGTCGAGCTCAGCCGCTTGCCCACAGAGAGGCTTCCCGGTCGCCAAACCAGTTCTGAGCTTGGAACTCAACGTTTTTTCCTTGCCGCTGATAATGATCAGCGGTCCCATTTCGCTTGACCGGACAACTCAGTTCAATACAGCGGTACGAGCTCAATTGTGTTGAAGTGTCTGTCTAGGAGAGACAGTCTAGAGTATCAGGAGAGCATCAAAATCCTACTGTTGTGGATCAGGAACCTAACTGCCCCACAGTGGCGCCTTATCAGTTCATATCATTGTTCTCGTGTGATAGACGGTTGGGATTGCTTTCGCCGTTAATGTCATCTTCTTACTGTCACAATATGTCTGCGAGTTTGACGTCCAAAGTGCACCGCACGTCACGTTTGGATTTCATCGGCCCACACTTATTTGACAGAACATATCAAGGAGATGCCATTGCTGGACTGGTTCTCCGTCTTCTAGAAACACGTTGTGAACGCGAATGATTTTATTCTTTTGGGTGGTACATTTGGATATATACTAGATACTATTTGGATAGAAAATTTACGGTCAATGAGTGTTTTCGGAGGAGATCCGGATAAATATAGAGAAGGACAGACGGATGTAAGTGTACAAGGACCAACGATTAGTACAAGGACGAGCAGGGAATATTTGGGTTCAATGATTGTTGATTCGCGCGTGGAGATACGAGAAGGGATAACCGGCAGAAGGCGGGGAGGGGTTCGGTTCTTCACTCCAGCATAAGCCGGCAGAGGGTCGAGGTGTACATTCCCTGGAAGAGGGTCGCGAGGCAGCTAAGCGTGGTCTCAAGCGTCGAAGTCTCAACCCTGGCTTTTCCATCAGTATATGTGAAGGAATAAGACACAAAGAACGCACTCGCTCGCCCGCACCGGGGCCGTTTTGCGGAGTTTAGGCTTTTCCTCCGCCTTCATCGAGCTGCGTGACGACTTCGTGCTGAGCTGGGCATCAGCAATCAGACCCGAAATGTCGACGGAGTTCTCACGATACGGAACGGGGTTTCTCAGAATAATCGACGGGAACGCTGGGCTCGGTGGATACGCGCCAATAGCGTTGGAGAGTCGGACACTCGCTTCGTCCAAGCTCGTGCTAGCCATGTTGTTAGCGGCGGTAGCGTGTTGGTCAGAATTGGGGATACCTCGAGAAGGATATATTCGTTGGCGAAGTGGGGGTACATTTGGGTTTGCGGGTGGAAGAGGGGGCGGATTGTCTGGTGGAGAGGACCAGCGGCGCCTCTTTATACTCCAGACGGTCATAGCACGAGGAAGGAGTGATGATAGAATACGCTTATGGGCAGCACAGCACCTGCGATGCTGCGAAGATGGGAAGATGGGAAGACAAGGTCTATTATTAACCGTGATTTATTGAGCGCACGTCGATCTGTCAAACGCGGTGTGAGGGGATAGCAGCAGAAAACCACATACTTCCAGGAGAACCCGAGGCGGAGCTTTCGAACCAAATTCTGACATGAGCACAGCCGTATAAGGTCCTCGGAGCAACTGTGCCGCAAATCATCAACCTGTAAGCATGGCCGCCAGGATACGGAAAGCGTGTGCATAGGGTGCGGCTGGAGCCAAAGACCATTCCTTCTAATTGTTTTGATACGAGCAATTTTGTTCGATGGAATGTCGAGAACAGCGGCGGAGAGGTGAGAAATTTAGTGGTGCCGTTAATGTCATCAGCGGCGCTTTGACAAGGCAGTCCTAAACTAATGAGTATCACCCAGTTGCGCCCAGGGGAACAAACGTTTCCGGGCTACCAATAACGGCCGCCGCCGGGAATTTGACCAGGAGGAGGATCGCCAAGAATTGGCCAAAAGACTGAGTATTCTGGCGGTTTACACGTTGGGAAACGGGCATCGAAATATACAGGTCTTGGTGTTTCCCAGGACACTGAGGATTTGACAACTGGAAGCATTAAAGAGATTTGCTTGATTGTCGGGAGAAGAAGAGGGATAAGGTTTGCCAGCAATGCCATCAATCAACACAGCCCGGGAAAGCAGGAACAAACACATTTACACGCAAACAACCATGTCGTCTTCCCGAGATCGTGTCGAGGACACATACGAATCCCAGAATGACCAGCGGCTCGATGAATTACACTCCAAGATTCGCACTTTGCGCGGAGTGAGTCCTGTTGGTGTGCGGTTGCCTGGCGCTTCTGAAAATACGATATAGATTACTACGGACATACACGACGACGTGGAGCGCCAGAATCTCATGCTGGACGATACAGTTAGTGTGATCCCATCCATATACAAGCAAGCCCTCATTTGATATGTGTTCAGGGCGATCGGTTCAACTCCTTTGGGGCTTCATTAGCGCAGACAACCCGACGGGCAGGCCAAGCTTTCGGTATCGGCGAGGGCGCGGGGGGACTGAAGACTTGGCGCATTGTCGCCTTTGTGGTTGGCGCCTTTATCTCCTTCCTGATTGTCAGGAAACTATTCTCCTGGTGGGGCTCGGGCAGTGCGGTTTGACCTTTTATTTGAGCGCGGGATGGATATATATGGTGCGCAACTCACCTGTGCCATAACCTGCCTGCTGACGAAGATAGACTAAAGTACAAACTTTAATTGCATAATTTATTGTCAGGTCCTGCGGCCCCGCTCGTCTTCTATCTCCCTGAGCTGCTGAAAAATGATGGCGCTTCAGAATATCCTCGAAATGCGCGCTTTTGGTGATATCAGTCTCGCCAGTTAACACCGAGGCTGTTACATATTGGACCACCTTTTCAGAAATTGGAACTATCTGGGCTCCCGTCGCACTTGGATTCGTCCGACAAGACCGCCGGGATTGACGCCTATAGGCACATTTCTGTGGGTGCCGGCGTCTGATTAAAACCCCTTAGAATCCGCTGCTAGGCTACATATGAGACTAATTCGGCTCACATTTATGTAACACTCAATTCATCAACACAGGGAGTGGGCGTCAATTCCTGATGATTTGGCAAACATTGTGAGTACCGTGATGGCAGGTGTCAAATCAGGGAGGGACAATCAACAGCAACGATGGTTGAAACGTTTTAAGTCACCAAAATTAACGCCGACGGACTCAGTTGACCTCCGCCCCTCCAAGATCGAGGTGGGCGCCCCAAGAGCGTCAGCATCTCGGTTTTACAATTCCCTGCAAGGGCATTTCGCTTTGCACGTTCATAGGTCGGTGGTCGCCCAAATGCGCTAGCATCTTGGATATACATGCCTATGTTTTCATATATATGGAGTCTAGATCGTGATTTTCTCCATAGGTATTTTTTTTTCGACCGACTAAACTGATGAGTCGCAGAACTCCCAGATGTGGTATTGCAGAAAAAAATTATCCCACCCTTATCGAAGCATTCTCGTCCAACTAGCGTCCAATTAGCGTTCACTAGCCTCCCCGGTGAAGCCGATGCCTGGGTTCGTTGGCCATCGCAACGTAACCTTAAACAAGGAGCCCGGCCCCAAGCCCGACCCAACTGACAAAGCTTATGTCCCCCTCGAATCTTCTATGGCGCCACTTCCCATGCTTAGCCACGAGATGTCCACGTAGCCATCTTTCCTTTCCTATGTCTTCCGAATTAAACGAGCGAAAACGGGTCGCGCTCGTAACCGGTGCAGGTACTGCTCCCAGCGTTCGTTATCCGCGACGATGATATCTGATTAGTTCGTTTGCTTGGCAGCCCGCGGAATCGGAAAGGCCATTGCCCTCCGCCTTGCCTCCGACGGATTTTCCGTGGCAGTGAATGACGTCCCGAATAATGCCGCAACTCTCTCGCAGGTGGTGCAGGAGATTAAAGACCTAGACGTCGAGGCGTTAGCATGCATCGCCGACGTATCCATTGAGGACGAAGTACGGAATATGATCGACCAGGTGATAGCGCACTTTCCCACCGGCCGTTTGGACGTGGTGAGTGCCCTCTGCCTCGTTTGGAATCGTTCAATTATATCCTGCGCTCAGATGGTCGCAAATGCGGGAATCGTGAAGTGGAACTCGCTCGTTGATAGTGAGTGCGGAGCCGCAGGCTTAATCCCACTAATAATAACTGGTGGAAATTTGTTCAGCCACAGCGGCCGATTGGGACACGGTCATGACTGTCAATGCCTGCGGCACTTTCCTCTGCTATAAATACGCTGCAATCCAGATGATTAGGCAGGGCTGCGGAGGGCGAATTATCGGCGCAGCCTCTGTCTGCGGGAAGAAAGGCACGTGCGGCTGTCCCCCAGGACTGCATGCTTACGCAAAAGTTCCAGGCTTGCCTTCTCTCGGCGCATACTGCGCCTCTAAATTCGCTATCAGGGGGCTGACCCAAGCGGCCGGTAAGAATCTAAGCTTGCGCTTCTCGATAATAAGGGCTAATCTAGTTGGATGGCTTCTCGCAGCAATGGAACTCGGGGCGCACGGTATCACCGTCAACGCTTATGCACCCGGAGGGATTGACACCGCCATGTGTGAGCCTTTGTAGCACTACAAATATACCATCGCTCACCACAGTGCAGTGGGAGTACTTGCTTCGGGTAACGCGGCCGTCTCCGGAAGGACCCCAGAAGATTATTTTCAAGCGGTGCGCGATGTTCTATTGGGTTATGAAAATATAAGACATGATCCACTGATTTATGTATCAAATTCTCAGCTGAAGGCAAGAACTCCGATGGGATGTATTGGGTGATATCTGTCCCCTTCTCTCGCAACTACGTGGCAGGCTGACTCGATCAAGGGAACCTTCCGATGTCGCGAACGTCGTCTCATTTTTAGCGTCCAAAGAATCTCAATTCATCACAGGTATGCCCCTCGTCAAAGAAAATTCGCAGCAATATAGCTGAGTTTAAGATCCAGGGCAAAGCATCTCGGTTAACGGCGGAACCTATTTTGACTGATTCCATACGTGAACGATTTGTGGATGCCCTAATTTTACGCCCCGTTTTATCCGCTTCGGCCCCACTGTCAAACAATGGTATTTCCGGGTGACCAGTTCTCCACCGTATGCGCAATGTTCCGCGACTGTCTCTTTTTGGAGAGTCAACAAAAAACGGAAGACCGCTCATAAGCTTGCCCAATTGGCGGAGGTCGAGTCGTAAGCTCGTGTTGGCTGCACGCTTCAATGGATTGGGATCTGCCCTACCGGTTTGCCGATAATGAAATCTACACAACTGCAGCTAAATAATTTTGGTACAGCGTTCGATCATCATTACTTGACAATTTATCACTCATGCATGCACTCCCAGCTCAGGTGTTCCACGGGTGGCCCTGCAAATAGCTGTGTACCGCGCACAATCTCGCAGCCGGGTTGCGGTATGCACTGGCCGATATTCCAGCAAGCCACGGTCATCTGCCCCGTCTTTTTGGGAAAAAACAAAGCTTGAGATTGGCACCCGGCATGTGCAACGGTTCCCCAAGTGCGTCTGAAATTTATTAGCCGCGAATCTATTAGTGCACCCATGAACGCAAGCATCTGCTGACATCCTGGATCGCCTCGATTCCTCTCGATTCGTATTACTCCACCGGTGGCGTCCAAAATGATCGTATGCGATGGCAACATTGCAGCTTATATCCATTGCTGTCTCCTGATGATCTTTCTTCGTACAGGCCGTACTGACCCAACCCAGGGGCGTAACAGATGCTGCGGTAAATCCTGTGGATTGGCGGTGTCCGACCAAAATAATACGCCTACGTTATTCTGAATCCGAAGCCGATTTCGCCCGAGTTCCTGATACTTCTGGAAGCAAACCATGAACATTTTCTCACGGTTTAAATTAGGAACTCCCTGTAAAAGGACACCGCAACCGCAAATCGAATAGCAATAGCCAACGGCTAACTCACCTCGCTCTCCCTGATTCCGCTCCGCAATGCGAAAATTTATTGTCCGCTACAGTCGTCCGTGGGGTTTCATGCGTCCCGGCTGAAAATACCAGGAACTGGCGAAACGTAAGCGGGATTTACATAGTACCATTAAACGTGACCGATAGACCACTGTCCCCTTCTGGCAATCGAGGTTGGACCAAATTATTTGGGATGACATGCGCGTGCTGCAGGAAAAGTTAGCACCATGATGCACTGGACAGCACTTAATGAATTGGGCGAAGTTATACTAGTAGGCCCTCGGCAGCCTTCGGAGTCAAGCTCGCCGCGGATAAATACAATGCAAATGGAAGATGCCACTTCGAAACCTGAATTACAGCAGAGGTGCCTTGGTAAGTTATGCAACATTTTGGTCCGACGTGGGAATCCGACGCGTAGCACGCACTACCCCTGGACAATTCGTACGAGTCGTAGGTCCGACGCCAGTTTATATGTACCGGACCTTGCGAGCTTTCAGTTGGAAAATATCTCTGCACTTTAAGAGCCACTGAATTTCCCAAAACAACAGTTATATTTTCGTAGATCCAAGTCGATGAATTACGCCAGGGTCCAAAGTCAGGGGTGGGGCTGAATTAGATCGGCCTTTCATATCGGGCAATTTAACTTTTTTTCTTACGGTCATGACAAATCCAGAACTCGAGAAAAGGTTCCTCCCTCCCGGATCGCGGGTGTATATAAGCGCCTTGTAGCCACTCCGCAGGGGAGCACGTAGCCCCACTAACTGTGATGGCTATGCCTCTCCTGCTGCCAGTAGTTCTTGCAGTTCTGGCCGTCGCCGCCGCCTTGCTCAGGAAAGTTGGATCAAGAGAAGAGGGATTACCTCCCGGCCCACCGACTCTCCCAATTCTCGGGAATCTACACCTGTTGCCGACTGAATTTATACACTACAAGTGGGTGGTATTGATGCACTTCCAAAAAATAGTATTCACGATTCCCAATAGATTCACAGAATGGGCAAAACAGTACGGCGGCTTTTATTCGGTCTGCCGCCGCGTTGCTCTTTCTACGGTTCTAGCACTATATTTACGGTCTGGTCTTTGACGCAGCTCAAACTGGGTTCCGGGACAGCGATCGTCCTGACCGATGCGGCCGCGGTCAAAGAACTGATGGATAGACGGAGCGCGACCACAGCAGACAGGCCACCGCTTCATCTTGCGGAAGTCGTCACTCAAGGGCTGAATCTGGTCCTTTCTCGTTATAGTTCGTTTGCTTGTTTCTCTGCAGAGATTTAATTATCCACCGCTAATCGGTGACTTGTATCCCAGCTGAGAAGTGGAGGATTCTGCGGAAAGCGGCGCAGGCTACTCTAACGCCGCAAGCGGCGACGCGCCACCTGCCCATTCAGCAGGCCGAAACTATACAGCTAGTTTACGACATTCTGCATTCCCCTGAGGTGCGTCTTGCCAAATTAAAGTTCAACTCAACAACTAACTCTTCGTTTCACTAAAGTCGTTCTACACCCACATCCAACGCTACTCCAACTCCGTCATCCTCTCCGTCCTCTACGGCAAACGCTCTCCTCGGTTCGAAACCCCCGAAACCCTCGCCTTCTACAAAGTCGAACACGAATGGACAACACTTTTGGAACCCGGTGCTACGCCCCCGCTCGATTTTTTCCCGTTCTTGAAATACGTGCCGGAGCGGTGGGCGAAGTGGAAGAGAAATTGTAGGGATGTGCGGAGGATGCAAAGAGAGTTGTATTTTAGGCTTTTGGACGAGACGCAGGAGAGGTTGGGGATGGATCAGGGGAATGGGAGTTATGTGGAGGAGTTGATTGAGCGACAGAAGGAGTTTGAGATGGATCGGGAGATGATTGGGTTGGTTTTTTTTTTTTCGGTGCGGGTTCAGAAATTTACCGATGTTGAATTTTCACCCGCAGGTATCTGAGCGGCGTGATCATCGAAACTGGCTCAGAGACGACCTCGGCTTATCTTCAATCTCTTGTCTTGGCCTTGGTTGCGTATCCCGACGCGCAGAAGAAAGCGCACGAGGAAATCGACCGTGTGGTTGGCGAGGGGCGGATGCCGACGTTGGATGATCTCGAACATATGCCTTATATTCGTGCGGTAATTTTGGAGGTGAGTTCCGAGTCGTTTGCCAATAATGCTGAATCAATTTTTTTTCTTCATTCGATGGACTGAAATTGTATTTGGTTTAGACGCATCGTTTCCGGCCGATGACTCCCTTTGGCATACCCCACTGTACACTCGCTGCGGAGGAGGTATGTCGGTTCGCTTAAGGAAGACAATGAGTCACTGAGCGTTGTCAACTTGAAGTACAAAGGATATTTTATTCCCAAGGGCGCCACTATCTATATCAACGCTTGTAAGTCCCTACATCCATTCCATCACGGCGCTTTCAGATAACGTTTCAACGCAGGGGGTATTTTCCACGACCCTGGCAAGTTTTCTGGTTCCTACTGAACTGAATCTCAATTTATGATACGTAACCGCACTGCAGAACTCTACGACGATCCGGAGGATTTTATCCCGGACCGATATCTCCTGACTGAGAACGGAACGAAGCCCGGCGTCGACGGCAGTGACTTGCGACCGAACTTTGCTTTCGGTGCTGGGCGCGTGAGTATCGGAAAAAACTTCGTTTTTCATTTAGTTGTTGAACAATTACTGGATGCAGAGAATTTGCCCGGGGATTCATGTCGCACAACACACAATAGTATGTATGCTTTATATTGCTTGTACAGTTACATGACAGCGCTCACCGATTCGTGCAGAACCTCAACGTTATGAATCTCCTTTGGGCGTTCAACTTCGGTAAAGACATCGACGCGGACGGAAAGCCCGTCGAGCTGGACACTATGGATTACCTGCCGGTCATTATTTTTATTTTTATTTATGGAAGGTACTCACTACTGATCATGTTCAGGGACTCACATCGAAGCCCCGTTCCTTCAAGTGTCGTATCACTCCTCGCACGGCTGAGAAGGCCGAGATGATTGAACGCGAATTCTTTGAAGCGGCGGATACGTTTGCCAAGTTTGAATTCGGGCTAAGTGCAGAGGATCAGGAATATGTGGAGAGGTCGCGAAGACAGGACAAATAGAAAAATGTATACGACGCCATTATAGTACGCAAGCGGTAGTACGTGTGAACGATTGTCTTCCCAAAAAGTATATAAAATCGGTTTACGAGACTAGCAATGCTACAGTAATCGTGGTCGTGATACTCACCCGCCTTCAAAACTCAAGAGTCTAGGAGCAAGGGCCTTTAGTAGTGGCGTGGACACGCCTAAATTGAACACCAGCGAACATTGTCTGGAATTTATAAAAATTAGAAGGGAAAGACGGGTCTGCATTGTAAGTTACTCATAAATTTATCTGAGATTTGATCGACTTTTGAGGAAAAAAATGGTGGTGAAGGCCGCCGAAGTTTGCACGTCACCAAAAATTGCCTTCTTCCCAGCCTTTTCCTCCGGCATGGCCAGTGCTGACCACACCCGCGACCCATGGTAAGTAACATAGTCTCCCTGCTCTTGAATCTAAATAGTCTTCAAATTTTGTGCGCAGCTACGGAGCTCGCGGATTCGTGGAGAACCTCAACGTCACGAGCCTTCAAGTCTTTGGGCGTTCAACTTTGATAAAGACATCGAAGTGGATACTTTCCGGTCAATCATCATCAATGATCCATTCATCCATCCTCTCCCTACTGACAAGTTGATTCTTGAATGTGTTTGAGGATGTGAACCAGTTGAAGTATAAAATTATCTTACTCCGGAAACGTCGGGGAGAAATCTGCCCAATGTCGTTCTTACTTGCCACATGTCCTGGTTGCCGTTTGATGTTTGACGTTTCCGCAGCTGGCAAGTAAGTTAATTTTGGATCCTTGTGCGTGTTCTGAATGTTTCTTCTTCAACAGACTTGCTGCTGTGGAGCACTCCAAGTCTCTAGGAAGTCCTCAGATAGACTGCCTCATGTTATTATGTATTTCTCCTTGACATTCTGCAACCAGGTCCAGGGAATCATTCTCACTGGAGATTGAGCTACGACCCATCTACTAGTAATACTAATTTATGACTGGGGGCCGTTGCTATTAGGCTGGGATAAATTTAACCCTCTCCGTCGGTCGCTGCTAATGTCATATCACCACGCTACAAACAGCACGCGTTCAATTTACATTGGAATGAATTATGGATTGAAGTTGGAATTCGCAGTTAAACAGTCCAGGGTGGTTCAACATCACACTGGACGAGCTACCAGCCTGTAATGTATGTACTTATGAACTTATTTGGGCTTTAGCCGATGGACGTCGTCGTGATTTACGCCGGCGTGGATTGCCGTTCTATGTTTGGCTTTCCGCAGTTTCAGGCTAATTTTGGATCGCAGGCTGCAGGAAAAAAATGGCCAGTCTGAGATTTAGCGAATAAGGATGTGGATAGATTTTTCATCCCTCAATGGCCAGGACTCTAGTACATTTACAAGATTGAACGAATTAAGTAAACTCTGTCTCGGAACCGGCGCCCAAATAAGCGCGTGGTGATGATTACGTTTTCAGTGAACGTCATTTGCCAATTAACGCTCCTTCTCTCCATCCACCATGTTCAAGAGTGCCGCGACAAAGATCGCGCACAATTCGACCATCCCAGCGCTGGGGCTGTCGGGGAACAAGGATTTACGACCCCTACAAGACCTCATCACAGCGGAGAAGGTCGTCCTTGTATCGTGCGCAATTTTCTGTGGGCGTATCAGGATCCGGGAAGGCTGACCAGGGCGGCGGAGCTTGCAGATTACAGAAACTCAGCCAGGATTTCACGAAAGCGAGCGAGGCGCTGAGGGTGTGGGGTGTCGGCGAGGGGGACGATCTCGGCGTGCGTTTACTCGATTTCTTTTGAAAAGAAATCGTGCTTGGCTGACGGACTTTTGGTGGTAGGATATCCTGAGCGCATCGACGACGATCTTTGCGCATTTTTCGGCGGCGCTGTCGGGGTATGCGACGCGGGAACACGCTATTCGCGATGTAAGTGCTAATCTTGGCGGCTGTCTCAATCTGTCTCTCTTGCATCTCACCCTGCGCTGCACTGCAAAACGATCCTGGGCGCTGGTGTCATGTCGCAGCCACGTCTCAGACTAGCTATCATCAAGGGACTTAGTGGAACTACTGACTGACAAGGACATCAATCACCGTCGGCGTACAAGCCCGGTCTTGGTCTCGGCGCGGCATTCTCTGGTCTGGGCTCGGCGCGGACTAGACTGCTGGGCGGCCTCTCAGGGCCCCGCCCCGCGATGGCAAACCGAGCACGAGCTCGGGACATCCGCTCCCGAGTATCGAGCTGTCGTCAGGCCTTGTGATACCCGCCTCGGGGCCTTTCGCAAGGGTGCAGTATATGCACAACGTGTTTGTGCATCGTGCTCCGTCGCTGGCTCATATGGCCGCAATTGTGCGGTTGTATGCGGTTGATCCGCACACATATGTAACGGTCGTGTGCCTGTCTTCACGCATTTGCCATTTTTCGATTCTACGCGATGCCCATCGGTCGTGTGCCCATTCCCATTCATTCTGTTTTTTCCTGCCCCGCCCGCGCCCCTCCTTTATCTACTCCTTCCAGTCCCAACCCAAATCGCAATTCACACTCTCATTGTCAACTCCAATTCCATTCTTCATGCTCACTCCCCCTCCTAGCACCTCAAAGCGATCCGCACCCGCGAAGAAGCCCTCGACGAGCTCAAGCGGCGGCGCAAAGCCACCCTCGCGCGCGCCGACAGCGCCGAGAAGAAGCTCAACAAGATGGGGCCCGAGCACAAGAACCTCGCCCAGCAGACGGATATCCTCAATCAGCTCCAGATGCAGATTAGGCAGATGGATGGTGCGTGGAGTGTTGCTGTTTATGCTCCCCGCTAGTTGACTGACGTTTCTCCTCCCCCCCCCTCAGGCGAGATAATGAACGAAGAAGCTGCGCTAGGCGACTTTAAGCGGACGAGCGCGCGCGCGCTGATGGGGCTCAAGTTTGGTGGGCTGATGGAGTGCTGCGAGAAGGGGTGCGTGGTGGCCGAGGTGGGGAGGAGTATCGTTGCTGTGAGTTTGCCCGCTCCACTTGTTCTTAGTTCTCGCTGACTCCGCGCAGGAAATCTCGGAAGAAACTACAACCCCCGGCATGTCGCGCAGTACGTACATGGGCCACCAAAGCACCCAGCAGCGCGTCATCGAGGCCGAGCGCTGCGTCAACGAGATCGTCTTCTCCGCGCTCCCGCCCCCCTCTGGGTCGGGCCGCGCACCGCCGCGGCTCAACACCAACTTCGACGGCGATATGGATGGGGGCGCTGACCAGGGGAGCTTCGACTATGGCTACAATCCGAACAACAACGGCGGAGGGCTCAGCATGCAGAACACGGGGATCAGCAGCATCGGGATGCAGAATACGGAGATGACGGGGATGAGCCAGGGCATGAGCAGCCCGTACGATCGCGATGCGGGCATGGGCTTTGGCATGGCAAACACGGGCAACTCGGGCTTCCTCCCCCCGCCGGACGTCGGCAGCGGGCTGATGGACACGGGAGTGGGCGGGACGTCGCCCGGCGGGTCGTCGTCGTTCATGGCATCGCCGTACCAGCCGCCGTCTGCGTCTGCGCCCTCGCCCGGGGGCACGTACTCGTCTGCGTCTGTGCAGGGTGGGTACGCGCCTTCGGCGTACCCCTCCAGCGGCTATGCGTCCTCCGCGGGGGGCACGTACCCCGCTGCGACCGCGACCGCGCAGGGCGGCGTCGATGCGGGCGCGGGTGTCGGTGCAGAGATGGAGGTAGAGGCGGGAGGCGATGTGGGCGGGGGCTGAGCAGCACTGGCGCGGGCGGGGCGGCGGGCGGGCGCTTCGCAACGTTCCCCGTGCGCTCGCGTGGGTACTCGTTGCGCGACGACGGCGGCGCGGCTGGTTCCGGGTCTGGCACAGGGGGGACGGAGGCGCCTCCGTCGCTCGGCGCCACGCGGAGGCAGGACACGAGCGGGAGCGATTTCATGTCCGCGGTGTTGGATGCAGGGGAGTTTGGGACGCGCCAACAGGGGCAGCAACCGCCGATGCCGCAACAACAACAACAGCAACAGCAACAGTCGTCGTCGCAGTTCTCGCAGTACTCGTTGAAGAACCAAGAGCGGGAGCGGGAGATGGAGAGGCAGAGGCAGCAGGAGGAGGAGCCGGTGCCGGAGTACCGCGTTGAGTACGAGCCCACGTCGCACTCGCAGGTGTTCGAGTACCCTGGGGCGTTGCCCCCCGGGCCCCCGCCTGGCGCCGCGGCGCCCGTCGTTGGCTCTGTGTGGGCCGGGGGTGAGCGCGAGCGCGAGCCGTCTGCGCCTGGGGGCATGATGCGCAACCCGAGCAATCTCACCGTCGAGGAGGGCGGCGGCGACCGGCAATCGACCTTCTCGACGGCCTCGGAGGACTTTGGGCTCGCGTATATGAACATGGGGGACGACCCCGCTGACGAGGCGCCGCTGGAGGGCGAGGGGGAGAAGGAGAGGCAGGCGCGGCTGTCGAAGCATGTCAGGTTTGGGGACGCGTCGGAGTTTATGGAGCCGCGTGGGTGTTTTCTTGTTTTTTGAGCATTGTGAGCGGAACTGATGAATTTTTTGTTTTTTGTTGCGGTATTATAGCGCAGGCGCCGTACATGAAGCGCGAGCCGTCGTCGTCGTCGCTGCGCGGCAAGCGCGTGCCCCCGCCGACGTTTGACCCTGTGGAGGACGAGCGCGCGCTGAACGCCGCAGCGGCACGGGAGGTCAGCCGCGAGCTCGATGCGCTGAGCTTCAGCCCGCCGCCGGTTGCGCCGCCGCAGGTGCAGGTGCAGACCGAGAGCGCGGGATGGGAGTTTGCGACTCCGAGTCCGCAGCAGCAGCCACCCAGCCCCCCGAGCAAGAGAAGCAACGAATACACGTCGTCGTCGTCGTCGTCGCCGCCGCAAACCCAGTACCAGCCTCCCGCGTCACCGCCGCAGAACCAGTACACCTCGCCGCCGCCGCCTGCGAACCAGTATGCGCCGCCACCGCCGCCCGCGAATCGCGAGCGCGAGGCGTCGCCCCGGATCCCGCCTGCCGCGCGCAAGGCGACACTCGACAATCCAAATGCACTTCCTCCTGGCGCGCGGCACCAGAACACGCCCTCGTGGGACGCCCAGCCCATGGAGCCCGCGCAACCCGCACCCTTCCAGCCTGGGCACCACACCACGCCCTCGTGGGCCATCACGCCCCCGCCGCCGGTGGACTCGCCCGCCAGCCCATCGTCCCCGCGCCTCGACTCGCCGTACCGCGCGCCGGTCGCGAGCCGGTCGACGTCATCGCTGAACGCGCAGGTGCCCCCTGGTGCACGCACGATCTCCGCCGCGGCGTTCCGGCGGCCGCAGAAGACCGCGTCGGGGGATGTGGGGGACACGAGCCCGCTGGCGCTGAAGAAGAGGCTGCCGGCGAGCCCGTACCCGCAGGCGCGCGCGGGGTCGGCGCTGAGGGACGCGTCGCCGCAGCCGCCTCCGCAGCAGCAGGACGACGAATCGTTTGACTATATCAGCGCGTACGCGAATGGGGGGCGCGACTCGCAGGCGTTCCATGATGAGGGGAGTCCGATGGAGGCGAACTTTGATTATGGGCGGCTGGGGAAGGTGGAGGTGGTCGGCGGGCCCCCGATGAGCCCAGGATACTCGGAGGGCCGGTTCGCGACGGACTTGGACCCTGATGGTGTGCGGTAGGCTCGCCCAGGGTGTACAAAAAAAATTACGACGTGTATGTACAAGTCCGTGTTGTATATCGCGTTGTCGTGTACCGATAATTTATTTACGGGGATGCAGTATGTAAACTAGCAATTCCACATCTCCATCTACCACCCTATTTTTTACCGTGCGCCCGTGACTTGGCCACATATTCTTGGTCTTCCGGGCTCAGCCCGAACTCGTATTTAGCGAATGTGTCTGCTGCGTCCAGGAACTCGCGTTCGATTATTTCGGCCTTCTCAGCCGTGCGAGGAGTGATCCTACAGCCAAAGGAACGCGGCTTGGAAGTAAGTCCCTGTATATTCAAGTCAGTATCGTCCAATGGCGGTATATTATCTATTGACCGGATAGTAATTCATGGTATCTGGTTCAATGGGATTTCCATCTGCGTCGATGTCTTTGTTAAAGTTGAATGCCCATAGAAGGTGCATGACGTTCAGATTCTGTGGATGTATGAACCTCGTACCTGTGCAGAGAGTCGGGAAATAGGACGTACAATTGTATTGTGGGCCACATGGATTCCCGGGCAAATTCGCTGTAGAATTGTTAGATGATGGATGGAATGGGCATTAGTTTTGTGATACTTACCCGACCAACTCCGAAAGCAAAGTTGGGTCGCATGTCACTTCCGTCAATGCCGGGCTTGGTCCCGTTCTCAGTGAGAAGATATCGGTCCGGAATGAAATTGTCTGGATCATCGTAAAGTTCTGAAGTGGTTGAGATCGAGAGGTGTAGGCTTGAACGACATTAGGAAAAATAACAACTTGCCTGGGTCGTGGAAGATACCCCCTAGAATGACCACTGAGATGTGGGAGAGGCGAGATGGAATTCAGGAACTCACAAGCATTGACGAAGATAGTGGCGCCCTTGGGGATAAGATATCCCTTGTACTTTACAACTCTCATTAATTTCAACTTCGTGCTAAATTAAGGGAAACATACCTCCTCCGACACAAGCGCACAATGGGGTATAAGCAGAGGTGCAATCACCCGGAATCGATGGTTCTAAGTCAAATGGCTTCCATTTAGCTCTTTGAATAGAATGAAGGGCTCACTTCTAAAATCAGAGCCCGAATATACGGCATATGTTCGAGATCCTCCAATGTTGGCATCCGATGCTGGCCAACAACGCGATCAATTTCCTCGTGGGCTTTCTTCTGGGCTTCAGGGTAGGCCACCAAGGCCAACACGAGGGACTGAAGGTAAGCCGAAGTCGTTTCCGATCCCGTTTCTATGAGGATGCCACTGAGATATCTGAAAAACCATGCGCCTCCTTCAGTTTTTGTAACCCGTATCCACAAATATGAAAGTCTGACCCAGTCATTTCCCGATCCATACCGAGTTCTTCTTGCCTCTCGACCAACTCTTCTACGTAACTGCCGTTTCCCTCACCCTGGCGCAGTCTCTCTTGGGTGTCGTCCAAAAGGTTGAAATATAAATTACGCTGCAGTGTTCGCACATTCCTGCAGTCTCGTTTCCACTTCGCCCAGCGCTCTGGAACATACTTCAAGATGGGGAAAAAGTCGAGCGGGGGCGTTGCGCCAGCTTCCAAAAGCGTGACCCATTCATGTTCCACTTCGAAAGAAGCAACAGTTTCTGGCGTCTCAAATCGAGGAGACCGCTTGCCGTAAAGTACGGAAAGAATGACTGAGCTTGAATAACGTTGGATGTGAGTATAGAAAGCCTGCAGAAAGGGAGTGAGATATTTCCAACGAAAGCAGAGTGAACAAACCTCCGGAGACTGTAGAATATCGTGAACCAGTTGTATAGTTTCGGCTTGCTGAATGGGCAGGTGACGCAGAGACGCCTGTGGCGTTAGCGTAGTGTGGGCAGCTCTACGAAGAGTTCTCCACTTCTCGCCTAACAAAAAAGGTTATTCAATCCATTAATCCGCGATTGAATACAAATATAGATGCTGAGGAAACGAACCGTAGCGGGCAAGCACCAGGCTCAACCCTTGGGTAACGACTTCGGCAAGATGAAGCGGAGGTCTGTCCGCTGTGCTTGCACTCCGTTTGTCCATCAGTTCTTTGACCGCGGCTGCATCGGTAAGGACAATCGCTGTCCCGGAACCCAATTTCAACTGTATCGAAGGCATATTTCTAACATTAAATAGGCCAAATGATAACGCGCTTACAGAAACAATGCCGCCGTATTTTCGTGCCCATTCGGTAAATCTATCGGAATCATGAAAGTTGACTTAGAGCACAAGAATGTCACTCACTTGTAGTGAGCGTATTGAGTTGGCATTTGGTGAAGATTACCGAGAACTGGTACAGTCGGTGGACCCGGAGGAAGTCCAGCTTCGCGAGAGCCCACTTTTCGCAGCCATAGAAAGACGCAGAGGACGCCCAGAGACAGGGGCAGCAAGCCTGGGGGAGCCATGATAGGAAAGAGAAGGAAGGAATTTTTACCGACTCGGAGTCCCTTAAATACACACTTCCCCACTTTTCAGTTCCCATGCCAGTAAGAAGTCAAGCTATCCGATATGATAGTCGGAATAATCCCCATTCAGCTTCGCGGTATGCCAAGCGCCAAAACGTCCAAAATCTCCCCACTGGGAAATCGAACGGTCGAGATCTTTCAGGAGATTCTGGAGATTTATCGTACAATTTGATGTTCAACATCCGTGGCTCACTGTCCAAAGTACAAGAAGTCGGAGGCTTGACGACTCTACGCGTGAATTCGTGAGAAGGGCGCCGGCTACATAATATTTCCGCGGATTTTACAGCATTCGCATTGAAGTTGGACCCGGTGGTCGTGGAGTCGGGAACCATTTGCATTATCACTGCGTTGATGTCGGTTGGCGGTGGGCACACGTAGATGGTCCCAGTGAGAGAGTTTATTGAATTAGTCTCGTAAGGTCGTTACGGTAAACGGCTGGGAAGACAAACGTTGTCTACAAGACAGAATCTATCAAGTCTGGAATTGGTGAGCCTGAGGGTCGTATTTATCGGCATTGGCGCAACGGATAATGGGTAGAACTTTGTTTGCGAATCCGCGCCATACGTAAGGCCATCTTGCTGACGATTACTATGATTTTTGGTGGAAATAAATAAGTATAATGTAGTGAGTGGGGGTTAACGATACAATCAGTAAAAATACACTCTACTGCAGACCTAGAATATACGACGGAGGGGCCGGCTGCAGGGTCACAGACGGAGGTACTGCAGAGTCGTCAGACGTGTGGAGGACTGCGAACAAAGTTGAAGGTACTCACAAGGTGGTGCCTGCGGCCGCTGGCCCTCGCTGAAGGCTCGACCGAGCAACACGCCTGCGCCCTCAAAGACTCCCAACAGAATCCCGCACGCGACCGCAGACTGGAACGCCCCTTTCGGGCCACCTAAGGAGTGACATATAATTTGTCAGCTCCGACCGCCAGAGAAAAACCCTGAAAAGGTAAAACGCACTCCGCAGTGCGAGGCATCCGCCAGTCATGAAGCCCGAAATGATGGGATTCCACACATCCTCCTTCTTCCGCACGCCCTTGACCGCGCACTCGAAGGTGGAGAGTAATCCGCCCCAGACGCCAAAGTTCCCGGCGACAACGGGCGCTCGGGCCTTCGTGGACGAAAGGGCGCCGATGAAGCGCTCACCCTGCGAGATCACTCGTGAGTCAGCGTCACCCAGTGGTGAGCACCAGACCTACCCGAGGAGAATTCCTCGCCCCTTTGGCACCGTACCAGATTCCCCCGCCAACAGCACCCATTGAAAAGGCGCCGCCGAAATCGTAAAGGATCACCCATGGGCTAGAAAGAAGACTGATATTCAAGGAGTCGACAGCAGCAGGTGGGCTGTCTAACTTACCATGGGTCGCGGGTGTGATCAGCACCGGCCATGGCGGAGGCGGAAGAGGAATTTTCGACCACGTGCAAACGCGCCTATGTTTTGGCACACGGCAATCAGGATTGGACTCTAATTCTCCATTTTGACCAAGTTTACAGCTCCGCAAAACCGTAGACGTTTTTGAAGAAAAGTTGAGTTGATCAAACGTGATGTCATCAACCTCGTGCCTTCGCTCCACCAACGCCGTCAACACATCGCTCAGTTGCCCAAGGGCCGTTGGCATTCTACTACTGGGTTAGATAGCAAAGGTAGTGCTGCGGTTGAGAATAGTATGTTTATTGGTCAATAATACAAGCACAAGCATTGACGCTGCCGTCGACATTTGCTATTATTAATTTAATTTATAATCCTGGGACTCCACTTTTGATCAACTGAACTTTTTTTCGAAAACGTCTACGGTTTTGCGGATAGCTGTAAACCACCCCGCCCTGTTCGTGCTTGCAGGGAAAAGAAACTAAACATTAATGCGACGTTAAAAATCGACTAGTTCAAGTTCAGCAAGAATTTCAACCCAGGACACTGTTCGGAGTGCATAAAGTGCCAGTACTGTATGTAGTCCATTTTATCGATCGAGTGCTATAATAGAACTGTGCTCACAGTTACAAAACCAGCCATAAAAAATGAAGAAAGAGTGTGTGTCCAGTAGGTGAGTACAAATGACCTTGGTAAAAGATATAAAAAAATGAGCGTGTGTGCGATCGAAAACTGAGTACAAATGAGCGTGATCTTCGACAATTCCGCAAGGACGGAGGAAAGGGGGAAAATGCTATGAGGCAGCCGAGGCTGCTGTTTTTGTCTTGACGCGCGTTCGAGTAGGACTCCGAATACATTCCCCATCTGCAAGTGTGTATCCGCGGAAACATGAATCTGTTCAGTCGATTAAATAATTTATTAGCACCAAGTATCAGCGCGCGAAAAGAAGATACGCACAGACTTCACATACTCCCTCTACGCACGCCGCGCCGCGAACCCCGGGGTAGTCCCCACACGCAACGCCTTCCCCTGTTGACGCACACCCGCCGCAGTTGTCCACGTCCAAGGCGGGGCTCACACACTCGTACTCGAGTATTCCCACAGGACAGGCGCGCATTTCCGCAGGGCACTATTTCCAAGGGTTGAGTAACGTTGAGCTAGATTACCGACGGGGGAAAAAATCCCGACGCACCTTCTCCGCCTCTGCCGCGAGCCAATTCTGCTCTTTTGGCCCTGGGGCGTTACATGTGCCCTGTCGGCCGTACGTTTAATTGTGCTTATACCGAAAAAGTAGTCGAGAGAACGCGAAGCGCACCAAACATTGACCGTCATCCCAGGTTGCGCTACAACCCGAACGAAGGCGCCCCTATAAACATCCGTTGGTTCTTTCCAGAGGTACATGAGAGGAGGCATGGAAGGCATACTGACCATGAGACCGTTATGCCGCCGACATTCGCATTTCTGTGGGAATCCGTCAGATTGTCTGGAAGTACAATCGTAAACGAGAAACGCAGCGCACATTATTCTCGGTGTACACGAGCGCGCCGGCCGAGCAGGGGCTCGACGCACTTATTACTATTATTTCACCCAGCGAGAGCGTCAAGACGAGGAAGCCAGAGAGCAGACGCATTGTCTGAATCTGAGATGATGGGTGTAAGAGGAGAGTTGGAAGAGAAAGAGTAAGACTTTCAGGCACCCAGCCCCTAAGAACAGACACGGACCTCCTCAATATCGGGCGTGAAGGCTTTGCCGCTGTCCCTTAGACAGATAACACGGTCCCGATCATCGGACCTAGCTGAGACTGGAGGATGTACATCTGAGGTGACCTGAGTCCATTCCTTCCGAGTCCGTTTGGGAACTCGAAATACCGGTACACCGGGACACCGCCGGTGTGATCGGGAGATTGATCAATGGAGCGGAACTTGAATTTTAGGAGGTGGAAGGCTACGGCCACTGAAACAAACAACGCTCAAAGAACCGCTCCTTTTTGTAAATGCTGCGCCTCGACGCGTCTCAGATGGCAGGCCGCGACGCGAGCATGCTGAGCGGACTTGGGGAAGCCCGGCAACTTACTCTGGCGCACGAGCGCGCCTGTGATCAATAATGTCGGTGATTGGTGAGCGGCTCCTGTCACGGCCGACAGGTGAGAGCGTGCACCGCGGAGAGACCGCCGCGATCAATATTGTCATCAGCTCACGATCTTCGCAGGCAGCGGCATAATCGTTCCTCGCGATGGAGCTCAGGGATTTATGCGAACGTCAAAGATGGAGCCTTGGATAAGTGCCCAGTTCTTGCAAGGTGTCCTCACAGAGTACTTGGGTAGAGGAGGATGCGAGGGAGGAAGACGCGATGTGGCAGGTTGGCAAAGATACTCTTCGGATCATTCCGAGTTGGCCTGCCGTGTTGCCGCCGGTGCAGCACAGCCGCCGGTGTTTCGGTATTTCGAGCTCCCAGATTTCCTGTTCCTTCCTTCGAGTCGACTCCGAATCTTGATCCAGCGCCGCGAACGCCGCCGAAATTTGAGGAGACGAGAGTCCAGTCAAGTAGAATTATACATTCATTTAATGAATCAAGGTCCTTATTGAACAAAAAGGTTTTTTCCGTTATCTCAGGGCCTAGTTATCGTGAAGGAACTTGAAGAAGAATTTCTACATGAGAGAGGGAGATTGAGATTCATCATGATTGAAACTCCGACCTTGATTCGGCAACTCCCGCCGCCTTTCTTCTCTCGCACTTTTAAGCTTCATCCTTGGAATGAGCGCATTCACGGCAAATCGCCCAAACTTGAAGGTGCGCTCTATCACCAATTTTCTCCGCAATCGCGCGGACCGTCCGTAATTCTGGCTGCCCACCCACGCTATCGTATCGCCTTTCAATGGCAAATACGGCCGACTGGGGAATTGTATGCTGGGAAACTGCTACCATCCAACCATACGCTCTTAGGGTTACAATACAGCCGACGGTATCGTGAAAATTTCCAGAGGTACTGTTATGGCCGAGTGGCTGATCTATTCGAGGTTCCGGGTAGCCAACGTCTGCGGAGGTTTGCATCAAGATAAGCGTACTTCTTTCCCATTTCTCTATGCGTGGGCCGCTGCCGCACGTTGCGGCGGCGCTAGGTTCAAGGTTGGGACGAGATTATTCTCCAGCACTCCACAATTCTCCCACCAAAAAAAAAGAAGTGGACCGCTCAGGCTATCAATCCAGGTGATGTGGCACGATTATTGATGAGTATTCTAAAAGGAGTGTTCACACCCGACGCCGGAGATTTCGGTACTTGCTTTACCGCGACCTTTCGTATACCTCGTCGTTTCTCTGTAGGTAGGCGCCAGTTACTAAAAACGAACAACTCATAAGGAACAGGTTAGCACCACAGAGTTCTGTTACTAAAGCATATTTGCAACCACTAAAAAACGCAAATTTCACTACTAACTTGGAAGTCAAATCTCAGTTGGAGCTATCACGTTTGAGTGGGAAGCCCAGAAAGAGACGCCAGAAAGTCGGTTGTGGAGCCTTCATTTTTCCATCAGTAACCCCCGTTTCATTTTAGCCCAATTTTGGATTATAGCGGTTGCAAATATGCTCTACTAGGTCAGACCATTCCTGTATCTGGACCTTAGCGCTATCCTTTTCGCATACAGCCCCAATTACCGGATAAGACTCGTCGTCATCGCTCTCACAGCCCGTATTTTTAGACCGACCTTCTTTATTTTAAGCTCATCGCGCGCTCGGTGAGCTGCTGTTATCAAGACAAAATATTCCCGTGCGCACTTAGTCGCGACAGTGGTACCGGAGCCGGGTTTCTCAGGGACATTTTAAGGCGAGACGACCCCCAAATGGTTCATTCTTCCGGTTCATTTCCTCGTCCCTGTCGCTAACACCAATTGTATCCGGAGGGTGTAATGGACAAGCTGAAGGACACTTTCTTTGTCGAGGATTCGGCAGTAACTCTCCGTGCCTCATTCTCTGACCCAAGCGAGTGTTTCAACGTGGATTCCTCGATGTGATCGTTAACTAATTTGGGCCCGGTAGTTCGAGCTTGTTCGATATTTCCCCACGCCAAGGGTAAGCTTGCTCTTTCCCTGCGTTTTCTCACCGTCTCGTCAACAGCATGCGGATAAAGTAACAAGGGCGATACTATCCATAGTACCGGGCTCAGGGTACAATGCGAGCTCTCGTATTGGACCAAACCAGCGTCTGTTTTTGGTAGGAGGAAAGGTATAAAAGCAAGTCGCGAAAGACGGTTGTCTTCAGGGAACTCAGACCTGAACCTTCCGGCTTGCAATGGCTTTCAAGACTCTCTCTGCTGTTCTCCTTGCTATCACGACTGCTCGCTTTGCTAGCGGTACGTCGGGCTCGTCGTACTCCTCCTTCTCGATGCTTACTGTCCGTGCGTTCCGCTAGGTCTGGTAACTAAACGGGTCACTTGTCCTACTGGTCAAACCACGGCGAATGCAGCATGTTGTGTGCTTTTCCCGCTCATGGACGATCTTCAGAGCACCCTCTTCGACAATGGGGAATGCGGTGAAGACGTTAGTTTTTTGGATGCACGGACTCAAACTTCATTTATATATTCTTTCGAAAGGTGCACGAGTCCCTCAGACTCACCTTCCACGACGCCATCGGCTTTTCTCCTACTCAAGGTAAATATTTCACCACCGATCGTTCTTTGTGTCTGATTTTCCCTTCTGTTCAGGGTTCGTTGTTTTAATCGAGTGTTTCGACAATCTATGCTGAACGGTTTTGAAGTGGAGGAGGCGCAGACGGATCTATCGTCACTTTCGGCGACATTGTAGGTCGACAAGCTACGCAACTTTCGACTCCTCTGACCCTCCAACCAGGAAACGAACTTCGCCGCCAATCTGGGTACTGATGATATCGTTGATGCATTGACGCCGATCCTGGCTAGGCACAACATCTCTTCGGGCGACTTGTATGTATACACTTCTCTTCTCGCGACCGTTCTAATGTCAGTGCTACAGGATCCAGTTCGCTGGTGCCGTCGGAACTAGTAACTGCCCAGGTACAGTATCCGCTTGTTTTCCAATGGACCGCTGCGGTAATATATTCTTCTCCTCCAGGAGCTCCTCAACTGCAGTTCTTGCTTGGCCGTCCTGACCCTGTTGCGCCTTCCCCGGACGGCTTGGTCCCAGATCCATTTGGTGGGTGACGCATCCATTATAGATGATTTAATATCTCGTTAATCTCTGGGTATACTAGACTCCATAACCGATATCTTGGAGAGGTTCGCTGAGGTCGGCTTTTCTCCAGAGGAGGTCAGTTTTCTTTGCTCCCTATCGAGATCTCTGTCGCTGAGCGGATTACCGACAACCAGGTTGTTGCTCTACTCTCCTCGTAAGTCTTCGGTCTGGCCGCATGAGATCTGTTTTTTACCTGCTCACAGTCACACAATTGCCGCTGCCGACCATGTGGACCCGACGGTAAGCGTATAGTTCAACGTTGTCAGTTCTAATCTGAATGTTTCTTTGTTAGATTCCTGGGTACATTTTAATTTCCGTTATTGCATCCCAAGCCGTAACGGCATGCTCACCTTCCTCCCACTAGCACACCATTCGATTCCACGCCAGGAATATTCGACACTCAGTGCGGAAATTCTTCTGGAATATCTTCCACCGACTCACCTTCATTTTCAATATAGGGTTTTCATCGAAGTTCAGTTGCGAGGAACCCTCTTCCCAGGGTAAGTCGTCATAAAACAACCCCACGTGAATGAATGAGATCCATTTTTAATTTTTTAGCACCGGTGGGAATGCCGGCGAAGTGGAATCCCCGCTCGAGGGAGAAATCCGACTGAACTCTGATGCTTCGGTGTGTCTCTCTGCGGAGCCTTTAACGTTGCCAAGTTGAAACTAATCACCATTCGCGCTGTAGCTCGCTCGGGGTTCGCATTTAATTTCCACATATGATATGATGCGGTTGATTAACTGATGGCGTAAACAAAAAACAGACTCTCGCACTGCCTGCACCTGGCAGTCCTTCGTGGGCCAACAAGCGAAGATGCAGTCCGCGTTTAAAGCTGCGATGTCCAAGTTGGCCGTCGTGGGACAGGACGCGTCCAAACTTATCGACTGTTCGGATGTGATCCCTGTCCCGAAGCCGGTGGTCGGCACACCCCATCTGCCCGCAGGCCTCACGATGGACGATATCGAACAAGCCGTAAGACACGACCATCCCCAACTTGAATGGCTCACTAATATCCATCCTCATCCTAGTGCGCGACGGCGGCGTTCCCGACCCTCACTGCTCAACCCGGTGAGCCACTTCCCGCTGATTAATCTCCGACGATCTCTAATGGTCATGATTTAATCTCCTAGGTCCGGCGACGTCTGTGCCGCCCGTGTAAGCAGATCATACTACTGTTTATTTGGCATTCCCGACTGATTCGCATCTTACAGCCCGCCGTCGTAAACTATTCGTTTGAGCTACCCGCTTGCGGTTTTCTCTCCCGCATCATCATTCCCCTTACATTTTCCTGTGTACAACTCTCGTTTTTAAATACACCGCGTTCGCTTGATTCTTATCATGATGTTTGGGCAAAGAAAGGATTAAAATAGCCTATGGGGTATAACTCCATCTGTGCAAATCTCAGAAATGGAAGGGCTTCCGGCGTTGTGAGATAGCTAGTGTGTTCGGTTCAGTTGAGGCGTTCAATCTGCGTTCAGCTTTCAAAATGCAACTGTGGCAGTGCTTTCCGCAATTTGTGCGAGATCAAAGATCCGTCTTGTGAGATTCAAAAACTAGTAAATCCGCCACTGGATCTACAAGAAGGGATGATTCTCAGTCTAGAACCCCGGACAGAAACGGGAGGCACAACTCAGTCTCCCAATGCATTCTCACACCGTCTTCTCCCGTTGGCAGGCAGATTTCTATCTGTCCAACGCTAACACTGTTGGGACGTTCGTAGTTCGGTTCTTCTGGCCACGTTGTGTTGGTTGACCCAAGATCTTAACAACCCCTCATGCTGGTGCAACGATGGTGGAAAGATAAAGTGATGTGATTTCTGGGTTCGTGTCCCGTCGAACCCGACACTGCCGTCAGTCGTGATACTGTCGTGAAGCGCAACGTGGATCATGTCACGGAGAAAATAGCTATAATATGAAGGATTTGGCGCTCGATGGTGGGCGAACTGCGAAATCCTCGCTTTCGTCATGTCCCAGTCGACACGGACAGGCGAGTTTCATTACAGTTTTTTTTTTGAGGACACTGACCGAAAAATGGCAGGTTTGTGTAAGTCAATATTCTTCGACTTGAACAATGGCAAACGAGACATACCACTACCACTTTGCAGTCACATCCATGACTTTCCGGGCGGATAGCGATCCAAGACCTGCTCGGATTTGTCCTAGCTGTAATCGGATCGGTAAGTGCTCAGGTTAGGCCGAGTTTGTAACTAAGGCCATATCAGGTTCAGTGTCGACTGCAAAAGCCCAGAAGCTCTTCATCTCCTTCATCCCCATCAAGTCCCGGATGGTATGGCGCTGTAGGAAATGCGGATGGAACACACCCATTACACCAGAGTAAGTTGCTCAGGCAAAGATGATGTCGTCTTCTGACCGTTAGTTAGTTGGGAGCCTGCGGTGTCCAACGCATTGAGCGGCGGAAGGCCATCGACTGCCCAGGAGGCCAATCCGATGTATCGCATGGCCGAGGGGTGGTATCGTCCGCCCTCGAATATCTTTGCGGGATATCCCGGAGAGCAGACGCCGGTCCAGCTTTAGGAAGATTGAGGGTCGATGGGAGCTGGATCACCTCCCATCAACACGGTCATGAACTTCATGAACTGGAGGACAATAAATGTACAATTCTGTGTATTAACACCATGTACTTGTATGAGATATCATGACGATACAAATGAGCAGCACAAAAACAAATACATAAAATGAGATACATGCTTACACCGAGGCTAAGCCGCTTGGAGTATCATATCCACATACGCTTGCCGGACGTTCTTCATAAACAGAAGAAGGTCTTTTGATTCGTGGAGCTGCGCGACTAAAAGTGGAAGCGTCGCAAGCGAGGTACTGGCTGTGAGAACTAAAGAGACATGTAAATTTGCGATGGCAAGAGCATGGCGGAAACACACCTTTGTAGGCCCCGCCTGACACGTCGAGGACAAAGGTAAACTCTTGATTGGGGTTTGAGGGATCTATTTGGGACATCCGGACCAGCAATTGGTCTTTGCCCACACCCTCAACCACGCATGCAAGCCGACTCTCCATGGAGTCTACTTCCGAAGCGCTGCGTGCAGCGAGAGACCTAAGATTTTCGCGTTCCTTATTCTTCTCTAGGTTTCTATAAATATTAGTGAGACTTGACGCGAGGTAGACACGACTTACCTCGTTCGAGATTGCCAGCAATTGCACGATAATGCTCAATCTGAGTGTCGATTGCTGTACATTTATCCCGAAGAGCAGCAAGCTGTCTTTTGAAGGCAGCGGCACCGAGTTCAGCTGCCTTCCTTTCGTCCTGCTCCTTCTGCAAGTCTACCAAGAAGCGGCTCAGTCGTCACTCAAGAAAATGCGAAAAAAAACGCACCAGACACGAGCTGAATTTCCTGAACTTTACATTGATTAGTCTCTGCCTCGACATTGGTAATCCTTTCGATCGTTCTTTTCTTTTCTGCAGCGTGGGTGGTGCGCTTATCGCCGATGGTGGCAACAGTGCGAGTCTTGTAGTTTGCCACGGCCTTAAGGAAATTGCGGGTGGATGCTTCATAAGACTCGACCCTGAGGTCTATGTGGGGATTTTGCTCCGCCAGCACCGTCGAAAGGTCGATTTGAGGGACGCGTAGAACGTGGGTCATGGTGGTTGGTTTGGAACGCGTGAACGCGTCACGGTCACGTTGTTTGGTGATGGTTGATGTCGGCCCGGGTTTCGAAGACCGAATAAATTCAGCTAGGGCTGTTCGCGGTGCCCGTCACGGGCACGGCCGTCGTTTCCACGGGAGTGCAACGGGCAAACCCGTCCCGTTTCCGTCCCGTCGTACCAAGTAGAAAAATCTCTACGGGACGGGACGGACGACGGTACGGCCGTCACGGTCAACGCGACGGTGACGGATTGTGGCCTGAGGAATAACTTTCTACTTTCACCTTAAAATATGTGCAAATTTGGCCTAGTTTCGTCGTTTTCATTCCGAGGAAGATTAGCGGTCAGGCCGACATTAAAAGCTACTTGCATAGGCGCACAGTGAGCAGTTTTGTACTCCAGAACCTCCATTGTGAGAGGCACTGATTTTAGAGCTGCTTAAGATATTGTCGTGGGACTCCTTTCCCAAAATCTGGGAAGTAACAAGACGGTCGAAGTGAAGACTCTAATTCCAATAAAAACACTCAACTCCTAGTCGAGAATTTTCAACTCGATTGAGTCCTACCGCACCGGGGGGATGGGGTCGTGACAGAACAGATAGAATTGAGGTGGTGAATCACCAAATCACTTCACACCACTTCTGTAAGGAGCCTAACACTAGAGCAGTGAGTTTCTACTCAAAGAGCCATCGGAATTTGTACGATTCATGCGTTGACCGTTATCAAATCCGTCGCCCGTCGACGGCCGTTATTTTGACGGCCGTTGAGTCCAAACACCGTCCCGTTGCCGTCCCGTCGAAAAAGTTCCAAAGGCCTCGACGGAACGGGTCGGCTACCCGTCGCACGGAACCCGTAGAACCGGCGCGACGGGCACGGCATACAGCCCTAAATTCAGCCTTTGTTCCAGCTATTTTGAAAACGATAGCCAATTTTCATTTTCATGCAAAGTTCGGCTCGGAGCAGCGGAGTTCCACACTGTCCACAAAAGCCAACTCAAGATCACCGTTTTGGACAGTCTGGAGCTCGGTTGCAGCGGATAGCTGCACCAGGGTGGAGCCGGTGTGTCCTGCTCGAGAATGAAAGTTGGCTATTGGTTCCAAAATAGCTATCAAACGTATAGCGTTGGAAAACAAGTCAAGTTTGTTCTACATTGGCGAGCCGTGCACCGCTGAAGTTCACGCAGAGAGATTCTTAAATATTGTCCCGTACCTTTCGCTAAATGCACCAAGTAGAATTATTCTTGGATCCAAGTTATTAGTAGTCTCTTATAAACAGAAGCTACACCGATTCTCACTTGTACCTCGTGTGTTGTAAGTCATGAGAACTGTTTCGTCAACAGTAAAATCCCACTTAGAGGGCTTATTTGTAGAGATACCTTTACAGTTTGTAGCCAGGATGAATTAACTAAATCAGTCAAAAAACATCCCTCCGTTGACTGAAATCTGAGATTGAAGGAACAGGTTAGCAATTGCGCGTTCATTAGACAGCTGCTTACGCTTTGCCCTGTGAAATTAGCTTCGGTTTCTGTTTACCAGCAGAATTAATAATAATGCTCACCAGTAATAAACTGAGACTCCTTAGAGGCAATGAAGGAAACGATATTAGCGATATCCGAAGGATACCTTTACCAATTAGTATTGATATATGTGTTAAGGAATCATCACCTCACCCGACAACATTCAACGGCGACATTTTCTTCATCTAAATGGCCATAAGATTGAGCGAAAAACTCGTGGAGCATTACTGACCACATCGATGAGAACTTCGCGCGGGGTATCGGGAGGCATGGTGTGCGGGACTGGTCAATTTAATATGAACGTATTATATATAATACCACCCTCATGCTCACGCATATCGGTATCAATTGCACCGGGCGCATACGCGTTGACAGTTATACCATGAGCGCCGAATTCAAGAGCTACCAGATTTCAGTGAAACACGGCGGTCATACAAGCGATCCTTACCAGCGGCTTGAGTAAGACCTCGAACTGCGAATTTTGAGGCACTATACGCAGGATTAAAGGGCGAGCCTGGGCGATTAACGGCTCAATACCAAAACAATACAAGAGAACTCGAAACTCGAACCCTGCTTTCCCAGAATTGAAGAGGCGCCAATGATTCGGCCCCCGTTGCCTTGCTTGATCATTTGAAGTCCGGCATACTTGTAGCAAAGGAAGACACCCCTGGCATTGACACTCATAATGCGGTCCCATTCGTCACTGGTCACTGTTTTGCATCAATATACAACGTTGAATGTTGTCAGCGTCGCCACGTACTGTCTAAAATGCGACTGTGAACGGCAACTCCTGCGTTTGCTACCATCTAGGTATCATGAATCCTGGGGCAAGACATCTCATCCAGGGGAAAAGGGCCACGCACGACATCAAGGCGGCCATACTTGTTCACCGCCTCTTCAACCATCCCTCGGACTTCTTCCTCCGAAGACACATCCGCAATATGAGCAGAACTAGCTCTACCTTTCGCTTTAATCTCGTCCACAAGCAGAGCCAGCGCCTCTGATTGGTGAGCGATGTCGTTCACGACTACGTCGAAACCGTCGTCTCCCAATCGGAGTGCGATAGCCTTCCCGATTCCACGAGCTACAGGACTGGCGGTCAGGCTTTGCTAACTCAGCCAAGTTGAATTATTGTCCAAAATTTACCTGCGCCGGTTACGAGTGCAATCCCTTTGGAAGTCATGAGAGAGGATGATCAAGTGGGGGTCACATTTAGTGATGCATTTAAGCACCCGGGTCCCGCGGGATCTTCTGAACCACAATCTGCACATGTCTTGAGCTGCCAAAATCAGTGATGCCTGTCAAGTATCAGTGCAGCATTCACTGCGCTCCGCATTTTAAACTTAGCCCTAGCTCTAGTAGCTGAGCGGGCATCAGCCTAGCCGAAGTGTAGCCACATAGCCGCCTACACTCAGATCAGGCTAGGTCGTCCTAGTAAAAGTATAGGCGGCTAGGCTCAACCGCACAGACTGGCTCGTGGATTCCTACTATTTGGGTACCCTGCTATCTGTCTGGCTCAGTGTATGTGGCTAGACTTAGCTTACACTGAACTATACTTACCTACACTCAGCTTGAGCTACGCCGGCCTACACTGAGCTACACAGACTTGGTGCAGGCCACCTGGTATAGGAGTCGGCCTTTCGGACTGTAAACTACTCTGACGAGGACGAAAGCGGCGAAATAATCCTCGGCGTCAGTAAAGCCGTCGATTTGAAGGAGGATATCGGAGGGAGAGCTGTTAGAAGACTTGAAAAGTCGAGACGTCCGTCTCGCGAACAAGCCGCCAGCCTAATATCTGCCGAGGAATCGGCGAGAGTATTATGTTGGCTATCCGATTGTACCTGTTCAATAGAGGTGATTGGATGAATTCTTTGAACAATACCGGACGTCAGGGAGTAAATACAGTCCGTGGACATCGGACAGGACGGTAATTCAATCAAAATAGATCCCACCATCGACACAAATCTGGATGATTAACAATCAGATTCAGTGGGGATGTAAAAGAAAGTTATGCCCACAGTTTGCCCTGGGAACCCGGAAAGAGCGTAATCAACCTCTGACTCCGGAACGAATTTGAGCTCACCCGTAATAAACTGAGCGGCCTCAGAGGCAATGAATGAAACATAGTTGGCGACATCATCTGGGGTACTTCGCGGGAGATTATCATTAAAATGGATGGGCGGAGTGGTTGAGCCAAGCTCACCCGACAGAGCCCATCGTCGCCTGTTGCTTCATCTACACCTCATAAGCGCGGACCATGAGCGGTAATCGCAGAGGGATATTTACCGCGTCGATGAGAACCTCACGCGGGGTACCCGGAGGCATGACTCCCGGGACTGGATGAGGATGAGTGTGCGTTATAAGTACGCCAGCTGCGATGCTCACGCATTTCGGTATCAATCGCCCCAGGCGCATACGCATTGACAGTTATTCCGTGGGCGCCGAATTCGAGAGCTAATGAGGATTTCAACATCGGATAGTACACCAGCATCGATCAGGCTTATATCTCTTACCAGCGGCTTGGGTCAGACCACGAACCGCCCATTTCGATGCGGTATATGCAAAATTAATCGGACAGCCTGCCCGATTCTTGCTCAACTTTGGGAGATAAAATAGGTCTCAAAAGAATTATACAGACCCCGCTTCGCCCAAAGCGACGAAGCGCCAATGATTCGCCCTCCGTTCCCCTGCTTTATCATTTGGAGTCCGGCGTACTTGTAGCAATGAAAAACACCCCGAGCGTTGACGTTCATGATGCGGTCCCATTGGTCGGTGGTCACTATTGTGGATTAATAACAAAGAGTAGGAGTATTGTCAAGTTGCGCATACATTCAGCCAGGGGGATGTAGCCGGCAATTCCTGCGTTTGCTATCATCTGCCGGCAGTTGCATTGAGGCGACAAGATTGAATATAGAATACGCACGATGTCAAGGCGGCCATACTTCTTCACCACCGCTTCAACCATCTCACGGACCTCGTCCTCCATCGAGACATCAGCGATATGAGCAGAACTCCCTCTGCCTTTCACTGTGATTTCGTCAACGAGCTGAGCAAGATCCTCCGATTTATCAGAGATGTCGTTCACGACGACATCGAAACCGTCGTCAGCTAATCGAAGCGCAATGGCCTTCCCGATTCCACCAGCTGTGACACAGGCGGTTAGATCCTGATAATCCAACCAACCATGGTCCATGAAAAACATCTCACTGGCGCCGGTTACAAGTGCAGTCCCTTTAGAAGCCATTGAGAGGGAAGCTACGGTGGGCTGATTCACACAGGTTTTGGTGGGCTCGGCCGCGGGGAAAAGTATTATATCGCTTATCTAGCGGCGGCGAGCCGCTGAAGGTCTGCATGTTCACATGTTCAACAAAACATGATTGCGCCATAGACACGCTGGACTAGTGATCTGATCTTTATTCTGACAAATTTTTCGGATGAAAGAAAGATAAAATATGGAAAGTAGAAGCCACGACTTACAATATTCCTTGAGTAATATGACGGGATTGATTATATCGTGAGAGAATTGTACTGAAGTGGACTGGAAAAGTGCGCGGTTCCGCGACTGTAAGAAACACGCAGTACATCTAGTTCTGAGATCGATACCAGAATATATTTCAGCCGTTTGTTGCCATTCCTGCAAGGTATGCCGCACTACGGTCGAGCGTCCATGGGCGCAAGAGTGAGCCAGGGAGAAGCGGCAGGTGAATTGCCGTCCTCTTCCTCATACGCTCCGTCCATCCCGTGGCGCCAATGTTTCGGACATCCGCTGGATACATTCCTGCGAGATTGAATGCGTGGGGTACTGCTGGTGGAATGCAAAACTGCCAGATCGTGTCTAGGATGAGTAATAAGTTTCCAGTAGCGAGACACCTGTCAAGCAGAGAACCTCCCACCTTAGAATGACGAGGCCGGGCGAGTCTTGCCGCGGTCTTGTTTCTCGTTCTTTATCTCCCGTACATGAGGCGGCACCGCACGCATGGCGTCCCGCGTGTTCTGTGGAGGGGGACCACGATTCCCCGTCGGGGACTTTTGTCCCTTCGGCATTCGGTCTTCCGCGTCCTCGTCCATGTCTTGGAGCGCCTGCCTGGCCGGATTTAACGTCTGCAGAGTACGTTGCATGTCCCCAATGCGCTTGTCAATGTCCGTAAGGCGCTTTTGCTGCACAAGGACTTCTGAGAGAAAGGCCGTCTTTTCGACGACCGTCTCTCGTTCCAGCTTGGCCAAACGCGCCCGGCGTCGCGCCCCTCCCAGTGCATGTGCGTAGATGGATTTCGCGAGATGGTAAGGAAATTCCGTGCGAGACATCGAACGGTGGACGTTCAGAAAAAGGCACAAGAGGGTTCAGGAAAAAGGCAGATCGCGTGGCGGTGTATCGCATCAGCAAGATGACAAAACTCTTGCGAGCTTTCGACCTTTGTGTCTTGTATCAAAATAAAAATCAAATAAAAACGATGCCTAGAAGTAAATGGGATGGGCCCCAAATTTTTTTTTGGGTCTTGTGGAATTTTAGACATGGCCGGTGGAGGCCGGTGGTCTGGGTTCTTTTTGGGCTTGAACGATGCCGTACAAGATCAGACAAGATCAAACAAGAGAACTGTCAAAAACGCGATGCGGCTGATCGGTTGGTCGGCCGAATACTGTACTTTTTTCTCTTCCACCACAAAAAAAAGGAGGACCTTCGCGATTGGGCATTGGCGGTTAGTGCCTGATTCACAGAATACATCACACCAAGAACGTCAACTCTCAGGCCTCAGTGCTGGTCTCTCCGGAGTAGACAGCCTACGGAATTTCAGAACGGTGTAAACCTTCGCAAGCTCAAGATAATCGTTCTGACTGAGTAATATCCTAACGTTGAGGCTGAAAGAATTGTTCTCGGATCTTTAGCGCTATCAGGAGGTGGCTTCAGAGCGGGACCGCCATTCGGACTGACTCGTACCAGTACTTGATGGTTATCAGCAAATTATCAGGCAAGAAAATTCTCTTGGCCTCACAGCTTGCCCACTTTTCGATATTCCTCGCCTCGCAATTTTCAGATGGAGCGCGAAGCTGGAATTGCTCTTGCTTTTGGCGTCTTGGGCCTTTGCAGCGCCGCCATGTCCGTGTATCGGTGGACGGCACGCGAGAGAGTTACCTTACCGCTCAAGGAAGATGGAGACGCGGAGGAGAGACAGAAGTCGTGTATCCAAGATATCGTGTTCGACATCGCGAGGCCGGACGACTTTATCGACGGACACCCGCTCGATGAAGCCGCCTTTTGGGCTCGCGTATGTGTCTCTTTATTTCGTGCAATACCAGACTAGAAAATATTTTTGCTGGGTTGCAGATGCGTCCGCGCAAGATTGCGCTCATTGTTACTCTCTCCGCCCTGTTTCTCACTGTGCTGGCATTTACTAGGCCGACTGGGTATTTTAAGGTCTTGTATGTTGTGTACCTCGCGCTCGTTGCCGCAGTCTCGATATGCACGGCTGACCGCGCGTCGCACGCGTATTATACCACGACCCTCGCCATTCTGAGCAGCAGCGCATTTTTCATCCTGCTTACCGACGCCCTTGTCCCGTCGTTCGAGACTGAGGCCTCCCTAACGGAACTGCAAATTATTAATCTTGTGCTTTATCTGGCGGCGTCAGCTCTCGCCCTCACCATTCCGCGCGGACCCCTTCTCCATTATCCACTCGATGAGGTCTACACCACAAAAATCTCAGACTCTGCGCGCACCCCCGAGGCGAGCAATGTCAACGGCGTCGTCGGTAATAGCCATTTTCTTCGTATTCTTAAATTTATAACTGACCAGATTCCACCGCGCAGATGCCTCCACCTGGGGCGCCATCTTCTTCTCCTATATCTCCAGAGTCGCAGCGCTGCCCCCAGGCTTCGGCGTCGCCGACCTCCCGCTCCTCACCGCAGACATGCGCGCGCCAGTCACATTCTCGCAGATCCGCGCTCAAGTCCGGGAGCGGCGTGGCCCTGCCGGTGTGCGCTTTGGGTTCGCCCTCCTGCGCGCAAACGCGCTCCCGCTTGCCGGCGTGCAGCTACTTTCCGCGCTGGCCGCCGCCTCGCGTTATGCCTCGCCTTATTTCATGCGCCTCCTCCTTCTCGACCTTGAGGACAGGCGCAGTTCTGATGCTACGGCCGAAGGCAGGGCGCGCTGGGGCACAGTCTACGTCGCGGGCCTCCTCGCCGCGGGGCTCGTCTTCGCACTCGGTGAGTGCCTCTAAGTGCCTCTAATTCATTCACGCTGTTCTTCCGGATTCTGATATGAGACGCGCCGAACGACAGGCTGGGGCCAGCTCTGGAGCCTCGCCCATATCGCGGGGGTGCGTATCGTGAGCCAGACGACGGCGCTGCTCTTTGCGAAGACGCTCGTGCGCAAGGATACTATTTCCGTGGCTGTGCCGACAGATTCGCCCAAGAAGGGCAAGGACGGCGCTACGTTCGCGCACAAGGCGCAGATCTTGACGCTTATGTCGCAGGACGTGCATCGCGTCGCTGGGCTTTCGGTTCATGTGTACACGCTGACGGGTGCGTGCCTATTCGCTGATTCTTCCCGGAAGCTAATATCCTGCATTCCCTTTCTTTCAAAAAAATATAGACTCCCCGGTGCAGCTGGTGCTCGGCACCTGGCTCCTGTACAGCCTTCTCGGTGCGGGGTGTTTATGACCGCAATCCTAATAGCGATGTTAAAGACTGTTACGATGACAGGTGTCTCTTGCCTCGTCGGCCTCGCCGCGACGCTGATCTGCCTCCCCATGCAGCACTTAATAGGAAAGATCATCATCCGGAATCAGAGCGCGCTTATGCAAGCGAAGGACGAGCGGGTGACGCTCACTAATGAGGTTCCGACTCCATTTCAATGCGGATCGTAAATAAATCTCAGTAAGCTCATTACTGCTTTGATAGGTCCTCGGCGGAATTCGAATGATCAAGGTGCGAGTCGATTACTTGGCCTTGAAGATTGAAAAATTGAACAGATGTTCCAAGTTCATGGCATGGGAGCGCAACTTCGAAGCTCGGCTCTCGGGGATCCGTGAGAAGGAACTTATGCAACAGAGAATCACCTACACACTGAAGGTCAGTTTTCGAATCATTGATCCAACTCAAAACGTTAACGAGACGACACTGAAAATCCTTAATAGACCTTGTTTGCTGGCGTTGGGTAAGCTTCGCCATCCGATTGTCATGATCATAAGAATTAAGACTGACTCGACCGTGCCAGGAACTTCATCCCGCTGCTGTTTGCCTTGGTTTCTTTCGGCCACTACACGATCATTCAACATGAGACGCTCACACCATCCATTGCGTTCACGGCGGCACGTCTTGTTCCTTCTGCTGCCCATTCCATGATTAATTTTTATATACAGATCACCAGTGTGTTTCGGAAGTAGCATACCTATGTTCTGTTCTGCTGACGGATTAAAAGTTTTCATCGGCATCCAATACGCCATCTCTGGATTTCCAGAGGCTCTACTAGCTGGTCTGCAGGTACGTTCAATATGATTCTCCTCCCGGCTCGTCAAGAACTCTGAAACCAACAGTGCTTTGTCTCACTCCGCCGAATCGACCAATATCTGGACAGCCCGGAAGTATCCATCCCCGTCCCGGCGCAGCAAACCCAGCGTCATTCCGATGGCAACATCGTCCTATCCTCAGCATACATCACCTGGCCCTCATCCTCATCGGCGAAATCACCATCGAGCACCACATTCGCGCTCTCGGATTTGTCCCTTGAATTCCCTGCTGGCAAGTTGAGCCTCGTCTGCGGGAAATTCGGGACTGGGAAGAGCCTGCTGTTGCTGGGTACGCTGTCCTCTGCAGTCGAAGTTGTGCTACGCTGACAAAACATGTGTATTTAAGCCCTACTCGGCGAGGTTGAGGTTACCGCCGGACGAGTCATGTGCCCCCGCTCGGCACCCGATTTCTTGGCGAGTTTTTCGGAGCTCCCAACTTCTGAAGAATGGGTGGTTCCGGGGGTGTGCGCCTATGTACCTCAGGTGAACGTCCCTTGCTGTAGTGTTGGAGGTCGTCGTCTAAGCATGGAACAGACCTCTTGGCTTCGGAACCAATCCATTCGAGGTAGGATGATTACCGATCTGTTTTGTGCGATACGTCAACTTTGGACCAGATAATATTTTGTTCGAATTGCCGTACTGCGCCGGACGCTATGCCAAAACACTCGAAGTATTTTGTGATTCTCTTTATCGGCTTGACGTTTACCTACCTCAACTTTCAGGTGTGCGCCCTAGTCGCTGATCTGGAGATGCTGGAATACGGTGACTTATCAGAGGTGGGGGAGCGTGGAGTATGTTTTTTTTTTGTTACGAACAGAATGAGGACCTGATTTATTGCCCCAGATAAATCTTTCCGGAGGTCAGAAAGCTCGAGGTGCGGAATTCAACCAGTCACGTGCTCTGTGTTGAAAATTAAAGGTTGAAATAGTGTCCCTTGCTCGCGCCGTATATTCGTGAGGATTCCACCCCAAATGTTTATGGGCGCAAATAACTTCTATCAAATTTCAGGCGCGCATCGATTCTTATCCTGGATGACATCCTATCCGCTGGTAAGTTTTTTCTGGTTGAAGTTTGAACGAATAGCTGATCAATCCAGTGGATGTCCATACCGCCGACCACATTTACCACACGTGCTTAAAGGGCGAGATAATGCGCGGGAGGACCGTGATCCTGGTCTCTCATCATATCCAGCTCTGCGCGAACGGCGCGGCGTACATCGTTGCGTTGGATCGCGGTGCTGCAAAATTCAGCGGAGGAGCGTCTGATTTCCGCCGCTCTGATATTTTCCGAAGCCTTATACAAACGAAACTTGTGTCTGACTCAGAGACTGAAACATCCTCACCGGACGTTCCCGGTAACCTTCTCTCGACGTCCACTCCCGCGCAGTCTTCTATCACCTCGAAGCCCGAGAAAGGAATCGGGAAGGCTCCAAAATTCGTCGCCGACGAAATCAGCTCCGTGGGTCGTATTTCCTGGCCCGTATGGAAGACGTACCTCAGGGCCGCTGGCAATTGGAGTTACTGGCTCTGCTTTGCCCTCATATTATTCACCGCATCTTTGGGCCCGGTTTTCGAAAACGGCTATCTGCGCACTTGGGCAGACGCTGGTGAAGCCGCACCTTATGGACCTATCCATTATCTCTCAATTTATGCAGCGATTCTATGCATTGGTAAGAAGAGGAAGTTCTGTATTCGTTGAGCTGACTTACGATAACCTGCAGATCTCATGTTCCTGATGGCACACTTTCTGATACTCTGTGAGCCTATCGCTTTCCTCCCTCCTAGATTAACTTGATTCTCCCAGACGCTGGCTCCATTCAAGCCTCTCGAGTTCTATACAAAAGTAGGTCGGGAGTTTTCCCTTGGATCAAGCTGACTTATTGTTGTTAACAGAGCTCCTTGAGACGGTCCTGTTTTCCAATATCCGTTTCCACGATACCGTCGCGCGAGGGAGTTTGCTTAATAGATTTGGGAAAGATTTTCAAAGTATTTTCTCATTTCTGTTCTTCTTCAACTATCATGAAGATCCTGACTGATTGACAGTAATCGATGGCTCTATCGCGGACGATTTTGGCCGCACGCTCAAATTGGGCCTGTCTGTAATAATAATCTTCAGTACGATCACGGTTGTTGGCGGCCTTCCATTCCTAGCCGCTGCTTCGGTCCTGGGACTGGGATATTATATTCGTAAGTGGCTCGAGATTCTGACCATGACCAAATTACTCACGATCATTTCCACGATAGTTTCTCAGGTAAGGAAAAAAACTGTGGTTAATGATCCGCTCAATATTTCACTCATTCTAGGACTAGTACGTTTACACCCTCGCCTCGTCTTGGCTTCTTGTAACTACTGATTATTTGCTCCACAGTGCCCACACTTCGCGCGACATGAGACGCCTGGGTATGTTGCCTGTGGCTTAAGACTTACTGTTTCTGACGCTCCGGGGAAACCAAGTTTCTACGACCACCTCACCACTCTATTCCATCTACGACACTGCCATATCTGGAGTGCTCGTTATACGATCGTTCGGAGCCTCGACGACATTTTTACGAGACCTCATGCGCTCCGTGGACGCGGTAAGCTTTCCAAGTTACTTTCTCTGCCGTATTACTCACAATCTTAGAACTCCTGCGCGTGCCATTGGCAATATGGAATGAACCGCTGGTTCTCAGGTAAATGTTTTCAATAAATCCTTCTCAATAGACCTAATGCAGAGCAGTCTTATCAATGTCTTTCGCCGCCATCATCGTCGCCCTCGTAGGTCTGGTCATTTTTCTCTCGCCTACAATGGACCCCTCTCTCGCTGGAATAGCATTGGTGTTCGCTTCCTTAATCTCCGCTCATGTAAGTTCTTTTTGGATTTTTTTGGCGGCGGATTGACTGAGGATGATTGGCTAGTTGATGTACTTCGTAAGTGGCTTCAGCTATCCGAGCCTCTATTCCTCTAACAGGTTCCAGGTGAGAGCTTTTGTCGGGCTTGAACAGTGTCTGGTGCGTCCAAAGTATTCCAACTGCCGATATCACTGAACCGGCAGAATTTAGGTCGCAGTGGAACGCGTGAAAGAAACATCCGATCTCCCTCGCGAACCACCGGAAATCATCGAGCCCCGTCCCCCAGCGAGCTGGCCCTGCAAAGGCAAAATCGCATGCCAGGACCTCAGCGTGCGCTATGCGGTATGCGGAACAGTTTTATTCTATTTTGAAAATCCACAAGCCTCTATAGGCGGATCTCCCAAATGTTCTTCATAACATCAATTTCGAGGTTCTGCCTGGCGAAAAGGTACATCTACTTCTCTATTTTATATGCCGGGGCCTAAAACAAGCCCGCATCGTCAGATCGGCATCGTGGGGCGAACTGGGTCTGGGAAAAGCACACTTGCGCTTTCGTTCTTCAGATTCGTCGAAGCCAGCGAAGGAAAAATACTCATCGACGATATAAACATCGCTTCCCTTGGCCTGACCGACCTCCGGCGCAACCTGACCATCATCCCGCGTAAGCCATGGAAAAAAAAAACATTGATGCGTTCCGAGACTCACCTCGATTCACAGAGGACCCAACCCTTATGAGCGGAACTCTGCGCTCTACCCTAGACGTTTTCAACGAGCATCAGGACGCTGAGATCGTGGGTCGAATTTAATTTTTAAAATTGCAACCCTGATCCCTGCGCAGTTTGAAGCACTTCGTCGAGTGCACTTGATTTCGAACACTTCCGAGAATGTTTTCAGCAACTTGGACTCGCCCGTTTCTCAAGCTGGGGCCAATTTCTCAGCGGGGTACGTCTCAGAATTCCTTGTGATTTTATTTTATTTTTTACAACCTAGTACAGAGAAAAACAGCTCCTGTGTATGGCGCGTGCCATTCTGCGGCATTCAAAAGTGCTGATTATCGATGAGGCCACTGCAAGGTGATTTACAAGGCACTAGGCGCTTGGCGAACTCATTCGACTCATCTTGACAGCGTCGATTACGCGACGGATGAACTGATCGGTGCAACGATTCGCGAGACATTTTCCCAAAGCACCATCATAGCCATCGCCCATAGACTGCGCAGCATTGTCGACTATGATAAGGTGCGCTGGATGTCCGTCACGCGGAAATCTGAATGTAACTGGACGTAGGTTATGGTGCTCGAGGAAGGACGTATTGTCGAATTCGACAAGTGCGAGAGACACATTTGTGTCCGAGGTTATACTGACTAGAATAATAGGCCGAAGACCCTCTTCGAAAATCATGCCTCTGTGTTTTTCGCCATGTGCAAGGCAGCCGGTAGCGATGAATTTGCGACGCTGCGAAGCATGGCGGGACTGTGAGAACAAAAAGAGCTTCATAAATCGAGTATGGAGAAATACAGTATGAGACTTGTGGGATACATAGCTTGTGGGATACAGGTAGTGTGTGGTATGGTACAGAGTATATCGATACTTGAGTGAGATGGTGCAGCCGAAAAAGTCCGTAATGAGGAGCAACAAAGAAATCACAATGCCAGGGATATGCCGATGAGCGCCGGCCAGGCGATAAACACCAACGGGAATCGAACGTCCTGGTACTCTGAGCCCTGTCGCGGATTTGCGCTATTGGGCGAGTGGACGCGGTTCAGACCCGTGCCAGCCTCGTCGCCTTGCGGGGCCTCCGCCGAGATGGTCGTGGCAGCCGGAACCTTCGTGGTCGGCGCGAGCTCGCTGACGATCGTAGTAGTCGGTAGGACGAACGTGATCAGAGGATTTGTAGTGTTGGCTTCGTCGACTTGGGGAATGTAGGACGCAGTGGAATCAGTGATCGAGGGCGTAATGCAGAAATCATGCGTCCAGATCCTCATGATCGGGTAGACCGACATGAATATTATCACACTAGAAAGCTTTAGAACAGGATCACTGATGATAATAAGGCAGAAGACGCACAACTCGTTGCAGGAGGATCCGTGAAGAGCCAAATTTTGAGGGATCTCCACAGAATGGACGCGCGACATTGGGGATACTTCTTTGGCAAAGGTAAAAACGGATGTCTATAAAGAGATGAGAAACGTCTGAAAGAGGACACAACCGAAATGTGAACGCACGCCGTTCGTGGTGCAAAGATGGATGGCTAGCGAACCCATTTCTGCGAGATGCGGGCGGGGGTGTGTATCAATCCACGTGAGATTCGCGCGCTCCCCTGGCCTGAAAATCGTCTCGGCGGTCGGATGGGTTGGATAAAGAGAGGCTAAGGCGAGTTGGAGGTTGGAGGAGGCAAGCAGAAAGAGGGTGTATCGCATCGTCAGACCGTATAATGAGGGGGTCGTGGAATCTGGGAACATGATATATGAATGGCGAGTTGACATACGAGTGCTGGCGTGTCAGAAAAGAGTCTTACCACTGAGCGAGTGCGCGACTGACGCGGTTTGAGGCAAGAAGGAACGCGGTAACGTGACCTTGGTCACGCCGTTATAGGAGTGACAGCAAGACGAAACGGATAATCCAAGCTACTTGAAATGGCCTACAAGATGGCCTACAAATACATCCTATGTAGAATACAAGACGTGGGATATGATCATTGCGCAAAAGGATGGGGAACATCGGCCAGAGCTCTGGCGACATGCATAGAAGCATGCACATTCAGATCCTGCGAAGACTCGTTAGATGCATTTATGCAAGTGAAATGAGTGATAGGCTGACCTCTTGCGTCAGACAGAAAGAAGGACAGGCGACGTTGTCTTCCCCGCGCCACCCACATCGGAATACTGGAGTATCCCCAGCGATGAGCTTTTCGGCCTTCAATCGGTCGAGCTCCTCGCTCGCATCGTCCAACTGTTGCCTTAAGCGGGCGATGTCGTCGTCCTTGATACCGAGTTCGTGCTCGAAAAGGTCGATGCGGTCCTGGTTAAGCTCGTCTTGGTGTATGAGCTGACTGTACTTGGTGACAAGCTCAGGGTGCTCAGCTGCCCGTCGACGGAGGTCATTATCGTTCGTGCGGATGGCCTGCTCCCGCAGGAAATTGGCCTGGTTCCGCCAGTCCCTGATCTCGGATTTCAGGGCCACTTCACGGAGGTCGAACGTCGCCTTGATTGTCGCGAGCCCAGCCTTTGTCTGCTCCTCGGCAATCGTGACCCGCTTCTGCAGCTCCTTGTTTTCCGACCCCTTCTCTTCGGCGAACTGCGACGCCTTGAGGTAGTACTCCTGGAAGACATCGCGCTGCTGCTCGGCGGCAGCCTGGTCCCGTCGAGCTGAATCGCGGTCCCTTTCCACGGCAGCGATGTTTTGCAGTGCAGTCTCCTTCGCTGCCCGTTCTTGGGCCAGGAGCTCCTCGACCGCTTTCAATCGGTTCACAAGGTCAGCGTCGCCGGTGGACACGGAGGCTTGCGATTCGAGGGTCTTGACCCGCTCCTTCAGCACGATAGTCGTGGCCCGCTCCGCCACAAGCATTGCGCGCTGGTCCGCAAGGAGGCCCTCCAGGCGAAGATTCTCATCGGACTTGACGTTCAGCAGCGACATCGCTGCATCGAGATGGCGGGGGTCCGCAACCTGGGAATGAGTATTTAAATAAGGAGGATAGAGCGGAGAGAGACAGGCGAAGACGCACTGTTTCCGCAGGAACCGATTGGGCCTCCGGCGTGTTCTGACGTGTTGAAGCAGTGGGAGGGAGCTCGAGGTCCGCGTCGTCCGCAGGCTTCCTGGGACGAGCCGACGTGGATCTCGACTTGGAGAGCCGCCCGTTGAGGACAACGGGGACCACGTCGGGTATGGGTTGGACCGAGGCTGGCCCTTCAGTAGACGGATGCACCTGGTGTGATACCGTAAATGTGCATCGTCAGCGAGTGGTAACAAGAATACATACCTGCGCCTCCATTGATGCATCTTGGATGCCGTCCTGAGAGTGAACCTCCTCGTCCTCCTGTGGAAGCTCTTGCGATCTGAGCCCTTCGTTCTCCTGCGGAGGTTCCCGGGATCCGCGCCCCTCGTCCCGAGGAGGCTCTTCATCTTCGTCCGGCGGGTACATCTAATCCACAACACATCAGCCTTGTATCGAAAATTGGTACGTTGCACATACCAGGTTGCCGTCCACCGAGTCATCCAGCATGAGGTCCTGAGAGTCACTTCCGGGATCTTCTAGGCGCTGCTGCGATGCATGCTCCTCGATCCACGCGGATCGCTCGGCAACATCGATATCGTAGTTTCCATCGGCGTCCGTCTCGCGATCTTCTGAGTAATATGAAGAAGCGGAGTCCTCGCCCTCCGAACGATCCCCAGCCCCGTTCGCCCCATTCGCCATTTGGTCCGAGTCTGAATCACCTCCAGCCCGACTACCAGCATCACCGCCCGAGTGCTCACCCTCAGAGCGATCCCCTTCCCCTTCCCCGTCCCCGTTCCCGTTCCCGCCCCCGTTTACGATATCCTCCGCGTCCGAGTCACCTCCATCCCTGCTCCCGCCTGACCGATAAAACGCCATGACATCCTGCGTGTTCTCCTCTTCCTCCTGCCGCAGCTCTTCAAGGTTGTACTGCGCACCGTTGCCCTCTGGCGACGGCATCAGTATATCCGACTCCGTGCTCATGCTCACCCCCACCTCGCCCTCGCCCTGCGTCTGCTCGAGAATCAGGGTGAGCGGCCGCCTCGCCTTCCGCCCGAGATCGTACTCTGCCATCTTAGCGCGCCGTTCCGCCCGCGCCGCCTCCGCCAACTCCACGCCGCGCGCGATCACTCGGTGGTGCACGTCTTCCTCCTCGTCTTCCTCTTCGTAAGTGTCGTCGTCCGCCACCGGTGCCTTGCCCTTGCCATTCTGCTCACCCCGCCGCTCGGGCCGCCGCTCCGCGCCCTTAATCGGCGAGCTGAACTGCTCAATGTGCTCCTCCTCCGTGTCCCCGTCCTCCTCTGACTCGCCTGCATCCCGAGCACGCCTCCGCACGTGCGCCGCGAACTCCGAGTTCGTTATCACTGGGATCGGCGCCATTGGCTTCGTAAGGAAGAGCGAAGACGCGGAGGAACGCGGTTTCATCTGGGATTTGAGCGTCTTGCGGGTCGGGCTTGGGTTCGGGGCGGGGGCGGGAGCGGAAGACGGTGCCTCGGGGGTAGACTGCGTCTCGGGCACGTCGCCGACGCGGTAGGAGTCGTCCGCGGGGCGGCGGCCGGACGTGGATGTATAGCGCGAGCGAGGTGGGGGAGAAGGGGCTTGTGCGTAGTCCGAGACGACGGGGGAGGGGCCACGCGGGGCGGGGGAGTAGGGGGAACGCGAGCGCGATTTGAAGTGACGAGAAGGGGAATGCGACTTGGGAAGAGAATGGGAACGGGAACGGGAGTGCGAACGGGAGCGCAAACGGGAGCGCAAACGGGAGCGCTCGCGTGGAGGCAGGGTTTCGGGCTCCGAGGGGCTCGCCGGGAAGAACAGCGGTGTTTTCTGTGCGTACTCCTGCGTAGGCGCCGCCAGCTCGTGGTCGAATCGATCCAAGCGCGCCTGTGCGCGAGGCGACAGCACATTTGACATCTCGGCTTGCGAGTTGGAGGACCTGCGGGCGAGAGAAAATATACCGGTCGACGTGCGTGCTGGGGAAGGTTCGGGGGTTTGGTTCGCGGGGGTTTTGTCACCGAGCTTATCGTCCGGAAGGAGGTTCTTATCCGAGTGTCGCTGGAGCAAGGAACTCTTCTTGGGAAGAGGCTTTGTAGGTATGGTCCCATTGGAGCGATCGACTGCTTTACCCTTCCCGTTGGAGCCTACGACCGGTTCCACATCGTCGTCGGATGGGGGCGCGGTGCGTTTGCGAGAACGCTCAACTGGTTTCTCCTTTCCATTAGATTGTACGACCGTTTCCATCTCGTCGTCGGATGGGGGCGCAGTGTGTTTGCGAGGACGCTCGGCTGATTTCCCCTTCCCATTGGAGTGAACGACCGATTCCATATCGTCGTCGGATGGAGGCGTAGTGTGTTTCCGAGAATGATCGACTGATTTACGCTTCCCGTTAGGTTGTATGCGCAATTCCATGTCGTCGTCGGATGGAGGCGCAGGATCTTTTCGAGAAGCAGGAGCGTGTTTCCGGCTGGATAAAGCACCATCCAACTTCTTCACTTTAGACAGCCTGGCCTCGTCCGCTTCTGGTGGATGATCCATGAATATTCTACGCTTCTTTGTCGGAGAAGGGGCAGGTTTGGGGGAGTCGCTGTTGGGAACGAGGACAGGGGCCTCTGAGAGGCGACGCTTCTTTCTGTTGGCTGGAGTCCTCGAAATGGACTCGTACTCTGGCTGAGTGTCGTCGTGTCGGTCATCGGGGACCGCCGTTCGGGAACGTAAGGATCGCGTGCTGGGACCAGCTGAAGCCGTTTGGCGAGATGTAGACGCCTTAGAGCCCTCAGAGATGGTCGAGGCACGCGTCTTAGATCTCTTGTTCGCTTGTGGCGGGTCGTGAATTTCCGATACACCGCGAATACATTTAGAAACACACCCTTTCGCTGGAGCGCTTCCTTTTTCTTCTGTGCCTTTTTTAGCTTCCACGCCTGAACGATATCATCTGTGACATCGCGCTTTTTGACCCAGCTGTCTGCCCACGGTTTGCCATGCTCATCCACTCCGGCCCATTTGATGAGATATTGGTGATTCTTCTCCTTGAGAATTTCTATCACATCCCACATGCGTTCCTCGTCGCTTTCACGGAATGAAAACGGTGTTTCCAAGTCCGAAATTTCGACATCTGGATCTGACATCGCAAACCAAACTTCTGGGTGGCAAGATAAGCGAGGCCGAGGATACAGAGAATTCTGAATTATACAGTTCAGCCTCCGGAGAGATCAGCGTAGGGCCACAAGCATGAGATCGTTGTTTGCGCGCAAGAGCACAAGCAGAATGTTTGGATAATCCAGAGAACCTAAGCACCTGTCAACAAACCACAACCACTTTCACTCTCTCATGTCGGTAGATCCAGAAGCCCCCTTCTTTCCTCCTGAATTGGAGAGAGAAATGTTTGAAATGGCGGCAGAATTATATCCTGAAACGATTCCGAGCCTTCTCTCGGTTGCCCATCGCGTCTACCAATGGCGAGTTATACTACAGTATCTTCTGGGCTGCCTGGGTACTAGGTATTGATCTCAATGTAGGATCGAGAGGATCAAATACAGAACGGTCACCCCCGCTGGGCAACAATTATCTTGTTCAGTTCGCGTTCTCCAGCGGGCAATTCGGTCGAATTCGAAGCCTGTCTCGTTCTTCCACGACCACGTCCAACATTTGTTCGTTCCCCATCAGGGTAGTACACCTGCAGCTGAAGATGAAGATGCCGATGAAATCCTCTCCGCTTGCAGCGGAATCAGAACCCTCGCGTTGCTCAGGACCGATGCGCGACCATCAACACTCCGCAATTTGATGATTATGCGGCCGCGGCGGTTGACCATCGAGCTTCAATTTTTATCCATCGATATTCAGCCCATGTTTGCCTTCGTCACCCATCTTGATTTATTAGATCATATTCCCTCCACCGCAGACGACAAACTTGCCCATGGACTGTCGTTTCTCGCTCTGCTTCCCACCCTCACCCATTTGTGTTTATACTGTGGATTTGAGCTGTCCAGCCGTGTACTCGCGTCGTACAAAAAACTCGAAGTTCTGGTTTGTATGGATGACCGAGGTAGGGACCAGCTGGAGTCCGTCGAAGATCCCCGCTTTGTATACGTGTTTTTGATAATGTTGGACCATGAGAATGACTGGGTTGTTGGAACGAAAGGTGGGATGGACTTTTGGGCCCGTGGAGACGCTTTCGTCGCGAAGAAGCGACGTGGGGAAATCAAGCCAAGTTCGTATATCGCCTTCCTTCTGTGAAATTTCTAACTCGCTACCTGACAGGTTCACGGTGTTGGATTGAAGAGGCCGATGGCATTGGGTGCGGACATCCTTTGACACCCCTTTAAGCACGCCTACTGTCTTCCCTCGAAATACACGATGCGCGGTGCAACCGAGCGTACAGAATTAATTGTCGAGTGATTGGCGAAAGAAACTACTAAGTCGTCGTCGGTCGCAGTCGCCGAGTAGGCTGGCCGTTTACGAACTACGTTCAATCCTTTCCATTCCAGTGATGTGGTGATTTGCTCCAGCGACAGATTCTGGGCTTGCCTCGCGAATATTACTACCTCAGACCAAAAAAAAAACCAAGTGTGTTGGTGTACTCCGCATCACCATTGGGTCGACTCGCAGCCTTGACAGCAGCGTCGGCCACTGGCAGCGCGTTCTACGCGGGTTGGATTTTGAAGTCGACAAACTCGAAGTCATCCACAGATTATAATGAAGTTATCAAGTGCGTTTACGACGTTGGCCCTCGCTGTCCCAACGAAAATTTCGCAGCCCGTATTCTATATTCACCCGACTGTCCAACATATTGTCGAGAAGAAGTGGGGTGAAATATGTACACCAAACTCAGAAGAGGTGCAAGACACACGCGGCACCGAACATCGCTCCACCGACAACAACAGCACTCATTCCAGCTGTTCTCGGCACCGAGTTCGGCGCGGGACAAGCGCGGGAGCAACATCCAGCACCTCTATCTTCCCCCCTCCCGTAAAGTGCGAGGCCGCCCCGGTGGTTGTGAGGGTGGTCTCCGGACCTTCAGCCACGCAGACGCCGTCCGACCCGTTATGGTGCATGCAATGCCAAATACAGGATTCAAAGTCAGGCCATCGGCAGTATACGAGGCTGAAATGGTCTGGGAAGCGTAGTCCGACGCAACGACCAACGTTTCTGTGCGACCGTCAAATTAATTCTTGGTCAACGAACATAGAGGCACACCGGTGACAGTTGTGAGCGTGGTCGTTACCCCTCCGATCTCGGTAGTTTGTGGAGCGTCTATCGCATAGGTGGTGTGGCCTTGCGAGTCGACGCCCAACATATGAGCAGAGATGGTCTCGTCTTGAGGAAACGGCGCCCATACGGTGACCAAAGCAGGCGCTGGCGCAGCCGAGACGAACACTGGTGGGTCTTTCAATATCCGTTCGCTATGCGAAACTTTAGAAAGACTCACAGTTCATAGCCAAGGTCCCCAGGGCGAAAGTGCGAAGCTTGAAAGCCGACATCCTATGTCGTTCTGAGTCGAAAGGTGATTAAAAAGTGAGAGCTGTGACTTCCAGATCCAGTAACGCACCTCTTTAATAGTTCGGCCAAGCTGTAGAACGGCGATATCTGGCGACAAGTTAATAAGTGACAGCACAACGCCCGAACACGCGATACGTCAACGAGCGTAGTTATGCGTACAGCTATTATTCGCGCAGAGAACAATGAGCATTCTCTTGGCAAGTCGCAATGATTCTCCTGGCGTATGGGTTGAATCCGAGATGATTCCGGTGCGCGCGAAAAGATTAGCCCAGCCCAGCACGTCACGTCGGAATGACTCGGAGTCTGAATAGTTTGGTCGAGGAAGACGCTTTCCCACAAATATTCAGCCCGATACAGACCTGCAAGCTTCGACATTTAAATTCAGATCGGAAAGCACCACACATAGAAACACGCTTGGCTGATCGGAAAGCATGTTGCAGTTGAACCTTGGCGTCCCCAGAACAAGTGCTCGGCTTTGTTCCACTTCTGGGGCAGCAGCGATAATATCGGGTCCCGCACGGGAAGCCTGTGTTTGAAAGTCAATCCATCCCCGTCTCCCGTCTGAAAGCGTACGTTTACCGAGCGCAACTTGAAGGACGGCGCTAGGGCTGCAGCGGAGGAATATAATACAGGGCGAACGGCTGTGGCGCTTTTGAATGGGGCATCTCTGAACAATGTATGACTCGTGGACTGTAGACTCGTAACCCTGCAGTCTGCCTGTGTAGTACGGTAATTCTTAGTGCAAGCAAATTGCCGTATGATTATGAAACAAGTTTGAAAGTCGTGGGTCAGTGGAGTTCAATGTACTTAAGAAAGTCGCCATGCACTTACATTGGCAACGTTGACACTCGGTTTCAGAATCATATTTGGGCACAAAGTCGCGTCTTTTGGATCTGGGTTTAGAACGCGTTGTTTGCATAGTCACACATCTCAAGCATCTGTCAACAGATCACAACCAGCCCGACCCAAACCACATATCCACGCGACATCAGATAATGCCCGAACACGACTCTGAAAGCGAGGACCAACCGCGCAACGTAGTCAATGTGCTGGGCGACTTTACCTTGCTGAACTCCGACCCGCCATACACCTTCAAACTGCACGACTTTGAGCCGCCGCAAGTCCAATATCCCGATGGTACCTGGGGGCCATTTCCCGGTGTCCTGGCCCTTCGGCCGGTGCCAGACTCAGTCGATGTAGCTCACGCAAAGGCTGCCATGGGCAACGGGAAGTATGTGTCAAGGACATCATCGATGAGCTCCTATAATAGTCCTATTAACCTCGCCCTTTTTCTTGGTAGCGACGGCGTCTGGACCGGAACAAGCTTCGACGCAGATACATCTCCCGAGTTCATGTTCCCTGTCCGCCTTGCAAACACCATCAATTCCAGACAGCTTGAGCGCTTCTCGATTCGCCGCAGATTTGTGCCCGCATTTTCGGATCTCAAGACGATGATGATATATACGGACGGCGCGTGCGCTTCCAACGGTCAAGCCACGCCGCGTGGCGGGTACGCGTTCGTGTTCAACCACACTGCGGAAGGCAAGGCCTCGGGCGCGCTGGAACGAAAGGGGCCAGATGGACAGGTAAGGCCGATTCGGGATTATCAACTTGCTATTCTGCCTGGCCTGGATGGGCAAAATTCTCCACCCAGACAGACCGATCACTAACACCAAGTTCCAAGGTCTACACCCACACCAACAACCGCGCCGAACTGCGCGCCGTCATCGCCGCGCTCAAGTTTCGAACCTGGTGGGGTGAAGGCTGGAAGCGTGTCGTGATCGTGACGGATTCTGAGTATGTCGGCAAAGGTGCAACAACCTGGGTGCGCAACTGGGCCCGCAACGGCTGGCGAACGGCGGCCGGCAAACTCGCGGCCAACCGCGATCTTTGGGAGGCGCTCTCGGAACTCATCGGCGCCTATGCGGAGGGAGGGTGCGAGATCTCGTTCTGGATGGTGCCGAGGGAGTGGAACACGCTGGCCGACGCCGCCGCCAAGGCTGCCAGTCGACTCGACGGTGGCGCCGAGTACAACAACACACTTGGATTTTTGGTTTGAGGTAGTCGGTCGTCTTGAACGGAATTCAACTACAGTAGTTGGGAAGTGGTGTCAATGGGAAATTTGATGTTATCGTGAGGGTCAAATACCTTACCCTTCCATGTTCCACAAATTTATTATTGAAGCCAATTTTCCCGGCATCCCGTGAGACAGATGCTTTTGTTGGTAGCGCACCAAGTCAGCGCCGTCCCGCGCTGCGCATCACTGGCAAGACCATGCTTCAGCTTACAACCAATTGAAAGAGATGAATGATCCCTTTAAATTCGCACCACGGCTTCTTATCCTGCGTATCTCCTCGGTGTCGAACTCGTGTTAAGAATATAAATCAGATCGTTGTTTCGCGACCCGAATGGCAGAGAATGAGGAATATTAGTCCGGCGAAACTTTTTTTAGCTGCTCATAGGCGTCCAAGTAGTTCCAATGAACAAGATATGGTGGGGTCGTAGATTCGAGGGGAAGGAACACAAGAAATATCCGGTCCTAATCCCAATGCATCGCCGCCGTTCACTAGACACACGATGCAACTGTCCAGGACAGTGCACCGGAAAGGCACTGAAATGCTGGGTATTGGCTTGGAGATTATATTTATATTGCCCTCGATTTTTTATAAATATCACTGCGTTCCGCTGCCACCTAGCCTTAGTTTGGCTAGCTGATCGGGGGTCTGTGTAGTCCAAGGGTAGTCGACTATGCTTGGTCTCTGCAGACCTACAAAGACTCCGTGTAGTCGACTACACAGACCTACGCAGACCTACTCAGACCCCCGATCAGCTGAGCAGAGTCAGCCTAGGTGGCAGCGGAACGCAGTGAATATCCTAGACCTGAATCGAGACCTCTGCGCGCTTGCAGAAGTCACTGTGCATCGGCTCAAAATCAACAGTGCAATCGCTCTCTTCAATCCGAGCAACGGGGACCTGGAAGCTGGCACGTTAGAATGAACAAAGGGTAAGGAAGTCTAAGACAAACTCGGTTCGATTTCTCAGCGGCGCTTTTTTGCAATGAATTTTGCGTCTGCACGGGCCCAAAAGTCCATTCCTCCCTTCGTCCCGGTGACCCAGTCGTCGAGATACCTCCAGCTTCGCCGCATGTATATGAGGCGAACGTCGTCGACAGACAAGAATGCTTTCCTATGGCTTATTGAATTAAGGTGCAGGCAAATTAGGATCTCGAGCTTCTTGCAAGACGCGAGTACATCTTTAACCACTGTAAATCCATGATACAACGACAAATGCGTGAGGGCGGGGAGTAGGGCGAGAAAAGATAGCCAACGGGAAAGTTTGTCGTCCGGGACAAGGGGGATATAATCCATTATGTTGAGATGTGTGACGAGGGTGTACATCGGCCTCCACGGATCAACCGCAGCCATATAAATGCACAATCGTCGGGGCCGCATGGTGGCAAAAATGGGGTCTACAGACGGCCACCGTGCATCCATGACCAGCGCGAGGTTTTTGATTCCTTTGCAAGTAGAAAGAATTTCCAATAGTTTATTTTCATCCATCTTTTGACCCCCACAGAGGCATAAATGTCGAACGTGGTCATGGAAGAAGGAAGCAGGCTTCGAATTCGAGCGGATCGCGCGTTAAAGAGTCTTGACCGAACAAGTAGACTTTCTCCCATCGGAAGTGACAGTCCTGTATCTGAGTGGCTCGGTCCTATGGCCCTTTGAGTGCAGTCGACGGGAGTCAATATCAGACAACGCACCACTGGTAGACGCGCTGTGAAACAAGGAAAAGACTAGGAATTGTTTCTGGATACAATTCTGCCGTCGTTTCGAACATCTCTCTCTCTAATTCAGGAGGAAAGAAGGGGGAGGAGTCTGAATCTGTCGAATGCATCGGACCAGATGGGAGTTGGGAGGAAGCTGCGTGCGGAACATTCCGACATTGACTCGACAGTTTATTGATCCGCGGTTCAAGGTTCAAAATTAGGAATCCTTCAAGCAATGGAATTTCGCGACGAAGAACGAAGATCAGGTAAAGCGCTGCGTATCTCCTCGGTGTCGGAGTCGTGTTAATAATATTATTTTAAATTATAAATCCCATCGTTGTTTCGCGACCTGAATGGCAGAGAATAAGGAACATTAATCTGACGAAACTTTGTTCAGCTGCTCATAACTGCAAGCGAGTCTGAGGTAACCAAGTAGTTCTAACGAACGAGATACGATGGGGTTGTAGATTTCGAGGATATAGGGGGCGCTGCACATTTACACAAAGTACCCAGTCCCAATCCCATCGCTCTCTTCAATCCGAGCAACGGGAATCTGGAGGCTATCACGTTAGAATGAACAAGGAAGGGCGCGGAAGTCGAAGACAAACTCGGCTCGATTTCTCCGCAGCGCTTCTTTGCAACGAATGCGTCTGCGCGGGCCCAAAAGTCCATTCCTCCCTTCGTCCCGGTGACCCAGTCGTCGAGATAGCTCCAGCTTCGCCGCATGCATACGAAACGAATGTCGTCGACAGGCAAGAATGCTTCCCTGTGGCTTATTGAATCAAGGTGCAGGCAAATTAGGATCTCCAGCTTCTTGCAAGAAGCGAGTACATCTGTAACCACTGTAAATCCATGATACAACGACAAATGCGTGAGGGCGGGGAGTAGAGCGAGAAAAGACATCCAACGGGCAAGTTTTTCGACCGGGACAAAGGGAATATAATCCAATATAACGAGATGAGTGACGTGGGTGTGCATCGGCCTCCACAGATCAACCACACTGGTCATATAGATGCACAATCGTCGGGGCCTCATCGCGACAAAAATGGGGACCACGGACGGCAACGGTGCATCCATGACCAGTGCGAGGTGTCTGATTCCCTTGCAAGCGGAAAGGATTTCCGATAGTCTATTTTCATCCATCTTTTGATTCGCATAGAGGCATAAATGTCGGACGTGGTTGTGGAAGAAGGAAATAGGCTTTGAATTTGACTGGATCGCGCGTTGGAGAGTCTGGACCGAACAAGTAGAATTTCTTCCATCGGAAGTGACAGTCCTGTATCTGATTGGTTCGATCCTGTGGCAAATTGAGTGCAGTCGGCGGGAGTCAATATCAGATAACGCACCACTGGTAGACGCGCTGTGAAACAAGGAAAAGGCTAGGCATCATTCTGGATACCATTCTGCCGTCGTTTCAAATATCTCTCTCTCTAAATCAGGAGGAAAGAAGGGGGAGGAGCCTGAATCTGTCGGGATCATCGGGATGGGAGTTGGGAGCAAAGCGGCATGTATAACATTAGCAAAGCGGCGTGCGTAATAACACTCCGGTTGTAACGTTGACAATTAGGGGTGCTCAATTCTTAGGTCGACCCGGTCAGGTCAAGTTTTAATTCGAAAATTCATTTAATCCTTTGATGGCCGATCAATATGCGCGATCTCTCATTGCAGTGACTCCAATCACTCGCTCACCTCATACGCATTGTATACCCAGTTCTCCATCTGCTCCTTGTACCGCACGCATCCCGGCCCTTATGGCATCATAAGTGTTCTGAGACGTAGTAAAGGTGGACGCGAGCCACACTTGATTAGGGGCAGTCAGAGTAGGTCGTTTCGACGTTTCTGGGGTCGTTTCTAGGTCCGTTTCTGACGTCGTTTCTGAAGTCGTTTCTCTAAATTGTTGGCATCAGAAACGTGGGGAGAAACGACCTCAGATTTATTTTGGTGGAGAAACGCCCAGAAACGACATGTAGAAACGCCTCTGGAGGCGTTTCTCAGGCGTTTCTCGGTCGTTTCTCGTTTCTCCCACGCTTTAATTAATGTTCGTAATTCGAGAAACGACTCGAGAAACGAGTCCAGAAACGACCCATTAAAAGCTACTCTGACTGCCCCTATTCAAGCGCTAAACGTAAAAATTATGAATACTCATACTCCGGGGCATTGCCTGACATGTCCCTCCATAGCAAATCTAAAACTGCTATGCAGCCTCAGGGAGAATATCTCCAGCTTGTTAATGTTTCCTTCATGATTTTCTCTAGCTACATAGTAACATAATTGATTTTATGGTCTCAAATCTTTTCCTACACCGACAAATTGTACTCTATATCTCTTCCCCGCATATACAGGTTTTTTTATCTTCCGTTGAACAGTGTCAAGCTGTTTGAGTCTGAGAGTCCCCATTTGGGAGATGCGCAGCCGAGACTCGGCGATCAAAGGATCAATTGAATTTTCGAATTAAAACATGACCTGACCAGGTCGACCTAAGAATTGAGCACCCCTATTGATCCGCTGTTCAATTTCTTACGGGTTCGAGGTTCAAAATTAGAAATCCTTTCAGAAAAGAAAAACGTCAGTATAGTACCGGTTAAGGGGCCGTCTGTGAGCTGATTTACCACAACTGGAAGGCAGCCATTATCAAAAAAATGATGATGATGGAAAGTTCCAGAGAGGACTGAAAGTTTAGTGGCAAACAGATTGAGTAATAGGCGTCATTGCACAAAACTAGATGTACGATACGATGCAACCCCACACCACCAAGGATATCAAACTTTGCATAAGCCCCATTCATCCCATCTCTCGCTCCCAACACCCGCGCCGACAATGAACAGATCTTCGGGATCGTAAGTTTTCTTGATTGCACTAAGCTTCGCGTAGTTGGGACCAAAGAAAGTCGTCTGGAAGTTTGGTTCGAGCACGTCCGCCTCGTTGGAGTATGCGCCTGCGTCCGGTCCTGTCATCTCTTCGATAATCGGGAGCTGGGTGGTCTGGAAAAGGTTGCGAGCCTCGCGGACCTCAGCGAGTGATATCGAGTCGTCCCACTGGCCCACGATTATGAGCTACACGATACGAAAAGGCGAATGAGTTGGCCGTTTATGAAGCCGAGATTTACTAACGTGTGTCTTAGCTGTCCGCCAAGCGGGGTGAACGGCTGAAGATATGTTGGCATTCTCGGCCACTTTTCCCTGGAAAAGAAGAGAGTTCAACAATTCGAAAACAACTCGTAGAGGATATTCGAACCCCAGCAACGATGTGACCCAGAATGCTGACAGAAGATGGTTGAATAAAATGATAATAGAATAACATGAACTTACATTGTGGCTCCACCGTCCAAAAGCTTCTTGTACACCCTTCCAACCGTCTCGGATGAGGCAGGGTCATGGTAAAAATTTTCTGGTACAAGTCTAGACCCCTCAACTAGACTGACACCCACACTGTCATCCGGCGCGAAGAGTATATCATTGACGTCAGCGTAGGTATACTGCTGGGAAACCAGCGAAATGCCCGGGAGTGCGAGGGAAGCGTTCAAGAAGGGGGCCATGAGCGCCGTGCCCTGCGAGGCTGTCGTGTTTGGCATATAAGTACGCACAAGAAAAATGGTCGCGTTTGGGGCCGCCGCAGTGTTTTTGAGCAGGTAGTAGTACTGGCCGGCGTGGACTGAGTCCCAGTCGAAGATGTGCTGTGTATGGAGGGCGGCCAGGGACGCCGCCGCAGTGTCATTCTCTATCGCCAGAGTGATTACGCTCAAGGTAGCATTGAAGGTCGGGAAGGTGCGGAAAGTTGCTGAGACGATGACACCCCAGCTCCCGGCGCCTCCGCCACGCAGTGCGAAGAAAACTGAAAGAGTATTTTCAAGACGTGGTCAACGGTGCGGGCATGAAAGACTGACGGTCGGGATGCGAGATATTATTGACTTTCAACAGCTCGCCGCTCGCGACGACAATGTTGAACTCTGAAATCAATATATCAATAATGTGCTCTCAAGACAGGTTTGGACCTTACCAAGAACAGTATCCGCTCCAAGGCCGAGTGCCGGCGACAATGCCGAGTGACCTGCGCCTTGGATCCAGCCTCCAGCAGGACATACTGTGGCTGCTGCACCGCCAACTCCGATTTTCCCATTCGCTTTACCTTGTTCATAGAGAGTCTTATCGAAGACTCCGGAGCCCATGGTAATAACGGATCCCATATCTTCAGATCCGATGAAGAACGAATCGCTCAAAGATACGTTTTTGAAATTTGTAGTGCGGATGAGAAGAGAGTTGGGCGCAGTCGACCGTCCCAAGGTATCATGTCCGGAAGATTTGATCGCGAGTCGTAGATTGTAGGTACTAGCAAATTTGACTGCAGCCTGTAGGAGAAATTAGGAAGGCTCCAGATCGAAATTCGTAACAGCACCTGGATATCTTCCACTGTCTCTGCCTCCACTGAATAAATAGGGACGTCACCCTGGCCGCAAGTAGTCGCATTTCGTAAACACAGGGACGGGGGTTTGAGGTCGTAACCCTGCCAACTACGTTGGCCAACAACAATGCAACCTATTGTTCAGCGCACCTGCTCCCAATTGAACTAAATATGTCTCAGAAGTGAAATTATAGTGTTCAAATTGCAGACGCACTTGATCCATGGCTCCCGGAATCGTGGCTCGAAACAGAGCACTACTCCACTGAGCGTCGGTGCAACCGCCTGGAAGGCTAGCACAATATTTCGCAGATGGAACCACGTCAACTAGTCTTCCAGACACCGTCGCGTTGAGTGCATCCCACGCAGCGGCGCTGGGATACCCAGAACTGCCTGGCACATTGCGACAGAGTGAGTTTGAAGTTGCTTGCGAGTGAGTGATCAAAGCGTAAAGTAGGAGTGAAAGAGGGCGAGTGAGGAACTTCATCTGGATTTTGGTGCTTCTATGTTTGGAGGGGCGGCAAGTTAAAAGCTCCTGACCTTTACGACATAGCCTCGGCTGTTTATTAACGAAACTACACCGACAAATACCTACCGAATGTCGTCAACAGTCGGCAAGGGCGCCGGCCGTTTGGTTTCCGTTTCCTATTAACCCACTTGTACATTTAACGCACAGAATCGTGATCTGAACTGCGGTCTGAACTGCGGGAACTGCGGTCTGACCTTTCGTGATAGTCGCACATGGCGGAAAAGAAACGGAAAGATTATTACTGGGTATCGGGAAAGAATCGAAAATAGAGATCGACATCGGGAAGTCCGAAGCATCCACAAGAAGTTCGCAAGCTTCCGACGGAGATCAATTCTTGGGGCAACTTAAAGTCCCGAATCACTGCCAAGTCAGTGGCAATGGCAATACAACATAACGCGTCGGCGGTCAAAGGCCACTGAAACAATTGTCTTTTGCGTCCGGGGGGGCTCGAATGCTTGAAATTCATCAATTGTGAACGCCACTTTAAAGGAGGCTCTGTCCTCCGAACCAGATTGTTGCTGCAACAGAAATGCTGCTTAGTGTGATTTTGTCATGCAGATTTTACTCGCTCCACTCTGGGAAATTCCGGGACGCCAAAAAAGTAACCTAAACGTTTAGTTTCAGGAGCGTTCCTGAAACCAAAACCGAAATCATGGCCATTCGGCACGTCCCACATCCCATTTTCTGGATCGCGTCGGATTTATTTTCTGCGCGATGTGTTCATGCTTTGGCCCGCGGACTCCCTGCTCATGTTAACCTGGATCGCCCACTTTGGCCTTATTGCGCAGCTGGAAGAGTTTAGTTCAATGTCTATCAAGAGTCAAAGGGATGCAAATGATATATATATTCATGACAAAGCGCTCGAGAAGGACATTTGTCCCGTCGGCGCCAAATCTGGCGACAATTTGCGGTCGCTGGGGCAGAGAGATCGGAGCTTGGCATCAAATGGCCCGCTGCGTCCGGGGCCCAGGCGCGAAGATAATAAATCCCCATAAACATCGTCGCTAAATTGGAGGTGGCAGTTCAATGTCAGAAATCGTAACTCTGAAACGGGCGGCTCGCTGTCAGAGCCCCAAGTGAGAGCCCGGAGAAGCGTGTCTGTAATTGTAGTGTGTATGGAGGGTTCTGTGATGAACAGCGTTCTGAGCAGAGTGAGCTCGGCGAGGCACTGCAGCAACTCATCGTCGGTGGCGATGGCAGAGTTGAGGAGGGAAGTTAGATGAGTGTGGAAGAAGGAGCGTCGGGAAAGGGAAAGGAATTGCTCTGGATGCCAGACAGGGAACAGAGAGAAATCCTCAAGCTGCGGCAAGGTGAGTGCATGGAAAATTTGTCCGAGGTCATGCTTAGCGTTCGAGGGTAAAGTGCCGAACTGGGACTCCAGGATCAGAGATCGCAAGTCGAAGGAAACTGAAGGCCACGTCGAATCGACGATTCTCGCGAGGTTGAAACCAAACCAAAACATCGATCCAGTGCCCAAAAACCGCGCCAAGGATAAACCACCGATCCACGGGAGACATATCTGAATGTTCGAATCTGTTTCCATGGAAGAGTCGCGATGTCATCAACTTGCCCAGAAAATAAGACATCCCTCAATACCGGCGCCGTTTTGAATATGTCTACTTGGGACCTCCGCAGTAATACACCCTTCCTTCCCTTCCATTTGGAGCCAAAACGAAGTGATTTCAGGAGGGAAAGGTTTCCTTTCGCACTCGCCAAGTACTGATGGAACGGGGGAGGCCCACAACTGAACGTGGCGCCATCTCCGCGAATGCTGACTGATCAGTTGCAAAACAGGCCAGGCCTTCGGATTCCTCCCCCGGACATCGACCTTTAGTGCCAACGGATGGCTTCCACTTCGATGCAAGGAGGAAGTAAGGAGGGAAAGCAGCGACTCTGAACATACAGGATCTTCAGGCCAGACGGTGGCATTCACCACTATCGTGGTCGGACCACAGCCGTGGTGTACTTATTGTGATCTTGTGCCAAAGGGATGAAACCTTGAGGTGAATGAGCGCCGAAAGTTGGGAGACGGTACGCCACCTGTGTCAATTCAAGTAGATGGCGCATAGCCAGGCGATCTATTTCTTCGGCGGGGGTGACGGTACGCGCCACCATAAAATATTCTGCAGACGCAGAACACATTTCAAAGATCTGGACCAACAACTCCGTTGGCAGTCGCCGAATCGGGGAAAATACGCCTCGGCACGCCTCAAAATGAGAGGCCAACGCAGCGCGTTCGACAGGCAAGAGATCAAGAGCATTCTGAAGCCTTTCAATCTCTGCATCATATCGTCCGAGTTCGACTGGTGCTAGACTTGCCGCCAGAGGCTCCAGTGGCAATATATTGGAACGCAGAATATCGCGAAGATCGGGTGTATGCATGAGGATTTGAGACCTTTCGAGTTGAACTGGAGCCGCCACAGAGGTCGCAGACGAGGGACATGCTCATGATGGTAACTTACTACTTCAGGAGAAACTTGTGGTTGTTCAAGTTTGGTTCAGAGGCTGCCGCCCAACACAGAACCGAACCGTGACCTTCCTCTTCTCCTCGCTGTATTACTCCATCCCTTTCCTTCTCGTACCATATCTTTTGCGTGAGCATCGTATTGGGTCTTGTATTCGTCGCGTCCCTTCGCTGTCGAGACGTAGTCAAGTAAGAATTTCATCTTTGCCAGTGCGATTTTAATCTTGTTCTCATCGTCGACCAGATTTCTCTTGTGCAGTTTGGTATCATATTATTCTGCTTCTGTTTCTCTTTCAAGCCTCTCAGCTGTATAAAAGATCCTGAATTTCCTTGGAATTATCACCCTCTGGCGACCTGATGCATGTCTACACCTTGGCTCAAGCGGAAAGCTCGCCTACGCGTGCTTTTGAAGACTACCGCCGACGAGGAAGAGGCCGGTCGCGCGCTTGATCGTATTCTACACGGCCAAAATGTGATTGGCAAGACCGGTTTGTAATGCGCGCCCATCCACCCAGCTATCTCTGAAATGCCCCAGCCAAGACGGCCGAGATCGACGCGCTGCGTTTCCAGGACGCGGATCTACAGCCCGTAGGCACGCTTGAGCGCGGCCAGTTTGGCCTGGTGCGTCTCTCGATGTCGTGCAGACGTGTTTTTTGTATTCTGACGCGCCGCAGATCGACGTCGTCAAATGTAACCTCGACGGCCGGATGTACGTCCGAAAGTCCATCGAAAGGCGCTTTGCAGTCCGCACGCGCGAGGTGCGTGCGCTGCAGAATTTATTATATCAGGCAGCTAACGGATCGCGTGCCAGCAATGTTCTCCGCAATTTGAGCGCGATATCTTGCTTCGTGCGCGCACGACCGCGTCCGTGTGGGCGCCACATCTTCTATGTGCGTTCCAGACCCCTACGCACCTCAGCCTCGTCATGCAGTACGGCGAGGGCGGCACACTCTGGGACGTCCTCGAGTCGAGCCCGCTCAACGGCCGTGTCACGGAGGAAGACATGGCGTGGTGGGCGCCGCAGGTCGTCAGCGCCGTGCACTGGTGCCACTTACAGGGCTTCGTTCACCGGTGCGCCTTCCGTCTCCCTCTAATCATATATAACCGCCAAACTAACTAACTGCAGCGACGTCAAACCACACAACTTCGTGCTCACACCCGACTCGCACGTTTTACTCATCGACTTTGGCTCCGCGGCGCCGCTCGAGGGCGGGCGCGTGCCGCGGCGGCACTGCCTCGTGCCGTGCGGGACGTGCGACTACATCTCGCCCGAAATCCTCACCGCGCACGAGCAGGCACTGGTTGCGCTCGAGATGGAGGACACACAGGTGGCGGAGGAGCCGTATGGATACGGCTTCGAGACGGACTGGTGGAGCCTCGGCGCGATGCTGTACGAGATGGTGTACGGCGTCGCGCCGTTCTTCGCGACCGACATCCGCAAGACGTACCTCAGAATCGTGGAGCACGAGGTGTGTCGTGCGCCGCCGTGCAGTATCGTTCTAACGCTTAGATGTGCCACAGAAAAGCCTGCGCTTTGACCCGTCCGTGCCCGTCTCGGCTGTCTTCCGGGATTTGCTACGGCGGTATGTATGCCGCAGTCATTATGTTGCGGGCGCTAATGCCCTCCCGAGGTTCCTCACTCACGCCGACCGCCGTCTGGGGCGGGGAGGTATCCACGAGATTCACGACCACCCCGCTTTCATTGAGGTCAACTGGACGACCCTCGCCACTGGCAAGCGCAAGTTATTTAAATGAGCGTAGTATTAACTCGATTTTTAGAGGAGGCCCCGCCCGCACTGCATCTCCCCCAGTTTACATACGCCGAGCCTTCGATGGTACTCCCGTCTGCGGAGGACAATTCCCACTCCCAGGCCTTCGCGTTTTCCGCGCTTTTCCAGTCATCGCAGGTCACGACCCCCGGGGCATCGGTGGTACATGCCACTCCGCTGCGGGGGAGCGTTAGTAGTGTCCCACCGCAGGACGACGCCTTCATCGGCTTCTCCTGGGGCCCACCCGATGACGCATTTCCCGAGCTGCCAGTGAATAGAGCCTCCAGCCCAAGGCCTCACGGGGACTTCCCTGGCATGGACATGGGCATGGCGACACCGCGCCCCGCACGCCTGTCCGTCCCCGGGACGCTCGCGACTCCGAAACCGCGGCCGCATGCCACGCCCGGCTTCCACTCCTACCCCTTCCTGACTCCCGTCCGCCCCGGCATAGGCATGGGCGCGGGCATGGGTGCGGACCTGGCGCTTCCCCGCAGCACAATACGGCGCACCGCGGGCACCGCGCGGCGCCCCGTCTCGGACCGCGAGGCGATGAAGCAGCTCGCGGACTGCGTCGGGATGAGCGCGCGCAAGAAGGTGCTTGCGAGCGGGCGCAAGCCGCGTGTCCTCCCCGCACTGCCTGTGCTCGCGCCCATACCGCCCCTCCGCCGGCCCCCGCCGCCCGCCGTCGCCATACCGGACTTTGCCTCGTCGTCCCAAGGGCGTTTGCGCCCCGTGCGAGCCGTGCCGCTGACGGGTCGGGGCGGGGACACGGAGACAGAGACGGAGTCGGACGAGGGCCCACCAAGCCCGAGCCCGACGCCGCGCCCCGGCTCCGCGATGTCGATGCTATCGCGGCGGAGCGGGACGCCGACGATCACGGGCACGCACACGTATCATTCGCAGTCCCAGCGCAGTGGTATGCTGGGCGGCGCGTCTGGGAGCGGCGCGTCACTGACTGTGCCTCCCCGTAACGTCAGCGGGGGGAGGTGGGTGGCGGAGCAGGCCGTGAGTAGTCCGACATGGGAGGACACGACGTTCGACGCGCTAGAGGACAAGTACTCGGTGATGATGGAGGAGATTGGCTTGCTTGAGGACCGGCTGGATCGGTTCTCTGCGCTTGTTGGCCGCAGTCACCGGGAGTGAAGAGGGTGCATACTTAAGGTCGTGTGAGTCCATACCGAGTTCTCATGCGCCTGCGAGGATCTGACGACCAACTCCGACTACGCAGTATAATAGACCCATTATAAGTCTATCCGCCTAGAGGATTGATTGTATTGCTATTACTGTACGCCCTGTGCTTGTAATGATAGGCTCACTTCTAACGAGACGTCGTGGCGTTTCTCAACTTCCTCATCTGGCTACGAACATTGTGAGTGTCTGTCTGTCGGGTTGTCGCCGTCGCGTTGTCGGCGCTGAGAATCGAGCCCCCTTCAGCCATTTCGTCCCACATCTGCGAGTGCCGGAAGGCGCCAAGCTCGAGCCGAGGGCTGATGGATCGCGCCATGGGTGGATCCCCAGTGATTGGGGTACACACAGCTGCTTCTATTATGGTCCGGTAGGAGCTTTAACGTCTCAGCCTCGACGGTCGAATCGTACCATCCGCCTGCATGTACATGTACGCCAGTGCTCGTACAGTCGCCCGGAGGCTGGTGCACAATGACCTCCCCCTGGGCACGGTGCGCCTCGTCTTCATGATCCTGTCGCTGGTGTTCTCGATTGTCGCGGGTGGGTTATGTTTGAAGATCTGGACGAAGTAGGCACCACCCACAATTATCTGCACCCGATAAGAATTTAGACCTTGGATATTGGTAGACATCACACTTCACAAAAACTCCTCAATGCCAACCTTCCGTCTGGTATTTCGGCCGTGCTCGAATACCAGGGTGAGTTTAGCTAGGATTTTAATGACTGAGCTCACCTCGATATGACAGATGTGAGGACGACGTCCATCCTTCTCTTCGTCGCCAACCATCTAGTAACGTTCACGACCTCCCATTTCGCCATTGCCATGCTGCACGACATATTCAAGATTATCCCGCAATTCGTCCTGCGCCGATTCAAACCTATGAATGGCCCACTGTCAAGTGTAACTCTTCCGTATCAGGCCGCAGCGCTGCTGGTCGCCACCACCTGCTTCATCGTCGTAGCGGCTTTCCACACCGACTTCGTATTTACCCGGAGCGGAACACTTGCTGTCCACCAAGGTGCTGCGGAGCTCCCAGCGTCGACGATTCAGGGCACGCTCGACCACTTGGGCATAGCGCTGCCGTACCGCCACGTGCAATACAGTTAGTGATTGAATTGGGACGCTTGACCGCTAATTGAATCGGGAACAGTCCGGATCTCTGCAGAAATGCCGTGGCCAACGGCATTCTTTGTCCTCGGCGCGACCATCGTGACGCTTGTTGCGTGGTACAAGTTTAAACACGCGCCGGTTGTGAATCCTGGCGTTGCCTCCGAGGACAGTGTCACTGAGAGTGTGGAGGTTGAGAAGTCCTTTGAGCTGGGAGACATGGAAAAGACGACAGTGCTTCCTGTATGATGCTGCCTGTATATTTGGGCTGATTTCGTTTTCGTGGATGCCAGTATCGCCATACCTTCAGATATTCTGAACAGATTGTTATATTGCGATTATTTACTCAAGGACAATACATAGCCCGAGAGTTCAAACGTAAACTTAAAATGCAGTGGCTAGCCAAGGGTCTCTAAGACCCCAATCGTTGCAAGCATGAAGTATGAACTTGCTCCGGCCGTAAATTTCAGAAGTAGGGAAAAGGCTTGCAGATTAGGAATCGAAGTACCCAAGCCCAATGCCATCCGCCTCTTCAATCCAACACCGCGAACCTGCAATTAGCGCGTTAAAAATCATACACTCGGAAGAAAGAAATACACAAACTTGGCTCGATTTCTCCACGTCGCCTCTTCTTGATGAAAGCATCACCGCGGGCCCAAAAGTCCATCCCACCCTTCGTTCCGATAACCCAGTCGTCTGTATAGTCGGGATCCGGCAGATACATGTATACAAAGCGTTGATCTGCGACGGACAAGAGATCTCCCCTACGGCGCGGGGAGAGATGGATGCAAAACAGAACTTCGAGTCTTTTGCACGACGCGAGTACATCTGTGGCCAGACTGAATCCTTCATACAGAGCCAAATGAGTGAGGGCGGGAAGGAGAGCGAGAACCGGCAGCCGACGGGCAAGTTCGTCATCTGTCACGGAGGGAATATAATCTAATATGTCCAGATGGGTAACGAAGGTAAACATCGGCCAGATCTCGTCAACGGATACAGCCGGTTTGGAAAATTTAGAGGGGTTTCGTAAATCGTTGATGCTCGATTTTGGTTTACCTCTGTTTGCTGTTGCGTCTCCGGCTCCACACCTCCGAGCCACTGCCGAATGGTGTTTATCTTTTGTGAAACCCCGCTGAACTTTGCAGAGCCACAACTATGCACATTCTGACAAGATTAAAGACGACAAGTTGGCCATCCATACCGAATAGCCCGAGTTGCAACTTGCAGCATAATGCGAGCAGGTGTACGGCAGTGTGGAGCTGCTCTAGCCGATGACACTTTCGCAAACAGAGGTAAGCACAAATCGAGCATCAAGGATTTACGAAACCCTTCTAAATTTTCCAAACCGGCTGTAGAGTCTGAAGGTCGATGGACAACTTTCGCGGCCTCATAACCACTAATTTGGGGAGTAATGAGGGCGGCATTTTACTGATGAAAAGTGCAAGGGTTTGGATTCCGCTGCAAGCGGAGAGGATTTCTATCAGTACATCTTCCTGGTCATCTTCCACAAGTAAATGTCGAACGTGGTTGTGGAAGAAGCGGGGAGGTTTCGAATTTGACCGGATTGCTCGCTGGAAAGCCCACAATGGACAACATAATTGTTTTGCAGTCGGGGTGACCGTTCTGTACTTTATTCTTTCGATCCTATGTCGACTGAGATCAATATCTTGAGCCTGAGCATACGTACCAGGTTAACTGACCAGTCGTAGACGCGCCATGAAACCAAGAAAAGGCTAGGAATTGTTTGCGGATACAATTCCGCTGTTGTTTCGAAGATCTCTAACTCCAATTCAGGAGGGAAAAAGGGCAAGGGATCCAAACTCATGATGGTCAGAAGCAAGTGATGATTCGGCACGTCGCTCAGCCACTGTCTGTTATTTTACATAATCTCTGACGCGCGTTAATCATTGTGTGGCACTCGAGATGCGCGTAACTAGCACTCAAGGCCTGAGCCACAAAATCCATGGCTGGGCGTCACGGCCGTCTCTCAAGCTCACATCAGTTCCGTTCAAGGTTCGGAAAAGGGTGCTTTACCACCCGCCTTTGGCACACTTTTCATGGATGGATATTCGTTGATTATTCACAGAGACATGAGGCTGTAAAATCTTTTTGAACCGGAGACGCGGTTCGGCAAAGAGAGGAACGACGAGAATTTGACGCCGGGTCGACGATTTGCGGACAATCTGAGCCCGAGATTCCAAAGACAAACTTCAACTGCCGTGGTCATGGACCTCCTTCGCCGAAATGTGATGAGGGTTAGTGGTTACACATCGAAATACCCAGGCTCAATGCCATCTGCCTTTTTAATCCAACACCGCGAACCTGCAACTAGCGCGTGAGAGATTGCACAGGAGGAAGGAAATAGACCAACTTGGCTCGATTTCTCGCCGTTGCTTCTTGACCACGAAAGCATCTCCACGGGCCCAGAAGTCCATTCCACCCTTCGTTCCGGTAACCCAATCATCTGGAAAGCTGGAAGTTGATAAAAATATATATACAAAGCGATCATCTGCGACGGGCGAGAGATCCTTTTCGTGACGGGGCCAGGTTACCAGGTATGCATGCAAATCAGAACTTCGAGTCTTTTGCACGACGCGAGTGCATCTGCGACCATAGTGAATCCGTCATAGAGTGCCAGATGGGTGAGTGCGGGCAGAAGAGCGAGGAACGACAGCCAACGAGCAAAGTCGTCGCGTGAAACGGAGGGAATATGATCTGTTATGTCCAGGTGGGTGACGAAGGCAAGTATGGGCCGGGGTTCAACGTCAACAAGTAGAGACTGAAGCGCGATGGTCAACCGTCGCAGCTTCATGTCCTCCAACTTGTCAAGTTTCTCGGGTCGTGCCTCCCAGTCAGTGCCGAAAAGTGCAAGGCTTCGGATTCCGCTACAAACGGAAAGGATTTCTGATACATCTTCATCCTCCTCTGGGTCGTCGAAGTGTAGTAAATGTCGGACGCAATCGTGGAAGGAGGTAGGTTTCGAATTTGACTGGATTAACCGCTGAAGAACACGAAATCGACAGGATGATTGTTCTCCAGCGGTGGTGACTGTGTTGTACTTTATCCTTTCGATCCTATGTCGACTAAGATCCATATCTTGAGGATGCCACATAGTAACTCACCATTCATAAACGCGTTGTGAGACCAAGAGAAGGCTAGGAATTGTTCCTGGGTACAATTCTGCCGTCGTTTCAAAAATTTCCAGCTCCAATTCAGGAGGGAAAGAGGGTGAGAGATGCAAACTCATGACGGTAAGAAGCAAGTGACGATTCGGCATGCCGTTCGGCCATCAGTTTCTGTTCGTGCATCGGCAAGCCTTTTTGCCCCCGGCTCTCTTCCAGCCTCAACCTTCACCTTGAAGCTTGAAGTTTCAATAGAGTCAGAATAAAGCTCAGCGTCTATCCAACACTGGCTTTTTCCCCAAAGACCCTCTTCCTGTCGGTTTTCTTCCGTTTCCATTAATTTGGTTTGCAAACTGGGCTTCGGGAACCGGCATGGTCACCATTCACAAGGGAGCCGTCGAGCTCCCGCGTCAACGACACAAGCCACGACCTTCTATGCCTCACTTGTAATATAGTTAGATTTTTTCTTTGGATGCATACTGACTGACAGGAACGACGAATCGCAGTCCGGCCCGGATATTTAGCACGAGAAGTTTTCGGGCTCGGCGCAAATGTGGTGACACTTGCTTGGTACAAATTCAAACACGCACCCTCGACTAGCGTTGTAGACAGCAGTGCGGTGAGCGTCGGGCTTGAGACTCAGAAGTCCTCTGAACCTGCGAGGGAGAAAAGGACGTAGGAACGGCGGTTCGGGTCTGATCCAGACTACGGATGGTCGTGGATAGTCAGTAAACGAGCATCCATCTTTTTAGACTAACGCCTGGTAGATGGGGACATGATAGTACATTTTGTTGAACTCGGCTGATTTTTCAACATCATGAAGAAGTTTCCACAAACATATTCAAATTTCTCAGAGACGCCGCGAGAAGTAACACCGCACACCTTCACTGGGCAGGTCGAGTCTCAGAGAACAGAAAAGTTGAGTATCCAGGTGTGGAATGACGCGACTTGGAAGTCAGATGGTCGCCGTGGTTAGCATGGCATGTGATTGCCGCGGCCAACTTGTCTCAGATTTGAGTCTTGTTTCACTCTCTCACTGCTTCGGTACAAGCATTGACCCCATTTTCTAACGCTTTTCTCATTGCATGTGCTGACCACAGACCTACGAAACTCAAGAGGGTCACTTCCGACTCGCAAATCGCCTCCGACGAATTCGCTCAAAACGAGCCAAAAATGCGCCATCTTTCGTTTTCTTGATATTCGCTGGGTACATAAGACTCCGTGCTGAAGAGTCTGATGCCCTGCAACCCACACATGCGGTTCGACGGCCCATCTTTTGACTAGTGCATACACCCAAGACGACGACAGTTCAAGCCTCAGGCTGCTTTCTGCTTGGACGTTTGCCAGAGTCGAGTTGAAGTGGCGCGAATCCAAAGGCTCTCTACTGTTAGTAAACTCTGCACTTCATCTCTTTCAAATACTCATCGTTACTGTAGGACGACGCAGGATGAATTTCAGCCTGGTGTTAGGCCATGTCGCTGGTCGGCGCGTTAAAACAGATACAACCAAGAGATTCACCCGTTATTTTTGCACTGCACTATCCACGGACTCAAGAAGGTACAGCATGCTTAACTCGAGTCTCGTTGAATGCATGAGGCGGGGAAGACGCCCTGCATCTTTTAAAAACTGACTGACCTTCACTCAATATTTTTCCAGGCACTCTCTACTGACCCGATCTCTGACGGTTCTGATGATCCACCCTAGTCCGAGGCTTCGAACTTGGCGTGTGAGTTTGAAGGAAGCCATCACCCATCATTTGCTTGCTCAATTCCTGGAAGTTGATGCCGAACCTGCCGAATTCTAAAAAACAGACCTAAAATGCGCTTTGACCTCTACGCTCATCCCTGTGTTTTCTCGCAATGCGCCGAATATCTCCCGATCTGTATGGCCCACCATCTTTCACGGGAAAGGGCAAATTGGATCACCCTTGGTTGATGGCTGAACCGGCTGCATAAGCGGGGAAGCGATAAGGAACGGAATATGTATTGGAAGATAACAACACGCTCTCTGCCTCGCTGCCCCTATGGCTGAAGACGAGGAGGACTGGCAGGAGTACAAACTCGGCGGCTACCACCCTGTCTCCATAGGGGACTCCTTTTCTGACAACCGATATGTCGTTGTCCGGAAACTGGGATGGGGGCATTTCTCGACTGTCTGGCTGGCACGCGACGAAAAGTGCGTTCCTTGCCCTGGTGTTGCGCGTCAACGGGTCAACTTATATGCGCAGGTTCCAGAGACATGTTGCGCTCAAAATCGTTAAATCCGCCCCTCGCTACACGGAGACGGCTGTGGACGAGATAAAGCTTCTCCAGCGCCTAGTGACGTCTTCCGACCCCAACACGTCGAGCTCGCATCCAGGGAAATCCCACGTTATCTCTTTCCTCGACCACTTCAGACACAAGGGGCCCAATGGAACGCATGTATGCATGGTGTTCGAGGTGTTGGGCGAGAATCTCTTGGGCTTGATCAAGAGGCATCAGGTACGTCTCAAAGCGTTCCTACGGAGTACTGATACGATGCCTCACACCGTAGAATAAAGGCGTCCCTATCCCGCTGGTAAAGCAGATCGCCAAACAAGTTCTCCAAGGTCTCGACTACATGCATCGATATTGCGCCGTTATTCACACTGGTGCGATATTTCGACACATGTCCTTAACTCCGCCTTACCTCGGGCGTGATAGATCTCAAGCCAGAGAACGTCCTCATCTACATCCCGGACGTCGAGTCGGTGATTCAGGCCGAGTTAGCCTTACAGTTGTCGGCGTTGCCTGCCTCGACCTCACCTCCCGCTCCTCACCAAATGCCGCAACATCCCCCCACGTTGCAGAAACTCACCGGCGTCCCTGCATCCACCGGCCGCGGGGGCAATTTGACCCCAGGGCCCAGACACCACCACATTAACACCAACGTCAATATAACGGGCAGTCAGCCACTTCCCAGCACCAGCCCGAGTGGGAGTTTCGTCAGCCTCTCCTCGTTGCGCAGCAGCAGTGGTGGGCGATCAAAGTTGCCGGGAGATAAATGGGGGCTTGGCATGCTCAAAATCTCACCAGAAGACTCTGTGACGGGCAAGGGGAAGGAGAGAAGTCTGGGGGATGACGATCTGGGCATGTCTGCGCTCTCCGTGTCCAAATCCGCTCCTGCGGCCATGTCCACATCCGCCCCTGCGGCTATGACCCCGATGCCCGTTCCAGATCCACCGCCCCATCCCCTGACGCTTGATTTGAGCAGCCACGGCGAGAAAGTGGAAGGTGAGGAAGCATGGGTGGAAGAGGTGACGGAGCTCGACTACGAAATGATCACGGTGAAGATTGCGGATCTGGGGAATGGTGAGTTCCCCTCGAACAATTCCCCCGTCCTTGCTGATATCCTCCTCAGCGACATGGACGAACCACCACTTCACCAACGATATACAAACGCGACAATACCGTTGCCCGGAAGTCATTATCGGCTCTACGACATGGGGAACTAGTGCTGATATATGGAGTATCGCCTGTCTGGTGCGTCGCTACATTTTTCCCGCCTAAAACAAGTTGCTCATGTTCCGATTGTAGTTGTTCGAGCTGTTGACCGGGGGGGATTACCTCTTCGACCCAGCTCCTGCGCCGAAAGGCGCCGGCGGCAAGCCAAAGTACACAAAGGACGATGACCACATGGCCCAGATAATTGAGCTGCTTGGGGAGCTTCCAGACCATATACTAAAGTCGGGGCGATGGACCGGAGAGTTTTTCGACACTAGAGGTAAGCCGTCACCTCTTCTGTACCACGAGGCTCGTCTCATTCGTATAGGCAAACTCCTGCATATCCAGAACCTGCGACCGTGGCCGCTGTCGTCGGTCCTCCACGACAAGTACCTCTTCCCGCAGCCGGACGCATCGGCCATCTCGGATTTCCTGCTACCTATGCTCCAGCTGGATCCGGATGGGCGTATGAGCGCCGGCGAGCTGGTCATGCATGAATGGCTCGCCGACGTGCCTGACATAGAGCGGACGTTTGACAGCGGGCATGAAGCGGACGCGATGAAGCCAGTGGATGATAGTCCTGGTGAGATTCCCGTTGAGCCGCCTGCCACGACTTCAGGCGGCGGCAAGGAGACTGCAGTCGCAGACCATACATCCCTCGCTTTTGAGGGAGAGGATGTCCCGCCAACTCCTCGTCCAAGTTGATGCTACAGTAGACGATTTAATTTATTGCCCATTGTATTCCTGCTATACCAACCTTGCTATCCGTTAATATTTAATACAAGCTCCTTTGTATATGATATCACTTAACTCGGGATGTTCCGGCCAGCAATTTGCTTTATTCTTGACCATCGCATCGATCTAGCCATGGAGTCTTGGTCTCCCTTCTGTCCTCCTGAATTGGAGCGATAAATGTTTGAAACGGCGGCGGAGTTGTATCCAGAAACAATACCTAGCCTTCTCCTCGTTTCACAGCGCGTTTACCAGTGCTGAGCGAGCTGACTGTATTTTGGCAGATAATCTCACTTTGGGTCTAGGATCGAAGGATTCAAATACAGGACTGTTACTCCTCAACGACAGCAGTTCTCTTGTTCATTCCAGACCTCCTGCGGGCCATCCAGTCAAATACCAAGCCTGCTTTCTTCTTCCGCGACCACGACCGACATTTATTCTTTCACCCAGAATTTGACAATGTATATCTCAATATACCAGCAGTTTTCTCTACCTGCACGGGAATCCGAAGCCTCGTGATGGTAATGTCGACGCCATCCGTACCCTTCAGCTTTGCGGCTCTGAGGCCGCGACGCTTATCCCTCCTTTTGTCATCCTTCATCTACTCGGACCCGAGCGATGTCTGGCCAATGTTCACTTGCGTCACACATCTCGAGGTGCTCGATTATGCGACTACGGTGCTCTTTAACGAGGATTGGCTGCCTTTCTTCGTTAAGCTCCCCGCGCCCACGCATTTGGCATTCGATGGTTGATCTATGGCAGTCGCGGATGTACTCGGATCGTGCAAAATGCTAGAAATTCTCATTTGTAGGAATACCTAGAAAGATCGCGCGCCAGGCTCTTGTCTGTTGAAGACGAGCGCTTTATATACATGCGAACCTCGGACTATCCTGATGTGGACGACTGGCTCGCCGGAACAAAGGGGGGGATGGATCTTTGGGCTCGCGCAGAGGCATTCGTCGCTAAGAAGCGGCGCAGAGAAATTGAGCCGAGTTTGTGGCGCTTATCCTTACTACGCATTCATTATAATTCGCAAGCTTTCAGGTTCGCGTTGCTGGATTGAGGAGGGAGATGGGATTGGACCGGGATATTTCTCGTAGTCTAAACTCCTCCCCGAAATGTAATAAGGCTACAGGCAAGCTGAAGTTATACATGGTGCATCCAACCCTGACGAAGACGTAGAGTTTTCGAAAACATCGACCAAGCTGGGCATAGGTTGAGGAGTTTCTGCAAGATGCATGTACAAGACTTGAATTTGCTCTCAATTGACATGACTTGTAGACTATTATAAGGCTCAACTTCTTCGCATGGCCAATCTTCACGGGGCTATGTAGCTCGAATGCGCTTTCGATTCGGGAAAAGGGAATTTGGGTGAAATAGAACCGCCCCAAATCACTCATTGACCGACCCCACCATCGAAACCACTGACCGAGTTTCAACCGTGACCGGAACCCGAAAAACCAACCACTGGCCGAACCCAGCTCACGTATTGATGGAGCCCGACTTCAACCACTGCCGGAGCCTGACTCGCCTTTGAGCAAGTCCAACTGAGCCCAACAGTTACATCTCTATGTGAAGAATAGTACACACTTGCAGGAGATTAAAACAAACAGTTATTAGCTCTATGTCCAAGTAATTCAAGCAATATAATTTGAACATCAAGCAATTTTAACGGAAACTACGTGGGCCACCGCTGGTCCTGTTTTCGCCACCGCGAGGAGGTAACGAAGCGGATCTGGAATAAATTTTGAAGAGTGTACCAAGGATCGCCTGTCTGTTCGCAGATTCTGTTGGCAAAGGAGACACAAATTTTTGGCAGAAGTATGGTGCGGGCACTCTCTATTGCAAGTTCTTTCCCATTACAAAGTCGTCTCCATTCTCTGATGCGGGGCGTGAAGGAGCACATCAGCATGACGGGAGGCATTGCAAAATTTATGGGAGTAACAGTTCAAAAGTTGAACTCGGTTTTTTGCAAAAGCAGGTGCAAAAGAGCTTTACATACTTGAACTGGGGCGGGTACAGCGAGAGAATAATTGCAGGAACCACAAGGCGTTGGAGTTTCGAGGGCGCAATGTACACCGATAAACGGGTCAGCGTTACTTCGAAAAAAGCAAAACGGTTGGACGCACAGGGGATTGAACCCTGGACCGCATACAAGGCTGAATTACAGCATAGATGACTGGAATCTGCAAAGCATGTGTGATACCACTACACCATACGCCCATGGTGGACAGGGTTTTGCCATACAGTGAGATATTTCGGGAGATAAATTCGCTATTTGCTCTAGAATAAGCGGACGGACATCTCCATGATTTGCCAATGGGCTGAATTCGTGGCAGGAAAAAAACCACCCACGGAAATTCTCCATCTGCTCAACATCTGCTTCTGCCAAGAGTTCAACGTACAGATATCCCGTCAGTCAATTGTTTCCCGTAAGATGGAGAGATCAGCATCACTCTTCATCGGCTGATTTTTTGAAGTTCAGAACTGATCATGTTCGTTTCTTCTTCCCAAATGATGGGTCGGCGGCCTATGTCCTCGGCCCCAGCTCCAAAAACCCCAACAACACCGAGAAATGTGGCACGAGACACTCCAAATCTATACCCTCTGGGTCCAATGCGGGAGCGGAGCTCGGGATGAAGTAAAGTCGGAAGGCTGTATCATCCACCATATATCAATGAGACGCGTTCCAGAGGCTCCCAGACGTGAAGAAAACCAAAGGAGCGTTCCAGCGCATACAGGCTTGAGTTATCATATGCTTCTATGCAGCGTTCGAAATCTTGGCAACGTGCGTCGTTTGCGTCGGGCCGATGGTGACTTTTAGAAATTGATGGGGATTGGGTGAAAAGGCGGCTATCGCTTCCAAGAAGGCCGTCTATCGCTCTTTCTTCCAAACCACGATGAGCGACCACGACCATGAAAAGGTTCACGAAGGCGCCGTCGATGAAAAGACCCGCGATGATCGTAGTGATCAAGTGCTGTTGGAACGAGCCCACCGAGAGGGAATCAAGCCAATTTTTCTGGCCAAGTAAGTTTTGTGATAGTGGAAAACGGAAATCTTGACGTTTCTTAGAGTCAAGGTTCTTAACGAGGCTATAGCAGAGTGCGGGTTGGGTCGGTATGTGGCCGACACCCTTTACTTTCTGTGTTTGCGACTGATCTTTGACTAGATACCAGGTGGGTCCAGTTTAGGTTGCGGAGCGTCGGTAGATGGGGTCGTGCCATCGTCGATCTGAACCCACGTGGCGAACGTGGCGCTTTGCTGCTATTACGATCTTGTGACTGACGGGTGCACATAGTGGGAGTTGTTTTTCAGCGCTGGTATGCCGTTATCTTTCATTCCTTATCTATTCTAACGTCCGAATGTTATTCCTCAGGGTTTGGGTTGGTACATTTTCGTGTTTTATCGGGTAGATTGTGATGTCCTTTTTTTCAACCAAACCAGTTGGTTCGCAGATAGTGAGGAATCTCTTCCATTCTTCTTAAACATCATGTATTGACACGTCTCGAGATATATGGCTCCAGGCCATAGCCATTTTGATGCCTGCCATTGCCAACCAGGTACATTCCTTCTATCATAAATTACTTCACTCCGCAATTCACAAACAACTGCCCAGCACAACTTTCCCGACTATTCAAGTAACATCCGCATGGCGACCTTCGGTTTATATTGTGGATTGATCGCTGGAGTAGATGCTTATCTCTTCTCTGGCGCATCATTTACTCACACATTCAAAGGCGACCTTCTGGGGCATGACATGCGACGTAATCGGTAGACGAACTGCGTGGAATGCGACTCTGTTCCTCTCTGGAATTTTCGGAGTTGCGTGCGTATAGTTTGCTTAGCGCCTCGTTCATTCCGAGTTCATGTTTCACCAGTGCCGGAGCTTCCCCAAATTTCATCACCTTGTGCGGTGTGTGTACTGGTTCAAATTTGGTTTCCAAGCATGACTGAATAGGGTGATTTATTGCAGCCATGCTTGCATGCATCGGTATGTTGGATCTAATCATCAAAAGATTCCATTAATTAGTGTTAGGGTTTGGTGTCGGAGGTACAACTTTTACGACCGTGTCGTTTTTTGCAGTCTCAATTCGGGTGTAGGCAACCTTCCCGTAGATGGCGCATTGTTCCTGGAGTTTCTTCCCGGAAAGGATCAGTACCTCCTCACGCTGCTCTCCCTTTGGTGGGCGGTTGGTCAGGTAGTCGGGTCACTAATTTCCTGGGTATTCTTGGCAAAGTTCGTTGATGTTAGGTATCTCAACGCGTGCATTAACTAATTAACCTAGGTATTCCTGCGACACGACTCTGGTCGGTAAGCAAGTCCTTCCCGACGGGAGCTTATATCAATGCGACAATACGAATAATAACGGATGGCGTTGTGGGTTTCCTCTTTGTCGATCCTTTCTTGGACGCACAGCCAATGGTATTTGTTTTTGAGACTCTTACTACACTTTGGGCGCAATGATGGTATTCCTGGGCGTCCTACGAATTTTCATCTTTCCCATGGACGAGTCTCCCAAATTCCTCGTCAGTGAGTATCGTTTTCAGGGAGCACATGCACAATCCTTCTATTATTTCCTACAGGTATTGGACGGGACCAGGATGCCGTCGAAGTCATCCATCGCATTGCCAAAAAGAATAAGACCACTTCGAAACTCACGATTCAAGACCTCCATGACGCTGCCGCTCCGTACCTTGATCCCAACAGCCCCGATGTTTCCAAGGTTCATTTCACGACCTGGGGTCTCATCCGCAACAGCTTGTGAGTGCCGTACGTTGGCGTTGATATTCATGCTCAACTCGCCTTCTAGTGACGATATCAGCGGCGAGAATATCAAGGGGCTGTTCTGCACTCCGCGTTTGGCTTATTCATCCAGCCTCATCATATTCATTTGTGAGCCACTTCCGCTCCTTTTGAGTTGACATACGGACGACATCCCCTCAGATGGTGCTCTTGGGCTCGCATACCCTCTCTTCAACGCTTTCCTGTACGTTCTTGGTTTCAACAAGAAGATGTTTCGCTAATGATGTCTACGTTAAGCGGGAGCTATCTGTCGAGTCGTGAAAAGGATACCGGCGCAACTGGGATCGACGCGACCTATTGTGAGGCATCCTCCTTCTACTACAGTTCCTATATCTTATTCTGCTTACTCAGCCGCGTACACCTACCAAGCCGTGTGTGGTGTCGGTGGATCCATTCTCGCCGCAGTCATGGTACAGTGGTCTCGCACCGGTCGGAAATTCTCCATGGCGTCAGTTGGCCTGTCTCCAATCTGTGCCCAGTCGGCTTGCTAAATGTGCTTCGTTTTCAGTTTCTTCACTATCATGTCTGGAGTCTTCCTCTTTGCTTTAACGTGTGTGCATTCGTCTGATTGAGGTGCTTCGCTCATCGGATACATTTTAGCCAAGCGAAGACGTCGGTGCAGGTCAACGCCTTGGTTTCGATTGCGAGCTTCTGGGAGAACGCCTTCTACGGGGTATTTCTTTGTTCCGATACAACCACAGGCTTCGAGTTGAATACTGGTTTCAATAGGTTCTGTACGGATATGCACCTGAAGTCTTCCCGACTCCTCGTCGTGGGACAGGCGATGCCTTCGCTGCGGCCGCGAGTCGTGTTACCGGTCTCTTCGCTCCTAGTCAGTGCGATTCAAAGACGAATAAGCCCCAGTCTAACTGTCATTCAAAGTCATCGCAGTCTACAGCAACGCGGGAAAGACTCCCAACGGGCAAGATCTTTCCTCTTCACCGGGTTGCGGTTGTTTGATTTTTTTCTGTAGCCCCGTCTTCGCCAGCGCAGGTATCTTCATATTCACCGGCCTCACTATGCTCGGACTTCCCATTGAAACCGTTGGCGTCACTGCGTAACTATTCATTCGTTTTTCTCCACGGTCGCATTTGCTGACCAATTTTTCTTGTAGCCTGTGATTCTTGGTGCTTCGCGTTCTTTGTTCTTGAATGGTCGTCTTCAAGACGCGACGGATCACGTGCTCGCGTTTTCATGCTACCGTAGAATCTCATACTACTTACGCTGAGTTTTTGAGTACATATATTTGACGATTAGAAATTTATATACCCCGCGCGATGAGCGATGAATTTGCCAATCAGTGAGCGCACTGAGCCAAATGACGTCTTGGTTCAAGCTGTCTGGTATCTTGTGCGTATTTCTTCCTGCCGTGCAAGTCGGTCATTGGTTGCCAGAATTAGAGTATTGGCCTGCTCAACGGTAAACTTGCCGAATTTTTTATGGTCGTTAGGTCTTCAATGTACCGCAAGGTTGTTAAGTTCGATCGCAGAAAATTGTTCTCAGCGGCGGGGCGCTATTATGGATTTTGGGCAGAGTTGCAGAATGGCGGAACGCGTCTTCTTGATTACTGTTATTCTCGTAGCAGTGCAGTGGATGAATTCTGGAATCTCGTTCAGAAACATTTATACGGATGTGTAACCTTTGAATGGCCCTGCTGGGTAGTTCGGGCTTCGGCCATAATACCTATGACGTATCGCCAACTGCCAGGCTGGGGAGAGTTCGACCGCTAGCTCGGTGTTGATGTCATGAAGTTTCTCCTGCTGCTTCATGCTCATGATCTGTGGAAATGAAGTTATCAAACCTTGAAAGTACTTCGATACGCACTGAACCTACTTTCATCTCGTTGCCGAGACATTGGACCTTTCGAGTGCAGCGCCAAATAGCAAAGGAATGACCGGTAAATAAACCCCAAAGCTCTCCCCACTGTACAAAAAACGTTCCGTGGAAGAGAGTTTGTATTCGCAGCTGGTCAGCCTTATCCTCAAGCCTGGGTGGAAGTTGAGCTGCGGGGTTATTGGGAGGAATATCACGTACGCCACCAGCCGCTGGGCTAACATCATATCCTCCTTCGAGTCTTCAACGGCTCTGCTGAAACGAGGAATTTCGAATGTATTGTTGTAGAATGTTCCGACGTCGTAAAGAGATTTTTCCAAGGATCTCATCATCCGCGTCGGCAAAGCCAATTGTAAGATGTAGACGGTCGCAGCAAGCCCCGGCACAACGAAGACGATCCAGAATCCTTCGGGGACGAAAGAAGTGAAGATGGAGAGAAGTGAGACCGTATCTTCAGACATAACCGGGATGTAAGCAATCCGTCATGTCTGGTCTCTTTTTATGTGGTCAACGCGCTAATCCTTCCCGATTGAGAAAGCTAGGACGACTGCTTCCAATTGGAGTAAACGAAGGTGACTCGGGTCTCAGATTTCGTCATCGGGCTGTGGAACTTGACATCCCGCATTTCAAATGCTGTAGCAGAAGTTCTTGCACGGAGTCTTATCCATTGTCCTCCGAATTTATATCCATTGTCCTGTCAATCGATCACTGAGCAGAACTTCGGGAACCAGTGCTTGACTCGTACCTGTGGCTGAATTCTGGAGATCAGACCCTCATCCGGCCTAGAAGCTGTCGACAGTGATATTCGGGGCTCCCAGGGGTACCAGTCGAACAGCTATAACACTCAGTGGAGCTAATACAGCATTGCAAAAAGACGCTCGGCTTTCCGCTCATTAGCACAAGCAGAAATAGAGGGCGTCGAACATTCGGCCATTCCCATGTCAGAGCAGATATAGCGAAACACAGCCCAGAAATGAGCGCTCAGAGGAGAACAATGGAGAGTGAACAATGGACTCGGAAGATGCCAAGACGACAAAACCAAAGCCCAAGGGCACATAAGTAAGCTCGAGATGGAAATTATCGCGCGCGCTTTACTATTGCTAGTTGTCCGAGGTCAATCCGAACTGTCTCGCGGGTGCCCGCGCAGATGCGGCGGTATCATAAGCGCAGTCAAGTGCGTTGGGTTTGCATGCGACAAGCAGGTAAGATATTTTCTATCGAGGCCAACGAGAGAGTGATGATCTTTGGGCAGCAGTGTCGCGATACGGCGTGTGACCACGCAGGACGAGAACGACGTCAGCCAACGAAGGATTGGATCCAATGTTGAAGCCAGGCAAAACAAGATAAAGACCCGGGCCCAGCAGAGTGTAAATGCGTATTTTTGTAAGATCGCAGCCCACATCACCGTCGCACACCTCGGTGAGAACACAGCATCGTCGTGCGGAATCCGAAGACGCGGGGAGCCTCTTTACCTCCACATGCGAGCAGCAACTTGGATGAGCCCGCAACGCCACTGACGCCCCGTTCGGTGCATGTCGCCCAGTGAAAGAAAGACGCGTGATGGCGCACCAAAGCGCAACAACTGCCAATGCAAAAACGGCATCTCGGCAGTGTAGGGTTTACTTCCGCCGATTCTTCCATCCCACCGTAAACAAGCTCAGGAATATTTTATGCTTATGAAACGTCATCCAATGATGCCCCAGGAAGGTACGTAGGAAACAAAACAAAACAACTACTCATAACGCTGCGGGACTCTTTATTACTATGATGGAGGAACACCCTTTGCAGGGGAGCCATGGATCTAACCAAAAGGCGAGGACAAAAACTTTAAAAAGCACCTGCATCAATACCGGAAAACCGATACCCCAGCGTCAAATTGGACTTCTGCGCTGGTTCTTGAAGTTCCATGGCCGAATTCTACCTTCGGAATGTTTGCAGTCAACTTCAATGGCCGAATTTGATCAAATTCGGAATGGCCTCCTTCGACCTGAACTCCAGGTCCTAATTCAATTGTGTTGAGAATTTCCTGAACTTCTGGGGCTAAGTTTTGATGAAGTTAGGAAATGTGCCGAGTGCACGTTATTCTGATGTTTGGTGAATTAAAAACTGGCTGGACATTACGCCCGGCTTCGTCAACTCGGGAATGGGATTGCACTATCCAAACCTTAATGAATCACTTGAAAATACTCCCAGTGTCATAGCGTCAATCGGGAATTGATTTGGTTCAGCTTCATCGATTTCTAATGCCGGCCGAACACCTCCCCAGCAGGTGCATGGTTCAGCTTGTCCCAATCCGAGTCAATTCGAGATCTTTCGTACTCAGTGCTTGATTCACGGCAGCATCGGCACGCTTCCGCCGTGTTTTCAACTCGCCGGTGAAGCACGAAGCAGTCCCACGGAATCAGCGCATCACTCCGAGGTCCAGGACGATTTGATGGAAAGGGTCACTCCAAGTCCCGAGATCGCCCATTGTTTGATGGCCATGGCCATGGCGATCGGGCACACCCAATCTCTAGATCACCATAAAAATAAAACGTTGGAGATACTTAAACGCGGCAGGGACCAAGAGCCGCGGCCAGATACGTTTGAAATGGCCCCCACTACAACCACCTACCGCAGCAGACTGGGCCAATCTCATCCCGAATCCCGTTACTCAGACAATCACCATCTTCATCCTCGTTTCATTGCCCTGGATTGTTCGTTTCGCACTCCCCAGTCACAGGATTCATGTCATGAAGAGGGCCTTCGAGGATACGAGGAAGCAGTATGACAAGGCGCTCGATGCCCACCTGTTGAATTATCACTTGGAGCCAGATTCAAGCATATGGAAGGAATTTAAGGCGTAAGATAATTTTTTTGGTCTGCTTCTATCTCTTTCTGACCTGTTCAAGTCTTGAAAAGGCGGCCGAGGAATTGGGTATTGCAGCTCTGAAACTGAATAATCCACCGATTCTTAGGTGGTGGAATGAATTCATTGCGATATTCAAAGGCGACTGCACATGTCGCGCAATCGTGAAATGTACCTGGCGCATTGAAATTTTAAAAAGAGAAATTCAGGTAAGTCATTTCCCCGTCCGGCGCTTCTCTTTGCCCTAATTCAACTTGTAACAGTTGATCGCTGAGATTCGAGCGCACGATCTCAACGCTGCGTCCTCCAGGGCTGGCCTGTCCCCGGCTCAACAGAGAGGGCTGCGCCGGCAGAACACATTTGATTCTGGCGCGTAGACCCCATAGGCTTTCTTATTTCGCTATCTCATTGCTATTTCTTGCGCTTTGCTTTGTTACCTCTTGCTTTCCTTTTCCCACCTCAATTGTAGAATGATCTCCCGATTCTCTGTAATTTTTTTGTCTGTTTTCTATCCAATGCATCTGTGACGCACCTGTGTTTATTTTATTTGACTTTACCGTTCGTATGGAAATGTTTCCGGCGGTCAAGCAGTGTCCGAGGCAGTCGTAACCCGATCTAGCAACTTGTCGTAAGATGATCGACGCTCGGCTGGATTGAACGCGTGGGAGGAAAAACTTTTTGTTCGAGGGTGATCATGAACCAATGCACACTTGGGGGCGGCGGCTGCGCTGCGCATTGTGCACATGTGTGTTACCCTAGATGCAGAAGGATTTCTAAAGCAAGCACGGTAACAGGCTCGCGGAAATGCCGCATAAGCAAGTTGTGTGGCGCGGTACGGGGTCTGATTCTGAAACACGATCGTGGATTTGCTTCCGCGGCGGTTTCTTTCTGCATCCCCGGCGCCCACCTGGAAGTGAGGGTAAAGGCATCGTGCAGGTACCGATAGTAATCCCCGGTCTCTCCTTCTCCAGCGTCCAAACTTTCTCCATGAAATAGTCAATTGTGGCGGATGCAAGCCGGAACCTGCCGGTTGCATGTTTTCACAAATGTCACACATGATGACATGACATGCCTCCGTCAACCTTTGATTATCTAGAATTGAGGCGCCTTCAGCGCTTGTAACGACCAAATTGAACTCCCCGCGGCGAATGCATGGCTGTGTCGATAACGGAGTCCTGATTTCCTTGGAACATTCCCGCTGAATACAGTTCCGCAGCAGACGTTGGGATTGCGAGAGATAAGTACAAGGAGCTGAAACGGATGCGTGAACCTGGGTATACAACGGAAGGGAACAATTATTAATAATGAAATGGTGATCGCGTAGTAATAAAATTAAACGAATAAGCCGTTATCTGGAGCGAATACCCGCGCACATCGATGCCGGTTAGAACAAGGTCGCGCGCGCGGTAGCTGCCAGCAAACGAATATATCAATAAATACAAAGCCGCGGCCTACGTTGTGCTGAAGGTTTCTCCGATAGCCTTGCCATAGACGCGGCGGTGCAATGTATTCAATGGCATGTGGCCTCCCCAGGCATTGGACGGTCTGATATGGAAACTCTTCCAATGTTTCCATCAGTTGCTGTCGATCGAGGTCAAAATTCAAAATAGATTGTCTATTAATTCAGCAGACATCGGGGGATGCTTACTTCTTAGCGGTCTACCACAAGACTTCTCCGGGCCCCGAATGATTGAGAGCGGTTCGCAAGCAAGGAATTCCGATGAAAACGCGAGACATGAGAGAGAGGAAATGAGCTAGAGAGGACAAGAGCAAAGGCAAGTAGATCGACATGGGAAGATCTATGACCTGAGAAAGTTGGAGTACGGGTGTTAGCAACCGGCACGAGAGGTACATTGGTATGTAGGAGATCCGCAAAGCTCCGACCCAGATTCTTTGCTGGCTGTTTTTTCCCCTTTTGAGTTGGGGTTTTCGCGCGCGACGGCGAACTTGAAGTACCAGGCCGTAACTCAAGGATAGTGCTCCAGCTGGCCCAAGATCCATCAACTGCAATATATTGCGCGTGGAAGTAGAGATATGCTATTTTGTCGGGAGTCTAGGTCCCGTATCTTCTGCGCCGACAAAATTTTGCCCGTCGGGAAGGTGAATGTTAGTTTGGGCTTTATCATCAGAACACAGCCAAGTGATATGCTCGTTTCTAGGTCCCGAGTCAGGGCAATGGATCGAACAAGAATTAAACACAGCTAAATGCAAGCTAAATGTCGAGAAAATTTCCACCAAAATATTCAGTCGGGTTCCAACGACAGACAAGTAAACTATCATTCACACGCGAAATGAGTCTACAGTATGTACAGAACTTGAAGATGAGGTTGATTGCCGAGCTGCCGAAACTGGATTTACGGAACTGATCCGCCAGTGCTGTTCAACTTTAAGTCAACCAAACGTGAACGATTCTTGTCGTGGATGCGCGAAAAATTTTCTAGTTATAAAATTGCAGACGAAATTTTTTCAACGCTTGGTGCTACACTCCAAAGGTGATATGTGGGTAGGAAGGAATTTAGTTCCGACTTCAAGTTGGACAGATGGAAACAGCCTTCTCCTACTTTTAGACCACGGGCCGATGTATGTAACTCATGTATGGCGGATTTAGGAAGCCACCATTCGCTTGGACGCAATCTGTTGAGCTCCTTTCCTCCCCATTTGGGAAGACCCTGTTGAAGTCATCGGAGCATCGGCCTCTCTTTGAGTAAATACTTCCGACATCTGGAGATTTTCGGACCTTCGGAGTTGCTTTCGCCTTCCTACCCTCAAATTGGAACTTCACCAAATTCATCGTCTCACCTGTGTTCTTTGATGCTCGATCCGGTCCGCGCCAATCTGAGATCCAAGGTTGCGGTTGGTGCTTTATGTACTTATAAGAGACTTGTAAATTCTGTATGAATACTCGTTGAGCCCAAGCTCTTTGGCCCACATGGACTCATCACCCACATCCGCTTGGATTAGTCTCATTTCTGACCCAGCCGTCTACCGAGTGGTCCTCATCGGGGCAGTTGTGATGGCCCTTATCATCGTAGTTACGCATGCTTTCCCAACGCGCATGATCACCACTCTGGACTATGAAATTCAGCAACTAAGCAAACTTTACTACGAGGCAGTCGGTGCTCATCTGCTCGACTTTCGGCAGCAATTCGACGACGGGATTTCCAAGCAATTTTTGGCGTATGTCGTCGTTTCCTCGTTGGACTGTCTGCCTAACATCCCGGACTAGGCTCGACGACGAGGCCCGCAAACTCCGCATCAAAACTCTGGGTCTCACTGCCCATCCGTTCCGCTGGTGGTGTAGCGAGTGCTACGCACTGGTCAATGGCCATTCCTTCGCCATTTGGAAATGCACCTGGAAAACCAAGGCCCTGAAGAATAGAATACAGGTCGGAGCTCACGATTAGTTTCAATTTTTGACATTGACTTGACATACACTACAGTTGATCATAGAAGCAAAAGCACAGGATTTGAACACGGCCTTTGCGGTCGGGGTATCTCCTTCTAGACAGCTGTGGCTTCGCCGAAGAGGGTCTATGTGGGTCTAGGTTGCTGGGCAGTGCACATTCGCGTTTGCCTCTGGTTGGTTGCTTGTCCTATGCTTTCGTTGTTATCTTACTGCTCTGTTCCCTGTAATTTCTTTTCTACATATACAGTTCACCGAGATTGGCATAAATGCCGTGCAGTGATTTTTTTTACTTGTTATGTATATATATTATCCATCGTTTGAAAATTTGTATCGTCGACATAATCATATACATTGCCGAGATAACCGATGTCGAAAGATGTTCTCCTTGTGGAAGGCGATCCATGATGCGATTCTTCGCGAGTAGTATTGTATCCCCTTCAAGTATAAGCTGTTGAACATTCGGCAACTTGAAGCTGTTGAACCAGCACAGACCAGCGCGTGACGCGGCCTGAGCACTGCCCGATGAGAGCAACGAATGCGACATACAAACAAAAAACACATTCCACAGCGTATGCAATATTCATTTGAATAAACTTCTTCGTGGAGTCCGATAGAAATCAGGGGAGGGCATTTCAAATTCAAATAAGCTCTCCTTGCATATTTTGGCACACGCCTCCCCTCTGTAAGTTCCGCACGATTCCGACACGGGACGTCGGTGGTTGTATGAACCCAAGGTACGAGGCCGGGGGCCGAACGCGTAAAGTGATGCGGAGCTTGCGTGATGAGTTGAACGGCGAACTTGTCCTGCATTTTCCGGTATTGGAAGCACACGAAGCAATTTCTTCTGCGTCACCCTGGCCCCAAAAGGCAACCAAAAGGGAACCTGATCTGACGGCGACACATGGTTCCACCTGCGTCGATTAAGCGTTTTGAAAACACGCTTCTGCGTCGTGTATGACCCAAGTCGAACCTGATGGACAATTTAGATTCGCCTGACGGCAGCGTTTCAATTGTGTCGTCGATCTTGCGGCCAGAAACGGTACACACGAGCTAAACACTACCAACGCGGGCCCGCTGAGTCTCCGCATATAAGCGGAGTTCCCCGCGATTTGCATTGACAGGGCGTAAGCTAGTGACGGGGCCTATATTTGAACCCATCGGGAGCACGGCGCGTTCACATTACTTGATCATCGGAGATTGATTTTTGTGAGAACCCCTGGCAATTTGGAGTTTGAGTGGCCCGACGTTGCAGAGGGAAGGAATCGATCTAAATTCAACAGCCTGAGTTGAGCGCAAGACGAAAACAAAGCACGGCTCAGAAACAGATCGGTTAGGCCGCACTAAATACCATGTTGGACACCGCATTCCGATACAACATACGGCAAAGCATATCCGTACCGTCGGGGCTACTATATGCTGCCGTGGAGCATCCAAAGAATGTTCTTTGTCACTCCCGCGACGTGATGCACAGGTTGGCAGATGTTCTGAGTGCTCTCCCAGGCTGCATGACGCGTCAGGTACGAATCCGGGCAGAAATCAACCACTGAGGCATTAACTGGAGACAACTGCCGTCGGGCAAGTAACAAACGGCAGTCATAGAGGGAGGTGACTCAAAGACTAATTAATCTGGTACAACATCAGGGAGTGGTCGCGGCTGGAAGTGATGGAGACGAACCCATGTGCACGAACCACAAACCAAGGGAGGCCGGCGGACCCGGGGCGACCCGACGCTGCCTGCATCTTTGATAAAGTATGAAACAGGCTATGCAGCTATTCTCGTCAAGCGGACAAGATTGCGACCGCGAAGATACAAGCTTCCCCAGATCATCAGCCTAACCGAGCGAAGACGGCCCAGGTTCGGAACGAGTCCAGGTCGTCGGGAGTTGATATAGGTGTATTTGAGCATTGGAGAACTCGCCGAGCGGTCCCCATCTGTCTTCGTGTGGACGTGCGAAGTATGCTTTCGACGAAGACAGAACAGAGGAGGGCAAGAAATTCGCGCATGCCCTCACGTCCCCGGTTTAGAATGGGTATTTGCCCGAGCGCAACTGGCCACCTTAGACGGGAGAAACCTCTGAGTTATGCCTGCTGTACGACGTGAGAGGCGACTGTGTGAGAGCGGATATTATATCCGCATCGTTCGGTTGCAATATGACCCAATATGTAGCCTGGCCTCGAGGATTTGCCAAATAGATGGTGGAGAATGGATTATCCAACGTGCCCGTCAGCTCGTAGTAAAAAGTGACGGATTTCCCAGTGATCCACCAGGAAAGAGCTATAATCAGGACGGTCGGAGTATACTTCCGGGTCGAGTCGGACAGTCGATCCTTTTCCGAAAATCATGGGAGAATGACCGAAATCATGGGAGGATAATTGAAAGTCAGGATCAACTAAGAATGTACCTCCTTCAAATCGACATCAGAATCGGGGCGGTCGAGGCCACAAGTCGATTATCTCATGACTTACCGTTTTCATTTTTAAGAATGGACTCTAGAATTGACCGAGAATGGACGACTTTGACCGTGGCCAATTACGACAGACAGAAGGACGAAGAACAGGCTCGGGGAAATGGTTCGGGCGTAGATCAAAGAATGCTGAGATCGTCCTTCTGTGAAAGTAGCAACAGAAAATCCCCGAGTCAAAAGTTGAGATACATTGAATGGGGATTGTCGGCGCGCCATATCGTTTAATCTTCCCGGAGCAAAGGTATTTGGCAACTTGAAGCCTTCAAGCGGGGATAGTTCTTGCCACCCGGCGGCCACAGTGATCACCGTGCTGAGCGGCTGTGTATCCAGTCGCAGTTTGAGGAATTTACAGTAGAGGCCAAAATCGAGGAAATCGGAATAAAAGGTTCTTGGGAGTTGGCAATGGCAGTAGACTGACGGCTGCTGGAAAGTGACAGCTGACGTGACAAAGATCACGTGAACGCGTTACTCACGCGCCTACCACCTGTCTTCCCTCGCCCACGTCTCAGCCTGCTCAGCAATCGGGATTTGGAATCCTCCTCTTTTTTTTGGCCCATTCGCTTCAGAATCATCACCCAGGACTATCTGAAGGTCGTCTCTCTGGGACCTGAGGCATCCCAGGGGAGAAACAAAAACTGGAAAGAGTGCACGAATACCAACCTTTTGTTCGCTTCACGCTGCCACGACAGAGGCGTATCAAATCCGACGGACGATTCTACCGCTTGAGGGGAATCCTTCGGTATGATGGCTCATCCTTCAAAGCAAACGTGTCTTGATGCATTTTATGTATCAGACCATAGGTTGGGGTAAACAGGACAGAAGGCTTCAAGGCACAAGGTCTCAATCTCAATAACAATTTACGCGGTCGACCCGCTATTAAACAGTACCCATAAATGTCCGTAATGACGACGCCAAAGCGGTCTGGCCCTCGGTCAGTGGTGGGGACACCCCAATCCTCCCAGCGCACCCCGCGACGCGTCATATCTGCTCCATTGGAACCGTTTCCCCGTGAAGAGCCAGCTGATGTCTTCTGGGACGACGACCGCAGTGATTTGGATGGCGAAGTTGACGAGGAGGTAAGTGGCGGCGCCACGTCCATATATGCATACTCACAACGCACCAGTTTAATGAGGCTCTCGACGCCGTGCGTGCCTTGCATTCACGCAAGTGTCTGTCCCTCAAGCGGTTGTTGGAGCGCGCCCACGCTTCATCGGCCGCTCAGCTGCACGCGCTGCAGGCCGAATTACAGATGCTACGCGATCAGCCACCCTCCGCGGCCCCTTCTGAAGAATGTTCCTGCAAAAAGGGCTACTGGAGTGGATATTCCCTTCCAGATGATGATCTCAACGAGGAAGAACCTGTGCCTGGCTTCTCCGCCTCCACTATCCGCCGCCTCCCGCGCCCTGAGCGTAGTCGCCTCCTTCGCACCCTTCTCGATGCCTCTCTTCCAGGCGACATACCCCTGCAAATCCTCACCCTACAGAAGTACGCCAAGCTGTCGCATGACATCGTTGGGGCACTTGCACCCCCTCTTGCCCTGCGCGTCCTTCTTCTCATCCCCATACCCCACCTTCTTCTCCGCTGCGCCCTCGTTAATCGTCGCTGGTCGGCTCTCACACGACTGCCCGACCTCTGGCGGCAGCATTGCCTGCGCCTCACCCATGGCGATCCTCACCCGCCCACACCGCCCGCGTCCCCGGCGGGCTGGCTTCCGCTTTACCGCGCGCTGGCACGCCGCGAAGGTAACTTGCGTAGTGGCACCCCACAGGCGCTGCGCTTCCTTACGCCGGCCCACACTACGTTTACCACGGTCCTCCTGCTCCGTGGACGGCGTTTGATAAGTGGCTCGTACGATGGTACCATTAGATTCTGGGACGTGCCCGCCGGCGAGCTCGTGCGCTGCCTTGAAGTCGGTAAACCCGTCAGCTGTGTGGATTACCTAGCCGGCGAGGGTGAGGCATATCCGTCCCTGCATTGTCTTCGGCGCTAACGTCGCTCGCTCGCACAGAGGTTTTCGTGGTGGGATTCCACGACGTTGGGTGGGTACACTGTGCTATATTTCTGCCGCTATACCATGCTAACACCTACTGCAGCCGTGTGCACCTATTCTCTGCCATCACGTACACGCCGCTGCAACAGCTCGCGGGCCACCTCAACGGCATTCGAGCTGTCGCTCTGAGCTCCAAAAACCTCGTTAGCGCGGGGGCCGACAAGGTGGGTTCCTTGATTACAGCGACCGTCTTCCCCATGTCGTTTGTATCTGAAATTTCAGCGCTGACGGTGCGTACAGGCGCTCGTTTGCTGGGACTGGCGTGCGGGGAGCAAGATTGTGAGGTTTGGGCAGCAGACCACTATCAATGTCGGTGTACAGATCGTACAGGGTGGGTCTTGACTCTTTCTCTCGCCCCAGTCTATCCATTCCCAATGCCGTCGCAACGCTCGTTCTTGTTGCGCTCCACCCTCCCTTCGTGCTACCAGCGCAACTGTACTGACCATTTCCTATCTAGGTTCTGACCGCTCCGAGGGCGAGCGCGTAGTGAGCGTCACCATAGATGGCGTCGTCCGAGTGTTCTCGATTCGTACGTCGAGTAGCCTCTCTAAGTTTCAGCTCTCACTCGCCCGTCGCTGCCAGAACGCCGCGAAATGATATCACAGTTCCGGCTCGCTGAACTAGGCGGGGGCGATCCCGTGCTTTCAGCCAAGCTATGGAATGTGGGGCGTGCGCCGGATAATATGCTACAGTGCGTTCTGCGGTCCTGTTTTAGTATCAACCGCTGATGATTCGTCTTCATCCAGGTGGTTCGCAGCCAAAGGTACACAGATGACCGTGAGCTTCCCTCCTGTTGGCCAGTGCTCCCATTGCTGACCTGGATCCAGTGTGCGACCAAATCAGTCATTCTGCACCTGCAGTGGCAGGAAGGAGATGGGGAAATCGAGAGTGGGAGCGTACCTGGGGCAGCAGCTTCGGGGAAGAAAGACCAAGAGAAGGAAAACAAGGAGGATGCCTCGATGATGACATCGCCGACACCCCTGCCTTCCACGAAGCCGCGCACACGGACGACGTCTACGCGTGGGGGCGCACCTCTCGGAAGCTCGCCGCGGGGAGGCTCGCCGCGCGGAGGCACACCTGGTGCATCGCCGCGTGGAGGTGCACCTCTCCCATCGCCGCGTGGGGCTGCACCTCTCGCATCCCCACGTGGAGGCGCACCCGCGTCGTCTCCGCGGACCATCGCATCGGTGACCTCTCCGCGCGGTGGTGCCCCGACACCGTCGCGTCGCCCATCGCTCCTTCCGCAGAGCCCGAGTCAGCGTAAACGCCTGAGCTCGACCGTCAGCACCAGCAGCTTCGGGAACGAGCTCTCCACCTCGTCCACGATGACCGAGTCCCCGTCCACCACGTCCTCGTCGTTCACCGCCGCAGCGCGCGCGACACCCACGCCCTCGGCGCGAGGGGGCCTCCCGCAGCGCCGCTCGTCTCTCCTTCCGCCCCGACCGAGCGTCGGCTGAGCGCGAGCGTGAGCACCAGTACCAGCACCGGCGCTAGTCTATCGACGTCGACGTCGCGGCTCAGCTCGAGTGTCGGCCCGGGCGGGACTCCGAAGCTGAATCTCAGCACTTCGTCGAAGGGCCGCCTCAGTCTTGGCAGCACGGCCAGCGGGAGCCGCACACCCACGACGCCGAGCACGCGCACGGGGACGCCCGTGTCTGGGGCGCGCACCAGGACGCCGGCGTCGTCGGTCTCGGGAACTGGGCCTGGCACTGGCAGCGGGATGTTCTTCCCGATACGCTATGGACGTGCCGCTATTTTGACGGCGCCGCCGAAGATTGTGGGTGTGGTGGAGACGCCTGACGTCGCTGTCGGTGCGGTGGATCCCCGCAAGAGGCGTGTCGTTACTGCTACGCGGTTTAGCTCACGCGCGGGGCGGATCGTCGGGTGTGTTATTTGCTGCTTGTTGCTTCTCGTTACTAATATGCCTGGTCCAGATATTCGTGTCAACCCATGAAGACAAGGAAGGCGAGGGCGTGAGGAACAAGAACGGGGAGATGCGCACCGTTACCCCTGTTGATATCGATCTTGCAGCGACGCCCCTCGGTGGCGTGTGGGGTGCGCTGGCAGTACCGCCGTACAGTGACACTAGAGGCTTGAAGGGCACGCTCCCGCCCAAGTTCACCGGGCTTGCGACGCCGGAGAAGAATCCCATGTCGATGGCGCTGTCGCACGAAGAGGTCGTCGTCGGGTGTGCGGACGGAAGTATTTAGTACGCGATTCCTTCCTATTTCTTACCTCATGCCCTTCTGACGCCGGTCTCTCCAGTGTGATGAATTTCTCTGGGTACGACTACGAGAAGGACGGGAGTTTTGGCGATGGGGAGGGCCGGATGGTAATGGGTATCGGGAGGAAGCTGATACAGAGGTAGGTGGGGGAGACAGTGGTTTTGACGAGTGGATCCTCACGCAGTCTTCTCGTCGGTGAGGGGAGGCATGGACTTGTAAAAATATTCGCTGCGTAATTTGTCTTTTCCCAATTCCTCTTGGAAGGATGGATGGATGGATTTCCCATATGTCTATGTCGCGGCACTCATTCCCTTTATCTTAGGTACTGTGCTAAAAAAAAATGTCTATTTATTTCGTGCCCCAGCTGTACGTACAATCGCGGATATATCGTGCCTGAGCCCACGTTCGGAAGGCTGGCAAAAATTTCGCATATTTCTTGCAGGACAACTTTATTACTCCACGCTCAACACGCGACTCCATAAATCTCTTGGTAGTCGCGCGGACTCTCGAGCCTACTGCCTTCCTTCGCAGCAGCGTCGGCCAGCGTGTTCCACTCCCTCGGGACAATCCAGAAAGAGATCTCGCACCCGCCGCCTGCACGATGGCCCATGGCTTCCGAGAGAGCCTCCCAGAGATCGCGGTTGGCCACCGGAGTGCCGTCTGACGTGCACCAGCCCGTCTGACGTGCACCAGCCGTTGCGGGCCCAGTTGCGCATCCAGGTCGTCGCGCCTTTGCCTACGTAGGTTGAATCCGTCACGATCACGACCTTCTTCCAGCCTTCGCCGTCCCACGACCGAAATGTGAGCGCTGCAATGGCGGCGCGAAGTTCTGCGCGGTTGTTGGTGTGGGTGTAGGCCTTCAGGATACGAAGTTATTGATTAAGTTGTGTCAGGAAAGTCTTCCAAACAGGACAAAATGGGAGACGACAAATCTCATGAATCTTACCTGTCCATATGGACCCTTCTACTCCAACGCGCTGAAGCACTTGCCTCCGGTAGTGGTGTTGAAAATGCGAATCCGCCGCGCGGCGCTGCTTGACCGTTGGAAGCGCACGCGCCGTCCGTGTATATCATCATAGTCTCGATATCTGGATTACAGAACCGCTCATAGGGAGAGTAATTACCGCGACCAGCTGGGAGCAAGGACGCGGGAGAGGCGTTCGAGGAAGGCTCGAATACTGTTCCAGTCCAGACGCCGTTGCTACAAAATATGCAAGGTCAATTCCGACTCGATGCACGGTGCATTTGCTCTGTAAAGCCCACTTACTTCCCGTTGCCCATTGCATCTTTTGCGCGAGTAACATATATGGCGGCGGCCTCTTCTGGGGTAAGTACAATTAGCATAACCTTTTGGCAATGGATGGCTTGAAAGAAAGGGGGTATTAATGTGAAGTGTTAGGAACATGGTTATCGCCTATGGTTGCAAACCAAGTACAAACAACCCATTGAACTGGGTGACCTTCTAACGCGTCATCCCAACAGCGGCTAGTGTTGCGTGAAATAGGTTTCCGAAATTTACATGTGTAAATTTACCTGGCTAATTAGCGGCTAATTTACCCGAATGTTGGGAGAGGTTGAAAAGAGGCTGTAAATTTGGGTAAATTAGCAGACCGGCCGCCGAACTGCACCAAAGACTCGGTCGATGCTACTGAAAACACGGAATCAGAAACAGTGGCCCTCGAGACCATCGATCCCACAAACGATGTCTGGATTGGCTTAATAACGGCCTTCCTGACCTCCGCAGCACACCTAATCGACAATTTGATCTTGCAGCCGAGTTCGACATCAAGCAGTACTTGCACATTCTAAGCGAGTGGCCGCTAAGCCCCGGATACCAGTAAATCGGACAGAGAACTCTGGATGGAAAGGGTGTTTAGGTCAGTTTGAAAGCAGCAGCAGATAGTGTCGCCCCACTGACGGAAGACAAGTGCCAGAACTGAGGAATTTTCAATTTGACGGGTAAATCAGGGTAAATTACCCTGGTAAATTAGTGTTTGCGGCAATTTTACAGGTAAAATAGCGAAAATTTTCCTCCGGGACTCCGCCCCGGACCCCGTCTGCTTGACCGTAATTTACACGGGTAAATTAGGTTAAACAGGACCCCTCCGGGGTCTACGGTAATTTACCCAGGTCAACTAGGCCTCCGGCCTATTTCACGCAACACTAACAGCGGCTTGTCGATAACTGAGGGTGGGACTGGCTAACAGTTGGCCCTCCGGAGGCTGTGTCAAACGAAGACCCAAGTCTGCAAATATTATTGCGCCTGATCTCGCCTGATGGTCAACTTATGTGTGGCGGGAAACCACAACTTGCCGGCCCTCGTTCGCCCCTACACCTGGCGTGAAATTAGCATCACCTTGAACGATGGCATGGATGTCAGATTTGAATACAGCGAAAGTTTGCCCGGCCATTTGCAAACCTTCTTATCAAGACATCGAATGTCCGCTCACTAGACGTCATCCTACTCAGTTTATACGACAACACAACACCTGCTAATATTCTTATGCGAACCTCGAGAAACTTCACCAACGTCACACATGCTTCCATCTCTTGCGTTCTGAGGACCGAGTCTCAAGCAATTTTTGACATCGTTCATCGTATATCTCCCTTCGTTAATCACCCTCAAAGCCGACGGCTGTCTCGGGTAAAAAATTCCTAGACGGGTCGGAGTATCCCGTTCCACCGCTTCGCCACATCGCTACGCGTTTCTGCAACAACCCTCTGATTATAATTTGTCTGAATTTGGAAATGCTGGAAATGGCGGGTGGGGACAATTACCAATTCTGGCTCGAAAATGCGCGCGATATCTCGGCAGAGCCTGATGCTGAACGTGTGTGGTGTCTCGAAAGAATGCTTTTCCTTAATCATCTGAATCCCGCAAATTGTGGCAACCACGGCGCAGGCATAGAGTTCCTAGAGACTCAACCTAGAACTAGTAGAACGTGAGCCTGTGCCGCTGCTGAACATCCTGCAGAAGATCAATGTTTCATCAAGCTTTACAATTGAAGATTGCGAACAGCTCTCCGATTTTTGACGCAGTGAGAAACTGTTCTGGTCAATGAAATGCGGCTGGAAACTCATGCAGGAAGACTCTGGTCCGCCCGCTTCATTCAAGGAACTTGGCGTGAATTTGTCAATGGATGTCGATGAATTCGGCAAAATATTGTGCACAGTGCGCCGACAGCGGTCTTATCATTGGGCGCCTTGCAATATTGAGGCGTGGTGAAAGGTCGAGGCCAAGGGACAGATGGTTGAAGAATTAAGTGGTTTTGATGATGGATGCATTTGGAAAGTAAACAGGCTTCTTCCGATATATCGTTTCGATCAAGGCGAACCAACACATTACATACTACGGCCCAGATCTAATCATTCCGTAAAATCGACGAAGGAACAGAGGAAAAGATATTTATAAGACTATCGCAAGGATGAATTTCTGGCTACACGACAGTGAGCCCCGTTAAATCTCCCACCACTTGCCGATGCCCTTCCATTCCTGCCACGATGGCGCAGCGTACGTCTTCCGTACGACCTCCACTCCATTCTGACGCTCCACCTTGAATGTGGCTTGGTTTTTCCAGGACACCGATTCGAGCGTCGAGATGAGCTCAGCATACCTTTGAGCTGGGGCTGAAAGTGTATCGGAATCGTCCGCCGTGTCAAAAAATAGATGTCGCAGTGCTGGCGCGTGAGAGAGTAGTTCGGCGAGCAGGTCCTTTAAATTCGTCAATACGACCGAAAAACGGGGGGAAAGAATCTCACCGTCGACAAGACGGATAGACTTCCGCATGGGACGCAAAATTCGGCGAGTGACTGAAATTCAGTAAAAAAACGGGATGGTGCATTGGTCTGATCGTCGTTCTTGAGATCGAGAAGGAGCTCGTCAAACTCTCTGGGAACCCAGGGTTCGTTGAACTCCAGGACCAGCGCAAGGCGCTCGACTATCGACCCGCGGAGACCGTTAAGTATTGTGCGATATTTGATGACATTAAACCCGGCCTGGATAACGAGTTCTTTGAGATTATCACACGTCGACTAAAACAATCCGGAAATTAGGTTGGTACCATCGAGTTAAACAGGAATGGACGGACTCTGTCGAAAAAATAGGCCAAGGAGTAGATATCACTGGACACCTCGTTGCCTGCTATGGTGCCAACTCTGATCTTAACCGTCTCGAGAACGTCCATAACTTCGTCTGAGAAACAAGAGATTCCTGTCCTTGATTCGTTATAACCTGCCGATAACAATCTTAGTGAAGTGTAGACGAGAAAATTAGTTTGCGCACCACGAAATTTCGACAGTGATTCAGCTATTGCAACCTCTTCTTCCGAGGAATTTTCCGTAGTCGGCTGTATTGCATCTGCAGCCACCTCACGGCGCCAAAATGCCTCCCCGTCTCCACCCTCCATCTCAACAACTCGCACATTTGGACACTGGTCCCAAATTTCCGCAAGCGTCGGGTGGCAGAACCGAGTGACGACGTGAGTTAATTTGGGGTCTGGAAGAGGAGGTTTTTCATCTTCCCTTTCGCCTTTCATGTCAACCAATTCCTTGGCAATACGTGCATTGCATCCAATGACCTCGATGCGAACCAACGAGGGAAAACGATTAACGACCCTTCTGATAAGATTACCCGGAGTGCCGAAACCGAGCACATTGCGACTGCTGATGCAACACAACGAAAAATGCGTCACGTTGACGAACTCCGCCAGTTTTTCTAAGAGAACTCGAAGGGCGGGCATTTGGGGTATATATGGGCCTATCAGGGTTATATTCAAGGCGCGAACGGCCCCTGCCTTTGCTGGATCAGCTAGGAATGCTGTGAGTCGCTCGGCGGTGCGTGTGCTGGCTTTTGGTTCGGCTCCCAGGACCATATTAACCTCGATCCATGTGTAGGGCCGCGTTAATGCCAGGAGATTGTGGTTTCCAACAAGACAAAGATTGTCTAAAGATGGAGAATTGGATGCGACATGGGTCCAGAATAAGTGAGATGACCTCTGGAGAGAGATCCAGCAGAGCTGTACGTAGCCTTCGGGCCGCTACATCAGAGTATTGAACCAATGAAACACGTGAGGTGTTGAATCACTGCTAACCGTTTTCTCTAAGTCTGGGCGATATTTGAGCATTAATCTCTATGCACCACGCGATAAGCTCTGGAGGAATACATCATATCTGGTCTATTGAACGTCTCGGATTGTTCGCAGGCATTTGAGCATTCCCTTTGTCTTCCAATAATTCACTGTCCAGGGGGGGCGGGTCTGGACCCACTTCCAAATCATCACAATCGAATCCGCTTGGCACTAGCTCTGCATCGCAAACAGGTCCAGATGGGTCCATATCCACACCATCCCTTGATTAAACCGAATACGCGGGATTGAACCACAAGTTAAACCGGAATCCGACAGCGGACTTTCCGTCCCCCGACAATTTCAATTCAACTATTCTGCATCGCATGCCATTCTAATGGTTTTTCCGTCCGAGCGGCTTCAATATTTCTGTTCTAATGCGGTGTTAGTTCCTGGTGGACCCACTGGCACAAGATAAGAAGGTTCGCCCGAGGAACCTTGATAACATCAATTGAATTCAACCGTCGTCCTCGTGGAGCCTTGAAGGCCTGGACTCGGGAGAGCTACAGTGTCTGCAGGATTGTGGGTCCCGGAGATTGAATTTTGCCGATGACTTACCAGGTGGACCCACAACTTGAGACAGTTGCCTTTGCTTTGTAACAAGAGTTCATTGGCTTGCACCGGATTTGCCGCGAAACGCGCGCGGAACTGCTTCTCGGCTGGTTCGATGATCTGGGCCTGGACTCCTTATTTACGACACTTATCACCCGCTTGCCACGGATCCTGGTCCTTCCATGATCTTAGCCGAAACTTCAAGACCTCTGCGAAATGTTTTGTTGTAAACCAAATTTATTTGAGCACGGACGCAGCCCCCTGGCAGTGGTATGTTTTGAACCAACCATAGAGAACTAGTGGTAGTGGACCCACACTCCTGACCCCAAGTGTTGGGAGAGTCCTGGTGCGGCATCTTGTTATCTTGGACAGATGCGAGCGACCTGAAACCATTTGCTTTTGACCATCAACCGCCGTCCCCTAATAATTATTGATCCGGTTCTGCAGTTCGCCCTCAACGCTTCGCAAAGCACGTAGCGGGCCATCACATGAACAGCCGGAAAGAAAATACGGAAGAGTGCTAGTGCCATGTTTTCTATGGAAATTTCCGAAAGCCTTGATTCCATTCCTACTGACCGGGACATGTCCACGTCTAAAACACAAGTTACGATCATGGTTGTGCCGAAGTTCCATCACAGAGCCCGAAACTAGCCTATTCCATAAACCAATGAAAGTATCATTGTTGAACGACGGGACCAAGTAAGTAAACAACTTGTGTCGCATGGAAATGCTACAAGCCCAGTAGTCCCCGTTAACTCTCCCACCACTTGCCGATGCCCTTCCATTCCTGCCACAATGGCACAGCGTACGCCTTCCGTACGACCTCCACCCCATTCTGACGCTCCATTTTAAAAGTTGCTTGATTTTTCCAAGACACCGATTCGAGCGTCAAGATGAGTTCAGCGTACTTTTGAGCTGGGGCTAAAAGTGTATCGGAATCGTCCGCCGCGTCAAAGAATAGATGTCGCAGCGTTGGCGCGTGAGAGAGCAGTTCGGCGAGCAGATCCTTTGAGCTCCTCAGTACAACGGAAGTGCTTGGAGAGAATTTTACCGTGGACGAAACAGATAGGCTTCCGCATGGGACGCGCAATTCAGCGAGTGACGGGAATTGGGCGAAAAAATGAGGTTGCGTGTTGGTTTGATGATCAAGAAGGAGCTCGTCAAACTCTTCGGGAACCCAGAGTTCGTTGAACTCAAGGATTAGGGCAACGCGCTCGATCACCGACCCGCGCATACTCTCTACCATTTTGCGATAGTTTTCGACATCAAACTCGCCCTGAATAATGAGTTCTTTGAGATTCTCACAGGCGCCCTGAAACAATCGAGAATTATATTTAGACGAGGGAGTAAGTGCTGCAGAAATGGACGGACCCTGTGGAAAAAATTAGCCAAGTGCCAGATATCATCGGAGGTGTCGTTGCTCGCGGCCCCAACTTTGACATAAAGCCTCTCGAGAACATCCATGACCTCGTCGGACAGGACGATCCCCGATTCTGACCCTGTATAACCTGCCGAGAACAATGTCAGTGGAGTGCCGACGAGGAAAATGATTTGCGCACCCCGAAATTGCGACAGTGATTCAGCTATTGCTACCTCTTCCTCTGACGAGTTTTCCGTAGTCGGCTGTATTACATCTGAAGCCACTTCACGGCGCCAAAATGCCTCCCCGTGTCCTCCCTCCATCTCAACCACGCGCACATTTGGACACTGGTCCCAAATGTCTCCAAGGGTCGGGTGGCAGAAACGAGTGGCGACGTGAGTGAATTTGGGGTCTGGGAGAAGAGGTTTTTCATCTTCCCTTTCGTATTTCATATCCTCTAATTCTTTGCTAATATCCGCATTGCATCCAACGACCTCGATGCTGACCAATGAAGGCAAATGATTAACGACGTCCCTGACGAGACGACCTGGAGTGCCGAAACCGAACACATTGCGACTCCGGATGCAACATAACGAAAAATGTGTCACATTGGCGAACTCCGCCAGCCTTGTTATGAGTACTCCAATGGCGGGCATTTGGGGAATATATGGGCCCATCAGGGTAATATTCAAGGCGCGAACGGCCCCTGCCTTTGCTGGCTCGGCTAGGAATGCTGTGAGTCGCTCGGCGGTGCGTGTGCTGGCTTTCGGTTCGGCTCCCAGGACCATATTAACCTCGATCCATGTGTAGGGCCGCGTTAAGGTCAAGAGATTGTGGTTTCCGGTGAGGCAAAGCGCATTCAGTGATTGTGAATCGGGCGCGAGATAGTACAGGATAGAAGACACGACTTCTGGTGAGAGGTCAAGCAGAAGCGGCATCGCAGCGGATCCAGTGAGACGGTGTGGAGGAGATGACCGGGCTGAGGGAATGCGGGGGGAGATGAGTGAGCCTGGCTGTTGAGGTGGGTCCAACGGCGCCGAGCGTCAGCAGTTTGGGTCCAACGCACATGTGCGCCACGCGTATCCGAACCTAAACTGAAGTTTTGACTTAACCCCATTTGCGTTCAATGATGGGTGTGCACGTGTAAGTAATCACTAAGTTGAGCCAGGTAAGTTATCGTTTTTTGCGACCTTTCGGACAGGGTCCGACAGACGCCTCGACACTGAGCTCGATCTTGTAGGTTGTCGCCGCTTCAAGATGCTTGGTTGAACCGCGCATTCTCGCTCAGGGATTACGTCTCTGGGCTTTTGACGAGTCGTTGTTGAACATTCGGCATCTTTTCCCAATGGCAGTAACCCCTGCAGCTATTCTCCACCTTACTTATTTAGGCAGTTGAACACGAGCTCCGTTTCCGCGCTAGCCACGGACGAGGATGTCAGATCACTTCCTGAAATCGGTAGGCTTTGATTTAATGTTCGTCGCGCCCACAAAAATGCACGGACATCATGAATTCGCCGGCATCGCGCTCTTCGAGAGGGATAAATAGGCCACCCATCGGTATGTATCCTCATTTTGAGCCTGCAATTATGTTGGCCGCAACTCTAGCTATTATTCTTCTCATCACACATGGTCATGGAGCCCTCCTCGATCTTACGTCCAACAACCGTCGTGCGCCTGTTCCTGGACTGCCTGACTGGAGCCAAGCAGGCTACGAAAAGGGCCTTAAGCCTCTTCCAGACGACTCCCTTGTTGCCAAAATCATTGCGGCCAGCCAACTTTCGTCTGTATATGGTGTGGTCGCAAATGATGGGCAGGACGATACGGATGGTCTCCAGAAAGCAATCACGGGTACTTATTTTTTTGGTGAACTTTGATGTAACCTCGACCGAGTTTGGGCTTAGATAACCCTGGAAGCGATGGTGCTTTCACACTTATTCAATTACCCCCCGGGACAATCGACCTCTCCCACCCCATCTATTTGTCCTCCAACTATCTGATCTTGCGCGGGCTGGCAACGATCCCATCCTGGGTACGATTCTGTCGTTTACACCCGATATCAACACCCAGTACGATGTTCTGACTTCGCCCGGTGGAGATGAGGTGAGGAATTCGATCTTCAATTCTTCTAACCTTCCAACACTATCGCAGTGAGACCTAGACGGGATGCTCTTCAGCTGGTCTTTCGAAGAACCTGCAAATACGAAGTCCGGGATGAAACAAGTCACAGGTAATGCGACAAGCGGCTGGTATGTTTCTCAGCCCCCTTCATGCAGCTGGACAATTCAAACCTGCGTAGGTTGTGGTCCGGCCGTTCGATATTCCACGTTGGAAGCAGATCAATCGCCCCAAAATTTGCAACTCCTGCTTCTTTGGCACCCCCAAATCGTGTTGATCTTTTCTACGGTAGTGTGAATTATCATTGGCGGTTAGTACCTCCCCGTTATCATCCACATGTCTGAGATTTCTGTTAGCAATGATTCGGTCTGGGTCTCTTCGTGCGAGTTTTCTCGCACTGCATTGACATTCTTTGGCAGACCATCAAAGGCTATATGGCGGATCAAACAATGGAGATCGCAGGTTTTGCCGGGTATTCATTTCTTGATTCTCCAGTACACCACATGTCTTACCCTCAGCCTCTAGCACTCGGAAAGTGTATATCGACGCCCAAAATAGCTCCTGGGGAGCGTCATCTGGAACAGACATATGGATCGGTAATATTTTCCTGTGTTATCATGCATTGTGATTAAATTTTCGTTTACTTCAGGTGCTCCTGTACGAGCATACGGTGCGTACACTAGCTTGATTACAGATTTTTGCTATAATAAGGATGCAGACTACGACAGCTGGCAAGTGCAGGATAAAGATTATTACCAAAACGAATATATGTTCCAGGTGAATGTCGAAACCTTGCAGTACACTTCCTTCATCACACTGAAACCTTTTCAAGGATTGGTTTACGGCAACTGGATCTGGGGACGACGATCTAGGTCATTATATCGAACTTGACCATGACCTCGAATTCCATGTGTACACAAACTCCGTTACCGGGGGATCCCCGCAAATGCAGGGTGAGACGATTTACACAAAAGTAAGAAACAACACTCTCCCTTGTTCTCCCGAATCTTCTCCTCCTTATGGTACACGCCAGGTGATGCCAATCGATGATCCTGTCCATCATGTTGGAATCGAGAATCTTTATATGACACAGCCCATGCCGTCATTGTCTGTTGTCAACGGTACGCATTATCCCGCGTATCGAGTACGGCTCTCACTCTGGACGACTGTTTCATTCAGCGACCGATAATTATGGTAACATGGCGCCGGCCCAGGCAATGCACGTGAGTAGGACCCGGACACTGCTAGGTTGAACCGAGACCTACTGCGTTTTAGGGTGTCGTCTTTCGTTATGCTCGAGATTCATGGATCAGAAACATTCGAACATAGTAAGTGAAGATAATGGTTGTTTGCTCTTTCATCTCATCTGTTGCCAAGTATGACCGGTTCACACCCAATCGCCACAGAGGTAGAAACATGATATGAACTCGCATGTCCACGTTCTAAGTCGGATGTCTCAGGCTGCGCGACATATCCAAATCCAGGACAATTACTTTGACGGTACATCATTGCTATTGTCATTTTCCGGAAGCTAACGCCAATATCAATGTTCAGGTTCGTGGAACAAGGTGCGCTACTACATTTCTTCCGCGAGGAAAAATCTGACAACTCAAGGGTGCTGGGGGGAACGGGTATCTTCGTGGTAGCAGAGTCTGGGACAGTCTTTACTACAACAACACCTTGCGGTACCGTATCATTCCTGCAATTGGTGTCCGGACCTGACATAATTGATTCAGGAACCTGCGCCACTTCACGTTCCAATGGTTTGTGATTGAAACCTCACTTATTCTTCATTTACACATCCTCGTTCAATTAGGTGTGCGATGCGCAATGTAGCGACAATGCAGAATATGACCAATGATATGAACATGCATGGTGGCTATGAGGGCCATAATTTGCTCGAGTTGAACTATGTATCGGTGCCATATAGTCACCGAGCAGGCAGGTGCGTTCTGTGTGCATCCTTGACAACCCTAAACTGACAGAATATTAGCTGCCTGAATCATTGCGGAGGTGAAGGCGGCAGTAAAGAAAACGGGACGTGGGCACCCATATATTGGTCTGTCCACAACAGAATTGTGTGTCTGCTTAAAGTTATTTCATTTGCGCTAGGTCTACGGGGAGCAAAGCAAGTAAATGGAGTGGGGCAACCGGGCCGCAGAACGTATTTTATCGGTAAGCATCGCTTTGAAGTAGTCAACTATATTTTGATTGATATCCGTGTATGCTCAAAGTGAACCAACTTTCATTACTCTGCTCTTAATTTGACTTTTCTTGTCTCTCGCAGGCGTTTACTCCTGGGTCGGATCAAGTTGAATATCAACCCGTGAGTCAACTTGTGACTACAGATATGCGATCGTTAATGATTGGTAGTATTTTGCCCGCGACGGCTCTTTGTCCACGTATGTTTGGCAATTTGGATGGTCAGCTGCTTCACACTGGTCGAATAAGATATTCTGACGGTCAAGTAGGGATCGGAATAGCCCATCGGGTAGTCGTTATCAACACCTCTCAAACGATGGATCGGATCTTCTTGTCGACTGGGAAAATCACGAACAAGATGCGTTTATGGCTGAACCCAACGTCGGCGTAAACGGAGAGCTTACCAGCCAATACACAAGCCTCTTCTTCCGTGACGTCTCGAACGCAACTGGTATCACAACCTTTTCTTCGATCGCTGGATATGCCGACTGTTCGGGGAAGGTTTCCCCTAAGGTCGTTGGTTATTATCTGGGATCGTAAGCGAACACATTGGATCTGTTCTCTATTTATGATGCTTTCGTAGTGCGGCTACACGCGGATGCCTACCTTGGAGCACAGATGCAATCGACACGACCACCTTTACCGTTGGTAATAGTAAATATCCGAGACACATGGTCCTTATAGTTTGGCATTTAGCATGTCCTCTACGCATACGCCACATTAGCGTCCAGTGGCACAATTTCATTAACCACATCTCAGCAAGCACAGGTCAAAAATATCGTTGCACTCAAAAGCACGGCACCAGATTTGAAGGTTTTCATTGCCGGTACTTCTTTCATAATTGTTTAAGTCGCGTGTTTACTGTTCGCAAAGTTGGAGGATGGGGCCTTGGAGTTGACGCGTCACCACTGGTGGCAATTGCAACGTCAAGCAGCGCCCGCACAAAATTCGGAACGTCAGCCCTGGCATTGCTAACGAGGTTGGCCGGCCCGTCTGTTCACTGCCTGCCGTATTGACTGCAGCTGTAGCCTCGGCGCTGATGGGATTGACATTGAATGGACACCATGCGTCGGAGCCACCTGCATCTCCGCGACTCAATTTTCCACCATAGCATCGGCCGTTAAAACTGGCATTGGTTCCAACTTTCTTTCTCTCTCGACGCCCAGCCCATTTTGGTCCGTTGAAATTTGGTTTTTGACACCTTGTGACGCCCATTTTCTTCAACTTAGGTCCCTCGCTGGCATAAACACTGTAAGTCCTCGCGGTTGGTGATTATTTGACTATACTCATTTTGTATAGGTAACCACCAACCTGGCAAAGATTGGTATGCATGACGCAGATAATATGCTGTCCGATACTTTATGACTGCGGCCACAGTCGAATTCATTTCGTTGATTACGCATCAAAAATCTACATTTACTGATCAAGATGCCAACGATATCGATGTTATTCAAACTACGGTCAAGCAGGCGCAATCTGCAGGCATGCCTCCGAATCTGTTGTTGTTCGGTATTCCATTCTATTCTAGGTTCCTCATTCCACCTCTGTACAATTCAGTCAGTTCATATTTCATCCAGGCCTTTGGGAAGCTCCACGCTTCAAAGCACCTGTTTGGCCCAAACGGATTTAGCACAAGGCACATATCCCTATTTTGCGGTCGACTCAATTTTGAATGACTACACTTACGATTCCGATGCGTATGTTGATCCCCCTCTCATTATCGCATTGCCTAAAGTCAGGTCTGAAGGTACTCTGAGTTAAGCGCAGATCAAGCGACCTCAGTTTCTTGGTTCACCATGAGTGACGGCTCACAAATGTCATCTGACTCTCCATGGTCGGTCTCGTTTCGCGCACGTCTTTCCCAGAACCTCTGCATGGGGGGTGTTAGCGGTTGGTTTTTCCATCACGGCTCTTAGTTGACCATTCAAATCTTCCTTTTGCCTAGTGTTCAGCCTTGATCAAGATAGCGAGAGTAGCGAGTTAACAAACGCCATTTATGCCCCGAGTGGATTAGTTCCAACACCGGATGAAATCGTTTCTTGTACCGTGTTGCTCTTTACGTTCTTTCATCTATTTCCTGATCATATCATATAGCGATGTCCATTCAAGCCCTTGACAGCGCCGGTTTTCTGCAAGACGGTGCTTATGTAAAAGGAACACTCGTTTCTCTTCATGTGTTCTAAAGCGTTGCAGGATGGCTTGAGTGCTCAACTGAATAATCAATATCCGTTCCTCGATGCTCAAGACATTTACCGTATCCTATTGCTGGGAGCACTGCAAATTCAAACCCAACTCAGTAATCGCCTCCGCCTATTTCTAACGGAGTCGGAGCTTTCCGTGGACAAATTCGGCCTGTATAAAACTTGGGAAGGGAAAGCTGCCAATTATCAGGTCCACTCTCCGTTACTTGGTAGGATCCTCTGCTGACCCACTTTAGCTCGCAAATGCGACAGGGACTGCCAAACAGTTCTGGCTCTGCGAGTATGAATATCACCAGACCATTCTTATTGCTGAGCTAATCTATTCAAGGGGTGATGGATTGACTTTATCGAGCTGTCCAGGGTCGATTATTGAAGATGCTGGGATCGCTGGTAGCCCGCATCTGACCAGATTCGATACTGTCAAATGGTTTTTGGATGATACTGACGGTTTTAAACAATATCTCAACGAGAGCCTTGGAATCAACACTGATGATCTGGTGGTGGATGGCTCATTTTATTTAACACGTCTCGGTGGGCATTTCTTAAACATGTTTCCAGACACACTCGCAAACGGAATTATATTCAGACGAGTCTTGCGCTCCTCCAGTTCCACCAAATGGTCCTGACCCTAATACTACGGGCAACGGAACCCAGCGTTTTCCCATCTCTACGGTTGAACCGCACCCAATTTCAAGACGTATATGCACGACTCGACGGGCTTTTGGTCACAGCATCATTCAAAACGTCGAAATTCCGTCTCCCCTACGCTGAAGAAGAAGACATCGGAGGACTCCGATCCATATGATCCTCCGGAAGGTTGCCGTACTCTGTGGTAAGTCAAAAGCGGATATATATCAGTACTCTTTGACTCATAATGATCCACACAGGACGGGACTTCGCCTCATTGACCCCGACACCTTCTTCCCTAATCCTGCGAGCATTATCCAAAACTTTGTGACTAGCACTGGTCAGGATAGTTACAAACTTGTGCGGGGCGATACTAATTTGATTCCAAATAATTCCGTCACTCAGGTCACAAGTCTGGCTCATACGCTTGATGCTGATCCCCTCAATCTAATAAGCCTGCTGCATGTGTATCTTCGATTTCCTTGATTGTTGAGCCTTTCTGAATCGATCAGACAACCCTTACTTCTATCTCCTTGGCGAATCAAACGATATCCGATACTCTGGCATATATTCAGGAGGTAAATACTTCGAAAGCCTCCGACTGAGCTTAGATATGACAGCATATATTAGGTTAAACACGATGAATCGCTTCAAGGTGCGTATCCCGCTTGCAGTAAAAAGATCAACAATATATAAATAAATGGCAGCCGCGTTTGATCAGGCTCATGCCCGCGAATCAGTGGGGAAGATCGTAGGAAATATTGCCGTACGCAATCTCTTCCTGGTGTAAGGGTACTGCAATCAACTCTAATTCTGTTTACAGCTTTTACTTCTCGGCTTTGTACCAGGAGGTGTGTCATCGACTATCGTTTTTTTCTTGCACCGATAGTAACAGTTGTCGAAGTGGGGGAAATTACCGATATCATAGACGGCGGTGTAGACACATTCGCCACGATATCCAAGCTCATGGATGTTGCGACACTTGCCAAAACGCTCGACAAGGAGTCCGACTTGATCAAACTTTTAGGTGGTGGATTACGAACAGAAGAAGAGATTGCTGAGGCTGCTACTGCAACAGAAGACGCTCTGAGTGCCGATGTATTGGCGACGCGCGGAAAGCTCGGCTCAAGTATTTCAAAGGTGCAGGAAACCTATATGCAATGTGCTTCATCCAGTTTGAAGAACTGGGTGATGGATACGACGAAGCTAGGTTCTGCGATCAAAATTGTGTCGAAACGGAATTTTGCTGCTCCAGTTATTTCCCTCCATCAGAATTTTTCCGTTCCATCACTCTCTCCGTTCCATACTAGAGCCAGAAACACCGGCAACTGCGTCTTCCAGATTCAGGTCAGTTATTTCACGCCTGCATACGTTCGTACCCGACTGATGGCTTGCAAAGAAAGCTGTCGAACTCAAAAGATCATCGCCCATCTATCGGGCATTCTGCGAGGCAAACAATTTGCCAATGGAAATACCCAATGTCTTGCCCAATCCGACGAGCACAAAAACTATGAACTTCGCCGACTGTTTACCTATTTTTGAGGGGCGATGTCAATGTGAGTTCGTTTTTTTCTGACTCTTCAGACTTCGTATATTGATTCTAGAGAAAGGTGATCATCTGGTGGAGCGTAAGGATCGCATTCCTTCTAGCGATCAGTAATTCTTAGAGCCCTATCACACAGCCGACGAATTCACGATGTACATGAAACAAAAGCTCTCGAAAGCGGACTCAGGGGTGAGAGGGGAGACTTTGTGCCTAAACGCCCGACGAAATCTTAAACCACAGGCATTATGTGACGCTTTCGCCAGCATCGGCCGCAACACGAAGGCTGAACTAGTGGGAATATTGAATGATCCTAAGAGTGCGTAATTTCTTCGAAATCGGATTTTTAACGAACTCGATCAGACATGGCTGGACTATTTGGTACGCATACCCTTTAAATCAATAATCCACACTTCCTCAAACATTTCCAAAGGCGACAATAAGAGCGGAGGACGATTCAATCCCAATGCTATGAAAAACCAATTGATGGTATTTCCCCAGTGTTTGCATGCGTTATCGAGCATTGACTAGGACACAGAAATCGTTCAACACCGAAAAATCACTTGAGCAGGCCTTTGTAAGTGAAGTGCGAATTTATCTCCCCTGCCAGTATAAATCTCGCGTAGAAAAAATATGGTTTGGAGGGTCGCAACCTCATGTATGATATCGCAGGTGAGTTTTTGAGTAGTGTTTACAAATGGTTGTTGAAACCAGGTTCTACAGATGAACATCTTGTGCAATATTCGGCTGCTCGTAGCAGTGTGGCCGCCGATTTAGACCAGGCGATGCATTCAATGTACAGCGACATAGCCACTAAAGGCACTCCGGCTCAACTGAAAATCATGGGGAAATTGTGTCAGTTATCAGACTTTAGGTACCATCCCTATGCTGACCCCGTTCAGACACCCCGGATGTCAGAGGAAATGTCAGACCGGTGTTCGCTAATATCATCAAAGCCAACGAAGCACATTCCTCCGGAATCATAGACGCCTTGAAGAGCAACCTGGAGCCAACTGATGCTGAAACAGACCCGGATGATCCTCCCGAGGATGATAACAAGACTGACGACCAAAAAAGAAGTACTGCGAAACGAGCTCGGTCTAACAGTATTGCCTGTGGTACCTCTGCATCCAAGAAAAGTAAAGTGGGCTGAGAGATGCACCGTGTCTATGTAGTACATCTTCCATAATATTCCCATTTTTATTTTCCTGCTTGTTCAATTATGTTCGTTGGTTTTTTTTATCCGTCATGGCGACTAGAATAACCGGTGGCAAGCAATATAAAAATTCTGTGGAAGCCCGTCCGAATAATCGGTGACTTCCCGTAAGGTAAATTTATTCCTGCCGAATTTTTAGGGTGCCAGTGATGAGATCACTCCGTGCGATATTCAAGCTGTTATGGTTCCTGCAAGCAAAAGATTATAGTTTAATGCAAGGATTGAGACATAACTGACCTTGCTCTTTCTCGTGCCTGTGGACGTGCCCGACTGCCCACTGTCATCCTCTGCAATGGGTTGGACATGCCGGGAGATTTGCGGCACGACATGCCGACCTCAACAGCACGGAAATAGATTTCAAAGCGGTCTAAATGGTGGCTGAAATGGGTTTTGGTGAAGTTTGGAGGACTCTGAGATCTTTCCGGGCCTTATGATGGTGTTCCAGGCGTTGGGAGATGTTTGAGAGTGCGTCCCGAAGTCAGCCGAAGTGCCGGAAGTGACGATCAATGAATGGCGTCCCAAAAGGTTTTATTCGAGCATCCAAAATCCTGGAGGGGGTAGCGACCCCTCCCCCTCCAGATCTTATTCTATTCGAGTGATGCAGAGTAAAATGCGTCCGCTTTGGGATGTCCAAAGTGATGGGGTGTCTCGGCAGTAACACAACGTGGTTTTCGCCCCGTCGTTGCCGATCAAAACTCCTATCAAGAAACAAGTCAGAGATTGAAGTAGCCTTCTCTTCCGCCATCGTACACCCAGTTCCCGCTCATCTCGTTGTCACTGAGCTTCTACAGTGGCAGGCGGTTACTATCACATTAAAATACAGCTGTATAAAGACTGGTCGCGAGTGTATCTTGCTCACCAAGATACATTGACGCTGCTTTTCGAAGAAGCGCGGCTGCTGGAGATTCCAACTGCCACTCTCTAAGTAAATGACAGATGTTCAAGTTGGTGGTCGCAGTTCCTGATTGTCCTCTGCTCACTGACTACGCCTTGGCAACGGACCAGTGTCCGACGGAATTCCGTTCTACCCCATTGAGAGCTGCTCCTTGTCTTGGAGAGTTTTTTGGGGAGTACGGCCACTCGGCAATTTGCACGACCGTCGACCGGCACATTTTGAACCTGTGGTCACGCTCGCCGGGAACTGTACTTGGCTATTTCCAAGAGTCTGATTGAGGCAGTTGACTCTCATCTTTTGTTGCCAGATGGGCCGCGACTCGGACAGCGTTCAAACTAATTATAATTTCTCCACCTTGATTTCCGGTAAAGAGTAATAAATTTCCTGGGCCTTTATTTAAAGGTCGCAAACGGCACGGCCCGAGTCCTGGAAAGGCGACCGTCGGTGTGTTCAAAAATGGCTGCTGCGGAATGCTGTAAGCATGCTCATCAAATCCTAAATTAGAACCCCAACATCCTCGCACCAATTTTCTCACCGCGTCATCAGACCTGCATTTCCACTTGGTTTCCACACCCCGCTGCGCACACTCTTTTGCTCTTTGACCACCATGGCCGCAGTGTTTTCAGTCGTCCTTCTCCTCCTCCCGGCACTATGTGTTGGCGAGCCTGTCCACATACCCATTACCCAGCGATCTGGTCGCGTTCGCACCGCCCAGGACCACTTCGTTGCTGCCGACCGTGCTCGCGCTCGGTATGGCTTCCCCCCCCGCACAAACTCATCCTCCAAGCGGTTTAATCCGAGTCGGAGGGCAAGCACAAACTTCGCTGTGGAGAACCAGGTCCGTATCCATGCGCTAGGCGGTTGCCGTCTATTAAATTAATTTGAATTGCTCAGGAAGGAGACGCGAGTTACTTTTCGACTATTCAAATTGGCACACCGTCAGTAGTCATTTTTCAATCAATATCACCTCTTTGTCCAACACCACCTTCCCAGTCCCCAATCTTTCAATGTCATCCTCGACACTGGATCATCCGATTTATTCGTCTTAGACTCCTCCTGCGGTTGCTCCAACGCGCCTCTATTCGATGGCTCGCAGTCGTCAACATTTTCCCAAACAAGCAACCGGGCCACTACTATTACATATGGCTCCGGAAGCGTCCAGGGATTCACAGGAACCGACACCGTCAGCATGGGGTCCTTTTCCGTCTCCTCTCAGACATTCTGTAAGAATCTTTATATCCTTCCAGATTCGTACTTACACATATGGTCGCCCAGTGACGGTGGAAGCGCTCGAGCAGGGTCTGATACAGGGCTCGGTTTCGGGCCTCATGGGGCTGGGCTTCCAGGCCCTCGCGGAAACCCAAGCGGCGCCATTTTGGCAGGCGCTTGCTACTAACAATCAGCTCAGTGCGGCAGAAATGGCGTTCCAGCTGACACGCTCCACAAGCCAGGCGGACGAGCCAGGAGGCACGTTTACACTCGGAGGCACCAACTCCTCGTTGTTTACTGGTGATATCGAGTTCCACGATCTCGTCGGCACGCCGTCATTTTGGCTGCTATCTTTGTCAGGTAGTTATTCATATATTTTCTGCTTGAATCGGGCTGATCCCCGAGCAGGGGTGACGGTGCAAGGAAAATCCGTAGCCATATCCACGGGGAATTCGGCCATTAGCGCGATTGATACAGGAACGACGGCCATCGGCGGTCCCACAGCGGACGTCAAAGCCATTTGGGCGGCCGTTCCTGGAGCAAGTGCCGTCCAGCAGCGCGGTGGAGAAGGCTTTTTCCAATTTCGTTGGTGACCTATCCCTCATTCCGTATATTTTCCTGATAATTGCCATATAGCCTGCACGACGACAATCAGTGTAACCTTGTCTTTCGGGGGTCAGTCATGGCCGATCAGCCCCGAAGACATGAACCTCGGGCAGCTCCAAGCGGGCAGCTCGATGTGTGTCGGCGCTATATTCGACCTCTCTGGCGGCACCGACACTGGGGGTGAAGGACCTAGCTGGGTCGTAGGAGACACTTTCCTGGCGCGTGATCCTTCTTTTGTCCGCACGTTAGCATCCTGACAGATGTCCACAGAAAAACGTGTACTCGGTCTTCCGCCAGAACCCGTCGTCGGTTGGATTTGCGCAGCTGACCTCCGGCGGCGGTGGGGCCCCGAGCGGTGGGAGCAGCAGCGACGGATCTTCGAGCCCTACGACCGCTGCTTCCCTCCCCGGTATTCCTCTCCCCTCAGCATCCATCACAAGTGCGTCGAAGTCTCCTTCCCGAAATACAACCGCCAAGTTGACGTCTGGCGTCGCGTCAACTCCAAATTCCATTCCAACTTCAGACCCTGCTGATCCTTCCGATCCCTCCGATCCTTCGACTACAGCAGACTCTCCCTCAGCTGGATGTGCGTGGCCCCGCATCTATTTTTTCTCCATCCTTTATTCACACGTTTATATATAGCAAACGCTGCGCGCTCGATGGTAGCTCCGGCCTCGGTGCTATTGTCGACGCTCTTAGCTATTCTCGTCGCTGTTCTTTAATTGGGCCAGCGCAGCAAACATATGTAGGACATACCCGTGGTCATGTGAACATACCAAAATTGAACAATATGTACTTGAACTGCGGATCTAATTATGAAAGTGTTACTTTCTTCCCAACAATCGTGCGTGGACCTGGCCCTGATGGTGTAAAATGGATGAGGTCCGCACCGGTTGCACGCTAAATAACTGGATTCTATTGTAAGCCTACGATAATTAATGATTACATTGTATGTGCACGATAATCGGGTGGTGAAGCACTCTCCGAAATGTGATTCCCGTCCCGGCGGTCAATACGCTGAGCAAGAAGCTCCAGTAACTGGTTGACATCGGTGGGGCTCGTAGGTGATGTTGTTGAGATGACGGAAGGCGCTGGCGCAGGCTGCGGTAAGGTAATGTCGCCTTTGCGTGGCGACGCCATCCCCATCTCGGCAGTTCCCTCAGGCAAAACTAGGGGCGAAACGACCGCCTCGCGGCTCGCACGACGTTTTCGAGACCGAAGCCAGAAGAACGTGGCAATGAGGCCAAGAACGAAGACCCCAACGATGGGGCCTACAATCTCCCCAATTTTGGCGCCTGAGTGCGAAGAAGTCCCTCTGATAATTAATTAATTGAGAGGCTGGTGGAGCTTGTGAGCGGTTCACTCACGAATTGGCTTGCGCAGTGGTTGAATTTGAACCATTGGTTACTTGGTATGTAACGACCGAGTTCAACGTGAGCTTGGCGCCTCCGCTCATGTTAATTATGTTTAGGTTATACGTCCTCCCGAAGTCGAGGCCAGATTGGAAAAAAATGACCGTGTCTGTCACCAGCCAGAATGTGCTTGCGTTGAAAATTTGTGGCGCTGCATTATCAAGCGACTAGCAGAACCGAGTGGGCGTCCGGTACAGAACCGGATAAATCAGAGCAACGTACAACAGAAAAGAGGTCATGTCCGAAATTTGTCGAAGCGTAGAGTGCGACGGCTGCAGCGCTGGAGATGTTCATGCTAACACTGGCCCCAGCGTCAACTGTCTGATGGAACGGTGCAGTTACTGTATTATTTGGAATGCCCTGAACCGTGCTGTTTGTCCATTGCCCGGAATACGACAAGGCACTGGCGGTGTTATCATAAAACTTTTGTGTGGGAATTTGACCACTGGATCGGCATTTTATGAGCACAGAAAAGCCTTGTCAAAAAGCCAAGCTGACCCCGAACTCGAAGCTGAGCTTGATATAATCGCGCTGCCAAATTGCACCTGTTGGGTTAAATTTGTGGGTTGCGCTCTCAATGTTACTGCCAAAAGAAAAAAAGGTTCAACTTAACGTTACGAGTTGAGACCACACATATGCGCACCTATATGATTTTCCTCAATCAAGCCGGCGTTTGAATACAGGAGGCCTGTTGCTCCAGAGAAGGACTCGACGTCGTTGTCGACGACGACCTCATATGAGGCGTTTGAATTACCATACAGGTAAATCGCGCTCCCTGTACGGCTTGAAAATCAACATCGACTGAATTTTGGGGACAATCAACCTCACCAAAAAATTCAAGAGATACTTGAGCCCCCGGAAGCGACGTAAGATGATATGAATCCCCGTGTGAGCTGTCTCCTGGGTTTTTATTGAAACCAGAGACGGTGTACCACGTCTGCCAGCCGTTCTGCAATCCGAAACCGTCCGCTGAAACTCGGGTTTGCGCCAGCTTCTCACATTGAAAAACGGCTCTTACCATACGGGTCTGTGGAAAGTGATGAGACGCAGAAAGAGAGACAAGATACTTGTGGGCTCACGATAGGAAAGAATTGGGCTAGCGCCCGGGATGGTAAAGTTCCACAGCGCCATGGCTTGCCAGCAGAGCTGGCAGTGAAAGCCGGCCACTCACCGTATATACGAGGCGCTTTGAGCTATTTCAGGGTGACGCGATGCGGAAAATCGGAGACCAGAGTATCATCAAAACACTGCCTCAGGCTCCCAATCAAACAAACTTCTCCCGAATCAGTATCAAGAAGTATCAAGCCAGGTCGATGAACTTTGGAGGGATGGTTCCTGAAATCTGAGACGCGGCGATAGCCAGCAAGCTACAGCTGCCACAATGAACGATGTTTGGTCAAGGTAGCAGGTCCAGGGAGCACGACATCAGCATTCGAAATCGGAGCACCTGCGGGAAACACTGCTCCACCAGACCTGAGTAGAGCGCCCAGGAATCAGGGTTAGGCGACCGGCGATGAAAGCAGAACACAGGTTACGTTCATCATGACCGCTGATGAGTCGGCAGGCTGCGGCAATCGGAGGCAATCGGCAACCTTCGGCCGCGGCTAAGTTGAAAATTGAAAAATTCAAGGTGAAAAAAAATTATTGAACGCGCCGTGCAAGCTTTTCAAATAGATTTCCTCAATCATCAGCCCCCAAGCATGCGTACTCAACCGAGAAATGCCAACGAACGCATCCATCAACGCGGGGCAGAGGAACGGCGGGCGCCTCTCCCGCGCTATTTCCCGCACAGACTCCTCCACAGCTCGGCGCCTCGCCAGTGTGTTCTCCAGATCAGTTTTGAGCATCTCCACCCGCACTTTCGCGACTGTCGGAAGGTGAGTCAAACACAACACGTAGTGAAGTAGGCGGGGTGGGGTAGTCGGACTTACTAAAGTCATTCCCCGAGGTCGGCGGCGGTCCCACAAAGTCATGTGCCGGGGCATCGAGATTCTTGAGCGCCTGAAGAATAGCTTCTTCTTTGATCAGACCGGCGGCAATTTCTTGGCGGATTTCGATCAATGCCAGGGATAGCTGTTGGACAACCGGTGGGGGAGTTTCTTTGGGAGCGAATTGAACATCGAACGATGAGGAAACCTCCTCTGCCTTGGGTTCGTCGACGAACTGGTGAGTTGCTTTCTCATGAATACATTTTTTCTCAGAGAAGTTGACTTGCCATGTTGCGTCCAGGAAGTCTTCCGAGTCCTGGAATCGGGGATGGGAAGGGAGACTTTGAATGAACGTCAATGATCGGCCGAATATAGATGAATCAACGCCTACGATTTCAGGCGTCGGGACCCGGTGTGAATCGTCTACTACAAGGTCGCTCCCAGCGAGCGCGGTGCTCGCCTCTTCAACAACCTGGAAAGCGTAAATCTTTTGTGTAAGCGAATCTGAAATCCAATTATTATCATCATCAGCTCAGCCTACCGAATTTTCTCCAGCAGACTCTACATCCATATCTTCCCCTGCAGGACTTTCGTGATGCGACGAACGCGTCGTCGACGCGATCGAGCTAGCGCGGACGCGCGATCCAACCTGCGGACACCGGCGCGCATATATGCATACATTTCGCCCAGACCGAAAAACGCAGAAGCACTCACCGATTCGACACCATGCATACTCGCATCCTCCCCCTCCTCCATGACAGGAGGGTGTAAATTCAATCCGTCCAGGAATTCCTGTACCTGCGCCTGTATTTCGTCCTCGACGACATTGGTCGGGTTGACGTTGGAGAAATCGTTCGTCTGGGATGTCGAGGCGGCCGGAAGGAGCAAGGGGGGAAGGCAGGAAGGTCGTGTGCCCCTGATATTAATTAGGGCGTGAGGAGGCTACACTCAGCTAGAGACGAAATATGCGCGTGGGCCCGTACATTGTGTAAGGCTTCACACTCATCTCCATACCCTCACTGGCGAAGGAAAGTCAACGCGGTATATGGGACACCGCAATCGGTAACCGAAACGTACATGAAGAAGCGCCGCAACACGCCCTTGTCCCGCGCGTGGAACACCTGCGCGATGTTTTGCTGATGGCGCTGGACGAAAAACAACCCGAAATCAACACAGGTACGCTTGCTTCAAGAAAAAAAAGAGGGCGCACAGAGTTCTCCTCCGTGATCCAGAAGAATTCGGCGCTGTCTCCACCGACAAAGTGCACGTGCGAGGGCTTGGGATGCAAGAATCCGAGCGCGGAAAGGTGCGTTCTCAGACGTGTGTTGGCCGCGGGATGGTCGAGCTCGGCGTATTTGCCAGGTTTGTACTTGATGAGGATATTCAGCTCAACGAGCATGGCTGTGGAAGGCTTGAGCTCGAAGCTTGAAGATCGAGTTCTCTGAAGAAATTGAAGTCTCAAGCGTGACTGCCTTTGCAAGGGATGATCGGATACCGTAAACCGACCCGCCGTTTACATACTTACTCGATTTGAGTTATACAGGACCAGGCGCATACAGGCGCGTGCGCCAGGTAAGGCGCACGAACACGAAGAACTTACACGGTCATGGAGTCCAAAATCCAAAAAGACGATAAATAAAATAAGACACCGGAAGTTCAACCCTCCTCCAGCGCTATGGCCTCGTTTGTCAGTTTCGAAATCTCGACAAAGGCATCGAGAAGCGAAGGGACGACAAATGGAGCCCTGCACTCCCTGCGGATATCTTCCACAATGTCCTCCAGCCTCCTCCGCCTTGCCCGTTCCGCCTGCAGCTCCGCCTCGAACTGCTCGATCCGCGCCTTCGTGACTGCAACGTCGCTCAGACCTCAAAGAACAATATATATGAAATGCGAGTCGAGGGGCAGACATACCGAAATCAATCTCCGACGCGTCGGATCCCTCCTCCATGACACCAAGGTCGCGGAGGTTCTCGACAATGGCGCGCTCTTGCACGATGTCGGCGTTTAACTGGCGCCGAACTTCCCGCAGCTCGCGCCGCAGCTCCTGCACCTCAGAAGGCTCGTGCGGAGCGTGACCGTGAGGGCTGTTATAATCTGGAATCGATTTATACCGATTCCGCTTGAGAGGTCTCCTCGAGACACTGGAGGGGGTGTCGATTTGCTGCAAAAAAACAGACAAATTAATGGACGGTTGTTTACTGATTTATCGATGTGGACAATATTGTGCAAGACTGACCATCTCGTCGTCTTCGTCGTAGCGTGTGCGATAGGTCTAAACATACGGAAGGTGAGTGTCCCAAATTTCTGTGGTTGGGAAGACATGATACCGATGGGGGAATCGGCGCGTCCGCCACTGGCTCAGCTTTGATCCTCTGAATCGGTGGCTTCGCGAAATCTCAGGCTTGTCAAGAATATCTAAACAATGGAAATACCTGATTTCGATCCCAAGATGCTTTGGACCCAGATGTCACGCCGTCCCAAGCTCGATTTGACTATGATTAACGTATTAGAATAATTTTCGGGGGAAAAAAAAGTTAAACAAAACTGACATAGGATGAAGTCATGCCATCCAAATCTACAGACGACTCCTGGTGAGTACCGCTCATGGGGACCGCGTATAGGCCCGCATCGGGTTTCCAGGTGGTTCCGGAATCATTAGATGGTCCGGAAGTAGATGGTCTGCATCATGCAGTCTGTCAGTCCAAGGGCAAATCTCCGATGCGGAGAAAGACTTGCTGTCCATGCGACGGAGATTCCCGCAAGACTATATTTTGGCTGTTGGGAGGTGTGAGTAATCGCCGATCAGACAAAAGAAAGGAATAAAAATACATCGAGAGTCGTTTGAGGAGCTCGCGGTGGTCAGATATGCTGTGTCTGGGTCGTATTCCGTCCAATAGATTCTTGTGAATCACCTTTTTAATTTTTCGAATCAAGATTTCGACCAGTAATCCACCAGTGCTCACGGAATTTTGCTGGGCGATCCAGAAGAAGCGGACCGTCCCTGCGTAGACAACACTGACATTGGCTCTCTTGGGGTGAGGAATTCCGAGAGAGGTGAGATCTATGTAGCGCGTTAACAGAGGAATCGCTGGCCCAGTGAGCGAGAATAGAGTTTGCCTTGTCGGATGACAGGATCTGCTTCTTCAACGGTCGTAATTCGAGCCTTGGCGCCTTCATATGTGATGGTCACGGTAAGCTCGAGTTCGGGTCCCATGTGTAAGTCTCCCTTCTAGCCTGACACTGCCTAGAAACTTGCCAGGTGGTTTGGACGTGGTGGTAGCAGTTGAAGGAGTTCTGCCGTAACGTGATCGAGTCGCTTGCTATTGACAGGCAATATTCACCAAATATTCAAGGCGTAATATTAATGCTTTTCGAGCTGCAAGCGTACGTCGGGAAGCGCGTCCATGCTATTCAACGTTCGGGGGCCATGTAAGATACAGATACTCTTTGCTACTTCGGATACGACCATCTCTCCTCTTCCTCTAATAACCGACGCCCTTCAGGTAGTCTGCTAATCCCTCCGTGACCTTGACGGCTTCGGGGGCCTGGACTGGCGCGGCGTATTCGGCCACCAACACCGCTTGTGTCGTCTTTGCTATTACATAGCCATCCGCCTGTATCGAGATGCGTGAGTACGCGCACGCGCCACTACGGAGGAGAAGGTGGCGTACCCCTTTCTTCCCGTATATAATGTTGTCGTCCACTTTCGTGGTGAAGAATTTGACGCCGGCGAGCTTCAAACCAGAAGCCTGCACAGATGCTGGGTCAGTGAATCCCTTGAGGATGGCGTTCTGTTCTTCCGTGGAAAGCTGGACGATTATGAGCCCCAGAATCGAGTGAGAGTGGATCGGAGACGCACGGTATAGCCTGGGCTTGTCGCCCATACTCCACCCTGCAGCCCGATGATCGCCGCCTTGGAGATCTTGCCGCTGCCTACCAGGTTGGTGTTGACATAGTCTGGGGCGAGAATATGGGCGCCTGAGCGGGGAGAAAAGCTATCCGCTCACCTTGCCAGGACATTGTTCAAGGAGAAGAGACGAGAGAAAACGGGTCGATGGAGAGTGATAGTACAAGTCAAGGGCTGACGGGGAGCGCTGCGGCGATACCCGAAGATAACCCAAATATGGTATATCCGATCATTTTGGTTCTATTTATCAGCAATATTTATTTTAAATAGTAAGTACGACTTACAGCTGGCAACAATAACCTTCCCAAAAACGTTGGATACCAGGAAACAACGAGCGCAGATGAGCTCGAAATGGTGAGTATTTGAATTCAGAAGTTGAAGCGGCTTAGCGGACTCTTGGCGGCTAACTTGAGCTGTTCTCTGCTGTTCTTGTGAGTCGTTCATGATGGCTCGGGAGCCCGCGGTTTTACCGACGGTAACACCCTGGAGATGAATCCATTATTATTGTCTGTCTCCAAGCAGCCTTTTATTTCCCCCCCGTTACCCAGGGCGGAGAAAAGGCTTTCCACGACTACCGACCGAGAAAATTGCGGTATGGATCGTACGAAGTTGGGATATTCACCAAAACTCATGCCAGAGCTGAGTAAATATGCGGCCTCTTTCAGCATTTTCTAAAGCGTTCGCATCTCAGGACCAAAATTTCAAGTTTTGTGGGTCGCTCACATGCTTTGAAGCTGACCTTGACCACAGGATCGTGGGTTCTGAATACAATTGACATGCCCGATAAGCACTCTCATCCATAAGGGAGGAGTGAAATGACACCCAAAACAGTCCGAAACTTAAATCTCCGAGTTTACCGAGTCGTTTACCGTGACGGCGCTCAAATTTAAAACAGTATCGCAGGAGAGCTTCTGAGGGAAGACAGGAAGCCGTGGGCGTCCCACAAGGCGACCTTCTGAATCTTCGATGATCAGAACTCGCAGTGCTATTTTCGCTCTAGTCATCCACTTTGAATGGTCAGTACTAGTCTTTTTTATTCTACTCTCTCTAAAATTACGCAATTCCGCACAGATATCATCGGCGTCGTTCTGCGCTGAGCCGCACTGAACTAGAATCAACCAAGGAAACCGACGGAACTGAAGCGTCAGTAGCAAATTGGCGGCTCCGCACCTCGGTTCACAGCCGAAAAAAAAGCCGATGCTGGAGCTAGCACCATCTATAATTCGTAAATTTTAATCTGACTGCGTTAGCCTAGGTGTCGGACCATTCCGCAATCCGACTCGCAATCGCTCTTGAATCACAAATAGGTTTATATTTGTTCCACTCCCTCCTCGGAAGCCTCCGCCTATACACCATTTACATACCGTGGATCTTTGCATACGGTCTTCAAGTCCGCACTCTTACTGATAAACATCTGGCCTGCCTGCCGCCGTTGAATTATTGCTGACAATTTTACGAAACATGGACTGCGCAAAACACCACAAAGGTTACCTCTTCACTGCATGGTGAACAAACTTCCCTCCAAGAACGATGAACACCTGCCAAATATGCTGTGGTCTGTCCCTCTTTTTGGCTTCTGCTTAGTCACTCGAATGAATTCTAAAGATGTTAAACGCGCTGCGGTTCTGTTTATTGGTTGATGATTTACGAACGACATTCGTCTGACTAATCTCTAGGTTTTCTATAAAGGAGAGCCTCCTACGCTGAGGTACCAGACAAAACTAAATAACAATGCCTCTCCTCAAGCTTTTCTTCATCTTCGTAGTTGCCTACGCGGCGGACGCCAGCTTGGGAAATAATCATCAATGGATTGCACCCACGGCCACCGACGTGCGCTCTCCTTGCCCGGGTCTCAACACGTACGCGCTCTCGGCCGCTTTTTGCAATGATCTTAAATTAACGGTTGGCAGCCTCGCGAACCATGGTTATCTCCCCAGAAATGGTAGAAATATTTCTATCCCGACCATTTTGCAGGCTGCCTTTGGTCAGTAGCACACAATGCTCCCAGATTTTTCACTTATATTTTTCTTTAGATGAGTTCAATATCGGACCCGACCTCATCATCCAGGCTGCCAAGTTCGGCTTGCTCTCTGGCGACGCGCATGTCACGTTGGACCTCGATGCTCTCAAACTGTCAGTCATTTACTTCCACCAGTGTTGAATTGAACCAGTTAATTATTTCCCTATTATCAGCCACAATCTTATCGAACATGACGCCTCGATCTCGCGCAGCGACTTTGGGATCGGCGATAACCTCCACTTCAACGAGACGATTTTCAGCACGCTCGCGAACGCCAACCCTGGTGTTGACTACTACAACGCGACGTCCGCGGGCCAAGTTCAACGCGACCGACTCGCCATCTCCATCGCGACCAATCCCAACATCACAAACACAGCCAAGGAGTTCCTTATCCGCTGCCGGGAATCTTCGGTCTACCTGAGCATCATGGGCGACCCTCTCACCGGCGTCGCGCCAAAGAGGTGCGTTCCTTAGTTTCGTGTTAATTTACAAGCGTTGACGATGGCACTCTCTAGATTTGTTCAAATATTTTCAGGGAGGAACGACTCCCTATTGCTGAAGGGTGGACGAGGCCGAAGACAACCGTCACTGCAGAGACTTCGTCGCCGATTGAAGTCGTCATTGGAGAGGCTTCCGAATGGACCCCCACCCAGCAGTGTGAGGACCTTGTCCTTGGTCCGAACATCGTACTTTAGCTGGCGCACTTTCGATTTGGTTCAAAGACCGAATTCAAGACGGGAGAGAAATTGGGTTGAACGTTGAACGTGGACGATAGAATATATCCGTCGTTTATAAACTGGTTGTCGTGTTTTACTAATCTGAAGTTGGTTTCAGAACTTCGAGACTATGCATGTCGACAACATAATTTTGCTCTGATTCTGTTCTAAAAGTCTGAACAAGTCCGGCGCCTACATATTTAAAGCACAAAATTCGGGAGTAGCGCTCGGCTCCAACAGTCCAGCCAACAAGATCTCCATCCTCCGATGATTGAAGCAAAGGAAAGCAGCAGCAGAAAAATTGAATACTTTCGAGGCCGTCAGAGCACGCTAACGAAGCTGTTTCCGCAGAAAAGACAGCGATGGACCGCTTCGAGAAGCTCCTCCACGACCCAGCCCCGGCCTGTGTTGGGCAGCCAGTTCGCCGTCGTGGACGCGTCGCGGCTGGACAGCGGCAGGAAGGCTTTGCGACTGCAGCCTACGCACGTTCTCACGAGCGGTGTGGATAGTATGAACGTCGTGATGGAGCAGCGGACTGCGGCATGGATGAGCGAACTGTGTCGAGTTGAGAGTAAATAAAAATACGTACGCCATGAGTGGCCGTTGGGACAGACGGCGGACGTTATGTCCTGGAGGGGGACCTCGGCCTTACAGGCAGGGCACGACTCATTGAGACCCATGAAGACATCCGCTTCAGCTGGAACAACGCTGTGGAGGACATTGGAAAGGTTTTCGCCTTCTGCTGTGAGGTCGGTCGGTGAGCCTGGGAGCAGGGACTGCACCACCATGCGCAGGACGAAGGGGACGTCATTCGCTGGAGTTTAGTTAATATTGCGACTGGGGAGTGAAGCATAGGCCTGACGCGTGAGGCAGTTGATCGCGGCGACGAGATGCCGTATTATCGTGCGCAAGACGCGGTGCGAGATGGCATTAAGAAGCGATTGCGCGATTGTACCAGACGTATGGCGCTTTTCGGGCGTCTCGGAGGCTTTCTGATGACCATAAATATTTTCAGTATTGCACGCAAGGCGAAGTTCTTTGCGTACCCATGCAAAGTCAGCAAGAGAGAGCCGCATCCGGAGCAACAGCAGGACGTCCCATCCGTATAGATGCCGGGTAAGGCTGTTCCTAAACTCGCTCCGCACTTCCGGAATCAGATCCCCCATCCACGGTGCTATATTGATACTGGTCGTGTGATCGGGAAAGTTGGGTCTGAGAATGTCCAGAATTCGAGAGTGCAGTTCGTTCAGTTTTCTTGGATGCAAGTTGAAGAAGATGGGGCGGAGGAGGTGTGCCGGTGAAAATCCAGAGACTAGGATGAAGCTCAAGGTAAGAATTTAAGAACAAGAGGGAAATTACCGAAGCGGGAATAGTGCAAGACGTCGGACAAGTCTTGTAAGAGCGCTTCGTCGTCAGTGTCGTCCCACATCCGTGCGACGATGAAGATGCTGTTGTGTTTCGCATCGTGCTTATAGCTGAAGTCAGCGGGTCGGCAGGCTCTGGGATTATATGTCAGCGAAGGAGAGTATGTAAAATAAACACAAGTACTCGTGAACCCAAGTTACTGTTGCGGATCCATCATACGACACCATTCCACTTATCCTATTCTCCAACTCCGAATCAATAGGTCCAGGTTCGACCCGAGAAAATAACGAACGGGCGGCGACGGAGAGTTTTTGCGTAGAAATCGTGTCATCGGGTTTAGAGGGTGTCCACGACGGGTCGCGCGAGACGTTGTGAATAATGTGAAACGATCCGTCAAACAAGCAGATCATTAGGACGTCCCGTCGACGGATGTAATGCATGCCGGACAAGGGATGAAAAGGCGACATTCCCGCGGACAAATTGGGTGTGCGGGCAATGGGTAATGTCCGCAAACCAGACCATCCGTCAGCCGAATGCGAGGAGCGCCAGAGGTGTACAACACCAGCTTTGCTGTATACCAGAATCAGCTAGCAAGATGTACCTGAGAATCGTCACAATAAACTTGGAGAAAAGCTCACGCTTCCGGATATCTCTATCCATTCGAGCGCACTGCATGGGCGTTGGTCCGGAGCACATATCTCAAAAGGAGAGCTTTCGATTGTGACCCGGATGGAAAGGTTGAGACCGAAAGGAGACGTCGCTGAGGTATTTTCCAAGGTTTGCCTGATTTGCACCACTCCGACTACACCGTTATCGGTCGCATATGCGACGTACGCGTCACCTGTGAGGATGAAAAGTTAGCATTACGCTTCACAAGGAATGCTGGAAGTTGCCCTCCGACATTTTCCGGGTTCTACTACAGCCCATGAAGAAATACCGAGACAGACAATCCACTGCTGCGAGACAGATAAAGTCTCAGCAAGCTCGATAACTGGATGACGATATCTGGGTAAAGGTCAGGGATGCGGAAGAAGGATCCACGGAATGAACACCCACCGGAGGAATAGAAGCATGCCAGCCCTGTTCCCGGCGACAAGGAGAGAGCCGTTATCGAAAGGCGTCGGAGTAAGGCCAAAGTCGGCCTGCTGGGACCATTTTATACCTATCTCCTTGTGAACATTTCTGTAATGGAGGTAAATAGACAGACGTACTGTTTACCTGGGACCTGAGCGCCCGAACTGTATTAGTTTCTGCCGAATAATGGTCCAATAAAAAGGGAGTGATATCATAAATCTATCATGGCAGTCGGCGAAATGAGAGTGGAAGAGTGAAGAAGGACCTCACCTTTGTCCACTCTCCCTTTATACCGTTCCGATTTGCCGTCCAAAGAGTAAAATCCATGCTGGAGCTGAGAGCCGCTATTATGCAGCTTCAAGGAAAATAAGATCAAAATGAATTAATTCATATGAATAACGAGCGCACCTAGAATGCGCAGAAACATTACTCGGGGAAAATGTTACAGCCCACAATGCAATATCTACAGAGCCAAGAACGATTGCGTTCCAATCTACGCCAAGTGAGTGGCAGAATGAGGGCTCGAAGTATAGGCCACCTTGAGATTGTTCCGGCCAGAGATACTCGATAGGTCTATCGAACTGGATCAAGGTTCGATACCACCCAAGAGGTTCCACCTCTGCTGCCTTGTCTTTCGCCGGTATCGCCTTTATTGCAGACGAGGGTTCGAAGTTCAGGCCATGATCCGGGGTCTGTGAGATGATGGTATGTCGACTTTTTTCGCTTAACTTGAAAGACTGCGTACCATGATATATAGCGCGGTTTTGGTCAAGAAACATGCCTGGCCATCGGCAGACCATTGAAAAGCAGTGACAGATGGAAACCCCGAGACCATAGGCACGCTAAGACTGGTGTATATCGGGAGCGGCGACGACTCCATCGTTGACAGCAGATTGGATAATTTACAGAGAACTTCAGGGATGTTAGATTGGGATCGGAATGAGGATGTCCCTGGCCACCTGAGAGGTAAATTTTGGTGAGGAATGAACGTCGTCGTCGCGCTATAAAGTGACCATGAAATTGGGAGTCAAAAAGACGCGTTGCTTGCCATCAATACCTAATCTAAACACATCAAGCGCAGATAAATATCCATCGCTTTGACCTTGGCTTCCACCTAGCCGCCTGTCGTACGGCCCTGAGGAATTCGATTGTTCACAAGGCAATCCCACCCGTAATCTGTGCGAGTCCCTTAACTGTGGACTAGGCTTTGACACCAAATGGCAAAAGGCGGGAAGAAACGAAAACAAAATGGCGACCCATTCCCCCAAGATTCGGCTCTGAAAAAGTTGAAAAAAGATGTCCCAGAGCCCACCGAAATCACACCTACTGCCGCTGAAATTGGAAACATTATTTTCGCCGATGAGCTTGAAACGACGACGGAGACTCTCTGCACACTTGCAAAGAACCCAGAGCTGATATCCTTGAAACCACTGAAGGCGTTTCGGACGGCTGTACATGATTATTGGCGTGTTGCTACAGAGGTGTCGCATACAGGTACGTCTCCTGCTGTTCGTCCAGTATTTGGTGCTGATTCTTTCCGATAGGCACGTCCTTGACGTCCAGAATATCCTCCGCTCTTGTGGACCAGCGGCACGTCGATGCCCTGGTATTGCTCTCGGAAATGGAGATACGTGGCCATCTCCCCAAACTTGGAGCATTACAACGGTGGGTTCGCGAATGCGACGCCGTTCTAGTGCCAACTATGTCGCAGGAGGAGGAGAACCGTGTGTGGCAGGTTCTCAACGCCATCCTTCGAACAACGCAGCCGGATTTAGTGGCCTCGAGTCAAGACGGCGGGGGTACTTTGAAGCCAGGAAGCCGACTACGCTGGTATCCTCCCTACACGCACGCTCCCGCAGAAGTACCACCTTCTGCTGATGTGGCCCCCAGCGGTGCGAATGCGACGGAAGCACTCAAACCTCTCCATACTACACTTGGACCAGACCGCCGCCCTCCTAACAAGCATCCCGCAGTAGTATATTACTCTCCTCCAAGCACCTTTCCCCTTCTACCCCCCACGGGCCGCACACGCCAGCCCCAGCGCTTCGACGTCCCTGGCGTTCCAGGTAGGGCTACTCGCTCTTCCGAGCCACTTCTCGTTCTAAATTACCCGCAGGCGCGTTCATCATCAACGACGTCTTCGAGCCCTCTGAATGCCAGGCCCTCATCGATGCTGCCGAGACGGTTGGCATGCTTCCAGACGAGCCGACGGCCGGCTCAGCAACCCAACTCGCCTCCGTACTTGCCCACAACTTCATCTGGCTCGCCGACGTCGATTTCATCTCGACGATGTACAGCCGTGTCGTAGACCTCCTACCACAAACCGTCCATGGGGGCGCGGTCAAAGGGATCAACAGACGGTTCCGACTGTACCGCTACCGTCCGGGGGCGCTGTATCGTCCGCATGTACGTCCCGCGCCTTCCTACTTGAGGATCCATCACTAATGACTTGGGGCAGATCGACGGCGCGTGGCCCGCTTCTGCGCTGGATGAGACAACGACCCCGCCGTCCTACATCTACGACTCGGACCCCACTGTCTACTCGCGCTTGACGTTCCTCATCTACCTCAACGACGACTTTGACGGCGGGAGCACGACGTTCTTCCTACCGTCTCCAGAGCACGGCATCCTCGAGGCGCGTCCTGTGAAGCCGCGCACAGGGACTGTGTGCGTGTTTCCGCACGGTGCTGCGCGAGGGAGTCTTCTACACGAGGTACGCTACGCTACTGCTGCTATATGCAAGTTCTCACCTGATGCGATAGGGGAGCGGGGTCACCGACGGCGCGAAGTATGTCATTCGCACCGAGGTTTTGTATGAGGTAGACAAGTCGGAACGCGTAGATAGCTGAGGTGATAAGAGGCTGTCTGTATTTCCTTATCTGAATACGGCCCTATTCGGCCGATGCGGTTCTTGCTCCGAGTCTTCGCCGTTCTCCGTTTGTTTTCTGGGCGCGTTTTCTTGAGAGTTCGTAATTCAAGCATCTCACCATGGGCGATTTCAAGAATTAGGAAAATTCCGAGAAAATTTAGATCCAAATGAGTCAGCCACGGTCATCACTGCAGATGACTTATAAGATGACCTTTGATCAACTTAAACGTGTGCCCTATCTTCGACCATGCCCTGGAACAGTTTCAAGCTCAACGACGGTACACCCTCGTTGCATGTCTCTGAGTATCACTGAGCATCTTCCTGCCAGGCCATGAAATTCCGGGTCTCGCTTTCGGGACCTGGAAGCTTGGGACTGGAGAAAAGCCTATCAGCCAAGTCGACCAGGCCATTTCTGTCGGCTTCTCACATGTTGGTTCGTCCAGTGTTCAATCAGATATCCGTTCTTTAACCAGCGGGATAGACACCGCACAACTATACCGAAACGAAACAGAGGCAGGGATTGCGATTCGGGACAGCGGCCTGCCGCGCGAAGATATCTTCATTACGACTAAATATTCTGGGACGGATGGTTTGGATATTCAGACCTCCATCCGTAATAGTTTAAAATATGTGAGCTTATTGCACCAGATCCAGGTTTATACCAGCGCTAAATTGAGACGGCAGCTGGGAGTTTCGTACGTGGATCTATACCTCATACACTCTCCGCGCCTCGCACTTCCCGACATTCCGACCATCTGGAAGGAGATGGAGGAGATTCAATCCCAGGGCATGGCCAAGTTTGTTTCTCTTCCTGCTCCGCATTGACAGACTCTCAACGGAACGGTGAAGGAGCATCGGTGTTAGCAACTTCAACGCAGACCAGCTCGCGATTCTCCTCGCCTCAGCGAAAGTAAAGCCTGTGGCGAACCAGGTGCGTGGGTCTTTCTGTGGTTGTTGACTCTGATGGAGAGAAAAACCGCTTGCAGATTTTGCTTCACCCATATGTCTACGCTCAGCAGTTGCCTGTACTCGAATACGCGGCTGAGAACCAAATCTTAATTGAAGCGTACAGTGCCTTGATGTAGGTCCGCGCTATCCTTGCTCCGAATAGTTGCTCACAGCGCAGACCTGTCACGTCACTTCCCGGAGGCCCGCTAGATGCACCATTGGCTGCTATTGCAGACAAGCACGGTGTTACCGCGGACCAAATCCTCCTCGCGTGGGCAAAGGCAAAGGGCGCACTTGTCGTCACGTACGTCAGCTGCTATTTCTTGGTCACAAATAAGCTTACCTTTTCATATAGCACAAGCTCCAAGAAGTCGCGCTTGGAAGGATACCTCAACGCCGGCGATCTCGGTGAGCTCTTCCGTGCTTTGGTCTCGTTCATTTGATTTATCTCGGTGGGGCATTAGTGTTGAGCGCGACCGATATTGCCATAATTGATGCCGCCGGTGCAGAGGGTCCTCCGCTAGCGCCGCGAAGGAAGAAGGCTCTAAAGAAGGTTCTAACGGTGGGGATCATCAGTGCGGCTGCGGCGGCGCTGACGAGATATTTTGGCTTTTTCTGAACTCTTCTAGTGATGCTCGAGCAGGTTTAGATGCTTCACGAAGTTTAAACACAGCGGTTCAATTCTATATAATGTCGCATGCCGTGCCCGTTAATTAATCGACTCTAAGCCGTCGCCGTCCAGAAATCGAACGCCTGGAGAGCGCCACCTTCGCACGGACCAGTACCAAGATTCACACCAGCGGGTTCCACTCGCGCGCATAAGCCATTCGCGGCGGACGTAATCTGGCAGCCACTTGCGAATTTGCCTCCGCCAGGTGTCGAAGACGCTCCGGGCAAGCACTGGTTGCAGTTTATTTTCCAAATCTGCGTTCTACGAGACTATATTCAACTTTTTTTCTCTTCAAGGAGACAATGCTTACGATTTGATTGCGTCCAGTTCTTCGAGAGTAAGCAATCCGCTGACGCCGATCTCAACTACCAAATCATTGTGTTTGATCTCCCTGCGTCGCGGTCAGTTTCATGGACTCGCATCTCTCGGGATCCACATACTTGACATAGTAGGTTGGTGGAAATGCCCCAGTCTGTTGAACGTGCCATTCGACCGTCGCATTTAGGGGGAAGCCACCGAGGGTGCGGTCGAGGACTGTTCCCGCGACTGGAGGAGAAACGCCCCACTCGACTCCGGTGTCAATGATAGAAACGCCGGCACCCTCGAAATCGGGGTTGCACTGAACTGGGAGGCCGGGTGCCGCGGAGGCGAGCCCGGAAATCGTAACGATGCAGGCAGCAAGGAGGGAGGTAGAGGAGAACATGGCTTTTGTGGAGGAGAGGGTTGGGAGTAGTTGAGGCTAGAGGAGGCGAAAACTTGATGCAGAACCCGGAGTGGGAGGTGTCCTCTTTATAACCACGATTCGGACCGGCTACAAGGGAAGCAGCATTAGTGGGTCGAGCGGCATAACTGGACCGCGTAAAGGTAATTAAATCAACCCGTTTCACTCGGACGCCGGTACTTGCGGCTCTACCCCCGATGAAACCATCTTCAGCGTACCAATGTGACATTCATAACTGAACCTTGTGTGTCGCCGATTCCATATCCCGAATCCCGACGTTTGAAAGGAACGTCGGAGGTAACATCCACCCGAGCCGAATATGAGTCCAGATTCCAGAGAGCCCTCAAAATTGGTGTGGCACAAAATACAACCAGAGGCTTTCCCCCGAAGGTGGAAATAGTTTTTTTGGGGTTCAAATTTGAACTTGAACAGTTGAACATGCTATTTGATTGTGTTGATAATTATTAGGTCTACATGCCGACACCATTGATGCTTAGCAGAGTACACAAAAAGTGCTATTTTAGAAATGTTCTCCGAATTTCCATAGCAAATGGATTCTATTCCATTTCGCAGGCAGCCCACCTGGTATGGCGGCCGAGGGCTTTTCGCGATCCAGCCTATCCCGAAAGGCACACTGCTTCACACTTGCGCTTCTCCTTATGCGTCCGTAATCTACCGGGTCTTTCGCAAAGAGGTTTGCGGTCTATGCTTCGCCTACGCCTTCGATGCGCGCCGCAATGCCTGGAATATCAAGCTTGAAGCGGGGAGCGGCATCTGGTTCTGCAGCGAAACATGTCGGGATACCTGGATCCGAGACGAGAACATCGGGCAATTAATCACTTCCACCAACGCCGCTGTAGACAGGCTCGCGAGGAGCATGGGGAAGCGCTCTCCGGGCCAGATTGTGCCGTCCGCGTCCCCGGCCAAGCTCATGACGCAGGAGGCTCTAGATCTTGCGTGGGTCGCCGCAGAGAATGCGCCTCTGACAACAGACATGCGGCCCGGATCCGCACCTGGGCTCGACGAGATGGAGCTGGATACCGTGCGATTCATCATATCGGCGATTATGAGACGCTACATCCAGGACTCGGCTCAGACTGCCCCTCCATTCAACTCTTGGGCCGACCTCTTGGAGCTTCAGAACAACGAGCTCCAGCTCATTCATGGACGTCCCCATGCCCTCGAATCGCACTTGCAGATCTACGCCTTCGTCAAGCACGTCGTTCTCTCCGTCCCTGTCCTTGCACCATATCTCGCGACCTCCGAAATGGTGCGCGCCATTCTTGCCCGCGATCCTGGAAACGTGTTTGGCATGTACGAGATGAACGAAAAGGGAGATAGCGAGATGTTCGGATGGAGCATGTATGTTTCTGCCTCGTACTTTAATCACGGCAAGTGTGATTCATGTCGTATGTGCATCGCTTGCTCATTCCATCGGCAGACTGCGCGCCCAATGTCCGGAAAGAGAGGGCAGGACGCGCATTATTGTTCTACACCACGAGAGATGTTGCGCTGGGCGAGGAGCTTTGCATTAACTATATCGACCTCACGGACAGCGTGGTCGAGAGAAGAAAACAATTATCCGCCAATTGGTACTTTGATTGCGTTTGCGAGCGGTGTAAAAAGGAGCTGGAGTCTCAATTGTAACGGTCTCAGTGATTTTGCTTGGACTTGAGCCGCTGCTTCCCTTTGACCCAGTTCAGCGTGTCCCGTGTCGTAGAGTTCGGTCGTGCCTCGTTGCTCCAACCCCCGCACTTGTTGCACTTCTTATCTCTTTACACGTTTACCTCCTGCCGGTCGATTTTCGCCGTCCTGCTCCGGCTCCAGCCAGAGCACATGAGAGGGTCTTATGTTCCACCACAACCTGCCGCATCAGCTCAGATGTTCATCTGCCACCAGTTCAAACTCATTGACGTAGAAGTCAAAACCATCAGTTTGTTTTTTATGAACCAAATATCCAGGCATATGAATTCCCCCTTGCTTTTTGGCGCCTCAAAGGCAGATTTGAGCCCCAAGTCATGCTCGGGAATGACCACGGCTTTCATAGACTCGCTTCGCATGTACGGTATAATTCGATTTCGACTGCTGCATTAAAATTTTATAATGGCTGTATAAGCGGTACACTAGCTGGAGAAGCCGTCAGTTGAATGCATCCCAAGCGGGAAAAGAGCATGCCTTTGAGGATTTTTCTACATCTTTACCACTCGAGCGGTATCGATTTGATATGACAAAGGCGTTCCTTGGGACAGAAAGAGTTCCTCTCATATTTTGGAGACCAAGGACGCGAAACTACCTTCTGAAAACCCGTTTATAAAATCGGCAACACTGATCAGGAGTGGTGAACCAGGGTGAACCGCGTCCATGCCAAAAATAACGGCCAAACGGCTTACAGACGGTGGTGCGCATGCGCGAGATAGTCACTAACACTGTCATCAGGACAGCGGTCAGAATAGCCTGGAAAAGACACTGCACCTGAACGCCTTGAGGTCCTGGAATTCGACGCTTATAGCTATAATCAGGCGTGGACGATGAGAGTGCAATCTTTGAAGAATCTGATACCATTACCGAACTCGTAGCCTCGTGTCCCCTTTCTCGATATGGGTGGACCGACTTTGAATTCTTTGATTCCGGGAATGACCAGAGCAGCGGAGAAGAGCACATAGACTTTGCGATACACGTCTTCCTTTTCCTGCGGTGTCGTTCCTGGCCGGAATTTCGCGAAGGCTTTCAGGAAAGCAGATACAGATCGGTACGCCAGCGACGAGAAAACAAGATCGATTCAACTCACTGAAGTGCTGGATTGCCATGGTCGAGGAGAAAGAGGAGTTACATGAGCCGTCCAAGCGCGCAAATCGGACTGAAACCGTCCAGACAATTCGAAAGCTGCTTGCAATTAAGGGTCCGTCCGAAAGCTTGTAAGCCGTCGACGTGCGTTCAATTCCTGTCAGTGTCATTACCGAGCCGATAATAGATGGAGCCGAGTAGGGACTGCTGAGCTAAACTGCGAAAATTGAAGAGCTTAAAGCTAAACGGTCGTTCGTGGTTGGCCAAAATCCAATTATGTACGCGGGTAGTGCACCTGAGCGCGATGAAGCAGAGCACATACTATGATAAACTATGTATATCTTGGAGTCCTTCCGAGACTGAAATGAGTGTACGGTAGGCCGAAATAACGAAGGTGATAGCATATATATTAGACCAGTCCAGGACATGGAGTAAAACCCGAATTTTCGAAAGCAGTTGGTGCATCTACCGCAGCGACCTAAACAGGAAATTAGGTCAGGCTTGAAACGAAAAGCAAGGGAGGCCGCTCACATCCACAAAGGTTCGCTCTACCATTCAGGCGCGTTAGGAACGGGGAGCACAATACGCGCTTCCTGAAAAGGAAGGTGAATATTGTTGTGCGGGAGAGAGTTTGGGAGACGCGCACCAGAGCCTCAGCCCTCCTCATATGAGGATCCCGCTTCCACTCAGGAGGATTCCTTCTCCATGCAGGAGTCCCCTAAGATAGTAGTCAGAAGCGATCAACGGAAAGGCCCAAGTCCACATACAGCATCCCTGGCCGCAGGCTCTTCAACGCGCTAACAACGGGTTTGATTTCAGTATCGGAGTTGGTGGTGAGACAAGACGACAAACCTCAGCCACGCCTTGGGCATAGACGGCGGCGACGGTGGCAAAGAAAACAACGAGAGATTGCAAACGCATCTTGTGGGGGGGATGAAGATAATGAACAGTTCATTGCGACGGGACCTTTATATAGTTGCCAACTCAGGAACCAGGGGTGCGGGCTCAATCGTTCGGGGTTGTCAATGTTGTCACTTTGTTAAATGACGAAAGTCGCGAGACGTGTGTCTTTTTTCTTTCTCCGTCCCTTTTGAGCCTATGCCTCCATATATATCCTTGCTTATGACTGACTTCTGGGCTCCTGTGGGCGACGCTGGAAGATCCTCCCCGCCCCGCCCTTGCGAAAAAAATGGTCTATGAACAGAAACTGCCCCATTAGGCTGAATCAGGATATGGTTGATGTAACCTTATGGCGCGGTGATCGGAGGACATCCAATTATCGTCGTCATGTAAGTCGCGTGTAATGTGTCGTAAAAAGGATTAAGGATCTTTACAGCGTGGAAGGGCCATGGAAGTAATTCTGCAGCGCGGAGGGGAGATTTAATAGATAGCGCTTAGCGGGAAATAGTTTTCTCGGCCCTTCGTTCCCGAACCTAGGGTTTTCCATCATCCTTGAGATTTTCAGGTACTCGGGTTCAAGGAGGAAATTTCCATTTGCAAGTTGTTTGCATATCGCCGAAACATCAGCGGAACGACTTTGAGGCGACTCAGCCTTGCCCCGGAGTGCATAACAGCGCGTAAGTACGCGTATCTATGCGTAGCATGCAGACTTGACGGCCTGAGAAGTCTCGCGGAGGACCTACTTGCCCCGACATTCCATAGCTTCCATACATAGACCCACGGCGTCTTGACAATAATTCACGATGTCTTTCGACAGTCGACGTGCTAGACGTGCGTGGAAACCGTGTGGATGCCTTGCCTGCAATGGGTTGTTGACGTCCGTTGGACGTCCGTAGAATATTCCGGCGACCAGGAACAAGAGAACAATACTGTCCGTGCGGATAATGACTGATGCATCAGCGCGATCTTGCATGGACTCCCGCCACTGATGGATGAAAACAGCGCTAACCGCGAACGAGAAATGATCGAGGAAGACCAAGGCGTTCCGGGAGACTGGAATCCGGACGTATGTGGGGAATACCGCTGTTTTTTTTTTGCGATCTGAACGCACGTCGGTGGACATGAAGTTGCGACGCACGATCGAAGAGACATCGGAAAGCCATCGGAGCAGGGCAGACACAACCCTGGTCTTCATGGGTTGTACTAAAGGGAAATAAACTGAATTAGAGGCAGAAAACCAAGGTACTTACTTACCTTGTGGGGTTGCCTGAAGATCGCGCTAGCCTAAAGAGAGGAGATCGACGAAAAGACGGCGTTCGGGAACGTGCGTCAATCAGCGCCTCTACATGTACCATTAATATTACAATTTCGGGCCCAGAAAGCTGCGGTCCGCCAATAGCGCGCGGTATTCGAGCTGGGTGGACACAATCATTGCGTGGCCCTTGCCAAGGCTTGTATTGACGCAAATCTTGTACCTCGAGAAACACACCTGGTCCTGCATCATGTTTCGGACAAAAGTAGATATGTATCAAGGTACTTGCCTTGCGGAGTAACCTGAAGCCTGAAAATCCTCCGCTAGCCTCGAAATGGACGAGATCGACGAAAGCACGGCTGTCCGGAACATGGGTCGAATAACTGTGAATTGTGTTTCCTTCGCCTCTTCGTGATTTGAGCGCGCCTTCGAGTCGGGACCTGAAAGCGATGTCTGTCGTCTGGTTGCTCGGACTGAAGTGTGGACGAGAACAAAGTTTGAGTAGGCAAACAGACTCAGCGTATGGCCTTTAATGGAAATTCTCAAGAATACCAAGTTTCGAACAGCTAGGCAGACCAAGAAGCTGTTTGGCCGAAATTCGATGTCTGAGCATTCTGCAGTAAAGATCGTCGGATCACAGCTCAAGTATCTACGGGTCGCCACACTGAAGACTGTTCTGTTTGTTCTTTCCTGGTTACTCCAAGAGCGAATGACGATGCATTGAAGTCAAAGACCAGCAGACAAAGACGTTTGTGGCCACGTTGTGCGTTCGTGGATTAAGCATGTAAAGGGAGCGCTGTACGCGCCCCTTCGTTTCTCCTACCACTGCTATCCTCTCGTCTCACTGACGCTCGATGGGCCTTCCGATATTATCAGCCGCGTATATGGCACAGATAGAACAGCCAAGAAATTCCAGTGACTCCGAGTCGTCTGCTGGCCAGAAAAATCGGAGACCTGGAAAAGACCACCGTCGGAGCCGTACAAAACGTGAGCACTAGTACTGAGCCCATGGACAGCTCTAGTCTAACATGCAGTGAGTAAAGACGTGAATTCCTTCCTTCTGCCGGGAAGAGGTGATGCGGTGATGGGAACATGGCCATGTGACAATAAAAATGGCGGCCACGACGACCACATCGAACCATCCTTCTTGCCAATGCCCGTCAAGACACACACCTGGGTTTCCCTTTGGTTCTTGCTGACCGCCCCCGTATGTTTGCTTTCTTGCTATTCCGGCTTTTCTGAGAATTTTCAGATCATTGCGTGGGATGTAGGCTATTGTTTTATGAGGTGCGCGAAAATCCCATTCGCACGCGACGACACTACTGACCAGCGCGCTGTAGGCCTCGGTCTATGGAGGTATGTGTGCTAGATGTGTTTGGGCACCATCTAAAATATCCAGGGAGGAGATTTGCATTGGATCTGGGCGCCGTATAGCATCTATCAAAACGTGCGGACTCCGGTCTCACCCTTTTCAGTGTTCTAACATATTTTTCATAGGTTGATCTGGTTCGTTTAATACGGGAATCTGCGCATGCATGTAAGACTGACTTGACCTTAGGTCTACGGTATCCCCGCGCTCGAGCACGGCGATGGATTCACCAATGCGCAATGTGGGTCCATTCAATTTGTTTTCGCTCTCCGAAAGCCAATATCTGTCGCAGCGCTCCTCAACGTTGTCGAGACGATCATGAACCTCGTGTACTTGTACACTGCGCACGTCACCGCCTGGCCCGCCGCGCCGCTCGTCGGGTTCACTGCCGCTGCCATGACACTGTCGAAGACCGTTCTGTACTGGGCCCAGGAGTACTACTGCAACTACTGCGCTGTGGGGCACAACACCCTCAAGGACCTCATCCAGTACTGGATCATCCCGAACGGGTGCGTTTTATCTCATTTGTCGCTCAAACTGAAATATACTTACCGTCCGCCTGCAGACTTTGGCTCATCGTCCCCAGCTTCATCCTGTGGCGGCTGGGCAAGGACCTTGTCGCAGACCTAGAGCTGGCGCATGCTGCGTCCGTCAAGACCGCGTCTGGGAAGAAGAACTAGGCATGCTTTTAACAGGCCTGTCTGGGAGACGACCCATGGTGTAAAGAGAAAACAAGATGTTTGTATCCAACAGATGTCCGCTTTTGTATACCCGAGGTCTCAATGCTATTTATCTGCTGCACTGTGTCTTCGCGAGTGATCGTTCACCGGGGCATCGGAAAGGATATCCTGACCCGATACAACCGATATGCGCCTATGTTTGGGCTTCTGTCGCTACGCGGAGGCGTCTCTCGCCAGGTCATGATCCTCGGTCCCTGCGTCTCCCTTTGTGGCCGTTGTGAATCAGCTTTGCCGAATCCATATTAGACGCCTTTGCCGTGTCTGTCGTCTGCGGCCGGAACTCACATACCGTGGCGAAGCACCTTTGCGGAGAGGAGCGGAGCGGCCGTAGTGGTCTATTTCCCTCCTTTCCCTATTGCTCCGTTTGACGGAACGGCGTCTTACGCCTCAAGTCAGTTATCTGGGCTTGTGAGATTCTACCTGGATATTCTGTATTTCGTCAATAATGCAGCTAGCTCCGGGAGAGCGAGGGTATGAGTTGTGATACTGTTTTGGTGTTTTTTTTGTGAGCTTCAAAGAGGGTAAATGGTCGGGGAAGACTTGAAGATGTGCTCTTGCACTTATCCTAATAATTAGTTAAGTAATCAATTAAAATTAGCTTCTAATCGATCCACTCCTACGTCCCTTGCTCTTTCCCTCCATCTCGCCACCATGCCTCGTCAATTCTTCGTCGGCGGAAACTTCAAGATGAACCCCGGCTCTGTGGCCGAGAAAAAGGCCCTCATCGAGCTCTTAAATCTCGCGCAGCTCGATCCCGCTGTGGGCAAGTGGCGCGAACCGTTCACGCGTCGACTTGGGCTGATTTCGTGGATTTTGCGCTCACAGAGGTGGTCGTGTCGCCACCGTCGCTGTACCTCATCCAGTTGAAGGAGATTCTGCGGCCGGAGATCCAGGTCGCCGCGCAGAACTGCTACTACAAGGACTCGGGCGCGTTCACTGGTGAAATCAGGTTTGTACATGCCATTCGCAGATCCTGCATGACGGTGAACCGTGCCCGTATCCAGTCCTTGCCAGCTGAAGGATGCAGGCATTCCGTATGTCATCCTTGGTAAGGGATTTTATTTACAGTATAAAAATGCTAGGCCGTTTACACAAACGAAAAGGGCACTCGGAACGCCGGACGCTGTTCCACGAAACCAACGAGATAGTCGCGCTGAAGACCCAGGCGGCGCTCGCGTCGTCGCTCTCCGTTATCCTGTGCATCGGCGAGACGCTCGAGCAGCGCGAGACCAACCAGACCACTAAGGTCTGCTCCGAGCAGCTGCAGGCGGCCGTCGACGTCCTCAAGGAGTCTGACTGGAGGTGCGGCGTGTCATCCGCGTCTTCGTCTTTTGTTTTGTTGCTGACGATGGCGCAGCAAAATCGTGATCGCGTACGAGCCCGTGTGGGCGATCGGCACGGGTAAGGTCGCGACCTCCACCCAGGCCCAGGAGACGCACGCCGACATCCGCGCGTTCCTTTCGAAGGCCGTCTCCCCCGCCGTCGCGCAGTCGACACGGATTATCTACGGCGGCAGCGTCAACAAGGGGAACTGCAAGGAGCTCGGTGAGTGCCATCCATGTATCGCAATGGACGAGGATCTGATCTGCATCTCGTATAGCCTTACAGCCGGACGTCGACGGCTTCCTCGTTGGGGGCGCCTCGCTCAAGCCCGAGTTCGTCGACATTATCAACTCGACGCAGAAATAGTGATCGATAGCGTGGAAGAAAGAAAAGAAGTTGTTTTCAATATAGAACTGTACTTTGACTTGGAACAAAACGAGAAACTTGACCTTCATCTGTCGGGAATGGGCCACCGCTTGCGAGACCTCGGAAGCTTGAATTCTCTCCTCCAACTGCGAACCGACGGAGGGGGTACACCGTCTCCTCTTACTTTGTTTCTCCTTTTCTGTCTCTGTTAACTATCTAGCCACACAGCAGCAAAGCCTCGTCCCAGAGTTATGGTGATCTACGGGACGGTAAGTCTCAATCACGATCAATCTACGCCCGTCATTTATTAACGCAAATCCGCAGGCCTACGAATGAATAAGCCATGGCAAGTCCATACCCCGTATGTTTACATTAAACATCACTTGACTTTTTTTTCTAGATCCCGCTGCTTCCCGCGTCCCTGAGTCTTGGTCGCGTAGTATCGCCATCCGAGCTCATCTCCGTCCAACCCTCCATATTTTTCGAACTCTATTTTCGACCCAGACGCATATCGATCCCGCTGTTACGGCTACCGTCCTCCCACCCTCGCCCTGAACGGCCTTGTCGTCTTGGCAGGCACTTATGCTTTGCTTGATTGTGCCTGTCGTTCCAAAACCCTTACCGGCCCCCGACTACATCGTCGCCTCACCCGCCATTGGCGCGTGGTGTATGTACAAGGTTCGCACCGGCTCTTTGCGCCTTTCGGTGTCACGTCCTCCTTTCATTCCATCGTTAATCGTCCTTCTGTCCTCTTCACCTGTTTTGTATCACGGCTGACGCCTCCTCTAGTGGCTCGACCTCTCGGGCTCGTGCACGCGTTGAGCCCCGCCCTTGCTGGGCTGGACCAAGGGCTTCGTCATACGTTCTTGTCCAATTCTCGTCTGCCTTGTCATCCGGCGCGATACCTTCCCGCTTTCCTCCCCGCTCAGACCATTTCACTTCCTCCCCTCTCCTCCCCTTCCCCCTTCTCTTTTTCCCCTTCGACGCGCTCTTCCTCCTCTTCTCCTTCCCCCTCGTCTGCGTGATATGCTTCTTCGACCTATCCCTGCCCCTCATCTTCCTCTTGTCATCCTACACACTCTCTTGCCGCACCCGATACAGCCTTATCACTCAAGTCCTGCCTTCCCTCTTCCACTTGCCCCTCAGCGGCAGGTTACCCACGTCCCTTACTTCGATTCTTCTCTCTTTCCGCCTTCCGGCATCCTTCCCACTGTATCCTGTATACCACACACCCTCCCCTGTATCCTCTTCCTTGGCCGATCCTCCCTCCCCTTCCTCTTGCCATCGTGCTTTTCCTTTCCATTCCTGTAGCCTTTTAGCACCACCTTTCTCTGCGTCCTCTACTTTGACCGACCCTTCCTTTCCTCCGTCTCTGTACCCCCATACCGTTCCCTTCACCCGCCTTACTCTACCTTGCTGTACAACCCTTCTCATCGTTCCTATGCGCGATACTTTCCCGTCTCCCTCTCTCTTCCCGTCTTCGATCCGCCTTCCGTGTCCCTGGAATCTCACTCATTTTCCTTCCTCTCCCTTGCGCCCTATCTCCCTTCCTGCTGAATCTCGTTTAGCTTCCTCCTCTTCCCTAGTTCCCCCATACGGTGTGCACCTCGAGGGCTTCTTCATCGTTGCGCTACCGACACCCTTTCTCGTCCCCATCTGTCTTCTCTCCGTATCCCCAGCGTCCCGCCCACCTTCCTCTTCCCTACCTGCGCCGATCCGGACTCCCACTTCCCATGTCGTCTCGCCCGCATCCTGTCACGTATTCCTTGCATCTCTTCCTTATCCAGCCATCCTCCCCTTCACCCATCCAATTCCACTTCGGTGGTGCAACCTTGCAATGGTGTGGGTCTGCAACCTCGCCGTTCTCTTCTTCGCTGCCCCCCGATCCTATTTCTCGCTCTTGCGCATCAATCATCTCCCCGACGTCCCGTTCATCCTGTCCTCCCAATGCGTCCATGTCCGACGCTCGTCCGCCTCGGCCTTGGCCTCTCCTTCCCCCGAGACGTTTACCTTCTCGTCGTTCGACCCTTCGTCTCCCTTCGGCGCCTCCATGCCGAATCTATTATACCTTCTCGCCGCAATCCTAGCATCCCACTCGCTCTCCTGCCAATGCGCCCTCGGCGTCTTCCCGTTACCGCGCCGGTCCCGTATCTTGTCGCCCCGCGTCTCACAGCCTTCCCTTACTTCCCTTTCCCGATCCGACATGTGCTCACCCGTTTCATGGCGACGCTTCTTCTCCTTCCTACACTGGCTGGGGGTGCCCACGCCCACGCCCTTTGAATTCCGCTCGTTTGTTTGGCGGCTCGCGCGGGATTGGGATTGCGGGCGGCCCCTGAGGTGGTGCGAAGGACTGTGACGCGACGCTAGCGGCTAGGTGGCTGACATCCGAGAGTTAAATTCGATTTTCTTGCTTAGACGTGCGAGCTGTGTGGCTGGCTGGTGGGATACTGTGAGATGCTTTCTCTGCGGATGGGACTGCGCGTCGAGCACTCAGAATCTTGAGGGACATCGATAACGATCACGTGTCGGTCAAAGCGTGGTTTCGCGTTTAGGAATCTTTGGTCCACATTGAATGATAATCGACTGGATGTTAGACGCAATTTTAAGTTTGCTGCAAGCCCTGCGTTCGGGCTTTGCGAGTCTCGCGCGAGGACATCGATGATGCGGCATCGAGCATCACTCATCCCGGAAATCGGCGATTGCTGGCTTGCCTTCACGAACCATCACTACTTCAAGTTTCAGCTCAACAAGCAACAGTACTCCCAATGAGGTCAGACTGAAGTACTTCGAAACAGAGCTCGCAGGTGAGTCAATGACGCGAGAAGTTCGAACTCATTTTGCTATTTGGTGACGCAACGGCACGACTGCGCCTGATTTCGCGGTTGACCCGTAAGTTTTCAAACCCGCTGTCTTGCCGCTGACCGTTGCAAGTCCGTTGGATCTTGGAATTTTCGCGTCGGATGTGGTCGGATGCTTTTTTTAGCCTTGCTCTCGGATGTGGCACGGATGTGTACTAAAATGGGATGACACAACCTATGTACTATTTAATCCTACATCGTGTGAGCATCCATCTATTCTGGCCATGTTCCTGAAATTGCTCGTCTCTGTTGCTGGTTCTCTGGTCGCCTATGCGCTTTATCAAGTCTTCAAAGTCGTTTACCGCGAGTTAACCTCGCCCCTTAGACATCTGCCGGGGCCCAAATCGAGTAGTTTTTTGTATGGGAATTTCAGAGAGATATGGCAAACGGTAATATCGCTCCCTCCTGTGGTTCGTACTTTTTCAAATCCTGATGTAGGAAGGCTCTGCCTTGCAAGCGCAATGGATCCACAAGTATGGAACAACGCTCAAATATAGCGGCTTTCTCGGCGTACGTGCTAGTTTCAGGACCTAATAGTTTCATGATCTGATCTTCACCAGCTGAGTCGACTCTACACGACTGATACAAGGGCTTTGAATCACTTCCTCACAAACAGCAACATCTATCAGAAGCCGGGGCATACGCAGTACAACCTTTCCCGCATTGTTGGTCCAGGTGACTTGTCTGCGTGTGCCGTCTTTCTTCATTTTAATTGAATGTATGATTCAGGTGTGCTGGTCACCGAGGGGGATGTACATAGGTACGAGTTCAGCTTGTTGAGGCGTCTTTCTACGAGAGCCTGACCGGCGTACACAGGCAACAACGCAAAATCATGAATCCTGCCTTTGGAGCACCACAGGTCCGGGAACTAACCGGAATATTTGTTCAGAAGTCTGTCGAGCTTCGAGATATTCTGGCCTCCCAAGTAGTAAAGTCCGGGACCGCCCGTGTAGACATTATTTCCTGGCTCAATAAAGCAACCCTCGATATTATCGGGCTGGCAGGCAAGTTTAACCTTTCTCCTTCGAGATGTAGTCTGATTCAAGTATCCCAGGTTTCAACTACAATTTCAATTCTCTCGCGTCCGAGAACGAGAGCGAACTCGCTGGGGCATTCACTACCATATTCCACGCCGGCATATCGACGTCTGCTATCCGCATCCTGCAAAGTTTGATCCCCGTGTTCCGTTTCATCGTGCGTACCTCTCAAGGAACGCAGTTGCAATAATGTTGATAGGGCGATTATTTTTTCTAGCCAACCCAATTGGACGCCACTTTGGCGGAAGCTCAAGCTGTCATGAGAAGGATCGGGCTTCAGCTCCTACAGGAAAGCAAGAACGAAATGGCCGAGAGCGGGACGTTTGAAAAGGGACGCTCACGCGATCTGCTGTCGCTGCTCGTGCGCGCCAACACTGCGAAGGATATCCCTCCTAGCCAGCGTCTTTCTGACGAAGATGTTCTCGCTCGTAAGGTCTTGCTTTATCTACGGTATAGTATCTCTCTGATAAGCCTCTAGAGGTGCCTACGTTCTTAGTCGCAGGCCATGAAACTACAAGGTATTATATATCTCGATTTTCCTAGTCCATGCGGGAAGATTCACTCGATTGCAGCACAGGGACAGCATGGGCCCTGTACGCCCTCACGCAGAACACGGCCGCCCAGACTCGCCTGAGGAATGAACTGCTAGCTGTGTCGACGGACGATCCGACGATGGATGAGTTGAATGTCTTGCCTTACCTCGACTGCGTCGTGCGGGAGGTACTGCGCCTCCACGCCCCAGTCCCTTCAACCAGTGCGTATACAATATATGCTATTTGTTCCCTGAAGCACATATTTACAAACCTTTCAGCGCGGGTGGCCACCCAGGACGACGTTGTGCCCCTGGCCGCGCCCTTCACGGACCTGGAGGGGGTTGTGCATGAAACTCTCAAGTGAGAGGCTGCACTATTCATTCATCCCGCTAGTATCAAGCTAATTGACTGATTCGAGGGTGACCAAGGGCCAATCCATGTCCGTTCATGTTCATGTTCATGATCCATGTGTGACTGCGACTAACTTAAATTCCTCGAAAGCACAATCCCGATTCTCTTGATGAACCGAGACAAAACTATCTGGGGACCAGACGCGGAGGAGTTCGTGTACGTTAAGTTTCAAACCGTGCTTTAGTGCGACTAGCTAAGCTTATCGACTGCTTGTTCCAGACCGGAACGTTGGGAGTCCGAGACCCCGATATCCAACTCCCTCCCGGGCGTCTGGGGGCATATGCTCACTTTCCTGGGCGGGCCGCGAGCATGCATCGTGCGTTTATTTTCTTTCAGAATTCAGTTGCTCAGCGGTACATTACTCACGTTTAAACTTGACCCAGGGATACCGCTTCTCTCTCGTCGAGTGAGTTCTTTGCGTACTACATCCACAAAAGTCTTTGTACATGCAGTCAGCTGATAGCGCCCGTGCAGGATGAAAGCCTTGCTGTTCACCCTCGTCCGCGCCTTCGAATTCGAGCTCGCGGTGCCTGTGGCGGACATTGGGAAGAGAACGGCTGTTGTGCAGCGGCCGTTTGTACGCAGTGAGCCGGAGGGGGGGAATCAGATGCCGCTCCTCATCAGGCCGTATATTAGTTCGTAGTTGTAAGGAACAAAGTACGTGAGTATTTTACTCTGCAACCTTCAGTCTTTCACCTGGTGTACATACAGAACTACTAGTAGGTTTGAATGGTATTAGTAATATTTATGGGTTTACGCTTCAATGGGCCGGGGAAAAGTTCGATCCCTTCAAATTTTATTTGGGTGGGTTGAATTCGGGTTCCGTCCACTGTTAGTGACTCTGAGAATTAGTGGAACGGTAGGCTCGCGAGGGCAGAGCCCAACAAGAATATCAACTTCAAGGCGGCAACATGAGGGATCAAAGCAAATGATATTGATGCACACATGGATAAAATTCCGTTGTTGTACGCTAGATAAATGACCTAGTGATACATTTGCCTATAAATATGGTTTCGACTCACGGCACATCGGTTCAATAGCAGCAGCGGTGTACGAGTATATTGTAACATTTTCTGAACCGTGAGAATTCAGCTGCGGTCGTCTCACAGAGAATGAAGCACAATTAACTACGTTGCAGGATCACAATGCACCAGAGACATCATATTCCATGAAACATACATTTATAACACTAGCATCCTGGCGAGTCTCTAGTGTGACAGACGCTCTAACTTCCTGAAGCTCGTACCTCGCTTGCATAATACTTATGTAGCGTTTTGAGCCTCGTTCTGGCGTCGCGCAAAATAGATCTGCTGTTGCGCTTCCCAGCTCACATTGAATATATCAAGAATTTGGAAACCTCAGCCAGCGTGATGATCGAAGTATTCCCAACATAAAATGTGGTTGAAATTGGTAAGCAAATGTTCATCAAATCCGGTCCGACTGGTCCGCTGCACCGTGACTCAGCCCGAGCTTCTTGTCCTTTACCACCATGTCGAGGCAGCTTAAATTCACCAAGCTCGACGTCTTTACTGCGACCCCCTTTGTAGGAAACCCACTCGCCATCGTCCACGTACCTCGCACGGTTGAACTGGCCCAGGCCGAAAAACAACTGATCGCACGCGAATTTAATCTCTCAGAGACCGTGTTCCATCACGAGGAGGACGATGCATCCTCCCCGGTGACCATAGATATTTTCACGACGTCGGAAGAACTTCCGTTTGCTGGCCATCCGACAATCGGCTCTGGTTTTTTCCTCCTCTCACGGGCGGCGCAGCTGGAAACAGTCACCCTGCGCACCAAGGCTGGCGACATCCCCGTCGTCCGTGGCAGCGGCACTACTGTTAGGCCCGTTTCAACAGTTCGTCTGCAGGTCCCTATCGACTTCAAAGTTCATCCCTCCCTTTCTATTCCCTCCGTCAAAGGACTGCAGCCGCTACTCAGCGACGCGGACTACGTGAACGGATCTCACGCAGCGGAGCCCTGCGCGTCTATCGTCAAGGGCATGACGTTTCTCCTAGTTGCGTTGACTTCGGAGGACGCGCTCGCGCGCGTCCAGGCGTACCCTACACGTCTCGTTATTCCCGACGCGTCGACTACGCTTGGCGCCTGGGCCGCGGGATTCGCCGGCATTTACATCTTTTACGAGCGCGATGACGGGGTCGTGCGCGTCCGCATGTTCGACGGGACGATGGAGGACCCCGCGACGGGCTCGGCTGCATCGACGCTCGGTGGGTGGCTGGCGCTTCGGCGTGGTCCGGGCGTCCACACTTTTGACCTCGTGCAGGGTGTCGAGATGGGCCGGCGGAGTGAGATCAGAGTGGTCGTGGATGTTGGCACGGATAATGTGATCAAGAGTATTGGGCTGGAGGGTGCGGCGGTCCAGGTCATGGAGGGTGTGGTGACCATTTGAAGCAATTTGAAGCAGAACAGAAATGTATTCTGACTGCTCTATACTGCTGTATACTGGACGGAGATTACTATTAAGGCCATTTTCAACTTTTCACAACCGTCTACGAATTATGCATTTGCCTGCGATTAGGTTCGTGAGGCCAGAATGCAGACGATGAAACAATCAAGAGCCACTTGAATTTAAGTCAGTTTGGAGATCCTCATACAATAGTCGCTCACCCACTAACTTATGCGGCTGGTACACAAGACAAAAACGACAAGAACTGTAGAACTGTACAGATTCGAAGGCAGGCCAATGGGTTCAAAGTCGTATTGAGGTGGAGACGGAACGGGAATGGGCGAGGGTGCCTGTGGGCGTCCGAATCCTTTAGTTCCGATTGAGCCTGCGGAGGAAATAATGATTCAACTTTGAACAAATCTCCAAGCAATTACAGACCATGCAACAAACCAAGCTTCAGAAATCGCACATTCTGGATCATCCCACATCTCAGCCAGCTTGAGCAACTCGGGAACAACTACCGGCGTCTCGCATTCCCTCAGCACATCCGCAAGAATCGTTTCAGCCGCTTGCAACTTGGTGCGTTCCGTTTCGAGGATCAGTTCCAACTCTTGGACTTGTTTGGTTAGATTCGGTTCTAAGAAAAAACCGTTATTAATGGATGTTTTCCTGTCCTTTCGAGTTGAACCTCTCACCGGAAATGCTGAAAGAATCATCAACAGCAAAGCCAAGAGTCCGCATCTGGCTCTCCACAAACTTTCCTCGTGCCGCGGCGTTCGCAAGGTCGCGGCGTGTGTCCCAGTATTCACGCGTGAGGCGCGAAACGACAGCCGCGGTGCTCTCCGGAATGGCTGGTGTGTCTTCATAGTGTACAGGCTTTTTAGGCGCGGACTGCGACATCTCATTAACGTGATTTTTCTTGACTTTGAGTTTTTTCTGAATGTTCAAAAAAGATTACCGTGCGGGTGTGTTCCCTTCAGCAGCGGGTTCACGTACGCATTTGACGGGTGGGACTGGTGGGCCATCTTTTATCCACCTGTCGAAGGATCCGTTGTAACACGCAAGTGGCTGCCGGTCGACATGGCGCCAGCTGTTTGTGGGCGGACGAGGGCTGCGGCTTCGACTTCGCGTGCGACGCTCCTTCTTCTGTAGCACACGGCCAAACTCGTCGGTTTCTTCCATCGTCGTGTCCTCTCTGCGGCCAGGCTGGCGCTCAATCTTGTACGGCTCACAGCGCCACTCGTCGGTCTCCTCCAGCGTCATGTCCTTTCTGCGGGTTTCCATTCGCTTCAAACAAACTCGTTTCTCGTCCGGAAGAGAAGAGACTCACATATAGCAGTCCCTCATCAGCGACGCTATATCTCTGGTGTTCTTCATGGCAAACTCACGTCGAACGGCGAGGTAACGTATTTCGAATGTCCGGAGCACGGCGATGAAGAGCGGCTGCAGATGGCGAAACATTAGGGCAAGGACGAATAGAGCCTAAAATTAAGAGAACTCGCCGACTCATCGTACGTCGTGTAGAAGAACTCGAGGCCGTTCGTGGTGGGCTTTTGGATGTTCGCCATTGGCGGGTGTGGCAGCTTGAAACGGTCCAAGTCCGCCCGTAGCCTTTTTCCGACTTGCATTGCGTCCATATCCACGAGTTTCTCTGTCATATAATTTGTATATTCGATGCGAATTGTGAGTCTGAGACGCGGTAGCATGGCGGCAAGAGGACAAGGCTGAAAATAGTTACACGTGATCGTACGCGACCAGTCAAACACGGCCAGATCGTCCATTCCCTTTGTCTCTTTTCCTGACGACCAACAACCCTTCAAGCTTCAAGCCTAACTCCTGCTTAGTACTCGATGGTTTCTCCCTTGTTCTGCAATGAATCCAAGTCTTTGAACCAGTCGAAGCATGCAGAAGGAGGGCGGAGAACTTGCGGAGAACTCGGCGGTTCCGAACCAAGAGACTCGGGGCTTCAAGATGATGGCAAAAGTCAAACAACGGACAATGAATTACAGTAGGTCCAGGGCATCCTCAGAGTCGAACAGACTTACATCGGAAGAAACCAGATAAAGCGGACAATGACGCTCAAAGTGACAAGTAAAGTCCTCCCCATACTGACCATTAGTTCATTCATGCAGAGTTCAATCTGCTAGATTTGCGGTATCACGGGATACTCCCTGGTCAGCCCACAGTCTTCGCCAATCTATTGATGCCACAGCCAATTGAAATCGAACCATTCGTATTCAGCTGCATACAAACGATTTCTGGCATCGCAATTTGGCGGTAACCTTTTCTGTTCTTCTTCGTTTACCTGGTAACCGCTGGCTTGGCTCAGCAGGTTGAACTTTACAGCGCCAGTGCCGACATTATACCGGTTCCTAACTTGATTGGATTGAACCAAGCTCGAAAAGGACTGCAGTATCTCAGCCAGGGTTTCTGGAATGTTGGAAATCTGTTCCAGGTTGAAAATTTATCCAAAAGAAAAAAAAGCTCCCGGCCATCAAGAAGAATTCGTTTGCTCCCCTCCCTGTTAGTCTCACAGATTCCGGCACTTTCCGGCACTCGTCGCGCTCTTCGAAGGTCCGCGGCCACGTGCAACCCGTTATTCGGTTGAAAGGGGTCAACTGATCCTTCGGTGAATCTTCGGCAAAACGAGCCTTACCTATATACGATGCTAAACCGTTCGACTCAGCCTGTGTGCCTGTAATCCCCCCCTCTTCTAGTCGATATTTCCAGGCAACTCTCCTATATTTTTCTCTATTCTTCATGGCTCCATCGGATTTCGCCCATGCTGACGTCCCAGAGATTGTCGAAAAGCTGACGACGGACGAGTCCATTCAGCTTATCGCAGGAGTCGGATTTTGGAAGACGCATGCTGTAGAAAGGCTAGGTGTACCTGCTATCAAGGTGCGTTCCCATTCAACCGTAGCAAACGCATATAATCTCATGGCATTTACAGGTCAGCGATGGGCCAAACGGCGTCAGAGGAAACCATTTTGTCATGGGGACCCCTGCGAAATGTCTGCCTTCTGCAACAGCTATGGGTGCCACCTGGGACCCTAAGCTTATCCATGAAGTTGGGCTCAAGCTGCTTGCGCCCGAGGCCAAGCTCCGTGCCGCCTCTGTTATTCTTGCGCCGACGTGTAATATTCAACGGGTGCGCCTTATTCGGAGCCGTTTAAGCGCCTTGGCTTATTTCCTTTGCAGAATCCGCTCGGTGGCCGAGTAAGAAATCAACATCTCTGCCTCTGGGCCCACTGACGTTTTTTTCTCTTTCTCCAGAGCTTCGAGAGTTTCTCTGAGGACCCTTATCTTTCGGGCATGATTGCTGCGTCCTACGTAAATGGAGTCCAGGACGGCGGAATTGGAACGGCCATCAAGCATTTCGTGTAGCTGACCTGCGCTGTTTTATCGCCCGTAAAGTCTGACATTAAACAGAGGAAATGATAAGGAGAATGACCGCATGGCGTACGATAGCATCATCAGCGACCGTGCACTGCGTGAGGTCTATTTAATGCCGTTCATGCTCGCGCAGGTAAGCTTCTCTGTCGTCTCGAGGAATGTCTTTTTATCATATACATCCTCGCGCAGAAGTTTGCTCAACCATGGTCGTACATGTCCGCGTAAGCTTCTAAAATCTGTTGTCTCGAGGAATGTCTTTTTATCATACAGTTCAGTTACAACCGTGTTAATGGCACGCACGTCTCGGAGAATCCCGCCATTCTGCAAAAGATCCTCCGCGACGAGTGGAATTTTCAGGGCATGGTATGTTCAGTTCATTTCATATGCCGTTAACCACTGATCAAACGACCAGGTCATGAGTGACTGGTAAATTCATCTGCTTCAATAATCTCTCAGCGGGCGTTTATCCTTCGATTCAGGTTTGGCGTCTACAGCGTCGATCTCAGCATCAAAGCCGGCCTTGACTTGGAGATGCCGGGAACCAACAAGTGGCGGTCTCTCGATCTTGTCAATCGCTCGATCCAATCCCGCAAGGTGACGCTCCGTACAATCAAGGAGCGCGCTACCAAGGTGCTGGAGCTCGTGCAGAAGTGTGCTATTGGCGCTCCCGAGGTTTGAATTTCTTTCTGTCGTAAGAATATAGGATCTTGACGGATAATGATTCAGGTTCTCGACGGTGATGGGGAGGAACGCACGCTAGAGAGTGACGCAGACAAAGACCTCATGCGCCGTGTAGCTGCACAATCAATTGTTCTGCTGAAGAACGACGGCGGTTTGCTCCCGCTCCGTCCGGAGAATCTCAAGAAGATCGCGGTCATTGGCGGAAACGCCAAGGCTTTTGTGTTGAGCGGCGGTGGATCTGCTGCCCTCAAGGCATCGTACTTTGTGTCGCCGTACCAAGGCATCGTGGATGCACTCGCTGCAAATCCTGACGTAGAAATCACGTACTCCGAAGGCGCCAGGGGTATATTCTTCTCCTACAAACATCCGAATATTTTACTGACATGATTCCAGCGTACCTGACCTCACCGTCGCTCGATTATGAGTTGTTCACGGAGGACGGGAAGCGTGGATGGACTGGCTCCTGGCACCGCCATGTCGACGATGATAGTATGGTGGCGCTAGACGAACCCGTGAAAGTTGACCATCTCGACGAGACTCGGATCTTCGTCAGCACATCTGCTCCAGCAGCGTTGACCAAACGCTGGACCCTCAAGCTTCGTGGACAGCTCCTTCCTCGGGACAAGGATACACCATTTGAGTTTGGTCTCATCTCCGCCGGTCGCGCTAGAGTACGTGTTGAACTCTACCGAGCACTGATTGATTCTTATGCTCACGGTAAAGCTGTATGTCGACGGAGAACTCTTGATCGATAATTGGACGCGGCAACGACGCGGGGACGCTTTCTTTGGATGCGGATCAGAAGAAGAACATGGAGTGTTCAACCTCAAAGCCGGCGTTCGCCACAATGTCTATGTAGAGTTCTGTAACGTTCGCGGACCCGCAGACGGGGACGAGGACGAAACGGTCATGGACAGGTACGCATTGCAACAAATCGGGAAAGCCGTGTTTTATACTATCAATCTAGTAATCCTGGTGTGCGACTTGGAGGTGCCGAAGTGGTCGCGCCGGACGACCTCCTTGCGGAGGCTGTTGCATTGGCGAAGGAAGCTGACGCAGTAATCGCGATAGTGGGGCTGAACGCTGACTGGGAGACAGAAGGGAACGACCGAACAACCCTGGCATTGCCCGGACGCACCGACGAACTCGTGGAAAAACTCGCCGCAGCGAATCCAAAGACGATCGTCGTCACCGAATCGGTCTTTATCTTTTTAATTCTGTCGCCGTCCTTGGACTGATGCGATTGCAGGGATCGTCGATTCTCATGCCATGGGCGGACAAGGTTCCTTCCATGGTGCACGCGTGGTATCTCGGAAACGCGACGGGCCAGGCCATCGCCGATGTCCTCTTTGGCGAGCAGAATCCCGGTGGGAAGCTCTCGCTCACATTCCCCAACGCAGAGGAAGACGTTCCGTCCTTTGGGCATTTCCATTCCGAGAATGGCAAGGTAAGCTCAAGTTTTACGGGGATCGCTGGGCTCTGAGAGACGTATCTTCAGGTACGCTATGCGGAGGATTTGTATGTTGTAAGAGAGAATCTCCTACATGAGTTCGAATCTGCAGCTGACGTTTTCTCAGGGCTACAAGCACTTCCAACATCGGAAAATCAAGCCGCTCTTTGCATTTGGGTGAGTATCCTCATCCTCTATCGAATCCAGTGAAATTAAATAACTGGAATCAGCCATGGCCTATCGTACACGACCTTCGAATTCTCTGATTTCAAGCTGTCTCCGCCAACCGTATCCGCCAAAGAGTTCAACCTAACCGTCTCACTTCAAATCACGAACACCGGAGCCGTCGCTGGTTCAGAAGTCGCACAGGTCTACGTCACGCTTCCGACCACCTCTGAGCTCACGCACCCGCCGCTGCAACTCAAAGGATTCGTGAAGGTCAACCTCGAGCCTGGGAAGGCCGAGGTGGTGCAAATTCAGTTGGACAAGTATGCTGTATCGTACTGGGACGATCGCTTCTCCACTTGGACAGTGGAGAAGGGCGAGTACCTCATCCGCGCAGGACCGAGCAGCGACAAGTTAAGCTTGCAGGCGACGTTTGTCATCGAGAAAGGGTTCGAATGGCAGGGGATCTAGATCATTGTCATATCTTCAATAAATGGACTGAATTGAACGTCGATTCGAGGAATAGATCGCTATACAAGATTTAAACAGCGGCGCAGACGTTACATAGATCGATAAATTATAACCCTACCTCCTCGCCATCCGCGTTTCGCCTACCGCGGACGCCCCAAAAGGCGAAGTCACGATTACTTCCGCTACCGTGCCCTTTGCGCTTGTACAACCCGCTGTAAGAGACCTTGAAGGACATATACCCTTCAAAAATCTCCGCGCCGTCGACCCCCTTCTGAGTCCACACATGCTTCATGCGAAAGACACCAGTCGCATATTGAATCCCACAATGGCTGTCAGCCAGTTCCATCCGCCCAGTAATTCCAGGGCCGCTCTCCGGCGGAGTAATGAATTTAGCTCGTTCGGTGGAGGATAACGCCAGCTTGTCGGCCAGCTTTAGGTCTTTGATCGCGATGTCGAACGGCATGCACTCCATTGGATCTCTGCTGCCCCGATCCTCGAGCTGACCGTATTTCGTAAACGGCCCTTCTGGAAGGACACATTGAGCGGTGTAATCCGCTTTTTGTTGGAGCTTGATACAGGGCCTCGAATTGCGGCTCGGATTCTCCGGCAGGCCAAATGGTCAAGTGGACATATTTCCAGTGCATACCTTGGGTACAGAGCTAGTTTTGGAACGCTTCTCGGCGCGACCATTGGTACTCCCCATGTCTTTAGCCACGTCGGCATCGGGGGAACGCGCTCGTTTCGCGGCGGTGGACTTTTTCTGTGACATCGGTGTCAGTACTAACGTAAGAGGGAAAGGCTAAAAGACTACAGGCGGCATCGAGAAATAAGTCGATGGGGTCAGATGGTAGTCTCTCATAGACAGACGCTACAACAATACGGTGCTCGTACCTCGCATGTTGTAGTCTGTTGATAAGGTTGATGCCGTGATCGGTGGCCGCGTTATTATATAATCTCGAAATTATCGGTCGGCAAAGTATGTTCTGCAACGCGTATTTGCCCAAATTCGACTTGAATTAACGTCTGGCCGCCCTATATCATCCACTTATCCAGCAAACCTCCGGCGCCAAAGCTCAAGAACAAGGAAATAGAGGTTCGATGGGCGGAGACCGGACCGACATCCGAAACACCGAGAGTTCCAGTTGCGATGAGAACAGTGAAGGAAAATATTTTCTGAACAGACAGATCACCTCTACTCTTACTCCTAAGAGACTTTGTCTCTTACAGTTTGTAAATTGACGCTGTGGAAGTGCTGAGAGGCCGTGGGAACACAATTGAAACTCCGATGATTTGTAATAACGCGGCCACCTATACACGGTGGCGCGGTTAACAACAGACTAGTCAGATGGCGGAAGTGAGCGTAACGGCGGATCACGTCACAGCTATAGCCGCATGTGGCGTGACTTGACGCGTTCCGCTGTCACATTGCTCAATTTGCCATGTACAGTAGGTACGGTCAGAGTAAAATTTAAATACACGATTCTGACAACGATTCTGGACACGATTCTGGAATTTAATTATTGTGGGAGAATCGCCGTAGTTCAGAATTGTCTCGAGAATCGTTGTAGAATCTCCTCCAGAGGCGCTTCTACAACGATTCTGGAGGGCGATTCTGACTGTAATTTAATTGAAAGCCGATTCTGAGCGATTCTTACACGATTCTGATGGGAAAAGAATTCCAGAATCGACATCAGAATCGTCGTCAGAATCGAGGCGAGAATCGTTCAGAATCCTCTACTCTGACCGTAGCTAGTGACTGCGAATTGTCGGTTCAGTGTCCCCCGCGCTACCAGAATATGAGATAAAAAATGGTCAACACACAAGTACATCGCGTTGGCGCTACAAGACCTACTAATTTATTTGATTTTATTCACGGCGCGTTGTTTCAAGCCCATTGATATCCTTAAACCTTATGCCCATTACTCCTTTCACAGTTGTCAAACATCGCAGCGTTGGGCTTCCGCAGTTTCACGGTTAAAGAATGTACCGTTATCCGCATGTTGGCTACTAAATTACATGTCGGCGACCCTGGATTGTGCTATTTCAGCAGATCCCACCGCACACTGAGCAGATCCCACTGCGCACTGCAGTATATTCCAAGTTTGGATCTTGAAATCCAGACTTAGGGATGTCCTGTCACCATGGGGCTGAAACCGCCATTTGCGTCCATTGCACCTCGAGTCAAAAGAACATCGGTCATTAATTTCCGTAGAAAGTCAGACAGGGCTAGATTTTCTACCTCTCAGTTAGCGCCTGATGGTAAACATCTCGCCCGTCTCTCATTCCATTCCTATCGGAAATTTATGCTGCGTCGGCTCACTCTCAATCGACAGCGATTGATTCAGATGGAACTTGTTTGCCGTGAAAGAAATCTTTCAAAGAATTCTAAAGGTAAGTATCAGGATCACTCCTAAGATCAAAAGGCTGCAGTTTTCAAGCGCTCGGACATCTAATTTTACCGAGCTCTCAGCCTGTGGGGCCTATAAAATTACTCTAGGAAGCCGGAGAAGCGGGGCCCCGTGACTCGGAGTCGGAATTACTATCATAACAGTGAAGGGTGTCGGTGTTGAAATCTGGGAACGCTGTGCAAGCTGTTGCGAGCTCACAGCTTAACAGTAGCTGAGACTACTTGTTGGGACGAAAAGTTCATAGTGTACTTAACAGCTTTATTCTGGGAGGTACTGGTATACACAGCCTAGATAAAGTAAAAGAGTATAAAGGTAGAGTAGCTACAGGCATGTACTCTACCGGATTGCAACGAGGTTCCCCAGTTGCAATCATCAGGGGCTTACTTCAACAGTCGGGTGTATGATTCTATGACGGCCCGGTTAATAAAAACTTTCAGCACTGTAGAAACCAAATAGAAACTTGTGCTCCATACATATCAAAATTCAATTCCATTCAGTAGCAGGACGTCAACCACATATGAAATTTCCGCCAAAAACCGTAAACATTCGTGGCGGACTTTCTCTCTCTCTCTCTCACGTTGAAAATCTAACCAAGCTTCACCCGAGCATTAATAAAATCTTGAGCGCCAATCCGCGTCGACGGGCGTCAATCTCTTGATTTTTACCGATCGGGATTGCCAATCCAACATGCCTTACTCAACCTGTTAACTGCGCTTACGGAGCGTCGGTGGATTAAAATGCCGAGACATTTCTGCTTGGCCAAATAGGCGGTATGCTCCATCTACACGCGTCGTACGTCCGACTCGGAAACAGCCGGAATGTATCGTGGACCCAGTTTACAACATCTTCGGAGTGAAGGTTCGGAGTGAAGAATTCGAAAACGTCTCTGGCTATAGAGGCTTGGGAATTGCCCGCCAATTCAGAGTCTACGCTAGCACACAACTAAACGAACATTCGTCGGTTTCCCGCCAAGTGATCTCCGAATTGATCAGTATTGCCAAATCGGGTTACCTGCCACCTTGGGGAAAAATACCTTTGTATGCTAGAAACATAGCTGAGGACTTGAATGAAAGATGGTACATGTGTAGTAGAAGCACCACAGATATCTAGGCGTAAGTTCGGAAAAATAACTAGGGACGGACAAAGCGATGAAACACAACATAACATTGCAAAAATGACAAAAAAAAAAGGATGAGTGTCGAGGGGAATCTAAGCATCAGAATTAGGTGTACGCCGCCGGCGCAGCAAAAATTGTTGACCTGGGGTCAATCCAACGCCAGAGGACGCAACATTGAGATCGTGTGCTCGAGTCTCACAAATCAACTAAGTTGGGTTAGGCCAAAGAGAAGCCCCCAAAATTGTGTGGCTGACCTGGATTTTTCTCTTTAAAATTCCACTGCACCAGGTACATTTCACGATGGCTAAAGAATGGCCATTGAAAACGGCAACGAATTCATTCCACCACCAGAGACACGGTTGATTGCCCCGCGCCAGAGTTTTAATGCGCAGTTCACTGGCCATGTCATCGAGACTTTGAAAGATTAGGAAAAGATAGAAACAGGATAGAAAATTCAACGTACGCAAGGAATTCCATCCAGATGGCGAAATCAGACTCCAGCTGGAAATTCAGGAGGTGGTCATCGACGGCTTTGTGATACAGCTTGCTCATATCCTCGAATCCTCTGTTCATAGAAGTGATCCTGCGACTTGGGAATGCCAGCCGGGAGGTCCAGACCATTGCGATGAGGATAATGATGGCGATTGCTCGAGCAATGGGATCCGGGATGAGAGTGACCCAATCTACTGGGGAGGAGGTAGTGGGAGGCGGCATTCCAGAGGAGTTCAGAGGTTTCCGGCCACCGTTCTGACGCCCTAGCATTTATCTGCTGTTTATTTTTATGGTGGCTTACTGATCATCTGTGCAAAATCTGAGAAGACTGTTCTGACTGACACTCATGGGAACTCCGCAGAGTCGTCGAGTTCATTTTCACCCCAACCCTGAACCTGGATGCGAAACAAAAGCGCGACTTATAGGCATTTGAAATCTGGGGTTCAAGAAACATTGCGACATTACGATTGATTCGGAATTACACCCGCACCTATCCTGGACCAACCACAGGCTGAATTGGCCTAATGCACGGGCACTGAACTCAATGTTGCGCCTGACTTGAACTTCCGTTCAATTGCTTGTCAAAAAAAGGGGGCATTGTCAATTATTTCTTGGCTTCAAATGTCCAGCCGAGTCGATTTTTCGGGACTCGGGCCGAAGATCTTCTGGGAAATACATGGTAGTTTCATTATTCATGCTGTCGGCGCAAACAGGAAATCCGAGCCCGACTCAGGGCTATAAGCAGGCTGTGAAATCAAAGTCTAACGCCGCGCAAGCCTCGCAAGTTCCGAGGTCATGGAAACATCATGGGAACAGCGATACAGCCACAGTAGATGTAGGTCAAGATCTAGCAATCTTAAATCAACGCTTGACGGGAAAAGAACAACACCAAGCATACCATGTATGATTTATGGTGGTATTCCTTCGATCCGCCAGAGAAGACGCGATAAGCCAGGTAGAACATCGAGATGGCCAACCCGAGCCCGCAGTAGCCGACCAGAAAATCAAAGGACCAGCAAAAAAACGGCGCAGCGCCAATGATTACGCTCATTACCCAGCGGAAATGGCGGCCAAGGAGAATGGGAAGCGTCCTGCGCCCGGCGATCCTATCCCCATCAAAATCGCGCATATCTTGCACGTTCGCCACGACGCCCAGCACACCACTTAACAGGAGCGCCCACCGCCACTCGCGCGAGGTGACTGGCACAACGAGTCCCCATGCCGCCTGCAAGAGGCACAGCGAACCGACGGACATGAAGAGCAGGTTCTTCGTGATCCAATGCTTGTCGCCGCCATAGAAGCTCGTGTAGATAGTGATGGATACCCAGAGTGCGGTCCACTGGAGCACGCCCCACGCAGCGCCGACCACAAGGTACGCGAGGGTTGTAGCGTACCAACGGATGTATGCGCCTTGGAGCGTGGCGCGCCCTGAAGAGAGTGGGCGGTCAGGCTTGTTGATGCGGTCCTCGGCGATGCCGTTGATCTGGTTCGCGATGTCGAAGGAATAGATGTAGAGGAGGAAGTAGATGAGGGAGCGCAGGAGCGACTGGATTACGAGTATGTCCGGGGCTGAGTCGAGAGAACGAAGAGCAGCTATGGTGTGCATGGTCCCGGGAACAAGACTAGCCGACCAGTCCCGCCAAGTAAAATCCCAAAGTACGCGTAGCTCGTGTTCAATCGCGTCGTACGTAAAGGCAATCACGCGTCGAAAGTCCTTGAACTGCGTGGTATCTTGTAAATCGTCAGCGGATACAAAATTGGATTATTGAGTTCCATACTGCGACCCTCACCCATGCGTTGCGATTGAGGAGAGGTAGAGCACGGCGAACACTTCAATTATGAGCGGGAAATGGACGAATGGAACGGGGCCGAACTTCGAAGACAGGGGAATCAACACTTGTCACTGGCGACCTTTATTTGTCAACAATCTGTCCTGATCAGCCTTTGCTTCACGTTCAGCGGTCGCCAATATCAAGGACCTTGCTGCCCAGATGAAACTCATGAACACCTACTCAAACGATGCGGGGTGGAAAATTTTGCGCTCGAAGTTCAACCTAGGTTGAAAATCCATTATAGTCCTGAGTAATCCGATAAAGATCCCGCTGTTTCGATTCAATAATCTAAATACAGTCGTAAGGTTGAACGACGAAAATTCGCAGTATTTACCTACAAAGTCCCATGTATACAAACTGTTCCCAAGCCACCCCAACAAATTATTTGTTCCATTTATTCCATATATCCCACCAACCAACGGGAGGAGTTGTTTTGTTGCGTTCCTCTAAACACACTTCAAAGCGTGCTTTCATCCGGTCGTAGTCGGGCACTTCGGCATACGCCAGCGCCTTCACATCCCTCCAAAATTCGTAAAAGCACTCGTCCATGTGGCGGAACAACACCGCGGCGGGCGTCGCAATCTTTATGCGCCACACATGCGGTTGATGCTGCACGGTACCAGAGGAGCGCGATTTAGATACGCCGTTGGTCGAGTTATCCCACGGCAACCCAGAATGGAAGAGGTACGAGAGGAGGTACGCGAGGGATTCCAGGTCATCTCGCTGGGATTGACCTGAAATCAGTAGGTCAGACTCAAGCGCATATTGAGATGGCCACGCAAATTTACTGATACCGTGGTGCGCAAAGACACTCATGAATCGCCTGTTTCCGACGGCATCAATCCGATGGGGCTCGGCAGCGACGAGTTCGCATCCAACGCGGAAGAGAACCCGAAGTCGATCGCGTACAACATCGACGGCGCGTCGGGATTGTCCTCTGGTGCGAGGCATATATTCGCTGGTTTTATTCCACTGTGGACGAGCCCGCGCGCGTGGATATCACGACACCGCTCAATCTGCAAAGAGAATGTCTTTTTAATTACCGCCAAAACTAAAATAGACATAACGGAGGCGGAAGAAGTGATACGCACCATCTGGATTGCAACCATCAGAACCATTTGGGCGTCCAATCGTTTGCTGGGCAGCAAGGCACGCAGGTCTTCGAGTGTAGGGCCTAACTTTGGGAGGATGAGTGTGTGTACATCGCACAATGGGTCGTGTTGTGCGCTCGCCCGCCCGGGACGGGAACACCCGGGCACGGTTCGGCGCCCCCGAGAGCGCAGTAGGCCGTGATCTCCCGTTGACACTCGAAGTCCGAGGCGGCGACCCACGCCTTGACAATGACCTCCCGTGGGCTCGCGCACCCGTCCGCACCACCAATGTCATACGCTAAGTATACTCCGCGATTGCCTGATGACCTGTTAGCGTTGTGCTCTTTCAGAGGCGCATGCTATTTACCGTCCTCGGAGTGAATGGTGCGGAAGACCCGGTAGCGCGATAAAAGGAGGGCTTTACGCGTACGCGTGTTGACGTGCCATGCATGAGGATAGTATTCATCCTCAATGCGCGAGAAAAATGACTCGTGCTTGGATTGTTGAAAATTCTTGACAGCAGTATTCCACGAAGAGGCGACCAGTTTGATAGTTAACAAGGGTAAAAGCAAGTGTAAAGCCCCTCGACAGGGTATCGCCGGAGAACAGAGATGTTTATTGCCAGGGATAGTATTGGTGTTAAACTGAGACAAGCATGAGAGGTAGACATGGTATACGATCCGTTCCACAGCTTTGAGAGGCAGCACAGCAGGAGACATGGCAGAACGGAGAGAGACGTTGGATGGGAAGAAGGGAGATATTGAAGGTTTTGAAGGTCCAGACTGCTGCTACCGTGACGCGCCTGTTCCCTGTCACGAGTTAAACCAAAAATGCATGCATCATGATACATCAGTTCGGCAATTAATGACGAACAACCGTGGCAGACGCTAGCAGACGTAGCGAGATCCGTCCCGAACGTAACGAAAGTTCTGAGATAAAAGGGGTAAGCGGAAGCAAAGTAGCTGCAAAACGGCAATTTTGCCAGTGGTTCGCGTTTGGGCGATTTTGTATTTTTGAAGGGAAAAATCCAGCCTTGTAGAGCCGCAGAGAATTTCCAAAGAAGATCACATCGTTGCCTGTAGCCTATTTTCGAAAAACGGGAAGTGCAGTCACGTCCTGAGGGAGATGTCGGAAAGGCCAGGCCACACAAAGGAAAATTCTCAAGGCCTGTACTTCACACAAACAGAAGCGGACGGGAAGGCACAACTTGAAAGACGGGTGACTAGCGGGTCGAAGGAAAGGTGCATTAGAATTCAGCTTTATTTTGAAGCCACAATAAAATTACATAACCTCCCTAAAAAGGAAATGCGGGATGGCTGCTGTGATCCTCTGATGCGCCCGCTGCACCCTGGTGAGGCGCGGCACTTGAACCAACCTTGGAAGAGCCGAAAACAGATACAGAACACGCTTACACCCCATACATGGCGCGCGCATTTTCCCGAGCCACACTCATCACCCGCTTCGCATCCCAGCCTTCCTCGCCCTCAGTCTCCCCAGCCTTCCCCCGCGGCAGCAGGTCCGCGACAAAGACCGCAGTCCACGGAAGCATACCGCAGTGACTCATCGGAAGCTTCACCCCCTTCAACTCCGGCGCGGCGAACGACGGCGAGTTGTATATTGTCGAAGGCACCATATACGGCGCGTCGGTCTCGAGCACGATGCGCAGGCGCGGCGGCGTGGAGGCGGCGGGCCCGAACATGCTGCGTACGGTGGTTGAGGTGTCCCTGTTGGAGGAATAGGTGATCACGCCTGTGGAAAAAGATGTAAGGAAGAGGGAGGACAGGACGAGATGAGGAGGACGTACCAGTGATCCCGATGTACAAATTAGGGAAATGATCCAGGAGACGTTGGGCAAACGCGGGCGCGTTGGTAAAACAGTGAATGTGGATCTGAAAGAGGGTCAGCGCAAAGAAATGAGGGGCGGATGAAGCGAGCGTCCGCTCCAAAAGAGGGACATACCCTGTGATCTTTAGGCACTAGGTCCTTCAATATACGTTCCGTGTCGTCGTCCGCCTCGCGGCTATGGATCGTGAGGGGTTTGTTCAACCGCACCGCACACCGCAGCTGGCGTTCAAAGACGGTCCGTTGGACAGGCCGCGGCGAGGTGTCGTAGTGGTAATCCAGTCCCATCTCGCCCCAACCGACGCACCGCGGGTGCGCCATCGCCTTGATACTGCAGGAAGACATTAGCGTTCAATGGGATCGGAGGGAGAAGAAAACAAACATATCGGCCTCCACAGAGTCATTATAATACTTGGCATTATGCGGATGCACGCCCATAACAAACCAATAGCCCATGCCGCCTCACAAATCCCGCCGTTGTTCCTCTGTGACGGCCGAGTCTGCAAACTCGCGCCAAAGCGGGCGCACCGGCGCCTCGCACCACACGTCGACAATCTGCTCTACGCCCGCCGGGACGTAGAGCCCCTTAACGAAATCATGCACGGTCTTGTATTTACCCGCAGGGTACTTGCGCCGATAGGACTCGAACGTCAAGGCGAGATGCGTGTGCGTGTCCACGATAGACGAGGCAGGCGAGACGGCAGGGTGCCTGAGCCGGAAATGCGATTCAGGGATCATCCGGCTTCCGGCGGTGTTTCTGTTTGAGGAAGAGGAGGCGGCTGGCGGCTGGGTGCGGAAGCCTAGCGATTCGGGGGACACAGGTATCATCTTGGTCTTGTTCTTTTTCCCTGGCATGTTGGATGTAGTGGAGGATTTAAAGGTGACGATGGCGGTAGGTGATACGCAAGGGCGGGGAAGGTTTTAATGAGCAATGGGGGCTAAGGAAAACGATCCTATAAGGCGCCTCGATAGGGGCTCCGAGCCACTTTCGAGTCAAATATTTTACTTCCGTGAAGGTCCTGACTTGAGCCGATCAGATGCGCAAAGAAAAGAAAAGAAGTTACTCACAATAGGGAAAGGGCCATTTGTGGATCTTTGCACTTGAAGTACAGCTTCCATATTCTTTTGAGGACAACCGTGCTCGCCCCAAGTTTGCGAAATGGAGACTTTCGAAGGCGAAAGCCAAGGCGTGCACGAAAGAGTGAGGCTTGCTTCCAAATAAGACTATACATGAGGGTGGCTTCTACAAGGGGTGGCTTCTACGAGGCATGTCGACGATTGAAGGACCAGATTATATCTAAAAACGCACGCTCACACCCCATACATCGCCCGCGCATTCTCCCTCGCCACGCGCATCACGCGCGCTGCATCCCACCCCGCCTCGCCCTCGCCCGGCGGCAGCAGGTCCGCGACGAACTCCGCGGTCCAGGGCACCATCCCCGAGTGGCACAGCGAGAGCTTCTTTCCCTTGGCCTCGGGCGTGGCGAACAAGGGTGCCGTGTAGATTGGCGTGGGGACCATGTACGGTGCGTCGGTCTCGAGGACGATGCGTAGGCGTGGTGGGGTTGCGGCGGCGGACTCGGAAGAAGAGGAGGAGGGCGCGAACATATTGCGGACGGTGGTGGAGGTGTCTATGTTGGAGGAATAGGTGATCACGCCTGTAGAGATGTGTCAGAAGAAGGATTGGGCGAGAACCTGGAGGGAACGTACCGGTGATCCCAATGTACAGATTCGGGAAATGATCAAGGAGACGCTGGGCAAAGGTGGGCGAGTCGGTGAAGCAATGGATGTGGATCTGTGAGAAGGTGTTGTCAGGACAAAAAAAGAAAACCGGGGGGAAAAAAGCGGTAAAGAGGAAGCTTGAAAAGATGTGGAAGAGTCCCGATGTGAACCCGCGAGAATGGCTTAGAGTCAAAGACCCTCTCCGGGCCCGAGATTTGGTCGGGTCAAAGGCAAAAATCGCAGCTTTCAGGAAAGCAGGGATTATCTTAGCTTTCATGCTAGCTGCCGATTTTTGAAAGCCAGAGCCAGAGCCAGCCGAAGCCGGGCCAAGGTCAGCCAAAACCGGGCCAAGGCTGGCTCTGGCTCTGGCTTCTAGGCCAAGGCCAAGGCCGGGATATCACTTCGCGCGGGGGGGAAAGAGTGCAAACCCACCTTGTGATCCTTTGGCACCTCCTCCTTCAATATGCGCTCCGTGTCCTCGTCTGCCTCGCGGGTGTGGATCGTGAGGGGCTTATTCAGTCGGACCGCACAACGCAGCTGGCGTGCTAAGACCGCCCGCTGGACCTCCCGCGGGGAATTGTCGTAGTGATAATCGAGCCCCATCTCACCCCAGCCGACACAGCGCGGGTGAGCCATCGCCTCGATGCTGCAGGCCAGCGGTTAGCTATTTAAATTAAAAGCCAGAAAAGGGACGACAAACATATCAGCCTCGACAGCATCATCGTAGAGCTTCGCCTCGTGCGGATGCACGCCCATGACGAACCAGTAGCCCAACCCACCCCATAGATCCCGTCGCTGCTCTTCAGTGACCGCCGAGTCGGCGAACTCTCGCCATATTTTGCGTACGGGCGCCTCGCACCACACGTCTACAATCTCCTGCACGCCAGCAGGCACGTACAGACCCCGGACAAACTCGTGCACGGTCGTGTAGTCTCCAGCGGGATACTTGTGTCTGTAAGTCTCGAATGTGGAGGCCAGATGCGTGTGCGTATCGACGATAGGCGAGGCAGACGAAACAGCGGGGTGGATGAGACGAAAGAGAGATTCTGGTATCACTTTGGATTTTTTGCCCATCTTGAATGCACTAACAGATCTTGAGGCGATAGGTAGCGATTTTATAAGGCGAAAAGGGGCTCGAGTCACCAGCATAAGCTGCCAGTCACTCGGAGTCGGAGACTCGGAACCTCGAGTCGGATTCGGCAGCGGGGAAGATCGCGCTCACGTGCTAGGGACACGGCTTTGTCTCCCACCATACCTAAGGCCTTTCGCGCCATTCCATCTTTTCTGACTTCATATCCTACATATGTAACAAATCCATCTCTGGGAATTATACTTCTAACTCGCTGAAGCTCGGCCTGCGCTCCGACGGCGGCATCGAAAGTACTTCGGGAGTTTGAAAGCTGAATGAATCAATGGCGGCTAAGATACATCTGCTCGTATTGAATTATATGGCAAAATTCGCAATCAAGCCTCATACTTCATTCGTATTTACTGAGCTTCTGGCTTTGGATAAGTATGGAAGGCGTGGCTCACGGTTTCGGAAAAACCTCATCAAACTTTGCGTGAAGTCAGATGACCACCCGAGTTGAAGCTTCCCCAGTTCCTTCCCAAACCGTCAGGTCACCTAATCGGCGAGGAAAGGAATCATGGGCAGGCTGTCCAGTTCACATATCCAACGAACACTTCCACGTCTTGAGCCTGGGCACCTTCATGTTTTGCTCGTTCCGCGTCTTGCGTCGATCACAACCATACGCATCAGCGGTACAACTGCGGTACATCGATATCGTTATCCCCACCTTGGCAGGTAGACGGCTTTCGATATCACGAGGTATAATTCTCTGCTTCTATTTACGACAAAAACAAATTTACAGCGGCCCGTCGGTCATGCGTAATTCTCCTCAGGTTATAAGAAGTAGGAAGTGGCGCGGACCCCCGCAGACTTTTCATAGTCACTCACAAAATGCGTTCCAAGGCATTGTTAGCAGCTGTCCTCCTGCGAGTTGCAGGGATATCTGCTGCTGTCTCTTCTTCAGGAAAGGCAACGTCCACTGTAGCTGCCAGCTCTGCCCCTTCAACTGTCAGCGCAACTCCAACGACCACCTCTGCGTCAAGTGGAGCGAGTTTTCCGCCAGTGGGCTCCATCCCTCGAGACTTTTCTCCGCAGGGTCTCGAGCGTCTTTGGGATCTCGTGCGTACATATTCTAATTTCCCATCTGGATTGCGCCTGCTGAAATTCGACCCACAGGTTGGTCCTGTTGAGCCCCCGCCCTTCACAACCACCAAAGTCCCCACTACCACACGCGTGGTCCTTCCATCGCCCCCGCCGCCGCTTTATCCAGACTTTTTCGCTCCCGCCCCAAAGGACATCCTCCCCACTCTCAAATTCCCTCCTGGGTTCAAGTTCGGCGTCGCGACCGCCGCGTATCAAGTCGAAGGAGCTGTCAAGAATGAGGGAAAAGGACCGACCGTGTGGGACTGGAATAGTCGCCAGCCTGGCGGCGTCATTGACAATACAACTGGTGTGTTTCATTTTTTGAAAGTGTTCCAAGTGATTCACCTCATGCTTTCTATCAGGTGATGTTGTGGATTTGCAGTACTTTTTATACAAGGAGGACGTCGTCAGGGTTGCAGCCCTTGGCGTGAATGCGCATTCCTTTTCGTGAGTGTAGTCGCTGTTCAACTCACCAGGAGCAACGCTTACGCCTGCTATACGTAGAATTTCGTGGGCCCGGATATTCCCTTTCGGGACGGCAGATTCGCCTGTTAACCAGGCAGCTATAAAACATTACAGTGATCGTGAGTGCTGAAGCCTGTTCGTGGTATTATAATTTATGTCGGTTCATTCCAGTGATCGACTATCATATCGCGCACGGCGTTGCTCCGGTCGCTACACTATGTACGGGTGCCAATTTTATTCATGAAGCCCGCTCACGCTATAAAATAGTTCACTGGGACACCCCGCTCGCTTTATCTGCGTACTATGGCGGCTTCACTTCTCCCCAAGTGGTGGATGATTTCATCCAGTAGGTTATCGATCACAGACGTTTCAACAATAAAATGTGCTGAACGCGAGATTAGCTACGCCAAAACTGTCTTTGCGGCATATAATGGAAGAGTCAAGACTTGGTCAATCTCTTCTTTTGCTAACTTTCAAGTTTCTGACTCCATATCCGACCGGCAGGTATACCTTCAACGAGCCTCGTGTTTTCTGTTCGCAAACTGCGGGATATCCTTTCAGTGAGTTATAAGCACATGTATTTGGTCAATCTTTTAAGTCCGTATCATAGACGTGTCCTTGGCGCCTGGAGTCAATTCATCTACGGCGCCGTACCAATGCTCATATAACCTTCGTATGTGCCGTCTCACGAGTTATATTTACTTTGATTGAACATGCAATCCTTAGTCAAAGCGCATGCTGGCGCTGTGAAAGGTAAAATAGCTCCCTGCGTGTTTCCTTTCTACAGGCTTACAATAACTATGTAGCCTTCAGGGAAATGAAAATCCAGGGAGAGATCGCGTTGAAAAACGATGATTTCATGTATGCATTCTCTATCTCTTCATGACATTTGACAATTACAATTGCGGCACAGAGGAATCCCGTGGAGATCGAACACGACCGACGACGCCCTCGCCGTGGAGCGCCATGTTGCCTTCCGTATCGGCGTCTTTTCCGACCCGCTCTACACCACCGGCGATTGGCCCAAGATCATGACGGATACTCTACCGCCGGAGTACCTCCCCAGGTTCACGGAGGCGGAAAAGAAAGACAACCTAGGTTGGTCTGCACTTGAAACATCTTACCCGAATGATATACAAACATCGGAATCGCAGGTTCAGCCGATTTTTTCGCCATAGATTCTTACCGAGAGCAGTTCATTGCCGCCCCGCTCGATGGCCTGGACACCTGCCTTTCGAATACGTCGCACCCACTGTGGCCTGAATGCCATTCGCCTGTCTTGTTTGACTCGAATGCCGGCTGGGCGGCGGGTATATCTCCGGATCCGCTGTCCGAGACGTGGTTGCAGGCCACTCCGAATACACTGCGAAGCTATCTGAAAGGTGTGCAAACGCGCTGGCCCACCAAGAAGATGGTTCGTAATCCTGTAACCCACGTATTTTTGACGCCTGCTGACCTTAACAGTATATATCCGAATTCGGATTCGTCGAACCATTTGAGGAGCTTCGTACCGAGCTTTTCCGGATCCAGGTAAAGTATAGTTAACTTCAACCAAGACTAGATGCTCATTGCTTCCGCAGGAAGATGTCGCCCGCACAAGTACGCAAGTTGTTCAAGTGTTGAAATTGGTCTAACATTATACGCTGGACAGACTACTTCATGACGTACCTCGGCCAAATTCTGCTCTCCATTCACGAGGACGGTGTCCCAATCGCAGGAGCTTTCGCATGGGGTGCACATGGGTTTTATTTATTTTTGTTTCAATCGCTAATGAAGCAACAGCGATGATCGATAACGCGGAATGGAATAGTGGGACATCCGCCAAGTTCGGAATTCAACATGTCAACTACACCACGCTTGAACGCACCTATAAGCGATCGGCATTTGCTTTGTGTGAGTCGAGCTGATAATCTATGCTTAAGCTTGGAGCTCATTTTCTCTAGCTGAGTTCTTCGGTGCTCATCTTCAAGACTGAGAATGATTCGGAGTCATGTACAACATGCAGTATAAACAGTAAAAAAAACTACACATCAGGGACTCTGCGTTGTCAATCTATTTATTTCGCTTTGTATATTTTCTCTGGCTCGTTGCTCTATCATCTCGGTGTTGGCGCCGAAAAATATCCTGTCGTGGAGCAGAAAGCCTCGCAAAACGTTCGAGCGTCCAAGGCGATACACTTCTGCTGGATAATGTGAATATTCCTCCCTTATTTGCTGGGAATATTTCTCGTAAATTGCCGGAGAATCGGCAAGGATGCCCATGTCGAGGTCCAGAAACACGGCTACTTCTGACGTACTCAAACGCTCCGGGAGTGATTCTGGAAGGCGGTGCAAGATGGTAGCCTCGATGAGGGCGGAAACAGACTCTTTTAAGTTTGCCTGATTGAAGACGTCAGACAAAAAATCGGCAGCATGGATGGAACCGGCCTACCATGGCCTTGGAACCTGTCGAGTCAGAGAACTCTTCCCAGACCCGAATGCTTTCCCTCTCGTTCCAGGGGCCACCTTTGACCGGGTCGTAGACGCAATCATGAAACCAAATCGCAAGTTCAATGGTTTCATTCCGCTGTCCACTTGACTCCAGCGATTTAAGCATGTAGGAAATGTGCTCAAGGGTGTGATAATGTCGTTGAGGCTGGATAATTTCGGTTCAAGGTTCATTAAACGATTTAAACCGTAAGTGTTCAATTTGTCGGCAGTCGAAACACACCTCAGAATAGCGAGCTTGGAGCCCGGCTGCCATGGGACGAATGATTTCGCTATCAATTTTGGGATCGACGGTCAATACAGTGTGAATGAAACGGTCGTCGGTGGCAAAGGACGACATTGCGCAAAAAGAGGATGAGAGTTTGAAACAAGCGAGGATTTTCACGTGACATCACCTCCGAAAGCTTTCGGATTCCGAAACAAACACACGTACACACTTCCTACTTTCTCTCTTGGACGTATGACCTCGGAGCAGCCGGGCTACGAACCACTCGCTGCAGAGATATTCTCTCTTTTCTCTGCTCATGCTCCACCGTTCATCTACATAAACGATCCGGTTTCACCCCGCACAACCGCCTCTGTGGTCAACTCGGTCCTCTCGTCGTTCGCACGTTCATCGGACGCGTCTTCTCGTGTAAATCACGCTCAAGTCAACGCAGTGGCTTGTTTCAACCCACGTATACTCTATGACACGATTCTAAACCAGCTCGCGGAGTGGGAAGTTAAATGGGCAAATGGGTGCACGAATTGGAGCGGAGAGGATGGCCAAAGATGGAACGAGAATTTGGATGGCTTCGTGCACGGCTTGAAAGCCGTTTACTCTTCTATTCAACGTAGAAACACAGCGGGCTCAAAAAAGGGAAAGTCGAAGCAGACTGACGCTGACCTTGCCACCGGTCAGATCGTCATTGTCGTGGAACGCGCGGAACGGCTGTCAGAGCAAATGCCGGATCTTATCGTACCTTTGACTAGATTGACGGAACTGGTACGTCCTTATGTTCTCCCCATTCATCCAACTAACATACTTGAAAGACTCAGCTCGATTTGAGCATGATATTCGTCTCCGAAGTGCCTTGGGAAGACATGCGGCCACCATTCGGTGCATCTCCTGATCCATATTTTATGGATGTCTTGCCACTCAACAAGGAAGGTGCATGCTCCCGCTCGATCCTTCTCTGCTCGACGGGTTAGCTCATATATAATAGCCCTAGCTCGGCGACTGAACTCTGCTTTCCTTGCTGTTTCCTCTCAATCCGAACACACTGGGCTGGCGGATCCATATCACCCCAATCTGCGGTCTCTTTACTCCCATTTCGTCACCCTAATCCTGGATAGCTGCTCCTTATACGTCCAAGACCCCAATGAGCTGCAGTATATTGCTGCTGCTCGATGGCCCGGATTCGTTAAGCCGGTCTTGGACGCTCACAATCATCGCGGCTCAGAAGAAGACATAGATATGGACGTAGACGATGATTCTGAGCTTCAACCCCCACCAGAGGATGTCCGAATGCGCCTCATTCGTGTATTCAAGCCCTCCTTCAAAACGGCTCTGGAGACGCTGTATCCACGATTAAACCATGCCGCCCGCTGGGCTGAAATGAATGATCCAGAGCCAAACTTGCTCGCGAAGCGACCAAGCCAAACACAACCCCTCCCGGAGGTAGGCGAGGTAGAAGTGGACGACGGGCGAATTGCCGACTTACCTCGCTTGTCGAAATTCATACTCGTCGCTGCGTATCTGGCATCGACCAATCCTCATACCTCTGATCTACGGATGTTTGGACGGGGGCTGGACGAGAAAAAGAGGAAGCGACGGGCTTACAAACCCTCTGCAAAAAGCGGCACAGCCAAGGCGAGTACGTCGCGACATTGCTGGCAATGATTAACGAATATCTTTCAGGCTCCTCAGCGTGTTCTTGGCCCGAATCCCTTCCCTTTCGACAGACTTATTTCGATTTTAGGCGCACTCTTGGAAGAAAACGACGTCGACCAGCGATTGCCCGCTCCGGAATACCTTATTCCCGGAGAACATACCGACATGGAAATCGCCCGCATTGGCATATACAACACTGTATGTTGTATTTCCTACCAGCATGGACGAGACTTATTTATAAACCATACTTCAGATCATCGAGCTTTCTGATATCGGCCTTCTCCATCGCACCTCGGCTCCGGAAAAATTGGATGGCCCGCCTACTTTCAAGTGCGGGATATCGTATACTACGTCTTCTGCGTTGGCTCAGCAGCTCGACGTCCCGTTAAATGATCTGTTATGGGATCCTGCCTGATCCTGCCCGATGTTTTCCTGTACCTTTAGCTGCTTATGTATTTGCAGGAATTAATTCACCATGTATCCTTACGGCATGAGATGACGGAGGGAGTAAAGTTAAAATTACAACTGATTCAAGAAGATTTCAACCGAGCGTCGACATCTGCACTAAGTGGGACGCTTGCTAATGCTCCGCTTTTTTCTACACACATTACAGCGGCCTGGGGAAAAAAAAAAAAAAAGAGAGATTAGATTAGATAGAATTCGTAGGAAATTGAAAGGAACAACCTGTACACTTCGTTTGAGCACGTTGACATAATCTTCGGGAGCAGCCTTCTGCCCATCCAAGCTCATTAAACTGCATGAGATCAATGGCCGGGAACACTGTAAGAACCAGAACTTCACGCACCCAGCAACTAAATACCCTGACAAACCGAGGTACGAGATAAGAATTGTTATAGCGTCTGTTTATCAGAGACTACCTGTGAAGCAATCGCCAGCCCCGGTCGTGTCTCGCGTCGTGCCCTTTAATTTGGCCGCAGGGACATACACGGGCTCTGGCTCTCCGAGAAATTGCGCTAGGACACCGTCGGCGCCGAGGGTGCACACGACGTTTGTTGTGGGCATGTAGGAAGATAGACAAGAGAGTAGGGGCTTGGCCCTGTCCATAGCTGATCCGGCCGCACTCGGGTCTTGCACTTCCAAATCAAGAGCCTTGCAAAGAGCCAGTGCCTCACCGTTGTTGACGATCAGCCAGGTGAGCTCGTGCCAGGGAAACACCTTGAGTTGTTCTGATGTAGGCATCGGAGAAGGATTAAATATGGTGGAGATTTTAGAGTACGAAGCGCGCGAAAGGTATTCGATCGTTGATGATAGAGGAATTTCGTTTTGGAGGACAATGTGGGTTGTGTCCGGATGTATGGTGTAAGATGGAATAGACGCGTAGTTTGCGCCCTTGAAAAGAACTTGGCATCTCATGAAAATTCAGCAGTAAACTGCTGAGGGGGACGCACTGATACTATTTTCTCCTTCGTAATTTACCTGGATGAGCGCACGTCCAGTATTTTCCTGCACTAAAAATGAGGTCATGATCATCTCGATTCTTTATGCACAAACCTCAACGATAGATACTCCTTCCACACCCACTCCGGTGTCTTTCAATTCATCGCGCACCCAAAGACCGTCCTGGCCGACTGCGCCGACGAGATCAACGGTAGCTCCAGCACGCGCGAGAGCCCCCGCTTGATTCGCGCCTTTGCCGCCGGGACGCTTCACAAGACTTTCAGAGGATATTGTTTCCCCGGGGCGTACAATGTCCTTTACTACAAGATTCGTTCAATCCGAATTTCTCATTCATTGGGACTGGATGATCCTGCTCGCCTTGGAAAAACTCATCAACATCTGTCGTGCACGTCATTAGCACGCTGCTGAAGCAATTTTCAGGCTTGTAACTCACTAATCGAACCTCTCACAAGACAACGAGCTGGCATGGTGTTGGTCAAGAGGAAGAAGCGAAGTCGGATGTCTGGTCCGATCCGATGATGATCAGATGTTCGATTGTTCTTCGTAATTCTGAAGTTTGTATAGGGATATACAGAAAGAAAAGAAAAGAAAAGCTCTCCTCGTTCGCTTACTCCATGCATATTTCCAGCGTCTACGTACGGTGCACCCGTTGTTGTCCCTCCACTGCTCAGCACGAGGTTTTGGCATGAGTTCATGTTCTCGAATTTGCTTTGTAATACTTATTCCGAGTGCAAATTAGAAAATCGGGCGTCCAAAGCACTAGTACTGGACTTATTCTGAACCATATCCTTCTTTTTTTTTGGTTGAACCTTAGTATGCTCAGATCAGCCAGTCCACGTGCACCGATGATTGGATCATTTTCCTTTGTCCGTGTCGCGACTTGGTCCAAACTTCCACCCTCTCAATTCATGTCAGTCCTCGGATAGTCTCAAACAAGGCCTCCATGAGTATCCCGTTGAACAGCAGGTACGGGAAATTTTAACACCCCTTTAAATCACCGGCTGACGCCCGGCGAATAGCACCAACTCCAGCATCTTGCCACTGGACTTGAAAGACCGGTAAGGCCATCTTTGGACATGCCTTTGTTCTGCGAGGGTTTCAAAATGTATACAGTGCAACTCCAAGAGTACAGAAGAGATATTTTGGAGTCTCGGAGGAACGTGAAGCTCCCCAATGCGGAGACAACCATGAGCTCTCCCAGTCTGCCGCCGCATTAGATCTATCGCGAACCATCGCTCAACTCGGAAATCAACCCATAGATGAATTTGGGTTCAAATTCCTGGACTCCTCAGAGGAAACGCTATATTATCGCTACGGTTTCAACCCTGTGCAATCTTTCGCTCCATCCATTAATGATTCCAACCCTGCCGAGGTCGGCCAATTACTCGGCGATCCGCAATGGGTACAACGATCTATGGAATCGAACACGGGTCGCTGGCTTGCCGATAGAGCCTCCATTTTTTTGGGGTATTTGTCGAAAGCACATAGACTAGAGCACGTACCAGTACAGCTTTACGAGCTTCGGCAGCAAGGTCAGTAGAGTGGTTTCCGTTCGTTTCAGCAATTAATTGACAAGTGGAATCTCACAGGTTCCGCTGCTCTCCGGCCCTCGCCGATTCAACTTTGCTGGGAAATTATAGCTGGAATCACACATTACTTTCTTTCGCTCAAAACTCCATCATTGGAGGGGATGTCTGAACCAGTGGTCTTACGCAGTGCAGCCTCCGCGATAGAGGTCTTACGCCACGATTGGACGACCATGGAACAGATGGCTCTGAACCTTGTAGCTCGCGGCATCCCGTTCAATACCTTTTCTCGAGGTCCACCCCCGGCTTCCCTGCCTATTCAAGATACGCAGGCGGCTTCTAGAGGGCTTGGGTTGCGTAGCGAAGGATTCCAGGGGAACCTCTCAGAATATGCTCTCTATGAATCGATCCGCAATCGGATTTTCCGCTCTGAACGCGGGCGCTCGGCATTGATGATGGGTGGAGTCGTTTCTCGACTCGCGGTCGGGGTTGTTTCTCCCCAAGTGGTCTGCTCTGGGCCAAACAAAGGTGTTCATCTTGACGGCCAGTGCTTTTGGGATGGCGTCCCCACTTCTCCTAGTTACTGGGACGACAGTTTCACACCACAGGAGTTGGATATCATATGCGGGGTGTACGAAGTGGATACTGGTCAGTAAATATTCTCTTTAGATCTGCACAGTACATACTCATTACGGTTTCTGGCAGTCCAAACAGAGGGTATGCGCTCTGATGGAAAACAGAAAAAATATTCGTCGTGGTGGCCATCTGCGCATGTCTGGGAGTCTTCTGGCCTTAACATGGGATACTGGACGCCCTTCTGCGAACAGTGGTTCCAGTCTCGTCAGGCAGAGATACGCACAGGAACCGCACTGCTGCATGATCAGGCCCAATGGAGGCAAAAACTAGGGACGCGCATCCCCCCTCTGTCACAGACTAACGAGCGACTGGCCGCTGCGTTCCTCGCGGAAAGTGGCACGCGCATCGCAACAGACGACCCTGCTCAGAAATTTCCGAAGGCCATGCGCAGTCAAGATCCGCTGAAAAATTCTTCAGACAGGTTCTATTTCACTCTGACTACGCAACGGCCCGACTCCCCAACTCTCCAAACCACTGAAGTTGAAACTCCCGAAACGTTGCCCACAAATTCTAGAGACATTCCCAAACCATCCGCCGAGGCGAAACAGGGGTTGAAGCCTGACATTCAGCGTCTAACTCGACAGTATTGGGATACCCGTCGTAAAATTGCGACGCTGGGTTTACGGGGAAACACCATTGAACAACGTTTACGAAATTTCCATGTCAAGGATCGAGATATATATTTGGCGTCGTCAGGTACGCCAGGCGAGGCTAGATGCAAATAATTTTCTGACGTTCAAGTTCCAGAATTGACTGAGCGTCTCGTGACAGCGAAAAAAGAGCTCAAGGAGGAGTGCAATCGGTCCCGTAAGGTTGAGCATATTCTTGAAGATATTCGTCGCGAGTGCAAGGTCCCTACTGTGATCCCCATGATACTGGCTGCTTTAATCGAGGAATAATCAAGAACCGTGTTCATGACGTCGTGTTTCGTTATTGGACTTGAGCTTCAATGCTTCCAGATTGGTCTAATTTTTCTCTGCTGTCAAAGGTAGGTAGGTAGGTAGGTAGGTAGGTAGAATTACTCGGCACGGTCCCGCTCAGGAACGCCGGTTCCACGGATTACTCCGGTGTACACGCACTATGTAGCTACACCATCTTCCGTGGGCCTCTCAGTATTCCGTTAGCCGAGCTCCCGGTCGCAGCTGTCAGTCGAAACGTTCAAACTCGCCGGCGTAGAGCTAAAAAGATAAGGAGAAGCGAAATAAAAGTTAGCACATCAACAGGATCAGCCCTCTGGATCAAGCATTTAAACGAAACACAGGAACGGCATAAAACAACTCGAGGACATCAAACGCAAATTTTGCAACCAAAGGGATCGTCGATCTCGGATAGATAATAGCCTTCAAGAATTCAGTATTCGAGAGTGCCATCATCTGGATGCGTAGGTCTGGGAGGTCGGTGAAAAGCTTCGTTAGGAATTTAGCCCGTAAATCAACGAGGACGTCCGAGGACTTGCAAGTGATTAGGGCGTGTTCCGGCGTTTCTACCTCGCTCTTACATAACCTACACAACCTTTCCGCTCGAGGAACTGGTTGATGCGCATGATCGACGTAACGCAAGACTTCCACGGCTAACAAGTGTGTCGAGAGTAACACGGAGGTAATAGCCTCTCTGTGTTTCTGAGTCTTCACGAGTGTTAGGTAATGCCGCATGCAAGAAGTGACTTGGGTTGGTCCCTTGTCCTTTTGAGGTTCGCGCCGACTGTGTAGCAGATAAAGCTTGTCAGATGAGTCAATTTCCCCTTGTAACCATTCCAGCATAAGCTTCTGCACCAGCTTGGAGTAATCTTCGACGTCATCAGAAGAAGTTTGACGTGTTAGAACCAGTTCAGGGCAGTGGAATGGTAGTCTCGAAGCGGCCTTGATTAAGTCGCTGACCCAAGATTTTTTACCGTTGCCAGATAGATCAATAGAGCTAATCAGAGCGGCGCGGGCGTAGTGATCATCATTGAGGCCAAGGAAATAACGCAGGTGGCTGAGACCGAGAAGAAGGCGACGGACTCTGATGGGCATGATACCAGTCTCGGTGAATAGCGGGGCAATCATCGACCGGCGATGGAGATTGAGCATTTGGCGGATGAAGTTAACTTGAATTACGCAAAGCTGTTTCACGTGCACGTCTTCACTGTCCGGTGAGATTTCGCAACCATGGATCAAGTGACAATCGACGCGGGCCATGTATAGCTGTTTCAATTCTCTAGGTGTTAATCTTCCCGTCATGTCTTCAATTGCCATGATCCGGTGCGCGCAGTAACGGGCAGTGCGTGCTTTGGCTTTGTAATGATCTTGAAACATATTTCTGGTGTCGGTCCGCAGATTGACGCCAACGTACTTCTCTTCTGTTTTCACAGAGATCTCGGTTGTACCCAGATGGAAAGTTGGGAGCGGAGAAGTCGTGGCCCCGTAGATCAAGATAATCGTTTTGATTAAGTTGACGAGGATAAAGTTTCTTGCGCACCAGACTTCCAACGTGGAGAGTTTTTCACGAAGACCCCGGATGGATAGAGAGACAATGAGAAGATCGTCGGCTTGAGCAAGTAGGGAGATTCGGACTGCAGCAAGGAATACGTCATCCGAATCCGGCATCATTGACAGATCCGCGAGAAATAAGTTCCACAAAATTGGGGAGGCCGGATCTCCAGTCAGTAATCCAATGAGAGCTTTGAATTCGGCAGATCGCGTGTCCCCGTGCTTCACGTAGTATACCATGCGATCGTATAACATACGAAGCCAATCAAAGATTGCACCTCCCATTCCCATTCGGAACAATTTTAACCACAATGTTGGTTGGTCCGTGGAGGGAAAGGCATTCGTAAAATCGACGCATGCAACATACATTGTTTTGCCGTGCGCTCTCGCCCATTCTTTTAAGCACCGGAGGATGAATGGGTTGTTATTGGTGCGGTAACCTGGTCTAAATCCGTTTTGCCATGGTGGAATTAAACCTCTTGCTTCTGCCCAGTCAAAGATGCGCCAATGAATTAGGATAGTTAGACCTTTAAGAAAGCAGCTCTGGAGTGCTATGAGTCTGTAGCTATCCGGGTTGTCGTGCGGTTTCAATCGCTTGAGGATCCCGATCATTGCTGATATAAACCATATAGATGGGCCTCCACGGCGGTCAACACATTCGTTGCATAGATAAGCCAAATCGTCATTCGGTATCTCAAGTAGCTCCGCATAAGAAGTGTGATCTTCGCCTTCAGCGCTGTCAAGAGAGTGCTTGCGTATGTGGTCCTTTAGCCGGCCCATGTCTTCGTCGCCCCATCTTTCGCTGAAGAAGCCTTCCTCGCTATTGTCTTCGGTTGTGTCCGGAATCAAACCAGCCAGAATTGCGTTCATCTTGTGCTGGGTAGCGTCAAATTGAGACGGCAGAATTTCCGGGGGCTTCAGACGTTTTTCAAATACGTCTTTGAGACTTGCGGCAGTTACCGAAATTGGAGCCGGCTTTGGATCTGCCAGTTTTTTAATTTCCTTCCAAAAGGCGCCGCTTGACGGTGCTTCCATCACTCGTTTTCGGTTCGCATCCATTAGCGCTTTGAGTTTATCTCGGCCTCTGTGGGTTTCGGGGAGTGCCGCGCGCGTTTGATGGGGGACTGCTGGTTGGATATTGTCACTTGGCACGTCTGCGCTGACCTTTGCAACCTCCGGGATGATAGGCATCGTGTCGACAGGGGGGATGGGAGCGACGAACTGAGCCGTAGTTCGTGGTAGTGAGCAGGCCCGAATTGCGGCAGATTTCGCTTCTATGAGATGACCATGCTTAGGCGCTACGTCCTCCTTGATGAAGGAAAATTCTACGGGAGCCAAGCGTGCCTTGATCGACAAGACCAGAATTTTCTTCAAGTCCCCGTTTAAATCGCGCCAACCGCATGCTTGGTTTCTGGCAGCATGGTAAACCGCAGCTTGGATTGCGTAGTGGGAACGAGTAGATATGATGATGGACTTGAATACCGGCGCTTTTTGAAGCGCTAGGATAACTGCTAGCAGCTCCGCACGTGGACCAGTTTGTTGTCCAGGTACTCGACTTACAGCGTTGAGACGAGCGTTTGGACCCCAGTAGGTTGCGGCGCCTGCAGATGCAGAGATTTTACCTGCGTTGGTGCAAACACCATGTACGGCGACTCGCAATGGAGTGGTAATCGAAGTCACCGGGCCATACAGCGCTAAGAGTTTTTTGGCCTCGTCTTTGCCGGCTTCTAGAGTACTGATGAATAGCTTGTCCAGTTCGGTTTCATCCGGGAGGGAGAAGTCAATTTTTCTCTTTTTGCGGGGATTGGCGAAGAAAAGGTTTTGCGTATCAAAGTCTAACTTCAGATTGAGGATGGTCGCCGAATGATCGTAGCCTTTTACGCGATCACATACGGTGAAGCTTTCAATTTTTTCGAAGCTTGATTTGGAGCAGGCAACGTAGTCCACGACCGTCCTGCGCATGGTCTCTTCAGTTTTCCCTTGAAACGATGTAAAGTTTCCGCTGTTAGGACCGAAGCAAATTGCGCCGCTGACAAAAGCAAGTCCGTAATCGCCGAGCATGTTGCACAGCCAGTTGCCTCGAGTCGAAGATTGGGCCGTGTCTTTGGAGCAGCGAGGGGGATCGGTGGGGTACGCGAGTTTTGATCCCGTTCGGGCGTTCAAGTCGCCGTGGAGTGAATATTCCAAGTTTGCCGCGTATGCGAGTGCAATTGAGGATTCCAGAGCGGCGCAGGGATCTTTTTCGAGGACCCCGGCCCATTGGGATTGTTCCGGTAGCAGGTAGGCATTGTATACGAGGTGGTTAGAAATTTGGATCACCATGAAATCTGGACCCGAGAAATCTTCTCTGTATTTGAACGGTATCGTTGAACGCATTACGATTGCAACACCTCCCCAGGATTTATCGAAGGAAGCCTTCGGACGTCGGGTGCGCGATAGAATTAAATAGCCTGGAGGAAGCTCGATTGATTCGTGCTGCTGCGGGCGTAGGTGAGTTTCTTGAAATAAATTAATGTCATACTTTTGGAGTTCTTTACGAAAGTCCGGGCAGCTCATTTGTAAAGAAAAGGCACCATTGATATTCCAGCTACGAATAGAGACTACATGAGTAGTATCAAGAGGGTGTGTAGAAGGTATAGAAGTAGGAGGTGTAGAAGGTAAAGAATTAAAAAGCGGGGCGGAAGGTGGGATCAGAATCCGATCATTTTGTGTGGAGGGGTGTGGAATGTGGAGCGGTGACGCAGAAGATAAAGAATGTACGGTACGTGGGGCCGCGGACGACGACGCGGAGAGTGGTGAATGTGTGGAAGGTAAATAAAAAGGGGGGCGAGCTGCCCTCAGACATTTGGGCGGGCGATGCAGCATTCATACCCGACGCGCGAGTTGGTGTTCCACGCCTCGATGAACCAGGTGGCGACGGACTCGGCTTCGAAGACGAGGACGGCGGTCTCCTCGTCGGGGCCCTTGCGCGATGTGATGCGGGCCGAGCGCATGGTGGCGATCACGCTCAAGATGAGGTTGCGAGGGGCGAGGTGCCACTTCTTATCCCAGTCCATCGGCCCAAAAAGGACCTCACGGGAAGGGTCAGTGGGGACGCGGGGAGGGCCGCCCGGGGGGCACGAGGGAGCATGGCGGGGGGAGGGGGTGGAGCGATCGGGTAGGGGGAAGGGCGTCCGACAGGCGCAGCGGCGATGGGTGCGACGGTGGCGGGTGCGGCGAGCGCGTGCAAAGGGGCGGCGAAGGCAGGAGCGGTGAAGGCGGGCGCGAACGCGGGGGAAGCGAATTGAGGGGCGGGGGGGGCCGTGGGCAAGGAGAAGGTGGGTGGGATGACCACAGCGGGGGCGTGGCGCTTGGCTGGATGCTCGAGGTCATCCTCCTCGCGGCCGCGTTTGGTGCCGACGATCTCTTGGATGATGGCGCGGAGGCGGGCGTCATCGAAGGCGGCGGATGGTGCGATCCCCACGCCCGCGCTGGAGCGAGCGAGGAGGAGCTTGATGGTGTGGTCGTGCGAGTCGAGCGACGCCTGGAGGGTGGTGACCTCGTTCTCGAGCTTGAGGGTGCGCGCACGGCTGTCGTTGATGGCGTTGCCCATGGCGACGCCGTTGGACCCCAGCTTGTTCACGCCCTCAACGAGAGACGGGATGGCATACGAGTCAGCGGCGGCGGCGGCGGCAGGGGCAGGGCCGCGAGAGAGCATCTCTGCGGCGTCCGCTTGGAACCCGAGGAGCTGCGCTTCGAAGCCTGGGGGTTGCGTTAGAGAGCGGTGAATGCGAGATGCGATTGCATGCACACCTGCAAAGCCTTCGGCTACATCTGCGGTGAGCTTCTCCACGCGGTCGTGGATTCCAGCGGTGCCCACGGCAAGTGTGTCGAGGGCGAGTCTGTTCGCCTTGTGCTCGGGAGCGCCATAGCGCTGCGGGGGCTTTTGGGTGAGGGAGAAGTGAATCTTTTTCAGCCATGTGTGGCCCGTCGATGAGCCCGAGGGCCCGGCAACATTGGAGGCACTGGGCGGGGCAGATGCAGGCGAGGCTGGGGCGGGTGAGGGAGGAAGAGGGGTCTTGGCCTTTCCCTTATCTTTGGCAGGGCCCAAGAAATCGTCGATGAGGTCGTTGCCCTCTTCGTCGTCTATAAAGGACGAAGAGGGAGGGAAGCAAAGAGCCGTCGCTACAGCCATTTCTTCCGCGGTGATCGAGGAAGCATGCTCAACGAGCGCGGCCAGATCCGTTGCCGCTGTTGCCGGAATGGGGGCTAAGGTGGCGCCGGGAGTTGACGTGGGGATTTCCGAGAACGAAGGAAACTGAATGAGGGTGGGAGCGGCGGTGATAGCGGGGGTATCAGCGACAGGAGACATTTTTGGAAGCGCGGGGAAGGTATTTTTGGTGGGACTACGATTATTTTTTGAGGTAAGAGGCAAGGTGTACGTGAGGTTTTTCGAGGCTTTATGGATCGATTCACGTGGTGATATGCAGTTAAGACACGTGAGTTTGTACACAGACTCCAATGAAAATTTGGGTTAGGGTCAGACAGGGAGGAATTGACTCGTATTCACACTCTGTCAGGAGAAAGTTCCTTTGAGGACGGTTCCTGTGAGAGAGGACTACACAGACTGGGTAGTGTAATCTGAGTCAAAGATTTATGAAACGGGGTGGCGCCAATCGCAATAAATTTTTAGGATGCTTCGCTATTACTGCCGACGACGGCCATTAATCAGAAGCACAACTGAACGGCTCTCGGACACCTCTGCGGACACTTTAAAAGTGTGCGGGGAGGGAGAGGACGCTCGTAACAGTGTTTTTCAAAATTAGATGGTGGTGGTACGGATCAGTAAGGATGGAATGAGTTGTGGCGCCGGCGCTTTCAACCTTCAAAGATTTTCAGGGCGAATCGGCGATAGATGATCGTGGATCCTAGGACTGTTCTATTCTGCTCTGCTAGGCTCCGCTTCGAGATTGCATCAGAATATTTGGTTCCACATGACAAGTTAACATTTTCAAACATTGGATTTCTCCGGAACGTCATCCCAATCACGAGTCTCCGCCGGCCCGTCTGCGACCAGAACATATATACAAGAACCTGAAGCGACGTCAGCCTACCTGAAAAGATGTGGGCTCCCCTCATCGCATCGTTATATGCCTCCTCTGTCTACGCCAACTTGAGCCTTCCAATCGACCGCCGGGCAGTGGTAGAACGGTACAATCCGACTCGTCATGCATCGAGCGCCACCACCCCAATGCAAGTGGGCAACGGCAACTTCGCGTTCGGCGCAGACATTACGGGCCTCCAGACATTCCAACCGTGGGCGGTCATGTCTACTTGGGGCTGGAAGAACGACTCGCTGCCTGCAGGGAAAACGATTGCGGACATCTACAACTATACTGGCGTCAGTTTGGACAACCACGGGCGTCTCGTCGAGTATATGTTCAATGGCGCGGCGCCGATGCAGCAGTGGATGATTTCTAACCCGAATCGGGTCAACTTGGGCGCTCTGGGTCTTGTTTTCTGGTCGGAGCAAGGCGCGGTGTTGAATGTGACGGAGAGTAACTTGACATCCGTCAAACAGGAATTGGATCTCTGGACGGGAATTCTCACCAGCAGTTTCACGTTCAATGGGAGTCCAGTCCAAGTGACGACAATTTCCGCACAGGCGGAGGATAGCGTCGCCGTCACGATCTCGTCGCCGCTGTTGAAGAGCGGCAGATTGGGGGTTTTTGTGGATTTTCCTTGGAACGACGGTGTGAGTGGCTTGGCTTGGCATTTATTTCATGATTGTTGAACTTTGAGCAAATTAGTCCCTGAAATTTTCGGATCCTTTCGTTGGGTTTTGGCAGAACGCCTCGATCCACACCACGACCCTCGCCACGAAAACACGGGGGAACATCGGCGCAGAAATTGCGCACACGCTCGTCGGTTCGACGTTCATAACATCCTTCGGAGGAGACTCGTTCAAGATCTCGCGCGACTCGCCAGCAGCGCATCGATATACCCTCAACCCGTCGTCTAAATCCGGCACATTTTCATTGTCCACGACATGGGGTCTGACGTCCCCGAAGTCGGTCCTATCCCCGTCGGCAATCAGCCTGTCTTCGAGCCAAGCTTGGGAATCCTATTGGTTGACAGCGGGCTTCGTCGACGTCTTTACGGGATCGACAGATCCCAGAGCCGATGAATTGCAGCGTCGCATAATCTTGTCGAGATATCTGATGAGGGTCAATGAGGCGGGCGATTATCCGCCTCAGGAGGTCAGTCCCAACCGACTTTCGTTCAACTTGGTCGTTATTTATTGGGTTTTCAGTCTGGCTTAGTGAACAACGGATGGGTAAGCCAATTCTTTAGCGTTGAACTTGGGGACTCACAGTTTCTCCGTTTGACATTCAGTACGGGTATGTCACCTCTCTCCTATGATAGGGTCGCACTCAACTGATTTTCATTTAGAAAATTCCACCTGGAGATGTACTTTTGGCACTGCCAACACTGGGCGCTCTGGAACAATTGGGATCTGCTTTTGCGTTCGAGTTCCGTCTACGACCGGTTCCTCGAAACTTCCATTGCCCGGGCGCAGGTGCAGCAAGGATGGGCGGCCGGTGCGAGATGGGGCAAAATGAGTGATCCATCGGGTGAGTCCTCTCCATATCGCAATTGTATCTCTATATTCAGTTTGGATCCAAGGACGGTCCGCACCTGGCCAGATCAACGAGCTACTCATCTGGCAACAACCCCATCCGCTCGTCTTCGCCAACTATGAGTACCGCGCCTTTCCTACCCTCGCCACACTGCGCAAATGGGAGCCGGTTGTGCGAAACACAGCGGATTGGATGGCGACGTTCGCGTGGTTCAACAAGACGACAGGCGTCTATGACCTCGGTCCGCCGATGTACGAGGTCGCCGAAGACAACATCTTCAACAACACGTACAACCCCGCGTTTGAGCTCTCTTACTGGCGGCTCGGGCTTGGGTTCGCGGAACAGTGGATGGAGCGGCTTGGCGAGCCCGTGCCGCGCAATTGGACGATCGTGAAGAACGGGCTGGCGAAGCTGCCGGTGAATAATGGCACGTATAAGGTGTTCGAGGACATCGAGGACAACTTCTGGACGGACCCAACGTATATCAACGACCACCCGGCGCTCGTGGGGCTGCATGGGTGGTTGCCGCCCACCCCGGGATTGGACCTGGAGACGGCAAGGCTGACAACGGAAAAGGTTTGGACTTCGTGGAACATCTCCAATGTGTGGGGGTAAGTTGTCATTCGATTGTCCGATGTACGGGCCTGACACCGTTCCCAGTTGGGACTTCCCAATGCTCGCGATGTCTGCGGCCCGAATCGGAGAGCCAGAAAAAGCAGTGGAATGGCTGCTCCACCCTTTGTTCCAGTTCGACGACGCAGGTATGCCCGTGGGCGGTGTAAGGCGAGTCTTCAATATTTTCCCTGGTACTGGCAGCCCTAATACATTTGTTCTCTTTATGCAGAGTTCCGACACCATACTTCCCCGGATCCGGGGGCCTACTCTACGCGATCGCGATGATGGCCCATGGTTGGGACGGTAGCACTGGCACCGGGCCAGGATTCCCCACAGAAGGTTGGAATATTCGAGCGGAGGGGTTGAGTAAAGCGATGTGAGGGAGTTCAGACGTTGGTGAAAAGTCATTACCCTCGTTAGGCAGCTACTTCTATTTATTATCCTTTCTATGCTAGTTTCGATTCGTTTTTAGTGCAAAACGAATGTAAACCTGATTATTTTACTGACCTATGGATGTGACGAATAAAGGTTCAACTGTTCGTCTTTGGGTAGGCCCATCCGTCCTCGCCAAAACTGTCGACACAGTGGAGGATCCACCGAGGTAAGAGGCCGCCTTTCTGAGGAAAGGATGGTGTCTAAAACGGACGGCACATCTGCCGGCGTCAACAGCCCCAACCTGTTCGTTACTCCATGAAAATATTCGACAAATAAATTGAGATTTACCCACCACTCTCCCTGAGGAAAAATCAGGAGGTTTGCGGCAAACCTAGGGCGGCGAATATTGAATACAAGAAGAAAAATAGAGAGAATCAACGAACTGATGTCCACCGACATGGCCAACTTCACCCAGTACGACGCTATTCGCGGGCCCGCGGGGGTCGGCAAGGATACGTCGATCAAGTTCTTCTCGGAGAGCTTGAAAAACCTTGCCGCCCGTATTGCCGCAGCGACAGTCTCTTGCACCATGCGTACATACGTATAAGTGAATTTCGGGCGCATCTACCGCGTTGGGAGGCGGATCCGTGGCATGTTGCTTCAGCTTTTCTGCTATTTCATCCACGTTCGACAGCGAAAGAGTCGGAAAATGAATAGGTCCTCCTAGCGCAGAGAAAGCCGTCACTGATGTGGAGGTGTCGCTCCCCTGACGGGATCCGGTCCAAGCAAAATTAACGATACCGCCCCATCTGGTTACTTGGAGCTGCAAAGCACGTTGGAGAGGGGTAGAAAATCGGGAAGGAAATGATGGAGGCCGGGAGGGCGATTTCAGGAGGATATATGACCGATGGGAAGCGACTGTTCCCTGTAGAGGTTTGGGCTCCGGAGGTACCGTTGAGAAAATGGCGGCAAGACGAGTTCGGAGTTTAGAAAGCATGGGAGAGAAGGGCTGCCCGGATAAAACAAGAGATTGCGACCCCATCGCGGTTCTTAAACCGTTGAACGAAGCTCTGCCGTGGCGGCGACGTAAGACGCCGAACATGACGGCAAGTTAGAAAGTCGCGGCCACAAGTACAAACTGAAACACAGCCACCGTAGCACTTTTCATCTGCCATCATGACTGCTCAGGCACCCAGAAAATTGCTCATCCTAGATCTCAACGGTACCTTACTCCTACGGTCTAAGCATTCCCGCGGCGGACCACGGTCTGGACCCCGCCCGAGGACTGTGTACCCCCGGCCGTTTTTAAATTCATTCAGCGAATATATTTTCCATCCATCGACGATGGTCTGGCTTGACACAATGGTATGGAGCTCTGCTCAACCTGCAAGCGTGTCGGACATGGTTCATAATTGTTTCGGCGACCAACAACGCAAGTTTCTGGCCATTTGGGCTCGCGATACTCTGGGACTCCCTCCCGCGTTATACAGTATGTATTCTCGAAATATCTGTTAAAAATAAAACGGATCTCAGCCTTATATAATGGTTAGATAAAAAGACACAGACTACGAAGGATCTTGCCAAACCCTGGGCCGCATTTCCCGAACACTCGCCGCAAACAACTTTCCTTTTGGACGACTCGGCTCTCAAAGCACATCTATATCCGCACAACCATATTTGTGTCCGGGAATATCTCCAGGAAACCAGGAGACACGATCTGGAGGTGTGGGGATCAACTTCCGGCGTTGTGGCTGGGAAGCAGAAGAAACAGGGTAAATCTAAATCGAAAAAAGTGCCCACGCCAGATTTAGGTTCGTCCGTAAACACCTTGGTGGACGCGCCTCCATCCTGGTTTCTCTCTTCCTCCAAATACGACGAGACTCTTCTCGCCGTCGTCGGCATTCTTGAGACCCTCAAGACAGAGACGAATGTCGCGGATTGGATCCGGGGCGGCGGCCTGCTTGGGAAAGAAGAGGTTGCGGAAACACTTGTGAACCAACCCAAGAACTCATGCCCGCCGTCGCCGGACGCCCTGACATCTCAAATGGCCGCTTTGAACCTGGTTCAGGAGTTGTGGTTCGACAGCGAGGCAGCGGTGAGCCACTGGGTCGGCCGTGGCGTGCATGCTCTGCAGGCATTGCAGATTCCTGTGGTTGCCGGCATTCAAGGCGAACTTCCACCAACAAGGTCTTGAAAAGCATCATCCACACTTGCGGCCAGCGCGTCTACATCGCGGTATGTTGTCATCTGTGCCGAGAATGACCCACATTGACCCAACAAACTCGCAGTTATATGAGTGTCTCGGTGCCGGCAGGCAACGTGTTTAGAGCATTCTTATATCTCATTATTGAAGAATATATACCAACTTTATTCCAATACATTCAAACGACTCGGATCCACAATCATGCTTCCAATGCTGCAACATAACAAGTGCCCGCACCTCAGGCACACTAGATCATTGTCGACACAATCGTGTCTATATTCACCACTTGATTCGATATCAACGACGAAAACACGTGGTAGCTGACGCTCAAAGCTGTAGAGTCTGTAGAGGTCTGTAGCGTGTCTCGTAATCAGATTATGCGGGAAGCAGACTTGACCATACTTCCATACTTGCCCGATCGTGTGGGACCCTGAATCTGAGAAAAAAAAAGACGGAACAGACGAAGGCGTCTCGGCGAATAACCTTTCTCGGTTTGAGTCGGTTCGGCGACATGTGAACTTCATAGAACTAGCAGACTGCGGGATTATCCGTCGGAAGCTGAGTGTTTAAATGAATCAAGTGAAAAAGGTTGCAACGACATGGTGAATGTCGCGGGTATGGGTATGCCCTCGGGAATGAACGTATTTTGCATAATAACACGGACAGGGAAGATAGACGTAAGTAAAATAAGGATTCCGAAGGGATACTTTTGATACAAGGCGAACCGTATGCCCCAAATACCGTGCCTATACGTCCGCCAGCTACATCCAGCTCATACCGCGTCTGCAAAAGGCCTCCTCCTACACCGAAAATAGAAGTTGGCTTATTTCGAGAACGCGCGGATAATTTTGGCGGAGATGTGAAGGAAGAAGATGGAACCGATGAACGAGAGCGAAAGCACGAGAACGATGAAGGGATCACTGGCGGGAACATCAGATAGATGATGAGAAGCGATTCATAAAGACTACGCACACTCGGAGCCCGGGCGAATCGTCTGTGTATAACTTCAGCATGGTGTTTGAGGACCCGCCAGCACCAGCAGCACGACTCGAATTGGGCCGCGCTGCCGCTCCACCTGCACGCCGCCTAAAGTACAATCGAGTTTGAGCCTCTGAACAGCTAGTACGACGGAAGACGAACCGTATCTGTGTGCCCGGGGGTTTCACGGGGGTACCATTGGTTTTGGGCACATCTGAATCGGACTGGAGAGGGGTGTAAGTAAGCGGGAATCGCTCGGGTGCTTGTCTGCTAGGCTGACCATCGGTATAAATGAGGGAAGGGGATTCAGATAGTCAGAAAGCTGGCCGCCGTGGAGGAAGGCAAAAGTAAGAGCTGGAATGGTGGTGACACGTCTCCGTCACAGGAAGTCACATACAGTGTCACACAGTCACGCTTCCGACCCACGACTTCGAATTTGCGGTGAAATTTTTGGGGACATCCAGCTATTCCCTTTTTCAGCTAAGGAACCCAGGCTGTGTCCAGCATTTTTCAGAAACAATTGTTGAAAACGACCATTTCATTGCAGGAAGCCCGGAGAACTTCCGATGTTCCACGACCGCGTGTTTTTCCGCTTCTAAGTAGGAGCATTTTACCCAGCCGTACCCATCCTTGGTGACCCAGGCTGCAAGAGCCGAGATATGAGCAAAAGCTCTACATCCATATCTGAGTAGACTCAGCATACGGCTAACGCTAAAAACTGCCGTCGCTGAGCAGACTCGGAGCAGACTTGTAATCACTCCAATCTCTTAGCGAAATTGCCTTTTGCTCCAATTTTGCGAGTAGATAATCAGTACGGTCGGCGGGAAATGAACGGACACCGAGCTCATATTTCCCAGGTCACTCAAGTCTAGGTTTTCGTAGAAGACAAACGTCATCTACACAGCGCCTTTTTCGTTCCGAACTCCGGTTTGAATTCTTTTTTACTTCTCACTAGGTAGCTTATGCGACAGATCTCGTTCAACGGTATTCCTACAAGACCCCTCCTCCGAGGAGACAAGAACAAGGTCAATGAAGTGCTAAATTTCTCCGAGTCCCTTATGCTTGTCAAGAGCTCAGGAGACATTATTTGGCTCTGCTTTGGCAGGGAATCTGACGCGAAAGGTCACGTGCGCACTGACAAAGTCACGGTGGTGACAAAACTAGTCAGACCACCAACTCAAAGCCCAATCTTTGTCTCGTCCCTCATCTTCAATACATCCTCGATGTGTTCTCTGTATGACTTTTACGTGTACAAATGCCGACTCATCAAGCTACTTGGTGCCGATATGAGGTCTGGGACCCAATTCGAAGTTCAGTCTGGAAGACTCCGTCCGGGTCTTTGGCAGGTCCACAGAAACGAAAAACTACTACACTTGGAAGTTTCATTCATTTGGTCAATTGGCTTTCGTCCGACGCTTCTCGGGCTCACATAGACCACCTCTTTTTCCATTGGGCCTTTTACAAGAGCAATGGAAGGCTCGGTAGATGAGTCGGCGGCGGCTTCAGCGTTTCCGAGTCGACGAATTTAATCCTTCGCAAGTCCTCGAATTCGCTGGTTCTTGACTCTGAACCATCCAACCGAAAACTTATCGGAGGCATTTTATTTCTCTGGCGACTCCCACGATTGTCTACAAATGGTTAATTTCTTATTCCGCTTTTCATTAAAACAACCCGACCTCCGTGACCACGCTGCTTACACGAGGCGAACCCATCCGAGCCGGTTCCCCGACGGTTCGGATATCTTTTTATCACAGGATCGCTTGGTATTCACCTTCAAGTGGTTTCCTCGGAACTCTATGCGACATATATCTTAGCTTGCCATTAATAATGGCGATAATGGACCCAAGCTTGTGCACAGCACTGCCCTACCCAATTAGCGCGCCCTATCAGAGTTGCTTTCAGGTGTCAGTTCTTCTGATCGAAGCATGTCTGGTGACGATCTAGTTCGATTCTGAGCGTTTACTTGCTTCCGCTCGGCTGCTGCCTCATGTGTCCTTATAACGGTTGTTTCCTGATGTTCCCCGTGCGGTTCTGGTCATTGTCCTCCCTCTATTAGCGTCCTCGAACGGACTGGGGCACGTGTAACAGGCTCCTCACTCATATTTCTCCGACTTTATCCTGGCCATTCCCCTTATCCCAATCCCCTCCGCGTCCGTCCATGCTCAGCCTCGGCCCCGGGTCTGCATGCGATGTGTGTCTGGAGCCCTTCGGCGCGGAGTTGAAGGCGCCGTGTTCAATCCCCTGCGGCCACATTTTCTGCGTCAAGTACGACATGCTTTTCTTTAGTACACCATTTTGCTAATTTTACTGTTCATCTTCTTCGTGTCTTTACAGCTGCCTGCACCAGGTCGCTCGACCCACTTGCCCGCTTTGCCGCACCCCCTTCGATACACGACACACAATCAAGCTACATATTGACGTCGACAATATCAATGTACTCCCCTCCTTTGATGAGATGCCCCTTCCTCCCAACAGCGACGACGGAGCTCGCCAATTGCAGGAGCGGATCACCAATGTCGCCGCCTCCGGCGCCACAGAGATCCAGACGACTCAACTCACCGAGGAATGCAAAAAGTTTTTGTCAACTGTACAGAAGGGCATGGTGAGCATGTTCGATGATTTTCTGTCTTTCATTGATAAACTTTGTTTAGTATTCCGATCTGCGAACGTCTTATAAGATGCTGGAGTACATGTGTCGCCTTAAGCGCCTCTATGTCGATCAAGGCCGCGAGCTCAATCAACAAACCCGTAACCTTACGGCCTTGACGCAAGAGGTCGACCGCCTCAAAGCCGCTATCGAAGTTTTGAAAATCGAGAAGAGACGCTTGGAGCAAGCTTGGCAAACTGTGTCCGCCGAGCGAGATGACATTTCATTGGAGTGTGAGAGATTACATGAACAACTGGATAATGCAGAAGCGGAGATGATGCTTGTCACTGAGTAAGTCTGTTTTCGAGCTTTCACCACCCAAATTCTGACAGCTTTCGCAGGCAAGTAAGTGCCACCTTACCTTCGTGGTCTTTCGCCGATGAACCGGTTTAATTAGAACGAAACCGCTCAAAACCAACTCGTTCTCCTGAACGAGGAGCTCCAGCGTCTTCGCTTAGAAGGGGAATTCTCTTCTCTGTCGGGCGACAGTCCCGCCGATATTCGCGATTTCCCGCCTGACCTTCCTGCCGCGATATCCGATTCTCACTGGCGTCTAGACGTCGTTGAATCTGACTCTGATGACCACGACATCGGCGCCCCCTTCTTAACGCCCTGGGAAGGCTTCACCGAACCTAAGGCGCTACCGGACGCCAATCTTCCTGAAGATCCGGAGCCAACGCCTTCCGACGGTACAAAGCCAAAGAGAGCATATTGTGGCGCTGCAGGCTGCCCCCACTCGTGCGATTGTGTGCCCTTTATTCTGTTCTCTCCTGGATCGCGGGAAGCAGCGGCGGCGGCTAGGAACTCCTCCGACACGTCGTCCATGTCGGACGTATTTGGTCCTCTTGCTGCCCCCAGTGGCTTATCGCTGAGCCTAAACCGGGACCGCTCTCGTTCTCGTTCGCACTCGAGACCTCGCAGTCGATCTCTGTCTCGGGCTTCTTCTCCCACCAATCTTACTCCATCGAATCCCCCGCCTGCGAGTCCTCTACCTTCCATGTCGTCCTCCATGACCATTCCGAATCCCCACCAGGAACTGCGCGGCCAGCTACAGGATCTTCTTCGGGATCCGCCCACGTCTTCCTCGCTTCCCAATATGCCCCCATCCTACTTCCCGCCATCTCCTCTCTCTCGTGAATTTCGATACGGAGCTGGCCCCCCTATGCACGCCGCTCCGTCCAAGGATCGCTCGATGCCTATCACCCCGTCAGGCAAGCCCAGGGAACACTACCTCCAGCCACCCATGCTCAGTCACAGCCGCAATCCCAGCCCCTTCCACGCAAGCACACCGCTGTCAGACCCCACAAGCTCACAGCGACCATCACTGTACCGAACCACGAGCAACTCATCCCAGGTCACTGACGAGTCGCAGCGCAGTGATAAGGAACGCCGGAGAGCGGAGAGAGCGGCAGCGCGTCCTCCGCCATTCATCGGTGTTGCCGAAACGCGTCCTCCCCCGATGCTGCGACCTCAATCCCACAGTTTGTCGACACCCCCTGCCTCGAGTGCTCAGGCGTCCTCGCCCGCGCATCCTGTGTCGCGGCCGCAGCTAACGCATACTTCGTCTTACCACCTTCTGTCGCCATCCGGACCTCTTTCGACTTCAGATGCAATGTCGCGCGCGCAGGCGCCGCTTCCATCTCCTTCAATACCCCATTCATCGAATGCGCATGCTCATCAGATGCCCCGTGCGCAGGCACACGCAGCCCCTCCGGTTTTGACACCGCCCAACTCCGCCCAGCGGCCACACACGAAGCCGTCGTCACCATCCTCTTCGCAGCCGCGCGCGTCAGCGGCGTACCCCATCGTCGCGGCGCCACCACCCGCTTCTTCTATCCCGACGGGCCAGACCAGCCGCGCGACATACGGCGCGCCTTCCTCGCGCTACGCGCCAGAGGACCCACATGCCTCTAGCGCTTCAGCAAGTGCGGAGCACGTGCGACGATCGGACGCGGCAGAGGCGCGCAGAGCGTATGGCGGGGTTACGCGGGGGACGAGCAAGCGCATGCACCCACCCCCAATCACGACCAACCCCAACAACGTTGCTCTCTACACATGACCGCTTCTTCTTCAAATGACCTTGGACGGATGTACGCCTAGACGAGGATATTTCGACTCTTTTGCAGTGACCCGCCGCTGAGACGCATCGGCAACGGCGCTTATCTTTATTTCGCTCTATTTGTTTCGAATGCATATACTTGTCCTACAATGGCTTGCCAGTAGGAACGGTGAGAGAACAGAATCCTATTGCGGAAGATCACAATGAACCACGGTGCCAATGAAGAAGAGTGGAGATCGGTCCGTAGCACGCGCGAATGGGAAGTGTGCACAGAGAACGTTATCGCGCCAATGTTCTGGCCAGTAAGATCCGGCCTTGGAAGCAGCGGATAAACCTCTCAGATACACGACCAGCCACTCTGCCAGTGGTCTCAATGCTGACCCGCAGTATTTGGGTCCCTCCCCGTGCGCCTACTCTGATTCTGCACGAGACCCCGAGGGAGCCATTAACGCCGCTCAGGGTACGGAGCGCCCGAGCTGGCCACCCAAGACCAGCCCGTAACCGCGCGATATCAATGGTGGCTTGATGGTGCCTCCGCGTCCATGCTTTCTGTGAATCTGTATGCAGTGCCAGACCACTCCCCGGACAGCAGCCGAATGTATCCACAACACGCATCGACCTGCAATGGTGGTCGCAGCCCTAAAACGGAAAAAACGCCTCTTGTGGAAGGAATGCACACTGATCCTGGGTCATTGCGATAAACAAGAAAGAAATAAAAAACCGCCGAAACCAGACGCAATATCGATGGTGGCTCTGGTGGGCTCCCGCGTACCCGTGAATATCGTGACTGCCCACCTACCACCTTTATAAACTAAATTTAATTCTTTCATGTCCTCCTCAGCCGAACAACTCGTACGATTTCAGCCTTGCGTAACTTCATTTTCCCACCCGAACATGCAACGCCTAAAATGGAGAAACCAGTGCATTGACCGACACAGAAATAGTTTGCCGCGGGCAATCGCGACAAAAAGGAAGAATAAAAAATGCCGACGCTCATCTCGATGATAGCTCTGTTCAGCGCTCAGATGAATATGTCCCAGCCGCTCGCGTGCTCATTCTTCCAAGGGAACCAGACCTGCATCCGAACCACTCCAGCAACACACTGCTGGGGCATCCAAATTGGAACAACCCCTCTTAGGGTCAGAAGGTCAGTCTATCTTGGCAGAGAAAAGGATCGACCCGACCGCAATTCGGACGGCACAAAAAAGAAGGAAAAAATGGGGTGCAGTGGGACTCGCGAAGACCCACTGCTGCGATATCGATGAAACCACACCAGTGCTTCTCCCGTGAATACGCAGCAGGTCCACGCTTCTCTCCAGCGAACGTGCATCCACAATTCAGCCCTGTGCAGTGATATTCTCCCGTGGTGGGGTACCCCAAAATGGGAAAACGCCTCTTGCGGACGAGGGGTCCACATTGACAGACGGACAGACATCATCCACGGATCATCGACTCGCAGCCGAATTGAGGCATCTGCGAATGGCAAAAAAACATCGCCGGCCCCAGTGGGAGGGAAGACATTGGATTGGGACGGCCGTTGAGGAAATGCTGACGACGCAGCGACGTCGCGCGTCTCCACACGTCTCAGCCGGATCTTGCGTGGGCTGGTCCCAGGCTTTGGCGCTAGGACGGCGGGGCGCTGGAAACAAAGAACCATGACTCGGCACAGTCACCGGCGCAGCGGGAAAGAACTAATGGAAGAGTTATTGGCGACGGGCTGACGACGCTGCAACTTCGCGTATTCCGCACGCGCCCATCCGGATCTTGCATGCGCTATTCCAGGGCTTTGGCGTCGGAGCTTCAGCGCCTGCGCGCTTACTCCCAGTGGCGTCGCTGCGCACAGGGTAGGGTTCGGGGTTGCGGAGAAAACAAAAAAATAGGGAGAGTAAGACATGTAATGGATTTATGATACAGTAATACCGAATTTCCTACCCGTGTCCAAGCGCGTGTCTATGACGAAGTAAACGCGTCGCGTCCCTGCTTACGACTCAGGTTCGGATTCCGGAGTGCTCTTCTTGGAGCCGCACTGGTTCAGCCCCGCACCGCAGAACTGCGCGATGAAGATCCACAGGAAGACCTACGCGTTGCACGAGACGTGAGCAATGGGTGCGTCTGCGTGCACGAGACGTACCAGGCCAACGAGCACACACAGCGCCATGATCTTCGTATTGCGCCACCACATCTGGCGGCGGACGTTACGTGCGCCACGGCGGAATGCCGTCGCCTGGCCCGCCATGACATCCGTCTTGTCGACGAGTAGCTCGATGCGCTCGCCGCGGCTGAGGATCTGCTCCACGTTCTGGACCATGATGTTCTTCACCTGATTGAGCTCCGTCTGTGCGCGTGCGAGCTCGTCGGCGGGGGGCGCGGTGTTGTACGTGTGCATCAAGTCAGCGATCGTAGGGCCGAAGGATCCCTGGAGGCCATGCGCGGGGGTTTCGGTCGACGCGGACGAGGAGGGTGCGCCAATGAACTACATAAAGGTCGGTGTCAGTGTCTGCACGAGCAAAGGTATTTGAGAGAGAAAATCGCATAAAAATCCCAAAGGTATATCAGACGCGTGAAATTCGGCTTGGAAAGTATAAAGAATGTACTGAGAAACCAAGGAAGGTCCCAAAGATCGAAGAAAGAGAACCGTGGCTCACCTTCCGCTGCAAATCAGCTAGAAACGCAAACGGCATCCGACTGCATAGCAACGACTGTAAGACAAGAACCAAGTGTCCGCCAGCCACACCCACCGTCCAGCAGAGTCATCGGCCATCACAAGATATGTGAACCCGCCTTCGGAGATATAGTGGAACAGAAATTCCTCCCAAACATAGGTCAGCTTGCTGGAAGGAACGGTGAGGACAGCGCGGTGCAGTTAAAAGGCCTAAGCCTACCTATCATTGGGGGGATCTTGGACAGGATTTTCTCCGTGGCTGGAGCAAGAATAAGTTAGATAGATAAGACCTTTGGGTCGTCCAATCGAGCCACCTTGGGAGAAATTCCGTTTGCCCGCCTGGTGCTCGGCAAGGATGGTTGAACCACGGGCGACAAGTGCGTGAATCTGGATGCGTGTGGTAAGTTTACAATCATCTGTATATTTCCTGGATTGTGGGGACGTACGAGGGACATGGTCGTTTAAGCTGCGGCGAGTATGGGTCGAGTTGGTCTGACGTCATCAATGCCGATGCCAAACACGGTTCAGTCAAACAAAGCCTCTGTTCTGAACCAAAATTATGCGGCGGGCCTGCGTGAGTTTCATACCATAGGAAAACGATCGATTAGGTCGTAGTTGTACACTCCTTTTTTTGTTTAAGGGAGGACTTTTAAGAATTGAAATTTGAAGACCTAGACTACGTATATATACAATGTACATGTATAGTACGGCGAACCTTGGGCGAACCACAATCAAATCTATCCATCTAGTCCTGGATACTGGTTGAGACTGACATTTCCTGCCCCCAGCCGTTCCATACGCATATGATAGGTGTACTTCCAGATAAATCGGTCCTGATGTTCGTAACTCACCTTAGTTGTCTTCCTCGTTTCATCAAGGCATATTAAACTAGCTTCCACGCCTTTCAGGGCAGTGAATCTGTAGATATCCGAGCTGGAGATCGTGCGGTCGGGGAGCGTTATATCAATTGTGACCAGTGAGCGGGAGTATGTACCAGTACGACTCTCGAACATCGTCAGCAGCTTGTCTGTACTGAATAGATACGCTCCGGCCAAGACGAGGGTAGTGAGGACTGGGAGCGCGGGGGCGTCCGAAGATGGAGTTAGAGCTTCAATAACCGAATTGACGAGGGCATTGGGCATGGCATTGTGATCACCAAGGTTTGGAGGGCTGGTACCACATTTAATAACGCAAGAAGCTCGCCAGAACGAACGTGGACGTTCTGCAATACGAGCTTCTCCAGATAACATCCTGAGCGATGCACAAACGACGTTATGCTGGGAGAGTCCCATACGTGACAGTCGATGAGGAAGATCTCCTTCAGTTCGGGAGCATTCATATGATTCAGCTCCTTCATTATAAATCTAGTTTTGGTGCTATCTCCAAGCAAGATGATTCTCCGTAATTTGCCGTGAGATGGAATGGGGCGATCATCGAGACCGATGCGGTCGTTGGACGAATGGTTAAGGGTAATGTCACGGAGCCCAGGAGTGAATGTCAGAGTGCGGCGCAAGTTTGCGTCCCACGATTTGTCAAGGATGTATATCCGCTGCAACTGGTGCCACGGTAGCGGAGGAAGAACGTTCACCGGTATATCATGGAGGGACAAGAATCGCATTTGGGGGGCAACCTTGAAAAGCTCGAATTGGCTGGTGTCGCCAGGCCAGGGATCAGCGGAGCGAAAGAATGAAAGAGTTTCAAGCTGGTGGAGTCGACCGCGGATAGACTACAAGAGGGAAAGGAATTGGGGATGCAAGGGCAGTAGAACATGAGCCCAACGCTCGGCATGATCCAGAATTGCTTCCAGAGCGTCGTTGTGCAAAAGCGGATCTGAGTCTTTGGGGCTTCGCATCCAAGCAAATGACATTGACAATGGCGCATTCTTCGAGCGCTCGAGACAAAGGCGTACACGCTCGACAGAGTACCGACTTCGCCAGAATGTGGCGTGGAAGGATGCCCAGAATTTTGGGGTACCCCACACGAGAGTTTTCCATTGATGGGATACTGCTGCGATAGCATTCGGCTTGTATACGTTTACCATCGAGGCAGGCGGGCTCATTCCCATCTTTCTGAAATTATGGATATCGGGATCAAGGAATATGATCCGTAAGATGTCGTCCGATAGTCGACGGATTGGCGCGAGGAGAGATGAATAGTTCGCTATATAGTGGCACAAAGTGACCTGCTCCTCCTCCTGGCCATGATTATCGCTGCTTCTAGAGGCCTGAATCTCCGCGAGACGCAATCGAGCGACGGATAGGGAGTCGTTGACCGCTTTTCGTTCTGTTTCCAAAGGCAAGATATTGTATCTCAAGCGATCGCGAATGTTGGGCTTCTGGATCTCAAATAGATCCATTGTCGAGGTGCACACACTGAATTATGTGAGTAGGAGTCCCGCATTGATTAGCATGGCTGAGTCCATACCTACAACCTGAACGACGTCTTTGTAAAAGGAATGAGAAGAGAGCTCTGACAGTGGCATCAATTTGTGATGCGATATCAACACAATTTCTGAGTCGGTTAACTCCCTTCGTGGAGGTCTGGCAGAAAACGCCTGAAAACGCTGGACTCCGGTCGACGCCGATCGTTCGAACTTCAGGGGGAGCTGGCCTACATAAGCGCCTTCCCATTTTCTTTCGGCTCGTTTACAACTAGAGATAATTATTCTAAACTGACGAGTCCACTGCTAAATAGAAGCAGGTTTCTAGGCGTTGGGTCTGCGAGTACACTTCGGGTTCCTTCTCTCGTCTCCTCCTCCACCACCCCCCGGTCTTCGTCCACCGCGGCCAACGACACATATCTCCTGGGTGTAGTAGTCGTCGTCAGTACATACCATCCCTGTCAAGGAAGAAAGAAAAAACGCACCTCCGTCTCACATGTAGGAGTACACTTCACCCACACCTGCGTCCAGTCGAGCCACGCCATGAGATCGCTCACTTCGACCTGCATGGCATCCACAACGCCTGCTGCGTCGAGCTGCTTCTCCTCTGACTCGATGTCGTACGCGAGGTAGAACATGCGCGCCAAACGCCTGCAGATCTGCTGCATCACGTCCTCAATCGCGCCTCGAATAAGGTGCTCCTGCGGTGTGAACAAGCCCGCCGGCAGGCCGCGCGTGTGCATGGACGCGCACCGCTCGACCACCGGTGTGAGCCACGTCTTGTTCGCGACACCCACCGTACCGGGGGTGTCTGTGGTGGTGAAGTGCGGGGTGAGCATGATTAGGACTTGCTGGCGCGCCTTGAACGCGATATCGTACGCGTTCGCATTCAGCGACACCTCCGCGAGAGTATGTGCGAGGACCTCGAGCCGCTCGCCGTACCGCTCCACAACGACGTGGATGATGCTCGCCCAGTCGACACCACTGCCGGCGTCCCATGGCCGCGCAAGCGCCGCCTCGAGCTCGTGCAGTTTCAGCTGCGCGTCCTCCCTCGAGAGCGGCTTCAGATTGTGTTCCTCGCGCGGCTTGCCGCGGCGGGATTCGAATAGGCTCCCCACCGCGGGGTCGTAGAACGAGACGAACTTGTCGTACTGGACCCGCACGCGCGTCTCGCCCGGGGCGCGGTCGTGCCATTTGCCGGCGACGTCCACCTCCGCGCGCGAGGCAGTGGGCAGGGAGCCAATCCAGCCGTCCGGACGCTCGACGGGATAGCGGCCACCACCGGGGAAGCGGCCCCCGCCGTCCGTGGTGCGCTCATTCTGAGGGATGATACGGAGAGACGCGAGCAGCTCAAAGGAGGACGCAAAGTCGCACTCGATCAGCTCGAAGTGCTCTTCCATGCGGATAAAGCCGTCGATTCCGTTCTTGGCGCCCCACGCGCAGAGACGTCCAGCGAGCTCGGCTGTAGGGAGACGGTCCGCCCCGGGGCGCACGTCGCCGTACATGATGATGGACTGGGTCTCGGGCGTCCAGTGGGCGCTGAGGCCGTCAAAGTCGAGGATTCGCAACGCGCGTTTGGTGACGAAAGTCAGGACGTGTGGGTCGCGCCCGAAAGCAAAGAAGTAGGAGTGTTCAAAGTCAAAGGCCAGCCATTCAGGAACGGTGGGTGCATATGGGTCTCCGCGTCCATGATAGAAGACAGTGCCGACGGGAATGGTGCAGGGAGCGAAAGAGTGGCCTTCAAAAAATGTTAGACGAGGTTCAAAACCTGAAAACACAAACGCACCCTGGACCACGACGGTACCCGGCCACAGCTGCATAAGCTCGCTCACAGACGTGAAGATACGGTTTCCTGTCGCGTCGACGTCAGGGTCCGTATCCCAGCTCGGTTTTTCATCGTATTGCGGGATCTGCAATGGGACTTGGGCACCCTGCGCAACCCACACTGCTGCAGCGAGCAGCAACGAGACGCAGGAAGTTTTCATGGTCGTGGGTGATAAAGAACATCTAATCTGATAGACTTTTTATACTGCAACCGACTGCGGAACTGATTTACCGCATGACATACCCCATTCGGATTTCGGCAGACACACATGGAGGAAATTTGAGGCGAGCTCAGAGGGGCACTGAAATTTCATTACGCGCTACATGCAGGATAGGACAGTCAAAGGCGAGCACAGGGAAAGGATGAGCCAAAAAGCAACAAAAAAAGGATTACCTTCCCCGCAATCGGCTTTATGCTCTTTCCAGGAATAGTAGTGCGCCTCGAGACACCGGTTGCACTTTCTGGAAGATCAGCCAGCCCGCAAGGCGCGCAGAGACGCGCGGCGAATCGTGCGTACTGGTCCTTGCGCTTGGTGTCTGGGTCGAGGCTAGTAGGACGAGGGTCAGTCACAGGGTAAGCGTGCAAGGAGCTGAAGTTAGTACCTGAAGCATCGAGCCTCTTGGATGTTTTCTCTTTCTCGCCTGGACGGAATGTCAGCGATGCCTAGGGTGAGCACAGGGTGACCACGCTCTTCCGCCTCGTACGCATCATAATTGAATCCTGGAATGTGCATGGAGTTACGCCAGTCCCAGTGGAAAGGTATGGAGCCTGACACCAACTCGCCTGTGTTACGGGTCAGAGATAAAGACGCAGCTGAGAAAGTATCCGCACTTATCACCCTACTGATCCTTGAAGCTCATACTCGCCCACTCGGCGCTACGGTACCACCGCCGCCAAATCCACCTTGAAGTCAGGAAAATCGATGAAGGTCCTGTGATGTTACAGAGAGTCCTTCAAGAACGTGCGCCGTCACAGACGCTACGACGACCACGTCGCCGAGGAACTTCGGGCGCTTGGGTGACCCGTCCAGTAATGAGCAAAGAGCCGCATTCTGGGGCAGGTGCCGGCTCATATTGGAGTACACGAGATATTCCTTGTTGGGGGTCTCGCCTGCAGATACGTGTGGGCGGTGTACTGCCCGTAGCGCCCGCTCAAGTCGACTGCAACGACGCCACCATTTCGGCGCAAATTAGAGCCTGTGCGTCGCAAGTGGCTGGATAGACGGCGCGCATCACGGTCCCTCTACTAGACTGAGATTCGTGTACAAACGGCGTGCCATCTGGATCTGTCGACAATCCCGACATGTTCATCGGAGCTGCAGAGATTGGGGATGTTGGTAGTGGCGAAGACGAAGACCTCAAAGGGATATCATGGCTAAACCCGCCGATCGGTCACCCAGGCCAGAATATTCGAAGGTTTTGCGGGAAACATCGTCAAAGCACACGTGTATCAAGTCCCTGGCAGTGGATAGCAAGCTCAGAATTCAATGTGTCGGCAACGACCATAGGCATGAGTTTGGGCCAATGCGAAGAAATTGGGTGAAACCGTGAAAGTTCAGGTTTATCGCAGCAAGCATCACCTGACGGCGTGCGATTCCTAGAGATAGCCAGCAGCAGAAGCCATAAAGTCGAGTAAAAGTATTGAAAGGAAAGTCGAGGGGCAAAGTCCGGAGCAAGTTTGTTTACTTCAGTTGATTCACAAAGTTGAAGACAGACACGGCGCCACCAAACAAACCGTGACGTTGTCCGACTAAATGCCAATAGACGTTCCAAGTACACCGTTGCTAAGTATCTCTCCGGTATGCCTCCCAGAAAATCCCGCCGCCGTCAAGAACCTTCCCCCGACGAAACAGCTCCAGAAGAGCCTCCTTCTGCAACAAAAACGCGGCCAAGAAATGGACCGGACCCAAACGCCAGTGTACCCCTAATCCAGCTTCCACCTGAGCTTTTCGACGCGGTTATCGAGAACTATGCGACTCTTCCGTCGACATTCTACTATGACTCCCATAGTCTTCCGGAGCTGAAGTACTATGAGCGCACCGACGCGCTGACCGCGCTCTCGCAGACCTGTGCGGCATTGCGAGCCGTCACGCTGCCTCGGCTGTGGGCACGACTCGATATTTGCCGGGTCCCTGAACCCGCTCGGCTAACGTGGTATAAATACACCATGCAGGCCATCGAGCGCAAGGCGAATGGGATCGCTGTCTCTCCTGTGCGGCATCACGTCCGGTAGGCAGACTCAGACTACCTTAGTATTTCCTTTGCCGGACTGAAATCTAATGTGTCCAGGACCCTGACGCTGATGTTCAGTAAAAGCCAGCCTGACCGCCCGCTGGCGGCGCTGTGGGCTATGCTTCCTAAGCTACCAAATCTGCGCACGATTCACGTCATCACCTGCAAGACTCCAGGTTTCGCCAAGTCTTTGGCGGACTCGAAGCTTGAGCTACCCAGTGTGACGGCGCTCTATCTTCCCAACGAAGTGAGCGTTCTGCAGAAAATATGTCCCAACGCCACGCACATCCGCTGCGCTGGCGGCACCGGCGCGGCGCTGATCTCTGCCTTGACGAACAAGACCGAAGTCTTTGACGGGCTCGTTGACTGGACGGATTTGAAGCTCGTTGACCGTAAGTACAACCATGCTCCTGCTACGTGCATCTACCAACCCGCCCGCCCACAGGCCTCATAAAAAAAGCTCCGAACCTACGCAAACTCGAGCTTAGGCGGCCAGTTAATTGGGGACTGGGCATCGACTCGCAGAACGAGGCACCATCTGGATGGAATCAGGTCATCCCGAAATTGGGGTCACTCAAAAAGTTGGCGGAACTCATCTTGACGTTCCCTGCTGCGGAGGATAAACCCGGCGATCCCGCAATAATCCAGGCGGCGCGGACGTTGATGCGGAACAATACTGCGGTAACGGGCGAGCGGCGACTGGTGGTGCGCCACGTTGTCGCGCGGCACTATTCGAATCGTGACCGGGACGAGGATGTGATGACTAGTTGCACCAAAGAAACGTTCGAATAGTCGTTGGTATTTAATTTCCTCTCAAATGATCTTCCGTTTCACTGTTGTTTATACCCATTACCCATTAACCTCTTCACTCCAAAAATAATATTTCTGGGCGCCCTTACCCGTTTCGGAAATGAAGGCTATAAATAAGAGAATCAGGGCCCCTGAAACCAGACGCGGTTCATTATCTGCTGAAAGAATAAATTTCGGGCGTGAAGTCCCCGAAACTGAACGTTTTATTCAGTTCCAAACCCGCCTACGCCGGCGCCCGAAATGTTGCGTTACCGGAATGTGCCTGAAACTTGAGGTAGGGTGCCAGGCAGACAACAAACTGCTCCTGGACCTTGTGATTCAGGCGCAATTATTTTGTTGATTAATGCCAGAGATTTCAGAAACATTTTTGGGTGACCTAGAACATGTGCTTAAATGTAAACAAATCGCCAACTATGCAATTATGGCCCTGAAAGCCTCAAGCGTCGGTCAGGGACAGACACCGACTTATAATAACGGTCTATTGAAGCGTCATTATATTCGTATACCGGTGTAGTAACCGGCTTTGGCCGCGGCCCCTGCGGGAAGCCTGTAACGATCTCCACGCTCTGCACGATCAAGGGGTCTGTACTTTGAGGCTTGAAGCCCACCGCAGTAGGAGGAAAAACAGCAACGGCATACTGTTTTTGAATGTCCAATGTTAGAAAGGAACATTGCGAACAGCAATTGAACTGTACCTCAACCTGAAACTCCTTAATCTCAGCTGAAGGCTGGAGCTCTTTCTTTAGGTGGATTTCCCCCATGATGTGCCGCTGGGAGGAATTCTGGAGATGCAGAGCGTCTGAAGACGGCCACCAAGTTGCCTGCCCCCAGCGACTGATATTGGTGGCCGTATATCCGAAAGAACATCGGACGCATCGTTGGAAATAAACGGCAGAGGATTTCATAGACACGAGAACGTCGGCTGCTTGTGAATCTTCGGTTTCGATCGTCATCGCACACGGGATGAAAGTGCCTCTGGTGTAGCAGAGCTGGAAAACCCAATCAATAAGCGGATGGAAGTTTGAAAAATGTAAAAATAACAAACCGGTTTAGCAAGGAAAACCGTGCATTTTGCATTTACAGTACGCTCTCCAAAGGTTTTCCCCCGGATTTGAACTGGGTCCAGAGCATGCCAGCCTTCGGGATCAGAATACGGCCCAGGGAGTTGAGTATTGTTCTGGTACGCAAGCTGGCGCAAGCGTGAAGAGCGGCTTGGATATTGCATTGAGAAGAAACCAAAATGGCTAATTAATCTAAAGCCCGAGTTCATTTATGAAGCACAGGCTGCACTGGATATTGAATACCTGTCGTCGGACCGCAGTTTACCGCGATTGATGCGCAGCACAATATAATATTCGGTGCTAACTCTCGAAAAGCGATCGGCAAACGAGTGAGGTAGGCGGAATCGTTCTTCCTCGGAGCCAACTGGGAGCTCCGGGATCTCGATGGAGAATGGCCAATGGTACTCCCCTCGGAGCTTTTCCTCCCAGTTGCCGCTGGAAGTATCGGCTGCCCGCGGATCTCCCATTGACGTTTTCCAAAGAAATTTCCGCAGCTGAAAAAAATTAAACCGTTCAGGTGGATCTCCAAAAGATGCGAGGTCCCCCCCAACCTAGGCTCAATAGTTGAAATATTATTGAAGCGGTAGGTTCGCCACTTACAAGGACATCGATGGATTTTATTGGGTCCGAAACTCGGAGATTGAGCTTCACTGATCCTGTTATTGGCGAACCTTCCAAAAAAATGGGTATGTTTCGGCTGAGCCTTGGGTCACCGAGCAATGTCAGGGTAGCCCATGATTTTCCCCAGAAATTATTGATTTCGCATGAATATTCTTTGGGCGCCTACGCGATAATGGTGTTTAGCGAGAAGCTTGTCATCAGTCTCGAGATACAGACAATCGGCGGGATAGCCGTCGGCCTAGCTGATGCTAGACTGTATGTTGGCAACTCTGAACCAGGCTCAAATGCCAGTGAGTCGTCGGGATTGTACGAAGGGGGAAGTGATTCGTGCTCAGCAAACATGGTAGTTATGGGTGCAGCGCCGGAAGGAGGAACCGGTTAGTCTTTATAGCTCGCTGCCATAGAACCCGCAGCCTGTCAGATCTATAGCAAAACGGGAACTGTTGACGTCTGACGCCGTTTTAAGGCCTTGGCTGACAAGCCTGATATCATGATCCGATCCTTTCAGAGGCCCGCTACTTGTTCCTCCAACCATGTCCACAGTTCAGTCCCGTTTATGAGATCGTTGACGTCTTCCCTTGGGCTGCGAATCTTTCCCCAGGGCGCGACATACTAGAATTTGTGAGTACCAGCATGACACACTATGCGGTATTTTGGCTGACCTTGCTGTTGAGCATTGCCCCTTCGGCAGAAGTGCCTGCCCACAGCTGACCAAGCACCCCCCACTCTACCGGCCAGATCATTAACATTTTCTAAAGGGTCATCAACGAAGGACCGGATTGAAAAACGAACAACCAACCGTGCCAAGGTACTCTAACCCAGAAGCATCTTTAGACAGGTTTGTTCTCAAATTGCCTAGAGAGGATTCAGATAAATTCAGTTCATCAAGTGTACTCTTCTCCGCGCGCTTTTCTAAGAATACCTGGATTTACGGCCACAGAAATGATGCCTTGGTCCCCATACCGTCGCGCAAGCTCCGCCGAGAACACGGCATTGGCCTGTGACCATTTCAGCTCATACTTAACTAAATGCGTATGACAGGTCGATCGTCAACGCACCCATTTACTTTGGGAGTACAAATCAGATGGATGCATTCTGCGTCGGACGGGCCCGTCCTTGAAAGAGTTGTAGTTGGGAATCGCGATATAGTGAATCACGGATGTGAGGTTGACAACCCGGCCGGTGGTTGGATGCAAAGCGGCGGCAGCGATAAGCGAGGGCAAAAGAAGTTTTGTCAGGTAGAAGTGGCCTGGTGAGTAATTGAAATCGAGTGCGAGAAATAGCGGGATCCGGAAAGCGTTTACCAACTACATTGGTTCCAAATGTTAAATCGTACCCATCCGATGTTAGAAGGTCAATAGGCGGCACCATGATCCCTCTTCAACCAGTTATGCAACTTGAGAAACTGTGAGGGGAGAAAAATTAGAATCCACTTACGCATTATTGTAAAGAATGTTCAGCTTCGTCTCTTTGCTACCAATATCTTGAGTCCAAGATCCGCACCGGCCGTTTCCGAGTCACTAACCTCAAAAACTCATCTGATGCGGCTTTGATCGAGGAAAGACGCGCTAGATCCATTTCGAGGAAGAGCGCTTCTTTCCCGGTCAGCGCACGAAGCTCCGTGATAACAATCTCGGCTTTTTCTCGACTTCGACATGCCATGTAGACTTTCGCGTTGTGTTGAAGCAAGGCCTGAAAATTATTGATCGTCAGCGTCCGCCGTTCTTCTAACGAAGACCCGAGACCCGTGAACCGAGAAGGCGACGGAAATTGCGTATACTCACTCGGAAAGTTTCCTTGCCAAGGCCAGAGTTCCCCCCGGTAACGATGACGACTTGGCCTGAGAGGTCCGGCATGTCGTTCTCGCTCCAGGTCGGTTTGCCGCACAAGCATGACTGTTGTAGGGCGGCCCACAGATTCCGAGGGGTCATTTTCCCGACAGATAACGGGATCCCCATGGATGGGATCTGCGTTGAGGACAGGTGGTCAGCGCAGGGCAAATTTGCGAACAAGTTGGAAGTCGAGAAGAAGGAAAGGAAAATGCCGGCATTCGAGAATGATCCGATAACACACGAGTTTCTTAACAGGTTCGATTTGGTATTCGTATCATCTAAACTTGAGTTTTCTTAAAGTCTCAGAACACAAGCAAGAAAAATCCAATTTCTGAGGTTGTACTGCAAAGTCACATTTGGTGAAGCGCGTGTCAGAAATTCAGAGTCTCCGAGTTGAGTGACAACAGCAAATTATTTCAGTTCTGGGCTCGAGACTTGCTCCTCAAGCCAATTCCACAGCTTCCTCCCTTCATTCGGATCCTCTACATCGCGTCGGTGCTTGGCTACCCTCCCCCACGGCGCGATATACTATGCATTGAATGAAGTGTAAATCTTGACCTTCACTCTGTAGAAGACATACCTTGCCGTTCAGGTGCGCCGCCTCAGCGGACGTACCCGCCCACAACTGTGTAATTGCACCCCATTCTACGGGGTGTATGAGGATCAATTTCTACACAGACCGAATGCAATTTTCTGATTGAGTAGGTGGTGAACAAAGAGCAGCTGCACGCACCACGAGTAGTGTTACTGAGCCAGTGGAATTGTGAGCTATGTCCGTCTTGAGATTCCCTGCCAGATAATTTCTGCATAAGATATATATATATAGCTGGTAAAGATTTACCTGGGTTTACGGACGTTGAGACGATACCCTGATCGCCATATCTGCGCGCGAGCTCCGTCGCGAGGACTCCGTTCGCCTGCCACATTAACACAAAATCAACTATCTGACTTGTTGAAAATGCCTACGAGTACCTACCCATTTGCTCTGTGCATACAGGTCGAACGGCGTTCGTTTTCGGCGCGCCGGCCCGTCCTTGAAGGTCTCATAGTCGATCGTCCCGACGTAGTGTACCATCGAGGTCAGCGTTACTATGCGCGCGCACCCCATGGTATGTGCAGTCGCAATGAGCGTGGGTAGGAGCAGTTTCGTTAAATAGAAATGACCTATAAATATTAAAATAATGTGGTTCAAAACGAGAATAGACTTTCGATAGCACATACCGAGAACATTGGTGGCGAACGTTAGATCGAACCCTGAGGGCGTCGCGTCTTCTATAGGCGGGACCATGATTCCGCTTGTACGCTCAGCATCGAGCCAGGCTGAAAATCAGGGTTCGACTGAATCACTGACCCATTGTTATACAAGACGTGCAGCTCTTTCTCTTTACTAGAGAGACCCAAATGAGCGGCATTCGAAAACTGTCCCATTAGCAATAACTACCTCAAAAATTCCTCTGCCGCCCTCTTCACGGAGATGAGATCCGATAGGTCCAAGTGTAGAAACACGGCCCGTTTTCCGGTCGACACATACAGCTCTTCAATTGCGGTTTCCGCCTTCTGCTGGTTTCGTGAAGCCATGTACACCTTCGCGTTGTGTTCTAACAGGACCTGGAAATCGGACAGTGGACTAGATCTTCAAGTTTATTGTAAGAAGGAAATAACGCGCACCTTGACCGTCTGTCTCCCGATACCAGCATTCCCGCCCGTCACGATGATGACCTGCCCAGACAAATCAGGGACGTCGCGGTCCGTGCTCCACTTTGGTTTCCCGCAAAAAAAGGACTGCTTTAGCATAGCGGAGGTACTTGACGGCGTCATATGGCGCAAGGAGAAAGGTATAGTGTTGCCCATAGCGATTCAGATGGGAGACTGCAGAACTTTGGAGCCGAATAGGAAGACCCGGGAGACTCGGGCCGCATCTCCATCTGGAAAACTCATCATCATGGAGCGCACCTGAGCGCACTACTGTATGCTGCATAGACGGGAAGTAGTTATGGGCTATGCAGTCCGTCAAGTACTCCATAGTGTCTCATAGTCGATTCATAGTGGGCCACAGACTATAGTTGCGGTTTTGATGTCGAGTTGAAGCTTACGGAAAAGATAAGATTGAACTCAGAACATCTGAACAAGTTGAATCGAAGTCTATCCAAGTGTCGTAAGAGCCGGATCACGCGCCCTAAATTGAACTTCAACCATCACGATCACTCATCACGGCCGCCGCAAAAATGGTCTTGCGACATATCTTCTCTTTTCTTTCACACCACACTATGGCCCAGCGCGATGAAAAGCTCTCAAATGGCGCATGAATGTCGCGTCGAACCAATTCCACGGCCTTTTCGAACGAGTTTCTACAAGTGTCAGCGAATTTTGGACGGGCTCGCCACGTCGTCCAATGTCGGAGACGACAATTGAAGATCCTGGAGCCCGCTGATCATGGTTGGCTGGACCCAAGATGCTCCGGCGGCCCCCCATCGGCCGACCCTCCCGAAGCTTTATAATTCTCCCATGTCGCATCTTTGCAATTCCAGGAGAAATTTCTGAACGCCCCCTGTCGCAGCAGCTTGCAAGTCTCACTTTCGCCAGCAGCAAGATGAAAGCCGCTTCAACGATTCTGCGCGAAATCCTGGCGCGGGACGAGCTTTTGGTGCTCCCGGGCGTGTACGACGGGATCTCTGCGCGCATTGCCCTCAGCGAGGGTTTCGACGCGCTTTACATGACTGGTACGCTGCCCTACAGATATCAAATCTTCCCGGGCTGACTCCTATTCTTTTTCAAACAGGCGCTGGCACCTCTGCATCCGTGCTCGGCCAGCCTGACCTCGCCGTACGTCTCATCCCTTCCCAATGCACTCGCAAGGACAGAAATTGATTAACTAGCTGACCGAAGATCGTGACGCTAAACGACATGGTCGGCAACGCGGGGATGATCGCGGGGCTCAACCCCCGCGTGCCCGTCATCGCCGACGCGGACACGGGCTTCGGCGGCGCGGCCATGTGCGCGCGCACGACGACCTTGTATGCCCGTGCCGGTGTCGCAGGATTCCACATCGAGGACCAGGTCCAGCAGAAGGTCATCATCATTTTATGTACTCATTTAGTTTCAGAAATACTTATTTATTGTCTTGTTGTTTACAGCGCTGCGGGCACCTCGCGAGCAAGCAGCTCGTCCCCCTCGAGGAGTACCTCGTGCGCATCCGCGCGGCGGCGAACGCGCGTGCCGCGCTCGGCTCTGACATCGTGCTCATCACGCGCTCGGACGCCGCGCAGGGCCTTGGCCTCACGGAGGCGATCGCGCGCTGCAAGGCCGCCGTGGCCGCGGGCGCGGACGTCGCGTTCGTTGAGGGCCTCCGGACGAAGGAAGAAGCCGAGTTGGCGGTGCGCGAGCTCGCGCCCGCGCCGGTGCTGCTGAACCTCGCGACAAACGGCGTGACGCCGAACTGGACGGTGCAGGAAGCGCGTGAGATGGGGTTCCGACTTGTGATTTTCCCGTGCGCGGGGATGATCCCCGCCGCGCTAGCGGTGCGCGCGGCGTACCGTGAGATTCGGGCACAGGGCACGGATGTGAAGAGCTGCGCGGGTGTTGGGCCTAAGGCGTTCTTCGAGATGGTGGGCCTGGACGAGGTGAGGGGATTCCCAATTTTTATCTTATTTTTTTTTGGCTCAATTGCGCGCAGGTCATGGCTATCGACGCGCAGGCTGGGGGAAACTTTACTCTGGAGGTCGGAGAACCCTTGGTATCTTCCCATTAGGATTCCTCGTAGACCCTGCTAGACCAATACATTTTCTTTTGCTCTCGACCGCCGGTTAGCTATCAAAATCACATGTCAACGAGTTTCTTGAATTCTGCTTCACGTTACGCGTACATACAGTCGTTGCGTTAATGTTCGCTTATCTCTCGTCCTCGCGGAAAACGCGTGTATATTTGCATGAATTCTGCATTCGAGTTACATACTGGAGTCCCCTACGCCCTTAGGTGTAGAGAAGGAGTTGGTATTCCTCACCGAAAGAAAAGCGGATCGTCTGATCTATCGCCAAAAGTAGCAGCGAGCTGCAGCGTGATGTCGACATGGTAAGATACTTCCGAGTGACACCGATCGTGCAGCGCACGCGACCTTCGAGGCGGCACGGAACGGCGATTGGTGCCTGCGATCGGGAATCGGGATCGGTCCAAGCGCTATTATGGGATCCTCGGTCCAAGCGATATATCGGATTTGACTTGGTCCAAAAACAGAAGACAGCACCACACTGGCAGAAGGAGAGAGAGCCACAGGAAGTAGAAGAGACATTCAGTTGGTTCCACAACATCGATTGCACATGGAAATTTAATCGATATTGCCACGCAGACAAGCATTTTTCCGGGGAGCCCTCGGGGTGAGCCGGGCGTGCGTTGAGTCTATTCTGCGATGAGGGCAATCGCAGTGCCAGGCCGGGGGCGAGAGCTGGCCGCCATTTGTATCCGCGGGGCTTTCGAAGCTATTCCAGGCGGTTCCGGGGTAGGAGATGAAGATGATTCATGTACTTTGGGCCGCGTCAACGCAGCCTGAGGATGAATAATGAAATCCGTGTCAGTGACAGTGCAGGAGTCGCACCCACGGTGGCCATGGATGCAATGTGTTACGGTGGGGGGTGGGGACGCAAATCTCGATTCAGTTGCTGCAGTAAAAAAAGCTCCAGTAGGTTCCACAGACCAAGACAGATGAAAGACTCGATGAATCAGTTGCAGTCAGTGTCAACAATATTACCGCCCATCGCCGGCCGGCGGAGCTGCGCTCAGCCAAGGGATGAAGTGAGACACCTTGGGTTAGGGCACGGAGCCATCATTTTTCGTTGTGATCGGCAAGCAAAACAGCGTGGCACGAGGCTCCCAATCACATTTGTATCCGTGCAATAATTTTTTTGAGAGGGCGCAGAAACGAGACATACGGGCTCGGAGGCGGGAGGGGGGGCGTGGAACGGCCTAGAAGGTTGCACAAGGGGTGTGTAAGGCAGGCCGGGGTTTGTAATCGAGCCAAAAAGCCGGGTTTCCTTTCTTGGCGTCCCGTCCATTGTGCTATTTATTCCATCACCCCGAGTCAAAACTAGCCGAGTTTTGCCCTCTAACCACTCTTTTTCTTTCTTTTTCGCCCGAGGGCTTTCAGGCTGGTCTATGCTAACCCTCAATCCAGGCTCGTCCTGCGACGTGTGCGCAGAGGAGTATGGCCCTCACTGTCTCCCTCACTCAATTCCCTGTGGTAAGCAGGTTTCGCCCCTGTTTTTCTATGTTTTTTCACCTTTTTTTTTCCGCCAGGACATGTCCTCTGTTCCAGCTGCTGCACGACCATTGCTGAAAAGACCTCACGCTTCTCTCCTGCCTGTCCTTTCTGCCGGGAAAATTTTACTAGCGACTCTGTTCGTTTAATTCGCATGGACTTTAATACCAGCGGCTGGAGCACGCCGCGGAGGCTGCCCAACATTGAGGCTAATGTTCCAGACTTCACCAACGATGCCTGGTCTAAACGCCTCATGCTGGCGGACGGATGCTCGCGATCCCGCCAGGACGCACGCAGGCTGGAGGCAAAGGTCGCCAAGGTCGCTGCAAAAAAATGCTCGGTCGAGGAAGTCACCACACTGCACAAGGAACTGCAGGAGTGGCTAACATCCGACACCAAGCCTGACGATGACGTGAGTTTTTTTTCGCTCAATTTTTTTCGTCGCCCACATCTCGAGCTAACATGACCTGTTCTCAGACATCGTCACTAACCCTCAGCGCTGCTCTGCTGCGTGCCATTCTCATGAATCACCTGGCTCATTCGGAGGCGAGCCGATTGGCAAAGAATGTCGAAACGACGCTAAAGACGAAAATTGATGACCTTGAAATCGCTAATGGCAAACTTGACGCTGAATTGAGACGGTACGCAAGCCTAGTTGTTCTTTTGACTCTTTCTGACTCTTTTTTTCCCTTTCCCCTTTAGACAAGTGAGTCGACATTTTTTTCCCCTCATCTACAGTAGTCTGACCCTTCCCCCAGCGACTTGCTTACTCCCAAAAGGCACAAGAGTGCCAGAGCCTGCGCCAAGAGCTCAGCCGGCTCAAGGTTGTTTCGACAACCCCCGTCGCCCCCCCTCCACAACCACCACCAATGGAGACACGACACCGCTCTCCCTCTCCTCCACCACTTCCACCACTTCCCTCGGGGTACAACTCCCCGCCACTGGCGCGCTTCGGCTCAACACACATGCGCTCCGCGTCCATGTTCTCCTCCTCCCAGGGTATCGCGCGCTCGCAGACACCAGGCCCGATGTCCTCCACACGCTCGCAGACACCCGCGCCCGCGCGGTCGCAGACCCCCGGCCCCACGCGCTCAAACAGCATCATCTCCCGCATGGAGCTCTCCCCCACGCGCGCGCAGGCCCCTGCGCCGCCCTCCCGCTCCAGCACCATGACACCTACGCCCACCCGGCAGCTCTCCATGTCCGCCGCGTCTGCGCCGCTCCGCGCACGCACACCCGCCCCGCCGCAGGCCGCTCCCCGCCCACGGCGCCTCTCTCACCCTTCGCCGCCGAAGCTGGCGCATCGCACGCTATCAGAGGAGAAGTACGACGCACAGGCACAGCACCAGCGCTGGCTCCCGCAAGCATATGGCGGGGAGCGCGACAAGCAGCCGAGCAAGTACACTGCGCGTTCGCCCTCGCGTTCGTCGCAGAATTATAGCAACTACCACTACCGCGTCCACCAGGAGGATGACGACTGAAGTCCCCCTGGCACACACGGTACTCACAGGTCATAGGCCTGGCCACTGACGGACGATTGACATTCAACTGTTCTTTCACGCACGCACAATGGCACTAATGCCCTCCGCACGTATATTATAGCCCTATCCTGCGCTACCCCGATTCCCCGTCTTTTCTTCTTTTTCTTTTGTTTGCTCTTTTGTTGCGCGCGCACACCGCACCATAGTCGGTCTCTACGCCCATTTTTGATTGTACATACCATACTTCTCTTCTACTTTACCTACGTACCCTTCGCTTTCGTCTTCGCTCCCCATCTCCTCTTTTGGCATATTCGTTTGATCTCGGATATCTTCCCTTATCCTTGTAGCCCAGACTTTCGATACCACGCACGTACATACTACCTACCAGCCTTTTACTCTTTTTATTGAGACCTGCTTCTCGTTCGCTTCTTACCTACCTACGCTTGGTTACTTGTGTTCATCTTTTTTCGGACGCTCTCTGCTGTAGCATCTACCACTAGACATACATACATTTTCGTTTCTCTTTGCATATACACAAAAGTACAAAGTACAATACAACAGCGTATAATGAATGAAAACCAATGGATGCCGTTGACTGATACGAAGGAATGACCGGGGATGGCGTTTAAATTTCGGGAGAATGAGTGTCGTTTCCCCTTGCAAGTAAGTATTTCTTATCACTGCTGCCGACCCTGAACCTGGCCCCACCCACTCCAAAGGGTGTGGGCCGTTATCTGCCGCGAGGACAGGGCGAGGGGGTACCATAATGCACAGCCGCCCGCAGTTAAAACAACAGCCCGTCGACGCGTGGGCGAGTTATTTTCTTATCGCAGGTCAACGTCCAAGTCACTATGGAGGCGGAGGCCGGAGTGCAAGGGGGAAATAAAGCCCAGGAAAAATACCGTTATCTTGGTGAAAGACGGCAGCATCGAGATGGAGCCGGATATGGGATGCAGGGAGCGAATTCTCGGGCGTATCCGGACGCATTTCCGCTGGAGGGAGAGTGGTGTCCACGTACGCTACATTCCAGGTGGCGTAGTGAGGTGCCATCGTAGATCGATATGTGGCGGTCGACCAGGGATGTGGACGTCTTCAAAGTGGCCGCAAAAGTTTCTGGTAATTCCATTTACATATTGATAAATTCGGTACAGTCTGGGAGGATCACGTAGAGGGTGCGTAGACGTTGCCCTGCGCGATGCTCGGGTACGCTCGATACAAATTCCACATCCTGACTTCCTCTACCTGGGCCTTCGAGCCCGGATTAGAAGCACCTACGAAAGCCGGTGACTCAGCAACAGAAAGGGCAAGAACCTCTGATTCAAGGTGAGCTAAGGACTACGCAGCGGGAATACGAGGGGATCTACCATGCACGGCCAGATACTTGGGCACGATCTGTGCCTTAGGCACTCCGGTTCCTGTCTTGAGGTTGTCGATGCACTTGTACGTCCTCGTCCGAATCCACCCTTCGACACCCTTGAGAGAATGAAAGGCCTTATCTGACCAAGCCTGGAAAACCGCGTCGTCCCCGGGGATATTTATCCAATGAGTAATCAAGAATTTGGTCGGGTTCGTGGGTTTGTACGAAGACGTCAGGGTAGATTCACCGGAATCCGAAACGAACTCGCAGGTGCGACGGTCAAGGATCTCCAGCCGCTGCACGAGATTGGCCTCCTGCGGACTGCGGTTCGCGCGAAGCCGGGTGTAGCTTTCGTGCTGGAACGTCGCTGTGTCGTCGATGTCGTATACGGCCAGCCAAGACGGCGTAAGAGAATCTGCGGCGCTGAACCTGGCCCCAGTGAGGAAGGAGGGAAGGTGGTTTAAGCGCAGGGGGACGTGTTCGTTGTTGTACCAATCTATGACATGCCTGGTCAGATTTTACCGAAAACGTACATAGTAAGGATTCAGACCCTGAAATTCTTCCAGCGATACCTGGGTGCCAGGTTCAGCGGTGACCAGAAGAAATCCGAGGGGCATGGCGGTTCAGTATGAGAAGCTTCGTCATGGTGGTCATTCGATTTTGCCGGAGAAAGGTATATCCGCAGAAGCCTTAATACAGCAACGGCAAATACCTTCTGGACCAAACAAGACCATTTGCTCTGGTTAAACCAAGCTTAAACTTGAACGCAGTAAAATCAAAAGTAAAAACTTCGAGTTTTCAAAGTTCACAGCTTCGACTCGTCATAGACAGCAATCACTGCTGAACGGTTAAATTAGAACCACTGAGCGTCAAAATTACTCACCGGCTTGAGCTCAATAGAAAGATAGTCTCTCGTGGACAGACGCTCTATATGGAACAGCTCGTGCCTCGCTATATAGAATAGAAAGAGCCTTCCGGTGGGTATTTCGGTCTACATTCTGTGTAAATTAGTTCTAACAAACGTTGCTGAGAGCACCCACTAATTTCATAGACGCTATGAGATCCGAGCCGTCTGTTGTGCGATTATTGGTATGCTATAACGTCCACCGGGCCAGGTTATAATTGAATGACGAAAGTGCTGTTGTGGTTCACATCTTTGATTCCGTCGACTTGAAAGACGAGTCCAAATGGAGCGGCAAGAGAGGCATGTTGGACGTGATCTGTAATCTCGGACTAGACGCCGAGGAGAACCTGCAGGGCGGTGAAATCAAAGCGGGAGTGAGAGACAGACAGCTGAAGGACGGCCCGTATTACAAGTTGAAGTTGTATTACAAGTCACCGTGATCCTTGGTTCTAGACACGGCTGCGGAAAGCAGAGCATCATCTTACCAAAAATACATGGGTGCATTGCATTGATTGCAATCCGGGAGCTCAAAGCCGTCATAACTTTGGGACAGGCTCACCACCTCGAGAAATCAAAGACATGTGCCCACTTTTTTTCCCCCGCTAAGTGGTAATACGGCGCCGAAGAAAACGTCACAGGGTGGCGGGCACAGCAACTTGTTAGGGGCTAGCATACAACGGGTAAATTTCCTCCTTGGGGCATCGAGAGTTCCAAGCCTTGAAGTCGACAGGCCACGTCATTGAGAAGTCAAGCCGTACACGGTCACATGACAGGAGATGGAGGAACAGCGTATTAACACTGAACAGTTAATAACACTGTTATGTCAAAGTGTGGGGTGTAGCTGTATGGAGGCGGCGTTTACCTTGAATATCACATGGAACCACTCCAAGCTGTTACCGCATCCGGACGCCACGGCTGACAAACTGGCAGATGGTTTTTGACGACCCTTCGCTCCCACTCATGTTTATCATTCCCTTTTAGCTCGAGAGCTGTAGTTAGTTCCGGTCATCCACAACAGCATTTCAAGCGCATTGGGCTCGTCTGGCCCATGGTGCTGGAGCCGCAGCGTATTTATATGAAGCAGACCTTTTTTGCTTCTCTTTCTCCGCTATGAGTCGCTCAGCCCGGAATCCTGGCAACGGATTGCGCAGCCGGGCCAGCGTACCCCCACTGTCCCGCTTCCGCCCAAGATTATCACCGGCGAATTCCGCAGTACCGTCAACATTGCCCTCCAGTCGACCGGCGCTTAGAGTTCCTGTGGTCGCAACAGCCAGCACATTCTTGGGCATCGTAAAGGAGGTAGGCGAAATGTTGCGTGATGTGCCCTATGTGAAAGCTATCTCCGGCGTCATCTTGCAAATAATCAAGATAAAAGAGGTAAGCCGCGAAAATGTCTCTACAAGCACAGCAAATTTGACGCCGGGCAGGAATTGACAGACAACAGGTGGCGTTGTCAAGAGCTCATCGACAAGGTTGTCCGCAGGTCGGAGACCATCCTCTCCGGCCTAAAGAAAATCGCGGGGTCGCCTGAGAGGGAGGGGCTGCAGGACCTCGAGGATGACCTTGTCGCATACACCACGTACGTCTGTCTAGTTACAGGACAACCTCGACTCATGAGCGCCTCAGCCTGCTGAATGATGTGTATGCTGCTCTGATCCAATGCACTTCAAGGAAGATGTCCGACCGCGTGGACAGATGGCTCAATAGGGGCCATCTGCTGGACGAGATGCTCAGACTGGAGCGTCTACTGGATGACTTCCGCGTCAACTTCAGTGTATGTATCACCGTCGTCCGGTCCGGCGCCAAACTGAGAATTATGTCTTCAGGACAAAACGCTGATCCGGCTGGAGGTTCATATGAATACGATGTTGGGTAGAGCGCCTAGTAATGGGTTAGTACACTTGCAAAGGATTGTCGAGACGGTAGCTGACCTTTGATCTGCAGACGAAGGGTCTACCGGCCGATTTTGCCTCCCAAGCCACACTTCATGTATGGGAGGGAACGTGAAATGCTTGCCATCATTTCCACCCTCATGGGCCCGTCGCCAGCACGGATCGCCATTCTCGGCGCCGGAGGGATTGGAAAGACGACGCTGGCGGTGTCTGTTTTGCATGAGGAGCAGGTCATCTCGCGGTATGACTCGCGCTACTTCGTCGCTTGTGATGGTGTTACATCAGCAGAGCTGCTCCTCACGGAGCTCGCGAACGTACTGCGCCTGCCGCGAGACCAGCTTGACGAGAATATGCACGATCTCGTGCTGGCGTCGTTCCGGCGCGAGAGCGTCGTGATATGCTTCGACAACCTAGAGACTGCCTGGGATGATCTTGACGGTCGGCGGGCAGTCGAGGATTTGCTCACGGAGTTCATGGCTATCCCCAGCCTCGCCTTGCTGGTCACCATGCGCGGTACTCAACGCCCCGCCCCTGGTGCGGGCTGGTCCATGCCTTTCCTCGCACCGCTCCACTCTCTTCATTTCACCGACGCCGCAGATGTCTTCCGTCAGATATCCGGAAAGATGGACGAGTTTGCAGAGCAGATGATAAAGGAGGTGGATTGCATTCCACTAGCGGTGACGCTCCTCGGGCACATGGTGCAAGAAGAGAACGAAACGACAGCGTCGCTTGCGCAGAGGTGGACGAAAGAGCACACAGCCTTGATAGAGAACGGCGGGGACGATCGATTGTCCAGGCTTGATACATCTATTCAATGCTCGCTCACGTCCCCACGCATGAAGCAAAACCCTTCGGCAACGAATATCCTTGCTCTTTTGTCCCTGCTCCCCGACGGTTTCCCAAACCGCCCGGGAATGCTCGACAGGTTTCAAGGATTCCTGCCTCCAGAGGTCAACGTCCAGAAGGCGATCTCCACTCTCCGAAGGGTAGCTCTCGTCCACTGCGAAACCCTCGTTGATACCCCTCGCCTTCGGATGCTCTCCCCGGTCCGTCATTTCAGCAAAGCGACCCTTGAAGTTCTTCCCGAGCTTCGGGCCGCGCTTGTAGACCTTTATATCGAGATCCTCGACGACGGTCGGGACTATTCGGATCCGCACTCGCACACCTTCATCCCGCCGGAACTCTTGAATATCCGCGCCGTCTTGGCTGAGGCGTACGGGAGCGGGGACCGCCGCGAAGCACTCATCAAAGCCTCCATAACATATACGCAGTGGCTGGTCCACATAGGCTCCGGATCGGACGAGATAATCCAGCTAGCGATCCAGAGTGTACCCGATTCAGACGGGCTACTTGCGTCCTGCTTTTACTGGCTGGGAAAGCTTTGTATGCGGCGCAACGACGTCGGCGAGGCTCATCGCGCATTTGTGCAAGCGATTGAGCTGCACGTTCGAGCCCAAGACGATTCTGGGGAGGTAAATCGGCCATAGCTTCATGTCGCTCAGCTCGCTGAAATCCTTTGCAGGCGTATGATTTGTACGAGTTGGGGAGCTTATATATATGGCTGGGGAAGCTGGAGGAGGCCCAGGGGTCCTTCGAAAGAGCGCTCAAGCTGCACACCGCTAGAGGAGATTTCCGAGGCCAGGCGTACGATTTGCTTGACCTAGGAAAGCTGTTCATGCGCAGAGGCGAGCTCGAGGAGGCCGAGAAATGCACAATTAACGCCCTTGAACTGCTGAGGCAGGCCCATGACGTCCTAGGGCAGGCGCACGCATTGCGACGTCTGGGAGGAGTGTACTTGCGACAGGACAGGCTCGACGAAGCCGAGGAGTCACTCTGGGACGCTGTCAAGCTGCACCGCCAGACGAAAAGCATGCTTGGGCAAGCGCACGACATGCGTCGGCTCGGAGGATTGTATATGTGGCGCCGCCAGCTGGCCGAAGCCGAAATCTGTTTCACAAAAGCAGCAGAGCTCCACAGAAAATCGCATGATCTCCTGGGGGAGGTAAGTCCAAACGAATATTTTCGGGAATAATATGAGCCGACCTGAGTCCACTAGGCCAATGACACGCGGGACATGGGAGAGCTGTACATGGAGCGCGGCCAGCTCTCCGAGGCTGAATCGTCGTTTAACCACGCATTACGGCTTCACATGCAGATCCAGAACGTCTTCGGACGAGCCAACGACATGCAGAATCTTGGTGAATTGCACATGCGAAGAAACCAGCTGGCTGAGGCTGAAGTCTGTCTTGGCGAGGCAGTGGAGCTCCACCGCCAGGCTGGCGATGTCAGGGGATTGGCAAACGATATGCAGAAACTGGGGGAGCTGTATATCCAAACGGGCGACATCGACGAGGCCGAGAAGGCTCTCAGTAGCGCTGTGAAGCTGCATCGGCAAGCTTGCAATCAAACAGGCGAGGCCTATGGATTGCAAATCTTAGCCGAGATATACACGCAGAGGGGCGAACCCAGCGCGGCTCCTGGTTCTCTGGCTCGAGAACTGAAGCCAAGGTCGAGCAGCATGGGGGCGTTGGATGACCGGGATATCGGACTGAGATTGAGAGACTTGGATCTGAGGCTCGAGGGCTCTGGGTATTCATGACTGAGTGGCTTTCCTTTTCTTTTCTTTTGAGTACGCACAGTCTACCGCCGCACATCCATCCACACATCTGTATTTATTCGGGTACCTGCTCATCGTCACAATTTGTATATTATTCACTGAAATATGTATTCTCAGCCAGAGTAGTCAGATCTATGTTATACACACAGCATTATAATCGCGCTGAATGCGTTCCAATCGAATCCGACCTCACGAAGGTCGATAAAAACTTGAAGAAAGATTGAAAGAGGTGTGTCAAGACACTGGACAGTCAAGTTGGACGCCGTCACGTGTTGAGCGCGTCGCACAAACATGCACAAACTCTGGAGCAATTCAACACAATTTTTTTCGTCTTTCAGAACAAAAGGTCTACGTAGATAAACTGTGAAACAATCTAAACCTTATAACTCTACTGGTAAATTTGACCGTGAGCGCCGTTTAATCAAGCTTTGTAGACATCGAAGTATTGCGGGCCAGACCCCAAATCGGCGCAGTTAGCGATGGTCACCGGAGCACCTGCAGAGCTACCGATTTGAAGGCATTGCCCTGTCCATCCGGAGACGACATTGCAGGAGGAGGCTATGACACCTCCCTCGCCGACGGTAGTCGGATCGTTGCACGTCGAGCAAACGAAGCCCCAGCCCTGCGTTCTTTCATTATCATTAGTCTTAAAATTCATGTCTTCATTATGTATGCTTACCCATCCTCCGGAGTCACCAGAGTTTGAAGTTGAATTGCGCCATTGACCCAGGTCGGGAAAAGACCGGCTGCGTGATTATCCTGGTTGGCATCCCTACAAGTTCACGATGTCAGAGATGGCGCGATTGGTCTAAGAAAATTATTGAGTCACTTCAACAAAAAGCCTCCGTTGGTTATCGTAGAAGCCTCGCCGATATATTCAGCGGACGTGGCCGAAAGAGCCTGCGAGATGATCGCTGCGCCGGCAACAGAGCTGGCGTAACCAAGCTCGAGAGTTCCACTGGCGATAGTAATTCCAGTGCCTGCGAGAGCAGGGTTGCACGTTGCGCGAGCGACAGGATTGGCTATCGCCGCGCGGGCGAGCACGAGAGAGGCAACAATAGAGAAGACAGAGAACATTTTAACGCTAATGTTTTTTGAGCTGGGTGGTGAAGTATAAGCTTGAATTGCAGCGTTTATATACCGCAGACGTGCGCAGAGTCCAACTGGAGATGCGGGCACCATCGGCATTATTGAGCAGTTTACGGGGAAGCTACGGCGCACACAAAGCAATATGAAATATAAGCGCGACTGCCCCGGGTTACGCGTTTGGAGATAACCAGCGGCGTCCGTGAGTAGCTGCGTTCTATCTTCGGTCAGCTTCTGCGTACTCCTCGTTTTGGAATTAGCAGCCCATTGAATCCAGTTTTATCAAGGTAGTCTGAATGCACGAGCTGGCTCCAATGATCTGTAAACCACTTAGAATACAGGCGTTCAACATCGAATGCCTTAGAAAAGTGACCACACGGCGTATATAGTGAAGGCCTGGGCGGTTCGAGAGTGATCAAGGTCATTCAAGGGAACAATTGTCCCTGAATTTAACGAGATGAAGGCCGCCCCTCCTTTGACTGGAATACAAATGTTTATGAAGTGGCCGTAAGACTAATTCACCGACAAAACGCCGATCAATTGAAGTTCAAAATTGATGATCGCCGCTTGGTTGATTTTTATGTTGAACCTCGACAATCAGCTTCGAGCCCCCGCCGCGATCCAACCCGTACACGTTCGTCGTCGGAAATCATAAAACCAGATATATGTCAAATCCCCCTTTGAAAAAGGATATTATTAACTTGACACGGGCAAAGATGGTACATAGTAGTAGCCTGACGAACCGCCGATGTGGTCGGGAGGAGTTACATCTCGTCTATGGTCCCGAAACCCCCACTGGGATCTCATGGATGTGCTTTGCGATGCGGAGCGGGCGGGCTGGCCAATTTTTTTGCTTACACTGCCCGACCGTTTCACCGACACTAAGGTGGAGTTACCCGGCGTCGGCGCCACCAAGAATTGTTTCATTTCAGCGCAGCACTGGAATGTACAAATAATTGGCGGCCATAGAAACCCGACGACCTTAGTTTGGCCCACGATGAGCGTATAAAAGCCACCACCTACTGCAGGTTAAGATCGTTGCTCATCGAGTATCTCAGTTCCTACACTTCCGTCCCTCAATGTTCTCACTCGCCTCCTTCACTGTTGCTTGCATCCTCGGCGTCGTTTCCGCGACGCCCATTGGGCGCGCAACTTGCAGTCCGAACTTCGAAGGAGCCGGCGTATCCATTGTTGCCGGTGACACCGAATGGGGTGTATCTCCCATCGTCGCTGGGACGCCACTCAAGAATGATGTGGGTACCTTCCCTCCGAACGCAACGGCCCAATGGCATGTGGAGCAAACCGGCTCAGCCAACCCGACTTACATCGTGAAGTATGTCGATCTTTGGGGATAGAGTCGGCGTTCAACGGAACTGACTACTCTGTCAAGGGCAATCAGCAACAACGGCCTAGTCGTGGACGTTGCGAATGGGCTACTGACCTTGGAAGATATCGACTCCACGAAGCAGTATGTTTTTCTACCTTTGAGTGGAACGAATTTGACTTGTTTGCCTTTTCGCTTGAAGAACCCGGATCTGGGAAATCGACTGCAAACAATGTTCATCGGGTGCGTCGTCCACTCCGGGGGGCGGAAAGTTCGCCGCCGGATGCGCAATCAAGTCCGTCCCGAGTGGCCTTTGCGTAACGCTTGAAATGGGTTCTGAATTCATTGGGCTCACGGACTGCAACCCGGTGGTCGCCCAAAGTTTTGACTTCTGGACCGCAACCGCTTGAGGGGAGGCGATATGTTCTCGACGATCATCACAGATGATGGCGTAGAATAACTGATACTGAAGGAGAATCTACATAGTATTCATCATTATTATGGACAGACGTTGTCGGAGAGTAATTGAAGTTGAATGTGTATTCGTTCGTTAAAGATGGGGTTGGCGGCCGAAAATTTGATAGATTAAGTCGCAGCGAGCAAGAAGTAGCAAAAAGACTATGAGTACATTCCTGACAGCGGTAATAAAGGTTTCTCGATTGTGCCGCGATCACCAATTCTTGGGCACACGCGCCTTGTTCTTCCCATTTGGCGCATAGTTCGCGCACCAAGCAACTGCGACCCTCTTCGCTGATTCTGTGCACACCCTTTGCTCCCAGTTCCGACCCACCGGCCCGATCCTCTCGTGGAGCGACGCCTCGAGTTCGTGAAGCAGCGCTACATCCTGCGCACAGTATTTCACCAAAGCAGGTGCCAACGGACGCGCTTTGAACACCTCGTAGCGGCCGCCGCGCTCGGGGGCAAAGAGCCGCAGGCCAGCTTCCTTCACACGTACCCAGTTGCGCATAACCGCCACAGACTTCCCAGGCGCGACGTATGTCTCGAGACTGGAGACCAGCCCCACGACAAACTGAGGATTGCTCCCGGGCTTGGAAGAGCGGCGTACCGCGACCTCGAGGAGCTGGAGGTCGTAGACATTGAAGAGCGTCACGCCAAACAGGTTGAACAACGCGTCGGAGTCGTTCCTGACGTCGAAGAAGAGCTACAAAATCAATCTTAGTCTGCTTTATGCGGGTTGGTGAAACCGAGCAATACCTTTTTGACCGAGCGGCTTTCGAGGATAGATTTGAGACTTTGTCCATTGGCTCCGGTTACCTCGAATGCGCTGGTACTGAGGACAACGATGTCGACGAGCCAGATGGTGTCGCTCTCAGCAGCTTTGAGCTGCATGATACACAGACTCCCCGAGCGGCAGAGCGCGACACCCTCCAAATCTATAGCAAGCGATGTAGTATTGGCGAGGCCAGCCAGGCAAGATTGCAAAAGAGGAACAGTGTCGACGAGGATGATATTGGAGGACATGAAAGTGGCAGGAATTTTTCTCGTTCACACCAGACCAGCGAGGCGAACGCTTTAAATGCAAGCCAATGCCCGATAGAATAGGCACGACCAGGCTAGCGCTCCGATTCCAAGCAGACATCGTTGCCACCCCAGCGCAGAACAACGCCAACCCTGCAGAATATTGCAATTCTTTCCCGAATAGTTGCAGATAATTCGATGGCGCCCAAGCGCCGGGGTCAAGCAAGCTTTTTAGTGGGAGTGCAGCTCCAAATTGGTTGGTTAAGCGCCCGCTATTTACGAATGAAGCTTTTGAAGGCCCGAACCCCAATTCCTCGTAGTGAGATCCCCGTCGCGGAACATCGGGAAACCTTGCTTGAAATGAAAAAGTGAGAGCCTAGAGTCTAGTTGCCACGCACCTCAGATGAAGCAATGGTTGGTTTATTTTAGACATTCACGATTAGCACCAAGAAACATGGCGCAGATACGAAGTATGCGTCCGCGGGGCGCCATGGGGGGCATGGATTGGGAGATAAGGATCGCAAAGACGCCGTCCAGCACAAACTTCCGGCCTTGTCCGCGTTGATGCGTTCCCGCACCGGGAAACCGGGTGCAGAAGGCCCATGAGAGCCTGGATACTCACCGATAATGAAACAATCCGTCCAGATAGCTTCGAAAGCGAGTCTGTACAGTGTAGATTGCGGCAACGCGTGGCAGCCTGCCACTGCGTCGCCCTCCACGACAATGGACGTTTGAGTTGGTGGCACAAGGACTGAGGTCGAGTATACTAGCAGCATTTGAGTTTGAATTTGAAGGTTAACTCAAGACGAGAGCCACAGGGCCGATTAGCTTCGTGATGGAAGACGGCAAGAGGGAGATTGTTGAGATCCCGGTTCAAACTCCGCCCGACCTTGGTTCGATTCTGGCGCAGGGCAGCGAAATGTTCAGCCTGCTTCAAGAGATAGTAGCCCCAATCGAAATTAAAATTCATAAATAGTGTCCCACATCGACCTAATTACTAGCACTCTACGCCGTCGCCGTCCAGAAATCCCACTTCTGCGCAACAACAGGCGCGCATTCGTTCGTGTCGATATTGACCCCCGCATGTTGCACTTCCACGCACAAGCCGCTCGGGGCAGAAATAATCTTGCAATTGCTGGCGAATTTACCTCCACCAGGCGTCGAGGACGCTCCAGACGTGCATGTATCGCAAGAGATCTGCCAGATTTGCGTGCTGCGAAGTTCACTTAGTTCTAGATCCATTGCAGAGGCATGGGAGCGAGAACACCTACGCTTTCGTGGAATTTATTGCCTCGAGAGTCAACAATCTGTTGGGGCCGATCGCGTCAACCACCAGCTCGTTGTGGTTGATTTCCCTGATTCGATCCGTCAGTCACGAAGTAAGGGGAATAAATTAAGGAGAGAATACTTGACGATATACGTCGGGGGGAAGGCGCCAGTTTGTTGGACGTGCCATTCCGCGGTAGCGTTAGGCGGGAAACCGCCCAGGATTCGGTTGAGCACCGTTCCCGCAACAGGAGGGGAGACTCCCCATTCGACGTCCCCGGCGATGATGGACACCCCGGCGCCTTCGAAGTTCGGGTTGCACTGCGCGGTTTGGCGGGGAGCAGGCGTTGCGGAGACGAGGCCCGACATGGCGACTATGCAAGCAGTGAGGAAGGCGGTGGAAAGCATCGTGGTTTGGTTGATTTAAGGGTAATAAGAGAGAAGAGGAGATGAGACGAGAGAAGAGAGTAGGAACTCTGGATGTGGTACTCCCACTAGACAGTACAGATTTTATACCCAGAGTCGAACGGGCTCAAGAGACCGCGCACTCGAGGTACGCATCTCCCGACGCCGAAATTTACGGGGACGGACTCGGTGAAACGACTCGAAGATTAGGCTGGAACCTAGGCCGGTGACAGCCAAGGCCGGTAGTGCCCGGTGCTGTCCATTAATGTCGGCATAGAGGCGCATGATTATTCAGAGATTTGCACTGGATTTGCAAGGTCATATATTGGCTTGAAATGGGATAGTGGATCATCTTGTCGAAGGCGACGTCACGCATCTGTCTAGTAAACGAACGGTCGAGAGTTGACTATTAACCTCAAACAGATAGATAGACTCCGTAAGACTCGGACTCGGACGGCGGGATTTCAGTCCCGATGCTGGGCGGACTCGGGAGCCCATGCGCGCCTATGTCAAAAAGACTCGCTGGAACTCTTCCAGCGTCAAAGGTTCGCGAGGCTGGGTGTATCCGGTTGAGAAGGAAGGAACAAGCAACTTGCTTGACCCTGTTATTTGCATCAAATGATCAATCAATGCCGCCATCAAATTCCCCGATTTAGATAGGGGCTTGCAGGGGAAAAAAAAAACTTAATCTGTTATGGATTCAGTAGGGGAATATTGGGAGAGGCAGTCAAATTGACGCTGAGACTGACACTTACGTTCCGCCCCAGTCCATAGCGGATTGTCCAGGCACCTACTTACTTCCGGGCACTACAGGCACTGGTACTCTGTTTATCATTCCACCGGCAGAACGTTAGATGTTGGGTGTATATAAACCAATTCATAGACACGCAAGACCTTTTCGCAAGTTTTTCTTTCTCCAGGTTAGTGAATTGGGGTTGGGTACACGCATTCTCGCACCAGGACAACCCCATACATATGCCAACAAACGCGGAAATGTGGCTATTGGGGTCCTACTCTGGACGGCTTCAGATGAGCCTGTCTATAGAGGGGCGGAACTCCCGGGAAGAAGCTGTTCCACGGTCACTTTGCAGCCATAAAGTCGAACTCGTCCCCCAAGGTAGACAAAAACCGGGTGTTCACTTTTCAACTCGGCTCAGACGTCTAGACCTCATCTCACGATCAGAACAGGTTACCGTCGTACATCTGTATACATGCATCTTGATAATCTACTTATACAAAAGAAGGCTGTCACGTGTAGTAAACAGCGTCCAATCAGGTTATAGAGACAACTGTCAAAATGGTGGCTGTGATCTTCCGTGATCACGACTGCGGCTTCCAGTATACTGTATATCATCGGCGTATGGAGTTCCGTCCGCCTCCAACGTGCCCCCAGGGTTTGACCACGTCAAGGGAGAACGGGTCAACCCCCACAGCCTGGTGGGTTCCGTGAACCGAGAACGAGAACGTCAACGGCAACCCCGGAACGAGACAACCCCTTGGCAAGACAATAATTCAGACAGCCCTGTGGTCTTGAAATTCAAATATCATCAAGTAAGTACTGTGTGCAGTATGATGTACTTAACCATTAACATAACACAAGTGTGGGAGAAAATCAATGCTATGAGTTCTGCGAGCATATTAGCGAACACTGAACAGGATCTGTGACACGAGAATATGGAGCCCGCTGGAAGGCCTCCAAGCATTCATTACAGGTACTGGTGCTTCGACTCCGATATTGGGTCACAATATATATGTGTTCATCCTTCTGAGTTTCAGATTTTTTTCTCTCCAAGTAATCTGAGGCAAGACGGGGGACACGAGGAACCAACCGCAGGTTGGCGGAAGATAAAATGTATTTATATTTGTCTAGGAGGTTCTTCCGACTGTAATATAACTCAAATCTGTTCACATAATCTGTTCACATAATCCGTGGCGAAGCACGGGTTCCTGCTATATATGTGTTTCATCCTTCTGAGTTTCAGAATTTTTTTCTCTCCAAGTAATCTGAGGCAAGACGGGGGACACGAGGAACCAACCGCAGGTTGGTGACGAGTGTCCATCTGGCGGAAGATGAAGTGTATTTATATTTGTCTGAGAAGTTCTTCCGACTGTAATATAACTCAAACTGTTTGCAGGATTCACATAATCCGTGGCGAAGCACGGGTTCCTGCTAGTTTATTAAAATTTTAAAGTCCTCCGTCGCACATACTTATGCTCCCACATCGTCCCCGCCCTTCCACCAGTTGTCATGCGAGGCGCTGAGGTTCACGCCCTGAGCATTGTTATGTTAGTAACGGTACGAAGTCGGGGTAAACGAAGTAGCAAGTGAACGAAGGGGTGAATAGAAAGAAATGACAAAGCACGCACCATAGTGATATACGCAATAACACCCTGCGAAATAACACCCCCCAGCAAATGCGTCTTGAACACGGGATTATACCCGTTCTGATGCGAGTCATCAAAGATGTTGAGCGAGTCGCGCCAGTTGCGCGTCCGCCCGCGCGTGTGCCGGATCGGGTTCTCCGTGTACGGGAACATCTGCGCGCGCGTGCATTAGGATCATATTTTCGCAAGATAATTAGATTAAAGGGGAAATGCGGGCGCACCTTATCAACAGACATATTGATGTCGTCCTCGAAGAAAAACTGCCCGACGTGCGCGAGCGGCCCGGGCGTGAAGGTCCCGTTCTCGGGGTGCACGGTCCACTCAGGGAACACCTTGGTGTGGATGTGCGTGGCGCGCCCGGTGTAGTACCCGGGGAAGATCGCTGCGGGGACGGGACAGTCAGCGAGCGCGAAAGAGACTGAGGCGCGATAGAGGACGCACACGTAAACTGCGCGACGCCGTTGTGGTCGGTGGCCCACGCGCCGCGGAGGAATGTCTCGGCGTGCTTCGTGCGCGGGAAAGCGGAGAGCAGGCCGCTGCGCTTGCCGCCGACCTGGGGCTGCTCGTCGGTGAGGTGCGGTGCGGGATCGGGGTGGCCTTGCGGTCGGCGTTGTTAGACAGATAGAAGTGACGACAAGAGGACAATGCGCACCGGCGTAATGCCCAGTTGCGTTCGCCAGCCAGATGTCGACGAGGACGTTCGGCGCTGGCTTGCACGTCTCGACGTCAATGACGCCAATGTCCAGGAGCTTATCGGGAATCAGCCAGAGAGAGGATCCTGTGAGAAGAGACGCACCAGAAGTAATCCATCCTGGTATTCGGCAACATTCTGTCGAATGGGGTGCCCTACGTTATGGTAATACGGACCCTCGGTGACCTCCGGTGCTAAATCGGAGGCCTCAGAAAGTTACGAAACGCAAGGCGCAAGCTAGGACATACTGAGCACACACGTGTTGTTCTCAATCTGCGTGTCCTGCACCGGCGTGCAGCTCAAAAAGTCGCCATCAGGCCCGTCGATGCCCTGCAGTATCTCCTGCGCGAACAACTCGTCGTAGGCAGGCAGATAGGGGTTGCCCGCCGCGCCGAGCGCCTTTTGCGCAAACGCGCGTTTCCTCGCCGCGGTAAAGTCGCCCACTGCTGGTGCACACTGCAAGAAAGCTCAGTATCGTGCCCCACACACAAGATCCGGTGTGACGGACATGGTAGGCAGCATTCCTGAGACTGCGCTCGATCTCCTTTTCTGCGGTTGTGGTGGCTTCCTTGTGCCCGAGGACACGAAGGGCGAGAGGGAAGAGAACAAGGAGGACGGGATGCATTGGGAATGCAGGGTCGAGAGGCCTGGGTATTTATGTCGTCCCATCGGAGAGCAGATGATCCGGTTAAATAGTTGGCGCATCGGCTATTTTGGCGGTTATTCCCTTTTTGCGTCCGCGTTCTTCGGTGTGCTTCTTTTTTTGATCTCCCAGGCTCCTATTGGCTATTTCAATCTACTCTGCTTCTTTGGGAAATTCCGTAGAGCGGTCGAGGCACCGTCTAGAATCGTCAGGAACAGCGCGCTGAAAAATATATTCGACCGGGATCATTTTAGAGGATTTCGTGGAGCCCTCTGTTTTTTTTTCACACCTTGTAGGAGGTTCAAACGTCGGAGGTAGGCAATAACGAGACCTGAAAACGATCAGCGTGCTAAAAACATTAAAGTAGGCGTGGTAAGGTCAAGCAATATAGTCAACATTTCGCACGCTTGTCCCACGGTTCAACTTGCTTCCACGATTGCCTCGGAATGGACGATTTGATCTCCTCGAATTGCGGAGAAGATGCAATGGCTTCAAGTTTGTATCTATGTCCAATACGATGATGTTCTGGTCAACGTGATTCTTCCAGGGATAGCACTGTTGCCGGCTTTCGACAGTGAAAAGTATCGAAGGCAGATTTTAATCGTCAACGTGCCCCAGTTTATTCGCACGCGAAGAATACCCAGGATCCGGCGACAGATCGAATGCTGAGGATTTTCCAACTGGTTGACTTCCCGTAACCATAGATAGTATCCAGCGCATATCGGAGGGGTGCCAACGATGTCGGCATACACACTCTAGTCTTAAAATCTAATCGGTGTGATTCCCGTAAGACTATTCATGATAATAAACCAGACAATTCTACTGTACAGATGCAACAACTAACAACACGTCGAATGCTCCATCAGCCGCGTCCCCGCCTGCCTGCATGGATACCGACGTGCTTTGGATGGCCCAAAGCAACCCGTGCCTAATCTGCACCCATTGCTGTCGTCCGGCTCGCGCCTGCGGTCCTCGTCATGGCTCAGGCATCGGCGTCGTGCAATTTCTTATGCTTGATTTGCAAGAATGAATCATTTCCATTGACGCTGGTAGGGTTGGTGTTGAGGGCGTTGAGAGGCTGAGGTTGCAGGTGCAAGGGGGGGCACAGATTGGTCTGGGGCAGAGGCAGCGGCGGGGGTGTGGACGTGTACCGGATGTGTAAAGAGTGACTGTGATGTGACGCGCTCAAATTGACGCGTGGAGTCCCAAATCCGTCTATTCAGCATGATATGTGGGTAAGATACTTTAAGGTTTGAAAGAGGGTCCAAACGGGATAACCTCAGATCCAAGTCCGATGGGGTCCTGACAGGTGCCTCGGCATCGCTGCCGGAAATGCAAATATATTCTGAAAAAACTATCTATCGTTACGGGAAGTCAACCACTAACGACTCGAGCATTAATATTATTATCTTTGGTTAAATTTAGTTCTAATATGTTTGTCTAAGATGATTAAATTAAGACTGGGGACCAGGTAATGACGGTCATGGGAATAGCATCGGCACGGCGACGCAACCACAGTATATGTATGTCAGGATCTGAGAATAAATCAGCATCGAGTCAGGTCAAAGTCGCCACAAGCAACGTACCATGTATGTTTTATGGTCATATCTCCGCGAGCCCCCACAATACACACGATACGCCATGTAGAACATCGAGAGCGTCAAAAGCGCACCGCAGTACCCCACGAGCCAATGCGAGTACCGAAGGAACTCCAGCCCCCAACACACAACCGGCGCCGCACAAATAATCGCAGCCATGACCCAGCGGAAGTTGTTTCCAAGCACAATAGGCAGCGTGCGCCTTCCCGCAATTTTATCCCCGTCAATGTCGCGCATATCCTGCACGCTCGCGACGATCCCGAACACGCCGCTCAGCAGGATCGCCCAGCGCCACTCGCGCGCGGTGATGCGGGCGACGAGCCCCCACGCCGCCTGCAGCAGGCAAAACGAGCCAATGGTCATGAAGCCCAGATTTTTGGGTACCCAGTGCTTGTCCCCGCCGTAGAAGCTCGTGTAGATCGTGATGAGCACCCAGAGCGCGGTCCATGGGAGGACGCCCCACGCGGCGCCGACGGCGAGGTGCACGGCGGTCGTAGCATACCAGCGGATGTATGCGCCCTGAAGGGTACAGCGTCCCGAGGAGAGGGGGCGGTCGGGTTTGTTGATGCGGTCCTCAGCGACGCCGTTGATCTGGTTCGCGATGTCGAAGGAGTAGATGTAGAGGAGGAAGTAGATGAGGGAGCGCACGAGCGAGCGGATTATGAGCTCGCTCGGGGCGGAGTCGAGAGAACGGAGGGCAGCGATGGTGTACATCGCGCCGGGAACGAGACTCGCAGACCAGTCGCGCCAGGTGAAGTCCCAAAACACGCGTAGCTCGTGGTCAATCGCGTCGGAGAGGTAGGAGAAACCGAGTATGCTGTCGATATCTTCGCTGGCTAGTTGAAGTTTCTGCATATCTTCTGGAGTCGGAGTCAGCAGGGGTAATTTAAAAGTAAAACGAGAACCAACCGGTGTGCTTCATCATCGCTGCCATCGCGTCTAGAGGGTAAGGGAGAATGAAAGAACTGCTGAGTATATTGGGGAGTCCCTCAAAAACTCGGCCATTAAATATGAGAGAACACCGGCCCCAGATTTCCAGGAACCATGCTATCGAAAAAGATAAAACGAGTCGGCTCCTTTTCACCCCGATGCATGTCGGAGAGAAACAAAAAAATCTAATTATTTTCAGTGCCCGCTTCAACCATGAATTTCTGCGCATTCGTGGTGCCGCCCCCGCCGTGCTCGGAAACATGTCAATCCAAGGCAGGAACGAAGCCCGCCGATCCTTGTTTCCTAGTCGCCTAATGGGTATACGCCGTCAGCGGCCGTTATCTTCAGCCAATCCAGTCGCTGAACAGCACAGCAGAAGATCACTAGCAGATTAGTTATGGGTTCAGTAGACGGCCGCAACGAGCGGAATGTGCTAAAATTAGCTTCAGGCAGAAAGATCTGCAAAAAAATGGTCAGTGAATCCATATGCATCGCAAACGAACACAACAACGTACCAACCGAAGTGAACAGCTTTGCGAAGAATTAAAATGGGAAATTGAAACGCGAACGCCACTGGCGTCGGCGACCTGGTCGCTCTCAACTCCGAGCCGTCGGGGCTTATTCAAGGCCATCGCGATTGTCGGACGGGAGAAGCTGACTGCCAAGATCATCTCCATTGAATCATCTCGTCCAAGGAAATGCTGACAGAATGTGCCCGTTGACAGCGGTAGTGAGCTTAGAAAAGGTCTCGAGTTGTTAGGAAGAGTTCTAAGACGAGGCAAAAATGTTGGATTGATTGACAGTGTCGGACCCGAGTTGTTTGGTGACTTTTGCAGTTGGTGACTGATGGTGAAGAAGAAACCCTGCTGCTTCTCTTAGCTAGCTGCTTTCAAGTTGCACAGCTTTGCGACTCGGCAAGTCGCGATTTGATCGCGGGCAAGCAGCCCGTGATGACGGCACGTTCAACTCAAGCGAGACTTTCTTTCCTTCTCCCATCCCACAATGTCAAGAACCAGTGGCATCAGCCCTACGTCCTCCGGCCAAGCAGTAGCCAGAACAAACGCCTTGAACCAGGAGGGCCCATCAGATAATACGCAAGGCAATAATTCAGAGTAAGACTTCCTCTTTCAGCGTATGTATTCCCGTATACTATAGCTGAATTCTCAAGGCAAAGAAGACGTGGTCTCAAATCGCTCCCTGGAGAGTCTTGAGTACCGTCATGCTTCTCAGCCTCGGTGTTTACGAGGCCCTCGCAACATATCGTGGCCAAACGACCGGTCGCAGCCGGATAATTTGGATCGGATCATTGGTGTGTATATTCACCTCAGGATAGGTAAATATGTAGGCTTCTCTTCCACTTTGTGATTGGTGTCCCCAACTTGTAAAGAGTGGAGTATTTGGGCTGTCTTCTTCGTAATGGCGCTCGAAATGCACGATGCTATTACGACACCTCCGCTATTTAAACGGCGGGCGTGCTCTTTGAAGTCCCCACGAGCCCACTTGCTATCCTCGCCATGGATTACACTCTGACCTTTGCGGCTCTTCTCGGAGTTTTTGTTCTGTTGTCTGCTCTCAGACGCAAGAGCTCTCTTCGCACGATCCCGGGTCCAATATCACCCTCGTGGATATTTGGTGCGCTGATCTTTCCCGATGGACTCCCATACTTATCTGCACTTTGCAGGAAATATGCTGGAGCTGATGCTTCCTCAGACGTACGGGCAGAACGAGTTTGCCTGGCAGAAGATGTATGGAGCAGTATATCGGGTCAGAGGATGCTTCGGAGTGAGTCGGCGACTTTCGCGGTGAAGTTCTATCTTTGTTGATGCGCTTTCACAGCAACTGCGCCTTGTGGTATCCGATCCGCTTGCCCTGCAACATATTATGAAGAGCGCCAAATTCCACCACGCACAGCGCAAAGATGCGGCAAACATCGCACTCTATGGCGCGGGTAGTGTTGCCTCGTTGCAAGGTATGTGCTGGCCGCAGGCTATGTGGTCTTCTGATGCGAGCAGCGAGTGCGGAATCAAGGAGAGGAGCACCGTCGACTACGTGCAGCTCTTAACGTTGGATTCACTGCCGCTGCTGTTTCCGAGTATCAGGCAGTACTTGAGAGGATTGCTAGCAGGGTTCGCGCATTTTACTCAACCTAATCAATCGACCTTATTTCACTAAGGCTTTTGACGAACTGGAAGCAAGCAGTGGAAAGCCAATCAATGTTTGCCCACTCCTGGGAAGTGCGGCTTTGTCTGCAGTCTCCGAACGTGGGTCCTTTAGCTACTAGATACACAACTTCTCTAATTATTACCCTTCTCAGTGGTTTTTGGAATCGGAGAGTTGGATGAGGATGTGGTAGGGGATCTTGTGAAGATAATGTGATTAATTTCCTACACGCACTGGAACTACATGACACTCATAATCGTAGGCAACGATGGCCCGGTCAATCAAAATCCGAAATACTAATCGATGGTATCGGAGCACGGGTCCCAATGTTCTTTCGCGCTGCAACACTGTATCTCGGATCCTTCAACTTGCTTCGACAGGTTCAAGCCCAGGTCACTCGAGTCGGCCGTCAAGTCCTTCGGGAGAGAGTTGCGGCTATGGAGAGTGGAACAGTGGATCCCGGCCATGATCTATACACCAAGCTCTGTGAGCTCTTGTCTTGTAGCCGTCCAGTTCCACTGATGATGAGCCACGCAGTGGCGAATACTTCCAACAACAAGAGGAAACTGACAGACGATGAAATTACAGCACAAACTTCGGTCCTCCTTATTGCTGGGAATGAAACTACGGTACGGGCTGAACTTCATTTATATGTATATATGGGCTGATAAGACATTATCTCCTTCAGGCGACCACGCTAGCGTTCGGCCTGTTGGAACTCGCGCGCAACCCCGAGTTCCAGGAGAAACTTCGTGAAGAGGTCAACACCCGCCAGGGAAACGTTGTGTACGATAGCTTGCCTCTGTTAAATGCATTCATCAAGGTATGAAACACCCTATTCGATCCGGGAGCAATCTAATTTTCACCCAGGAAGTACTAAGAGTGTACCCGGCCGCTGCGATGCGTGAACGAGTCGCGTTGGAAGATGAAATCATCCCCCTTTCCGAAGGGATCCTTACCACAACTGGCCACCGTATAACCCAGATTCCGATTCGTAAAGGAGACCAAGTGATGTTGGCCCTTGCGTCCTACCAAAGGTTAAATATCTTTGTTCCACAGATTTATTTTTAGATTGAAATACTTGTCCTGTTTTAAGGCTGCAGTCCCTTTGGGGAGACAACGCGGACAGCTTCGATCCGTACCGCTGGATTGAGGGCAAAGTCCATCAAGGAGAAGCAATTGGGCCGTACGCAAATTTGTTTGTCTATCCTTCCATCTCACAGTATCAAAACTGAGTTTTGAACGGGCAGGCTCAGCTTTTTGGGTGGTCCGCATGTTTGTCCCGGGTGAGTTGCACCAAAAAACATTTATTTGAGCTTATGCTTGCTAGATGGCGCTTCGCGTGAGTTCTTGATCTGTTCCTCTTCTGAATTCTTTCACAAATACGTGGGCCCAGCGTGCTGGAGATGCAAGTTATGTTCTTCGAATTGATTCGTAAATTCTCCTTTACTCTCCCGGTGAACGACAATATTCGTGTGAAATTCTCGAATACATTGCAGCCGACAGATTCTAGCGGGCAGAAAGGTGTCCGTCTTTGCGTTGCGCGGAATTTGGAATATGTTTGAGGGTACGATTCATGCTCAATAAATCTGTACAATTGCGGCTTACACACATTTTTTTTTCTGTTTCATTGATAGGTGTTTAGGACGAGTCCGCCCTCTCAGTAAGGGAGACACGGCGCAGACACGACACAGACGACTACTTTTATATACTGCTCTATGCTTTTATAAGTAAATCCACTTTGCTTTGATGTTACAGCGCGCAATGTTTGGGCACTTGCGAACATGATGTGAAACTGCTCAAAATGCTCAGATATCATTTTATTTTCGAGGAGCCCAAGGCACATCTAATTTCGGCACAAGTTTTCCTTGTGTGAGAATAATTGGAAGAATTGGTGTCAGTTCCAGCAGAGATACCTCGGTTTGGCAGCAGTGACAATGCATTGACATCACCGTAGTTATCTTGCTTGTCATTACCTTGCTTGTCCACCTTCATAATTTCTGTCGAAGTCAGCCCTGTCCGACTTCCTCTTTGATCCCCGACAGCGGCCGTTATCTTCAGCCAATCCAGTCGCTGAACAGCACAGCAGAAGATCACTAGCAGATTAGTTATGGGTTCAGTAGACGGCCGCAACGAGCGGAATGTGCTAAAATTAACTTCAGGCAGAAATATCTGCGAAGAATGGCCAGTGAGTTCATATGCATCACCAACGACAACAATGCAACATACCAACCGAAGTGAACAGCATTGCGAAGAATTAAAAGGCAAAATTGAAACATGAACGTCACTGACGTCGGGGACCTGGTCGTCCTCAATTCCGAGCAGTCGGGGCTGATTCTAGACCATCGCGATTGATCGGACGAGAGAGTAAGAAGTCTTCCGAGCCGACTGCCATTATCATCTCCATTGAATCATCTCGTCCAAGGAAATGCTGACAGAATGTGTCCGTTGCCAGCGGTGGACGTTGGGTCGAGGCGCACTAACTCCGAACAGTACGGAGCAAGAGACGCAGGAAGTTGTGGCGAGCGTACCAAGATGGCAAGATCAGTGGGTTATTGAGGACGCGTAGTTGGCGGAGATGGTCGCGTATTTCAGGACGTCTACTGCGATTATTTACCCCTAAATTAGGGTACGGAACAAGAACCACCGAGGCCTGCTGAGGCTGGGGCTGGGTGAAAAATACGGTTTCCGTTCGTCAGAGCGCAAGGCAGACATAGAGCCGAGAACGGCAGCAATGATCGCTGGACCTTTTCCGCTCGAAATACTGATAAATTGAATATTCTTCCTTCTCCTCGACCACTGCCGCGGAACATCCCATTGGAACGCATCAATTTGGGCCTACAATGACTCTGAAAACTCGGTCCCTGAACCGCCTGTGGCTTACCGCACCCATCTTGGAGACTGCTCAGAGTCCCACTTCGCTGGCTGCTACAGCCTGCTAGTCGCATTCATGCTCGCCTTCTGTTTTTGTCGAGTAAAAATGCATTTGTAAACCCACTTGGCTGCCAGTTGCTTGACTTTTAATCTTTCTGTAACTGCCTTCACAGTTCTCCGTTCTCCGAGACATTCCTTGTATTTCAAGCCGGTGCAAATCTGAAATGCCTCGAAGTGCTTTTGGAAGCTGTGGTATTACTACTACTCTTGGGCCTGCAATACCAGTTCTTTGAACAGCGGTACCCAGGCGTGATATTCTAAAGTAAGTACAAGAACGCGGTGGGCCGCGAAGTTAAGTATTTAGCGCTTAGATTGGCGCCTCCCCAAAGGTAAACACTGATATACCAAAGAACCGGAGCAGACTTCCAAAGGCGGAATTTAAATGGCTCCAGATGGCAGACAGACAGGAATAATTTTATAAAGAGAGAAGAGAATCGCCGAGCAAACGCCGGACGTGGGAGTTCGAACTGTAAACAGCCTTTCATTTCGTGCCCCATCTCGTCTCACTCTTTCCTCATCCATGCCTCTATTTGAGTCTGCCTCTGGGCTCCAAATAAATGGCGGCACTTTCATCGATATTGCTGGGACATGAATTTGCATACCACGCAGTCTGCGGTTGGGCACGGCAGCGATCCGCTAATGGGACTCGAATCTGGATTGCCTGTGAAAGATTGGGTCGACAGTTGCTGGGAGTGGAGAGGAATGACCGACAACGTGGGTCGGCGAGGATACTACCTTATCGTATGTCACCAGCCTTTGACAATCAACCGGCGTCTAATAGAGCAGAAGATTCTAATCGACCAAAAATCCTGAATAATTTGCCGACATCGTCTCACCCGGTCTACAGCGACGAATTGTGGTCCACCTCTGCGAAATTTAATCCGTCGCTCTCGATTACTCCTGCATTCTCATTCTCACAGCAGGAACATCAATTCAATTTTCAACCATCCTTCGAGCCCGTCAGGGCTACTGATCCGGACAGCTATGCGCGCAGCTCACAGGACCAAAGCTACGGTTTGTTTGGTGGCTCGATAGATCCCACGGTCTTTTATCTCCTGACCAATTCTGCGCCTATTTTGAACACCAGTCATATTTTTCCCACCTATAATCAAGGTGCATTTGCATGGACGTCGTGCGCCCATGTTCCAAATCCCGTCTCGTCCAAACACAGCTTTTCACGTGAAATATGATTCACCCCATCTTGGCATTGTTCTGGCACAACAGCGGTTGCATCCACTTCGCCGGCGTACCGTCGTGATGCGCACTCCACCCCTTATCCCTCAGCTAACCTGCCAGGCCCATCCGACAAACGTTCTCATCTGTTCACGGATGAACTCGGAAGCGACCTGTCTACTGTTAACCGTCCGCTTTGGAATAACCCACCACACAGGCCAAAAACAAGCATCAACGGTGGGACGTTCATTGGCGGGAATGTAAATAACATTCATCGGCAGAGCGAATCCGGTTAGTCTCAGGCGGCTTCGGCGGCTCTGGCAGCTCTGCCTACGATTTTGTTAATCATTCCGCAAGGTTTATATATTCTGCATCGCGCAATAGCTGGCGACACTTTTATGCCGTTCCAAATGCACTTTTAATGTTCCCCACCTTTTTTCGCATTTTCACCAACTTTTGTTGTAAATTTTGCAACTTTCCCCACAACTTTGCAACCTTTTGAAGCTTGAAATAAGGTGGGGATCTCTCATGGTTTTCTTTTACTTTTATTACCCAAGTTGCATTTCACCAACTTTTGTTTTGAACTTCACCAACTTTTTTGGTTCAAAAATTTCCCCACAACTTTTGGGCACAATTTTTTTTATTGCTCAAATCAACATCTAAAGCTATTCAAATGTTAGATCTTCATCCCCCACAAGCCAAACCATGCTAGTTTCACCCCAGGAGTGGAAATACAGTGAGCATCAATCACGATCACGTGTCACCCAGGCCGGCAAGCATGATTGTTTTTCTATGGTCTCGTGAGGCACGATTGTTGACCCTAGAATGTGGTCTATGTAAGATGGCAGTGCTGTAGCCCCTATACCTTTTCCTCTTCTCGCTACACCCTTCCCATTGTACATTCCCGCTGCACTCACTGTATCCATCACAAGATCTCAGCTTTTTCTTCCCCATCTTCCTCAATTACCCTCCAACCCCGATGGCAGCCACCCGCCTTACTCTTGACCCGACTATGCTTCTGCCTCTTTTCAATCCATCTGCGGCTTCATTGTTGCCGGTGCACCGGAGGATGCGCCGCTTATCGATGCTGAGGCTGTCTGCCAGCTGGCTTTTGCTTGGAACACCGAGAGGGACGCCTGCCAAGTTGCCTGGGACACACAGGTACAGGCCAATGCAGCACAGGTGATTGTAGATACTGCGGCTCGCATGGCCCAAGCCGAAACTGAGCATGCCGCTGCGGAAGCTGCAGTCGAGGCTGAGCGTCTCGAGGTTGAAAAGAAGAAGCCGAAATTAGCGCCTTTTGACTCTGCCTTCGTAATTCCTGATTTCCTGGGTCCCCGGGCATCCAACTTTGCGAAAAAGTAGCTGGATGACAAAGAGTACGTTGAACTCTGGTACTGAACGAAGGAAGGCTGCATCAATGCCGAAGCCACACGCGCCGGCGTTGAAGCAGATGAGTCCTTTGGCATTACTCAAGTCGGCTTGACTCTGTCTTTGAAGTGTTCAAGGCCTCTAAGAAGGTTGTATGCGACGAGGATCTCACCTGGGCGCAGCTCTCCATTGCAAAAACCGGTTTCCTCAGTGCCATTGAAGCCACCGGCTGGCCCCAGGAACATTGCACTGCCATTATGAGCTTCTTCTATGCCATCGAGACTCATCCTTCGCGCATGAATCACGACGACTATGCGGACAATATCTTGGTCATATACCAAGCCAGAGCTCAATGCTATTGGCATGACATGCTCAGCCAGAGCAACGGTTTCAACATAGCCATCATTAACGGCCGTTTGCTTGAGCAAATCTCGCAGGAGTTTCATAACAAGTTACGCTCTTCACGGTACCGAATGGTACACCCTAAATTATTTAGACAAATGTATTTACTAACCCCCTGTTTTCGTATCCTCATCCGTCCCACCCTTTCCTTTCGCAAAAAAATCCTCACTCTGCTTTGGCGCGAATAATGCGCACATTTGCATTTATGCGCTCACTTTAACGCGAATAACGCACCCACTTTCACTCGGACACATTTCCCACGTCCCACTATCACTATCATTATCCTTTTCACTCGGATGCATATATCACGTCCCACTATCACTATCACTATCATTTTCACTCGGACGCGATTAACATGTCCCACTCTCACTTTCACTCGAACACAAATAATGTGTCATTTTCACACTTACACATTTATTAGCTGGATGATCAGCATCTCCTGTCCGGCGCGCTCCTTTACCGGCCCAGGACACAGCATTTTTTCAGCAGGGCACGAGTCGGAGCGACGGTTTATCCGCTTGTGCCGTCTGCCTTGGCCGTCAACACCACATCCTCTGAGACTGCAGGACAACAAAACTCTGGAATGGGACCATGCCAGCGCATACCAGATGCAATGGCGAGGGCAGGCTTGTCGACTCCCATGGAGATGCCATATGCCTCAGCTGGCAATGTACCGCAGGTTGCAACCTCAACCATGCTTCCCGTCACGAATGCTCAGGATGCGGGAGCCCGAATCACGGTGCTCAGAAATGCTATCTCGCACAGGCGATCTAATGCTGTCATGCCGCTCAACTGGCCTATCTGGCTCAATATGCTTACGGATTCCGGACTCCTTGACAAATATTACACTCATATTCCCTCCTCCATTCGTTTTGGATTAATATCGGCTTCCCTTCTATCCATTTCACCAATACCCCCTGCAATAGCCCGACTATGCTTGCTCATCCCAACGAGTTCAAGCGCATTGTGCAGCATGAACACGACTCTGGGTGTCATGTCGGTCCTCTTACTCGGGAAGAGGTTGAGACCCTCATCGGGCCATTCCAAACTTCACCTCTCTCTCTTGTTCCCAAGCATGATAAAGCTCACAAATTGCGACTTATCCAGAAATTTTCCTTCCCTCATAATCCCTCTCCTCTCCATTCCTCCATTAATTCCTCTATTGACTCTGACCTATTCCCTGGTACCTGGGGGACCCTTTACCGCCTTCTCTTTATCAATCTGGTGCCTCCCTCCTGGCTCTGAAGGCGCTTGTTGCAACGTTTCAGAGGCTTATGGCCGCTGTGGTTCGTTCTGCTGATTCAAGCTATGATGCTTGCTAGTCCAGTTCACGCCCACTCCAGTTACGCTAGCCCTGCATTTGCTTTGCACCATGAATATGGGCTGTATCTGCTCAAGTTTGGCTTCAAATTTTCTCAATATATTTGTCAATCAAGTTGCAAGTAGCACACCTAGAACAGGACTAACAGGCATCACACTTGGCGGCCCGGGTGACACGTGATCATGTTTGATGTTTGATGCTCACATTATTTCCCCTCCTAGGGCGAAAATAGCATGGTTAGGCCTGTGGGGGATGAAGATCTAACATTTGAATAGCTTTAGATGTTGATTTGAGCAATAAAAAAAATTGTGCCCAAAAGTTGTGGGGAAACTTTTGAACCAAAAAGGTTGGTGAAGTTCAAAACAAAAGTTGGTGAAATGAAACTTGGGTAATAAAAGTAAGGGAGAACCATGAGAGATCCCCACCTTATTTCAAGCTTCAAAAGGTTGCAAAGTTGTGTGGAAAGTTGCAAAATTTACAACAAAAGTTGGTGAAAATGCGAAAAAAGGTGGGGAACATTAAAAGTGCATTTGGAACAGCATACACTTTCCTTGATTCAGCAGAGAGATATCCACAACCAAGATGTCATCCGGAGACCCGAACAAAGTTGCTTGAGAGCCTGTGGGAATGGACTCGTGGAAGCTATGCCTTCAGCAAGAGGGGAAAACATTTGACGAGCAACATCATGTGGTTGTATAGCCCTGCCGGCGTAGAGAAATCAGCTTTCACGCAAGTCTCTGTGCCAAAAGCTCGAGGCCGAGGAGGGGCCTTCTTCTTCAAGCATGGACATCTTTCCTGCGGGAACGAAGACAAGCTGTTCCCTACCATTGCGTATCAGCTCAGTCTTCATCTACCTGAATTCAAATATGCCATATGCCAGGTCGTGGAAGATGATCCTTCCATCACCAACCGCTCTCTTTCCATCCACCTGCAGCGGCTGATCATTGAGCCTTTTTGACGAGCTCTCTGTGGCCGCACATTGACCATTATCATCGATGGATTGGACGAATGCGAGGGCAAAGATATTCAGCAAGAAATCCTGTGTTCCATTGGTCGTTCTGCTCTTGAACAGGGGCTTCCCCTTCAATTCCTTGTTGCCGGTGATACGCCAACTTCGACTCTACGAGCGGAGAAGTGACGTGGTGTGCGAGGTGGTCCAATTTAGTTCCAGAACCCAATCCGGTATGCGTGGAGGAACAATATATAACTGGGCACTGTACGAACTACTAAACTACTCTGCTTTGGACTACGCTGGACTTGGACTACGCTGGACTTGGACTGCTGGACAGGAACAACTGTGATCAAGGACGAAGCTAAGGCATGGAAAAGGACGAGTGCGATGGCAGATTGGCTGCAGAGGGGGATACGAGACGACGAGGAGAAACTGAGATGTATTGAATGGGGGGTGCAGCTCTCTGTCGTACATGGTATAAAAAGGGGGTTTATATAGTAATTTGGAACTGCTATGGCACAAATACAGGACCGACGTAAGAGCGGGCCTTGGTGCGGCACCCTTTAGAGTCATAAAAGAGTTGGGGAGAGTCATACTCGGAGCGGAGAACCCGCGCAGAGGAGGAGCGGGGAAATGTCAACCGTGGGAAAGAGCGGAATACTTGCCTGTGCTTGGGCCCGCTCCCGTATTGTGTGTGTGTTACACTGGGGGCAAGCCATCAAATGCAGGCACTGGAAATAAGGTGCAAATTGTATGTAAATTAATTATTTCCACCTTAAATTCCCAGTATTTCCAGGGCCTGTAAATGCTAGGAATATTATATATATGTTATTAATTTGCACATCATTTACAAGCCCAGGAAACAAATTATATGCACATTATTTCCTTATTAAGTACTCCTTATTTCCAGTGCTGGGAAATTTTAAATTTCCAGGCCCTGCAAATCGAAAGGAATTGATGAACCAAACTTTCTAAAAAAGGAAATAAATACAGTCAGCTGACTACTAGGATTCATGAAATCCCAGAAGCTTCTTGGATTCCAATCTGAATTAGGAAATTTCTGGTTGACACTTGAGACTTGCTCAACCAGGAAATAAGAATTGAGAGTTACTCAAATGGGTAATAATCACTGTACAACACAGGCTTGCTGATATCATGTGCAATCATTTCTGGGCTGAGTTACCAACCAACATTCTATCATTAGTACTCATGAATCACATAAGTTCAGCACTTTTCAACTCATATCTTACCTGTATTATCAATAAATGTGCTTCCAATGCACAACAAGTATTAGATTGTTCTTATTTCCCAAATGATTGGAGGTATCAGTTCTTTCACAAACAGCTGTAAAATCATTCAGCTTCTGAGAAACACATTGATAGAGACATCCAGACAGAGGCATGTGATTTTAGGGCAAGTCCCAGCAGAACATCTCTCTCCATGTCTGCTTAGAAATGTGCTGTACAAGTGAACTAGACAGTTATATTTGAGCTTACACTCTCATCCAAAAACTGCAGTCAAGAACTGAGTAACAAAAATAATGGTACCAGGGAGGATTGAACTGAGGTGCCATCAGATTATGATTACATAATTAAAATGGGGCCCAGGAGAAACAAAGATAATGGCACCTGAGAGGATTGAACTCAGGTGCCTTGAGCTTGTGATTATATAATTGAGATTGTAGGGGCCTGCAAATTGTGCGCATGACAAGCGGAGTGGGAAAAGTCAGGTGCTTTTTCCCACACTGTATTATTATTACAGCAACTTCAAATACTTTGTCTCTTGTTGTGCTCATTGTGAGCCCATTTCTTGAAATCTCTTGTTAATAGGTGTGTTTGTTAAGTGAGTACAGGACTGCATTAGAATGAAAGCAGCTTCAAAATGCTTTCAAATGTGCCTATTAACAAGAGATTTCACCAAGAAATGGGCTCATAATGAGCACGACAAGAGACAAAGTATTTGAAGTTGCCATGTGATTTTTCCCACAATCTCAAACCCATTGTTCACACAGCTGTTAATAATAAAGTAATTCAGTTGAAGACATTTCTCATCCAATGAGTCTGTATTTTGTGTTTCTTTCCTTCATTTCTTCCTCTTTTCTCCCGAAGTTTTTTATGATAAGTACATGTAGTTGGGTATTAGTACACAAAATATCTAAGGGATACGGTAAGAGGAAGGTATTGAGAACAAGTGCCAAAACAATTAAAGTTAGTGGTGTTTTGCAAGTTACTTATACAATCAAATTTCTGAGGCATGCAAATTGTGAGAGAACAGCACATGAGAATCAAGAGGGGCAACACTGGGATTCAACTGTGATGGTTCCTAGGATTCTGGGATTCAAACATGATGGATTGGTATCCATTCTAACTGTTTTAGGCAACTGTTTTAGGCAACTGTTTTATTTCCTTTCTTAGAATGTTTGGTTCTTCATTTGCTTTCAATTTACAGGGACTGCAAATTTAAAGTTCCCAGCACTGGAAATAGGAAGTACTTAATAAGGAAATAATGAGCATATAAGTTATTTCCCAGGCTTGTAAATAATGTGGAAATTAATATCATATATAAAATATTCCCAGTATTTACAGGCCCTGAAAATACTGGGAATTTAAGGTGGAAATAATTAATTTACATACAATTTGCACCTCATTTCCAGTGCCTGCATTTGATGGCTTGCCCCCAGTGTTATGTGGTAAGTGTTCTCCGTTCCTGCTCCATTTCTGTAAGCAGCGTGAGTCGATGCACATCACCGGCAGACCGGAACTTTACATTCGGAAGGTCTTTGCGGATGTACTTGACGGGTCTCATTGTCCTATCAACACCAACCAGTTGTTCAAGGACGTTGAGAAATATCTGCCAGATGAATTGGCACGAATTCATTGTGAAAACCGTGGAATTATGTTCACGGTTCCCTTGCCCTGGCCTTCACCGCAGATGATTGGCAATCTTGTCAAAAATCGTCCGGATACTTCATCTACGCATCTACCATCATCAAATACATTGAAAATAGAAATTTCCATCCCATGAAGCGTCTTGAAGTTATTGTAGGTCTCAAGGAGCCTGACTTCGGATCACCATATGCTGCACTTGATCAACTTTACACCCAAATACTTTCTGAGGTTCACGATCGGCCCCTCCTCAAGATTCTTGCGGTTGCTGTATTCTTACCAAGTCTTTCAGTCCATCAAATAGAACAACTCCTCAAGTTGGAGGCGGAAGATCTACGATTGGAATTACGTGGATTGCACTCTGTGATTGTCTTCACTGAAAAAAAACATCCCAATGGCTTCAGTAAGGAGAAAGAAAAGAAAAAAAAGAAAGATGTTGATTTGTGCTGGGATATAGTCTATCATCATGCTTTGTTCGCTGATTCAAGCTGGGCAGGAGAATTTCACATTGGCGGTGATCTGCACCGGACAGATTTATCTCGTCATATTCTCAAGGCACTTTCGGTACATGCATGATAATCCATTGCTGAACCGACGCGGTCATGTTGCCTGGTAGGATTTATTCCAATCGAGACAGATCAAATTTAACAGTTTGGTTTCAGGGCTCTGGAACGAGATGCCTACAAATGCTTAACTTCCTCTGCACCGTCCTCAGACCTTGTTTTCATGCCTCACTCCTTTAATCCAAATTTCTTAAGCACGCGATGCTGTAAAAGCACCGCTTCAAAGCTGTTGAACACTGTAATACAGCTATTTGCCTCACGCCCTGTCTCAGGTCTCGCTCTTCACTATGCCTCTCCTTGAGTCTGCCTCTGGGTTCCAAATCAATGGCGGCAGTTTATCAATATTGCTGGGGACGTGAATTTGCATACCATGCAACTGACGATTGGCCAACACCGCGATCTGCTGACGGGACTTGAATCTGGATTGCCTAAAGGACTGGGTCGACAATTGCTGGGAGTGGAGAGGAATGGCTGACACTGTGGATCTGCGAGGATACTACCTTATCATATGTTGCCAGCCCTTGACAATTAACGGGCGTCTAATAGATCAGAAGATTCTAAGTGACCAAAATCTCTGAATGCTTTGCAGACATCGTCTCACCTGGTCTACAGCGACGGATTGTGGTCCGCTTCTGCGACATTTAATCTGTCGCTTACTCCTGCATTCTCACAGCAGGAACGTCAATTCAATTTTCAACCATCCATCGAGCCTGTCGGTGCTACTGGCCCGGACAGTTATTTGCACAGCTCACAGGACCCAAGCCATCATCTGTTTGGTGGCTCGTTTCATCAGCAAATCCAGGGTATGCTACAGAGCACTATGGAGTACTCCATAGTGCCATAGTGCTTATAGTGCCCATAGTGATGGGTTATTGTTCTATAGTACTCTGTAGTAGCCCAGCCTACTCTAGAGTTCTCCATAGTGGCCCATAGTAGGCCTGTAGTACCTCATAGTAACAAGGTCAATAATCAGGAAAATTAATCCACTTTCCCCCCCCCTCATCTGAAGCACGAGTAAATGCAATTGGAGGAGAGGAGAATGGGAGGGAATGCACAAGTTTAAGACACATGGTGATGACATCCCTGAGTGGTTGGGCTCGGAGGGTACGTCCTTGTGCCCTTGCACAGGGGACGTGGACGACAACGGCGAGGGCCTCCAGCGCCGCGTTCAGGACCGAGTTTAATTTCCCCGTAAGTCGGCAGCAGACAAAAACTCTGCAGCCCTCATGCACGAAGATGCCAGCGCTAGAGAGGGACACGCGGGGTTCGGTCTGCACAGCATTCATAGTCATACAGAAATTGAGGATGCATGGCGTCCACGAGGGCATTGTGCAGCATGCATTTGGAGCTGGCTGCAATTTATTTGGGGGCTTAGCGCATGTGACGCGCTCTTATTCACCACAGAGTGCCAGTAGATCCCAGTTGTCTTTCCCAGACAGAATTCGAGTCCATGCCTTGTAGGGTGCCAGTATCTGAATTTAAACCGGAAAGGGAGCTCAGCTGCAGAAGATATTCTTTGCAGAATGCGGTCATCTTGGCGGGACGCTATGAGGCTGGTGCTTGTGCTACGCACTTCCCACCGCCTCAGGGCCCCTCCGTCCCACACACAAACGTGGGCTGCGAGCTCAGACTACCTAATTGGGAAACCACGATACCGCATTTGGATCACCAACCACCTAGCTTGCTGCTCGCCACTCAACACCGCGAGGTTCCCGCACCACGAATAACCGCGACCAGGACATGCTCTGGGAGCTGACCAGCTCTGCACATATGATTCAACCATCGTTAATACATGACCTGCGGGACCGTGCGCACGCGCGCCGATACACTCCGAGGGCGCGACTCGTCCACCACGAGCCACAGCTCAAAGCGCAAGGCAAGGTCGAGCGGCACCAACACACTCTCCGGCAGGAGCTCGTTGCCACCTGAGCGGCGCTGGCAGATCCTACAGTTGGAACCCGCTACCATATTCTCTTCCCTAAAACACCTACCGCAGAGCCAGCTTCCCTTTTTGCTATTGAGTGCGGTGCTCGAACCCTCAATAAGCCTTCCAAAACGCCTACCACCATGTGCATCGTCAGTTTTGAGAAGCGGGGAAAACAATGACTAAGCAGGAGAAAAGAGGTATAAAAGAGACGGGAAACGGGCAGAATAGTCAGTCAATTACAGGATCAAGTTCCTCCCTCACCACCTGTACACCACCTGTGCAATCCAAGCCCGTCACAGGGATTGACCACACCTTCTCTAACTTGTCCTCCAAACAGACACTTTACCGCTCCCCCATCCTCGCAAGGTCTGACCCCAGTCGGATCTCAAGTCTTCAGCTTGGGCTCTGTCAGCTACAAAAAGTTTTGTGTAGCAAGTAGATTAACTGGAATATTGTTATCCAAGCACCTGATAATCCCAAGTATCTCCTCTAGTTAGAAGTGTATGTAGGGGGTGTGTTACCCTTCTAGTTAGAGGGGATACTGTAAAATCCCCCATGCTGCGAAATATGCTACAGGATACGCTGCAAACATCTGCAGAACATGCTGCAAATATGCTGCAGAGACTTATAGCATTCATTTGAGCGACTTCTTAAGTAATCGGCACCGCCGTCAGGTGGCGGGCATGCCTTTCCCAAAAAGGAAATCACTCAAGAAAAAAATTGAGAAAATCTAAGTAAATTACATTATCTCGAGGGTCTTGCCACATAGCCACAATAGCTTATATAAGGTCTTACACGGCCATTGGCAGGCACTGATGGCACTTTTGGCAGGCTGCCACAGCTAATAATCAAATAGCAATTAAACTATATTTCAATTAAAATACCTAAATTGCTGGCCATTTCCGCAAATTTGATGGCTGTCTGTATTGGGATGGGACTGATGGGTCTGGCCATTGCCTTAAAATTGATGGCTGTCTGTATTGGGGTCCCCTATAATGATGGCTGGCCGTATTGGGATGCAATTGGTGACTGGTTGCTTTAAATACCAACATTTATTCCAAAAGCGCTGGCTCTGTGAAAGTATTTTGTGTTTTGCCAGCCAATGGGTCCACCAATTGCAAAATGGTATAGATGACTCTTGTAGCCCTGGATGAGCTCTACAGATTGGGTATAGGGATCACCTACTAATCCCAACTAACCCCTCTAACTAGAGGTGGAGATATGGTGTGGGTGCCACCTCTAGTAAGTAACTCCAGCGCTTCCACCGGGGACGTGAAAGAATAAACAACCTCACGTGTCTGCATAACTCTTCCGAGCCAGCACCCTACAAAAATGCCCAAGACGCCCAAGGCTCGTTGCGCACGCCACCGCCCAACAAAGGTTTGCATGCCCGTCGAGGTCCTTGATGCCTCCGGCACGCCAAAAATCCAAATCAAGGCCCTCAACCCGAAAGAATGCGCCCACCTGCATGATGTTACAAACCGCAAGATGCTTGCACAGATTGCTGGTATGTTTAACACCAGCAAGCCGAGCACGAAGAAAAAACCCTGACTATCTTTGCCAGCCCTCCCCAAGGACAAACGCGAGGCCTTTGAGCGTCTTCGCGACATGCTGGCACCTGTGGAGGAGGAATCTGATGATGAAGACACGGCAGCTTACAATTATGACGATGTGGCGGAGGGGAATGTGGGCATTGACATTAGCCATGCAGGGGGGGAGATGGGTGCGCTGCAAGAGGAGTTGGCCAAAGAATTGAATGCAAAGAGGTGCGCCAATAATTTATTGTTATCCCCCACAGGACATGGCTAATGGTGGGCGGCAGGAAGTGCTATGATACACGAACACGTTGGGATTCCACGCAGAGGCGTGTTATGGGATTCCGTGCTCAGCTCAAGGCAATGATGGATGCCTACATTAAATGGGGTGCAACTCAAGGAGAACACAGAATCAATTTCAGTCCCCCACCGCCCGACCCTGAAAAGGTGGAGATGACTTACAAGGTTACAGTTATAGATGTATTCAGTAGGTCTCCAAGTCCTCGTGAATGGTTCTGCTGCTGACTTCGTTTGCAGGCACCTATGAGATACATGCGCCCATGACAAGCGACGATGAGTTCACGGCCTTGTGCCTGGTGGGCCAGGGGCTTATTCCTGGAGCACCCTGGGCGCCCAAGATTGCCACCCGCGTCCTTGAGCTTTACCGTGTGGCCCGCCTACGCTGCCCGACGCTCAGTATCCAGCCATGGCTCAAGACTCTGTCAGATGTCCATAGCGTCGCCTTCAAGCCGTACATGGCGCAGCTGTTTTCTAACTGCTTTGTTGTCTACCTCGATATCCTCAAGACAGTGGACGAGCATGTCGACAAGGTCCTCGGCCGTGATGCAGCTGACTGGCGCCTCAAGAATTGCTGTCTGGCATGCACATATAAGCTTGAAGGCAAGGCCAAGCTCATGTTTGACATGTTGAGTGCAATGGATGGCAACAACTCTCTAAAATGTGTCCTCACCAAGGGGCACGGGGGATCAGAGTGGCTGGATCCTAGGACTGCAGGAGCAGGAGAGAAATACTTCCTGACGAGGGAGAAGGTGGACAAATGGTCAAAAGAGGTGTTGGAGCAGCAAGTCCGTGTGCCGGTATGTGGACCTTCCATTTCTTCATTATACACAGCACTGAGGAATTACAGCGGAGCGCCGACCCTGAAGAAGACTCTGGATGCCAGGAGCGGTGGAAAAACATGTCGGAGGAGATCACAGAGCATATGTGGGGGATCTTTGACGAGACAGGCGTCTTCCTGGCTTTGTGTCGCCATGGTTTTGTTCTTCTGATTGCTGATATGGTGCGAAGCGGGGAGCTGTGAGTTGGCAAGTTTCTTTATGGCACTCTGTATCTTGCTTAAAACCTTTTCTTCCTAGCGCAAAGTACGGTCTTGCCATCACAAATGTCATCCTCAACACTTTTGGCCCTGACCACGGTGCAGGATATGATATCGGCTGTGAATTCTGCACCACGATCAGTAACTCCTCTCTTGGGTCCAAGGCAAAGGCGCAGAACTTCAAGACTCTAGTTGGAGCCTTCCATGGGCATGCACATAACCGGATGTGCCAACTGAAGTATTTGGCGACCTATGTCCCTGGTCTAGGGCTGGAGGACCTCGAGGGCTGCGAACACTTCTTCTCGAAGTCCAACGCTCTGTCTCGTTCTGTACGCTATGCCAGTGTCTTCCATCGCCGTCAATCAATTTGCAACTTATCTGGCCCATGTGGATACATTCAAAACCTATGCAAACTTGAGTAAGCCTCCGCCTCTCTCTTAAATTTTCTACTGATGGACCCTATAGGCACCTTCATAGTTAACAATTATAAGCAGGCGCTCAATATTCTGGACTTGGAAGACTCCCTCAAATACGCAATGGACGAAGCCGGTATCTCTGGCCTCGAAGTCTTCAAAGAACGTCTGACGCAAGAGAAGGAGTACCTCAAGAACCTGTCAAAGGAGCCGGAGGTGGAGACAGATCAGATGGAATACTACCAGAACCTTGTTAACCTGGCTGACAGAGTGTGCGTGGCTTTTTCTCACTTTACATCGCGTCTGCTTTCCTTTTTTGGACATCACATCTTCCATCGCTTCCACCTACATGATAGACTACAATTTACTAGTTTGCTTCCACCACCCCCACGTGCGTCTTCTAACCCCAGACTGACTCCTTCCACCGCTTCCACCTCTGACCTTCCAAACTACGACTGACCAATTCCATCGCTTCCACAGGGAACAATATGATACTGCTCACACTCCAGGCTCGAATGAAAATGGGACAGTCAAGAGACATTGTAGGGAGAACAGGGAGAGGGCTCTTAATGCTGTACAGGAGATGGAGCGGAAGATGGGTATCAGGGAGCGATGGACTAGAGGGAGTCTGGAGTGGAATGAAGCTGCAGAGTTAGTTTCCACACGCCGATATAGACTGGCCATCAACAAGCTTGAGGAGCTGGTGGTCAAGCGGTTGTTTGAGCTCACTAAAATGAACATGTCTGAAACTGGTATGTCTCAACAATGATCTTCACATACCTCCCTAATATTGTGTACAGGCTACAAGTTCTGAAAGTATATTGCAAAGGCGTTGCAAACCAGGTCAAGAACAATTCGGACAGCCCTAGGAAGATATAATGCAGCAGCAGCAACTCTCAGCCCTCCACGTCGCACCCTAACCTGGAATAAATTAATCGAGTTCACATTTCTTGCCGACTTCGATATCCTACATGATCCAGAGGGAAATGCTGAGATCCGACCTTGGGCGACTCCTGCTTCACAAGAGCTCATGGACACGTACTTCAAGATTGAGCGGGCCAAAGAGGAGATCCAACGTCTAAACATCGAAATCTGCTGCTTCGTCACTTACATACAGGATGAGAAGATGTTCCTCCTTGCCAAGGAGACTGAAGTGCGGGCTTCAGACCCTCACCTTGGCTTCTTTGTTGGGAAGTATCGGATGCGCCGTGGGCGGTTTGATGATATGCATATGAAGCGGCTGAAGAAGATGGTGAAAAAGCTTGGTAGTAGGTTTACTGGGACATTAACACCAGGGGTGAAACTTTCTCCAGGTGTGGCCACTGAGGAGCAAATGGAGGTCAACAACTTGGAGGAAGCGGTCCTTGTGGCTGCAGAGCTTGAGAGGTGTCGGTCGGCTGAGACAAGTGGGACAACGGAGGATGGGTGGGAGACAGATGATAGTGAAGGTGAAGGAGTAGTCGGGGAAGACATGGAGGAGGAGGAATTGGCGGTAGCTATGGAAACTGTGTTGGTCTTGGCGACAGACAAGGAGGTATAGGAAGGATAATCGCAGTCCTGTGGAAGCTGTGGAATATGAATATAGGGTCCTGGCCAAGTCACAAAGTGCAAGAGTCTCATGGAACCGGTGGAAAGATATGGGTGTGACGGATATCACTGACTGGAGTTGGTGGAACCCGTGGAATTATGCAGGGGTCACAAAATTTACTGACCCATGTTTTGGGAAGCCATGGAATCTCACCGGGTCACAAAATTTACTGACTCATGTTGGTGGAAGCCATGGAATCTCACCGGGTCACAAAATTTACTGACCCGTGTTGGTGGAAGCCATGGAATCTTACTGGGTCACAAAATTTACTGACCCATGTTGGTGGAAGCCATGGAAATTCCCGGGTCACAAAATTTTACTTACCTGCAGTCTATGGAAGTGGTGGAATTTCACCAGGTCACAAAATTTTACTGATGTTTTTAGTCACTCTCATTGCAGTGCCAAAATGGATGGAAACAGTGGAAAAAGTAACAATTTTTGTCTCGGCCACTCCCTGGTGGAAGCTGTGGAAGGTGGATGCTATGGGCCAGAGGGCCCCCCATGGAAGACCCAAAGCCCTCATTTTAGAGGATCGGTAGGTTACACATTGCACCTATAATATGAGGGGAGGTGTGGTATTATCAGGTGAATACGACAGCCTTCCAAAAGACCAAAAAATGGCTGGGTGAATGATTCTAAAGCACAGGTAAGAGCAGGCCGTGTCCAGAGCATGGGAAGCCGTGGAATCGAATGGATAGGATGAGATGGGATGGGATAAGATAGGATAGGATCAAGGACACGATGGAACAGGATGGAATAAGATTGGATAGGATAGGATACAGAATAGAACATTGTATCCTATCCCATCCCATTGGTAGGACAGATTAGCCACTCACCAGATTTTCCTTCGTGTGTATAGCAGCCAAAAAAACCAGAATGGGCAACGAAACAGCCACCTAGCAAATCATGAAATGTTCGAGTCTCAGCTGAGCAACAGAAATTCAACTCAGGAAATAGAAATAGCAAAGTAAATTCAAGCTTTACAGGGCAGAGCAGGTAAGCAGCCGAGAATGTGGGAGGGCGGAGGGTGGTGGTCGAGAATCAAGAGAGGTTTGTTTGATCATGATATGTAGGTGGCAATTCACTTCAGGCAGCCCCCATGGGGTACCCTCTAGGGATATATACCAATTGGAGAATAAATAGCCCAAGGGGGTCACAGGTCATAGGGGGCGCCCAGGGGTGCCCAACCCTGGGCATGCCCATGGCCCAGGCTTTTTTTGCCTCTGGGCAGCCCCAGACCATTGGTCCCAGGACCATTGGGCATGCCCAAGAATGTCACTTGTCACACTGGTATCCGGGGTCCTGATCTGATATTTTGGGCCTGCCCACCGGCTGCATGCAAGAAAGCTGGCCTATGGCTTGCGTTAGCTCCAGCCCTGCGCAGCGGAAGAAAAATATGATGATTTTAGCTTGTCTACATCTTGCTACTGCTACTAATTTCCACTCCCTCCTAAATTGTTTGGCCCTCCCATTGGTTGCACTGCAGCTCCAGGTCTGCTCTGCACAGCAGAAGAAAAGTTTGGTCAATTTAGGTTTTTGATCCACAAAATATTACTTGTATGTATCCCACATAGCTCACACAAATTTTGTGCTTTTAAATTATCACTGTTCTATTCATCTTGTGGCTATTTCTCGCTTCTAAGCATGCTGGATTGCATCCTACAATGTATAACAGACAGATAAATCCATTTCAAATTTAGCTTGCACAGGCTTTTAACAGCTGATGTCTATACTAGTACACAAAATCAACCTTTGGCTTTATTTCCTTCTCACTACCTCTGAACGTGTTGCATATCACAGTTCAGTTAAATCATCTAGGGCTTCTACAAACTAACCAATGCACATGTGATCTATACCCATTTGCCAGTATGGGCATGCCCACAACAGCTCTGGGCGTGCCCCAAGCCTGAATGGGCACACCCACACAAGACTTGGGCATGCCCACATTTACCCATGGGCATGCCCATAACAACTCTGGGCACACCCATGAGTCTGAATGGGCACACCCACACAAGCCTTGGGCATGCCCACATGTGCCCATGGGCACGCCCACAGACCCTTATGATCATGCCCACAAACAGATCATTTTCAATATCTCACCCAAGTCATTTTTAATATATTTTCCATCATATGACCCAATTCTAATGCATTGTGTACCTACTACAGAAGCTGAACTTATTATAATCATCTCAAAAATAACTGCAGACAATATCACTTCCTTTCCTTCTGGGCCATACTGCCCGTCCTACCCAAATTTGGCAGACCTCCCATGTCAGAGGCAGTTTGGGACAACTTGAAACTTTTGTTACACCATGAACCAGGTTGCCACTGGACAGAATCAGTGGAGATCCAGTGGTCCACAAAGTACCAATTTTCAGTGAGCCAGGAAAGCAGGAATGAAACAAAATGGCAGTGGAAAGGCTGAAAAACGAGAAGGGTGATCCCAACTAAACTATGAGGCCAATACCATGAGATGGAAATTGACCAAGGTAGGTGGGCAGACTCGAGCAGGTGAGCTCAGATGATTTATTGTGTACACAAGAGCACGGTGGACCGCCCACTTTGGCTGAGGGATTATCAATTGGCGCTTGAATTGGCGCCAGCCTAACACTGATAATCCATCGCATTGTTTGGCAATATGTACACTTTTATAGGCACGTGCACTGAAACAATCTGGCGTATGAGCTTATTAGACAGATGTGATTGATAAGTCTGGGCCAGCCGTTGATGAGGAAGATGGCAACCAAAGTTCTGGACCCATAGGCCCCGGGGCGGAGTTTAAAAAGCTTCAGATGGACAGGAAATTTTTATAAAGAGAGGGACTATGCCCTGTATTTATACTGTATAGAGGATCAGTATCTTGGTAAATATCTGGGAGCCCGGTAGTACTGTAGTATTACAATTGATTCGTCAGTCACGTATCATGCAGGCCCTTGACGGGACGAATTTTGAAACCTGGTAACACATCACGGAGCCTCTTGACGAATGCATTTTTCGTCACACTTGGTTCAAATTTTGGTTGAAATCGTGGAAAATACAATTTTTTCCATGCTGCAGGCGCAATTCATCCTTTTCATGTCCTCTCATGGTCTCTAACTTTCTGGCTGAAATGGAACTGTCTGTAGCTGGGAAAATGCGGGACCAGTGCTGAAAAATGATGGTCTTCTTGATTTCTCAACTTCCTATGTTTACAGCTGTTTGCAAAATTAATGGCACTTCGCTAAAAATAGTTAAAAGAAAGCATTTTTGACCCGCCTGATTGACACGCTCATTTCTCGCTCGGTTCTGAACGGATCTGCTTGGAAGTCGGTGCGTTTGAAAGCGCTTAAGCGGCGATTTCGAATAGTACCCTCCATGGTCGGGAAATTCTGAAAATCACAAGTCCAAAAATTCCGGCAGCCTGATTTGAACTAAACGTATCAGTGACCGATTCTCGGTCAATATTCAGCTGATTTGCGTGAATTGAAGTCGCTCTTGAAGCTGAAGTTTAGGTGTACACATTTATGCACTCACAAAATGAATCACCCCTCATACACACATGCAGGAATGGAATTACTGATCGGTACTGAAAATTCACTACTGGTACGTTGTTTTGGAGACAATTCAAAATATCTCATGGCACAATGCTTTGCCTCAATATTCCCTTCCAGATGAGGTTCGAATCATTGAAATCGGCTGACTATTGATGCAGAAACGACTCCTGAGCCGTTTGGTTCAAATCAGACAGCCGGAATTTTTGGACCTGGCAATATTCAAATTCGCGGGGCATGTAGGATACTGTATGAAAGCACCGCTTAAGCGCTTTCGAACGCACCAACCCTCAAGCAGATCCGTTCAGAAACGAGCGAGAAACGAGCGTGTCAATCAGCCGGGTCAAAAATGCTTTCTTTTAACTATTTTTAGCAAAGTGCCATTAATTTTGCAAACAGCTGTAAGTAATTTGTTTCCTCTATTCAATTAAAAAGTGTTCGGTTGAAGGCTCCCAAGGCTACAGAAAGAATATAGAGCTTGTCGAATTTTTAGGCCTGTCACACAGCCCATGGCCCTTTGACAAATTGACAAAATGGAGTTTTGAGTCACGCGTCAGGCTCCTTGACGAATTGATTGTGATACTGCAGTGAAGTGTGCTGCAAACTGTAAGCAATTTTATGGGCCTAGTTTTGAGTCGCAAAGAGTCAGGCGCTGGAAAATAAATAGAGATGAGAGTCAAAGATGCCGGATCACAACCGGATCATAAATTCAACAGGCTGCCGTAACTTAACACCGCCCCCTGCATGCCGCATATTGCACGTGATGTTGGTTGCTGGCTGGATTTAGAAACATAGACAACAGCTGTCAACACCTCTCTTTCCCCCACCATCATCTATGTGTGCGTGCCACTCGGTGGCCTTTTTGTTCTTCACTGCAAGGCAAGTCTCCCGCACTTTCTCAAACCCTCTCGATGATATTTTGCGCTGGGATAGGCATATCACGTCCCTTCAGCCGACCTTCTTTTAAGCCCGTCAGTAGTAGCATGCAGGTTAACCCTCACACTCTGCCCTTGTATGCATTCCGCCGGCAGAGGGCGGAAGGTACGTGTGCAGCTCCTTTGATGCCAACTGAAATGTTGATATGCAATGATTGCTGGAAGCGAGCTGGTACACCGGAAATTTGACTCGCTTCTAGAACAGACAACGCGGTGGCTCACCGGTGCCAAGGTGCGATATATATATCCCCCTCCAAACAGCATTGAATGCTGAAAGTGTCAGCTTCCTTCCCAGATCCTGACCCCTCGCCACAAATGTCCATTTGGCTCCATAGGCTCATGGTGAATCAAAGCTCAAATCTCAAGCACAAATGGCTGTGTTGCCCCAAGTGGCCGTTTTTTGGTGGGATCTCATTATACCAATTGAACTACGACTCACACCAACTGTCAGACATGACGGCGAGTTCCGGCATCTCGTGCGCCTGAGGTACGCCTACTCACCGCCTTTCTTTCTTCATTGTGAGCTCACTCTATTTGACAATATGTACCGGATCTCACGTGTTGCGGTATGAGATGGGTAAGACTTCGCTGAGTTCTATAACGTCCATAGACCCTAAACGGCAGCGCACCTCGCCTGTGGCGCCGCGCAGACAGGCACGTCCTGTGGAATAGCAGGTATGTTTTTAAAGCAAAATATCGGGTTACCAATTTGTTCATTTGTTATTTATCCTTCTAGGTCGCGAAAGCGATGGATGCACCGAAATAACTGATAATGTATGGTGTCCGCACTTCATTAAATTTTTGTTAACCTTGATCTACTCAGGTGCCATTGCCAGTCTCGAGATAATGTGTAGGTCATGTTTCTCGGTCACCGCTTATTCACCAACCCAGACATCTTCCGTGGTGTCTGTAGCGTCTTTCCATAACGTTAGGCCAAGTGTAATGCACTTTTTATTTGACCTAGTAGCCCGGACCTTCATCCTCAGCAAGTCCAATCTGCTCCACGTTAATTCAAAAGCTAAAGATTCCATGCGCAGGAGTGTACACTCCTACTAGTATGTCTACCTACGACGATGTTACTGTACTTTATTAGTATAGCCAAACTGACATTGCACCATGCCATGCACTGTCTGCCTCGTGTGGCTTCCTAGTTTTTGTTTAGATCAATGTGTGGTACCAATGTACTTGTTGAAGTACACTCGGTGTGCCATGGTAGGTCCTAACCAAACCAGCGCCCAACGCTAGCACTGTTGGCACCATTTTCGAACATGGTGAATCTCTTTATTCATTGTTGTATGCCATTATTTCACTCATACATTTTTGCTCCTTCGGCTGCTCCAGCTCTTTGTTTAATCGTGTACTTATTAGCATGGTTACAAGCTAAATTTGAAATGGATTTATCTGTCTGTTATACATTGTAGGATGCAATCCAGCATGCTTAGAAGCGAGAAATAGCCACAAGATGAATAGAACAGTGATAATTTAAAAGCACAAAATTTGTGTGAGCTATGTGGGATACATACAAGTAATATTTTGTGGATCAAAAACCTAAATTGACCAAACTTTTCTTCTGCTGTGCAGAGCAGACCTGGAGCTGCAGTGCAACCAATGGGAGGGCCAAACAATTTAGGAGGGAGTGGAAATTAGTAGCAGTAGCAAAATGTAGACAAGCTAAAATCATCATATTTTTCTTCCGCTGCGCAGGGCTGGAGCTAACGCAAGCCATAGGCCAGCTTTCTTGCATGCAGCCGGTGGGCAGGCCCAAAATACTAGATCAGGACCCCGGATACCAGTGTGACAAGTGACATTCTTGGGCATGCCCAATGGTCCTGGGACCAATGGTCTGGGGCTGCCCAGAGGCAAAAAAAGCCTGGGCCATGGGCATGCCCAGGGTTGGGCACCCCTGGGCGCCCCCTATGACCTGTGACCCCCTTGGGCTATTTATTCTCCAATTGGTATATATCCCTAGAGGGTACCCCATGGGGGCTGCCCGAAGTGTTCAGGGTCTTACAACGTCCGCAGGTAAACGGGATAGTCGCGTGTAGGCAAGGCGGAAGTTGGAGCAGAAAAAATCCCTATCGCTATATCCAAAGATAAATAAGTGCAGAGTGCAATTTTGGAACCAGGAGTTACGCACCATGTTTAAAGCATGCATCAGCCACGATGGTTTCCTTTAGTTTTGAGTATAATTCAAATGAATACAACATGTAAAACATACCTTGGCGACAGATGAGTTGTCTGAAGCATCTACAATCTTCGTGATCCCGGCGGCAATGAATTATGTAGGCACAAAGACAATGAATGAATGTGGGCGGTACCTTTGTAAGAAATCTCCACCCAGAAACCGTTCTGCGTGGTGATTTACTCTGGTGAACGAACAGTAAAGATAGAGTACACCGGTATTAAGAGCTTACCAGTGTCGCGTTATATATCAGCCGATACTCAATTGAACCTGAGAACGATCGTCAGTGATAATCGGCTTCGGTTTATCAAATGCCCACGAAAAAATATGGCTCGCTGGTCGTGTCTGCGAAACAGAGTGGAAGAGGGGAGTTCGAGAGACTTTTCTATCGTTTAGGATGCCTGGAGGTCCCGGGTTTCTGGTAGACGCTGGCAGGAGAAGCCGAGTTTCAGCAGTACGATTACGGAAAGTCCAGAACGTTCGCACCGGAGACGCACAGTTGTTATAAGCATTGCAGCACTTTTTCATCCATTGTCGAGGTGCTGTTGGGAAAGATTTGACGGCCATGCTGATTTTGCAACGGACATCGCAATACTCACTCTTGACCATCGCGTTCATTGCGGAATTGCCGTAAAATCCTCGATGCAACAATTGATGCGAGCTAGTATGAGCTGCATTGCATCTTCAATCATCTGGGGACTTGCTCAAAGGGAGAAGATTGAAGAGTAGTCCAACCGTCGTGCGATGATGATGATGGGGGGGGAAGCAAGCAATGATGGGAAAATAGCGGGCGTTGCCTTTTGAACGGTTATTGTGCGATTGATCGGCAAGCACCAGTTGACCGACGGCGCTGCGTACCTGTGCTTGAAATAACCAAGCGCCCGGGCGTCTGGAGAAGAAAGGTCAGCTGAGATCACAATTGGGGTAATTTTGGGAGGTCAAACAGGGACAATCTGATTCACCACATCTGCTTAAGATACGAGTAATATGTCTAAAGATGTTGAGTAGAATATAAAGTCAAAGGTGGATTCAATAGTATAGAACCTGCAACTTAAATGTAATACAATATAAGATGTAATGTGGGGGTTGTATTTAGAAGCAATTAGCCACAAGACAGATAGTGCAGTGATTATTTAAAGGGAAAAAATCTGTGTAGGCTGCAATACATACAGGTAGTGTTACATAGATGGAAGAACCTAAATTGACCAAAATTTTCTTCCGCTGCACGGGCCATACCTGAAGCTGCAGTGCAACGAAATGGGAGGGCCAAATGTAGAAGAGGAGGGAGTGGCCAATCAGTAGCAGTAGCGGGACATAGACAAGCTAAAGTCATCAAATTTTTCTTCTGCTGCACGGGCCTGCAGCTACCGCAAACCGTAGCCCAGCTTTTTTGCAGGCAGCCGGTGGGCAGGCCCAAAATATCAGATCAGGACCCCAGATACCAGTGTGACAAGTGACATTCTTGGGCACACCCAATGGTCCTGGAACCAGTGGGATGGGGCTGCCCAGAGGCAAAAAAAGCCCAGGCAGCGGGCGCGCCCAGGTTTGGGCAGGCCTGGGCACCCCCTACGAGCTGGGACCCCCCTTGGGCTATTTATTCGCCAATTGGTATATATCCCTAGAGGGTACCCCATGGGGGCTGCCCAAAGTGGGCAATTATTGTGGACCACTTTGATCTGCTTGGGCCATCTTTATTGTTTGTTTTGTGCTTCACTCAGACCCTTCTTTCTTCCAAGATCCTTACATGCTGTAAATTGCTCTGACTATAGATCCCTCGCACACCCCACTTCTCTCTGTCTCATCTGCCATCATAGGGTCCAACTTGTCCAACCCCAGCCTCTTAGTCTAGGTTGTGATCTTGAACCATAACACAAGACACCGGTGGAGACCCTTCAACCAATTCCTTTTGACATATTGTCAGTCACATAACGGTTGATACTCTCTATCACGCTTGGCCACTCCTCTTACTTGAGGATGGGGTCTGTTGTATGGTGGCCTTCTGCTCATAATTTGGTCAACAACTACGGTCTGGTTGTCAAATACAGCAGAGTGAATGCCCAGGATGAATAAGCTCTGACATCCCTTCGAGGTACATTTTCTAAGCTCTTCATATGTCCCGATTCTGATTTGCATTCTTCAGGCTGGCCAAAATATTGAGTCATATTTGTCCAATGGACTTCTTCGTGGTTAGAGATCCATCATATCCTAACTCCGCAATCCTATCCTATCCTATCCCATCCTGCTCTGCTCCGGCATCCTCATTTCCCTATGCAACTGTTGTTATTTAAATGTAGGATTAATTCAACACACAATTTTGCAGTTATAATAGGATAGGATAGGATAGAATTGCGATTATGATGCTTCAATACGGCGGAAAAGGTTGAATTTTTACAGCCCACCAGTTGGTGGGTAGGATCGATCCTACTGCTCACCAACTGGTGGGTAGGATTTATCCTACTGCCGTCAGGCATTGGAGCTTGGCCAACTGCGGGAATGGGGTCAGTCAGCACTTGGGCTGACTGATGCGCCTGAGAAACATTACTTAGCAGGTTTCGTAGTATGAAAGCAGATAGTTTATTGTACCTGCCTCATCTGTTTGTAACCTACTGTCATAATTTATTCTAGGGCAATGTCCTAATTCCTTCATAATCCAACAGAAAAGCCATTCCACATTCCGTACCTATCAAACACAAACAACTGGAAATGACATTGTGGTTCTGGTGCCAAATCATATCTCAGAAGTGTGGGCAATTGACCTCTCAACTGCTGGGCCTCCTTTGGCTGGACCTTGGCCAACAAGTCAGTCAGAGCCCAATATTCTACCTGAGCCTCAACACCCAGTGCTCCGCATTCCATGTCCATCAGCTACCAACAACTGAAGATGACATTTTTGTTCCAGAGTTGTCTGCTTCCACATATTCTGAGCAAGATATTTCTTAGCTCTCTTGGCCCACAGAGGCTCAAATGAATAGCCTAGCCATGTTTACAACTAATTTTGTGGATAACACAAACCCTATCTCCAGCGGCAATTTTTCAAGTCAAGACTTCAGAGACCAGGCAACAGCTATGTCAAATGTCACTTCATTTACATCCTTCTCAGCTCCAGAGGAGACTAGACTAAAGAAGAGAAGAGAGGGGACAGCTGACATATTTATTGCTGATGGCCCAGCGAAGAGAGCAACGTGTGCATGCCTCAAATGTAGTCAAGACACCTGCAAAGGGTATTCGAAAAAACCCTCTGCAAAGATCCTTGCAGGGACTGCAATCAACCAAATTGTGTGGGAAGGAGTGCAGTACAACCAGAGCTTCCATGTGGCGGTGGTACTTGGAGTTTGTCAGGCTGAAGGACGATCCAAATTAAATAGACAACATAACTTATGTGATCAGAAGTTCACTTGAATCATCCCCAATTTAGTTGGTCCAAAGGGGATGAAACCCCATTCGGTTTCACCCTTATATGGAAAATTGATCTAACACCTTAACTAAGCCATTAATCAGGGTTTTGGTTCAACTAATGACTCTTCCTGTTTTGCCCTCACATTGAGACATGTCTGTAAGCCTGCCCGCTTACAACACACTATCTCCATATATAGCCACACGATTGATTAGTACCATCTAATCAATTATCTCCCTTTTGGTGTAGCGGTCTAGAATGTGGCTCGGGCCTGCTTACAATGTCAATGTAATGACAGAAAAAGTAGGTCATGAAGTAGGATGGCATTAGAATGACTGTTCAAGTCATGGGAACATGACAAAGCAGATAAACGCTGCACCGTGAATAACTGTCCTACTATGCAGTCTTGCATTCAATATTCTTACATTTTGGTTACATGTTTTCTTTGATTCTGACTGACCTGGGTCCTGGGTCCTCAACTGAAAGTTCAATCTTCAAAATACTAGTGTACATGAAGTCAAGAAGTCACAATCCATAGTGTACAAAAGGCACCCAGCGCCTGAATGAAATATCTGGTTCCTCCCGTAATTTTGCAATGGCAAGATGGAGTGATTTGGCTGCTTGTGTCAGATCGGGAAGAACTGGAGGGTTGGAATTAGGATCATAATTTGCAAAGAGATGTTCATAAAATGTGTCTGCTATCTTGGGACCATCGAGATCGTTCATGGTCCTTGCACAATGTCAGATTTGGTGGAATATCAGGGGGAAATCAGCCAAGTACTCACCACATTGTTGCCACTACTCCACGGAAACCCGAAAACAGCAAAGTTGCTGCTAGATGCATCACTTCATCTGGTATGGTCTGGTCACCCTTTGCTGTTTCGCAAGCACTGAGGAATGCGAGTGCCATGGATCTCTTTACATCCAATGCATTATCACCCTCTGGTCTGTGCATAATATCTGAGACCTTGAGGCGCCCATCAGTAAGGATAAGGCCGCTATCAAGTGGATGGGCCAAATCTTGAACTCCATGGCATGCAAAATGCACAATTGAAGATCCTGGTAGATGAATCCGTGCAGTTTCCACTGTTGTATCAACCAAAGTGGTGAGCCATCCATTAGGTACCTTGGTAGCAATAATGTTCAACTCTGCCCTAGCACCAGGCAAAGTTGAGGATCCTGGAGCATTTGGTTCAATTATTGCCGTGATTTTAAATGGAGCAGTAGCAGGAACAGGAGGGTTAAGCAATGCAGTGATGGTAGGTGTATAGGATGAAACAACATAATCTGATGCACAATCAGTTATGTTGTTACCATATATTCCTGCTGCATGGAGGGGAAGGAAGGAAAATAGCCCAGTAGGGCACCACCATAGCCGCTGGGGATTATTACACTTCTAAGAGGGGATGAGACAAAATATGATACATGAAACATGTTGTACTTGCCTGTAAGCCCAAAGCATCAAACACGGGTTTCACAATTGTTTTCCAGAGGTCAGCTAATAACCCTCGGAACACATCATCAGGGTCTACATTTACAGTTCCTTCTCGTCCACCAAGCAGTCGAGCCTCTAACTCCACCCAATCCTCAGGATGATTCTCATGCTCACGGGTTGCAACAAATTTGTCGAAGTCAAAAGCTGGATTCAAAAGTCCACGAGAAAGGCCTGCGAGGAGATCTGCTCTGGGAAGGATTGACTCTGAAAGCTTCAGGTATTGAACACTATTGGTTGATGTTACCATCAGTGCAAAACAAGCAGATTTGGTGGTGGTGAGAATGATGATTGGGCCAGAAACTGCAGATAATCTCAATGCATTTATGCCTTTGGGTCTCATGAAATCCTCAAACCCAGGCAGTATTCGGACAGAGTTGATGGCTTGTTCCCAATCTTCATTGAGTTGGCGGCAATGCGCACCCTCAGATTCAATAGAAACAAGTCTCTGGCGGGGCATAGTTAATTTCTCTCTGGAGGTGTCTCGAAAGGAGGCCTGTTCCAGTTGCCTCGACAACTCTGCAAATTTGGCTGATAGGTTAAGCTGAGTACTGGCCAGGACATCCATGGGCGTGCGGAGATGCAGTGATTGAGACCAAAATACTGAACGACTAGCTTCTAGAAATTCCACAGCAGTATCATATTGGTCTAGACTTACAGCACAGGCTGCAGCCTCAGACGCAAGATTGTTACTCTTTGCAGTAGATAAAATCTCCAGGCGAGATGGGAGATCTAAGTGAAGTGCAGCCAGCTGGGGAAGAAGTTCAATTGCTGTTTTATATGCATCCAAAGCAGAGGTATGATTGTACTGAGTTGCAGTCAGTGCCCACAATCGTGCGTGGTAAAAACGATTAAAAGGTGAGGATGACAAGTATGTTGCAGCCTCTTGGAAGAGTGCACATGCTCCATCAAGATTATGGCCATCTTTTGAATGCATATATGCATCAGCAAGGCAAGCACCAAGGTTATGGAGTGAAACACCTCGATCTGGATGAGGTGGTGCACGAAGGGCCAATGCGTCTCTATGGAGTTCCAAGACTTCGTCAAGGTCTTTGAAATCCCCCCATTGATCAAACCTCATTTTTAGTGCCATTGCCAGATTGTTCAGGGAGCTGCTACAATCTGGATGAGGTGGTGCACGAACAGCCAGTGCCTTCCGGTTGATTTCAATGGCCTCGTTGAGGTCAATGGCATCCCTCAGCTGCTCAAACCTTGCTTGAAGTGCACATGCCAGATTATTGAGAGACATGTCATGCCTGGAATGAGGTGGTGCATTAAGAGCTAATGCCTCTCTGTGTAGTTCAATTGACTTTTCAATGTCCTCTGACTCGCCTCTCAGCTTGAACCTTGTATACATAGCAACACCCAGATTGTTAAGACCCATGCTACGATCTAGATGGGGTGGTATACAAGGCACCAGAGCCTCCTTGAGGAGCTCAATGGCCTCATTAATGTCTTTCAAGTTCCCTTGCTGGACAAACCTTATTTGGAGTGCAGCTGCCAGATTGTTGATTGAGCTGTCAACACCTGGATGAGAAGCTAATGCCTCTCTGTGGAGTTGAATGGCCTCATTGATGTCCTTTATATCCCCTTGTAGCTCAAACCTTGTTTGAAGCGCACCTGCCAGATTGTTGACAGAGATTTCATGACATGGATGAGGTAGGGCATGAAGAGTCAGTGCCTCTCTATGGAGTTGAATGGCTTCCTTGATGTCATCTAAATTCCCTTGCTGTTCAAATCTTGCGTGAATGGCAATTGCCAGATTGTTGAGAGAATTGCCACGTTGTGGATGAGGTTGTGCATGAAGGGCCAGTGCCTTTCGCCCAAGTTCAATAGCCTCATCCATGTCCTTGACATCCCCATGTTGCTCAAATCTTTTATGGAGAACATTCACCAGATTGTTGAGAGAGCCTCCCTGATCTTGGTGTAGTGAGGAGTGAAGGGCCAGTGCTTCTCTGTGGAGTTGAATGACATCATCAATGTCTCTCAAATCCCCCCAATGGTCAAATCGCTCCAAGATAGCAACTGCCAGATTGTTGAGAGAGCTTCCCCGCGCTGGATGGGGTGGTGCACGAAGGGCCAGTGCTTCTCTATGTAATTGAATGGCCTCCTCAATGTCATTTGAATCTCCTGATTCTGTAAACCTGGTTTTGATTGCAACTGCTAGATTGTTGAGGGAGTCACCATGGTTGGGATGAGGGGGTATACAAAGAGCTAAAGCTTCCGTGTGGAGCTTGATAGCTTCAGCAATGTCCTTTGAATTGCCTTGCTGCGCAAATCTCATCTGGACCATGGTTCCCAGATTGTTGAGAGCCACAATACGAGTTGGATGAAGTGGTCCATCAAGAATGAGTACCTCTCGGTAGAGGTCAATGGCCCCATCAAGGTCCTTCAAGTCCCCTTGCTCCTCAAACCTGTTCCAGACCAAATGTCCAAGCTTGTTGAGAGGCACATGACGATCCGGATGGAGTGGTGGAAAAAGAGCTAGCACCTCTCTTTGGAGTTCAATGACCTCATCAATGTCTTTTGAATCCCTGTGCTGCTCAAACCTTGCTTTAACTGCATTTGCCAGGTTGGTGAGAGACATTTCATGGGCATGATGAGGTGGGGCATGCAGAGCTAGCACCTCTCTATAGAATATGATGGCCTCATTGATATCATCCAAGTCCCCACACTGCTCAAACCTCATTTGAAGCCCCTTTGCAAGCTTGTTGAGAGAGCTGATACGAGCTAGATCAGGTGATGTATGGAGAACTAGAGCTTCTCGGTGGAGTTCAATCACTTTGTTGATGTCCTTTGGAAGCCTTTGCTTGAACAACATTTGGGCAAAGAAATGTTGGATTACATCAACCCAACACATGATTCTGACGAAGTGTTAGTCATGAGAATATACATTTTGAGTCTGAGCTGACCACTTGTTGCCAGACGTGCTGAACTGCAGTGCAATGGGGTTCAATTTGCTACAGGATCCAGATGGGGGACACTAGAGATGTAACGATGGAAAACGACATGGACCGTCATTATATATGCTGCTGTCATTACAGCTTCCGATGTCTGAGCTCCCATGATAACATTAGAAATCAATCAGGCACATGGGTGTACCCCCATCTGCCTTTCGGCATCTATCCAAGTCTCTGTGCTCAACAGGTTTGGGGCTCTGCCCTACACCCTCAATACTTATATCTTGCTGTTTCTACATCATGTTCCTTGCAGTGAATTCCTTCTCTACCTCTTGGTATTCGTCCACCACTCATCCCACATCACATCTGTCAATCTATCACTGGACACATCTAGGCATCTCCATCAGCCATCAGTCATTGCACAGGCATCGAGTAAATTCGGCGGTCACGGGCCACAGAGGGGGTTGATGGATCGTCTCAAGGGTGAAGATAGTCCAGCTTCTGAAAAGGAAAGGTACGTGGGTTTACTTCCTTCGGAGTGTAAAGCAAGGTGTGGATGGCGCCCTGGGATAGGCGTAGACCGACGCCGGTTACTTCAACGACGTCACGATATAATGAACGGGCGCCATCGCGGGGTCGTTTCATCTGCGCCATCTGGATACCCACAACACGATGTACGACCCGTGCGCACCTTCGATACGCGTGCATGCATACTCATCTATTCCGTTCTCCCGCATCCTCACGCCGCACATGCTGTATCCCGTAGACCAGTACGCAACGTGCTCCGGCGGCGGCATTACACTTACGTACTAGCACATTGCGCGCCTCTCCCGTGCACTCCCGTACTCGGCTTGAGTCGATGCTGCACTACATACGGAAACACGCAGCTTAGTCTGCAGCTCTAGGTGAAGAGGTAAGTACGTACGCTCGGCGACAAAGCTGAGGCCGCGGAAAGCGGCACCGACGAACGTCTCGGGCTTGGTCTCGTCGCGCACCGCCCTCGAGCGTGCCGGGAGCGTCGAGGTACCTGAGGGCGACGATGGTTGGCGCTGCCGAACGCGAAATGCATCTAGGTGTTAGATTAGACTATTGAAGGGAGAAGGGAGGGGGAGAAGAAGAAAGAAACGCACGGGGCTCAGAACACGTAGCGACCGAGCGCGCACGTGGCAGGCTGGGAGAGGTACGCGTTGTGCAGAGCGATGGCGAGGACGGTGCGGACGGCGGTGGACGGCGGTGGCGAGACCGCGTCATTTAAATCCGAGTTCAGTCCCTCAGGCGTGGGGCGGCTTGGCAGACACAACCGCACGCCGAGCGTGCACACCGCTCTACCGTCGTTGAGAGTATTGAGGGAATCGCGAGATGGAAAGATGCAGGGGGGAAGAGCGAGGGATTGCGTGCGCTTTCATATGCAGGCCTCCCTGGGGCGAGGGTGCAGGGTAGGGTGTAGGGACATCATTTGAGTGTGAGTCGTATGTCGAGAGGCGAGAGGAGAAGGGGGAAAAGAACAGAGGGGACGCGCGAAGGATGTGTATAGTTGACACGAGAGGTAAGAGGCCGCGGTCGAAGCGGGGCCGGTAGCTGACATGGGCGTGTATTGATTGCCGCCCAAGTATGCAATGCGTTTGAAGTGCCGATGGCGCGCCCGTAGGCAAGCACATACCATTGGGAGTTATGTCGGGGACGGATATCGCGTGAGATATGTTGCCTCCCCCAACCCACTTCCGCGTTCGCAGCGCTGTCACCACACCCCCCATCCTGCGCTACCCAGCCTACCGCCTCGGCCATCATATCAGCCACGATATCGATTATCGAGGGGCGCGCGCAGCGGCGAAGAGCGCCACGAAGGGTGTGATCTGCCCCAGAGTACGGGTAGCACGCTGTCCATGCAGAGGACGAGGCGCAAGCGGATGAGGGACACGTAGCGCGACGTTCGGGAGCTCTGGGCGCCGACGCATACGACGGAACTCCACAAGACGAAGTGCCAGACGCTCACATACGCGGGGCCAAACACGGCGGTGCAGCTTAAACACGCGCGACAGGTTGGCGGCGAAACAGGCGAGCGGCAGAGAGTGAAAACATCACAATAGCCTAAGTGGAAGGGAAGACGGAGGGAGAGGAACGCATGAGCTCGGGTCACGTGGTGACTGTGTCGTCGAGCAGAACGAGAGCAGCATGGTGTAGAGGCGGACATCCATGTGGAAGACGTTCGCGTATGGTTTTAGGTGGACGCGGCTCTAGAATAATGAATTCTCGAGTTATGAAGGAGTAGGAGAAAAAAAATGCACACACCTGCCTCGGGGTCAAATGATTGGCCGGGACGACCTCCTTGAACGGTGCTGGAAGTGGTTCTCAACGACTTTTTAGACATCTCCGCTTGCGCTCCATGAGGTTCTCAAAGTGCTCCGCAGTGACGTGCAAATCGAGCGACGGGTGCAACACAGGCAGCGCGTCGAGGATGATATGCATCTGGTGCAGACACTCCATCAGCAGGTCAAGATCGCCGTTCTTGCGCTAGCGCTGCTCGAGCGACGGGATGGTCACGTCCGCCATCGCGTTCGCAACGCTCCAGCGCACGTCGGGGAGGTTCTCCCCGCTCAGCACGTCCAGCACGCGGTCTGTGGAGCGCACTCCATCGCGCTTTTCGCCTCCCCCTCCAGCTCGCCGCACAGCACCGCGTACAGCCTTGCGATTGTTTCCCGTATTTTCGCCGCGTTTCTGCGCTCTTGTTTTGCATCCGTGCGGATGAGGTCGAGCGCCGCGTCGTGCGCGGGAAGCACCCCCGCTGGAAGCGGGCTTCCACCTCCGTGGGCTCTCCAGCGAGAGAGCGGGCCGGGCCGTGCTGCGCCGATTCCTACGCGTCTGCAGTTGGCCCTTCTTAGCGAACTCGGCACGCAGCCAGGGCGGGAGGCAGCCGCGTCGACGAAGTGACTGGGCGTGGTGGAGGAGGTGGAAGCCGCGACGGAAGCGCGGGAGACGGAAGCGGGCGGGTTTGGCGAAGCCTTTGGAGAGGAAGCCGCGACGGCGGGCGGCACATAAGATATAAATGGGGACCTGTGTGACGCCGCCGATGAAGACGAAGTCGCAGTCGAAGGTGGAGGGGATCCGGATGGGCACGGCGAGTGAGCGCTCGTGAGCTCCCAAAACAAATCCGCCCCAAACCAGCTCAGCGCCGTAGGACGGCGGCGAGGCGCGCAGTGGGGATGTGCTTGTCTACAGAAGGAAACACGTAAATACAAGTGGAGATGAGAGAGAGAGAGAAACGCACGAGCTGAGGAGACACGGTGACTGCGTCCGCAAAGCACGTCGAGCAACGTGCGAGGCGCGGGCTGGGAGGGGTACGACATTGCGCTCTTGTGCAGGGTGTAGAGGACGATGACAAGTGCGTCGGGTCCCGCGTTTATAATCGGGCTGGAATTCTCCGTGAGTTGAACAACAGACGACGAGAGACTCGCGCACAGGCAGGGAAGGCCGAGTGTGCGCACGGCCTGCTAGGACGCATGCTTGATGCGGGCGAAGGTGAGGGGCCACGAGAGCGGGGCTCGTCCCCCAGTAAATACGCTCTAGCGACGTCCATATACATGGCGCCCTACAGTGCGGGGAGAGGCGTGGTGTGGCACCGCGGTGGAGAGGGCCGTGGCGAGGCGCGTGCGAATGTGGTGTGCTGCTGCATGCGAACACTTAGATTAGAGGAGAGGATGGAAAGATGAAGCGAGAAGGAAAGAACGCACGAGCTCAGGACAGCGTCCGAGTGCGTCTAGCAGCGCAAAAGGGGAGTGGTACGTCCTTGCGCTCTTGCGCAGTATGCGCAAGGCGCGCGGACGAGGCAGGCGCGTCCGCCGTCGGACGTTCATAGCAGGTTAAATTGCTTGCAAGTCGGGCACTCCTTCTCCGCGTCGTTCACATACAAAGAGGGCGGCTCTGGGCGCAGAGGAAGGTACGCACTGGAAGGAGAGCCGAGCTTGTCCCAGAATAAATCCGCTCTACCTCACGGCGCGAGAAGCAGCGTGCTGATGTGGCCGGCGGCAATGCACGAGGGTGGCGTCGGAGGATAGATGTCTATGCAGAATTCATAGAAACGAGTGCACTCGCGAAGGCAAAGTGCGCGGGGCTGGGAAGTATTTCACCGTGCTGAGGTCTGGGAACTCCCAGGGCAAGTCATCGTGCAGATTTAATTATAGGGCCAGAGATTCACCACTGAGGATCCCGGACGCGAATTGTTGAGTCCATAGAGCACCAAAAGAGACGGCACCAATGATCGCCGGAACCTTCAAGCTCAAACATCGTCAAATCATGCTTCTTCTTAATCACATCCAAGTCTTTGCGGTTTCCTGCCAAGCGTGCTCTCAACATCACTTCTTTTTGTATCAATCTTTAAAACTCCCTCTGGCTCGACAGTTCTCTGGAGTCTGTACTTGCCAGTTCCTTCGAAGAGTTTCTTGTGCCGCGCCGTCTCGTCCTCTCGTCCTCTGAGGCTCTCCTCTCGTCCTACTTTCTGCCTTTTTCTGCCAGTCGTATCTAAAATCCTCTCTCCAAGTGCCTTGAGAAGCTGTGGTATTCTCAGGCTGGAAGATTTTCAGCTGTTTGCAATTCTCTGAGCTCGTTCTTTGAATGGCTGTACTTAGCGCTATTAGTATAACTAGGGAGACTTGTTAATACTCAACTCAGAGTGCCGGTCTAAGGCACTGACGCTCCTCTTGTGCATAAGGGCGGAGCACAAGCTCTCGTGCGATGTTGTGAGGTCCCGCGACGAATGGGGAGCCACCGAAAACACGACGTTGACCAAATCCACGTACTACCACGGCGACCTGTTATTAATAAATGGGAATGGCAAGTGTCGCACACAGTTTGCATCTAATTTTATCAGCCTCGAGGCTTTTCGGCCGGGCGACGCGTGCCAGCGCGTGTCACCGCACTGCCCTCTGACAATGTATCGGAATATATTTAATATTATTACCTGGATGGAAACAGGTCTGGCAAAAATCGGACCGTAGCGTGCAGGCGGAAACCTGTAAGGGTTCGAAATTGGTCAACTGGTACTGTACTATTTCGACCAAATGTTCACGGGGTTGTCACCGTCACCTAAGATGTTCACTGGATAAGGTGTTCATTCCTCGGCAATCATGAGAAAATTACCATAAATGGTAGTCCGGCGAATGCCGGACCAGAAGTTTTCGCATTTTTGGGCCTATTTGGGCCCCAAAATCTGACAGTCACCGTCACCCATACCAAAAGTGTTCAGTTCACGACCCTCCGTCACCCGTCACCTGAACATTTGGTCGAAATAGTACAGTATTGTGGAGGCATGTGAAGCACTATTACGTAATCATATCGCTAAGCATTAGGCGGCGGACAACGGCGCCTAACTTAGTTCCGAAGCATTTGGGGTGGGCACGTTCATGTCCTGCCTGCTCTTTGTCTGCCATTGGTGTCGCGCAAATTTACCCACTCTTTTTTTTCATCTCTTCATTTCGTCAAGCACTGCCTTTCACTCTAGCCGCTGCATTTCAACTCTTCCGTGCGTGTGAATGTGCGGTATATCGGTGGGATTACATATGCGTTTGACGGTAATGTAGATTTTCCATCATTCACGACGCATGTACAGTGCTTGAACCAGTCGATGAGAGCAGAAACCTCCAGCCTTCTCTCTTCTGAGTTGTCTTCGGCGCGCTGGGACTTCCATGGCTTTGGAGGCTCACACCCTGTTGATCAACCCTCAAGTTTGTACCAAACTTCTAACGGAACGTACCGCAAAAATGGTGATAAAGTTTCAGGCGCAGAACTGAGCTAGTCTCTCTAGGACAGACACTCTATAAAATTTGCGCTCGTACCTCGCGTTATAGAACTGAGCTGGCCTCAGACCTGATTCTGATCCCTGCTAGTCCCAGGGGTACTTCTATCATTATACTGCTGTGGTACGAACACTCTTGTACCCAAATGTTGCTATTAGCTCTTCACCATCCCTCCACCGCGCTGTACACTAATTGCTTTGGGTTTGCTCCTGGCCCTTTCTACGCAGGGCAAACACTCTCTTGAACCACTTGACAACACTCCGGTGATTGCTTTGGCGGGGAAGATTCCTCTGGCCATCGCGTGGCGCGTTCGCTGAGTCGGAATCCTTTTTGCGAGGCATTGTGAGATAAGACTCGGACGCTTCTCGCAGATATTCCTGTTGAACATCTGTAAGGCCGCCCAGAGAATATATCCATGTATATTGCGTCTCTCTACTGTCCGAACAGAATGTTGGGGCGACCTTCAGCGCTGTGATCCACTGTTCACGGACTTCAGCACTGGGCCAGTCGAATGAATCCAGATGGCGATGCAACCCTTTAACGTAAGGTTCTAGTTTTCTTGTGAGCTCCCCGGAGACTGAGCCTCCTCCCTCACGAAAAATCTGGACATGCACGCCGTCCTGTGCCTTTTCGGCTTCCCGATTGGCTGAGCGACCGATGTTGCCCCCAGCCTGGATCCCGAATCCTCCTACCGGCGCAGCTGCCTTGGCGCCGATATGTCGTGTTTTATCTCGACCTTTATTGTTCTTCCCACCACGTATGACGACGCGTAGATTCCCGCCCAGTGCTAGTCGTAGCACAACGTGAGTCCCATGCTGAGAGAAGAAATCATAGTATCGTTGTTTTGAAAGTTTTGACTGTTCCGACCAAGGTCCCAAGCGAGAGATGATATCGAGCATCTCTTGTGATAGATGAGCTTCCAAAACATCCGCGGATATCAGTCCAGTGACATGCTTGGCCGCATACAGCATCGAATCTTCGGTCCGGGCAGACCGGATCGCAGATGAACTGGTGTAATTTGCGCCCAGACTGACGATATCAGGGATGCTGAAGTTGCACTGAAGTTGCGTAGCGATTCCTTTCTTTGCTCTGTCATCTGCCACTTCCTTCCTAAAAGTCTCTTCTTGGCGATCGGGGCCTCCTGAGAACTTGATCTCTGAGGCGTCCAGGACGAGGATACGTTTGCGTCCGAATGCTCCGGACAAGGGATTATACGTCACCCCCAGATACAGGTTTGCAAGCTCCGATTCTCTCGATGTAGAGGGCTGAGAATGAGCATCTGGAGGACGGATGTGACGGTCTCCACGAGGACTGCCAGTGTAACCCTGAGGATAAATTTGAGAAATATACAGAGTGCGCTCGGATCTTACTCACAATTTCTACGTCCTGCCTGCTAACAAGGATTTTTGACTGGATATGCTGTGCCTCCTTGAGTCGCTCCGCACCGGTCAGGACATCGAGGGCATGCATTCCAGCGAAATCATCTTTTCCGTGCGGTCCAGGCTGCAGGATGAGTCTGCAGATTGCGTCGAACAAATTTTGGTGGCTTAATTCCCTGTTTGGTAACACGGGATAAGGAGCACGCATATCGTTCTCCGCTCCGTTCTCCACGAACACCACCTCCCACGGGGTTAATCGGGGAAACACTTCGCGCTGAAGATCAATAATGATCCCCTTGCGTATTTCTGCCTCGACGATCCATCCATCCCTCTGGGCCTCGAGGCCAGGGATGTCGTCGAACGCGTCCCAGGATGACATCGATTTCGTGATTACGACGACGACGTTGGAACGCGTGGGGTCTACTAGGCCAGAGAGTGATAGACTTTGCATTGATTTCCCCGCGGCAGATGTGAAATGGTCAGGGTGGTTATGAGCGTCTTCGGTGATTGAATCCCATGATGCCACCAGGAGGATTACATTTGGGTATGTAGTCCGTTGTTGGAGGTCTGGAAAATACCGGGTTTTATAGATACCCATGAGACCAGAATTTAAGACCCCGTCAGCATGAACCGTATCTCCGTCCCCTGGAGTATCGTCAAAGGCGAGGCTTATTGCAACGCCCGTATCACTGCTCGTGTTTCTGACTTCGACTCGTTGAATGGCCTGACGGGAATCACTCATAAAATTTGAGAATTTCGAAGATTCAACACACCTTGGTCGTTGATCCTGAGGCACTCCGTCCAACCTCGAGAAGGTTTTGGCCGATGAGCCGATTGATTGTCGTGGATTTTCCGTGCCCGCTGTGGCCGACAAGAAGAACGACAGCTTGTCTTGCATGTCTTCCGGTTTCACGCGCGCCGTCATCGTATAGCTGCCCTGGCCCGTGTCCTACCAAACCTAGCTTGGGGAACAGCTGAAATAGGAGGTGCCCAGCCCTCTCCGGCTGTCCGTCAAAATCGTCAACCACTCGCATTCCTGAGTCCAACAGGTCGCTCCAAGTCTGTTTCAATACTTCATCCGGTGAAAGCCGAACTACAACAAGTTTCTGAAATAAACGTTGGCCCTTCAAGCCGAGGAATTCGGTGTCTGTCTTGAAAGGAAAACCAGTATATTCGCTGTGCGCGAAGAAAATTGCTGCGATGTGAACCGCCCTCCCACTATAAGGGGCGTAAGCCATCGACGATCGTCTATAAAAGTGAGCCATACACTTTACCCGTTCCCAGCTGGATGCCAGACTCGATTTGCGTAATCGTGGAGTATTTACTCGCTGAAAAGTATCTCTCGACGACGTGAATCCCTGCTTTGGTCGGTTTTCCCTGTGCAATTTGCTTCGCGGCCCTGGCCAGCTACAGCATTCGGTTAGATATGAGCTACAATTACAAATTAAATGGCCGTGCAGTCTCGCCCGCCCGCTGTAGACCAAGTATACTAAGGAAAAAATAATGAGTTGTAATTCCCCGACCGAATGAAGCAGGCTCGCACATTTAAAAAATCGCAGGTTCATTTGACATCCTGGCGAAACCTATGAGATCGGTCCCTTCGCGGAAAAATGGCCTGGGCTTCGGCAGAGTAAATGTAAGTAAATTTAGTATCATCCTGCTTTTCGAGGCGGGTTTATAACCTGGCACTCACAGGCAACGTGGGCACTCCCATGGTGAAGAGCGAAGACACCATCGATACACGCATTCTCCAATGGCTCCGTGCATTCCTAATTTAACCACTCACCTCGTGGTCTGGACACGTTGATAAGAAACACAAGCAGCGTTCTCGCCGGTTGTCAGTACCACAGATTGCACTCTAGCGCTTAAACCGCACTCACTGGTCGCAGCGACAAGGATCGTGTCTCTCGATGGCAAGACTCCGGAGATGGTCGGCATATGTCACCGAGCATCCTACTCGTAATTTTTACTCATATTGCAACACCATGTCGTGATAACCCGTCCGAGTCATCAGTGCGACTTTGTTCTGACCGTTTGAAGCCTAATGGAAAGATATTCTTGAATACCCGGGCTACGACAGTCATGGACCGCATGTTGTGGGGTTAGTAGGTAAGTAGGATTACACGACACGGACCGAATCACAAGCGCCGGTTTCCGGGACTTATCCTGATGTACAGTTTTGTGTCGGCCGAGGCACGAGTTGGTACTGATCTAGAGCCTGTCAGAGGAGACTAAAATTGGACCGGTTTCCTCGAGGAGAAGCGGAAATCGACATCTAAATCAATGCTCAGAGGAAACCGTCAGTCAATATGCTCTGTCGAAACCGATCCGCAAAACCTGTAGGTGGAGTTGTGGCCCGCGGGCCGAGGATCACTTTCAAATGATTGGTCATCAAACCAACGTTCCTACCTACCACCGCATGCAGATCACGAAATGCCGGATCTCAGCCCTGAAGTTTGAATACCACGTTGAATGTGGCCCGAACGCGACTTATATACATACACCGAAGTATGCTTGCCTTCAAAGCAGCCATCCACTGTACAGCATGTCCGGCGACCAGCAGATAATCATGTAAATCTCCGCGATATCTGTCCGCATCATGGCTCATCTGTTATCTCAGCATGCTCGGTGCACAAAGAACAGGCAAGGCGGTATACCCCAGTTTCCTCCGTTGTATCATGCTCCCGCTGCTGACTTGGCTTGAACAGATTGAGAAGGCAGCAAAAATGAGCAATAGCTCGAAGCGGCTGACATTCATTGACTTCTACTTTCCAAAGCGATTTCTATTTTTCCATCTATCACGCCGAGAGCCAACTGTTCAGCAAATGGACGACTACGTTAACAAACAGCTGCAGAAGAAGAAGAAGAAGTAAGATTTGTTCTGTGTAGAAACGGCCATCTGCTAACTTGGGTTACAGTGGAACGGTTGGGCAAGTTGCGGCAATTATTTTCGCACACAGCAATAAGCGCGGCGAATACACGGGTTTTCCGTTCAATCTCGACACCGAGTTTCTCGGATTGAAGGGCCAGGCCTTGTTTCGCAAACTTGTTGTCGTCCCGTCATCACCAAGCGAAATTCTGCAGCGGAACTGGAGTAACCTGCGCAATGCAGGCATGCGGGTGGTTGAGTTTAAAGGCCGGTCCGATTCGGCCGTGCAGCTTGTGGAAGAGCTATTAGGGGAGCGAGTTCATAGTCCCGGACCGCAGACGACAGGGAACAGCAATCCTCCCGCGCCATACAAATCCCGAAGAAGCGAAATTGGATCTAAGGTTCAAGCGACAGAGGTGGTCGCTGGAAGGCACCCAACTCAAGCCATCGTTCTTCTCTTGGGTCACACCGGACAAGGGAAATCGAAAACGATCAATCGACTCCTTGGTCAAAACCTGCTTGAGGTGGGAAGAGGAACTTTGGGGTCAACGACTAAGGTGAGCGGGATCAAATTTTGGTTTCCTTTGGAAAGTGTTCAAGGACATTGTAGGTCATCCGACGCGTCCAGATACATCCTGACGGCAGGGATATTGCCCAACCCCCTCATTAGCCTTTGACGATACCCCTGGTTTCGAAGATACGACATACGATGACCGAGATATCAATGCGTCCCTGATGCGCAAATACAGAGAACGTTACTTTCACGGTAATAACCGGATCTACCCTAACATCATCCTGCTCGTCGTATCTTGGGCCACAATTACACCCGATGCTGATAATGATCCTGACCATTTCACGTCGGCGGCCGGAAAAACCATGCAATCTCTTTCGTCTTCTGGCTTGGTCGATTCCGATCGGTCCAATGTTATCGTGGTGGTGACCAAATCCTTGTCTTCGTGGAAGCAGTACAACAGCTTCTCCAAGGCTGATGCTAAAGACAAGGACCGCCAATGGAACATCGATGCCGATAGGCGCAGGACCATCATTACGAACATCCAGCGCAAAGTGTTCCCTCGATTGCCACCATGGCAAATAACCTTCATCGAGAACGGAGGCGGCAGTGACATGCGCGCGACCTATCCAATATTACCGAACCGCGAATTCAGCCACCAGAATTTACTGAACGCAATTCGCAAACTTATCGAACACCCCGGTCCACTTGGAACTCGCGATGTTGCTGGGATTCACGCACTCGATATTCTGAGTGAAGCGAAGCCGCTGGATCCAGCCTACGACCTCAAGGCAGAGATCCTTCTAAGCCGGAAGGACGTAGTGGGTGTGAGCAATGCTCCCCAAGTTCCTTTTGCCAATTTTAATATGAGTTATCCAGCCCCCCGTCGCTTCGGCGGACACACAGCGCAGAATACAGGAACTTAGCAATTTATATCTGGGGGTGACACTTAATCCCATCTCGGGAACGTTCGGGCGCAAAAGCATCCTAAAGCTGGATTCATCGACGATTCTAACTAGGGATGGACCTGCTTCCCAAACGACCGCGTTCGTTCGAGAGGAGCAGAAAACCATAACCGACCGCTTGGGGATTGACTTCGATGCGCCGAATCTGGCCAGTTTGAGCACGTATCCTACCACTTCCTCCGCCAACCATCTCTTTTCGACCAGCCATGCGCACCTGTATGCAGCTCAATATGTGAAAGTGGTAAAGGCTATTCCCTCGCCTTTACAACTATCACAGGAGATGCTCAACATCATATCTCGCTTGCCACCGTGGTCGGAGGCATCCAAACCTCGATACATCCAATTTTTCTCGAATCATGGGACTCACGTCGTCTCCGCCGTTGCCCTGGGCGGCACGCTGCGCGTGACGCTACCAGATGTTTCGGAGGTTATAAATCAGCGGCCTGCGAAGGGGCGGATTACGGTGCCGAAAAATAAAGCTAAGGGTCCACAGAGCACACCGGATATTTCGATTGTTCGGGAGGGGGGAGGTTCTGCCGCTGCCGAGCTCGTGGGCCTACTCCAAAACCATTTCAAACAACTACCATCTCGTTCGAATCCGTTGGATTGGCCTAGCGATGAACTTCGCATCCAATGGACCAAAGTATTGGATCGTGAACCTACCTTCTGTCCAGACAGCCCTTGCACACAATACAAGTGGCTGTATACGCTCGATGGACTTACCAGCGAGCAACGGGAAGATTTGCGGCAAGCCGCTCATTTTTTTCTCGGTTCTCGGTGTAACTCCCCTGATCTTTCTGCCAAGGCGCCTTACTGCGCTCAAAGGAAGAATCGCTCTCGACGATTTGGGGCCAAAAATCTGTCAATCCCTCGGCGGCAACTCGTTTTTTGACGAATTAACTCTCGCACGGCACACTTCCCGCAGCATTCATCCGCTGTTTGTACATTGTTTCTCACGTCAAAAGGAAAGACCTTAGCTTAGGAAGTTAAGGTCTTACCCTTCCAAGACCAACGCTCGTTACTATTTTCTTTCCGTGATTCCCACACGGTCCTTCAAGGTCTCTTATACTCTTTCCTCGGTAGCCTCTACATTGTGGAGTCGCTCCACATACACGCTCCTTCCACCCGTCCATTATTGTCTGTCTCCTCTGGCCTTCTACTAGCAGAACGGCTTCACATACACGCTCCTTCCACGTGGCTGTTGTTATCTTTCCCTGCTAGCCTCTACATTGTGGACTCCTTGAACCTTTTCGCTCGAAAGTGTGTGCAGATACTGTGTCATTGTAGACGGTGTTGAACATGATTGACAGTTCCCAGCAGCAATTGAAGCAGTCATCGACGGCACATCATGTTCAGGGTACTGTACTATTTCGACCACTTGTTCAGGTGACGGTGACACCTCAGTTTTTTTGATGTGTGCAAAAATCGCCGTTAATCAAAAGAAAATATATCGGCCATCCCGGACATCGAAAAATTCGAAATTTGTGAACAATTGGTCGAAATAGTACAGTAAGTCAAGTCGGGGCTTTCGCGCGTGTGTGGCCAACGTTCGACGGCAAGTATGGCACCGACGCATGCCCGTTCCGTCCGTCACTGCACAGCTGCGGCACGAATTTCATTGCGACGGCCCGTTGAAATCCAGCGTGGAATAGTTGGTATTTTCTTGCGGCATGATGACTTAAGTAATCTCCCTGCAGTATGGCTCAAATATCATCCATTTTTTGCACGCTGTACTCTTCAAGTTTGACCACTTCCTATGGCCAAGTTGTCGACTTGCGGTTATTCAAATTCGTTATGCCAGGATTACCGGCTCTGATGATGGCGTGTGATGCTGCACCATTTTGCGTTTACAGCTAATGTCGGAACCGAAGGCGCGACCAAAAAATTCCCAATTTGGACAACTTTTGGATTCCGCGACCGATTCCCTCATTTCTCACTCATTTCGCATCGGATTACCTTGGTATGAGGCTCATTCTTTCAGAATAATTCAAGCGCAATTAGTGATAGAATCAGATTTTCGAAATATCCTTTTTTTCTGTCAGTTGACCGGGGGGTCCTGGTTTGAGCTCAACGCGTTCTAGCACAACGAGTTCTTATCCAATCTGGCTCAAGTGTTTGGAGGGAGAACTATAGGACATTTCTGAGGGGGTGATAGAGTCAGATTTTCGAAATACTATTTTTTTCCGTCAGTTGACAGGGGGGTCATGGTTTGAGCTCAACACGTTCTAGCACAGCAAGTTCTTATCTAATCCGGCTTAAAATTTGGGAGGAATAACTATAGTACATTTATGAGATGGTGATAGAATCAGAATTGTAAAATTTATCTACAGAAACTCGCTATGGCATTGGGAGTGATCTGCAGTCAAAATTGTTCAAAACTATATATATTCGTCATTTCTGAGCCAAATGGATCACCAAAATCGGTTACAGTGACATCTCAGACCAAGTAGTCCACCATATGGCTCTCTTAACGCGCTGTCAGCACACGCCGATCTCGCGTTACCAGCCCACCTTCTCAGCTGTGCACGCCCCGATAAGCTCCACGAGGCACGCGTGCGGGGATGAGGAGCACCATGAAGGGTGTGGTCTGCCCCCGAGTACGTGTAGCGCGCCGGCAAGGCAGAGGAAGAGGTGGAGGAGGGACACGTAGAGGAGGAACACGTATTGCGACGTCCGGGAGTTCTGGGCGCCGACGCATACGGCGAAACCCCACAAAACGAAGATATGCGGGGACCCACACGGCTGTGCAGCTTAAGCTGCCGCGACAGTTTGGCGGCGAGGCAGGCGAGCGGCACTTCTAGGCGGAAGGGAGAGAAACGCACGAGCTCGGGTCACGTCGTCGAGCAGACACCGAGGTCGACGAGCAGCATGGCGTAGAGACGGACGTCCGTGTGGAAGACGTTCGCGTGTAGTTTTGGGGGGACGCGGGTCTACCACAAAGGAATTCTTGAGTTATGAAGGAGGAGAAAAATATGCACACACCTGCCTCGGGGTCAAAAAATTGCCCGGGACGACCTCCTTGAACGTATTGAAGCGGCGCTGGAAGCGGTTGCGCTTCATGAGGCACTCAAAGTGCTCCGGCATCAGCTGCGCAGTAGCGTGCAAATCGAGCCACGGATGCAACACAGGCAGCGCGTCGAGAATGATATGCATCTGGTGCAGACACTCCATCAGCAGGTCAAGATCGCCGTTCTTGCGCTAGCGCTGCTCGAGCGACGGGATGGTCACGTCCGCCATCGCGTTCGCAACGCTCCAGCGCACGTCGGGGAGGTTTTCCCCGCTCAGCACGTCCAGCACGCGGTGTGAGCTCCGCCTCCATCGCGCTTTTCGCCTCCCCCTCCAACTCCCCGCACAGCACCGCGTGCAGCCTTGCGATTGTTTCCCGTATTTTCGCCGCGTTTCTGCGCTCTTGTTTTGCATCCGTGCGGACGAGGTCGAGCGCCGCGTCGTGCGCGGGAAGCACCCCCGCTGGGAGCGGGCTTCCACCTCCGTGGGCTCTCCAGCGAGAGGGGCCGGGCCATGCTGCGCCGATTCCTACGCGTCTGCAGTTGGCCCTTCTCAGCGAACTCGGCGCGCAGCCAGAGCGGGAGGCAGCCGCATCGACGAAGTGACTGGGCGTGGTGGAGGAGGTGGAAGCCGCGACGGAAACGCGGGAGACGGAAGCGGGCGGGTTTGGCGAAGCCTTTGGAGAGGAAGCCGCGACGGCGGGCGGCACATAAGATATAAGTGGGGACCTGTGTGACGCCGCCGATGAAGACGAAGTGGCAGTCGAAGGTGGAGGAGATCCGGATGTCCACGATGAGTGAGCGCTCGTGAGCTCCTAAACAAATCCGCCCCAAACCAGCTCAGCGCCGTAGGACGGCGGCGAGGCGCGCAGTGGGGATGTGCTTGTCTACAGAAAGAAACACGTAAATACAAGTGGAGATGAGAGAGAGAGAGAGAGACGCACGAGCTGAGGAGACACGGTGACTACGTCCGCATAGCACGTCGAGCAACGTGCGAGGCGTGGGCTGGGAGAGGTATGATATTGCGGTCTTGCACTGGGTACAGAGGACGATGACAAGTGCGTCGGGCCCGGCGTTCATAACCGGGCTGGAATTCTCCGCGAGTTGCGCAGCAGACGACGGGAGACTCGCGCACAGGCAGGGGAGGCTGAGTGTACGCACGGCCTGCTAGAACGCGTGCTTGATGCGGGCGAACGTGAGGGGCCACGAGAGCGGGGCTCGTCCCCCAATAAATACGCTCTAGCGACGTCCATATACATGGCGCCATACAGTGCGGGGAGAGGCGTGGGTGTGTGGCGAGGCGCGTGCGAATGTGGTGTGCTGCTGCATGCGAACATTTAGATTAGAGGAGAGGATGGAAAGATGAAGCGAGAAGGAAAGAACGCACGAGCTCAGGACACGCAGCGACTGCGTCCGAGTACGTCTAGCAGCGCAAACGGGCCGCGCTGAGAGAGGTACGTCCTTGCGCTCTTGCGAATGCCCAAGGCGCGGACGACGACGGCAGGCCCATCAGATGCCGCGTTCATAACAAAATTTGTACTGCTCGCAGCTCAGGCACTCCTTCTCCGCGTCGCTCGGATACAAATAGAGCGGCTCTCGGCGCAGAGGAAGGTACGCCCTAGAGGGAGAGCCGAGCTTGTCCCCGAATGAATCCGCTCTACCTCACGGCGCGTGGCGTGCTCATGTGGCCGGCGGCAATGCGCGCGAGGGCGGGGCCGGAGGACAGATGTTTGTGCAGCATTCATAGAAACGAGTGCGCCGGCGAAGGCGTCGTGCAAAGTGCACACGGCTGGGAAATATTTCACCGCACTGAGATCTGGAAATGTCGGGGACAGTCATCGAGCAGCTTTAATTGTAGGGCCAGTGATTCACCACTGAGGATCCTGGATGTCGAGTCCATAGAGCACCAAAAGAGGCGGCACCAATGATCGCCGGAACCTTCAGGCTCAAGCATCGTCAAATCGCGCTTCCTCCGAATTAACCACATCCAGGTCTTTGCGATTTCCTGCCAAACGTGCTCTCAACATCACTTCTTTTTGTATCAATCTTTCAAACTCCCTCTGGCTCGACAGTTCTCTGGAGTCTGTACTTGCCAGTTCCCTCGAAGAGTTTCTTGTGCCGCGCCGTCTCGTCCTCTCGTCCTCCGAGTCGTCCTACTTTCTGCCTTTTTCTCCCAGTTGTATATAAAATCCTCTCTACAATTGCCTTGAGAAGCTGTGGTATTCTCAGGCTGGAAGATTTTCAGCTGTTTACAATTCTCTGAGCTCGTTCTTTGAATGGCTGTACTTAGCGCTATTAGTCGAAAATAAGCGTGCGACGCCACCGCTGTAGAACACCGCAATACAGCTCTTCGCTCGTTCCCCATCCCAACTCTCGCTCCTTCACTCCTCCATGCCTCTCTTTGAGTCTGCATCTCAGTTCCAAATCAATGGCGGGACTTTTGTCGACACTCCTGGGGGCGTAGTTTTTCATACTACCCAGCGGTCAGACAGCGATCCCCTCGATGCACTTGAATTTGGATTGACAGAAAGACTGGGTCGACAGTTGTTGGGGGTGGAGAAGGATGGAAGGCGGGGCGGAGCTGCGTGGATGTTACTCTACGGTATGCTCCCAGTTCGTTGAAATTGTCTCGCTCCTGATAAGGCCGAGGATATTTCTCGTCGGCCACAGATTCCGAGTTCGTCACAAAACTCGTCTCTCCCACTCGCTGATGTCGAGTCCTGGTCCACCTCCGCTGTATCTGTTCCGGAACCTCCCCTATTTTCGTTCTCGCAACCGCGAAACGAATTCGAGTCCCAATCCTTCTTCAAGCCTGCCAGCACCACTGCCCTGGAAATTTACGCGTCAAGTTTCCAAGATCCAAGCGGTGAATATTACAAACTGTTTCGTGGCTCCGTCGACGGCACGGCGCTTGAATATCTCTCAAGCAATTTCGCAGTGATTTCGAGTGCCGCCGAAGAATACAGCCAAAGCTTCCCCAATGATAATCAACCTACATTCGCGCCGAGGTCTTCCGCGCTTGTTCTAAATCCCGTCTCGTCTACACACACACGTTTCCAGAAGAAACACGACTCCGCACATCTTTTCATCGTCCAGTGGACGCATCCACATCACCCGGCGAACGCCTTGATGTTTACCCCGCTGCTAGTACTGATTCTACGGCCGAGCTCAACCTCCTCCCAAGGCCACTTAGTGAACAGGCTGCCAATCCGTTCACGGGTGACACTAGAAGCGATCTGTCTGGTGTTGCTGCGATTATTCATACACCTTAAAATGGCCTGCCACAGGAGCCGAAAACCAGCATCAACGGGGGGACATTCATTGGCAGGAATCTAATTCAGAGTCATACTCAACGTCAGGGCGAATCTGGTGAGTTTCACGCAGTTCTACTTATGATCTTGCTAATCATCCCGCAAGGCTTACATATCTAACATCCGCAATCCGGCAGTTCGGGCTTCGCACGCTACAGCCGAAATAGACCATTGGATTTTATTTTAACCTGGTCACGGTGCAAAAAAATCATTCCCGCCGGCTAGTATCCCTGTACAGTAAACGCGGAAAGTTTCTCTCGAGCCCAAGTTTCCTTTATCATATCTGAGGCTCTCTCCGCGATAGTATACGCACTCGACTGAACATGCGCTGCGACGATGTATGGCTGTTTGTTCATCGCAAATCAGTTAATAGTTCAATACTTTTAAACGGCCCGACTCACCGCGACTGACAAATCAACGACTCTGAGCCCACTCAGTCCCTTGACCCGCAGGTCAGGATCCACAACGCCCCACGCTGCCCCCTTCGGGGACATTTTAGCCGTGCCACAAGCATGAAGTCCCGATCCCGCGCTTTTGCGAATGTAATCATCTAGCTCAGCGTCAGTGGCTGTAGCGTTCACGCCGACGGGAGAAATTATATAGTCTCGCCACGCAGGTGCAGCAGCGAAACGGAATGCACTCTTCACTGATTCCCGCATGATGAAGAGATCAATCTCAGAGTCAAGAAGATTGGGGTCGATGAATGGATCCGAGAGAGGATGGCTGCTGTTGACTGTGACTGAGCCGCCTAGGAAAAGGGAAGTGGATTCAGACGTCAAGTTTTTTGAACCCAGGCGTTGGTCACATACGAGAAGTGGGGGAAACACCACCGGTGATTATGCTAAGAAAGTGCCCGGTCGGAGGGGGCGCACGGAGAATCCCATTCAGAAAGAGAAGTTCGTAATGCGCTGTATTTGGGCCTGCGGCAGGATCGGGAAAACGCTCAAAGATAGAAGAGTTATCGGGAATGCGCAGCCATCCCAACTGGCTCCCTGGGGCATTGACGAGAGGACCTGTCCGCGTGGTTTCCCATTGGACGAATTGCTCAGCAGCCAACGTCGCGTTACGTGAGGCCGTTTCGTAGGTGTCCTTTGAGTTTACCAAGAAAGACAAGAAGACGAAAGTATGATCGCTTAAATTTTGCCCGACCGAAGGAAGGTTGTGGACCGGCTTGATTCCGACAGAAGTCAGCGTCGTAAAGTTGCCGATGCCAGAGTGCATCAAGATGTTTGGTGTACCGATGGTCCCTGCGGAGAGAATTACTTCCTTCCTTGCTGTAAACGTTAAAATTTCTCCTACATGAACGTCGCCGTCAAAAACAGAATCCGGGACGAAGGAATCACTCGCACCATCGACATCCTGGACGAATTCAACCGTGCGAAATGACATGGAAGTCGTGTGTAAAACACGAGTGACTCGCGCATGTAGTAGAACATGCAAATTGGGACGCGCAATGAATTCCGGGGCAAGATAGGAAGTCGCTGAGCTGCTTCTCGATCCATTCTTTACCGTTAGTTGCTTCCAACCTATCAAAAGTTAGTATACGACGATCGAGTCTACGTTTGCGTACCAATTCCAAGCGGATAGCCAGAATTCATGTCGACGTTAAACGGATACTCCGCAAGTTGAGTGGTGGTCTCGATGACCCGAGAGTCTATCGGAGTTGGAAAACCAGGAAGAGAGACTGTGTTGATGCCGTCGAAACCATGAACGGCGGGGTCGAACCGTCCAGTTGTATTACAATAATCCAACGATGGACTGAAACGTTCGTTCTATATCTTGTCCGTGAATTTTTTTGCAGAGAGAACTAAATAGAGTACATACCTTTTTCATGTATGGAAGGAGTTGATCCCAGGACCAGCCATCGTCTCCCGTCACCTTTGCCCATCGGTCATAATCTTCTTTCGACCCTCGTGTGTAGGTCAGGAGATCTGAGGATCGTTGTCTTTGGAACAGACTTCACAATGAAAAAACCTACTGATGGACGAGCTCCCTCCCAAGACAAATCCTCGTGAATACGGGATTGAACGGCCATTCAGAGCAGCCTGGGGGGTTGTCGAAGAATTCCAATCTACGGCAGTATTCGGCGCCGCCCGAGGGGCGTAGAAAGGAACCGTGATGTTCAGAACGTTGGCATTTCTATTTTCGAAACCTGAATCAGAGGCTATTATCATATATTGGGACACGAAGTCTTACGACCCGCCTGCTTCGAGCAGTAGCACCGAATGGTTTGGGTTCTCGGAAAGACGATTGGCAACTGTATTCCCTGCCGTACCTCCTGGTGAAAGTTAACTTTGAACTCTATAAAAGACCGGTAAAAAATCTTACCGCCTACGACAATGAAATCGTACTGCAAATTCAACTTGTGCAAATCTTTGACATTTTCGTACATGGCGCAGGAGCAAAGCGTCGTTCCAAGGGCGAGGATCCCAAGAGCGCTGCTGATCCGGGTCATGGTGAGCTGGCCTGAGCAGGAGCATTGCAGCTAGCCACTTTTATACATGAAGCTCCTTGCTCGGCTGGATCCCTTTCGCCTCTATGCTGGAAGGTGGTTACGAGAGTTGACTTGCTGGCATCGCGATAACAGCGGGCTTGGCTATTTACATTCGGTTCGAAGGAGTTAGGCTAATAGGTAGCCCCAAAACAGTCTTCCTAGAAGCACTTTAAATGAAGGTAGAATCTGTGATGGCCGTGTCTTCGCCTGGCTCCAATTCGATAACTCCTGGAGGACGAAGAGACGAGGAATGAGCATCCATGGTGGCGGAGGTATGATAAAGAATGTAACGGCGCTGGTTTCCCCATTCATACTGACTGACAGCTTGTATTCTTCCTAACGGCTCGTATTGTTCATTTACTTACGGGGTTCATATGTTTGGGGATACTAGGATATATATGCGGCAGCTCGCAGCTTACTCTCCTTGTCTTCGCAACGCCAGTAACACTTTCCGTCGTTGCTCACGTCTCAATCCTATCCCTGTTTCTCGTCCTCTGAGGCGTGGGTGACATGCCCCGTTACAAAGAATACCGTGTGCGCTATTGAATCGATTGTTATAACTCAGGTCCGGATCTGGGTTCCTTTGAGCTTATGCGTCACTGTTCAGTTCACTCCAGTGTTGAATCAATAGTTATACTCGACTCAGACTCGAAAAAAGAGACGTTGCGGTAGCCATCAGATCAAACTGGTGGCTTTCACCACGGACAAATGCGAGGGCAGCTTCTTCTCACCTAGCCAATATTTCATGGACTCCCTCAGAGCTACAAATAGTAGTTGCCTTGGTCCGACAGAATTGCCTACTGTCCAGAAAACTCAGCCACCAGTTTGATCTGATGGCTACCGCAACGTCTCTAATTACCACGGAAACTGCGAGGATAAGTAAAAGGCGTGAGTGCTATGCCTTGGGGTTCGATCTAGCGTTCGCCATTATTAACAATGTTCTCTGTATCTGCTATCGAAGTCTATTCTCGTTTTGAACCACATTATTTCAATATTTACTAGCAGTAACCCGTGCTTCGCTACGGCGGGAGCGGCGCTAAATTGAGGAACACTTACTATTGGGAAGGTAACCAGTTGACGAAGGAAAAGCGTGTTGAACTGGTTTCTGCATCACACCGATTTTATTTTGAAGACGCCGCTCGTCGCCAACCTTCGGTCGACTCCTCGCGGCCTTGTGGACAGGTACTATATTTGGCTTCTCGATTACTTGCGCCGAGATTTTCAGTCTTGAACCTATGTTCTCCATTCACTAACTGGTCGGAAGCATTCAGCGTTTACCCTTTCAAGGTTGAACATGGACTACTCCCATCGGGCATCTCGGGGATGTTCGATGATTTGCACAAAGGTTGAATCCATGTTTGATGTTTATTGGTTTGCTTGGAAAATCTATTCCGATTCCAGCTAAGGGCAAAACGATAGACATGTTTATTTTTTCGAGCAAAGTTCGGCTAATTTCGGCAGAGTTCGGCAAGCGGCTGCGATTGCAACGCGCTGTCAGTGCTATTGGGGCGCTGTGCTGATTTCGCCCCTCACTCTCGCCGTCTTTCCAAAAAATAAGCTTTATGACAATGACACCAATGTGCTCACCACTGCGTGTTATGGAGACTGAGGACCATAAAAGACCAGAGACTCTCAACAGCCTCACAACCACGTACCACCTACAATACGGCTTCTCCCTATTACCCACCATCGAGTCGAGGTGAAAGGCAAATATTGGAGTGGAGTGCTATTGACATTGGGGTTTTTATGGTGACAATTGGTAGAGAGTTCCACAGCTGCTTGCCGAACTCTGCCGAAATTAGCCGAACTCTGCTCAAAAAACGAAACATGTCTATCATTCTGCCTTTAGCTGTCACGCACCTTTCTAATCCATTATCCACCTGCGCTCCGACCAGTTGCAAGTTAGGTTACCTAAAATCTCAGCATTTATAAATAGAAGCCCACCAGTCGGGTGAAGCGACTGGCAAGAAATCATCATCTCACCGGATTTTGGTAGAACCGTGCAATTGACATCATCCAGTGCTCCAACCATCCGGCTATCTGATGTTTGTCTTGTCTTGTCTGGCACACATATGTCGACGTATATAGATGCCCTTATGTGCTAAATCTGCCTTTGTCTCCTCTTTCAACCCGTCTTACATCCACTGGTCACTTATCTACTGAACAAAGAATTTGTCTCGATATTGCAGTGAAGCCGAATTCGACATCACAGCAAGTTGTGGAGCAATGCGTCATTCGAACTATTGAACCGGTTTGACTCGAGACAAACAGTGTTCAATTGTAATATAGATGCACAGAACAAATAGGTAGGTACTCGTAGGCATTGTCAACAAGTCAGAGAGTTAATATTGTGTTACAGCGCTTTGCTTATCCTATCCTATACTTGAAAACACTACGGTCGCACTGCCACTGATAAGTCGCCTGATAAAGTCACGAGATGTTGTCGCGATGTTGTTGCCGGCTGTCGAGATGTTGCCGCCGGCTCTCACGCCCATGATCTCGAAATCCACGGGGGTTTGGGGTGTAGCTCCAACAAGCTGTGGACCTGCCGGAGGTACGGAGCAAGAGCAGTGAGCCTCCGTGCCAGAGGCAGGGTCCTAAAGCTTGTTTCCGTGAAAACGTAAAATTTTGGCATGTCATCACGTGCTGATGGCCGAACGATGCCGATATTTGACGCTCTGCAAAATAAGAATCCTTCTGCAATTAATTGTTGCTTGAGGCACTCGGGACGTGGAGGCATCATTATGCATACCCTTTTCAAAAATGAGGTGCACATACATTATGTTCAAATATTCCTGTGATGCATACAGTAGGGGACTATCAAACCCCGCCTATTTTGGATGTGTGAGAAAATGTTATGTGTAGGGTGATCAATTGGGCAGGGCAACTTGAGAAACAGTTTCTGCATGAATTAGGACCCAAATGAAGAGATTGGCACGAGCAAATTTCTTAATTCAATGAACTTTCCAAATTTGACCCCAAAATATTGAGAAAAGCTGTAAAAAATCGCTAAAATAACGTAAAAATGGCAATCGACGCCTTTCAATGAGTTGGTCATGATCCAGATGAAAGCTAATAATTCCATCGAGCCGTTCAGGCCCAAAAATGATTTGATCGGACCATTATTTGCTCCAAAAACAGCATAGACATGTCAATTCATCGGCATTCCTGCCTTTGCTGAGTGATAAACAGCACCAAAAACATTGATGAACAGTTTTGGTAAGAATCTGGATGGAAACCACTTCCAGAGGCCCCAAAGGGGTACACACAATTCTGTTCAACCGGCCCAAAATATTGAGAAAAACAACGGCTCGTAGGAAAAACTTCAGAGGTATGTTTTTAGGCTTCTTTTGACAAGCCGGATCTGAATCTGGCCTCAGATTTTCTCAAAAAAGAGTCGTTCTTACGCTATAAGATAGGCGGGATTTGATTGTCCCCTACTGTAGGGCAAAGTAAGCAGCTTCTAGCTGGTGTTATGCAGCCAGATAGCAATCGGTGTGTCAATCCTAGCAATTGGGCATAGCCTCCTGTTAAATCCCAAGTTCCAGGTTGGGCCCTCTGCCTAGTAGTCGGACCAGTCCAGACTTCAGAATCTTGAACAACTGAGGCTGACAGGTCAGACAGGGTGGGCCTTGAGCTGAAAAGGGAGCAAATGATATGACAGTCATCTGTGTCTCTGAAAGAAACAGTGCTGAGCAGAGTTTCAAGGATTCTGTTCTGGTAAGATGAAAGTTAGGCTGCTTGGAGGCCGGCGTTGTTTGGCATTGCTCGGCGATCAACACGTGATGGCACACCAAATTTTTACGTTTTCACGGAAATAAGCAAAGCACTGTAATGTGGCAGGTGAATGGAGTCCTCGCGACGAAGCTCGCACACAGATATGGCGACCAGGGTGTCGTCTCAACATCCGTAAACCCAGGTAAATCTTTACTAGCTATAGATGTATCTTATGCCGACATTATTTGGCAGGTAATCTCAAGGCGGACATAGCTCACAACTCCACCGGCTCATTAACACTACTCGCGGTGCGTGCAGCTGCACTTTTTTCACTAGCTACTCAATCAGAAAATTGCATTCGGTCTGTGTAGAAATTGATCCTCATACTTACACCCCGTAGAATGGGGTGCAATCACACAGCTGAGGCAGCGTACCTGAATGGCAAGATATACCCGCTACAGAGAGAAGGTCAAGATTTGCACTTCATTCAACAGTATATTGTGCCGCGGGGGAGGGTAGCCAAGCATCGACATGATGCGGAGGATCCGAATGAAGGGATGAAGCTATGGAATTGGCTTGAGGAGTAGGTCTCGAGGCAAGAACTGAAATAATTTGCTGTTGTATTTCAACTCGGAGTCTATCGGAGTTTCTAGACTCTGAATTTCTGACACACACTTCACCAAATGTGACCTTGCAACTTGAATACAACCTCGGAAATAAGATCTTTCCTCTTTGTGTTCTTTAAGAAAACTTAAGTTTAGATGATGCAAATATCAAATTGAACCTGTTGAGAAACTCGTGTGTTATCGGATCATTCCCAAATGCCGGCATTTTTCCTTTCCTTCTTCTGGACTTCCAACTTGTTCGCAAAATTGTCCTGCACCGACCACCTGTCCTCAGCGCAGATTCCATCCATGGGGATCCCATTATCTGTCAGGAAAATAACCCTACGGAATCTGTGGGCCGCCCTACAACCGTCACACTTGTGTGGCAGGCCGACCTGGAACGAGAACGACATGCCGGACCTCTCAGGCCAAGTTGTCATCAGTACCGGAGGAAACTCTGGCCCTGGCAAGGAAACTGTCGGAGTGAGTATGCACAATTCCCCTCGCGTTTTCGATTCACGGGTCTCGGGTCTTCGCTCGAAGAAGGCGGACACTGATGATTGATACGTCAGGCATTGCTTCAGCACAACGCGAAAGTCTGCCGAAGTCGAGAAAAAAAGCTGAGATGGCTATCGTGGAGCTTCGTGCGCTCACCAGGAAAGAAGCACTCTTCCTCGAAATGGATTTAGCGAGTCTTTCTTCAATCAAAGCGGAGAATTTTGTTAGGTTCGTGACTCGGAAGCAGCCGGTGCGGATCCTGGACTCAAGATATTGATAGCAAAGAGACGCAGCTGGACATTGTTTACAATGATGAGTATGTGGATTCTAATTTTTCTCCCTACGTAGTTTCTTAAGTTGCATAACTGGCTGAAGAGGGATCATGGTGCCGCCTATTACAGCCCTTTATGGAACTTAGGGTGTGGGCTGTTTTTTTTTTGGGGGGGTCTGTTTTCAACAATATGATTGGCATGAGCTCAAATCTCAGCCAATTTTCTTGAAAATATAACCAATCGATTTGCATGGCAAATCCGGAGGGCATCTCGGGCCGGTATTTTTGATGGCATCACCTAAGTTACTATATATGGAAATTTTGGTGTTTTCTTGCATAACCGCTGTAGCACTGGAGATATGGCCCTGGGAAACTTAGCCTTTTGTTTTGAAACACTAATGACCATTCCAGAGGGCATCTCGAAGCCAGAATTTGTTTCTAAGCCCTCCTGTGAATTAAAAGGGTATTCAAATCCATCATATAATTGAAGCACATTGTTTATGTCATGGGGGGGTCACAAACAAATTCTGGCTTTGAGATGCCCTCCAGAATGGTCATTAGTGTTTCAAAACAAAAGGCTAAGTTTCCCAGGGCCATATCTCCAGCGCTACAGCAGTTATGCATGAAAACACCGAAATTTACATATATAGTAACTTAGGTGATGCCATCAAAAATACCGGCCCGAGATTCCCTCCGGATTCGCCATGCGTATCGATTGGTTATACATATTTTCAAGAAAATCAGCTGAGATTTGAGCTCACACCAATCATATTGTTGAAAACGGACCCAACAAAAAAAAAAACAGCCCGCGCCCTAAGTTCCGCAAAGGGCTGTAACCTCGTAACATCGGACAAGTACAATATAACATTTAGAACCAAAGTAGCTGGGAAATGCTTTCCCGCTACTTATTTCTCACACTCAATTTGAATTACTCACTAGGCCACTTCTACCTGACAAAACTTCTTTTGCCCTTGCTTATCCCTGCCGCTGCTTTGCATCCAACCACCGGCCGGGTTGTCAATCTCACATCCGTGATCCACTATATCGCGATTCCCAACTACAACTCTTTCAAGGACGGGCGCGTCTGACGCAAAATGCATCCATCCGATTTGTACTCCCAAAGTAAAAGGGTGTGTTGACGATCGACCTGTCATGCATATTTAGTTAAGTATGAGCTGAAATGGTCACAGACCAATGCCGTGCTCTTGGCGGAGCTTGCGCGACGGTATGGGGACCAAGGCATCATTTCTGTGGTCGTAAATCCAGGTATATTCTTAGAAAAGCGCGCGGAGAAGAGTATACTTGATGAGCTTATCTGAATCTGTAAGGGCAACCACGAAGGCCCGAGGTACTCAGGGACTGACGTGGGGGATCCAAAGGTTAATTGACGGTAGCTAAATATACAGAGAAGCATACCTGACGTGGGGGATCCAAAGAGAAGAAACTCTGAGGATTCCCACGTCAGCCGTGGGTATAAGTAAGCTACTAGCTAAGACCATGTGACCGGAGTGATCGGCAGATGTCCTGGTGTAGAAGATTGGGTTGTCCCGGGTGAGGAACAGCGGAGAGCCGGTCGTACGTGTGTCTGCAAAGTAGCCGTAGAGGAAGTGCGATCAACCCCAGTGTTAATAAAATACTCAGCTCTCAAAATACTCTTGACTCGATACTCGGGCTCGCTTGATCCAACTCGGAGGACTCTCTTGACTCAATTTGCGCTCAGATACTCGAAGATGGTGGTGGTAAGAGGAAGAAGGGAAAAGTCCCCTCTCGATCGATTTGACAACCAATATAACTACGATCGGGATGGCTGAAACGCGTGCTCATGCGTCACCAGAGCCCAGAAGCAGCCAGACTGAGCCCAGACGTGGCCAGACCGGTCCAGACGTCAAATACAAACGAGATGGTAAGTAAGAGTCCGTGAAAATAAGGAAAGAAAAATCCGCGAGCTAATCGCACCATTTGAACAACAACCAACCGGGCAATGCGCAAAGACGGAATAGGGAGACACATTCGCCGCCTCAAATGCTGTCGTTGGGTGGCCCAGACCCTCGACTCGTCAATCCCCAGCGCACACCGAGTTGGCCGTGTTCTCTAGGTGAGACTTCGCCTTTGGAGGTACATGCACGTAGGAGGTCAGAAAAAAATAAAGTGGAGGATGGGATACGTGGAGGAAACGATGAGGAATAGATAAGATTAATTACTCGCCAGCCGAACCATTCCAACGAGGATATAACGCGGTTGCGCGTCAAGATCAAACTCGACGACGCGATCACATGATCTCTTGATGCGCGTGAGTTTCGTGCGGTGCGTGGGCATAGAAGTCGGAACGAATGACAGCAGTGTGGAACTGGATAGAGATGGAGGGGGGAATGAAACATGTGAGTAGTCTCAAGAGGAGCAGAGAGGCATAGAGGAGGTGGTCGCTAACGCCCGGGAGGGAACACAACGCTAACGCAGTGATCTGCATGAGCGATGTGCGTGCCTATTGGCACTTCCACACCGGGCTTGGTCACACGCAAGGTGCCATCGGGGATTCCCCCAGGTCACGTGCCGGTTTCCGGTACCGGTCCCGGTAGACCGGTGACCGGGAGAGCGACCGGAAGGATTGGAGGGGTCGGAAGGGCGTTGGATGGGGGTCGGGACGGGGGTTCCCCTGACAGAATCCTCTCCAGGCAATCTGAGAACAAACCTGTCTAAAGATGCTTCTGGGTTCGAGTACCTTGGCACAGTTGATTGTTCCTTCTTCAGCCCGGTCCTTCGTTGATGACGCTTTAGAAAATGCTAATGAGCTGGCCGGTAGAGTGGGGGGTGCTTGGTCAGCTGTGGGCAGGCACTTCTGCCGAAGGGGCAATGCTCAACTGCAAGGTCAGCCAAAATACCGCATAGTGTGTCATGCTGGTACTCACAAATTCTAGTATGTCGCGCCCTGGGGAACGATTCGCAGCCCGAGGGAAGACGTCAACGATCTCATAAATGGGACTGAACTGTGAACATGGTTGGAGGAACAAGTAGTGGGCCTCTGAAAGGATTGCACTAAATCTGCTCATAATATCAGGCTTGTCAGCCGAGGCCTTAAAATGGCGTCAGACGTCCACAGTTCCTGTTTTGCTATAGATCTGACAGGCTGCGGATTCTATGGCAGCGGCTATAAAGACTAATCGGTTCCTCCTTCCTGCGCTGCACCCATAACTACCATGTTTGCTGAGCACGAACCACTTCCTCCTTTGTACAATCCCGACGACTCGCTGGCAACTGAGCCTGGTTCAGAGTTGCCAACATACAGTCTCGCATCAGCTAGGCCGACGGCTGCCGTGCCGATTGTCTGTATCTCGAGACTGATGTCAAAGCTTCTCGCTGAACACCACTCTCGCGTAGGCTCCCAAAGAATATTCATACGGAATCAATAATTTCTGGGGAAAATCTTGGGCTACCCTGACATTGCTCGGTGACCCAAGGCTCAGCGGAACTATACCCACTTTTGTAGAAGGTTCGCCCATAACAGGATCCGTGAAGCTCAATCTCCAAATTTCGGACCCAATAAAATCCATCGATGTCCTTGTAAGTGGTGAACCTACTGCTTGAACAATATTTCAACTATTGAGCCTAGGTTGGGGGGACCTCGCATCTTTTGGAGATCCACCTGAACGGTTTAATTTTTTTCAGCTGCGGAAATTTCTTTGGAAAACCTCAATGGGAGATCCGCGGGCAGCCGATACTTCCAGCGGCAACGGGGAGGAAAAGCTCCGAGGGGAGTACCATTGGCCATTCTCCATCGAGATCCCGGAGCTCCCAGTTGGAGAACAATTCCGCCTACCTCACTCGTTTGCCGATTGTTTTTCGAGAGTTAGCACCGAATATTATATTGTGCTGTACATCAATCGCAGTAAACTGCGGTCCGACAACAGGTATTCAATATTCAGTGCAGCCTGTGCTTCATAAATGAACTCGAGCTTTAGATTAATAGAGAGTTTGCGGTAGCCACCGGGAGCCACCCGGTGGCTGATCGGGCATGCGGTACCGGTGGCTGTGGCTGATCTGGTGGCTGGATGTATGATGTTGCACCACTCGACCCTTGTTTCTTTACCACATCAACCAACATCCCTCTACACTATGTCGATTTTAACGCACACGAAATGGCAAAACAAGATGGTGTCCTTCCTGTATAGCTAGCTGGCAGTCAACAACCCAATAGTGACGATGATTCAGACTCTAACTACAACGAGAATGATAATGATGCTGAGGGCGACAGCGCTGAGAAGGATAGCGACATCATACATCCAGCCACCAGATCAGCCACAGCCACCGGTACCGCATGCCCGATCAGCCACCGGGTGGCTCCCGGTGGCTACCGCAAACTCTCTAATTAGCCATTTTGGTTTCTTCTCTATGCAATATCCAAGCCACTCTTCACGCTTGCGCCAGCTTGCGTACCAGAACAATACTCAACTCTCTGGGCCGTATTCTGATCCCGAAGGCTGGCATGCTCTGGACCCAGTTCAAATCCGGGGGAAAATCTTTGGAGAGCGTACTGTAAATGCAAAATGCACGGTTTTCCTTGCTAAACCGGTTTTTTTTTTTTTACATTTTTCAAACTTCCATCCGCTTATTGATTGGGTTCTCCAGCTCTGCTACACAAGAGGCACTTTCATCCCTTGTGCGATGACGATCGAAACCGAAGATTCACAAGCAGCCGACGTTCTCGTGTCTATGAAATCCTCTGCCGTTTATTTGCAATGATGTGTTCGATGTTCTTTCGGATATACGGCCACCAATATCAGTCGCTGGGGGCAGGCAACTTGGTGGCCGTCTTCAGACGCTGTGCATCTCCAGAATTCCTCCCAGCGGCACATCATGGGGGAAATCCACCTAAGGAAAGAGCTCCAGCCTTCAGCTGCGATTAAGGAGTTTCAGGTTGAGGTACAGTTTAATTGCTGTTCGCAATGTTCCTTTCTAACACTGGACATTCAACAAAATTACAGAGCCAAAACCCGGATCCGAAAAAGACCCGGATCCGAAAAAAAAAGCAATTTTGAACGGCATCCGTGCGATGGCTCAGCCGGGCTTTTCTTTGCGGAATACTTGCAAGGACTAGTAATAATCTGATGCAAAAAAAACGGACCCGTCTCAGTGTTTTGCGTCCATGAAAAATCAAACAATTACCAAAATTGGCCATATTTTGCCGGTTATGGCGCATTTGACACCAAAAACATGGTTATCTGTATCTACAACACTTTCTAGTGCGATCATTATAGGCTGGAGTAACTACTCGACACTTCTGACCATTATCGGGCGGTGTTTGAGTCCGCGAAGATCGGCTCATCGACGTCCTATCATCATTCTCCCCATCTGAGTCTGAAGAGCTGTCACCTCGTGTCCTGTGCGACCCACCCCTCCTCAGTCCAATCCCACAGGCTGGGATTGCATGAGGGAGGCACGGGGGCGTGTATCATTGACGTTTGGTGTGTTAGCTTGTGTTAGACGTCACTTCGATCTGGCATCACCAGCATCTTTCGGATCTAGGTCAAACTCGGAAATTGACCAAATAAGTTCAGGCGCTGTACAATACAGATTCTCAATCAAAAATTCTGAAAATATTTGAGGATACACTTTAGGTCATATACTGTACGCTAGCCGATTCAGAACTTTGAATTTATCTCTCACGGCCATAAAGCAGGGGGTCAACTTTTTTTTTTCGGATCCGGGTTTTGGCTCTGTATGCCGTTGCTGTTTTCCCTCCTACTGCGGTGGCCTTCAAGCCTCAAAGTACAGACCCCTTGATCGTGCAGAGCGTGGAGATCGTCACAGGCTTCCCGCAGGGGCCGCGGCCAAAGCCGGTTACTACACCGGTATACGAATCTAAGGACGCCTCAGTAGACCGCTATTACAAGTCGGTGTCTATCCGTGACCGGCGCTTGAGAACTTGGGGGCCATAAGTGCATAGTTGGCGATTTGTTTACATTTAAGCACATGTTCTAGGTCATCCAAAAACGTTTCTGAAATCTCTGGCATTAGTCAACAAAACAATTACGCCTGAACTATAAGGTTCAGGAGCAGTTTATTGTCTGCCTGGAACCCTACCTCAAGTTTCGGGTGCATTTCAGTAACTCAACATTTCAGGCGCTGGCGCAGACGGGTTTGGAACTGAATAAAACCTTCAGTTTGGGGTACTTCACGCCCGGAATTTATTCTTCCAGCAGATAATGAACCGCGCGCGCCATGATTCTCTTAACCATTGCCTTCGTTTCCGAAACGGATAAGGGCGCCAAGAAATATTATTTTTGGAGTGAAGAGGTTAATGGGTATAAACAACAGCGAAACGGAAGATCGTTTGATAGGAAAGCAAATACCAACGGCTATTCGAACATTTCTGTGGTGCAACTAGTCATCACATCCTCGTCCTGATCGTGATTCGAATAGTGCCGCGCGAGAAGGTGGCGCCGCGGGGTCGCCGGGTTTGTTCTCCGCAGCGGGGAACGTCAAGATGAGTTCCGCCAGCTTTCTTTAGCGACCCCAGTTTCGGGATGACCTGATTCCATCCAGATGGTGCCTCGTTCTGCGAGTCGATGCCCATTACGTTCTTGAAGTAGCCAGCAACAGTCTAGACGGATGCCTCTCATTGGGCGTCATCCACACCTTGCTTCACAGCACGCGAAGGGTGCGAAGTCAATTGCGAAATGGCTGGAATCAGCTTAGTCTGCGGCTCTAGGGGAAGAGGTAGGTACGTACGCTCGGCGACAAGCTGAGGCCGCGGAACGCGGCATCGACGAACGTCTCGGGCTTGACCACGTTCACGCGCACCGCCCTCCAGCGTGCTGGGAGCATCGAGGTACCCGAGGGCGACGATGATGTGCGCTGCCGAACGCGAATTGCATCTAGGGGTTAGATTAGATTAACAAAGGGTGAGAGGAGAAGGGACGGGGAGAAGAAAGAGACGCACGGAGCTCAGAATGCGTAGCGACCGAGCGCGCCCGTGACAGGGAGGTACGCGTTGTGCAGAGCCATAGCCCGGACGGTGCGCTGAAGAGATCGTGTGCGCTGCCGGTTTAATCCACTTCCCTAGCACATCCCGCTAGGCTGTGCATCGGCGTCCGCCCTCGCAGCATACGACACCGCAGCCCCCACCGCTGCTGCTCTCCCGCGCCACCCGCCCACCGTCGATGCTACGGCTGTGCCTGCAAGGCGCGCAGCAGAGAGGAAGAGGGATGTGCTGTAAAGTGCCATTCGCCGCGACACCCACGTACGCAGGGGCCCAGAGCGCGAGGTGCGGGATGCGGAACGTTTGTAGGGCAGAGAGGACGGTGGCGAGCTGGGCGAGGGTGGGGTCGGCGGAGACTCCGCCGGAGAGGGGGGAGGTGAGAGTCGTTGTGTACTGTGGCGTGCCATGTCAGTGAGAGCCTAGAGCTAAACAGGGAGGAGGAGAAGGGAGGGCACGGGAAGCGCGACGGCGGAGATGAAAGGGAGGGAAGACAATAAAGAAGTACTCACCGGCGCAGGACACGCCCTCGCAACGTCCGCGAGAGCATCAAGCAGCGCGCACGGGCCGGGCTGAGACAGGTACATACGTCCCGGCGCCTTTGCACACGGTGAGGCTGCGGACAGTACGCAGAGCGCGGGTGGATGCGACGAGTGCATCGGTGTTGTCCGAATTGGCCCCACCACGCAGCGCCAGATCCAAAGTGTAAAGCGCGTGGCACTTCGGCGTCGCTCGCGCACGGGGTAGAGAGGACGAGGTTACACACAGCCCTTGTTGGCGGGAGGCACACGCGAAGAGTGGCGAGGAGGGTGGTGGATCGTGAGTCGACACGGGAAGGAGGGGGCGGACTTGGCGCCACTGTCGGCGGGTGCGTCGAGCAGCACGCGGGGGAAGGCTGGCCTGGAGAGGTACGTCCTAGCACTTCGTGTGTTGCTCATTCACAGCGTAACAATAGGCGGCGAAGCTCGAGGATAGGACTCGAACTCTTCTAGGAGCCAGGCGCGGGGTCGGTGCTGGAAACGGTAGTGCGACTATGCATTCGCTCACAAGGAGCAGGAGTGAACCTTGGCTTGGAGTCGGCGGGACCAGAGTATAGCTGCATGTCGTTTGGTTGTAAGAGTGAGCAAAGTATACATCACGGTCAGTTTCCTCCAAAACTCTTCAAGCTCAAACGGAGAACAAGAAAATCCACATTATTTAACAATGGCCGTGTCTTTACATCTGTCTACTTGTGGACACAACAAAATCCAAAACCAATAAATACGGCACTGGCCCTGTGCCTCCTTTTTTTTCTAAAATCTTCTTCCCTTCGCGTTTCGACAGGGCGGAGTCCGAGGCTCAAACTACGCGGAGTACCGAGGGAGTTGCGACAAGGGCCCGGGTCGCGAGGTCAAGAGATCGAGGAGTGCGCGAGGTTTCACCTCGCAAAGCAGAGGCGGGATGTGCTGAGGGACATTACTTGAGTCTGAGTCGTATGCTATAAGAGGAGAGAGGGAACAGAGAGGAAAAGTGATGCGAGAGGTATGAAAGGAAGGTCGAGGTCGGTCGAGCAGCACCGTGCGATGTATGCCGGCGAGGTATGCAAGCGCGTCGTGCATGCTATGGCCTGTATCTCGCTCGGTCGTGCATGCTCGCAACGCTCTCCACACCGGTCCCAGCGCACATCCCCATCCCGTGCTGCGCCTGCCATCACAGCCTCAACTACTTTGAGAAGCTTCGCGAGATGCGCGCCCAGGTACATGTAGTGCGATGGAGAAGGGGAAGGATAGGTGGCACAATATTCGAGGCTCTCCACGCCGACGTCGCCATCGCACGAGCGAAATCAAGGCAAGCGACACGCAAAGACGGGAAAGAGTAAGAGAGTAAGATCCGCTAAATAAGTTAGCTCCGGTGTCGCGTTGCCAGCGACTGAGACATACGCTAGCGCCCACAGCGCGGGGTCCGTCGTGCGCATCTAGACAGCATACCTATCAGGTTGAGAACGAGACGGGCGCCCGAGCTGAAAAAACGCGTGCAAGAGAGACAAGGGCGTCGAGCAGCTTGAACGGGGCGAGCTGGGGAGGTACGTCCCCGTCCCTTTGCGCACGGCGAGGTTTGGTGCCGCATTGTTTAAATTTGAATTCCACGGCAGAGCCCTCGGGCCTCGCAGCAGACAAATTACCTCGCACACAGCGCGCAAAACGGGGAGGGGTGCGCGCGAAGGACATGCAGGAGTGATAGACGCAGCACAATGGTGTGGTGGAAGAGCGGGACCACCGAGATTGCAGTGGAACACGGGCATCTTCTTTCCTCCCGAGGTCGAAAGCAGGGGGAGAGATGCAGCATGCGGGCGGGTGATGTCGACGCCGGCGAGGTTCTGCTCGAGAGTCGATGGGTTCTGCAAATGTGGCGAGAGACATCTTCGTGGTGTTCGTCCTTGTAAGTACGCGTTCACTGAGAAGAAAAGTAGAGGGTGCCATTCAAAAGAAGGATAATTCAGCAGCGGAAGTGTAGGCTTGAGGATCGTGGAATATGGCAGCCACAGAAGCCACAATCGAAGGAATCAGACGAGACGAGGGAGGCGGAGGCATCCAAAGAAATTTGAAACTTCCAGAGTACACCAGATGCTGGCAGAGCGATACATCGCGTCCTCTAATTAGAGGAGAAACGCGATGGATCGGAGGTTCTCATTAGAGACCTCGCGATGCATCGCTTTAGAACCGCCCTGTTCTGGCATAAGACAGTGGGAACCCCATCACACGCGATTAGCTCGTTGTCGTTGTCGTCGTGATCCCATTAACCGCATCTGGAACACGACGATCAAAGTCCTTCGACGCTGTCCACAACGATGAGCAAAAAACCTCAATAGAGAATTTTGAAAAAATTCTGGACTATGCATTCATTAACTACCATACATGGGACAGTACCTGTCAGCTAAAAGCTGTAATGGGACGTCTCAAAAACACATTTCTTTCCGCAGCACACTGCACGCACGGCGCGGCCCCCACTGCTCCCGAGAGTGAGCAGGACGGGGGAGCATGCAGGTCCCGTCATGCGAATGCTTCCTTGCCGAGTGTACACCAGAAACACGGAGCGTTCGATATTGGGCGTGAGCGCGTATCTGGTACCGCTGCATGCGCGACCTGCGCATCGGTGCGAATACGTGCACGGCGGCGGCAGCGATGGCAAATATCGCCGTGCAGACGTCCCACCCCCGTTCAGGGCCGACTCTTACCGCTTTGTGAGCTTGCCTGCGGCGTGGGCGATATTGCTAAATTCATACCTATACCGGTGCATACACCTGCGCCTACACCCCGCAGTGGCCCACTGGCGGCGATATAGCCCGCAGCAGCGTCGGTGCGAACGTGCAAAATCACCGACTAAAATAACACGGTGAACGCACGCCAAAGTGCTTGGGCTTTGGCTGCAGAGGTGACTTGCAAATTGGTTGCCTGCACAGAGCACGATGTTTCCCGCTCCGCGGCGCTTTCCAGTTTGAGCACGACAGGGGCAGCCCCACACATAATGAAGACAATTTTAATGGCAACAGGACGAAGATGGGCCTGGGCGATGTGAATAGCTGGACCTGCAGCGAGAGTTGTCAGATTTGGGATAAAAATCCTCAAAAAGGTAAGGGAAACGCGACGCTGCTGCCATAAATGACGCACCGTAGCCCCTATCAATCGCTTCCTAGTGTCAACCCACCCTTCCTTCCATAGCGCTTGCACTCCTGCACTCAATATATTGCCGGTGGGGACTTACACTCAATCGGCTCGTGATGGTCGGAATAAGCATGCATGCATAAAGGAAAAACATGGTGGCCCAGCATGAAAAAATGTATTCTACCCAAGTTTCTGGTGATGTCAGACCGAATGTTGGCGTTCGAAAGGATATTGAGATGATATTGCATGTACCAGTATAATCCGAATAAACCAGCGTAAAGGCCGACTGAGAGACTCATTCCAGGCCCCAGATGCTGGCGAAGGAATAATAATTCTCCACCCTGGCGAGCGGGGTAAACCGGCGGAAGTTGGTCCGTTGGTACGTCGAATCGTCTGGTGAGAAGAAAGCAAGAGCGAATGTCACGCGCGTGACGAGGTGACTTACCGTTCTTGGCGGATGATGTTCAACGCCGTTTAACGCTTTGGAGCACTTGAGACGAAGTTCGCTTCGGTAAAAGATGCGTAAATTTGTCAAATAATCCATCTGTACCAAAAAATCTCGAAAACGAGGTATGTCAAAAATCATCAACACAAAGAACAGCGTCGAGCGACCCCACGAAAATATTTTATATATCAATCTCTATCGGAAAGAAGGTGAAGGAGTCGTACCGTTCCATAAAATATACAAGTTCATGCAATAATCTTGTTCAAAAAAAGAAGTTGCACAAAAGGTGCCCGTTCATAGCCATAAACTCAGTTGATGCCATAGGGTAACGCGACCGTCGTTCAGCTCGGTTCGTCAACGCTCTTCCTAAATTCACTCCACAAGGTAAATATAATCCCAGGGAAGGTATATATGATCCATATGGATGGTCACACTGACCTGAGGGCGCCCATACACCGCGAATAATTGGGATCATTGACAAGCATCAAATCCACCTAGCCGTTTATTCTGTCTGTGTTCACCCGGCTAGATTGGTGGTCCCTAAATGACACAAATCTGGGATACTGGCCCATAGTACTCTTGGGACTTGTACTTCGGGTCCTCAACGAAGGCCAAAACCCAATGAAAATATCGTAACGGCCAAAATAGAGAGCTTGTGTCCATGCGGCATGCCGCTTTTTGATTGTGCCAAAAGTGGCATGCAGCTTTTTTTCTTCTTCCTTTAAAGGCCATTATGACTGTGTAGTAGCATTGGGGTGTCGGAATTTGACTACCAGGCAGAATATGTAAAAAGCTGCATGCTGCTTTTGCACAATGCACAAAAGCGGCATGCCGCTTGGGCACAAGCTCTCTAATGAAACAATCAGCCATTAGGCCAAGATCTGTCCGATGCACGCCTTTGAGAGCTGTAAAAACAGGTATTCAGCTTCAGGTTTGCTCACAAAATATCAGAAAATATATATATCAGAACCTCAAATTTAATACTCGAAGCCCATGCCCACAGGAATCAGGTTGATGCGTTGATTCGATGGGACAATCATTGGTACACATTTAATCTCGGCCTGCAAGCCGAGTGCCCGAGGCTTTTGCCAAAACCAGTGTAAGAAGTGCCTGGCTATTGGGGTTAAAGTATAATGATGGACTATCTCATGGACGGCCCAAACTGCGGCCCGTAATGCACCCCGATGCGATTTGCAGAAATTTGGTACCCTGTTGAAATAGGCTGACGGACTACATTAACCCGAGGGTAGAATGAGCCGGGGTTATTCGGTAAGCATATATGTACTATAACCAGAGGTCACGTACGAAATTGCATGATCCCGCGGCCAATACAGGGGCCTGGGAACAACCTGGGAAGTGATGCGGAGTGAGGTGAACAATCATGTCCCAAACACATCACCAGGGCTTCCATGTTGTGCAGGGCTGACATTTAATGCGAGTATGAGAGCCACTTAAAAACGACGAACCGTAAGTAGATTTGCGTGTTGTTTGCGGGGATTTCTGATAGTTTCGGGATAAATCGGACCTCGTTGGTTCTCCGGCCCCAGATGCGGCCCAGGGGTATTCGGCCCATTGGGGCGAGCAAATAACAATAATTTCCGCATGAATGCCAAGCTAACCAAGAAGGGGAGGTGGAAACGGCGCGGTGCAAAGAAATCCCGAAAGAGCCGAAGCAAAGATGTGTGCTTATAACATGTACAAACACATCAGTGTCAAAACGTCGAATCGTACTTCACTGACGCAGTCCGGCCCGCAGAATGCGCTGGGTAAGCGCTGGGGAAATTTACCAAATTGGAAGGCGGGTGCACCGCCACCCGACCAGCGCCCCCACCGAGCATTGGCGGGGAAACGCCACTGGCTGATGAGAGAGTGCCCACATGGAAGGCATCAAAGCAGTGGGTTCCTTGGCACCTGCTATTGGCATGCCTCTAATGTGATGCATCGCGAGGTTTCTAATGAGAACCTCCGATCCATCGCGTTTTCCTTCTCACATCAGGAAAAACCTCCCGGAGAATTTTTTGCAATCTTTCGAAAAAAATTATCATAGCCAGAAATTTTTGGCAACTTCTGTAATTTTTTACAACTTTTGTGTAGACTCTGCCTAAAGTAGCAAGAATGTTTAACATTTTCTTTCACCGCATATATTTTACCGTTATTGTGTGCAAAATTTCCCATAATCCTGACCTGATCCTGACACTAATGGTAGGTTCCGAACATCTTGAACAATGCCAGCATGTGAAAATGACATGCTCGTTCACCAATCTTTAAGTTACACACCAAGTTCTCCGCGCAAACGGTGAAAGAAAGACTAGAGTGCACTTGATAGTAATTACAGTGACTTCCCGAGTGTAATTGTTCTGAGCGAGTCGCAGGCAGATCCGAGTTACCCAAGGGTTTGCCGAAGCCTGCCCTAAATCATCGCTAATCAAACGGTTGCAGCAATCAAACTAGTGATGCCACGCCTCGGCTTCCGTCGGCTAGCCGTTTACGAGCCGTTCAATTTATGGGAGAATTGTTGGTGACCCACCTGAAAGAGGTACGACTTCAGAAACTTCATCACTGCCTCTTGGCTTGGGATACTCATTTTGACACAGATGTTCCCCATTCCCCAACGGCTCGGACGGCTAAGCCGAAACTCGCCAAGCCTAGCCGAACCGTGGCAACACTAAATCAAACTCCGTCGCATCAATCAATGACTTGATTGATGGACGGTTGGTTGCCACGTCGCAAGTCTCTTGTTCTTTCCCCCCATCTCCCCTTCCCCCACCGTCGCACTCGCATTCTTGCAGTACTCCCGGCAGCGCTGGTGCTCCCCCGAACCATGGTCTTCAACAGTCTTGCACTTCCCGTCCTCAAAATATCCATCACAGCCTTGCAAATGTTTAACGGTCGCTTGCTGAACTGCTCAAGGCTCAAGGCTCCCCTCAAGGCCCTCCGAACCTCTCTTCAAGTCATACCACTCAAGCCCCAAGTCTCAAGCTCCCTCTCAAGCTCCCCGGCCTCAAGCTTACTCGCACTGGGGCTGTTTCCTCAACCTCCCATTTCCCTGGCTCTTACGGCTTCGCCGCTTTATGCACCATTGCGTCAAGCTTCCCTTCCCAGACCTTGCGCTCCAGTAGTCCGCCTTCAAACAGTCGCATTGTTGGGCACCGGTGCCAAGGTAAGTCTCGCTATGTGTCTATCATATTCAGTCTCATTTACTTTTGTTGATCTCAGGCTCCAAGTCATCCACCAAACTGCGACATTTGCGCAACCCCAAACGCGATAGCGCTCCAAAGGTACGTCCTTGTCGATCCTTCGACAACACTCACTAATGTATTGACATGTATCGATTGGAGACTATCCCATGTCTGGTGCCATGCACGGAGGATCGGTAGAGCTTAGAAGATGTCGTACTACCCCCTGTAATGTAGATACACATTGAATCCTAATTAATTTTTGGTACTCTATTTCGTATGTTAACACTCAAGAATGAGAAAGATATCCAATGGGAATGTGGCGAGAGCCCATACAACTTTCTGCAACTTTTCACAAAATTCTGTAATTTCCTCCGGGGGAAACATATTTTTGGACATTTTTGCCTAGCTTTGGAACCCGAGCTATTTTCGCGAAAAATTGGGGAAAATTGTCAAAAATATCTGCGGGGGGTTTTCCTGATGCATTAGAACGATCCGATGTATCATTTTGGTAGCATGGGCTGCAGAGTAGTCTCCCTTCTTGACGCCAATACTTGGACAAATACTGCAGGTCGTCGATCCTTCAGGAAGATCTAAGTCGAGAGGCTGAGGCGGAAGAAAGTTGGAAGAAAGTAAAGAGGAACGGAACGACATCAGTGATCGCCGGACCTTTTCAACTCAAACATCGCCAAATTCTGAATCATTATCGCACCTTCACCTCAACCTTAATTCTGCCAAAAATCACTCTCGAATCTATCAATTTTTTTTTTTTTTCCGGCCTGCAGTGACTTGAAACCAACTTGAAACCCCGCTTTTAGCTGATGCCGCCCACATCTCGGAGCCTGTAACTCAGTTTCTTGCTCGGACTCTCCAAGTCGGGCTACAACTTCAATTGGCTACGCTGCGCTTGGATGTCTCCTATTTTCCTTGACCGTATGTGCTCGTCATTTAATTTTGCGATGGCTTTTCATAAAAAGGTCTGAAATGAGTCATGGCTGACGAGGCCGGCTATCCAAGTATATCCTAGGTCAAACTTCACGGTGACTAATAAGATGTATAAGATGATACGAATTAAAGCAGCTGCCTTCTAATTCCATCCGACAACTTCCACACTCGAACCAACCATCATCAAAGTTATCTACCGACCCTGCACCGCCCGCAACATTCCGGTATCCTTGTGGCAGTTGAAGTACTTGAAAGACACTCCCTCCGCCTTCACCACATATAGCTCATGATAAAGACGAAGGTTGGCGTTTTCTCCAGCATTTCTGTAATGCGCGATCCCGGCTCGGAAAATCTCGAGATGCTCCTTGGAGGCTCTGGTCCAACGATCAATTTTCTCCGCCGAATGCCACATGCTCAAGCTGAAGGTCTTCTCCATTTCCTGACCATCATCGTCCAGAATGGTCACCGGATAATCATTGAAGTAGCAGCCGGCATCAACCCCGGAGGGAATGGCAATACTCTGCATCCCCGCTGCGAGCACCGGCTGAAGCTTCTCGAGGTAGAAAGCACGTTCTTCCCCTGCGGTATCGATCCAATCCTGGCCAGAACGGATGATCAGCATATTGTCGTTAGGCACGACTTCAAGGAGGTGACCACGGGTATCGTCTGGCAGAGGGCCGCCGGAACGAAGATGAGGTTGGCCATTCGGAAGCAGCTCGTCGTACTGGCCACGCGGGATGCGGTCGATGAAAGAACCCCAGTATTCGTGGCTGTCGGTCAATCCGCTCATGTGGTCTTCAAGCTTGGAAAGGCCCTCCGGATATTGGTGAGTGAATGTCGTCTCGAAATCCCACGGAGTGAAACGCAACGTCTTTTTGAAAACACCAACATCGCCATTCAAGTCCAGCCCTCCATGCCACCAGCCGTCTCCCATGACCTCGTTCCATTTGTCGAAGCGTTCTTCATCGGTCCAGTAGAGGCTGAAGAGGACGTTTTCGTACCCTTGGAGATCGTTGGAGCGGCCCACGTCATGGAACTGGGGACCAAACTCATTGGCGATGCCGTGTTTGAACAATTGCATCGCCTGGGAGGTGTCCACTACCGGGCGGGATTGAATACCGAGAATGACGCATGCGAAGAAGGTTACATCCTCGGGAAAGCGAGAGGAGTAGGAAGGATGCGTTGGTATCTTCTCTCCCCTGCGTGGTACCGTGCGATCCACGGTGAGATGAGGGGGGATCGCGGGCTCGAGTTTGTCCGCCATTGCAGAAGTCGGTGATAAAAAAGAGGCGATCAAGGCAAAACTTCTAAGTGAGAATTATCGAGGATGATCTTGGGCAACCCGCAAGATTATATCGGAACTAGACAATCTCTCTGAGTGTATACTCTCAAATGCACCAATATGGAACAAGTGTATATTACCTAGATAATCTCTGTAAGTGTATACTAGGTAAATATTAGCAAGTGGTATCTATGAGTGAGCGAGCGAACGTACCTCTCAAATGCACCAATATGGAACAAGTGAGAGATGCGACACGCCACGTCACAGTACATAAGGTCTGTGACAGGTGAAATAGAACCAGCTCATCTTAAGTTCTGAGCGATTTTACTTTAAACTTAAGTGTGCGCTGAACTTAAGTTCCGCCGACATGTGCGCCGCGCCTGTGTGGTGCGCATATGTACGTGCTCTCTCACTGACCCGCCACTTAAGTCCCACGCTTAACTTAAGTTCTGCGCCACGACTTAAGTTTCACCCAGTGTTGAGTAGATGAATGCCATTTTGGGAAGTTCCTCCGGTATTCGGCTCCCGACCACAACCGTTTACGCAGGGACCCGGGAGACCTCTGGAGGGCCAAATCGTTCAGAAAACTCCCATCTAATTCATGTAAGTAATAAACAAATTGTTTTGGAGCTATACTTGTGGTCCCTGGTGAACTTGGTGGACGAAAATGGGTGATTTGCTTGGTGGCATCAACACGAACAAATGGACATTTGATCCCCGCCACCTACCAGTTACCACTCTCTCGCCAACACTCCACGCCATGTCCCACGGACGGAATTCACCGCTTGGATCGGCAGATCTCGTTTGCCGCAAAACCACGTCCTTGCTAAACAAATTAGCAGCATCGAACTTCGGCAGCATCTCGGACCAGATCGTCGCGATAATGAATCAGTCTGCGCGCGAAAATAATGCGCATGCCAAGATAATTTCTCTGGTAGTTGATACCGCCACAGCCCAGTCGGAGCGGTCCGGGCTGTACGCACAACTCGTAAGCCTAATATTTATGCGCCTGAGGCTACACTGAGTAAGCGCAAAATACCCAGGCTAAAGTCATTTCTTCGAGCATGTACGTAGTCCGGCTACCTGTTGTTTCAATGTGCAACCACACAGGCAATCCTCCTCCTCCTCGAATTTCCTGCAAGTCTTTGTTCCGGGACAAATTGCTTGACGGTTTCCAAGAGAAGTCCGAGAAGTTATCCAATGTACAGAAGACAGGAGACAAAAGGCACCTGGGACTCGTCCGTTTCACCAGTGAAGCTTTCAAGTGCGGGCTGCTGACGAAGGCTATGATGTGGCGGGTCGTATACCTACTGCAGCACGAATTTACTCTTCATACCGAACTCGAAGCTCTCTGCATCACCCTGAAAATTGCTGGCGTATTGTTGGACACTCCAGAGGATTCTTTGATGGTCGAGGAAACATTTAGGCGCATTCGATATTTGTCTTCGAATTCACATTTGCCGATACGTCTTCGGTTTATGGTCCAGGTATTGGTTTATTTTAAAAATTTCAGTGGGTCTCTAATGTCCACAACAGGATCTCACTGATCTGCGTGCTAGATGGTGGATTTCAACTCCAATAACGCGAATAGATGACCCCGTTCCCGTAAGTATATTACTTATGTTGCCGTCGCATGCAGTATCCATATCACAATTGATTTCGTTTAGACAGCAGTTGACCAAGACAGTGACGAAGAAACCTATATCAGCGTCAGAGAAATGGCGATGCTTGCCGACAAGATCAACAATATACTAGTCCAGAAGAAATTGAAGGACGCGGAACACCAGCTTTCTTGTCTCCGCCGACGTTATGTCCCAGTGGTAATTCAGATGCTGGTGGAGAGAGTCCTTTTGGACAGCACCTCGGCACGCTTCGTGTCGCATCTTCTTGCGTCGGCTTCATCGCAGGATTTGTTTTTCACCCCTGATGTCGAGCACGGGTTTAGGAGGGCACTGGCGGGCCTTCATCTTGACGGCGAAGAAATGACCCCCGTGCTCTCCATACTCGAAGCCGTGGGGTTGAATGACGAGCGGGGCAGCTCCATCCTGGCCCATACTATCGTTCAAGGAGGTCCCAGCGATTTACAGTTGCACCCTCTCGGAGCGAGGGAGCTTTTCGGGGAGATCTCTGTCTCCCTGCCCATCTCAGAATTAAACCTCAGGCCCCTGGGTCGGACGGTGTCCGACGAGGGGCTAGCAGAATCTGTGCCTCCACTCTGTTCTTCACCAGGCCCTATCCAGGATGAAAAACAGCAGCGGTTGACTCGGATATCACGTATCAAGGAGCTCGAAATGATGTTGGCCTGCCAAAGGCACGAGACGAACGCTCTGCGATCGGAAGTGGAGCGCGTATCCGAAGAGATGGCCAAAATCGCGGAAAATAACGAGCAGCTAACGCAGGAAAACGAGCTCATTAAAAAGATGCGGAATTCGGAACAAATGCGCCGGGTCGAAATGGAGGACCGGCTTAGGGCGAAACAAGAAGAGGCTAGAGATATCCAGAAGCTTGCTCAAGAGAACGAGGTCCTGAAGAAGGCGCGGAATGCGGAAGAAATGCGCAGGGTCGAGACGGAGGATCGTCTCAGGGTGAAGCAAGAAGAGGCCCTGACGTTGAAGAACGATCTACAGCAGGTGCATAATCGATGCCAAACTCTTCAAGCAGAGGTGCAGCGTTGCAGAATTGACGAGGAGCTGCGCAGGAGCGCCGAGATTTCAACGAGGAATGCGGGGCGCGAAGAGGGCCGGGATGGAATGCTCACGGATTTAATTCGCCTCCTCAGCGCGAAGCGAGCAGATGAACGAAAAGCGCGAGAGGCTGAAAAAGAGAGGGCTAACAATGCACATGCAGAGAAAACCAGACGTGAAGCGGAGGCGAAGCGCAAAACGGAACAGCACCGCGGAGCAGAACGCGAACGGTCGCGGTGCTTGAAACGAGATGAGAAGTATACCGGATCGAGGCCCTGGACGGCTGCCCTCGCTTTTGAGCGGTTCGAAACGATCCTCCTCGTGGAGGAGTTTGCGAAGTTCAAATTCTCTGATTCCGCGCCTTTGACTTTCGAGGCGCTGCCATGGCCCATCCTCACCAAGCCGTGGACGTACAATGTGAACGACATCGGTGCCGACAAGGTCCGGGCATTCTTCAAATCAGCTGCATTGATGAATGCCAAATCAACAATGTATCCCATTCCAAGCGAACATAGGAAATATCTCCTCAAGCAGAGCCTTCTCGCTTTCCACGGAGACAAGATGGTCCACCGGATCTCCACAGTAGGTGATGAAAATTTGCGCCAGCAGATCTCGAATGCGGCACATATCGTGACGCAGACGTTGAATGAGCTTATGCAGCGCGATGGTTGACATATCCTATTGTGTATGTATTCAACTTTGAACTTGACCACCAAATATTTTTCAAAGTTTGCAGACGCACGACAGCTTGAGAAATCAAGGGACAGAGACACAGGAATGGGTTTGTTCATTCATGCGCAGCGTGAATTGTGCTGCACGCTATAGGAAGCAAGCACATCAGTAAAACAACATGTTTTGCTTTGGCGTCTTTGACGTCTTTGGCACTGGTGAACATGAGATCGGGCGACTCACGCTTCCTTGGACTGTAACGGGGTGTCCGCTGAGAGCAGAAAAGTCAGTGTCGGAAGACATCAAAGACGCCAAAGACGCGATTTTTGCAAAGACGTGCGTCTTTAGCTAAGCTATGTACGAAGTCTTGCCTCAAGACATCTGTCTTGGGGAAAGACTCCAAAGACACAATCAGTCTTAGGGAAGACTCTCCCAAAGACACCTCAATGCCACTTAAAAATACAAAAGATGGGGCGGAAATGGATATCGGTTAACTACAAACAAATGTTGGCATACTCCGTCAACACCAAGACAATGCAAGAACGATAGCAAGAATGTTTTTGGGGAAAACTACGGCGAAATGACAAATATTAGTCAGATATCTATCCGCGCATTTGTGAACAAGACGTACATGTTGGAAGGCAATGAACACGGCGCGGGAAATTATAAACGGCGCAGGGACGCAGGGAATGCTAAGTGGAGACACGCAAATGTGATGCATTATCTAAAGCAGACATTAGGTTAGACTGGTGATGCTTACCTTCTGCGAGCCGGAATTCGAGAGCTGTAACAAGGGAATAGACAGAAAAAGAATCAGAAAACAGAAGGGGAGCTTTGCTACAAGCAACGGCTAGATGTTGAGCATTAGGCATACATCCGCGCATTTGTGAACGAGACGTACAGGTTGGCAATGGATCATGGCATCGGAAATGAGAGGCGAAGACACGCAAATGAGAAGCATGAACGTGGGACGTCAGAGTAGAAAGGAATGTATGAGCTGATGCTTACCCGTTGGCTGATGCCCTGCGAGGTGAGCCACGCTGCCATGAACCTCAGGAACAAACGGAAAAGGGGTCAGAGAAAAAAGAGTGGGTGCTTTACCACAAGTGGCAACTAATGCAAACATGCATGAGGGAGGGGAGAGCCACATGCGGCAGAGTGACGCGGATCACGATGGGACGGGACACGGAGCGTGCTCGGATGGGACAAGACGAGGATATCGATTATCCATAGAGGCATCCTGAATGTTATGTTTATCGGACCAGCAGCTTGAAAGATCTGACTGGAAGTGGTATGAGGCAACCGGAGACACATTTCAGTCACCGCGGTGACCCAAAGCACCAGCGAGAGGTCTTCACATCTTGAGTATTCTTGGGGGGAGAACAGGGATCTCAAAACTTGATGACGCCGCTGAAAGGGGACGGCGGGCGCATGCAGAAAGTGGGGAAAAGAAGAAGACTTCGCCCTCGCCGTCGTGGTTCAGGAGCAAGAGGCGAATCAGTTACAGCGTTACCTTCCCCATAAGGCTATCCTCTTACCTTTTTCAGGATCTTTCTTTCCTCCATCTCCCTTCACTCAAACTCAAACTCTGTGAAGAAGCTACGCCCAAAACCACGTATTATGGCCAACTAGTACCTACAGCCCTTGACCTTCCTATCGACTTGCTTACTTCCTGCATGTATTCCATCAACTACTTATTTAACCCAAAATAATGAATCGAGTCGAGTCCGTGTGCGCGGCTTTGTCCCGATCCAAGCTCCCCAGGAATCGAGCGTAGCGTACGACGCCGCAGCTCCGACCGTGGTCACTCTCCCGTGCCACCCGCCACCGTGCGACCGCTAATGAGCTCCGCAAGGCACGCGCGGGGGAGAGAAAGAGGGATGTCCTCTAAAGCGCTATTCGCGGCGACACCCACGTACGCAGGGGCCCAGAGCCCAGAGCCCAGAGCACGGAAAGCGGGGCGGAGAGCGTTTGTACGGCGGGTGCACACGAGAGGGGCGGTGGCGAGCCAGGCGAGAGCAGGGTCGGCAGACAGGGGGAGAGGGGGAGTGCTGTTGTGTGCTGTGGGGTGCGTGTTATTTATGATTATTGAGTTGAGAGGAGGGACGGACGGACGGGGAGGTAAGGGAGGGGGACGTGAAACGCGACGGCAGGGTAGGACATTCTTCCCGTGCGGCCAGCGCGATCCGAAGGAAGGCGACACCGCGGAGACAAAAAGGTAGGAGGGAGGAAGAATAAGAGCAAGGACTCACGAGTTCGGGACACTCTGAGATGGCTCAGCGAGTGCGGAGCTCGCGGGGTGGCCGGGCTGGTAGATTGTGGATGGATACGTGGAGCCGAAATGATGCGATGCCGAGCCGTGTAGTAGTGAAGTGGATGATGTGATAGTGCGCGAGTAAGTCGAGGTCTACGGGGTTGAAGATGAATGTTGCCGGAATACACGGGTATGCGTTTGGTTTGCGAGGGCGGATGGTGGATAAGGGTGCGTATGTCGTAGTCGTGCGCAGTGGGTATCGTAGGTACCGCGGGCTTCTGTTGCTCAACACCCCTCCCGCCCGCACCAACGTCTGCGTCGGCGGCGACAGAAAGACTCGAAGTGTCGACACTCCCCACTGTCCCCTTCATCCAGTCACCGCCGGAGTGCACGCACAGATAAGCTCCGTGAGGCGCGCGTGTGGGCGTGCGGCGGAAAGGAAGAGCGCAATGGGGAGCATGGCGCGTCCGGGTTTGGGGTGGGGACACGAGGGGGGCGGTGGTTCCACGACGCTCGGGTGCGTTGGACGGCGCCGAGGGAGAGGAAGCAAAACCCAATTCGTCCCCACCCCCCCAAACACACAAATGCGCTCCAAAATCCCATTTCCGCGACGCCCACATACGCAGGCGCCCAGAGCGCGGGAGCGATATACGGAGCGTGTTGAGGGCGGGCGCGCACGAGAGGGTGGTGATGAAGCGGACGAGGGCGGAGTCGGCGGAGAGCGGGAAGGCGAGGGTTGTTGTGTGCTGTGGGGAAGAAACACATAAATTAAGTGGAAGAAACAGAAAAAGGGAGGGGACGCACGATTTCTGGACACTCCAAGACGACGTCCGTCAGCGCATCAAGCAGTTCCCGCGGGGCGGGCTGGTAGAGATAAGTGCCTGCGCCTTTGCGCACGGCGAGGGTGCGCAGGGTGCGGTGCGAAGCATGGGTTGATGCAAGGAGCGCGTCGGTTGGTGCGTCAGGCCCACCACACAGCGTCACGTCCAGTCACCAGACCAGGAAAAAAACGCAGCATCTCCGCGTCGCTCGCACATGGGGCGGGGAGGTCGGGCGTGCGCACGGCCCTTGCTACTAGAGAGGGGCGGATTGCGACGGCGAGCGCAGCACGAGTGGTAGAATAGCGGGAGGGCGATGCGGTTGAAGAAGCGTCACCCCAGGAAAGGTGCTGTCCGTCCTCTGGTCTGTTTTCCCGAGAACGAGGGGTTCATCGAAGCTTGAGGCTCGAGGACGGAAATTTGTGGAGAGGAAGAGGCAAAAAGAATTTGTTTATCATGAAAGTGGGCCTTATTATCGCAAACATCGCTCATTCCGAAATGGTTATACGCGGGGAGTCCGTTGGCATTTGCGGTGGCATCGAGGTCGCGATTAAAGTGAAGGTCAAGGTCGGGTGATCGCCGGAAGCTTCAGACTCAAACAATGACACCGATAATATAGGCTCTTGCCATCTAGACTAATTCTCTCCTTCGACTAAATGATCTACCTATTGCAATCATATCATCGGTGTTGCCTCTGTGGCAAAGATGAGCCGGTTAGACTTCAATTTGGGGGTCATAGCTCAACGGTTCGCAAGGTGACTAGTTGTTTCTGCCAGCGCTTCACCGGACAAGCCTACTGTATTCAGCCCTTCTCGCATCATGGTGCGACGCTTTCAGACCGCCGGAATTGTACGACCATCCGCTGGCGCAGAACCTAGTACATTCGGCACTGCGCCACGAATGCGTACCCCTTTTTGTCCCAGTTACTCGAAAGATCTGTTTGTAGGCGCCTGGGGTCGGCGCCTGGACAGCATAACGTCGAAAAGATGGGATCCAACGAGATGCGAGAGAAGACGTACCTGGCCGAGGCTATCTCCGGCCACCATGATTTTCAGCGTGGCATCTCTCGCTGCTGAACTTGTCGGAGATTGCATTGCAGAAGGGGTACACGTTCCAAGGCACTATTCCGCTCGTTTTCCACTACCAGCAGTATTTATCACTGAGGGCTATGAAAACAAAGAAGACTTGGTGGTCAATGAAAAGTCAAGTCTCAACGATCTCACGTGTCTTCTGCCCGACCAGCAATTCAAAGGTGTCGACCATACAATTCGCCCTTGAATTTGACGATGGCTTTCCATAAAAACCGGTCTGAAATGAGTCGCGGCTGGCGAAGCCGGCTATCCGAGTAAATCCTCGAGGCTGTGAACCTCTACTCCCTTGAATGGCGGTGTTATAGATGAGCGCCAAAGGAGCCGCTGGTATTTTTAAACAAGCGCGCGGGAGTGGTGCAACAGCACCACAATACAGCTTCTCACCTCGTGCACTATCACCAACTCTCACTCTTTGCTCCTTCATGTCTCGCTTTACCTCTGCCTCTAGATTCCAAATCAAAAGGAGCTTTATCGACAATGCCGGGGACATCAACATCCATACTACTGCGTCACGTCCCGATAACGATCCGCTGAGCGAGCTTGAATTCGCATTCAGTGAAAGACCGAGTCGTGAGTTTTCAGGTGCAGAAAGGAACGGATGGCAGAGGGGAGATGCGAGACCACTACCTTATGGTATGTTGCCAGCGAGTCCTTCCAGCCAAAATTGTTCACATTCGAAGAGTTATCTCGTCGGCCACAGATTCAGGGCCGTTCGCAAGCCTCCGGTGGGCCGCCATTACCCATGGCACCCTTAGCTTCATCACCATCGCTTTCGGACACTCTTAGCTCGTTTTCAGAAGTGCAGTCCGATATTTCTGGACAAGGTGGCTCAGATCGACTCAGTAACAGCATCTATGCTTTCAGTGCAGGAATTATGCGTGATGGCGATTGGCCAATGCAACCAGAAAATGGCATTGAACATTCTTGGGCGAACGGCTTCGACGGCACTCGACGCAACCTTAATCGCTATCCTTCTGATTTTACTGCATCCATTCCTCAAGGTTTCCCCTGGGAGGCTCCTCAAAATGGGCCGGGAACAACTATAAGCGGTGGAACATTCATTGGTGGAAATGTAAACCAAATCCGGACCGATTTAGGTAGGTATCCAATCGGCTTTTTATTGGGACTATGCAGACAAGAACCATTAAAGGCCTACATATTCTACGTTCTGCTGCGGCCAGTGATGCGTTCCACGATTCTGCAGAGCGATACCCTCAGCCCAAATGTCACCCCGAGACGCGGACAAAAGTGAGACCTGTATATGAGCTTCAGATCGCCTCAAGTCTCGAGACTCGAATGCTCTCCAAGATCCTCATCGCTGTTCCGGCTGCCTATTTCGTCTTGCTCGTTTCATGGCAATTGTTGCGTCGTCACCTCCTGGCAAAACACACCGGACTTGTCGATTTTCCACTTTTGAAGAGTCACCATCGTCGTAAGAAGATCCCGGGAACTGCAGTCATCTGCGGCGGAAGGTACCCTCACAGCTACGTTAAAGCACTATTCCTCAGGCCAACCCATCCAGTATTGCGGGATTGTTGACGGCCCGTGTTTGCCACGATCACTTTGAACGTGTTCTCATCATCGAGGCCGAAGCCTGGGTTGCATCCGAGGAGGGTCGGAAAATAGATGGATGGAACCAGAAACTTCCCCGTTCACGTGTTATGCAGTATTCTTCTCTTCATGGTGTGCCTTTCGTCCAATTATTTTGCTCTGGACTGAACCTTTTGCATTAGCTTGCCAGTCTTTCTTGTTCGAGGGACTGAAGTGCCTCTTACCCAACATGGAGGATGAATGCCGTCTTTCCGACATCAGGTGAATGCCATTCTGACGGATTTTCACGATATTTCAATTTAATTGCGTCCTTTACCAGAGTTCTGCCATCTAACCCAAGACTCAATCTTTCTGGTGTTCTACTCCGAATTCCCTTCTCCACTTATAAATCGAAACTGCCGAAAACCATGTACCTCTCTCGGTCTGGATTTGAGACCTTGCTTAGGTAGGTTGAATTGGTCTTTGCGTTCTCGAGACTTACAACCGAGCAGACGCCTGGTCATTGATAAGGATTCATATCCGAACATCGAGTTGGTAACTGGTACCGTCACTGATGTTCTCTCCGACCCGTCGGACCACTCGCGGTTGAGCACAGTGGTGGTGAGGACGGAGTCCGGCCCACAAGAGTTTCCGGCTGCTCTTGTTTCAGGTTAGTTGCTCAACAGACAAATTCCTGAACATCCCTCATTCTTTTCAGACTGCACAGGACCTGCGCGCGGAGGCATCAAATGGCTTGGTCGACATGGATACGGACTTTCTGAAACTTACCCCGCCGGAAAGCTGCCGCTGGACCAGTTGAAAATCTCGTTCGACCAGAAACTGCATTATTCCTCGATGATGTTCCGTGTCAGCCAAGTGTGGCTTGATCGTTTGCCGCTTCCACCTGATATCAAGAATACCGGGCCCATGTACACCTATCTGGAAGATGGAATCGAACAGGGCCGTGTATTGTTCGCTCTGACGCGACCAGACGGGAACACATGTATGTACTCTGCTTCACCAATCTGCTCTAGGTAATTCTCACTCCCTCCTCGATAGTCCTGGCGTTTGTCGGCCAGCATGAAACTAGTCGGTCGCCACCCAGACAACTCACCGAACTGAAAGCTTTTGTCAAGGGATTGAATACCGTCCAGCCGATTCCAGATTGGGTTTTCAAAGTTCTGGACATGCTGGAGGAGGTCAACGACTCAGCTGCAGTCGCCAATTTAAAGATTGGTCTTTATTTTTGCTGACTTTCAATCTGCCCAATCAAACCTAAATTGAACCAGCGCCGACATCCTATGTGCGGTACCATCAGGCCACCAACCTGCCTTCCAATTGGGTTGCAGTTGGAGACAGTGTTATGACACGTATGCATGTCTTCACTTGGGAATTTCTTTGTACTGATCTCAGCCCAGTGAACCCGCTCTTCTCGTGAGTCTTTTCAGGTTCAACATACTCCGTGCGACAAGTTGATCCTGATCAGTGAAGGTTGCACGAAAGCCTTTAGAGGTGCTCTCGCCCTCCACAATGTCTTGCGAGCAACCTCGGGTAATACTATCCTTCCGTCGAACTTTTCAATCAAGTTCTTCGCGGAACACTTTGATAAAACCGATCTGATGTGGCAAAATACGCGACTAATTGGTATGCGCATAATTTGCCCCGCACGCACATGAGATTCAACGACACCATAATACCAGACTACGGCGTAACCACGACGGAACCGGTGCCCGGCGAAAGTTTATCTTCGGGCGCATATTTACGGTGGTATATCTCGCAGCTGCAGCATCTTGCTGTCACCGTGGGTACCATCCGACTTGGTTCTCTTCTTTGCTAACTGTTCATTTAACAGGACGAAGATGCCGCTCTTGTGGTGTATAATTCGGCTGTGGGTTTCGCCTCACCGATTGACGCGTTTCATCCGAATCTTGTGATGAAAATATTGTGGCGAGCATGTTTTGGCTGAAGTCGCAGTAGCATAGTTACACATGTGGGCGGCAACATTCGCGGGTACCTAGATTCTAAGGATATATGTATGTAGATATGTACAGGCTATATTCTAACGTCACAGACGGGGGATTAGAGTAGACTCGTAACCAGTCTGAGCTACGGCACGTACGGCAAATGCTAGCACTAAGATATGCCGTCTCTGGGCAGACTGGTAACGGGTCTAGGTTTAGAGCCGATTGAGTCCGAAATCACCGAATTGATTCATCCGAGGAGTCTAGTATAAAGTCAATCCTGACACAGTTTTAGTCAAGCTCGCCCTGGTACAGCAATCAGCCTACACGGGGTCGTCGGCCGACATCAGCCAAATACACACTCAGCTCCAGACTAGAAGGAGATCCCGAATCGATGGCACTGCCTGCGATCGAGTCCATTTACCCGACTCACAGATGATTGAAATGTCGTTGATTCTATTGCACTCCATAAGAATCTCTTTCCCTTCGACAGGCCGAAGAGCACTATGATCATGAGCTTGCTGCGGCCTTACAGCGATGATATTACCCATGTTCTAATTCGTAATGCCCGACCGGGAACGACGGGGACAGCTCATTAGCTGGCATGGGTCTCTCGGACTCTCTCCTTCGATAGTGTGACTCCCAGACACATGGGATATTTAGATGGACTCGGTTATACGCATAATACAGCGTGATGAGTGAAGTGCACAGCAGGCCGATCAATGCCGTCGAAAGTTTCAGTGCGGTTAACGTTCAGCTCTTGCTCAGCTCTGGTAATACTTAAGCGGTAAGACATCATCGTAATGTACAAACATATGTTTCATTATGCAATGATAATCACATCTAAACTCGTCTTACACCTTGAAGTGCACAGAGAACTTGAAGCGAGATTACCCAGTGGGGACTGCAACCGTGACACCCGTTGACTTCCGTTGACTCACCCGGGCCACATTTAGATCTGATTTAGTAGAATGTATCAAGTATACTGGAAGCTTTATATCCCTAACGCGAACATTCTAAACATTCATGACTGAGAGACACTCGGAGACAGAGTCAGAGTCAAAATTCAACAACCAAGGTCACGTGCCATATGTTGGGATACTTGCTTTAATACTTGAACTCCTTAAATATATGGTAGCGCGGAACCTACACAACAGTGAATTAATCTTTAATTTTGGTTTGGGAGGATTCAATCAGGTGTAAGGCCTCACAGCCGTCGGTGACCCGCTTTTATGATTACTCACGCACAGCTACTAACTTAATTAGTGGCGGACGATGTAGCCCTCGTCCAATTGCTGTTATCATATAACCCACTGTACATGGGTGCGTTTCGGGAACAAAATAAAACTTGTCAAACTTGAGGTCACCCATTCCTCACGTTCGCAGCTGCCCAAACGGGGCTTAAGTTAACATCTCGGACAGAGAGCGGCCGAGATCACCGAATGCACTTCAGGAATTGAACACTGCTTTGATTTTGACATCGTGATTGCCATTGCCCAGGCCCAAGGCCCAAAAGTACAGTGCGGGTTTAATTTGAAGGTGACGTCTATATGCGGCACACGAAGATCCTCGCCTTCGCTTCTTATTCACTTTGGCTTTTCGGAGAAAGGGGCACGGAAACAAAGGAATCGCTCGATTTGAACTTGACTCCACTGAATCCATTGGTCGGATCCGCTTTCAACCCACATAGTGGGGGAGCGGTAATAGTCATTTGGTTATGCGATGGGAGCACCAGGAGGGATGTCACCTTCTACAATGCTGTGCTTGCTTACTTTAGCGTACTAAGTTAATTAGCCTTGGGCGTCGAGGCGGAATTACCGAGCGTGGTTCGTATCCGAATCGCACTGCAGTCCAACGCCCGAATCGATTCACGTAGAGCCACGTTTAGATTTTCGCAGATACTGTAAGTACTTGTACCGAGGCAACCGTCACGGTCACGATGGGTCTGCCCAAACGCGCCGGGTCACGGTCACGATGCCTTCGGTTGCCTTGCTCAAGACCGTGACATGGATGAAATAAATTTTGTTCCCATGAAAAACCCTATAAAAATTGTCAAAAAGCTCTCAAACCATCGTCGTTGTTGATTAGATACAGAACGAGTGGCTCAAATGGAGTTTAAAATGGTGTATGGGGACAGGTTTAATGTGTTTGGTTGCCAAATTTCCAACCGTCACGGTCAAATTTGGGCTGGTTGCTTTGCCCAATCTTTTTGATGGCGTCATGGTAGGTCGGCTGGTTGCCTCAGTACAAGTACTTACAGTACTTTACGATTTCGTGAAACGAATCAATTGTATTGAGAGCTGGACAGCCGCTTTGCGTGCATTCCAACCCAAATCACGTGATTTGTGTTGAATTTCAAGTTGTTACCTCGGGATGCCGCGGTGCTGAGGGTTTGCTTTTTAACTACGCATGCTGTGCCCTTCAATTCTCCTCCAGATGCCATGCTTCAAGTCCAACATCACCATTGGGGTTTGACAGTTTCGGACAGTGAGCGGCCGAGATCTCCGAATGCATCCCTTCAGCGGTTGAATCTTGGCATCATGATTGCCAGTGCCAAGGCCCAAGGACCAAGGACCAAAGGTACTGTGCGCGTTTACCGTGTAGGTAACTTTGAGGATGACGTGGCACACCATGACGAAGATCCTCGCTCGCTTCATCTTCGCTTCAGCTTTTTCACTTTCATTCATGAAAAGGGGCAGGCAAACAAAGGACTTGCCCGATTTGAACATGAATTTATAGAATCTCTCCCAAGACATGAAATTAATGGTATGTTTGTTGTTCGGATCCGAGTTGACCCGCCATGTTAACGAGCGTCGACTCGGAGAACATGGGGAGTAGAGAGGAGCTCAGAGCTGGGAATAGGCAGATTTGGCGATTCGGGCGGGCGCGAAGCGGGAGACGGCCATACGTGGATGTCTAGAGGCGTAATTTGATCATTAAAGAGAAGATTCCGCCGTGCAGAGAATGCGGGCCGCAGGCGGCGATGGAAATATTTTCACGAGGCCGTCTATGCTTAAGAGAGTCAGTCATTTTGAAAGCCGAGTTGAATGCCGGGGTGTCTGGATATTTTAGTCCAGACTCTCGAAATTGAACGAAGACCGCAGAGCACAGCCGGCCAAGTTTTATACTACTGCGAGGACCATACAACGTCGATCTCAGTCTTGACTCGAACCTGCAGTGCTCCCCTATAAATATCTCGTATGTCGTACGTCGAACGAGCACAGCAACCGGGGATTTGATGTCTGCGAGTCTCGTCAGCGAAGAGCTCGCACAAACGCCGTTATCATTCCAGATTTTGAGTTGACATCAGACATCTTACTAATAATAATCTAAGTACACTGCCATGGCCAGTGCCCGGGTTTATGTTCAAGGGGTTATCTTTTTTTTGTGGCCGACGGGGAAGGGGACTTGACAGGGATGTCGAGGAAATATATATTGTAAGTGCGCCACAAATTCAGAATGCGCAGGGACCAGGGACTGGGGAGATATTTGTTGCCGTCGGGGAAAGGAAGGAGAACGTCGAGGAAATATATACGCATACGCCACAAGAATGCGGGGACAGCGAGTGCGGGTAAATGAGATTCACTGTGAACAAGGATAGAATGGGAATGTGACTAGAGATTGAGGCGTCGGCTAGATTTCCCTCGTCGCATCGTTACTATGCTTGTGCCGGTGACTCGGTGCCTCCAGTCAATCTTGGGTTCGAATGAATCCGAGCAAAGCAGAAGGTGAAAGAGCCGCGGCAAACGGGTCTCCGCCGAGCATACAGGACGTTCGCAATCAGAACGAGCGTCGAGCACGAGAACCAGAACAAGTCAACAAATAAAATTTCGTGAAGGAGAAGTCTAGGCACCCGACCCTGCAGCCGCTATGAGAAAGTCTTCTTCGGTAAGTAACATAATCAAGAGCCCGCAAAAAACGCACATCCGAACCGTCACCGGCGCGTTGCGATTCTCGTCAGCCAAACGCCGGTGATTTAGGAATTTTGAGTTTGCACCTTCATATTCATCTACATACACTAGTGTGAGCGAGTCACCGGGTTTTAATATTGCGGCTGCATTTTCGGTTTTTGTTTCTCGCCGGCGGTGAAGCTGAAGTCGAAGCCGGCGGCGCCACAGATGGATATTTACTGAGTGAGGATAAGGCGGCGCGGAATATCTTGTCATTCACGCTGTCGAGGGGTCTCCGAAAGTCGAGGATGGCTTATACTTTATTCCGTTCCGTTTTCGAGGAACGCGGTTTAACTTGACCCCTCAGCTTGAAAAGGGAGTAAGTCAACTTCCGATAAAGATGGACGAAGACCGAGGGTGATCATGAGATAAGGGAATGCATTTCTGGATTCATGATTCAGTGGGAGTGCGAGACCTCGCACTTTGATCATGACTTTACTCGAAGAAGAAATTGAATTTGGGGTCGACTCTGGGACGGACAAGTTGGGCGGCGGCAGAACAGGAAGGAAGTGCTAGTCGAGCAAGGGCAGTGTGAGATGCAGAAACCATGCTATTATAATATTAGGCAGAGCCTACGTCGCAGTGCGCGTAGGTAGCGGTTTTGTAGCGGCGAGAATCGTAAGTGCCTCGACGGAAGGGCACGAGACACATTCCGCGGAGCAGAGAGACGTTCGTAATCGCGAACGTTAACTTGAGTCTGAATTTAGGCTCTCGACCCTGCAAGCCCTGCTTCATTTAAGTACTTATGTGAGCACTTATGTGAGTCAGACTTACCAAACAGCAGCCTGACGGAAAACGCACATCATCGGCGATTCACGATTCCGATTCCCGTTCTCGTCAACTGGCAAGAACGCCGTTGACTCCAGGTTATTACTATTTTAGAGTTTGGAGTCTGCATTTATTCTTCAGCTACACGAGGCAGGTTATCCGTTTTTTGGTGTTGCTTTGGCCGCGGCGAGCGTCGACGCCACAGAATGAGCAGGGACAACTTGAATTGCGAATCAGACGAGACAAGATACCGTGCGGTATGGAATAATGGAGCGAGCTGACGAGAATAGCAGAGGCATAGAAATTCAAGTGTATTTTAAACTCGACTGCCTTGTGTTCTTGCGTTGCGTTTTTCAGCAAGGAAGCCGAGCGAGACCCGTGGGCGAAGAATACAGAGTACGGTTGGCTGTCATAATCCGGAGGGCGAAGTAAAATCATCCAGTATTACGCAGGACGGAGGATGCAGGTCGATCCTTCGAGTCCAGCTATACCGCATGAGCTAGTGACGGAAAAAAACACCCGAGCCACCTTAACCACGAAAGTCTCGTCTAGGCACCCGACCCTACCTGTAGCCGCTCTAAAAAGGACTTTAGTACATAACTCACATTTAGTAAGTTACAGCGACGTACCACGATTCCCTCGCAGGAAACACCCTCGATTCCTGAATAGATAGATTATCATTTTACAGATTGTCGAGTTTCAAGTTAATATCTTCATCTTTATCTTGATTCAAGTACAGTGCTAGCCCGCCCCAGTTGCCGCCGGCGAAGTGACGTCGACGTCGAGGAAATAGGAAATACTGTGTGCCTGCGCCACAGAATACTCGCGGAACAATAATGACAATAGCAAGACGAGACGAGAAAGCATGTAGTATGGAGCGAGTCGACGAAAATGGACGAGAATAGACGGTAAGCACGGGGTTGGATGTTCTTTTGGAACCTGCATATGCATGCAGCATGCGCATGATAGTAATACAGCACACAGCACAATTAACAGCACGAGTCCCGTTAACAAAAGGCGCCGTTAGATCTAGATTAGATGATCATTGCAGAGATTGATTGATTTTTGAGATTTGCAAGAGATTTGCATTCTTTCATTTTCTTCAATTACAGCAAGTGAGTACACCGCTCGCCCAGCTTTTTGTTGGCTTACCGGCCAAGGAGGCGTCTGTGCCACAAGACAAGCGTATGTCGGAACCCAGCCAGATAATAATCACAATAGCAAGAACAATGCGAGATCAGACGAGCAGTATGGAGCGTGACCAGAATAGCACTGACACCGTGACGGGAAAGTCCAGTGGATTAGTAAGTATATTTTTCAGCTTGAAGGCTTGGGCTGTGTTCTTGCACTGGCGGGGACTCGAACTACAGAGGAGTAGGATGAGATGATGAATTTCACTTGTACTGAATCTGAGAGTTGGTCGTTGAAGTTGGTCGAAGGGAGGTGGGAACCAGAAAAGAGGAACGACCGCCGCACCAAAAGGGAATAAAATAAAAACTAAGGTTGAGGACCGTCCGCGGAAATTATTTCGTTGGCATGGCATGGTACCGCACGGAGAATGCAGTCTCGGATCTCGAGTCGAGAATGCAGGTTACAGGTGACGGAGGAGAAAGAGTTCCGCCCCGTTAATATTCGAAATTGGCATGGGTTACATATCGTTCGCGCAGGACGGACATTCGAAAAGACAGCTTTCACTTGTATTTGGGTTTATCTGAGAGTTGGTCTTGGGGAGTTTTTTGAGGGAGACAGAATAGAATAGAAAAAGAACGGAACGGTTTCGTTTGGTTTCCATATCCATAACTCATCGGGATTCGGGGCGGTGGTCCAATTATTATCAAGTCGACCGCCGAAAGGGAATAAAAATAAAAACCAACCAAGCTTAAGACCGTCGGAAATTATTTCGTCGACATGGTATGATACAGCAAGAGAACGGAGAAATGCAGGTTATAGGTATCTAAGTCCAGAGCAGAGTAGAAAGAGTGTCCGAAAAGAGGAACGGACACGCCGAAAGGGAATAAAGCCAAGCTTAAGACCGTCGGAAATTACTTGAAAGGGAATGAAATAAAACCAAGATCAGCTCGAGTGAAACAGTCGGCGGAGTTGCATGCAAGGAAAATTTTCATTCGTTGGCATAGCATGGTAAGGTACAGCACGAGGACGGAGAATACAATACAGCTTGCAGCTCGAGTGAAACAGTCGGCGGAGGTTGCAAGCAAGGAAAATTTTCATTCGTTGGCATAGCATGGTAAGGTACAGCACGAGGACGGAGAAAACAATACAGCTTGGAGAAAAGCTCGAGAAATGTCAATGCAGGTCAGACTGTCTGGGTCCAGGACGGAGCAGTGCCCGCCCCGTTAATATTCGTTTGGCATGTGTACGACAGTCCCGGAGCAAAGTTTCGAGATATGACAAATGCAGGGCGTGCTGTGGGTCCAAAGACCGAGGAGAAACAAAGCGTGTACCGGATCCGCCCTTAATGTCCGTTGGGTTGGGTTGGCATGGGGTTCCTTGAGTTACCGGTTTACGCAGGACATGGACATGGGCATGGACGGAGAAATCGAGAAAAAAGAGTTAGACAGCTAGTTCGGAGTGCAGGTCCAGGGCGGGCGGTGTCCGTCCCGTTAATATTCGTTGACATGGGTTCCTTGAGTTACCGGTTTGCGTAGGACATGGACATGGACATGGACGGAGAAATCGAAAAAAGAGTCAGACAGCTAGTTCGGAGTGTAGGTCCAGGGCGGTGTCCGTGCCGTTAATACTCGTTGGGTTGGCATGGGTTCCTTGAGTTACCGGTTTACGCAGGACATGGACGACAGCTAGCTCGGAGCTCGAGAACTGTAGGTCCAGGGTGGTGTCCCGTTAATATTCGTTGGCATGGTCCGGGTTACACGTTTTGCGTTTTGCGTTTTGCGTTTTTTGCGCAGGACATGGACGGACAATTCGAATTAAAAAAGACAGCTAGTTCGGAGCTCGAGAAAATGTAGGTCCAGGGCGGTGTCCGTCCGGTTATTCGTTGGCATGGTCCGGGTTACCCGTTTTGCGTTTTGCGTTTTGCGTTTTGTGCAGGACATGGTCAATTCGATTTTTTTTAAAAAAAGACAGCTAGTTCGGAGCTCGAGAAATGTAGGTCCAGTGCGGTGTTAATATTCGTTGACATGGTCCAGGTTAGCCGTTTTGTGTGTGCGCAGCAGGCCGGAAACGGAGATTTCCAAAAGAATAAAGACAGACAGCTAGCTCGGAGCTCGAGAAGGAGAAACGAGAGATACAAGACAAAAAAACAACGTTGGGTTGGCATGGTGCTGCTTCGCGACTGTTCACGCAAGACAGGACGGAGAATGGAATGCAATGCAGTGTTGTCGGCGGAGGAGAAGAGAACGCAACTCGCGTGGGTGCCGCAGAAAGAAAACAAACGTCAGTCAACTTGTTAGCCACCGTAGCAACAACCTTCCAGCGCAGATTCCAGAACTTCCTTTATTATAACTTAACAACGAAACGAAAAAGGACCGGTCTAGACCGCCCGACCCTGCAGGCCGCGCTAAAAAGAGCACTTTACGAAGTGGAGTTATCGTAACATTTATTACTATATCGGCGTCCGAGCGCTTGAAAGCTGACAGGCGCGCATCGCCATTGTTGATGATGTGCGTTTTTTTGTGTGTTGAATGGCTGATTGGCGCTGCGAGTGGGTGTGATGGCGCATAGATGCGAGGGCGGCAGCATCATCATGGGGTAAGTGGAGCCGTAGATTTTGGCAGATGCACAGCAGCCGTGACTGTGCGAGGGACAAGGGGTTAAGTAACGAATTATAATATCGCTTTTTGCGGTTGCCGTCGGGGAAGGGTGAAGCTGTCGGGGACGTCGGTTTGAGGGGAGTGCCCTGCGCCACAGAGGAGGGCGCAGTTAGGTCAATAAGGTAAGATAAGGACGCGAACAAGTAGGGGCAAGCGAGTCTCCGAGTTGAATGTTGCAGCAATTGATTGCGATAGACGAGGACAAAGGCGTAGACGAAAGAAGAAGCGTAACTTGATTCCAATCAGATGTAGTCAGTCTTTTTTGGACGGCGATGGATGGATGATGATTGGGCTGTTGACTGTTGCTGTTGCGAGGGCCGAACGTGGCGTGGTATGGAAGCAGTCTGGTCTTCGCGTGTGTGTTTCAGGGTGTGAGCCTATTCTTGTGTGCGGGCGTTGAGTGGGCGTGTACGCGGACAAGCTTAATGGGCTGGCGCCGTGATGAGCGGGAAGACGTGTGTATGCTAGGACGACGGTGGATGGGGGGCATGTGAAGGGCATATGGGACGAGGTATTCAAGGACACATGTACGGGCAAGCATCTGCGTATAGTTAGCTAGGGTGTGGAGTTGGGCGCAGACGCGGGGGATTCGGCGATAGCATTGATTTGGGGATGCGCGGGAGAAGCAATCAGAGATGCATAGTAAAGATGGGATCTCGGCATATTGAAATGGCCAGCCGACGAGGTCCTCGGATCGGCCGAAAGTGCGCGCGCAAGGGGCCGGAGGATCGGCGTGCATGGGATGCTGGGGTGAAAGGCTGGGGTGCGCGTAACGAGAGGCCCAGGCCAGCTAACGCGATGGAGACTCGGAGGCCGGCGGGACAGCAAGTGCTGAGATCAATCACCCAGCGGGGCAGATCGACATAGCACATTTGGGTTAGGCTCTCTCGGGCAGAGTCTCTCCACCCTTAGGAGCAGTCCGGCGCCACAACCCGACCTCCCGAATATTAATCCCATATACCACATATAAGAGACAGCGAGAACTTTGGGCATTAACGCACGATTTTGCATAAAGAGCCTGTCTTCTTTTTTCGTCCCTGCAAATTCAGGCATCTTCCTCGCTAAAGCAAGTCGCTGTTTGCGCGGGTGCTGTGCTGTGCCAGGAAAAGTGCAACCACAATTGTGGGTCCAGCACTCCTCTTCGGGACGCGTCCACACCGGAGATAGCCATTCCTTCTTATTTACGTTTTTTGGGCTCGCATCTGGATCAACAAACCCCCCTCCGCCGATAGCGCCTCTTAATATCCTCCTCTGCTCAGAACCTTACTTTTAAACTCTCTCCTAATCCACCCATCCACCAACATGTCGACCCTCGCCGCATTCCCTGAAGAGCTCCTCGAGCAGATTCTGGCCGACGCTGTCATCGCTCCGGCGACCCCGCACCCCCGCGCCCCGTGGCACATTTCCTCGTCTGGCAAGCAGACGAGAGGCAGGACAGCACCTTTACTGGTTTGCAAGTCCTTCCACCGCATCGCTCTCCCGCTGTTCTACAACACTCTGGTACTGCATTCGCCGTCCCAGTCAGCCGCCCTTCTCGCCGCATTGCGCGCGCGCCCTTCGCTCGCAAGAGGCGTGCGCACCCTGGTCCTCCCCAATCCGTGTGCGAGTGACGCGGAGGTGCTGCGTCTCTTGCCCGGCCTATTGACTCTGGACGTATCGCTGCCCAATGGGCCGGACAACGCCGATGCCCTCGTTGCAGCCACCCGCGCTCTGCGCACCGTCCGCAGCCTCACCGTGCGCAAAGGCGCAGGTACATACCTCTCGCAGCCCGCCCCGCGCGCGATGCTCGACGCGCTTGCTGACGTCGTATCGGAGTGTCCCGAACTCGTGCGTGCCTCTTCTCTTTTCATTTTTTTCAATTGACTGACTGACATTATTTTCCTCGCAGCACACAACGACCCTCACCTTCCCTCTCTCCGCCGACCCCGCCCTCGCCCGGCTAGCCACCGCCCTCTCCACCGCGCCCTCCCTCAACACCCTCCGCACACCCCTCCCAGCCGTCTGGGCCCCCGCCTACGTCGGCGTCTCGAGCAACACCGCGCTAGAGCGCATTTGCATGGGAGACGACCTCGGCTCTCCCTCCCCCTCGTCGGCACCGAAAACCCCGGAACGCCGCGCAACTAATGCTTCGTACCCAGCCCTGCCGCGCGGTACCCGCCCCATCCTCCCCACGTCCCTCTTCCTCTCCGCCGCGCGCCCGCACGCCCGTCTTGCGGAGCTCATTCGCGCAGGCACCGCGATCGCACCGGCGGTGGGCGGGTGGCGTGGACGCGCGGCGACCGTCGGAGCTGCGCCATTCTACGCCGCGGGGGTGGACAGCGCCGATGCGCAGCCTAGCGGGACGTGCTAGACAAACCGGCCAGCGCACACAATCCTTCCTTGATTTGGTTTTCGCGACACCCCCGATACCCGGTTATTCACATCCCACGACAACGACATACCATCCCCCGTCCTCCCACCACCGCTCTCGACAACTTCACCTTCACCATCCATCCGCGTACGCCCCATGTCCATCATGTACCACCCGGCTCGACGCACATATTTTCCACTCGCGCACTTGTGCGTTATTCACATTTGCAATTTCATCGGCTGGACTACCCACTTTGCTCGCTATTGCATCGTCCCCCATTCCCTCCCTCCAATCATCCACATCCATCCACAATCTCTCTCTCCCTCCCTCAATTTTTCCTTCCCTCTCGATATACGAAATCTCCAATAATGACCTAGACACGACCGCCTGTACATAAAAGCGCGCACCACCCCCTTTCCCTCCTCTCCTCCTCCTTTCCCTCGTTCTCTCCCCCGGGCTCGAGGGACTCGGGAGGCCAAGGCAAAGCCGCGCACCCGGACTCCTTTTTTGAATACCTATTTACTACCGTTAACTATTGGCTATTGGGAATTTACATACAAACAAATCTAAGTAGATACATAAACTTGAAGGATGTAAAGTACTGTATACTACCTAGTGGGGTCGTAATGCGTGGAATTTTTTTTTTGCCTTTGAATTTGTGTGCGTTCTGGTTTGAGTTTTGAATCGTTTGAGAGATGAGTACATAGGAAAGAGTGAGGGAGGCTGGAAAAGGCAAGAGGATAGCCTTATGAGGAAGGTGTGATGTGGCGAAGTGACTGATATGCCTCTTTGTCCTGAACTACAACCACGAGCGCGGCGGCGCACTTTTTTGGAGGTTTGGATAAGCCTTCGTTTCTGCCTTGACAGCTCCACGGCGTGCACTCTCAGCAATATTGGATTTTTGACTGTACCTAGTAGGGTGGCTCACCGCAAGCTCACAGTCCCATAAACGGTTACGGCCGTAAATGCTCAAAGCCGAGACGAGAACGGCCGTCACAATGGCGGCCGTCTAATCCAGTATTTCGACTTTGAGATAGCGCGGGACGGGTAAAATGACAAACCGTCAAACGCAAAAATGCGAGATGGATTTTCCTGTGGATTTGCCTCCAATTTTCCGTTTACCACAGGTCCAATGGGAATGGCCTCTGGGCCTCTTTGAGTAATGCAGGAGGCTCAAACTGCCATTTAGCACTAGAATTCACTCAGTGGTCCACCCAACTTGAACCGAGGTTTGGGACACGCATTTTCATCAAGATGGTAGCTAGATCATACCTGTTGTTGTGGCTCTCACACACTCAATCCATTCCAATTCTATTCTCTTGAGGAATCGAGGTCAAAATCCTCTCACTGGTCTCCTCGTTGTCTCTCAGTGTTCACGCTGAATTTTTCAACACAACACAGATTTCAGTTTGAAACCTCTCTACTTTGACATTATCAAGTTCTGGTTTCTGTTTGCTGTGTTGTGCGCTCTGCCACAAGAGTCCTGTGCAGTGGCTCGCTCTTGTTTGAATCTTCAGCTGCCTTACACATAATGCTGTTCAAAATTCAGCCTCTGTTCGCCTCAAATCAGATGCTGGTAGTGGTGGCAAGGTTCGGTTCGGAAATCGGTCCGAACCTGAACCGAACCTGAACCGGACGCGCGTTCGGCGTTCAGGTTCAGCAGATACTTGAACCTGAACCGAAAGTTTGGTTCAGCGTTCGGCGGAGAGCAGGCGCGTTCGAACGCCGAACCTAAAAATTTGTCAGGTGAGTGATTTCTACACGAGTTCTCCACTGTTCGTGCTCTATTTACCTCACATTGCATAACCCGGATATTTATCCATCGCAGAACACACCTGAACCTTCTCTTCGAGGCAAATTCAAAGTAATTTCGATGTTAATTGATGACGGTTTGTTGTCACGTAATTTTCTAGCAAACTTGCGCGAGGATAATTTATCATTCGTAAGACAGAGGGCGTGGAAACCCGGCACCCTTATGTAATCCACTTAGTAACACTTTCCCACGGTCAAATCCTCGGACAAAAAATTTATACTTTTTTGTCTGCCAGGGGCCTTGAGACCATATTTTGGGTAAACATAAATTAAAACAAGCTTGTGAATGCTCTGATATACTGTTGCTACCCTCCCGGGGTGTAACTGACGTTGCCGCCTGTGAAAGCATCCCACACAATAGTGCCAAAGTCTGTTGCCGAGACATGCCGATGTGGCTGTGCTGTGGCTGTGTCGGTCAAATTTCGAGGGTCAATATGCCAAAAGTGCTCCATTTGACAAGAAAAGCATGTAGAGACAATCTGAAAAAATGTCACACTAAAATATACAACTGCTTATAACTTTGTATCAAAAAGACTTTTGGCAATTCTGGTTCAACCAAGCCCTTTCCCTTGCATTCAAATAAGCCTTGTATGAGAAAAATCTGACCCAAGTGACCGGGACATGGCGCTATTTCAAGTGTGACTTTGTGACATGTAACAGCTTACATAAGGGTGCTGGGTTTCCACGCCCTCTGTCTTAGGGGTCTCGGCACTAGCCAAGGCATGTGAGATACCTTTTCCAACCAGCAGAGCACTGAAAATCTTGGTAAGTGATATTTTCAGTGATATTTTCAGCCGCCCGAGATGGCTGAAGTGCCTTAGGTTCGAACGCGTTCGAACGCCGAACTGAACCTGAACGCGCGTTCAGGTTCAAGGTTCGGGAGTTGCCCGAACCGAACACCACGTTCAGGTTCGGCGTTCAGGGCGAAAGGCCCTGAACCTGAACCAAACCAAACCTTGCCAGCACTAGATGCTGGTCATTGCAACGTGCCTTGGGTGATGTTCAGAGATGCCAAGAAATCAATATCCAAGTAGAGTCAAGGGTGCACCGGTACCGGCATTCAAAAAAAACGATTTAGGGTCGATTTTTTGAGAGAGAGGCGACCTTTGGACTAACTAACTACGTAAGCGTCCCCATTAGGGGATTCCATCACATGTTTTAGTTGTCGGTGTCTTGACCATGCAAAAGGTGCGCCAGAAGCTCCAGAACGTATATAAATGGGATGAGATCAAGTAGATAGGTGTATTAATGCATCTAGAAGGTTGACAATTTATTCTAACCTCGCTGTGGACGCTTATGACACCGGGGCCATCCACCGGCGCATGCAAAAACCAAATGAATGCATGTGGTTCGCATGCGGAACAGCGCCCACAAAGCCGCCCTTCGCAGACAAAGGGTGCCTTTGTCGCAGGCTTTGTTTTCTGGGTGTGAGAAACAAAGCCTGTGACAAAGCCCCTCTTTGTCTGTAGTGGGCGGCTTTGTTGGTTGTGTTTCGCATGCAAGCCACATGCATTCATTGCATGTGGTGTTCGCATGCATCGGTGGATGCCCCCGGTGTGACGCGGTGCATCTTCAAGTGCATTTAAGCAGGCCAGACACATCCCAGTTTTCGAAGCAAAGTCCAGTCCAACGCAGGTGAGATGGTACTAGGGATCAATGTTGAGAACTGTATTACAATGAATCAGTATGATTATATGTACCCATTGTGTTGTTGGTTTTGGCTATAACCACTTAACCAGACTCCTTTGTGGAGGTCTTGTGTTTGATCCGCACAGTGGCTCCAATTATTTCGGTGTGCTCACTTGGATGACCAGCCCCCGGGTGATGTAATCAAGTTGGTCAGTGCGCACACCACCTCTGGCAGCAGTCTCCTACCCACCCTCACTTACGGGGTTGGGGAAGACAGAATACAATTTTTTATTCTGGATCTCACTTTGTAATACAATACGACAAATATGTGATAGCCCATCAATCCATCAGTTCTAGCCCACTATAGCTTCCGAACTTCAATGCCCCAACCCCTCCAGAGAGGCTGGCCTTTAACAAATGTAAACAACATAGCCACCTGCTTCCGCCGCCGCCATCAATTCCCGCATTTGAGCTGCTGAGATGCCGCCATTGTGTTCCCCCACGTCTGTTGAGGTTTTGGCAGCTGTTCTTGGCCGGAAGGCTCAGAATTGGATTGCCTTCCCTGATTGTGGAAGTTTTTGCCATGGGTGATCCAATGGTCATGAATTTGTAGGATAATCCACATCATAATTCCACTGAATTGTAAAAGCAGTATTTTGGTCGGGAATTTTGCAGTCAAGGGGCATAAGAAATTTAGAAGACCAATGACACAGATTTATGCACAAGAACGCGCCGGAACGGGCAGGAAGACGCGTCGACAATGTGCCGGCTCAAATGCGGGAATTGATGGCGGCGGCGGAAGCGGGTGGCTATGTTGTTTACGTTTGTTAAAGGCCAGCCTCTCTGGAGGGCTTGGGGCATGAGAGTTCGGAAGCTTTAAAATTGACAGATGATGGGATCATATTATTGGGGATACATTATCTCCGGAGATTCAGCATCTGGATACCGCTATTCTGTCTTCCCCAACCCTGCAAGTGAGGGTGGGTAGGAGACTGCTCTGGCAGATGGCCAGAGGGCTACCAACAGAGTTGGAGCAGCGTGATGTTAAAAAAATTCCCGGGGTTGGCATTTTGTTGGTTCTGGCTATAACCAATTACAGCCTTTTGCATAACTCCGTGAACACACGAATTTTTTTTGTGCCATCACGTGCCCAATGCCAAGCATGCCGAGGCTTTGGGCCTGTACTCAAAATATTATGAGTCCCATCTTCAATCTCTCTTAATGCTCTGTAGCATTGATGAGAACAAGCCCAACCCACCTCAACTCTCAGGGACCACAATTTTTGGGTTTCCGAGGTCTCTGATCATCACGTGACAGCGCGTGGAAAAAAATCGCGTGTTCACGGAATTATGCAAACGACTGTAAGGGTTATAGCCAGAACCAACATGTGTCAGACAATCTTTGTTCTTGCACCGAATGCCCCCTGGACTTGAACTCGAAAGAGTCTCGTCATAGTAACACTGAGACAGGTTCACATTGTGAGCCTTTCGCACACATTTTCCACGGCCTAGTTTGGGTACTTGGTTGGCTGCAGGTATATCATCACAATCAGACTGGCTTGCCAAACAAGACAAGTGCTAGTGCATCGGCAATGTCTCCGTTTACACGCTGGGGCTTAGGTTCTAACTTCAAAGGATCACAAAAAGCACCATTTCAGCTTGATTTCAGTCTATTTTATTCCAAAAAATGTGTGCCCAACTTTTTTTTCTGGCCTCGCGGCTGGACTAACTAAGTAACCCTAGGTTGCCAGTTTGAATGCCAGTGTACCCTTGAGTACAGTAGGGGACAGTCAAAAACATCAACTCGGCTAGTGGCTGGAGTTTTGTTTCAATTAAAAAACGGACTTCAGATTCAGATTTGGCACCCTAAAATAAGCCTATATACCATTCCCCCGACTCCCCCGACGAGAGACCATGTTTGGCCAAAATTTTGGCCAGTCTGAACAAAATTGTGTGTACCCCTTTTGGCCTCTAGTAACCTACCTACTCCCTGCCGACACTCCCGATGCAGCCCAATGCATCCAAAGCTGCTGCAACACACTTGGAGGCTTGGCGATGGGCACTCTGACATCTGACTGCCCACACTGCAGCAGCCCCAGTCAGGCCATGCCGATAGGCATCCATCCATCTCCATGTCTGATTGATAAAGTGCTGGATGATTTCTGCGGTACATGCATCCAGATACTTGATAGCTGCCTGCTTTGCATCCTCAAATTTAGGCTTGTCTTTCTCTCGGAAGTGATATTTGACCCAACCCCAGTACTGGAGGAGATGTCAGCAGATGCCGTGAATAAATCAAATTACAGCCTTTTGCGGAACATAGGGCGGGTGAGTTTTTTTTCTGTTTTGAACATTTTTCACGAGAAACGCTGCCGTGAGCTCAATTTTGATCCGATTCCCTTGAGACTAGATGCGTTAGAATTGTGTTGAAAATCTGCAGTCGCCACAACACCGGTATTTTTGATTGCCTTACGTGATGACATTTTTGCCAAAAATGTGCGGTTTCCGGCAGGAACATTGTAGCACTAGGATTAATGCCCCGATTGGTCTAATTCTTGGATATGTTGTACATCAGATATGGTACTAGTCAACCACACTATTCTCTACTGTGACCATAGCCAAATTGCTGTACATAGCTCCATTCATTGCAGGGTGTGAATATCTACCTCACAAAAGTGTGTGCCAAATCAAAATGAGTCTGTAGATTGAATATGTGAGATAACCATTGACTAGGTAACATATATGACTGTGTGCTGTAAAAAAATTAGACAAATCTGGGCATTAATCCTACTGCTACAGTGTTCCTACTGGAAACCGCACATTTTTGGTGAAAATTTCATTACGTGTGGCGATCAAAAATACCGGTGTTGTGGCGACTGTATATTTTCAACACGATTCTAACGCACCTAGTCTCAAGGGAATCGGGTCAAAATTGAGCTCACGGCAGTGTTTCTCGTGAAAAATTTTCAAAAAGAAAAAAAACTCACCCGCCCTATGTTCCGCAAAAAGCTGTAAACATACCATCTTGATTGGGTTCAATTCACAATGAAATTTGGGAAGGAAAATTTTCATGGCCCCATCTCTTGACTAGTTCCTCAAGGATGGATACCTGGTTCTTGAAGTCATCTTGGTGGCTCAGCCAACAAGCCATGCAGCACTCTTGATAAGAATTCCAGGTGAACATCGGACTTTGGTCATGTGTGACATCATCTGACTTTTGTATCTCAAACGGCTTGTGAATGTATTTTCAAACTCAGTCAGAAGACTCTCCTGTATGAGAACTTTAAAATGAGCCTACTTTTGTCCAGATTGAAGCAGAACTGGGGAAGTTGGCCAAATGTTGATACTTGTTTAACTTGTCATGTGATTTCCAGCAGAAATGACTCGTCAGAAAAATCTGAAAATATTTGGGAAAGGACTATTTGGTGAGATCTATTGATTGCCTCGGAATTTTTGAAGAAAGTAAGTTTCAGTTGATGTTTTTGACTGTCCCCTACTGTAGAGTGGCAACCATCCAGAGTACATTCATCTTCAGCATTCAGCAATGGAACGATTCAATAGTTTAATGCTCGGCAAACAAAATAATTGTATGATGTGCTTCGCTTCACCTTGTATTCAGTATGATTCTATTTGGCACCCCATGTTTTGTAATATCATTGCTGATGGGAAAATTGATCTGGCTGGGGGGAATGTGTTCAGAACGTGACTGAGTCAGCCAGAGGCTTGTATTCATCTTGGTATTCATAACTCTGTTTGGTCCTTCTGTGTCTTGACAACTTTGTTGGCTTCACTGCCTCAACAATGCCGGGCCTAAGTCACCACAGCAAATGCCGGCAATGAGTGGCAGCATGCCACTTTGTGTGGGTGTCGGCAGAGCCTGAACATCTGTGCCGAGTCAATAAGTCAGCGTGAAAAAAGGCAGGGAATTTCTCTAGGCATAGGTTTCTCAATGAAATATGTCTCAAAAATTAAAATGCAACTATTGAAGTATTGGCCGATGTCTTAGCGAGCCATCTGATGAGGTGGCAGCCAGAGTGCCGAATAGGAAAGTTCTATCTGGCACCCAGGTAGTTTGGCACCTGGGGGTGCCAAATAGAATTATCCTTTTATTTGGTCCTGCTTTTGTGGGTTCTCCTTTGCTCATGCATGCACATGCACACACACAACTATAATTCACCTCATACCTTGCACATATATATTCTTAATCCATGTCACAGTGCAAGACCTATACTTACCCTATTCATCTGCCTATCATTGGGTCCATCCGATCCTATGCCATCCTCTGCCATCAGCATTCATAGCACCCTTGCTCCAAATCTGGCTGCCTTCAAATCATGGTATCTCATATGGGGGTTATCCTCCTTCCAGCGACGCTCCTCATAATCACCATTGTAAACAGTGATTCCTCTTTTCCTCTCCAGATAACCTTCCACACGGCTGATTAATTCCTGCAGAGGTTTGGGAAACATCTGGAAAACTTGAATAAATAAATGTCTTGCTCAAATTTTCAAAGTTTTACCTTCAACCATTGAATGATGTTGTGGTAGTCAGAAATTAAATCAATTTCTCCATAAGTACTGGCCCAGATAGACTCCGTCTCCTGCAGGTCCTGCAACAGCTTTGGGGAGGGTGGACATGATCTCAGAAAACAGCCCCATCCCATGAGGTGACTCCTCAATTAAAATTAATGTGGCAGCAAATCAATTGCATATAAAGACTCACAGTATCTCTTTGTCCATCTCACCCTGAACCATTTGCAGCATAGCATGGAGAGCACCGCAAGCCAAGTCCCACATCATTGAGTCAAAACTCCACGGCGAGAGGGCATGATCAAATGCAACAATCAACACCTTCATAATAAACTCTTCTCCCTCATCCTGGTCTTTGAGTGAGCACAGGAAATGGAGTGCTGTTCTCAGCTCTTCCCAAGAAACATTCAACTGGATGCAAACTGAAAATAGGTAGAAGATGCTCGAGGTTCCTTCATGAACAAATGGAATGGCTCGAAGAATTCTGATAAGTGATGGGGAAGCCTGCGACAACATCCAGTGGTAATGGTCCCAATCTTTCTCGGTAACTTGGATGCCATTGAATTCTGTTGTGCGTAATATGTATTGACAGTGTGACATGAAGCAGTAGTCTTCCCAGAGGTGTACTAAATCCTCAGGTAGTGATTGACTTCTCTAAAACCAAAATTAGGGATGCCAACAAAATCAACTATAAAACAAACTTTCAACCAGTCCAAGACTTTCACTGCAATATTGGAGCAATCATCCAAAGTAAACAAGAAATCTGGATTCAAGGAGCGAAGCAGGCACACAAGGTCTGAGGACAGCTCAGAGGAAATAATGTATTCAAATGCATTCTCATTGAGGTACCTAAGAACCAAATAGTTAAATTTAATCTGCTTCGATTGGAGTAAATCCTACCACGCAACATGACTTTGGTTCAGGGATGCGTCATCATTCTTGCATGAAAATGCCTTGAGAATAGAGTGGGACAAATCTGACCGGTGCTGACCACTGCTGACATAGAATTCTCCTGTCCGGCTGGAGTCTTGCAAGAAATCAGAGAACGAAGCATGATGGATGGATAGTGAGGCATAATGCTTCTCCTCCTGCTCTGGAAATTTGATCACAGAGTGTAGGCCATGTAATGCCAATCGTACATCCCCCGGCTCCAATTCGAGAAGTTGATCAATGTGATCAGCTGACAGAGAAAGTTTGGCTGCAATAACAGCCAGAATCTTTAGAACTTGGGCCCGAGCGGGAGCTTCAGAAAGGATTTGAGTGTACAGCTGGTCAAGGGGTGCAAAGGGTGATTCAAAGTCAGATTCTTTGAAACCCACAATCACTTCAAGATGTTCTGTTGGACGGAAATTTTTATCATCAATAAACTTGATGATTGTGGATGCATAAATGAAATATCCCGAAGATTTTCTGACAAGGTGGTCGATGATCTCTGGGGATGGCCAAGGGGCAGGAACTCTGGACATGGTTGCACAATGTTCATGATGAATACGTGCAAATTCATCCAGCAGATATTTCCGGACATCTGCAAACGACTGGTCAATGTTCACAGGACAATGAATCCTGTTTAATGCATCTGTGAAGATTTCTTGAATGTGAGGATCAGGTCTACTAGCAATCAGAAATTGAAGGGGAAGCTGGTGTTCATGAAAGACATGGCCAATAGAACACAGTATTTCTTGTTGGCTACTTTGGTCTTCACATTCATCTAGGCCATCAATGACGACAACCAGAGGACAAGTGGAAGTAGTGTGTTCAAAAGGTTCAACAATCAGCTTCTGCAGCTGTATTGAAATGGATTTGTCGACCAGTGATGGATTTCTCTCCAAAGTCTGCGAGATCTGGTGATTAAAGGTAGGAAGAACAAGTGAAAGCTGGTAAGCAATCGTTGCGAAGAGCCATTTGACATGTCCGCGAGATGGATGCCCTCGTTTGAAGAAGAAGCTGGCCCCGAGACGACCTTCACCTTCTAACCTTTGGCAAAGAGACTGTGCAATGGCAGATTTTCCGGCACCAGTGGGGCCATGCAGCCAAAGGATGGGATGAGAATTGTTGTCTGAGGATGAGCTGGTGTACTCCCACTCACAATTCTCCCAGTTCCAGTCTTTCTTGGGCTCAATTCCACAGGTCCAATCCCAGAGAGCATCGAGCATTTTTGTTCGAGTCTTGGGATGACATCTGGGCTGTGGGAATCTATCTTCTGAATCGTGGGTCGCATCGCCTGCTGCGGCACGATACAAGATATTTAGGCCTTGAAAATTTGCGGTTATGTATTGTGTGCACTCACAAATTTAAAACTTACCTGGCTCGCCGTGAGGTTGAATATGATTCACATTTCCCCCAATGAATGTTCTGCCATTGAGGCTTGTTTGATGCACCTGAGGATGATCCCGTGGAAAGGACGGATAGCGAGTAGCAATCTCGGAGTCAAGAGGGATCTGATGTCCTGGCGGCAGATGCTGATCAGGGACGCTTCGGTTACCGAGCTCGTGCGCTGTGCGGTATTCAATGGCCCTATTTCCTGGAGGCATTTGTTCACTACCATCGGAGGGATCTTTGTATGTATTCTGACCGTTACTGGGTGGTTGAGGTCTAGAGACATCCGGGTGTGGTCGTTAGTGATGCGTGGGCTCAGGGCTCAAGCCCAAGCCCGACCCAAGCCCGGGCTTTTGAGCCCGACCCGGGCCCGACCCAAGGTAGGGCCGGGCAGGGCTCAGGGTCGGGCTCAGGATTTTTGAAGACCCGCGACCCGGGCTTGAGCCCGGGCCGGACAGTTGTACGTTCTAAGTAGAATTCAAGAATGAAAGCGGAAAGTTTACGATGCTTGAAGCATCTATGTGGGCCGATTTTCACTTTTTTATGAATTCAACTCACCCTGGTTGCATTTTACTGGTTGGGCGAGGTACTTGATGTATTGATGCCACTGAAATACCCAGAATGTGGGCATTTCGATGGTTCAAAGATGCCGTCGCAGTTATAAATGTAAGACAGAGAATAAATAGACATCTATGAGTCACGCACTCACCTAAACACAGCGGAAAATATATATAGAGCCAAGCCCGGGCTCAAGCCCAAGCCCGACCCGACCCGGGCCCTACCTGAGGGCTTGGGTCGGGCCCAGAATATTTTTGAGCCCAAGCCCTCCCAAGCCCGACCCAAGCCCGGGCTTTCAAGCCCGACCCGACCCAAACATCACTAGTGGTCGTGAGAATGTGGATGCGAGGAAAGCCGAAAAGGGTGGTAAAGAAGCTGAAGAAACCATGGACGATGGCAGTCTATCGGCGGCGTGTGAACCACCTGAAGCGTGTGGGCGGTGAGAAGCATCTTTCAAGATGTCAGGAGCGTACCGATTTCAAAGACTGGAAAATTACTACAAGGTAACATTCTCGCTATTCCTGCCTGGGAGCCGACTCTGTCCACTCCCGGCAAGTGACGGCTCCTTGCGACGGATTCAAATGCTGGAAGTGGATCGCAATCTCGCTCCATTAGCTGTCTAGTAGTATGGAGATTCCCCGGCAACCGACGACCCAGTCCTTCACCCGACGCAAATTCAAGTGCGCTCAGCGGATCGTTATCCGGACGCGGCGCACTAGTATGGATATTGATGTCCCCTGCATTGTCGATAAAGCTCCCGCCGTTGATTTGGAATCCGGGGGCAGAGGTGAAGAGAGGCATGGAGGAGCAAGAGTGAGAGTTAGCGATAGAGCACGAGGCGAGATGCTGTATCGCGGCAGTGTTGTACAGCCCCCACGTCCAAGTAAATGCGCGCTTGTTTAGAAATATCAATGTCTAGTTGGCTCTTCAGAGATGCGGTAGTACCGATCCAAAAGGAAATGGCACATTGGTTGAAGAGGAAGTTATATGAGCTACTGAGGAGATGGAAATTTTACTAGGAGAAAGCTAGAAGCCCTTGTTTAATTAGCCAACTTCCGGCTGCAACTCACTGGGGACTCGTTTTAAAAACTTCCAGATCCGGTGGATGCAGCCAAGCAAAGTAAGTAGGAACACATTCCACGGATTCAAAGAAAAAGGAGAGCACCGGAGACTTTTGGTGCACAGGCCGCCCTCAGGGAAGAAACCGTGTGTTGTCTGACTTGTCTAGAACCTCATTCCTTGATTTTGTCATGTAGTCCTTTCCACCTCGAAAGCCTCAGTGAAAGCACAGTAGTCCAGCAGATAATGAATGGAATAGTTCCTTGGAAGTTGGAATGATCCGTACTCAATCCGGTGACTCGTCCGAGTCTTGCAGCGCAGCAGGATTTAAGTATGTACGAGGACCTGAAAATCACGGAGAATAGAACCAAATAGGAGAGCTGGACCCTCGCTTGAATGCATCTTCGAGATAGTTCGAGAAGAAAACCGAGAATAAGAAGCAAGAGGATAATAATTGTCAACGTTTGACGCAGAACCTTCCGCCCATCATCGGCGAATCACTCTTCACCACAACCGCTCAACACATCTGCTATCGCGTTCCGGGTGTTGCAAAATCCAAAATGGAGGTTTTTTTTTTGGGTAGGACACTTTTTTTTTTTTTTTTTTTTTTTTTGCTCAAATCACAGAATACCCCTGTACTGCATTTGTACACAGTATAGGCCTCCAGAGTGCTTGTTCTGAATGGAATAGGGCTCCCAGACCACGCTATGCAAAGAGTAAGGGAGGATCAGTGAATTTGATGGCTTTCGGAATATTCCGGCCCAGTGTTTGATAGGGCACCAAAAGGTCGGTTAAAATGGGGAGGGGCCAGGTAGTGCTTTTAGATGTTAAGGCAGGAAGCGGTGACTTTGGCAAGTCACGTCCATCATGTGCCGCGGCGATGAAAGAGAATAATTTCTTTTGAAATTCAGGTTTTTTTTTTTTTTTTTTTTGGATGCAACCCAACATATGGCGCTGCAACAATTGAGGGGATCAATAACCCAGTAAACATAGCCTATGTAGTCAGCGCAAAGCTTGAAGGTTGAAGACTTGCCAGTACTGGAATATTTCCGAGAGGCATCAAATTCACTGATGCTCCCTTACTCTTCGCACAGCACGGCATGGGAGCCCTATTCCATCGAGAATAAGCATCCTGGAGGCTCTGCTATGGAGAGATACAGGAAAGGGGTATTCTAAGGACTGAGCAAAAAAAAAGTTTACCACCCAAAAAAAAACCTTCATTTTGGGTTTTGCAACATCTGGAACGCGATACATCTGCTCTCCAATATAGCTTCAATTCTTTGCTCTCAGAGACGGAAATTTAACGTGGAACACAGTCCGAACGACTTGATACTTTTATTCTATCGTATGTCATTTGCCGGCTGCCCTACTCTTCATGCAAATGTGCCATTAGTACTGCTGGTCTAAATATGCACCCAAGTGTGGTTGTGAAGTGGGTCTGCTAGGGTGATTTCTCACATCCCCGCGCCCCGTGGCACTGAACAGACCAGATTTTGGTGTCTCGGACCTTCCACCACATCGCCGTGCTATTCAATCCCACTCTCACGCTGCACTTGGCGCCGTCGCAGTCCGCCGCCCTTCCCGCCGCTCTACGCACCTGTCCCTCGCCAGTAAAGGCCATATGCATCTTCGGTTTGCCCGCCCCGTGCGCGAGCAATGGCCATGCGCTTGCTGCCTGGCCTAACGGCTCTTGACCTGATGCTCCCTGGTGTGCCTGACACGCCGCCTGACCCACTCGTTGTATCCACCCTCGCCCTCACCGTGTGGAAAGGCACAGCAACCTACCTCTCCCTGCCCATGCTGCTCGACGTTCTGGCAAACATCGTGAAGACGTGTCCCACACTGGGGCGTATTTGTCGCTTTTCCTCCTTCTCTGCTCCCTCGTTCCTTCACGCTGCTGCGAACGGCCTTGCGGCCGATCCCTGTTGGGTTCATCGGGGTGAGAGGAACGTGTTGCGTGACCACGCTTCGCGCACCGCACCAGGCTCCTCCCTCCTCCTTTGTCTCCGCAGTGGCGCAACCCCCGGATCGCGCTGCTGCGACTGGCCGCGCACCGTTGCCGCCGGCATGACGTGCAGGAGGAGCGTGCGGCGCGACAGTGGCGCGCTTCTATCCTCCCCTCTCTCGTCTCCCTTGTCTCACCCGACTAACACCTCCCACACAGCACACAACGACCTAATCTACCCCCCCTCCACCGACCCCGCCTTCGTGCGCCTCGCCACTGCCCTCTTGTGGTGCACCCACCCTCCACACACACTGCACACCCCACTCCCTGCTCCCCGCTCTCTGGGCTCCGGCATACGTCGGCGTCGCACCGAATAGCGCACTGGTGATCTGTCTAGGGACGAGCTGGGCTCACCGTGACCCTCTCCTTGGCCTCGACCTCGTCCTGTCCCTCTCCCTCAACGACAACCTCGGTGCCGAGACGGGCCGCCGCTGACCTCCTCTTACTCCTCATACACCGAGACACATTCTTCGCGCTCCATCCCTTCCACATCCCTCTTACTATCTGCCGCGCGCCCACACGCGCCTGAATAGAGTGGGCACCACGTTGACGCCCGCGGTGGGCGGGTGTAGGGGGTAGGCGGCGACGGTGGAAAGCGTGGATGGTTTGGGTGTAAGTACAAGGGCTAATGCGGATGTGGGTGCTGGTGGGGAGGGGGAGGCAAAGGCGGTGGGTGGGTGCTGAATATGCCCACGCGCCCTGTATAGCCGCCGGCACGGTCTTTCCATTCGTTCGGTTTTGCGACTCTGCCACTTGCATCCATCGGTGTCGTCGCCCAGAGCCCCCAAGCGTCGGTTGACCTATACCACCGCCACATCCAGCGCAAGTACACTCGCCCATCCTCCCACAGTGCCCCCGCTAGGCATCTCGCTGCACGGGTACTGCCGTTGCAGTGGGTAGGTAGAGTGTGCGCCTTCGTCGTGCGCGCAAGTGCGCGGGGACGTACTGCCTCAGTCTTCCCGGCACACACCGCTCTACGCGGTTACTGTGGGACCCGAGCTCGTGTGTTCTTCCTTCTCCATCTTCCCTCCCACTTGGGCTAATGTGATATGTCTGCCACACAGACCAGTACTCAGTCTCCGCCGGCCCTCGAATCGCGGCCAGACTATTTCCCACCACCGAGCTGCACAAGCACACGCTGCTCACTTGCTACCCACGTATGCGAGCTTTGCAGAAAACCGTGCCTTGAATCTGATTGGGAAACGTGCCCATCGCTGCTGTCCTCATCTTCGGCCGCCGCCTTGTCTTCTGGGTTCCGTCGTGCACGTCGACGCCAGGAGCTTTCAGACGTCGCGCTGCATATCAATCGCTCTCTTCCATGCACTTGTTCCCTGCTTTGACTGCGCACTGCTGCATTCTGAAGGCATACGCATACCCTTCTATGCCCTCCTCGCTGCCGCGCACTCACATGTGTGCCTCGTGGTCCGTGGAGCTTGTTGGGACAGGCACTGCTGAGGCGATGGGTGGGTGGCGACGCGGATGAGGGTGAGGGTGGGGCGAGCGCGTTGCGAGGGTGACACGGTGGATGTCGAGGAGGCATTGCTACCTGACATACAACCCACTGTTATATGCCGGCCAAGCGAACACCGATGGAAAGTCCGATGATCTAGAACGGTCAATCTCACAACACTACTGAGAGCGAGTGACTACCAATTTCCGTGTGACCACATGAACGTGAAGTCCAAAAGGTATGGTCGAAGTTTAGGAGTTTAGGAGTTTGGGAGATGATAAAGATAGGACTTGAAAGTCTGAGAGAGGCTTAGGGACTGAAGTCCGGCCAACGCCGAGAGACGAAGAACAACTAATAATCAAACTGAAGAAAGACTACGATACATGGTGCTATTTAAGCAAAAGTCCTAGTGAGGCTGTACTGATAATAAATAGTAACAATGAGTCAGTGCAGTGTCGGAGTTGTCGGTGTAGCGACAACTCCGTGATAAACGTAGTCATAGTAAATCATGGAGCATAGCAATATCGGATAAACGGGAAACACTCAGTAAACCTTCATTGCGTCAAAACCCGAGCCGAGAAGCTGGACAGGATCAATACCGGCATTGTCGGCAGTTACCGGCAAAGGCCGGCAAACCGGGAAACTCCGAAGGCTGATGCACGGATATGACAACGTCATATACTACGTGTTTGTTTACCAGGCGCGCCTTTGACTCACTTCAAACGCATTGCATACTGTGCGTCCCTGTAGTGAAGCAACGCTAAACTCACCGTGACATTTCCGTTGCACTTATTTTCAGGCAACAACAAGCATCGTGATGGTGACTGTTGCGAAAAAATGCAACGGCCACTATCATTTTCTCCTGTTTTCAATGTGTTAAGGAACATTTTCACATACACTCAATGCATCAACCATCCAAATTCTTCATTCCCTTTGATACTGAGGCTGTTCTGAGCCTAAAAGAACTTTTCTTACAACTTTTGGCTGGATGTCATGGTAATTTTGAGGCAACAGGCCCCATCATGACCGTGACCCGCCACGAATTTTGCAACGCAACGACCCCCATCGTGACCGTGACCGTTGCTTCAATACAGGGACGCACAGTACCTGGCCAGCAAACATTACAGGCACATGTCAGCCCCGCTTGACCTCGACCTCTCGAATCCATCACATCGACACCTCCTTTCCCCATCCCCTCTTGTCTCTTGACATCCAACACACAAGTCCTCCTCCGCCTCATCATACCTTCTGTTTTCCCGAGTTCCCAAGACGTATATAAAAGACACCCTGCCTCCTCGATCTCTCCACCTCGTCCTTTGGGTCTTGGTCTCAGCTTATATGACCCTCCACGTAGTTCGAGCTTCACCATGTCGAAATTGTTGAATAAGGAAGCGCGCCCTCGTTACTTTTTTGGATTCACGATACACAAGTAAATTAGACGGAAATTTCTCTACCTTGATGCAATGCCAGATTTCCTTCTTAGTTTGACTTCGAGTTGGGGAGGAAAGTGCGAGAGATGACGAATGAGAAAAGAGGCATACCGTGACTATCGGACTCCTCCCTCTTACTCTTTCGTTACAGCTAATGTTGGAACCGAAGGCGCGGTCAAAATTTTCTGAAACCTAGGTAGTTTTTTCAGGCTAATTCATGCGCAATTAGTGATAGAAAGTGATTCATGAAAATATTATATATTAGGTAATCTGTGCTTTTGGTCCATTTTCATGCCAAATAACATCTTGAATGTCTAGGACATGTCCCAATGACCTAATATTTTGGGAGAGACAACTTATATACTTGGCCAAACACGTGATAGAGCCAAAATTGCGGATATTTTAGTTATAGTCCTTGTAGCTCCATTGGATACATTTAGCAATTTTGGCACTCAGAAATATTGCAAGTATTGCATTTATATAGAGATTTTATGCAATTCTGGCTCTATCACATAGTTTTGTAGGTATATATGTTGTCCATCCCAAAATATCAGGTCATTGGAACATGTCCTGGACATGCAAGATGGTATTTGGCATGAAAATGGTCCAAAAGCACAGATTACCTAATATATGATATTTTCTTGAATCACTTTCTGTCACTAATTGCGCACGAATTAACCCGACAGAACTACCTAGGTTTCATTCAAATCAGTGTAGAACCAGTTGAGCTACTAACAATTCTTCGAAAACATCCCAAAACAAGAAATTTTCGACCGCACCTTCAGTTCCGACATTAGCTGTAACAAACGTGGATCTTTTGCCAAAATGCTGAACTACTCAAGTATCTAACAGCAACACATGAAGACTATCTGGGCAGATGTCTTTGAGACCATACCATTTCGTTCAGATCGACAGACTCCGAGAGAGGGTGTGACACATGACCCTTTCAACCAATTTGACAATTTGACAGGCCAAAATTTTTGTAACATGCAGGAGATGCACCTCAATTGTGGCTGAGAGAATGCCGACTGCGGGGTGCGGGGTGCGGCGGGCAAATGTATGGAATGAATAATATAACAGAACCACAGAAACAGAATGGTGATGAGTGATGGATGGGGAAGCAACATAAGAATAGACATACAGAATGCTTGAATGCTTGCCCAAAGACATTGATTGATGATGCTCATGCTCCCTTGCTTGCCCTGTCGGCATGAATCAGATGAATTTCTGTATTCAACTATTGAAATGGAATTTGTAAAGAATCAACCGAACACACCATTGCTGGCATCACCCATGCAGGTTTGGCCAAAGTAGTTCTCCAAGATGCCTCTTCCTTTGTCATTACTGCATCAAATGAGCAGGGACAGGAAAAGTCTCAGAGAGGGCAGAGAAGTTGGTGATGCTTTAATACGAAGGTGGGTGTATATTCAGCCAATTAAAGATGAGCAAAACAATCATAGGCTGCACCGTGTATTTTTGCAGTCTGTAACCCCAGGACCCACACCTACTCCAGCTTGTCTAGATAGACCGGGAACGGTGGGTGCATGCAGCGCTCCACGGTTTCAGCTGGAAAGGGAACACTGTCTCAAGCGGGCTTTTTTTTCTTTTTTTCTTTTTTTCTGCAATATTTTACTTATAACACTGGCTACGAGCTCAATTCTTGTCAGAATCTCTCAAGAATAGGTGTGTTCGAATAGCACTGCAAGTCCGCAGGGGATGGTCCCTTACCCCTTTTGATGGGATCTTTTTTTTTTTTTTTTTTTTTTTGTCATTTTGATCATATTTCTGCATAGGACAGCTGTAACTCAGGACCTAGATCTCAGATTGACCTAAATCTTGGATATGTTATATACATGCATGATATCTAAGGGATAGGAGTCTTCCTGGGAAGTCATGAAGAGCATTACTTGTATAGAGTGCTTCACATTGGGACAGAAAATTTATGCCCCCTCAAAGGGGAGCAATGGGGAGTCAATTTTGGTCACATTCCTGATTGGAGTATTTCATCCCTAGAGGATATGTAGGAAGATACAGCATCAAAAATTTAGGTTAATTGAGTATCAAGAATCGAAGTTAAAGCTGTCCTACGCAAAAACATGATGAAAATGGTAAAAAGTTTATCCTTTGACCCCATCAAAAAAGTGGTACTCCATCCCTTGCGAATAAAACTGTGATGTTCAAAAAATAAATGCCTTGAGGCGACCAAGACAAAGGAATGGAGGCACCAAGGGAAAAAAGTTATGAATTTGGAAATAACAAACTTATACAATGTGATTCAAGGCATCTGCTTAAGATATGAGTAATGTCTCTTGTGATTCAACTTACTGACACTTTCTGATGTCCATCAAGCCTTTGAGTCCGTTGTTACACTGGCCTCTAGTATTAAGGAACTATGGTCTAAGCAGAATTATGAGCACAATCATCAGCCTACCTGCTAAAGCCATCGAGCTGAGCTTTTTTGGTGGGAAGAGATCAACAGATCACTGCCGATGCAAAAACCTCAGACAAAAATATCTACTGCAGGTAGCTGAAGTCAGGGAACCCCAAAAACCCATTAGCTTATGTTACTGGGAATTGCAATACTGTGGGGAGAGGGGGGATGAAGGGAGTAGAGGCAGAAAAAATTGAGCATGAGGGGAAAGGGGTCAACCAAGATATATTCTTCAAAACATTATTACGGGTGATCTGGTGGGGCATAACACTTTACCCAGTCTGTACCACAGACAAACTTGTTATATGACAGCAAGGTCTGTGCTTGACCAATAACAAGTATGGTGTGTGGAGACCACAGTCCAACCCTAGATGGCATTGGGAGCCAAAACAGGAGTTCTGATGGGAGACAGGAGACCCAGCCATTGTTGATTTGCCAGTGCAGAGGTGCACAAGGGGACTTCAGGTGTAGAGCCTGCAATAAAGAATGAGTATATAGGGGAGGCAGAGAAACAAGAGGAACCCACATTGAGGAAACTCCATCCACTCACAGAGCAAGAAAATTGCAGGGATGAGCCATTGGCAACACCATCAACATTCCATGGACAAATGGTGCAAAGATTGGAGGAATCAATAAAATTGGTGTGCCCCTCCAGTGGCTCCCTGAGTGTAGCTCCAGACTCTGCATCCCAAATGTGCACAGTGTTGTCATAGGAGCCAGACACAATTCTCTTGCCATCAGGTGAAAATGCAACTGAGCTGACCGAGCTGGCGTGCCCCTCCAGTGGCTCCCTGAGTGCAGCTCCAGACTCTGCATCCCAAATGCGCACAGTGTTGTCATGGGAGCCAGACACAATTCTCTTGCCATCAGGTGAAAATGCAACTGAGCTGACCGAGCTGGTGTGCCCCTCCAGTGGCTCCCTGAGTGCAGCTCCAGACTCTGCATCCCAAATGCGCACAGTGTTGTCATGGGAGCCAGACACAATTCTCTTGCCATCAGGTGAAAATGCAACTGAGCTGACCGAGCTGGTGTGCCCCTCCAGTGGCTCCCTGAGTGCAGCTCCAGACTCTGCATCCCAAATGCGCACAGTGTTGTCATGGGAGCCAGACACAATTCTCTTGCCATCAGGTGAAAATGCAACTGAGCTGACCAAGCTGGTGTGCCCCTCCAGTGGCTCCCTGAGTGCAGCTCCAGACTCTGCATCCCAAATGCGCACAGTGTTGTCATGGGAGCCAGACACAATTCTCTTGCCATCAGGTGAGAATGCAACTGAGCTGACCAAGCTGGTGTGCCCCTCCAGTGGCCCCCTGAGTGCAGCTCCAGACTTTGCATCCCAAATGTGCACAGTGTTGTCATGGGAGCCAGACACAATTCTCTTGCCATCAGGTGAGAATGCAACTGAGCTGACCGAGCTGGTGTGCCCCTCCAGTGGCTCCCTGAGTGCAGCTCCAGACTCTGCATCCCAAATGCGCACAGTGTTGTCATGGGAGCCAGACACAATTCTCTTGCCATCAGGTGAGAATGCAACTGAGCTGACCAACCTGGTGTGCCCCTCCAGTGGCTCCCTGAGTGCAGCTCCAGACTCTGCATCCCAAATGCGCACAGTGTTGTCAAAGGAGCCAGACACAATTCTCTTGCCATCAGGTGAGAATGCAACTGAGCTGACCAACCTGGTGTGCCCCTCCAGTGGCTCCCTGAGTGCAGCTCCAGACTCTGCATCCCAAATGCGCACAGTGTTGTCATGGGAGCCAGACACAATTCTCTTGCCATCAGGTGAGAATGCAACTGAGCTGACCGACCTGGTGTGCCCCTCCAGTGGCTCCCTGAGTGCAGCTCCAGACTCTGCATCCCAAATGCACACAGTCTTGTCATGGGAGCCAGACACAATTCTCTTGCCATCAGGTGAGAATGCAACTGAGCTGACCGACCTGTTGTGCCCCTCCAGTGGCTCCCTGAGTGCAGCTCCAGACTCTGCATCCCAAATGCGCACAGTCTTGTCATCGGAGCCAGACACAATTCTCTTGCCATCAGGTGAGAATGCAACTGAGCTGACCCAGCCGGTGTGCCCCTCCAGTGGCTCCCTGAGTGCAGCTCCAGACTTTGCATCCCAAATGCGCACAGTGTTGTCATTGGAGCCAGACACAATTCTCTTGCCATCAGGTGAGAATGCAACTGAGCTGACCAACCTGGTGTGCCCCTCCAGTGGCTCCCTGAGTGCAGCTCCAGACTCTGCATCCCAAATGCGCACAGTGTTGTCAAAGGAGCCAGACACAATTCTCTTGCCATCAGGTGAGAATGCAACTGAGCTGACCGAGCTGGTGTGCCCCTCCAGTGGCTCCCTGAGTGCAGCTCCAGACTCTGCATCCCAAATGCGCACAGTGTTGGCAAAGGAGCCAGACACAATTCTCTTGCCATCAGGTGAGAATGCAACTGAGGTGACCGACCTGGTGTGCCCCTCCAGTGGCTCCCTGAGTGCAGCTCCAGACTCTGCATCCCAAATGCGCACAGTCTTGTCATCGGAGCCAGACACAATTCTCTTGCCATCAGGTGAGAATGCAACTGAGCTGACCCAGCTGGTGTGCCCCTCCAGTGGCTCCCTGAGTGCAGCTCCAGACTCTGCATCCCAAATGCGCACAGTGTTGTCATGGGAGCCAGACACAATTCTCTTGCCATCAGGTGAGAATGCAACTGAGCTGACCCAGCTGGTGTGCCCCTCCAGTGGCTCCCTGAGTGCAGCTCCAGACTCTGCATCCCAAATGCGCACAGTCTTGTCATCGGAGCCAGACACAATTCTCTTGCCATCAGGTGAGAATGCAACTGAGCTGACCCAGCCGGTGTGCCCCTCCAGTGGCTCCCTGAGTGCAGCTCCAGACTCTGCATCCCAAATGCGCACAGTCTTGTCATCGGAGCCAGACACAATTCTCTTGCCATCAGGTGAGAATGCAACTGAGCTGACCCAGCCGGTGTGCCCCTCCAGTGGCTCCCTGAGTGCAGCTCCAGACTCTGCATCCCAAATGCGCACAGTCTTGTCATTGGAGCCAGACACAATTCTCTTGCCATCAGGTGAGAATGCAACTGAGCTGACCGACCTGGTGTGCCCCTCCAGTGGCTCCCTGAGTGCAGCTCCAGACTCTGCATCCCAAATGCACACAGTCTTGTCATGGGAGCCAGACACAATTCTCTTGCCATCAGGTGAGAATGCAACTGAGCTGACCGACCTGTTGTGCCCCTCCAGTGGCTCCCTGAGTGCAGCTCCAGACTCTGCATCCCAAATGCGCACAGTCTTGTCATCGGAGCCAGACACAATTCTCTTGCCATCAGGTGAGAATGCAACTGAGCTGACCCAGCCGGTGTGCCCCTCCAGTGGCTCCCTGAGTGCAGCTCCAGACTCTGCATCCCAAATGCGCACAGTGTTGTCATGGGAGCCAGACACAATTCTCTTGCCATCAGGTGAGAATGCAACTGAGGTGACCGACCTGGTGTGCCCCTCCAGTGGCTCCCTGAGTGCAGCTCCAGACTCTGCATCCCAAATGCGCACAGTCTTGTCATGGGAGCCAGACACAATTCTCTTGCCATCAGGTGAGAATGCAACTGAGCTGACCCAGCTGGTGTGCCCCTCCAGTGGCTCCCTGAGTGCAGCTCCAGACTCTGCATCCCAAATGCGCACAGTGTTGTCATGGGAGCCAGACACAATTCTCTTGCCATCAGGTGAGAATGCAACTGAGTTGACCAAGCTGGTGTGCCCCTCTAGTGGCTCCCTGAGTGCAGCTCCAGACTCTGCATCCCAAATGCGCACAGTCTTGTCATCGGAGCCAGACACAATTCTCTTGCCATCAGGTGAGAATGCAACTGAGCTGACCCAGCCGGTGTGCCCCTCCAGTGGCTCCCTGAGTGCAGCTCCAGACTCTGCATCCCAAATGCGCACAGTCTTGTCATTGGAGCCAGACACAATTCTCTTGCCATCAGGTGAGAATGCAACTGAGGTGACCCAGCCGGTGTGCCCCTCCAGTGGCTCCCTGAGTGCAGCTCCAGACTCTGCATCCCAAATGTGCACAGTGTTGTCACGGGAGCCAGACACAATTCTCTTGCCATCAGGTGAGAATGCAACTGAGCAGACCCAGCTGGTGTGCCTCTCCAGTACAGCAATTGTATTTGGCCACTGTTTCATCCTCCCTCTCGCAATTGATACTAATTGTGGGAATTCATGTAAGAATCTCTCCCTGATTTGAGACTCTGCCGGTGCCAAGGCTAGTGCTGATAGATAAATGTGGGGAGCACTTTGATTGATTGCTTCCCAAAAGAACGAAATAAATCTTTTGGCATCTGCTATAAATTGCACAAGGGATGGGCTCTAATGATCTTCAGTCTGCATAGCATCTCACAAAATCATTTCTAGACATACCTCATTTGCCCAAGCTATCAACTTTGACAGAGCCTGCTGTCCATAGCCCACCATTCCAAGTAAACTCAACACTTCCAGCCAAAACAGAAACTTTTTGTACAGCAAGTTCTGCACTGCTTGGTCATGGCATGAATCATAGACTATCTCTGCTAGATGATCCATCCAAAATTTAGCAGCATATCGAAGATGCAGTGGGATGTAGTTGTCAAGTCGCCACTGAAAATTTGGCATGTCAATGTTTCGCAAGTATGAAGTTGGCAGATCACAGATATTGAATTTCAGTTGCCTGTCCAAGACTTTCATAAGAGCAGACACCAGGGCTTGCTGCTGATTGTTTGTGCCACAGAGGATTTCAGGCCGTCGAGTCTCTTGAACATAAGATGTCATAAACTCTCTGAATGAGAGATGTATTATTCTGATTGCTATCCCTGGAGTATCAGAAACATGGATGACAGCACTCAAAGGGAGCAGTGTCCCTAGAAGAACTGCTCTGTCCAGTTCAAGCAAGTCTGCTAGACTCTGTGAATCCAAAGGTTCCACCAGGTGCAAGATTGTACTCAGAATTCTCATGGCTCGATCATGTGAGCCTTGAGCTCGCTTGTCTCTTTGGGCAGCTAATGGGATGGCATCATCCACAATCCGGAGGTATAGATCATGCAGGTCAGTGAGAGTTTCACCTCCCAGGAGGTAATCAACAGATTCTTGGGGGAGTGTCTGTGGCAGTCCTGCAAGAACATAACGAACTGCTGTAGCTGCAAAAACAAAGAGTCCATTTGCATGGGTTGTTATTTCCTCTGCCTGCTGACTCTGAATTTTCCAGGGATAATATGTAGTCCAGGTGGCCCCATCAAGTGATTGCTTAACATAGAGGTGGATGTCGCGCTGAACTGTAATGGGTTCAATTTCATCGAGGACAACCCTATGCATTAGAGGAAGAAGTTTATTGAATTTCAGATAAGAGGGAACATCAGGGCGTCCAGTCAGAAAGAATTGAATATGGGTAGGGATCTGAGCCATGCTATCAGATAGCCACCGCAAGAAAATCTGGCCACGATCTTTTCCACATTCGTCTAGAGCATCAAGACAGATCACCCAGGGTTTTGAGCAGGGAGGTAGCTTCTCAAGAATTTCTACAACCAGCTTCTGGAACTGCAGGCGTGGTTCTGCCTCACAAATGCGAGTAGAATCTGTCTCTAATAACTTGATAAGATGTGCCCGAAAGCTAGGGCTGTAATCTGCAAGCTGCACAGCAAGTGTTGTAGCAAGGTAATTTATATCCTTGCGATCTGTGTGGTCACGGGAAAAGAAGAAAGATGCTGCGAGAGTCTTTTTCTCCTCAGCCAAGATAGTTGCAACTGTCTTTGCAATTGTGGATTTGCCTGATCCTGCAACCCCACTGAGCATGACCAGGCGGATTTCAGGAGTCCTGGTCAAGCATGCAACAAGGTTCCTGATTATGTCAACTCGTGTACCATCCATGCATTTGTCGGGTGTGTTGGCAGCATTATAGCGTGCTGCCACACACTTGAGACTTGCTAGAATATCTCTGGTATTGCCTTTCCCTTGGACTGCAGTGTTGGCACTATCAGCTTTCCTGCTACTCTCCTGAACTGTGTTGTCCAACACTTACAATTCATTTGTGCAGTGCCACTACTGTTATTGAGAAAGAGTATTTGGGAGAGGATCAATTAACATACAGATTATTCACAATGAAGTGTTCAGTTTGGACATCATAAGACATCATGGAACCTTCCCCAGGACCCCCACTCCCACCTTGTATGCCACCTTCCCCACCCTTACCCCCTACGCCGCCTGGGAAAGATAAGTGACAACATTGGCTCATCAAATTTGCAACACACCATAGATGTTCTGTTGGAATTCACTAGCCTGGTGAGACATCATGGGGCCAGTGTCAATTGGTAGAGACTCCAAGTAGAGTGTGAATCTTGTGTATAGAGTGGAGACGTGGTGGTGAAAGAACAAGGAGCGGTGGCTGACAGCTCACTGACAGACACTGCCAGCATGCGCCCGCATGCATCATTTCCTAATTATAGGGTGCCAAACTTGGGGGAAACGGCTCAATTTTTTTCATTTGTTAATGGCCAGAACAAGGGCTCAGGGTATCATTTCGATGCACCTTTCGCCCCAGCCAACCTCACTGCATGTTATACGTCACAAATCGCATTCGCGGCCGATCCGGCCCGCTGCCGTCACTCCACTTCCTGGCATCACCGATTATTCCTGACGCCCTCCTTACCAGCCCGCGCTTTCCCACCGCTTCCCGATGCCATGACGCTCTCGTCCTACGTACTCCCTACGGAGCAAATCCGACACTCCCGAGGGCCCAGGTTTCCTCAATCGCGCGCCCCGCTGCTCTTGACGGAGTCCGCCCGATAATTCCGGCTCCCCTGCCGCTGCCGCCTTCCCGCACCATCGCGCTTTCGGCCGACGCGTTTATTTGGCGCTGCGTGGCGCTGCCGTGCGTCGATCAGGACCGCCACGTCGCTCTCCGACTCCCATCCTCGACGCTCGACCCCGCCTGGATGCCCACCTGTTATGCCTTGAAAGCGACGTTCCCAATCCCAGTCGTTGAAAGCAGGCCGTCGTCGTACACTTCGGAGAAAGCGGATAGAGGAGGCGAGGGGGATGTATTTGAGGTGCGTCGTGCGCTAGCCCGTGGAATCTTCTTGCGCACTGAGTTCGTGTGCTTCTCCCCGTTCCAGTCCGCCACGCGTGCCCCTTCCGGAGCGTCGCTTCGAGGTGCCCTTTCTCGCGCTCTCTGCGAACGACTCGCCGCACCCGTTCTGCGTAGACGAGGATCCTCGTCTCACTCGTGTACAGCTCGAGATCGCCTGTCCGCGCTGCGATCCCACATGGCGAGCATCGTACGTGTCCTTTCACTTGCATCGATCTTTGCTGATGACCTCGCAGGTATTCAATCATCTTCTTTGGCGTCGTCCAGAGCGGAATACACGAGAGCGTAGCTACCGCGTTCCACGACGCGTTCTTTCCTACCGGCTCCTTCTCTGTGCACAGTGTCGTGCCTACGACACGTCTCCGCCTTGCCACACACGCTGGCACAACAGATATGTATGTTAATATTTAATCCTCCTTCATTCGTTGACCCGTGCAACAGGCGCTCCTTTACTACACATCCTCGCCAGCCATCGTGCGCGCGCACACACCCATCCCCATCATCTTAACCATCAAGAGGCCCAAGCACGCATCCCCGACGAGCTTCCGCCGCCCCCCATTCCCCTGCCGCGCATATCTTGCGTCCGCGCCGGAGAGTAGTAGCGTGTGCTGCGACCAACAGCCCCGCTTACTGCCCGCGGGCACGATCTGCAGCACGATGGCAGCGCGCGCGATCCGTGCCACGACTTGGAAGCCCCTACATGCGCGCTACAGCGTGTGCGAGACTGTACGTCCATACTCTCGAGACAGTCCTGGCGCGCACCCCCGCACCTCCCCGCACCACCAGCCCCACGCGTAGCACACGACGCTGCCATTCCTCGCAGCCCACATCCTTCGTCGCCTTCTCGCACACCGTGGCTCTTCAGCAGTGTACTGTACTGCCCTCGCCGTCCGACGCCTGCGCCTGCGGTACTCCCCGGCACCACCTTCACCGCGGCCTGCGTGCGCAGCTCGCGCGATGGTCGTTCCCCATCGCCGGCGCCGCTTCCATCGCCTCCTCGCGCGCCAAGTGTGTCTTCAACAAGTCCCAGTCTCCCAGTCTCCCGATCCACGCGCCGCTGACGCGCGCACCAGGCGCATCCTCAAGACGACACGCACCAGCCGCCCACGCATGCGCAGCACCAGCGGCAGCTGCTCCCCATCGCCCGCGCCGCGGTTATCACCTCCCCGCCGGCGCTGAGGCTACCACCTCTCCATACTCTTACAACATGTACCGAGGCAGACGAGGACCCACTCCCTCTCGCCGCCGCGCACCACCACCTCCCGGACGTTTCTTACGGTAGGCCCAGTCGTGTTGGTGAGCGGGTAGCCCGGAATGGGAGTGTACACTGGTGCGAGGGAGCGGGGTGGGTCTAATACGAAGAGGGCTACGAGCGGGGACATGGGTGGGTCAAAAAAAATGCGATACTCGCAACCCATCTACGACCTGACATAGCCCACGACAAGTACTACACGCTTACCTAGAGCGCCCCCTCGACTCTTCAAACGCATTGTATGCTTGCGGGTACATGCGACGCCGCTAGCCCGACAAAACATTACACTCACGCCTCTCGCATACTATACCCACCTCACATTCTTACCTCTCCTCTCACCTCGGAACTATGAATGCCACGCTCCTGCAATACTTATGTCGACACACCCATCTCTTCTTCCCTTGCCCAAGGGCGGCGTGCATCGTAGTCATGTTGCTTCTTCGATCTCCACCTCGCGACTGGCGCCTTTGACTTATCTTGTTCAACCCTTCACGTAGTTCGAACTTTACCAGGATTTGAGTCTCTACCTGCGCATCAGTTTTAGATTTTGGCATTATGTACCCAAAGTAGATGGATTTAATTACCCGTAAATGGCACGGTTCTGTTGTGTAAAACGTGAATTTCTTCTGGCGTTTCCTTCTTTGTTTGAGTTGGGAAGACGAAGCGGCACTGCTGATCCGTGATGTCATCGCTACTTTGCTCTTTCATTTCGTCTCCGGCATGGATCCTCTGCGAAAGCCTACAGCCTCTGGCTATCTATCCAGTGACGACTCCATGGATATATGAATAAAGACTATTGTCCCAGATCCTGGCCGACGCTGTCACCGCTCCGGCGACCCCGCACCCTCGCGCCCCGTGGCACATTTCCTCGTCTGGCAAGCAGACGAGAGGCAGGACAGCACCTTTATTGGTTTGCAAGTCCTTCCACCGCATCGCTCTCCCGCTGTTCTACAACACTCTTGTGCTGCATTCGCCGTCCCAGTCGGCTGCCCTTCTCGCAGCATCGACTCCTTACAACAATGTGCTGGGTCAATTGCATCGACTCGGATGCCCTCGTTGCATCCACCCGCGCTCTGCGCAGCGTCCGCAGCCTCACCGTGCGCAAAGGCGCAGGTACCTACCTCTCGCAGCCCCGCGCGCGATGCTCGACGCACTTGCGGACGTCGTCTCAGAATGTCCTGAGCTGGTGCGTCCTTTTTTCTCTCTATTCCTTACCATTCGTCTAACTTGCCACAGCACACAACAACCCTCATCTTCCCTCTCTCCGCCGACCCCGCCCTCGCGCGCCTCGCCACCGTCCTCTCCACCGCGCCCTCCCTCGACACCCTGCGCACACCCCTCCCAGCCGTCTGGGCCCCGCGTACGTGGGCGTCTCGCAAAACACCGCGCTAGAGCGCATTTGCATGGGAGACGACCTCGGATCTCCCTCGCCCTCGCCAGCACCGAAAACCTCGGAACGCCGCGCAACTACTGCTTCGTACCCAGTCCTGCCGCGCGGTACCCGCCCCATCCTCCCCACGTCCCTCTTCCTCTCCGCCGCGCGCCCGCATGCGCGCCTGGCAGAGCTCATCCACGCAGGCACTGCGATCGCACCGGCGGTGGGCGGCTGGCGTGGACGCGCGGCGACCGTCGGAGCTGCGCCATTCTACGCTGCGGGGGCGGACATCGCCGATGCGCAGCCTAGCGGGACGTGCTAGGTACACCCGCAGCGCACCACAATCCTTCCTTGATTTGGATTCGCGACACCCCCGATACCCGGTTATTCACATCCCACGACTCCGACATACCATCCCCGTCCTCCCACCGCCGCTCTCGAGCAAACTTCACCTTCACCATCCATCCGCGTATGCCCCATGTCCATCATGTACCACTCGGCTCGACGCACATATTTTCTACTCGCGCACTTGTGCGTTTTCATCGGCTGGACTACCCACTTTGCTCGTTATTGCATCGTCCCCATTCCCTCCCTCCAATCATCCATCCACAATCTCTCCCTCCCTCAATTTTTCCCTTCCCTCTTGATATACGAAATCTCCAATAATGACCTAGACACGACCGACTTGTACATAAAAGCGCGCACCACCCCCTTTCCCTCCCTCCTCCTCTTCCTCTCCCTCGTTCTCTCCCCGTTCCCCGAGCGAGACGAGCATTCGGAGGCCAAGGCAAAGCCGCGCACCCGGACTCCTCTTTTTGAATACCTATTTACTACCGTTAACTATTGGCTATTGGGAATTACCTACAAACAAATCTAAGTAGATACATAAACTTGAAGGATGTAAAGTACTGTATACTACCTAGTGGGGTCGTAATGCGTGGATTTTTTTTTTTTGCGTTTTGACAATCATTTTGAAAATGAGACAATTTTTGTTTTCGAGTTGAGTTCGGATCGGGGTTACAAAGCTCGTCGTGAAGCTTTTTCTAGAGGTGCATACCATTGGCTACAGCTGGCCGAACTCTACTCTGGAATTGGTTGGAGTTCTGTTTTGAGTGTTGAGTTCGAGAGGTGAGAGGAGGCTGAAAAAGGGAAGAGGGTAGCCTTACGGGGAAGGTGCTATGATGTGACGAGGTGACTGATGCTCCTCTTTCTCGAACCAGAACCACGAGCGCTGCGGGCCTACGGCGTATTTTTCTGGAGGTTTGCGCAAGTTTGAAACCTCCGTGGTTCGCCGTGCCTTTTGTTGTGGAGAAGTTTGCAGCATGCTCTACCGCGATTCCGCTATAACTAGCAGGTATCACCTCAAGTCCCTGGAGGCTCTAACCGGTGATTGATGGAGGCTCACGTTCTGTTTCGTTCCGTGTGTAAGTCACGCTGCGCGGGACCTCTCGAATATATGTTGGGCTTTGATTCGAGACCGAATGAGCTCTGGAAAACACCTCACATACAAAGCAGAGGACTGTACGCGGGGCCATCCACAGCCATACACCGCCAAAGTGCCGGCACGCGGTGCCCAGCTGGCACGGTCACGCAACAGACACATGTCGTGAACGCTGGGTTCTACTTCACCACCAGCTGGCCATCAGCTGAACTCTGCAGTCAATTTTCCAGCCTTCACCCACCTGCCGACACACCTGTATTCCATATGGTCCCAAACCCGGACGCCAGCTGAGCACCATATTTACAAAAGAGTCTCTACTCCGAGTAATTATCACCTGAAAAGTTATGCAAGTCTTCCTTGGCTGAATTAGAGTCTACTGCTAACATCTCATCATCTTCCCGCTTTCATCCGGACGCGAAATTGTGAGTTCTGGGAGAAAATCCTTCAAGTCTTTGAAACTCCGCCATCTTTGATCGCAAGAAACCTTCTGACAGGTGGCAACGAATGGCGTGACTTCTGATTTGGTTTGTCGCCCTCTCTTTCTCTCACCTCCACCGTCCCCACTTCCTTCCTCCTCCACTTTCTGCTGAATCCTTTGCAATTTTCTTTCATTTGTGCTCTTTGCAGTCCTTTTCTATCTCTACTCCCTCGCCTCACCAGCACCAAACCTTCAAATGCCACGCATTGTCATCTCCACCGACACCAGCTTCAAGCCACAAGCCCCTCGACGGCTGTGAATATTCTAGCCAGAAGGACATCTGGGTATTTAGCCTCATGTGGTGTTTTCGGAGCCTTGGGACTGCAATGTGTTACCGTTTGCTTCCGTGCCACCTCTCGGCCCTCGAGTACTCCATCAAGCCCACGTCAGCGCTTCCTCGTGGCAATGTGACTTCAAGTTTCTCTCAAGGATCAAGTACAAGTAGCCGCAAGCCGTAATCAATGCTCAATGCTCGCCTCAAGCTGTGCTTTGCTGTCCTCATGACCAGACTCCATCCCGTTGTGCTGTTATAATCACTCAAGCTTGCAGCCTCAAGAATTTGCTCCCTTGCACTGGTGCAGCCGGCTCTTTCTTGCTTGCCTGGTGCCTGTCTGTTGGAGTTGTTGGTGAGTAATGTAGTGTGTGTTCTCAAAGTTGTCTGACATTCTTTGCAGCAACCGCACAATCAACACTTTCAGCAGGAACTCAATGACATCATCGAGCCAGGCGGGGGAACGGCTGCTGCGGCCGGCGACGACGACGCGTCGTTCTGGGGTACGTCCTTGCCGATATCTTGTCTTCCCGTTTGCTCAAGTGCATCCAGGCCAAGCCACCCCGCGTGGAAGCGTACATGCTTTTGTGCTTGTGTGTGCTTGCCTGCATCACGCGCGCTGTTGCGGGCCCGATTCTAATTCCATACACTCGCCCGTCCGTGCGTGCCCGCGTCGACGTATCCGTTCATCCGCGTGCACTGTATCGATAGTATAATATTGAGTAGTTCAAGGAGCACATGTTTCGAGTACGATGTGGAATCAATTGTTTTTATTCAAACTACCACGGCAGGATGCTCAGGAATATGTTCTAAGGCTGGCTATTCAGCTATCGGCCAGTTCAGGGCTCAGCTGGCTGCCACTTCAAAGTGGTACCACTGTGGGTCCATTCAGATTGAGGCTGGTGGCCAGCTTCTGGGATGTTGGGTCCAGCTGACGTCCACATGTGTTTGACACATCATTTCCAGCTGGCGCCCACATGATTGCCCGTTTGCGGTGTACGCAGCGCCCGCCCCAGGAGATCAAGAACTACTTATCGTTGCCTACTTCGGCAGTCAGATCAGGGTTCTCGCCATCTTCCCAGACGAGGAAACTATCTGCCACCGACAGTAGCCTGGAAACAAAATCAACTCGCGCTTAAAAAGTATTTCACTCGCACATATATATCCAATGTTCTCCCATCCCCTCCGTTAATGAGATTCACCAATATTAACAAGTGCGCGCTGTTCCCCGTTTTCCCTTTTCCATGCCAATGCCGGCTCACACCGCGACATATGAAAGATACATATCCACAGGACGGGGATTCGAACATGGTGAATGGAACACTGGCTTCATTTCCTGGGATCCGCGAACGGCACCTGTGGTTGGAAAACCGGGATTCAACTCCCCGTGTCCGAAGAAACAAATCGGTCTCTGTTTTTTTCCGTCTCCCTTCCTTTCCAGGCTCGGCCTTTGATGAAATGCAGGTTGAATACTTGAGGCAACTCCAGGTTTGGTCGCCCTCGAACCGAGTTGACAGTAAGGTGCGTCTTTGGAGGTTTTTATCCCGTGATTCTCGTGATTGCGCTGATAAGTACATGGCCTAGAAAATCGGCATATGAATTCATCCAACTTCTTGGTAAGGAAACTATGTGGCTGCCCCACGCTTTAACGGTACGACCCATCCAGGATCCCGCGGCGTTGAAGTCAGGGCCATTTCGGTATGGCGTGGAGGTCGCTGCTTCCACTATTACCCCGTCAATCGGAAGGCGATCGGGGGAAGAGCGTTGGGTCCAAATCCCATGCCACTTCTCCCACCCTGTACAGTGCGTAATAAGCCGCATATTTATCTTTCCACGTATATCGGGTTAATCCCGCTTCCGTTATGAAACCTAGGGCCCCATTTCAATGTCCATGGGGTCGCATTCACGCCGCCTTCTTCTATCCCAACCACACCGTCCGCCGTATCGCCGTTTGCACTATCCGGTATCCGGTACACCTTCCATTTCTCCCCGCTCCTCAAGCGTCCGGTGATGGAATTTCAGTTGTGAGACTTGGGCAGTGCTTAGCATCCAGAGTACACAGTAGCGGAGGAACTCAACAGTTTAACCTTCAACAAACAAAATAATTGTTCAGCGCCCTTTGCTTCACCTTTTACATATTCACTCCTGCTTTTTGTGGTTTCCACTTCTTTCATTATGGACATGCACACACAGCAACCATAGTTCACCTCATAATGCACACATATATATTCTCAATCCATTCAGTGTAAGACCTAAACCCCATTCATCTGCACGTCATCGTGCCCATCCGATCATATGCCATCCTCTGCCATCAGCATTCACAGCGCCCTCGCTCCAGTTCTGGCCTCGCTCAAATCGTGGTATCTTTTGTGGGGGTTATCCTTTCTCCAATCATCCTCATAGCCATGTGTGTAACCAGTGCTTTCTCTTTGCCTCTCCATATAACCTTCCACACGGATGATTAATTCCTGTGGAGGTTCAGGAAATGTCTGGCAAACCGGAATGAATAAATCTCTTGTTCCAAAATTTAAAACTTCACCTTCAACCATTGGATGATGCTGTGGTAGTTGGGATCAGAAGCCTCAGTCTCACCGTAAATGTCTTTCCAAATGGGCTCTGTGTCACACAGATCCCGCAAAAGCTTTTGGGACGGTGGACATGATCTTAAATAACGGCCCCATCCCATGAGGTAAGTCCTAAATTATGGTTACAGTGGCAGAAAATCGGTTGCATATAAGGACTCACAGTATACATTTGCCCATCTCACCCCGGACTACTTGCAGCATAGCATAGAGAGTGCTGCAAGCCAAGTCCCACATCATCGAGTCAAAATTGCATGGCAAGAGGGTATGATCCAATGCAACAATCAACACCTTCATAATAAATCCTTCCAAGTCTCCTCCATCCTGGTCTTTGAGTGAGCGCAGGAAACAGAGTGCTATTCTCAACTCGTCCCAAGAGATATTCAACTGCATGCGAACTGAAAGTAGGCAAGAGGTCCAGCCCTGGGTCCAGCCATGAACAAATGGAATGGCTCGAAAAATCCTAAGGAAAGATGGGGAAGCCTGCAACAACATCTGGCGGTAGTGGTCCCAATCTTTCTCGGTAACTTGAATGCCATTGAATTCCCTTTGGCCATGCAATATGGATTCATAGTGAGACATGAAGCAGTAGTCCTCCCAGAGGTGTACTAAATCCTCGGGCAATGATTGACTTCTCTGTAACCAAAATTAGCGACGCTAAAAAATTGAAATATAGAACAAACTTTCAACCAGTCCAAGACCATACTGGCAATTGCAGAGTGATCAACCAGATTAAACAAGAAATCCGGATTAAAGGAACAGAGGAGGAACACAAGGTCTGACGATGGTTTAGAGGAAACAACATATTCCAATGCATTTTTGCCAAGCTGCCTAAGAACCTAACAGTTAAATTTAATATGCTTCAGTTGAAGTAAATCCTACCAGGCAACATGTCCACTTTGGTTCAGGGATGCATTATCATGCTTATATGAAAATGCGTTGAGAATATGACGGGCCAAATCTGTCCGATGCTGATCACTGCTGACATAGAACTCTCCTGCCCGTCTTGAGTCTTGCAGGAAATCGGAGAAGGAAGCATGATGGATGTATATTGAGAAATACTCCGGCTCTGGAAAGTTGACCACAGAATGTAGGCCACGTAATGCCAATCGTACATCCCCCGGCTCCAGCTCCAGGAGTTGTTCAATGCGGGGGGCCGACAAATAAAACCCAGCGACAATAACTGCCAGAACCAGGATGAGTTGGGGTTGAGCAGGAACTTGAGAAAGTATTTGAGTGTATAGCAGATCGAGAGCAGCAAAAGGCAACCCGAAGTGTGGCTCCTCATCGCCCGTGATGACTTCCAGACGTTTTGTTGGACGGAAGTTTTTATCATCAATGAACTTGATGACTGTGGATGCATAGATAAAATATCCCGAAGATTTCTCGACAAGATTGTCAATAACTGCAGGAGTTGGCCAGGGAAAAGGAACTGCAGACATAGTGTCACGGTGTTCACGATGAATTCGTGCAAATTCATCTAGCAGATATTTCCGGACATCTTCAGTAGACTGGTCGATGTTTACTGGACAATGTATCCCGTTGAATGTGTCTGTGAAGATTTCTCGGATGTGAGGCTCGGGTCTACTAGCAATGAGAAACCGAAGAGGCTGCTGTTCACGAAAGGCGTGCCCAATGGAACGTAGGATTTCTTGTTGACAACTTTGGTCTTCACATTCGTCCAGACCATCAATGACGACAACCAGAGGAAGGGTAGAAGTAGAAGTGTTCTGTTGGAATGGTCCGAGGATCAGCTTCTGCAGCTGTATTGAGATGGATTTGTCGACAAGTGATGGGTTGTTTTCCATGGTCTGTGAGATGTAGTGATTCAAGTCGGAACAAAGAAGGGAAAGCTGGTAAGCAATTGTTGCAAAGAGCCGTTTTGCATGGCCACGAGATGGATGCCCACGCTTAAAGAAAAAACTGGCTCCAAGGCGGCCTTCTTGTTCTAACTTCTGGCAAAGCGACTGTGCAACGGCAGATTTTCCGGCGCCAGCGGGACCGTGCAGCCAAAGGATGGGGCTGGAAGTATTCTCCGGGGATGAGCGGATGTATTCCCGCTCATGATCTTCTGAATTCAAGTTTTTCTTGGGTTCAATTCCACAGGTCCAGTTCCAGAGAGCATCCAGCATTTTTATTCGAGTCTCGGGATGACATCTTGGTTGCGGGAATCTATCTTCTGAATCGTGGATCGCGTCGCCTGCCGCAGCACGATACAAGATATGTAGGCCTTGAAAATTGCGGTTATGTATTGTGTATGCTTATAGATTTAAAACTCACCTGCTTCACCGTGACGCTGAATATGATTAAAATCACCACCAATGAATGTCCCGCCGTTGATGCTAGTTTTCCCCTCATGCGGCAGGCCATCCCAAGGTGCCCGGTGAATTGCAGAAACAGCAGATTCGTCGTTGCCAAAGTCGCCCGTGAATGGATGGTCAGGTTCCCCTAGTGGGCTCGGGAGGAGGAAAAGGTTGGTCGACCAATAAGTAGCAGAGTGAATATCATGGTGATTGACCAGTGAAGTGGATGCATCCACTGGACGATGCAAAGATGTGCCGAATCTGGTTTCTTCCGGGAACGTGTGTGTGGACGAGACGAGATTTAAATCAAGGGCTGACGACGTCGGCGCGAAAGTCGATTGATTATCAGCAGGGAAAATTAGGTCGTATTCTCCGGGGGCGCCGGAAATCGGCGCCAAATGGATTGAGGGATATTCAAATGCCGTGATATCAACTGAGCCACGAAACAGATCGTGACATTCACCACTTGGGTCTGGAGACGGTGGCGGATATTCCATGGCAGGGGTGAAGGATGAGGACTCAAATTCGTGTCCTGGTTGCGAGATTGGGAATGGGGGAGATGGAGTAGAGGCGGAACAAGACTCGGCATCAAAAAATGGGAGAGACAAATTCTGCGACGAAGTCAGAATCTGTGGCCGGCGAGAAATATCTTCGACATTATTAGAAGCGAGTTAGCTTCAAACGTACTGGAAACATACCGTAGGGTGACATCCGTGCTGGCCCAGCCTGTCTGCCATTCCTCTCCACCCCCAGTGACTGCCGATCCAGTCCTTCCGTCAATTCAAATTCAAGTGCGTCGAGGGGATCGCCGTCGAGCCGCTGTGTGGTATGAATATTTATGTCCCCGGGATGGTCAATGAAGGTCCCGCCATTGATCTGGAACTGAGAGGCAGACTCAAAGAGAGGCATAGAGGAGGAAAGTGCGAGACTTGGGATAGGGAAAGAGCAAAGAGCTGTATTGCGGTGTTCTACAGCTTCCGCGCCGAGCGTGCCTGTTTAACAGCATCGCGCGCTTACTTATTTTCAGAAAATTAGCGCTGAGTATTGCCGCTCAAAGAAGTGTGTCTCCGCCAACAGCTGCGCAAAGCGTTTCGAGAGTTTTTTAACTTGAACTAGCGACTCGGACCAACTTGAAGTAGGGCTTGAAACCGTAACCGTAATTTTACGGCTATACGGCCGGCTCAATACGGTACGGGACCCGTACCGTCGGAGGCTGGCGGCTCTCCCCAGACGGTACGGTTTACGGTACGGTTTCACCCGTCTTACGGGTGGGCTTGTACGGCAGTACCGGCCGTACATACGGGTGATTGAGCGCCAATAGATTGTTTGCGCAACAGCCATTGGAGCCATTCAATGGCTGTTTGGCGTTGCGCAGAAATGGCAGGTGAATGGCTCCACGAAGCCATTGACGTCATTTTTTGGCGGTGGAGCCATCAGTTTGCGCAACGTCAAAAAGCCATTGAATGGCTCCAATGGCTGTTGCGCAAACAATCTAATCTTGGCGCCATCCACCATCCTCTACACTAACATTACCGACGTACTGTTGTCACGCTACCCTGATGCTTTGCATTCTATCACTCCAGCGGTGTTCGGGATGGCTCGTCTTCTTGTTCATTTCACTGCTCAGCCCGACTAAATCGCGCACTCTTTTGCGCTTAAGCCCCTTCTGTCTGCATTATGTGCTGTTTTAACTCGGCTTATACACCGCACTCGCGACAGCAGCCTGGTCGACCAGCTAGACGAGGACACCGACGAACCAGTGGACCACGGGTATGGTATTGGCATTGGCCACGCAATTTTCAAGGTATGTATTCGTACATCTTGATCACGCAAGGTTGATCCATGTCACCAGATTCGCAAGATTGTTCGGCATGTTAGATCAAGCCCACAGCGCCGGCGTCAATGGGAGAACGTTGTGCGGATCCTCCATCCTGACGACGAGCAGGGAGCACTCATGCTTATTCTTGACGTCAAGACACGCTGGTCCTCAACACATCAAATGCTCCGTTTGTGTTCTTACATTTACCTTCAATTTCTCAAAGGGCTCATGCACTTCACACAGGTCGTGCACTGGACTATCGTGACTGCATCAACCGGTACATTCGCAAAGACGGCACTAGCAGCTCCCTTGTCAACTGTGCGATGGATGAGGCGATGGATGACGATGATTGGAAAGCCATTGAGCTCGTTGCTAAGTGGCTGAATGTCTTCCGCCAGGCCACAGTGCAGATGTCAAAGACAAAGAAGCCGATGTTGTCCGCCACACATGCTGTCTTCCGTGGGCTCCAGGCGGAAATTAAGCGGTACATTGCAACCCTCCCTGGTGGTGTCGAGGACGATCTTCGCGACGGCCTGGTTGATGCACACCTCAAGTTAAGCGAGTACTTTCACAAATGCGACAAATCTCAGTACACGCTTTGGGCTTGTCGTATGTTTCCTTTTCTTTTTCTCACTTCCAATGTCCAACGCGCTGATGTTTGTCTCCAGTCTTAGACCCTCGCATCTCATATGAGAAACTACTGAAAGACTATCGTGCCGAGCCCGACCTTCATGCCGAGCTCGAGAAATCAAAACTTGCGCTCAAGGCACACTTCCTCGCTAACTATGCGCCAGCTGCGGGAGAGAACCCCATGGATTTCCCCGACGATACTGTCCAGAATCGATCTCCTCAAAAAATCGATTTCACCAGCAGATACGATGACCCCAAGTTGTCCAGCGTGGATGCGGAGGTAGATGAATATTTCCGCATCACCAGTCGGACAGAGCGGTGGTCTGTTGACACTCTTGACTGGTGGTTTGCTCGGCGGGAGCAGTTCCCTCATCTATATCGCTTTGCACGCGACGTGCTTTGTATTCCCGGTGCGTAATCTCACTCCCATCATCTCCGAACTTGATCTGACCTTCTCATTTCAGGGTCCGCCGTAGCTGTCGAGCGCATCTTCTCCGGTGGTAGGGACACCATCGGGCTGCGCCGAGCAAGCCTCAAGCCCGAGACGGTCCGTACACTTATGTTTGTCAAGGCACGGCTTCGTTTGGCGCGCACCGTGGTGGAGGAGATTTTTACCATAGATTAATTTCATTTTGTTCGATGATCCAACATCTTATGCATACTATTCACTATTAATACGGCCGTATCTACCCGTATACGGGTAATACGGTACGGGAACCGTACCGTCCATGGCAACGTCGGGCGAATTTACTGGACGGGTGACTACCGTAAAGGCCTGCTTGACGGCCGTATTGCATACGGCCGTCACCCGTTTACTGTACGGTTTCATGCCCTAACTTGAAGTACAATAATCCACTGGAATTTGAATCCGAGCTTGTGCGTCGACTCAAAGGCAGCCAAGTGATTCAACAGAGTTAGCTTCGCTTGACAAAATCAAAGAAAGGCATTCAAGCACAGCCCAGCCAAAAGTTGTAGCCCGACTCGGTCCGAGATGTGTGCGGCATCAGCCAAAAGTGGGGTTTTCAAGTTGGTTTCAAGCCAAAAAGAAAGAAGAAAATGATACATTCAAGAGGGACGCTTGGCTGATACGTGTGGTTGAGGAGAAGGTGGTCGATAGTTGGCGATGTTGAGTTGAAAAGGTCCGGCGATCACTGATGCCGTTCAAACGCCGTTCCGTTTCTCTTTTTTTTTAGACGTGTTGATGTGGGAAGGAGAGCACACTTGGAGCACACACCGTCTATCCATTGGCGACATCTACGAAACGAGTCCTTACCACTTCACACGACATACACACTACTACTCCTCGTGGCTTGCGTAGCTCGTGATCCGGCTGCCCATGCAGTCTACGGCGTACGCACATACCCACCATGTAAATCACTCACTTGGTTGTTGACGATCGCATTCGCATTCACGCACATACTTCCCGGCATACTCGTGCACTGACGCGTTATCCCATCGGCTCGATTGTATACCACACTACACGCATTGTCATTCCCACCCTCTGACCGATCAATTGATGAGAATTTATTAACCGGATCGTCGTCAATCCAACGAATCATTACTGGGAACCCATATATATCTGCAAGTTTTCTCGCAAAGCTGAGAACCCGATCATCCAGAAAAAAGCCAAGAATAGCGAGCGCAGGTTGAACAGGCGACAACATTGTTGCTACCAGGCCTTTGAATCCAGTGAGGACCGGGTCGTTATAGTGATTCTCCACCTACGCTTCTGCTTTGATTGGCCTGTGTGCTGACACGATAAGTCCTCCTTCTGCGCAACTGTTCTCGACGATTTGGATATCTTTTTGTACAACTGTAGTACAAAAAAGACTGCGGGGTATACGGTATTACCGGCACACCAATCTCAGATCGGGGGGCGAAAACACCGACATCAACGATGCCGGTGCAAGATGCGAGGGTAATAAAATAAGTAAACAGCAGCAGTGTATATGAGATGAGGAGGATCCAGGTTGGAACGAACGAAATGAGATAAACAGCAAGGTATACAGCAAACCTCAGTGCCGGGCTGGCACCAAGGCAAATCGAAGAGGAGATGAGAGAGGGAAACACTTGGAGGCTTGGCGATAGGCACTCTGATGTCTGACTACCCACACTGCAGCAGCCCCAGTCAGGCCATGCCAATAGGCATCCATCCATCTCCATGTCCAATTGATAAAGTGCCAGATGATTTCTGCAGTACATGCATCCAGATACTTAATAGCTGCCTGCTTTGCATCCTCAAATTTAGGCTTGTCTTTCTCTCGGAAGTGATATTTGACCCAACCCCAGTACTGGAGGAGATGTCAGCAGATGCCGTGAATAAATCAAATTAAACATACCATCTCGATTGGGTTCAATTCACAATGAAATTTGGGAAGGAAAAAGTTCATGGCCCCATCTCTTGACTAGTTCCTCAAGGATGGATACCTGGTTCTTGAAGTCATCTTGGTGGCTCAGCCAACAAGCCCTGCAGCACTCTTGATAAGAATTCCAGGTGAACATCGGACTTTGGTCATGTGTGACATCATCTGACTTTTGTATCCCAAACGGCTCGTGAATTTATTTTCAAACTCAGTCAGAAGACTCTCCTGTATGAGAGCTTTAAAATGAGCCTACTTTTGTCCAGATTGAAGCAGAACTGGGGAAGTTGGCCAAATGTTGATACTTGTTTAGCTTGTCATGTGATTTCCAGCTGAAACGGCTTGTCAGAAAAATCTGAAAATATTCGGGAAAGGACTATTTGGTGAGATCTATTGATTGCCTTGGAATTTTTGAAGAAAGTAATTTTCAGTTGATGTTTTTGACTGTCCCCTACTGTACACCGCCAATGGTTCCACACGTGGTCACGGGCTGGACGCGACATGTGTGCCAGATGTAGATGGAGACTGGAGACCAGCCAACATCAGGCTGGTGCCAGTTTCAGTCTCCTATGGGTCCAGCATGGGTCCAGGTCGGGCTGGTAGCCAGCTGTCCAGTCTAGGTGGATTTCAGCATGATCAATTAGCTGGGCTTAGCCGTACGCAAGACTGGTCGGTAAAATAACACAAAATTGACACAAAATCACATGTATTTCAGCAATGTACAGGATGTATCTAGCTTATTCGTCTGCCTGGGGCTGCGCCGGCACTAGCGCCATACAAGTTGCTAAGTCTGCCCCGGCGTTGGTGAAATCTCGTTGCCGGAAATTTTGTTGTCGGAGCATCGACAGATTGATGGCGTGCGGGAAAAGATACAAGTATCAATGGTAATTTTAGAACAGGTTGAGATAACACGCATACCTGCAGTCCAAACAAACATCTTCCTTCACCAGCTCAACCCTCAGGAAAACGATGTGCTGGTCGGACATGGATGGAAGATGCACTACACGCGAACCTGAGGCTTAGCTTGAGGGACACTGAAGGCACTGGAAGAGACCCCAGGGAAAAATTGCTCTGGACAAAGGGTTGGGAGCTAGACGGTGCAAAAAAAAACTCGCAGAAACGGGAATGATTGGCCGGAGGACTAGTGGGGGCTTGTGGGTACTTGCGGTGGCTTTCAATGACTTGCGATGGTCTTGGGGTAAGGTTTGCGATGATCTTGAGGTGGCGCAGCTATGAATGATTTGAGGACAGAGAATGAATCATTGATGGCTTGAGGGCTTGTAGGTTTGAAAACTTGAGTTTGAATACGTGGCCCGCTGGTTAGCAGGCCGCAAAAACCAGAGGAGCAAGGGATCAGAGAGAGCCGAGATGAGAGAAAGAGAGAGGGCCGAGTGACGTGGCATTAACCAAACCTGACGTGGCTGATTGATGGAATTCTGACTAGCGCGACTTGGCAAAATTCCACAAGTCACCGCTTGCTTTTGTATGTTGCGGGTGGAATGAAGATGCCAGCACCAAATCAAAATTGCACAGGAAGGAGCCGGTTCAAATTGTTCAATACTCACGAGCGGAACTGTTGCTGAAGGCCAACAGTCTGATTGCTGGTCGACCGAGGAGAACAATTAGGCGTAAAGAAAAGGAAAATTCAGTGGACGATGATGTTGAGGAAGACGAGAAGGTGGGGACCTTTCGGGCACAGATAGCGATGTGGTGATTTCCTCTGACAATTATTCCGATTAATTATTTTATTTACTTGCCCGGGTGGCTTCCAGGATACGAAGTGACATGGACGCAGCATGGAATTCCACTGGAGGCTAGCTGGATCCCCAGCTGAATAGGCGAGCTGGGCACCAGCCCGCTCCCAGCTGCGCCCAGCACTCACGACAGCCATGACCCATGTGACCGCGCCAGATGGGGGCAACGTGCGGGTACTTTGGCCGTGTAAAGTGGCAACCATCTAGAGTACATTCATCTTCAGCATTCAGCAATGGAACAATTCAACAGTTTAATGCTCGGCAAACAAAATAATTGTATGATGTGCTTCGCTTCACCTTGTATTCAGTATGATTCTATTTGGCACCCCATGATTTGTAATATCATTGCTGATGGGAAAATTGATCTGGCTGGGGGGAATGTGTTCAGAGCATGACTGAGCCAGCCAGAGGCTTGTATTCATCTTGGTATTCATAACTCTCTTTGGTCCTTCTGTGTCTTGACAACTTTGTTGGCTTCACTGCCTCAACAATGCTGGGCCTAAGTCACCACAGCAAATGCTGGCAATGAGCGGCAGCGTGCCACTTTGTGTGGGTGTCAGGAGAGCCTGAACATCTGTGCCAAGTCAATAAGTCAGCGTGAAAAAAGTCAGGGAATTTCTCTAGGCATAGGTTTCTCAATGAAATATGTCTCAAAAATTAAAATGCAACTGTTGAAGTATTGGCCGATGTCTTAGCAAGCCATCTGATGAGGCGGTAGCCAGAGTGCCAAAGAGAAAAGTTCTATCTGGCACCCAGGTAGTTTGGCACCTGGGGGTGCCAAATAGAATTATCCTTTTATTTGGTCCTGCTTTTGTGGTTTCTCCTTTGCTCATGCATGCACATGCGCACACACAACCATAATTCACCTCATACCTTGCACATATATATTCTTAATCCATGTCACAGTGTAAGACCTATACTTACCCTATTCATCTGCCTATCATTGGGTCCATCCGAACCTATGCCATCCTGTGCCATCAGCATTCATAGCACCCTTGCTCCAAATCTGGCTGCCCTCAAATCATGGTATCTCATATGGGGGTTATTCTCCTTCCAGCAACGCTCCTCATAATCACCATTGTAAACAGTGATTCCTCTTTTCCTCTCCAGATAACCTTCCACACGGCTGATTAATTCCTGCAGAGGTTTGGGAAACGTCTGGAAAACTTGAATAAATAAATGTCTTGCTCAAGTTTTCAAATCTTTACCTTCAACCATTGAATGATGTTGTGGTAGTCAGAAATTAAATCAATTTCTCCATAAGTACTGGCCCAGATAGACTCTGTCTCCTGCAGGTCCTGCAACAGCTTTGGGGAGGGTGGACATGATCTCAGAAAACAGCCCCATCCCATGAGGTGACTCCTCAATTAAAATTAATGTGGCAGCAAATCAATTGCATATAAAGACTCACAGTATCTCTTTGTCCATCTCACCCTGAACCATTTGCAGCATAGCATGGAGAGCACCGCAAGCCAAGTCCCACATCATTGAGTCAAAACTCCACGGCGAGAGGGCATGATCCAATGCAACAATCAACACCTTCATAATAAACTCTTCTCCCTCATCCTGATCTTTGAGTGAGCACAGGAAATGGAGTGCTGTTCTCAGCTCTTCCCAAGAAACATTCAACTGGATGCAAACTGAAAATAGGTAGAAGATGCTCGAGGTTCCGTCATGAACAAATGGAATGGCTCGAAGGATTCTGATAAGTGATGGGGAAGCCTGCAACAACATCCAGTGGTAATGGTCCCAATCTTTCTCGGTAACTTGGATGCCATTGAATTCTGTTGTGCGTAATATGTATTGACAGTGTGACATGAAGCAGTAGTCTTCCCAGAGGTGTACTAAATCCTCAGGTAGTGATTGACTTCTCTAAAACCAAAATTAGGGATGCCAACAAAATGAACTATAAAACAAACTTTCAACCAGTCCAAGACTTTCACTGCAATATTGGAGCAATCATCCAAAGTAAACAAGAAATCTGGATTCAAGGAGCGAAGCAGGCACACAAGGTCTGAGGACAGCTCAGAGGAAACAATGTATTCAAATGCATTCTCATTGAGGTACCTAAGAACCAAACAGTTAAATATAATCTGCTTTGATTGGAGTAAATCCTACCAGGCAACATGACTTTGGTTCAGGGATGTGTCATCATTCTTGTATGAAAATGCCTTGAGAATATAGTGGGACAAATCTGACCGGTGCTGACAACTGCTGATATAGAATTCTCCTGTCTGGCTGGAGTCTTGCAGGAAATCAGAGAAGGAAGCATGATGGATGGATAGTGAGGCATAATGCTTCTCCTCCTGCTCTGGAAATTTGATCACAGAGTGTAGGCCACGTAATGCCAATCGTACATCCCCCGGCTCCAATTCGAGAAGTTGATCAATGTGATCAGCTGACAGAGAAAGTTTGGCTGCAATAACAGCCAGAATCTTGAGAACTTGGGCCCGAGCAGGAGCTTCAGAGAGAATTTGAGTGTACAGCTGGTCAAGGGGTGCAAAGGGCGATTCAAAGTCAGATTCTTTGATACCCACAATCACTTCAAGACGTTCTGTTGGACGGAAATTTTTATCATCAATAAACTTGATGATTGTGGATGCATAAATGAAATATCCCGAAGATTTTCTGACAAGGTGGTCGATGATGTCTGGGGATGGCCAAGGGGCAGGAACTCTGGACATGGTTGCACAATGTTCATGATGAATACGTGCAAATTCATCCAGCAGATATTTCCGGACATCTGCAAACGACTGGTCAATGTTCACAGGACAATGAATCCTGTTTAATGCATCTGTGAAGATTTCTTGAATGTGAGGCTCAGGTCTACTAGCAATCAGAAATTGAAGAGGTAGCTGGTGTCCATGAAAGGCACGGCCAATAGAACATAGTATTTCTTGTTGGCTATTTTGGTCTGCACATTCATCCAGTCCGTCAAGGATTACAACCAAAGGGCGAGTGGAAGTGGAAGAATTCTGTTGATATGGTTCAACAATCAGCTTCTGCAGCTGTATTGAAATGGATTTGTCGACCAGTGATGGATTTCTCTCCAAAGTCTGTGAGATCTGGTGATTAAAGGTAGGAAGAACAAGAGAAAGCTGGTAAGCAATCGTTGCAAAGAGCCGTTTGGCATGTCCGCGAGATGGATGCCCTCGTTTGAAGAAGAAGCTGGCCCCGAGACGACCTTCGCCTTCTAACCTTTGGCAAAGAGACTGTGCAATGGCAGATTTTCCGGCACCAGCGGGACCATGCAGCCAAAGGATGGGATGAGAATTGTTGTCTGAGGATGAGCTGGTGTACTCCCACTCACGATTCTCCCAGTTCCAGTCTTTCTTGGGCTCAATTCCACAGGTCCAATCCCAGAGAGCATCGAGCATTTTTGTTCGAGTCTCGGGATGACATCTGGGCTGTGGGAATCTATCTTCTGAATCGTGGGTCGCATCGCCTGCTGCGGCACGATACAAGATATGTAGGCCTTGAAAATTTGTGATTATGTATTGTGTGCACTCATAAATTTACAACTTACCTGGCTCGCCGTGACGTTGAATATGATTCACATTTCCCCCAATGAATATTCCACCATTGAGGCTTGTTTGATACACCGGAGGATGATCCCGTGGAAAGGACGGATAGCGAGTAGCAATCTCGGAGTCAAGAGGGATCTGATGTCCTGGCGGCAGATGCTGATCAGGGACGCTTCGGTTACCGAGCTCGTGCGCTGTGCGGTATTCAATGGCCCTATTTCCTGGAGGCATTTGTTCACTACCATCGGAGGGATCTTTGTATGTATTCTGACCGTTACTGGGTGGTTGAGGTCTAGAGACATCTGGGTGTGGTCGTGAAAATGTGGATGCGAGGAAAGCCGAAAAGGGTGGTAAAGAAGCTGAAGAAGCCATGGACGATGGCAGTCTATCGGCGGCGTGTGAACCACCCGAAGCGTGCGGGCGGTGAAAAGTATCTTTCAAGATGTCAGAAGCGTACCAATTTCAAAGACTGGAAAATTACCATAAGGTAACATTCTCGCTATTCCTGCCTGGGAGCCGACTCTGTCCACTCCCGGCAAGTGACGGCTCGTTGCGACGGATTCAAATGCTGGAAGTGGATCGCAATCTCGCTCCATTAGCTGTGTAGTAGTATGGAGATTCCCCGGCAACCGACGACCCGGTCCTTCACCCGACCATTCAAGTGCGCTCAGCGGATCGTTATCCGGAGGTGGCGCACTAGTATGGATATTGATGTCCCCTGCATTGTCGATAAAGCTCCCACCGTTGATTTGAAATCCGGAGGCAGAAGTGAAGAGAGGCATGGAGGAGCAAGAGTGAGAGTTAGCGATAGAGCACGAGGCGAGATGCTGTATCGCGGCAGTGTTGTACAGCCCCCACGTCCAAATAAATGCGCGCTTGTTTAAAAATATCAATGTCTAGTTGGCTCTTCAGAGATACGGTAGTACCGATCCAAAAGGAAATGGCACATTGGTTGAAGAGGAAGTTATATGAGCTACTGAGGAGATGGAAATTTTACTAGGAGAAAGCTAGAAGCCCTTGTTTAATTAGCCAACTTCCGGCTGCAACTCACTGGGGACTCGTTTTAAAAACTTCCAGATCCGGTGGATGCAGCCAAGCAAAGTAAGTAGGAACACATTCCACGGATTCAAAGAAAAAGGAGAGCACCGGAGACTTTTGGTGCACAGGCCGCCCTCAGGGAAGAAACCGTGTGTTGTCTGACTTGTCTAGAACCTCATTCCTTGATTTTGTCATGTAGTCCTTTCCATCTCGAAAGCCTCAGTGAAAGCACAGTAATCCAGCAGATAATGAATGGAATAGTTCCTTGGAAGTCGGAATGATCCGTACTCAATCCGGTGACTCGTCCGAGTCTTGCAGCGCAGCAGGATTTAAGTATGTACGAGGACCTGAAAATCACGGAGAATAGAACCAAATAGGAGAGCTGGACCCTCGCTTGAATGCATCTTCGAGATAGTTCGAGAAGAAAACCGAGAATAAGAAGCAAGAGGATAATATTTGTCAAACGGTTTGACGCAGAACCTTCCGCCCATCATCGGCGAATCACTCTTCATCGACACATCTGCTCTCCAATATAGCTTCAATTCTTTGCTCTCAGAGACGGAATGTTAACGTTGAACACAGTCCGAACGACTTGATGCTTTTATTCTATCGTATGTCATTTGCCGGCTGCCCTACTCTTCATGCAAATGTGCCATTACTGCTGGTCTAAATCTGCGCCCGAGTGTAGTTGTGAAGTGGGTCCGCTAGGGTGATTTCTCGCATCCCCGCGCCCCGTGGCACTGAACAGACCAGATTTTGGTGTCTCGGACCTTCCACCACATCGCCGTGCTATTCTATCCCACTCTCGCGCTGCACTCGCCGTCGCAGTTCCCCGCCCTTCCCGCCGCTCCACGCACCCGTCCCTCGCTAGCAAAGGCCGTATGCATCTTCGGTTTGCCCGCCCCGTGCGCGAGCGACGACCATGCGCTTGCTGCCTGGCCTAACGGCTCTTGACCTGATGCTCCTTGGTGTGCCCGACGCGCCGCCCGACCCACTCGTTGTATCCACCCTCGCCCTCACCGCGCGGAAAGGCACAGCACCCTACCTCTCCCTGCCCGCGCTGCTCGACGTTTTGGCGAACGTCGTGACGACGTGTCCCACACTGGGGCGTATTTGTCGCTTTTCCTCCTTCTCTGCTCCCTCGTTCCTTCACGCTGCTGCGAACGGCCATGCGGCCAATCCCGTTGGGTTCATCGGGGTGAGAGGAACGTGTTGCGTGACCACGCTTCGCGCACCGCGCCATGCTCCTCCCTCCTCCTTTGTCTCCGCAGTGGCGTAACCCCCGGATCGCGCTGCTGCGACTGGCCGCGCACCCTACCGCATCGCCACACCGTCGCCGCCGGCGTGACGTGCAGGAGGAGCGTGCGGCGCGACAGTGGCGCGCTTCTCTCTCCTCCCCTCCCTCGTCTCCCTTGTCTCACCCGACTAACACCTCCCACAGAGCGCACAACGACCCTAATCTACCCCCTCTCCGCCGACCCGCCTTCGTGCGCCTCGCCACTGCCCTCTTGTGGTGCACCCGCCCTCCACACACACTGCGCACCCCGCTCCCTGCTCCCCGCTCTCTGGGCTCCTGCGTACGTCGGCGTCCCAGCGAATAGCGCACCGGAGAGTATTTGTCTGGGGACGAGCTGGGCTCACCCTGTCCCTCTTCCTTGGCCTCGACCTCGCCCTGTCCCTCTCCTTTAACGACAACCTCGGTGCCGAGCGCCGCCGACCTCCTCCTATAACTCCTCGTACACCCAGACGCTTTCTTCGCGCCCCATCCTCTCCACGTTCATCTTCCTCTCCGCGCGCCTCGCGGAGCTGATTAGAGCGGGCGCCGCGTTGACGCCCGTGGTGGGTGGGCGGGTGGAGGGGAGGGCGGCGACGGTGGAGGGTTTGCGGGGACTGATGCGGACCTGGTTGCTGGTGGGGAGGGGGAGGCGAAGGTGGTGGTGGGTGCTGAGTAGGCTCGCGCGGCCTGTGTATAGGCTGCCCCCACGGTCTTTCCATTCGTTTCGGTTTTTCGACACTGCCGCTTTGCATCCATGGGCGTCGTCGCCCATAGCCCCCGAGCGTCGTCTAACCTATACCACCGCCACATCCAGCGCAAGTACACTCGCCCCTCCTCCCACCGTGCCCCCGTTGGGCGCCTCGCCGAGCTCATCCACGCGGGAACTGCCGTTGCAGTGGGCGGGTAGAGTGTGCGCCTTCGCCGTGTGCCCAGGCGCGAGGACTTAGGTGCTCTCCAATCCTGCTCCGCGGGCGCTTCTCGACGCGGCCACCGCGTGACCCGAGCTCGTGCGTTCTTCCTTCTCTATCTCCCTTCCACCTAGCTAATGTGATGTCTGCCACACAGACCAGTACTCAGTCTCTCTGCCGGCCCTCGAATCGCCGCCAGACTATTGCGCACCACCGAGCTGCACACACACGCGCCGCTCCCCGCATGACTGCCCGCGTATGCGAGCTTGGCAGCAAACCGCGCGTTGGATCCGATTGGGAAACGTGCTCAGCGCTGCTGTCCTCATCTGCGGCCGCCGCCTTGTTTTCTGGGGTTCCGTCGTGCGCGTCGGCGCCTAGAGCTCTCGGACGTCGGGCTGCGTACAATCCCTCTCTTAAATGCGACGCGCACTGTGGTTTCTGAAGGCATATCCGTACCCTTCATGGCCCACCTCACCACCGTGTACTTCCACGCGTGCATCGTGGAGCTTGTCGGGAAATGCACTGCTGAGGCGATGGGTGGGTGGCGACGCGGATGAGGGTGAGGGTGAGGGTGCGGCGAGCGCGCCGCGGGGGGACACGGCGGGTGTTGAGGAGGTATTGCTACCCGACAGACGACCGACACGAAATATACTATGCCCCCCTACCCACCCGGCGCGCCTTTGACTCTCTTCAAACGTATTGCATGCTTTAGTGCTGAATCACGCGCCGCTCGACTTCGACCTTTGGCATCACCGCATCGACACCTTCCTCCTCCCCCCCCCCTCTCCACTTGCCTTTCGACATTCGACACTCTCGAGTCCACATGCCGCAGTCCACACGCCGCTCTTTTTCAGAGTCCTCAAAGGAGGCACATATATACAAGTCCCATTCCCTCCTCGATCTCTCCACCCCGTGATTCGGGCCTTTGTCTTAACTTCGTGGACCATGGACGTAGCTCGATCCTCCTCTGGCTGTCGAATAGATCGGAAGAGGGAAGCACGTACTCTTTACTTTTTGGATTCACACATATTACCAAGTAATTAGATGGATGTAAATTTCTCTACCTTGATGCAATGCCAGATTTCCTTCTTCGTTTGACCTCGAGTTGGGGAGGAAAGGGCGAGAGAGGACAAAAGAGGAAAGAGGCATAGCGTGACTAAGTGATCGTTCTGACCTGACTCGGAACTCCTCGCTCTTACTTTTTCGTCAAAAACGTGGATCTCAAGTGGATCTTTTACCAAAACGCTACAGACGCGGAACTATCTAACAGCAACCACAAGACATTTGTGCATAAATACTACCGTCCTGCCAACTTTGCTACTTGGACGGAGATGCATCGCTGGGTGGCTGGCCTCCCGCTCTCTGTGAATCAATGGTGTCGGTCTCTACCAGCTCCTGGATAGGCTTCAATACGCACATTCGAGTTTCGTGCCCTTGAGCGCAGCCACTTCGGATTCTGCCTGTACCGCATCCTCTTCATGCCCGAGGGCGCGGAAGTTCTTTGCAAGGTCTCCGAGGGACGTGATAAGGTACTTCCTCGCGGCGGGTTTCGTCTGCATCACTTTGCGGTACAGCTCGACAGATGTCTCCGCGGCACACAGTGCGTCTTCATGGAGGCCGATGCTACCGAAGTCGTCGGCAAGTACTCGCAATGAGTTAGCAGTGGGTTCGGGGTCGCTCTCACCCCGTTTACAATGAATCTCGGCTCCTTTCTCGTGCATCTGCAAGGCATCCTCCTGGCGGTCTATCGCACGGAGGTATGTCGCCCATTGTTTCAACACATTGGCAAGGCGCAATTCCGACTCGGCGCTCTGATCCAGAAGTTTGGAGTACAGTTGGACGGCTTTTTCGGCGGCGTGCGCTGCATCTTCGTGACGTCCAACAGCATTTAGATTCAAAGCTAAGTTTTCAAGTGAACTCCCAAGACATGGCATGACAGTGGGGTCCGTTTCTGCCAGCTTGCGACGGATTTCGACGGCCTCTGCATCAGCAGACAACGCGTCGTTGTGACGGCCGATGAGACGACGCCTGTAAGCTAGGTCATACAAAGAACTAGCGAGATCTCTGGTGCTGGATGGGTCTGTTTCCGCCAGCTTGCGATGAAGCTCTACAGCTTCCTCGTCCGCACCCAACGCATCAGCTGGGCGGTTGAGCGCACAGAGGTCAGTTGCCAGGTTGTTCAGTGTGCGGGCAAGCTCTTTGACGAAAGTCGGGTTCATCTCTGCCAGCTTACGACAAAGCTCAAGACCTTCCTCGTCCGCACGCAACGCATCAGCTGGGCGATTGAGCGCACGGAGGTCGATTCCAAGGTTGTTTAGTGTGGCAGCGAGATCCTTGATGACAGTCGGGTCTGTCTCCGCCAGCTTGCGACGAAGCTCTGCAGCTTCCTCGTCCGCACGCAACGCATCAACCGGGCGCTTCAAGGCATGAAGGTCAATTCCAAGGTTGCTTAGTGCGGCAGCAAGATATTTGAGGGCAGTTGGGTCCGTTTCCGCCAGTTTGCGACGAAGCTCGACAGCTTCTTTGTCCGCACGCAATGCATCAGCCGGGAGATTGATGCGGCGGAGAGTGGAGCCAAGTATGAGCAGCGAAGCACATAGCTCAGTGGTTGCCAGTACTGCATTTCTGCTATCGGGGCTTGCCAAAGCGGTGCGTCTGATCTCGACTGCTTCTTTACTGAGCCTGACGGCGTCGCTGTACAACCCCTGCATGAGGCAGCATCTGCAAAAGTTTTGGAGACATTTTGCCAAATTGGCTATGTCCCGCGTCGAGTGGTTTTCCTCTCCTGCTATGTCCCTTCGGATGATTTCTGCTGCCCGGTGTTTTCGCAAAGCCTCATCCTTTTGGCCAAGTGCAACGAGCAGATATGCCTCCCGCTCCAGTGATGCAGCAACATCCGCACCGAAGGTGCCGGGCTGACGTTCCTCCAAGCCCTGAAATAAACTACCCACAGTGCGGACTTCTGTCAGAGCACTCTCTAGTGAGCCTGGCTTGAGCTTCGAAAAATAACTTCTTGCCAGGTCGCCTGAAAGAGCCATGAACGATAAACGTTTGATCCAATAGGACTCCGAATCGTCGTCTTGCCGCTTAGCTAGCGACGGGGCAGTATTTCCCCGTAATTCTTTGAGCTTTTGGACGGCCTCGAATATGAAGGACACATCAAAAAGGTCCATTTCGACTTCGTTTGCGAAATGGCGTGTCCATTCAAAGTTGTGTCCCATCTCCTTCCCAACGAAATATTTCCATTCGAGATGAGCATCCTGAAGGAATGTCGCTTTGGGAGTATAGTCTTTTCTCTTGAAAGCCACCGACACGTGAATGAGCTGCCCGGGAACGATCACACGACCGGCCCCTCGGTGTAGAGTCCTGAAGTCGTTAAGCAGAGTTCCGTTGGGAGGTATAATTTCTCACCTGATGAGTTCTGCGGGAGCGTTGTAAGATAAACGTTGCACAGGCAAATATTCAGCAAGCCACCAAGGGCCTTTGAGCGATTCATGTAGATCGTCCTGGCCCAATTCGGCCATATTCCATGCCCCTCCACTGGCCCGAGGTTTCAACCGAAGTCCAGCCAATGTGGCTTCATTCTCCATCCACAGGAGGGGGACAGATGAGAGGTTGAGCTCTAGATTTTTCTTTATCCCTCCTCCTCTGAGAGTTAAAATTAATCAAGACACGAAATAAGTGGAAAAGAAGTCGGTCCTTACATGTCGGAATGAGTGCCAGCGAACCAGACTTCTTTGATATCCGGCCCAATTGATGTTGGACGCGGCGAAGAATCGGGTTCCACGCTCTTTGCAGAAGACTGAGCGAAGGCTCCACCGCCGATATATTCTGGGAGGAATTTTACACGTCGCTCATCCAAGGCTAGCGCATGGCGGAAAATGCAGATGTGTTCTGCTGTCCAGGTGAGTGGGAGCGGTTTCCCGCGGAATACTCCAACCGATGACACCGTATCCCTTACGCCGATATTAGCCTGGAACGAGAAAACTGCGGGGAAACTAACCAGAGGCCAGCAAAATGTATTCGGACATCTCTGGAAAACGCGGTTTTGAAATTCTTCGCTATTTCTTCGGCCTCCGTCGTGACTGTTGTATGGTTAGAAAAAAAATCAAAACAGATACACCTCTACGTGCTATTTCCTTTGTGTCGTTCTTGGTAGATCTCGTATGCGCTTGTAAGTTGTCCGTATATCAGTCAAGGGTAATTCCAGGTCGCTGAGGATACACACAAAGGAATCATCTCTTCGTTCCCAGCATTGACGAGCCCGACCTAGGTGAATTAAATTGTTTCCTTCAAAATATGCAGCCAATAACGGCACCCACTCTTTGGATCATTGCTGCCAATGTTCGGACCTGATATGCGCCTCGAGAAAATCCTACACAGTTGGGTGAGCAACTCCGACGAGGGAACCAGAGACTCTCTCACCGAATAGGAATATTTTATCTCCGGGCATATACGTCTGAGAAAGCCATCGGTACGCCTTCAGTATGATGTCCTTGAAATTCCTACATTTTGATCAGAGGCGAAAATATAATTAGACGTTGACTCGTCTACCATGCAAAAGCCAGTTCCAACATATTGGCAATCCATTGCTGCCAATATTTCCACGAAAATTTAGTCGGGGCCGGCACGTAGGTTCCGATACCGCAGTTATAATATTTGCTTTGTTCGTCCAGCGCATCTACCAACACCCGACTGTGCAGCTCCACAACGTTGGTGTTCTGACAATTTAGCACTTTTCGTAGTTGATATGGCGGCGACGACTCACGAGAATCCCGAACTGGTTAGACGTGCCATCAATGGAGACAACCAAGTTTCGCGACGCCCGACTCCCGCATTTTCCGTCGCAGGGGGTTCTGCATACGCAGTGGTCCCGGCAGACACATGTGCATCTACAATTGCAGTTAATATCGCAAGCACAACCGCACTTTCTGGGACGTCCTTCAGGCTGGTCCCCTCGGTGCCAGTGTCCTGTTTTGTTGGGCTCTTTCTGCTGCTCCAGCGGGGCCAAATTAATGTGAAGGGCGGCATCAGGAAAATCCAAAATGGCCCCATAGCCAGGGGGTATTTATGGGAGGCTATGAGCTGCTATGAGCTGCTATAAGAATTTTTGCATACTATGGTGAGCTATGGTGAGCTATGGAGAGCTATGAAAGTTGCTGCTACAGCTATCATGTTCTATGACTGTCTATCAATAGTCTGGCAAGCACTACATAGTGCTCTATAGTGACTGGCTGGAACTACATAGTGCTATGTATGTAGTAAGTCCCAGAAAATGTAGGTAGCAGCAAGCATTTGGCACAATGCCAGGTGTTAATATGAATCCTATTTCACCTTTCTGGCAGTATTCATGCACATCTGAGCCCAATCAAAAGTATTGAGTTTCTGAAAACCACCGTGTCTGAAAAAGTATTTTGTGTTTTACAGGCTAACAAAGGCTTTTGAGGCAAACTGGCCTTAGAGATGTCTTATAGCTCTGATTGAGCTCTACAACTTTTGTTTTGGGTCTATTTTTAGATGACCGACCATTTTCGGCCATGTTAACCAGATTGATATTTCACTTATCTATCAATATCATTACCTACTAGGGAACCTATAATGTATACTCATTGAGGTCAGTAGTGAGGGGAACAAGGTTGAACTGTGGTTAAAAGGTAGAAGAGGCATGGGGTAGCCATATGGTTCATCAAATATAAGAACTACCAATGGTTGTTTAGTCTAGTATGAAAGTCTCCTACTTTATATTTTATTTGTAATCATGAGGTTGTGTGTTCGATTCTCGCAAGTTGTATTCATTTAAGTCTGCCCTCACATTTGTAGTCAGTCAGTAAACTCAGTTAGTACTTGAATTAGGTAAAGGAACTAATGACCATAGAAACAATGAAGTGGTTCTAAGCAACAAATGAACTAGGAAATAATTCTTTTTCAGAAGGAAATGACCTGCATTATGATAAATATGCCCCACTATGAGGTGCTATAGAACTGGACCCCCCCCTCCCACGTTTCTATGGGGTTGGTCCATCTGCTATGGCAGCTATGGCGGCTATGGGGGGCTATGAGAGGCTATGAGGCAACTTTGTGTTTTCCTGATGGGGCTCCAAATGCATTGTGTCCTTCGTGTCGAGGAGGGCGTTTTGTTTCGACGTCTGGAATGAAACTTTTGTGCGGACGATAGTTTCCAACAACGGGGGTTTTCAAGGATAGAGGAAGACAACAGCAGCTCGAACAACATTATATAGCAAATTTGCGTCCTATCTCCGTCGTAACTGTTAGGACATAAGACATATGAATACCAAACTGTCAACTTAGCTGGCGCTACCGACATGGAGAAGTTTTGGACGCGTGTTTTTTTTTCGACTCGCCGTACAGTGACCCTGTATATCAAACGAGGCACGAGTTAGAATTGATAGTACAGCGTCTGTCAAGAGAGACTACAGTGACCCTGACGTGGCCCAGTTATCCCCCTTAAGTTTTTATCCGTCTGGCATGGGATCGCAATCAATACACCAGTCCACGATAGCAGTGAATGCCACTGTCTAGCCTGAAGACACACGTCTTCAGGTTCACTACTTTCCCTCCGGATTCAGAATCCGCGGATTCCGAGCGTGCGTCCTCCTTGCATCGAAGTCCAATCTTGCCATACAGCCGAGGACAAATGGCTGATGGAATAGGTAAATGTCTTCGGGAATAGTTGGCGCCAATAGCAGTAGAACTCACAAGAGCACACAAAAATGTGAAGGATCTGTTGGGATTACGAGACACCTGTGCGCGCACCGTCGTGACTGCCCCCGTGGCGCACTTTGTTACCAGGTCCCCGCCGTTCATTCTTTCTTTCTAATTACTGTTCCTGTCCCTGTTCCTGTGTTTGACGCACCAAATTCGTACCTTAATTATTAATATTCTTGACTAGTACTTATGTCCTGTAGCATCCAAGTAGCATCACTAAATCTGGAAAAAATGTTAAGGCCGGATGACACTGGAAGTCGTGATTTCCCCGATTGATATTATTACCATAGTCACAGCTGACTCGCTCCGAGGAGTCGGAGACTCGGCGTTGAAACAGCCAGTCGCAAGGTTACGTTCCAAGGCGCGAAGAACTTCAAGCAAAGTAAGTGTTCCATGGAAAAATATACAAAGAGTACTAAAGCAAGCAGCAAATTTTGCCAGGGATTCGCCAGTGGGAGTTGTGGACAAGGGCAGATTTATAGATGTTTGATCTTGAGGGATCCGGCGATCATCACTCCTGCTTGCCGCTTGCCTTTCCGAAAACCAACCGAAACCGAGTCCGATCACTCTTTCATCTTGCTTTCATCTGTCTTTCCGTCCCTCTTGAGTCTTCTGTAAAAGCGCCAACCAAGTCCCACCCACAATATCTGCCGACGAATTTGGCTGGCTTCGATCTCATCGGCGTCAATGAAAAGTTCATCCGACTCCTTGGATTATCCTCTCTCAAGTCTCATCCCCTCCCTCCCTCATCTCGTCTGATTCAATTGTGGCTTCTGTGGCCATTGCTCATTTCGCTGCAATCCTTCCTCCGCCGGCCATCTTCTCTCCTTTGTTCTTCTTTTTAGTAAACACCTACTTGCAAGCACGAATACCCCAGAGATGTCTTGAGCTCTTTAGTACCTCGTTCGCAAGCTCCCCCACGCCCCATGGCATGCTTCCGTTCGGACTTCGACCTCGGGAGGAAAACAGGGCACCCACCGCGATTGCGGTCCCGTTTTTCTACGCTAGCCCCTCTCCCTCCTGCACGTCCCTCGTTGTTCTACCCGCTCCTTGCCCGAGTGATGCAAAAGTGCTATTTCTGCCGACTTTGGACATGCATTCACAGCGAATTCAAATTTAAATGGCACAGCGCCCAACACCCTCCGCGCGCAAAGGCACGGGGACGTACATCTCGCAGCCCGCGCTGTGTGTCCATTCGACGCCGTACACGCATGTCCTCAACTCGTGCTTACCCCTCCCTCGCTATGTTTCTTCCTCCATTAACCTGATATGTATGCGCTCCGGACGAGCACGACCTACCCCGCACTGTGGACACTCGTGTATGCGGTGGCTTAATCTGGGAGAACTCCAGTCTTTCCGCGTTGCTTGCTTCGATTTCCGCTTGCGCGATCGATGGTGACGTCGGCGCCGAGGGCCGTCGAACGCTGCACCATCCATTCTCCTCTTCTTATCTATCGTACTATACGTACCCTGGCAGACAAGGGCCCACTCCCTCCTCACCGCCACGCATCACCACGCACACCTCGCCGAGTTTGAGCTGATAGCGCGAGATGGGGGTGTACGCTCGGGCGGGGGGTGGGGTGGGGCTAATGCAAAGAACGCTGCGAGTGGGAACGTCGGTGGGTCAAAAAAATGCGATATCCGTCTACGACTTGACATATGGCCATGACAAGCATTATGTGCTTACCTACGGCGGCCCCTCGACTTTTCAAATGCATCGAGCACATCGCATGCACATACGGCGCCGCTGGCCCGACCAAGACATTCCACTCGTGCCTCTCGCATCACCACATCGACTATACACACTGCCCATCCTTTCTTCTCTTACCTCTCCTCTCGCCTCCCCACGATTCCACACTCATGTTGAATACTTATGTCGACACGCTCCATCTCTACTTTCCGAGCCCAAGTGAGGTGTGCATACGAAGGCGCGTAGGCATGTTCCTTTTTCGATCTCCACCTCGCGACTGGCACCTTTGACTCATCACCTTTGACCCTCCAGTAGCTCGAATCTTGCCGTGATATGAGTCTCTGGCTCCGCTCCGTCGACGTTCGAGCAGTACATATCAGTTTTAGATTTTGTTATGTAGACAAAGTAGATGGATGTAATGTCCCGTAAATGGCACGGTACTGTTTTGTAAACCGTGAATTTCTTCTGGCGTTTCCTTCTTTGTTTGAGTTGGACAACGAGAAGAAAACGGGAGGACGAAGCGGCACTGCTGATCCGTGATTTCATCGCTACTTTGCTGTCTCATTTGATCCTTTGCCACAGCCACAGACTCTCGACAATCTCTGGTTAACGGAGGACGTGCGGGTGCTGAGCGAGGCGGACTCGCGGCTGCTCCAAAGTGCGCGGGTCGTCGGCGATCTACTGCAGGATATCCGGCTGTCGTAGGAGCGAAAGCAGAAGAAATTGAATTGCATAATCGCCGCTAAAGTCGAATGTGCTACTACTGCTCCTTCGACTGTTACCTCCACGAGTTTCTCACGGCGTCAAGGCGCACGTGTTGTCAATGGTTCAATTCTGGCTAACAAGTACAGTAACAGCGTCTCGTACCGAGAAATAAAGGAAATACCCATCACTAGCACCCTACGAGGCAGCACATGCAGCTCTCCTTGAATGGACCATCGGACCCACAGCAGTTCTCGGGGCTGCAGTCCTGGTCCGGCGGCGGCCCGTTGTGGTCGCATAGACAGAAGGTGTCGAGGGGGTCACAATTGCAGACGCAGCGCTCCGCCTGGGCCGCGTCAAAGGCATTCCGCCCGCTGGTGCTCGAGACAAAATCATAATACGAATCAGCGACATTGCGGCACCACGAGCCCTTTATCGTGCTCGGAGTCGTGCCATTGACGCCGTACGTGGTCTCGCAGGTGTTGAGCATACAGGCGTGGAAAGCGTTGTTGCAATTGAGGAAGCCGGAGACACAGTCACCATAGCAGATGTCGTGCTGGTTGCAGCAGGGCGTGAAGTCGGCAGTGAACTGGGGCGGGTGGAATCCATTTGCCGACCCGCAGCCGTTGGGTGTGTTCGGCGGTGCGCCGGCTGCGACGGAGGAGGTCTGGTCCGAGTCGCAGCGCGGCTGGTCGCCATCGTTCTGATGTATATTTGTGCCGCCCGCCTGGTTCCCCAGCCATTGCAGGATTGTGTCCCCGAAACCCCGCTTGGAAAAGGTGGAGGACGCGTCGGACGTCACAGTGAGAATGGTGTTGCTGGGGGTGTCGTACTGAAAAATGTACTCGGTGGCATTATCGAGGATGGGGGTCAGGACGCCGTCGCAGTCGAGGACCCAGACCCTAAAATTGCCTGCGTTAGCAGAGCCAATAGCGCCAGGGTGCACCCACGTTGTAATATAATTTCCCTTCCCCGTCAGAGCGCTGGGAACATAGACTTGACCACCTGAGCTGGTACCCTCGTAACCCACAGCACCCGTATCGTAGATTGCGAGGTAGTACGTCCCCGTCGAGTCTGTATACGCGAGATCAACGGCACTAGCTCCGCATTAACGTCATGGTCAATTTGTGAACTGTGCAATAACTCACCCCAAATTGTAAGTCTGAAACGTGTTGTCGGTCTCGAATGTTCCAACATCGTCGTCGAGGCTCGTTTGCAAGACCGCGACGCCTCCGCGGTTGATCAGTGGCGCACCCAAGTCCATTTCGAGCATGGTCTGGCATTGACTCAAAGATCAACCAACATGGAGACAGGCCAAGGGGAAAGTTCCACTGACAATCGGGGGACCGAAAGGATCGACCGCACATCCGCCGTAATCCCCCGGATTAGATGGTATGTAGTCTGTCCAGTTTGAGCATTGATTCAGGACCTGCAGCAAATGACAAGGGTACCATCGCGTGGGATCAACGACATCAAGTTGGGCGACCGCGCCTTGAAGGCCAAGCAGGGAGTGAAGAGGCCCACCAGGAGTACCAGAAACAACATAGTGCTGTTGTTGGTACACAGCAGAGACTGCTGTCTTTATAGGTCGAGCATTGAACGTGAGATACGACTTCGAGTCTCAGAATGCCAGCGATGCCCCGGCAAACGAACTGAGACCTCGAGCCGAGTCGAGATGACATTTGGACAGTGACACGGCGTACCTTGCTTCGACGCTAAGCTGTAGAGCTCCGCCAGGCGACCGGGGACATACAGGTCGATTCCACTGGGCCGAAAGCACCATCATGGCTCGGAGGAACAGATATGTCGGCCAACACTGGATACAAATACTCCAAACCAAGGCCCAAGGGTGTTGCCTCACAGAGTAATCGACAGACTTGCCCAAACGCGCGAGCCAGGCCACGGTCGTCTCCAGTCGACGTGCAATCAGGGCTTCTCGTACCTGCTTGACAGCCAGTGTCCGCGTAGGAAGGAAAGAAGGATTTGATAAAAATCGAGCCAAGTGTTCAAAGGAAGGAAGGAGGAAGCAAGGAGGAAGTATTCCCGCGACTAAGTTGTTGGCTCCCACGATGTCGATGAGGCACTCTCTGCGAAAGCCTACAGCCTCTCCCTATCTATCCAGTGAGGATATGTAAATAAACACTATTGTCCCAGATCCTGGCCGACGCTGTCATTGCTCCGGCAACACCGCGCACCTCGTCTGGGAAGCAGACGAGAGCACCTTTACTGGTGTGCAAGTCCTTCCACCGCATCGCTCTCCCGCTCTTCTACCACACTCTTGTGCTGCATTCGCCGTCCCAGTCGGCCGCCCTCCTCGCTGCATTGCACGCACGCCCTCTAGTAAGAGGAATGCGTACCCTCATTTTGCCCGCCCTATGTGCGGTGCCTCCTGTCTGGCTTGTTGTGCCGCTAGGTGTGCCGAATTTTGGACAACGCAGATGCGCTCGTCACGTCGACCCGTGCGCAAAGGCGCAGGCACCTACCTCTCTCAGTCCGCCCCGCGCGCGCTGCTTGACGCACTTGCGGATGTTGTCGCGGAGTATCCTCAACTCGTGCGTCCTTTCTTTTGTTCTCCATCCCTCCCTCCTGTTGTCTGCGCGGTGGCGCATTCCTCCGGACCGCGCTGCTGCGAGTGGCCGTGCGGCAAGAACGTCCTGCCCTACAGCCGCGTTTCTCGTCCCCCTGCCCTGCCTCTTCTCGTCCCTTCCTCCTCTCCCAACTCAATAACCTAACTAACATGCACTCCCACAGCACACAACAACCCACACCTTCCCCTCTCCGCCGACCCCGCCCTCGCCCGCCTCGCCACCGCCCTCTCGTGCGCGCCCTCTCGTGCGCGCCCTCTCTCCACATGCTTCGCACATCCCTGCCGGCGCTGTAGGCGCCCGCGTATGTAGGCGTCGCGGCCAACGCCGCGTTGGAGAGGATTTGTCTGGGTGACGAATTGGGCTCATCAGCTGCTCTCTCCTCTTATCCCTCAGCTTCGAACACGACCTCGACATCGACTTCGCCTCCCGTTTGTGGTACAGCGTCGCCGCGTCCCGAACGCCGCCCCGCCTATGCCATCTACTCTCACACCCAGATACGCCTTGCGCCCCCAATCCTCCCGACTACGCTCTTCCTCTCCGCCGCGCGCCGCACGCGCGCCTTGCGGAGCTTAGCTGGCCGTGTATTCACCTTCGCCTTGACAGCCGCTTTGGACGCCGTCGCCCAGAGCCCCCCAGCGTCGTGTGACTATACCACCGCCGCATCGCATCGGTACCCAGCGTAGATACGCACTCGCCCATCCTACGGCGCGGCGCCCCCGCTGGGCGTCTCGCCGAGCTCATCTGCGCGGGCACTGCCGTGACAGTGGGCGGGTAGAGTGGGCGCCCTGTGCGCCCCTCGCCATGCGCAAGTGCCGGGGACGTATCATCCTGCCTCCCGCGCGCTGTTCGACATCCTCACCGACAGTCACCTGCCTCGTGTAACTTATCGGCGCAGGCGCGGCTGAGGCGATGGGTTGGTGGCGATACGGATGACGGGGAAGTTGGGGGAGCGTGCTGCGAGGAGGGGCGTGGGTGGGTGTTGAATGTTGAGGCTAGATGCGACACCCATCCGACATAGGACCCACACGACACATACTACGCGCTTGCCTACGCGGCGCGCCTTCGACTGTCTTCAAACGCATTGCATACCTTAGTGGCGAATCGCACGCCGCTCGACCTTGACCTCTCGCATCACCGCATCGACACACCTTTTCATCTCCTCCCCCCTTCTCTCCACGTCTCTCGACATTCCAATGACGCAGTGGGACACCTTCGTAGCCACCCGCCGCACCTTCCGCACTGCGGCACCCCCAGTGCGCAAGTGCGCCGGGGCATACTCCGCATCCTGCTCCGTGTGTGCTGCTCGATGCCCTTGCCCGTGTCCTGAGTGTGCGTCCCTTCTCTCTCCCTCACATCCGTTGTCTTAATCCAATGCTTCTGTTTCGCACAGATGTGCACATCTCTTACCGCTCTCGGCCGACCTCGCGTTCGCCTGGCTCCCTACCGGTAGCGGGTGCCCGCGCTAGCGCCGCTCTTGCTGCGGTGTGCGGACTAGGTGGAAACCCAACGTCGGAGCAAGTTTGACACCGGTGTTCTACTACTTCTACCTCCTCTTCGTCGTGTCCTCAGTGCGCCTTCGCTGTGCACGGACGTCTCAGGAGGACCCAATTCGAGATGTCTTCGTTTCCTTTACCATCGCGTGCGCTATTTTACTGGCTACTTTTTTGGAGCAGATTGTATCTGAAGTGCGCCTCATTGAAGTCCAGTACTCTTACTAGTACTGTCACAGTTGAACTGACCCATATCAATATAAGCTTGATGTTGGACTGTTGCTCTATGGTCTTAGGTACGTCTCATTCGACTTGTCCTTTCATTTTCGTGATTCACTGCGTTCAGACCCCCCTGTAGGCACAGGTCTGCCAGATCCCAGTAGGCAGATGCGTAGGCAGACCAGTGTGCCTACCCTTGCCGATGCATCTGCCCATCCCTGCCGAGGTTGGTCTAGGTATTCCGACCAGAATGGGCACACATAGACTCACGTGGGCCAATGTGCCTAGCTAGGTAAATTTAATAACTGGTAGAATATGTGCTCATTCTCAATCCGAACACAAATTTTGATCCATTCTCGCACATATGCACCTTTTCAGCCTATTAGAGTCCATCAATCTGCCTTCACTCCGCCTTTAAATCAAAATTCCGGAGGCTGTCCATGTACACTTCTTTGGGCGAGCTGCCTTCATTCCTTGGACCCTGGAAGAGTAACAAATGTGATCTAACACGACTTAATTTATATTAATTACTCCAAGACTGTTTAAACATCTAGCCCAAAAAATGAGACGCAACTACTCTCAAAGTGTTGGAATAAGAAATTCTCGATATATTGGTTCACCTACCCAAAAACCCCCAAAGAAAAATAGTTTGCGAGATTTCCACCGATGGCCAAGGCCCGAGACTTGAATCCATGCCTCATAGGATCCTATAGAACAGATCTAGGCAAAAAAAAATGAGACGCAACTGCTCTCAAAGTGATAGAATAAAAATATTTGGATATATTGCTTTAACCACCCAAAAACCCCCCAAAGAAAATTACGTTGCAAGGTTTCCACTGATGGCCAAGGCCCGAAACTTGAATCCATACCTCATGACATCCTATACACCCCATCCACGTAAAAAAATGAGACGCAACTACTCACAATGGGATGGCATAAAAATAATTCAATATATTGGTTCAACCCCCCAAAAGCCCACAAAGAAAAATACTTTGTGAGGTTTCCACCGATGGCCCCAATAGAACAGATCTAGGCAAAAAAATGAGACACAATTGCTCTCAACGTTTTGGAATAAAATATTTTACATCTGTCATTTTTGCAATATGGGGGCATCTCACGGATTCGCTCTCAATACATCATTCCTATGTTATACATTATAATATGCAATACATCCACACATTTTTATTCATACAACTGTGTATACTCTACAGACTAATTACGATTTCCCCCGAAGTTGTATGTGTAGTACTTCTGTGGTTTGCTCCCCCGCAATGCAATGCGCATTTTACATTGCGGGGAAGCAAACCGCAGATGTACCACACATACAACATGAAACCACGCCCATGATCTGTAATCCAAACCTAGTAAATGACAGCAGAATAAATAAAAGAAAGAAACACGCACCTAGAGCAGAGAGTTAGACAGGAAAGGATGAACGCAAGGAAAGAGAGATCTGTACAGAAAAAACATCAGCGTTGTGAAGTAAAGAAAACATATGTTGGCAAACGAAACGCAAAATGGACCTGTACAGACAAAATAAAAAAGATCAGGGAAGTAAAAAAGACCAACGTTGTGAGTGCCAACAAGAAACTGGAAGAAAAAGCAGAAGTCAGTGTGAAATGTGAGCCCCCAGAACTCGAACGAAAGAGCCCCCAGAACCAACAAAAAAATTGAGCCCCCAGATGAACGTTGGTGTTTTTTGGAACGCCGCCGTTCCCGATATTTAACAACGTCACCGTTGTAGCTCCCACGTTGGCATCAAAGTCCCGAAAGACTGAGCCCCTGCGGTCACCAATCAGACGCCGGATTGACAGCGAAATCATCACAAGTCAAGCTTGCGTGGAACATCAGGCGGCTAACATCCGCGCTGAGGAATAGCAAGACAAAAAGAATAAGCCCGGGCCCAGGCATGCCCTGAAAAAAGAAAAAAAAAAAAGCCAGAGGGAAAGATGTAGGATGATGCACCTTGGCCACCTGGCTTGAGCAGCCACCATCCAGGAGAAAGGCCAGGACCAAAGAGACACTGCTGCAGACAGTGCCATCCAGGCCTAGCCCCCAACAAGGACAGTGGTGGTAGGTGGCAACGACGCGATGGTGATGGTACGAGAACAAAAGGCGTTGACAGGTGCGTTAGCCGAGCGTGACGATGTTATAAGGGTGTTGCCAAACACAGCCAAATGTCGGCAGAAAAGGCCGAGATGGGTCGGTTCACTTAAAAAAGAGAGGAAAATGAGTAGTTTGAGGAGCTGAAGGTCGCCACTGACCTATATTCATACTCTTGTCGATAGATGACGGAGTATGGACCCACAGCAAATGCAAAAGGGAAGACCAGCCACGTTGTTGACAGATTGACAGAAATGCTTTGATTCCCGAGTGATTATCGCGGACATCAATAAAACATACGCCAAGATTACGTGCTAGCAGAGTCGCAGGAGGTCAAAACGGTAACTACTAATACACATAGGGCGAATTGGCGGCCTAATTTAGACCGCCACCAACCTGGACCCGGGTGGACCAGGGTCGGCCAGGATAGGCACCCCACCGTCGGCGAAGCTCGACCAAGGTGGGCAGGCTTTGCCTCGGTAGGGATGCTAGACCAGCGTCGGCCAACGTCGGCTTGGGTAGGCAATCCATAGGCTAAGATCGTCCAAGGTGGGCACATCTGTGCCTACGGGGGGTCTGAATGCAGTGATTGTCTTGTTTCATTAGAGGTGCCATGTTAATTTGTCTTGACCTGGTATATCAGTACTACATTTGCCGTGCTCACTTTCCTTACTGATTTCGAATTATATTGACAACCCTCTGTACTAAGCGATACTACATGAATGATTTAGTCTCAGTATGAGGCTGTGGCGTTCAAGTATATGATGTCAAATGGATTATACCATGGTCGACGAGCAGCAAGGCAGGTAATGAATTTGTTTACTGTAATTGTGCGCTTTCCCTTATGTTTTGGATCTCTGTATGTCAGCAAGAATTGAGAGTACCGCTCTTGTTGCATCTTGGTCTCACAATAAAATCACACAACACTGAACCGGCAGTTATTCATTTATTCTTCTTTTTTTTTTTTGACGAGAATGGTGGCTCACGTTCTATCGATATCAGCTGTGACATTCCCAAAAGTCTTCATTATGAACATTAATGACATTGTATATCACCCACACCCCATTCAGCTGCCTGCCGTTGTATCCCTCCAATCCTATGCCACCCTATGCCATCAGTATTCACAGTACCCTCACTCCAATTCTGGCCTCTCTCAAATCAAGGTATCTCTTGCAGGGGTTATCCATCCTCCATTGACGCTCATAATCATGAGGGATACCACCAATTATTATTATTTGCTTCTTCATATAACCTTCCATGCGGCTGATTAGTTCCTGCGGAGGTTCAGGGAACGTCTGAGAAAATTAGATGAGCATATCTTACTACAGAAATGAAGGCTTTACCTTCAGCCATTGTGTAATGTTGTGGTATAACTTCTTGAAAGTCATCATTTGGAAATGATGCCCAAATAGGTTCTGTATCAGACAAGTCTTGCAAAAGCTTTGGGGACGGTGGACACAATCTCAGATAATGACTCCATCCCTTTGGCACAAGTGTCGTCCTAAATTACAGTTAATGTGGCAGCAAATCAATTGCATATAAAAACTCACAGCATCCATTTGTCCATCTCACCCCGGACTATTTGCAGCATCGCATGGAGAATGCCACAAGCCCAGTCCCACATCATTGAGTCAAAACTCCATGGCGAGAAGGCACAATCCCACGCAATAATCAACACCTTCATGCTAATAAACTCTTCTCCGCTGTCCTGTTCTTTAAGTGAGCGCAGGGAACAGAGTGCTGTTCTCAGCTTGTCCCAAGAGATTTTCAACAGAAAACGAACTTGACCTAAGAACGAGGCTATGTTGTATACAAATGGGACCACTCGCAGAATCCTAATGAGTGACGGGGAAGCTTGTGACAACATCTGGCGATAGTGATCCCGTTCCTTCTTGGTAACTTGGATGTCCTCAAGGTACCTTTGGCCGAACAATATAGTTTCGCAGTGAGACATGAAGTGATAGTCTTCCCAGAGCTGAATTAAATCTTCAGGCAGTGGTTGACTGCACTGAAAAAAACCACATGTGAGCAATGATAACAAATCACACGGTTGAACAAACCTGTAACCAGCCCAAGACCATAGGAACAGTAATTCTAGAGTCATGGTATCCACGAAACAGAAAATCTGGATTAAAGGAGCGGAGCAGGGACACAAGGTCTGATGATGGTTCAGAGGAAACAATGTATTCAAATGCATATTTGCCAAGCCGCCTAAGAACCAAACAGTTAAATTTAATCTGTTTCAATTGGAGTAAAGCCTACCAAGCAACATGACCGCTTTGGCTCAGGGATGCATCATCATACTTATATGAAAATGCCTTGAGAATATGACGGGCCAAATCTGTCCGGTGCTGACCACTGCTGACATAGAATTCTCCTGCTCGCCTTGAGTCTTGCAGGAAATCAGAGAAGGAAGCATGGTGGAAAGATAGTGCGGCATAGAAATCTTCCCCCTCCTGCTCTGGAAAGTTGACCACAGAATGTAGGCCATGTAATGCCAATTGTACATCCCCCAGCTCCAATTCAAGGAGTGGATCAATGTGCTCTGCAGACAGAAAATTTGGCTGCAATAACAGCCAGAATCTTGAGAACTTGGGCCCTAGCTGGAGCTTCCGAAAGAATTTGAGTGTACAGCTGGTCAAGGGCTGCAAAAGGTGATTTAAAGTCGGATTCCTTGATGCCCAGAATTACTTCAAGACTTTTTGTTGGACGAAATTTTTTGTTGTCAATGAACTTGATGATCGTAGATGCATAGATAAAATATCCCGATGACTTCTCGACAAGACTGTGAATAATGTGCGACGAAGGCCAAGGGTAGGGAATAGTCGCCATGGTTGCACGGTGTTCTCGATGAATTCGGGCAAATTCATCGAGCAAATACTTCTTGATGTCCTCGAATGACCGGTTGATGTTTACAGAAAAATGAATCTTGTTTAATGTGGTGGCCTCAAAGACTTCGCAAATGTGCGGTTCGGGTCTGCTAGCAACGATAAATTGAAGAGGAAGTTTGTCTTTGTCAGTGGAATGGCCAAGGGCAGACAGGATTTCCCGCTGAATATCGTGCCCATCACATTCGTCCAGTCCGTCGATGATAACAGTTAACGTACGACCATAGAGAGCTTGCCTGCAGGGCTCGATGATCAGCCGCTTCAGCTGAAGGTAAAGGGAGCGTTGGATAATGGATGGATCCTCTTCCACTATCCGGGAGATGGCGTGGTTCAATTCAGGTAAACAGAGGCTGAGTTGATATGCAATCGTAGGGAATAGCTTGTTGCCATTTCCGCGGGACGGATGTCCCCGTTTAAAGAAGAAGGCCCCGCCGAGGGAACCTGCGTCTTGAAGCTTCTGGCAGAGAGACTGCATGATGGCCGATTTTCCGGCGCCTGCAGAGCCGTGCAACCAAAGTATCGATTTGTTGTGGGAAGAATGGCTTCCGCGAGTCCAAATGCACAGGTTCTCAAGCATCGCCGTCCGCGTCTCGGGATGACATTTGGGTTGAGGGTATCGCTCTGCTGAGTCGTGGAAAGCATCGCCAGCTATCGCGCGGTGTAGAATATGTAAACCTTGCAGAATGATCAGCAAAGGTTAGGCCAGAGCTGCTTCAAACTTACCGGCTTCGCCCTGACGTTGAATATGGCTCTGAATCAGATTCGCGCTAATGAATGTCCCGCCGTTGATGCTGGTTTTCGGTTCTTGTGGCAGGCCATCACAACGTGTGTGATTGATCGGAGCAACAACAGACGGGTCGTCGCTTTCAAAGTCACCCATGAACGGATGGACAAGCGCGGACGACGTCGACACGAATCTAAGTTGATTCACGGCGGGGTATTCTTTGGAGACAACTGAATTGGCCGCGAAATTGTTGGAGGGATATTCAAGTGTCGTAGTATCAACCGAGCTGCGAAACGAATCCTGCCATGCACCGCTTGGATCTTGGAAGCCGGACACATGCGTTTCTGGGGCCGTGGCGCTGACAGGATCAAAGAAGGATGGGGACTCGAATTCAGGTTCCCCTTGCGAGAATGGGAATGGGGGAGGATTGAGAACAGATAAAGCAGAGGTGGACCAAGACTGGATAGTATCAAAGAGCTGGAGAGACGAGTTTTGCGACGAGCTCAGAACCTGTGGACTGCGAGAGATATCTTCGACTTTATCAGGAGCCAGGTCATTTCAACGAACCGGGAGCGTACCGTAGGGTAACATCCGCGCAGCTCCGCCCCGTCTGCCATTCCTCTCCACCCCCAACAACTGTCGACCCAGGCCTTCCGTTAATCCAAATTCAAGTGCATTGAGCGGAACGGTGTCTGGCCGCTGCGTGGTACGGATATGTATATCGCCAAGATTGTCGACAAAAGTCCCGCCATTGATCTGGAACTGGGAGGCAGACTCAAAGAGAGGCATGGAGGAGTGAAGAGCGAGACGTGGGATGGGGAACGAGCGGTGTTCTACGACTCCCACGTCCAGCGTGTTGGCATCGCACTTATTTACTCACAACTGCCATTCAGACGAGCTCGGAGTTTTGTAAACAGCTGAATTTTCGACAATAAAAATACCGCAGCTGCCCAAGCACTTGGAAAGGATTTTGGATAGGGCCATGTAGCAGCAAGTAGACCAGAGGACGAGACGGCGCGGCCGAAGAAATTCTCAGAAAGAACTGGTAAGTATAGACGGTCGAGCCAAGTCACTAGACGTTTTCGAGTTGCAAAGATGGATATAAAAAATATGTGGTGTTGACAGCAGGAATTCACAAAGAAAATAAAACCTGGATTATGGATAAGGAGAAGCGCGATTTGACGATGTTTGAGCCCGGCCCGGGAGGATCCGCACCTTGCCATCTTCCCCAAGATCTTCCCTCACGAGGCGCCTGTGTACAGGCGTCCTGCTTCTAGCCTGGATGCCCCATTAACTCCTATTAATCGCAAGTACTGCTCGAGGCCGACTTCCCATTCCGAATCAAATATCAATTTCAGACAATACTAGTACCGGCACTCTACGATGCAGGACGTACAATCCTCATTTCCAGGGAGAGGCTCTGAGAGGCTATGGCACCCTATGCTGAACAAGAGCGCATCGCAAGGGCTTAGCGCGGCAAAATAATTTCCAACTGTCCCCGCATGCGCTGCACGACGCTCTCGCGTACACTGTGAACAGAACTCGTGTAATTTGGATTTTTATGAAGACGTCTCGGACCCCGCCGCCCGAATCTCGCCATTGCCCGCCCTGTCACGACGGGTAATGATGTTGCCTCACGTATGTGGGCATTGCTGGAGCGGATTTGTCAAGGGGCGAGCTGGGATGGCCCTTCGCCTTCGTCCACGCCCAGAGCCGCCGTGCGCTCACTCGTCTTCCACGCTGTGCTCGAACAACGTGGAGATTTTGCGTCTGCTGCCTGACCTGAGGGGTACTCGACATTACACTCCTGAAAAGTTCATCGTCTGCGCGCCCTACGCTAGAGTACAACGACGTACATACCTCCCGGCCTACCTCGTGCACACCCTGGCGAGCGTGTCCTGAGCTTGTGCGTGCTCACCCCCTCTGCTCTCCTCCAATTGTATTTATATGTTTCTCCCCACAGCCGAGCACGTCCCCACCTCGCGTGCCTTCCCGCGGCCCTCGCGCACGTCCGAGCTGCCGACGTTGGGCACGATCCTACGGCATCGTGGGTCTGACGTGGAGCGCCGCGTTTCGGCTCGCCGTGTCTCACCTTCGCCTTTGACTGTCGTTTTGCATCCATCGGCCACGGTACCATCACATCATATTGGTACCCAGCGCAGGTATACACTCGCCCATCCTCCCACCGCGCCCCCGCTGGGCGACTCGCCGCGCAGTCACTGCCGTTGCAGTGGGCGGATAAAGTGTGCGCCTTCGCCGTGCGCAAGTGCGCGGGGACGTATGTACTCCCCCATCCCGCCCCCCGCGCGCTGCTCGACACCCTCACCGACAGTCACCGTGTGACCCGAGCTCTTTTCCCCATGTGGATACTACACAGGCGCCCTTGCGCTCACCGTCAGACTGTCGCGCGCGCACGCCGTTCCCCGCGCTGCCTTATGCAGCGAACCGCGCGATGGAGCGGATCTGTTTGGAAGACGGAACTCCTTCCACCTCTTTTTTCTCGGCTGCTACTTCGTCGTGCGGGGCTCCGTCGCGTGCGTCGACGCCCGGAGCTCTCGGACGTCGCGCTGCGTATCAATCCCCCACTTACATATGCTTCTTCCCTGCTTTGACCGCGCACTGCTGGATTCTGGAGGCATACCCGTACCCTTCATGGCCCACATCACCACCGCGTACTTCCACGCATGCCTGTGGAGCTTGTCGGGACAGACACTGCGGAGGCGATGGGTGGGTGGCGACATGGATGAGGGTGGGGGTAGGGCAAGTGTGCCGCGAGGGTGGACATGGCGGGTGTTGGCATCGCTACCCGACATACGACCGACACGACATACACTACGCGTTTGCTTACCGGGCGGCGCGCCCTCGACTCTTCAAACGCATTGCATGCCTTGCCAGCAAACATCACAGGCACATGTCAGCCCCGCTCGACCTCGACCTCTCGAATCCATCACATTGACACGTCCTTTCCCCATCCTCTTGTTTCTCGACATTCTACACACACAAGTCCACCTCCGCCTCATGATGCCCTCTGTTTTCTTGAGTTCCCAAGACGTATATAAAAGTCGCCCTGCCTCCTCGATCTCTTCACCTCGTCCTTCGGGTCTTGGTTTCAGCTTGTGCGACCTTCAAGTTCTACGTAGCTCGAAGCGCAAAGTGAGGAAGATTTCAAGGGAGGGGAAGAAGAAGAAGCACAGCGCCGCGCGCAGGGACTTGATCATGTTTGGATTTCGTTATGTACATAAATAAGCAAATGGATGTACCGCGTAAGGCGTAGATTTTGTTACCTCGAGTAAAAGGACGAAAAAGGAAAGAGGGCTACCGTGACGGTGGCGTGACCGAGGCGCCGTCCTGCTCTCTTTACATCGACATGCGCTTCAGACTCGAGCATCTATCTGACAGCGACTACAAGGAAGATGCGTGAATACTATCGCTCCGCCAACTCATGCGGATGCCACTCCCAGCGCTTCTACATACACTGGCTGACAATAACCAATCTGTCACTCCTTACCGTTAAACGTTCGGCCCAGTGAAAAGGACATGAAGGCCTTAACTTTGACTGTGTCGGTCGCGCGTTGAAGAACATACCCTACGCGCGCTCGTCTCCTAAGCTCGTGCGTCTCTCCTGTTATTTTATCCCCCAAACCCTAATTGTCTACCAAAATATGTGCACTTCATAGCCCTGGTAGCACTCAGTAGCCGTGGTAGCTTGCCTCCCACTCTCCCAACGCAACAATCCTCACTAACGTGCACCCCCCATAGTATACAACAACCCTCACCTTCCCCCTCTCCGCCGACCCGCCCTCGCCCGCCTCGCCACCCTCTCGTGCGCGCCCTCCCTCCACATGCTTCTCACACCCCTGCCGGCGCTGTGGGCGCCCGCGTATGTAGGCGTCGCGGTCAACGCCGCGTTGGAGAGGATTTGTCTGGGTGACGAGTTGGGCTCATCTGCTGCTCTCCTCTTATCCCTCAGCTTCGAACGCGACCTCGACATTGACGTCGGCTCCCGTTTGTGGCACAGTGTCGCCCCCCCCCCAACGCCGCCCTACCTATGCCACCTACTCCCACACCCAGATTCGCCTTGTGCCCCCAATCCTCCCGACTACGCTCTTCCTCTCCGCCGCGCGCGGCACGCGCGCCTTGCGGAGCTTAGCTGGCCGTGTATTCGCCTTCGCCTTGACAGCCGCTTTGCAAGCCGTCGCCCAGAGCCCCCGAGCGTCGTGCGACTATACCACCGCCGCATCGCATTGATACCCAGCACAACGCACTCGCCCATCCTCCTAGGGTGCGGCGCGTCTCGCCGAGCTCATCCGCCCGAGCACTGTCGTTACAGTGGGCGGGTAGAATGTGCGCCTTCGCCATGCGCAAGTGCTTGGGGATGTATGTATTCCCCCATCCCGCCTCCCGCGCGCTGCTCGACGCCCTCGCCGAGGCCCGACAGTCACCTGCCTCGTGGAGCTTATCGGCGCAGGCGTGGCTGAGGCAATGGGTGGGTGGCGATGCGGATGAGGGCGAGGTTGGGAGAGCGTGCCGTGAGGAGGGGCGTGGATGGGGGTTGAATGTTGAGGCAAGATGCGCCACTCGTTGCCCGACCTAGAACCCACACGACAAGTACTACGCGCTTGCCTACCCGGCGCGCCTTCGACTCACTTCAAACGTATTGCCTGCTTTAGTGGCGAATCGCGCGCCGCTCGACCTCGACCCTCTCGCATCACCGGATCGACACCCTTTCCTCTCTTCCCCCTGCCTCTCGACATTCGATACACTCAAGGCACACGCCCTCTGCTTCTCAAGGGAGGCTCTCCTTCCCACCTCGATCTCTCCACCTCGTGATTCGGGCCCTTGTCTCAGCTCCGTCGACCCTCTACGTAGCTCGAGCTTCTGGCTCCGCCCCGTCGAATAAGGAAGCACAGACGCTTTATTTTTTTGGATTCCCACATAATATACAAGTAATTAGATGGATGTATACTCTATCTTGATGCAATGCGTAGATTTTTCTTCTTTGCGAGTCGCTCTCCTCCCCAACTCGAGGTCAAACAAGGAAAAGAGGCATACTTGTACATAACGTGACTGAAAGTGACTCGGACTCATATTATGAGCCGTTCTTTTTTTTTCCCGTTGGTAGTAGCCCGACATCCTAATTATATCCTTGATTGCTCGCTGATGGATTCCTGAATTTCTGCATTTCCAGCTCATCTCCGGCAAAAGGCCAGAAATTTAACAGAAACCTCACGACCTCGGAAACTGTTCCTTATGGTCCGCTTGGGATAAAGTTATCGTTGGGCTGCTTCTCAACCCAACACGACTGTTATTATATCGATTACGCTGATGTGCCGAACAGATATTCATGCCATTCCCTCCAGTCGTCCTCGGGATCGCCCTTATCTGGAGACAGGGCTCTCTCCGTCTCCAAATAACATTCTACCCGGCCGATTAACTCCTGTTGAGGTTCAGGGAACGTCTGAGAAACTTGAATAAACAATTTCTCGCTCCAAAAATTCAAAACTTTACCTTCAGCCAATGCACGACATTGTGGCATTGAACATCAGCAAGAACTTTACGGTAAGTACCTTTCAAGATAGGTTCGATTTCACACAGATCTTGCAACAGCTTCGGGGACGGCGGACACGATCTAAGATAACGGCTCCATCCCGCGAGTGACACCCTAAATCACGGTTACCAGCAGAAAATCAATTGCGTATGAAGACTCACAATATGCATGGGTCCACCTCACCGCGGACTATTTGCTGCAGAGCATGGAGTGCACCACAAGCAAAGTCCCACATCATCGAGTCAAAACTCCACGGCAAGAGGCCGCGATCCAATGCGACATTCGAGACCTTTCTAATAAAATCTTCTCCTCCGTCTTGGTCCTTGAGTGAGCGCAGGGAACTGAATGCTGTTCTCATTTCGTCCCAAGAAAAATCCAACAGAAGGCGAGTTTTAAACAGGTGCGAGGTCATGCCATAATGAACGACGAGTGGAATGGCTCGGAGAATCTTAAGGAGTGATGGGGACGCCTGCGACAAAACCTGGTGGTAGCGGCTCCAATCCTTCCCAGTAACTTGGATTTTGGGCTTGTCCCATTCGGATTCACAGTACGACATGAAGTGATAGTCTTCCCACACCCGGATTATATCGTCGGGCAGCGGCTGACTTTTCTAAATCAAATATAAGCAATGTTCATGAACTGAACCTCAGGACAAACCTTCAACCAATCCAAGACCATAACGGTGATTCCAGAGTGATTGTACACTTGATGAAATAAGAAATCTGGATTAAAGGAGCGGAAGAGGGACACAAGGTCAGAAGATGGCTCAGAGAAAGTTATACATTGCAATGCAGGTTTGTCAAGTTGCCTGAAACCCGCGCTGTTAAATTCTGTTGCTTTCAATTGAGTTAAACTTTACCAGGAGACATGTCCGCGTCGGTTCAGGAAGTGATCTTCATGCTTATATGAGAATGCCTCAAGAATACGACAGAAAAAATCTGTCACGGCCGAACCACCCCCAACATAGAATTCTCCTGCCCGGTGCGAGTCTTGAAGGAAATCTAGGAAAGAAGCATGGTGAACGACTATGTGCGAGTCAACATCATCCTCCTTGGAAAAGTCGATCACGGAGTGTAAGCCACGCAATGCTAATCGTATATCTCCTTCCTCGAACTTGAGGAGTTGTTCTAGGTGATCAACCGACAACCTGTGAAGGAATAGAATTGCCGCCAGAATCTTGAGCAGTCGAGGCCGATCGTGAACTTCACAAAGTATTTGAATGTATAGCTGATCGAGTGCGGCAAATGGGGATCCCAAGTCCGGCTCCTTGATACCGACAACCAGTTCAAGACGTTTCGTTGGGCGAAAGTTTTTATCGTCGATGAATTTGATGACAGTGAATGCGTAGGCGAAATACCCGGAAGATTTCTTGACAAGATCGTCTATGATGTCCGCCGAGGGCCAGGGGATGGGAACTCGGGACATGGTTGCACGGTGTTCGCGATGAATTCGTGCAAATTCGGCGAGCAGATATTTCTCGACGTCCTCAAAAGACTGCTTAATGTTCACGGGACGATGAATCCCGTTCAGTACATCCGTGAAGACGTCGCGAATGTGAGGCTCGGGCCTACTAGCAACAAGAAATTGAAGAGGGAGTTGTGGTTCATTGGAACGGCCAATGGAACACAGGATTTCTCGCTGGATATCTTGGCCTTCGCATTCGTCCAGTCCGTCGATGATGACGGTGAATGTGCGACCATGTAGAGTACGTCGACATGGTTCAATGATCAACCGTTGCAACTGAGTCGAAAGGGAGCGGCTCATGATGGAAGGGTCATCCTCCACTGCATCGCAGATGGCGCGTTTGAGCTCGGGGAGACAGAAACTGAGCTGATATGCGATCGTAGGGAACAGCCTCTTTCCGTTTCCGCGAGATGAATGTCCGCGCTGGAAGAAAAATGCCCCGCCCAGGGAACCCTCGCGTTGGAGCTTCTGGCAGAGGGACTGCGCAATAGCTGATTTTCCTGCGCCTGCAGGGCCGTACAACCAAAGGAGCTTAAAACCTTTTTTGTTCTTCAAGTGTTCTTCATCCTTTTCATTTTCAGAGTCGTCATTCTCGGAGTCAATATCATCCAGAGAACAGTTTCCATGACTCCAATTACACAGCTCTTCGAGCAACTTCGTCCGGGTCTCCGGGTGACATTCGGGCTGCGGATATCTCTCTGCTGCGTCGTGGAATGCGTCGCCAGCTATGGAGTGATGCAAGATATGCAGGCCTTGGAGATCGATTAGCTAATGCATAACCAGAGTCGCTTCTAACATACCGGATTCCCCCTGCCTTTGAATGTGGTTGACATTCCCACCGATGAAAGTTCCTCCGTGAATACTTGTTTTTGGCTCATGTGGTGGGACATCCCAGGGAAAGATTGATTGTTTAAATTCAGCAATTTCACGTTCAAAATTGGCCGGCGATGGATGACTCCCCGGCCCGATTCCAGCCAGTTCCCGTTCAGACTCGAGCGAAGGAAACCTGATGGCCCTGTTGTTAGGATCCAGGCGACTGCCATCTGGTGTATCTCTCGGTGCATATTCGTTGGCGGCTCGGGTCGGTGGAGGCGCGAATGAAGGCTCGTCATAACGGCGAGACGAGCTATCTGAACGCCCAAGAATCTGGGGTTGGTGAGAAACATCTTCCGCATTATCAGGGACATGTTAATTAAGAGAAGATTGCAACGTTACCGTGAGGTGGCATCCTTTCAGCTGCACCCCGCCGTCCACTCTCGTCGTCTCCGGGCACTTGACGACCCGGTCCTTCACTTGATGTGAAGTCAAGTGCGCTTAGAGGAAGGCTGCCTTCCTCCTCTATTGTAAGCTGCGCCATATAAACATTCATGTCCCCCGCAACGTCGATAAAACTGCCGCCGTTGACTTGCACGCCAGAGGCCGAGGTAAAGAGAGGCATGGGAAGAGTCAAGAGTGTTTACCGCCTATCAAAGTTGGTTCGATGGTGGCATGCATCCGCGGCCCAATAGGATTGATTGCCGAAAATATCGCTTTTTTGCTAGCTGGCCAAACCCAAACTTATGGCAGCTGGAAGAGAGGTCTCTCCCCCAGCAATCTGCGAAATTCAATGTCAAAAACTGCCCATTGCCTTTCAACGCGTTCGAGATCTGATGAAGACCGGGCAGCGGAGCATTGAAAAGACGAGGTGTCATGTACTAGTAGTACTCGGAGGCCGCGGTAGATGTCGAAAGGTAAGTCGGAAGACAAAGCCATCTAGATAGATAAGGTCGAGGACCATCGGATCAAGGAATTGGAAATTCAACCATGAAAAGTTGAAAACCGCCGCAGCCCGCAACGGACAATTGGATCAGAAAATACTCGACCCCCAGATGCGAGTACTCATTTTTTGAGGTTTGAATATACGTAAAATGTGCGTCTAACTAACTGCATCGCAAGAAATGTCTCTCTATTCGTCAGCTATTCGTATAGGTAACATAGCAGATCATTCCGAATGTCCACTATCTCCCGAATCGTCACCGTAGGCGCGAGCATCATCATATCCAACTCAAAGTCCAGCGTAACGTTCACATACGGCGGACCAACCGTCGACCGCCCGGACACATCTTCGAGCCTAGAAGTAAAATTCATCCCCACCCATTCCCACCAAAGTTTGTCCAAAAACGCGTGATGAAGATAGAATATGGGGTCTACAGCGAGCCAAAATTATATCAGCGTGCATAAACATCAATTAGAAGCGTCACTCGCCTCCAGGACTCGAATACCGATCAGCCATCTCGCCTCCGGCTGCATTGTGCCCACCATCGTGCAGCCGCATAGTTGATGTCACCGGCGCGCCCTCTAGCTGGACCCGGAACGACTCGAATGTAGTCTGTCGCGCCACTTCTGCGACGCGCTCGCCGGACAGGAAGCTCCGGATGTTGTCGTTGAACGCACGCTGGAGGCAGTGGTTGGTAATGTTCGTGCCGGGGCCGACGCTAAGGTTGTACGCCGCGAAGGGCCCGTCCGTAACACACCCGCCTCCTGCGCCAGGTGCGACCCAGCCTGCGCTGGTCATGACGCTAAGATTTCCGAATTGCCCAGCGTAGTTAGGGATGTCGGCGCCATTCCCACCGAAACCATAGATGGAATCGAAAACCGGGGATTTTGCCAATCTGATTTTAAACAAACAAAATGGGCTATCAAGGGGAAAGAACGCAAGAATCGAGAAACGACGACGCACGGGATTCCACTGTCGACATCGCGGCTCCAATCCCAGTACCTGGATTCAAAACATACTCTGAGTAACCTGCTGGCGGTACAAACGGAAACCGAACGGAAGAGCGCCTTGAAATCCGCATTCCTCTCGCAACGCGATCTCAAACAAGTTCAACAGCCGCCGGTGCCACGGCAAAAATTGGCCCTGAGAATGGAAAAAAACGGTGAGCCTTGGCTACGAGGATGAGCTGGAATACCGACGACCAAATGCACCTCCTCGGACAAAACGACATGGATCGCCTGAAAGTCGTCGAACCGCGTCCGGGCGCCTCGCAGATTTGATGTGATGCTCGGAAGGCGCTGGAGGCATTGAACGGCGGTGATATAGTCCAGTTTTTGGATGTTGCTCAGCACGCGCCTATCGTCAGGTTATTTGTAAATTAATAGGGAATGGTGGTCTGTCGTAGGAATACCTACCATTCCCTGCGAAGTGCCGGACGCGCGCAAATTTCTGCTTGTGTGGGTCCTAGTGGGGCCATAGTTGGAGTCGGGGAGTATGGGCGAACGGCAGGGTGGGTGGCGGCGAACGCCATGACTGCGAGGAAGGCGAGCAGGGTGCTGATGAAGACGAGTAGAGTGCTGGTGAGGATGATCAGCCATGCAGGTACGTCGCGCTTCTTGGCAGCGGTAGTGCTTTCAGCCTCTCCGTCGTACGTCTTGTGCATGGAGAGTATGCGTCCATTCCCCATGGACGAATAATCGGAAAAGATGGTAGGTGCGGAGGAAGGGCTTCAAGTCCACCGAACTTTATACAGCGGGGAATATTCCTGGGAATTGAGGTTGAAGTACCCACCTACATAATAAATGCAAGTACCGCGGAGACGACAGCGTTGAAACGAAGGGAAGAACCGCAAATTTTAATGCAGCGAGATCCCTGGAGAGCCAAGAGAAAAAAACTTGAGACGGAGAAGCACATCTGGGCGGGAATTAAATATAACCGTAATTATTCTTCAGTTAGATACCTTCGAAGTCGCACGAATCGCCGCCGTTCGACCACGGGAACGAGGGGTGCAGAATGGCTCGGACCACTGGGGTCAGCCAGTACCTTCAAAACGCCAACTGAGTGGTGGGCTTAATGCGGAGAAGGTATCCGACGATCGGTGGGCGACGGTCGGACCCGTTAATGGACCCAGTAGAGGACACTTTGAGGCGATTCCGACGACTTGAACGGCGGGAATACTTCCCGAAATCCGAGATCAGAAGCGTCAAGACCAACGGCCGGGAATAGAGGGTGCCGTTAAAATGTCGATGGCCCCCACAGCCACTTGGGGGTCGCGATCGTGGGTTGATGAGATGAAGATCAGGGGGAAACGAAGTAAATGAACATTCATCTTTTCGTCGCGTTGAAATATTAATAGGCATGCTTGACCGATGTGAGACCCAATATTTCAGGGCTCTGCGAACAGTTCAACTTTCATTCTTTGGCATCCGATACGCTCGCATTTAGAATGAAACTGATTAAAAGATTAAAGGCATCTTGACGGTCCTGAGTTACGTACTTGGATGCGGCAATTCTGCCCAAAAGAAGTTGTGTCTGAGAGGGGGCTTCATGGCCGTGGGTTGGGACGAATAAATCGGCAGGCAACGATGTCGCATGCCGATGTGAAGACCGCGGCGCACCAAGTACAAAATTGTTCTGTACGGAAAAAGCAGCGACTTGAAGGAAGAGAGAAGTAGGGGGGGAGTGTAAATCCTTGCGTAATCACAGGAAGGTAGAACTACAGCAGGGGAAGAATCGGGGAGGAGACCATAGGTGCCTTGCCATCGGCGATGAGTGAAAATGTAAAATGTAAAAGCAGCAAGGGCGGTTACATATAAAACCCGCCAAGGACGGTTGAAGGCGGTAATAAAGCAAGTCGCCCGAGGGCACCATGGAGGCGTTTGATTTACGCAGGATTGCATAGTTCGACCTATGCAAGTGGGACATAGATTGAATGAAAGAACTGTAGCTTGGGGCTCAAGCCGGAGGGGACAAACGGCGTTCCCGGGGTTGATGCTCAGCTTCAAACTGTTCCGTCGGGAGAATATCCTAACGGAGGTTTCGGCTTTGAAGAGGAAGAGTAGGTCCTCGGAGAAAAGTCGACATCGCTGCATCAGCCCACCATAATCAACCCAGATCTTCGAAGACACTGCTTGCTGGGGCACTGCATAGCAATCGGGTTTGCCGGCCAAGGTGTTTTGAACACAAGGGACCCCGCAAAACTGCGCGATGCAGTACAGATTTAATGGAGGCCAAACCACGAATAACACCGAGACGCTAAATCAGTTAATGGAGAGCCTGAAAGATATCTGTCAGTAAGAAAATCTGTGATGATTAATTGCGAGTAAGTAGCCTCTACGGCCTAAATTCTCAGATCTCCGCATTACTCCGGTCTGTCGTGAGGTTATAGTTGGCACTGAGACTGTCGCTGCTCGGCAAACGCGCGGTAAAGCGAGAGATGGTGCATGGGAATCAACGGCTTTTCCGGATTTCGTTGGTTAATGGGAGTTTGAGATGAGTTCCTCGTGTAAGTTGCCACTTGCAAACAAGTTTGCAAAAGGATGGTGGTAAACCACATTTGATGCCATCAGAATTTGAAACTCCGTCACATCGCTTTCACAACCGAAGTCACTGTGTTTTGAGCGCAGCCCCTCCGCACCTATTACTTCAACTTGAATACAAGTTTTTGAAGACCCACTTGACCGCAGATCCCTTTCACAGGCGTGGCTGACCATCTTACGGAAATCTTCTGTCTTGACGACGGTGGAGCGCCCGAGAGCGCCTGCAAATCGACCCTTGGGCTGTGTATGCGGCCTTACAATGGTGCCAAGCATACGACGACCATCACGATCGCCCGCAAGTCGGAGCGTGGCAAGAGGCCGTTGATTTATATACCACACCGCCGGGTCCATTCACCCTTTGTCCATTGTTTCTATTCCGGGCCCCCCCAGCATCCCCGAGCTGTGCTTGTTTCTTCCCCGTTCTCCCATTTTTGCAGTGTTTTATAACGGCCTAGTGCTCATCTTATTCTCTACTCTCCTTCTCCCGCTACTTCAGCATGGTCAACTTTACGATTCTCGCCGGCGGTTTTGCGAGCTTCATTGCCACGTATACGTTTGACTCCGACTCGAACACACTTGCCTTGACGCAACAAACCGAGACTGGGACCAATCCCTCATGGATCGCTTCCCACCCGACGAACCTCAGCATTCTCTAGTGCGTCTCTTGCCATTCCGCCACCATCCACTGCTGACGTCCGTTTTGCACTCAGTGCCGTTAACGAGCTCAACCCGGGCGGAAACTTGCAGTCCTTCATTGTCGACGGCACAGGTGGAGTCCAAAACGTGGACAACGTTACCACCGGTGGCAATGGACCCACCTTCACTGTGATGTTGTCCACAGGCGAGGTCCGACAGTCCCTTCCCGACAGACGCCGTGTGGGTCCTGACGTTTTCCTAGGTTACCGCCATGAACTTCGGATCGCCGAATTGCTCCTTCGTGGCTACGGTCCCCGGCGACCCGCTACACTTTGAGCGCGACTCGCCCGTGATCTCGTTCCCTATCCCAGATGGCGCTCCCTCGAACCCGCACATGTCCCTCGAGTTTAACGACGAGATCCTCGTGCCCGACCTCGGTGGCGACAAGATCTGGCGGATCGTGCGCAACGGCGCCCCGGGGAACTTCAAGGTCCAGGGCCAGATCGATGTCGACAAAGGCACTGGCCCCCGCCACATCGCCATCCGCGGTACGCTCCTCTCCTCGTCCTTTATGCGAAGCTGTCTGACCATGCAACAGACAACATTCTCTTCACCGTCCACGAGACTGCCTCGACGCTCACCGCGCAGGCCATCCCCGCCGGACCCAACGGCACCGCGCTCCCCCTCCTCGCCAACGTCTCGACCTTCCCCGCGGACGCGCTCGAGGGCTCCAAGTTCGCCGCCGCCGAGATCCTCATCTCCACGCCGACGGACGCCTTCCCCACGCCGCTCATCTACGTCAGCAACCGTAACATCAGCCCGAACGTCACCGACCCGCTCGGCGACACCATCGCGATCTTCGAGTTCCTCAACGGCACGGAGCCGTGCACCAAACGGAACGCGCGCCGCATGCTGCGCCGCCGTGCGCGCCGCCAGGCCGACGCGACCCCGCAGCTGAAGCTCTTGGCGCAGGTTCCGACTGGCCTGCAGCAGATCCGTAGCATGGCGCTCGGACGCGTCGATGATGGCGGAGACCAATTTATCATCGCGGGCGCCAACACGGAGGGCGGTGTTGCGGTGTTCCAGCGCGTGGACGGCGGGCGGAACCTCACCCTCGCAGCGCGCAACCTCGAGCTCGGGAACCGGACGAGCTTCGTGTTTGTCGAGTCGGGGTCTGCATGAAGGGGATAACGGATGGACTTTGAGCATATATATGTAGCGTAACGAACGTACTAAGTAGAGGAACATTAATTAATACTGCAATATCGAGTAGATGGCTGGATGTTATCGTCACTGTATTCGTGATTCTGAACGACTATCTTCAGAACATCACGAAAGCAATACTATAGAGGCCGACGAGCCTAGCCGATGAGCCCGACATAATGTTGCCGTGACTCGAGTCGATCAGAATCGACTTAACTCAAATAACACAATGCACCCGCCACTTAGTGTATGTAGTACATGGTATGCAAGTAGAGTCATAGTAGGTACATTACATACTTGTAGCACTTTGGCACCCATTGGACAGTTGTTGAGTAATGCACGATTTATTGCTTTCCAAGTCGACGACTTGAGTCATCGACTTGGATGGCAATAATTAGCATATTTCTCTACAACCAGAACCTGGATTGCCAAGCTCTTTGGATATGTTATGCACCTAGGTCGACTCTACTTAGCCCCTATATACTATCGGGGGTTTCCGGTGGCTGCGTGGTTCTATGTCACAAATTGTGATCCGAGTCGACTTGAGTCGCGGCAACATTAGCCCGACATGATGACGTACATCAACCTGTTATTGCACTTTACACAATACCACCACGGACATGGTGGTTGTTCTTCCCTTGGACTTGGAACGAGAGGTTTTCGAGACTGCTGCGCTGTTGTATCCCGCGACAATCCCCGTTCTTCTGCTTGTAGCTCGCCGCGTTCTTACCTGGTGATTCCTTTATCTCAGTGTCCCTTGGACCGTCTGAACCCGATCCAGGATTGAGCCTCTATTATACAGAGTTCTTAACATCAATAACCCGTCGACAGCTGATTGGATTGTGCGGGCAATGCGGACAAAAGCGGCCAGTTTCTTCCGCGACAACGTCCACCACCTCTGCATCACTTGTCGATCTTCCTGGTCTGCCGCACAGGCATATAAATTCCTACGACTATGTCGGCCCGTGTCTCTTTTCGTCCTTGGAAGTTTCGCAAACCCGGACCTACTCCCAATTCTCGCGGGAATACCGCAGGTGCGAATGGGCGGTGGATTCTTGGGAAATCTGTTTGGCAGTTACTCTGCCATCGATCTGAGCCACCCGTTTTTCCGCACCATCACGCATCTGGACGTCTTCGAGATGGTGACCGACAAAAATGGCGAGCAGATATGCTCTGGCCTTGCAGCTATGCCCGCCCTTACGCATTTGTGGTTGAACTCCATCGCTGTGTACGCGGATATCCTCCGGCGCCTGATGGTAGAATGCCCGCATCTTCAGCTTCTGCTCCACGTCTTTGACACGGCATCCTATGGCCGCAGGGCCGCTGCCAACCCGTCCGTGACTGATGTTCGATACGTCGTTGGTATTCGTCCTCATTATTGGGACGATACCTGGGAGAGATGGGCGCGCAGAGATACAAATATTTGGGCTGCGGCGGACGTGTTCGTTGCGCGGAAGCGCAGAGGTGAAATCGAGGGTGGGTTGTCCGTTTTACATGCCTTGTTCCACCTGAGGATCGTATCACAGCGTCCTGTTATTGGCTCGAGTTCTCGTAGAAATGTGGCCATCGAGGACTAGACTTCTCGTCGTGTCTGCAGAAAGACAACTTGCAGTCAGGCGCCGGCTCACAATGTGACCTATGGACCCTTACGTCGACGAAGTTGTGCTAGTGTCCAGCAGGCGCTACCGCTGGAGTCTCTGGACGTCTTCTAGGACTCCAGGAAATCTGACACGATGAGACTGTAGCTCGGTAAAAGAATCTTGCGTTCTTGACCTCAGGTGATGTGGAGAAGTGACCCCGGGAAGTCGGATCCCGACAACATTCTTCGGATGTTAGCTCAGATGGCCACCTGTGGAATCCGGAGTCCGCAGTGTATCGCTCAATACTAAAGGAAAATTATCGTCCGGCATACAGCGGGTGCGCTTTGCGCAGTTAAGGCGTAAGGAATCGGTGTAGAGGACAGTAATACTGTATTTTTACATCTCTGCCACAACCGCGTAGGTATTCTGCAGCTCAAGCTCAAGTTCAGAAAGCGGATGCAATATCAAATTTCCAAATATTCGGCGGACCCCTTTTCTCATCCTCCCACCAGTTTGTGCGTCCTCTGCAAATTACTCGGGTTTCTTCCTTGGAGACTCTTCTAAAGTTTTCTACTTGTGTCCTATTCGGCTGAAACACCATGCATCGACGACAAATGATCGTTCCTTGAAATTGAAATTGTTTCAGTCTTCCTGGCAGGTTTCAGCATCTTTTCTCTTCTCTCCCATGTCAGGAACAGTGGGGAACGTCGCTGAACTCAGGAAGATCATCTTCTCTTTCGCTCAGAAGCGAGATCTGGCCGTATGCGCCCGGGTTTGCAGTACCTGGACCGCGGACGCGCTCGACGTTGTCTGGACAGAATTACCGTCTCCTCTCCCTCTTCTTGCGCTTACAGGCGAAGGCAGTCTCTGTCCGACGATGACGTGGGTTCGCGGAGAGGGGCATGTGAGCACTAGCTACTTTGCACCATGCTTGCCACAGCTGAATGTTTAATTAACAGGCAACGATCTCAAAGCCGGTGCCGTGGGCGCGTTTTCGCAGTTACGCACTGCGAGTACGAGAAATCTCCTTCACCCACTCGACATCGTTGAAGTATATGCTTGAGCGGCTGGCTCTTTTGAAAGCGCTGTGTCCCGAGCTGCCGCTCCTACCCAACTTGGAAAAAGTGACGGTTTACCCCTCCTCCCAAATTATATGGGTTTCCGTGGTGGCGATGTTTCTGCACAGTGGTGTCCGCCGGCTGGAAATCTGTCCCCCAGAGAACGACGGCCCCAGTTTCTTCACGTACCCAGACTTCTTCCGTGAGGTCCTCCAGCGTGCGCCTTTGCTCGAGGATATCCGGATAGGAGAATGCAGCTTGCTAACGTTCTCGCGTACTTTTCGCGAGGAGGATGCGACTATCCTCGCGGGCTACGTGAGCCAGTTTCCCCAGCTCATGCGACTCTCAGCGCCGGGTGCCGTGCTAGCGAGCCTCCAAGACATTCCAACCGCCCTCCCGAAACTGCGCGCGCTCCTTGAAATCAACGCGCTGCGGCCTCAAATTACGGTACGCGACTACAGAGGAGCATGGCGCCCCGACCAGATTGGGACCACAATCGAGCACCTTGCCGTCTCCGTCACTTTCGACGGCGCGATCACGTTGCTGAGCGCTAATCGCATGGCGCACCTCCGAATTCTCAATCTCGAGGCCCTAATGTCCTCTGAGCCTCAAAATCAGGACATGACAACCTTCTTCCGGACAATATCCACTCGATGCCCCGCCCTCGAAGAATTGACAATAAAATGGACGCTATACTTTATGACCTCCCTCACTTCTACCATGCAGAGCAGAGAACTAGAAATATCTGAGTTCGAGCCGCTGGCGGACTGCGCACTACTTTCCGTCCTCGACATAAGCGCTCCATGTGCGCTGACATTCGACGAGAGTAAGGTCGCGCTTTTCGCGGCCGTCTTACCACCCAATCTGCGGATCTGCCGACTCTCATTCATTCCGCCCCGCGGACCCATCGCTGAGCGGCCCACCTTCTCAAGCTTGGCCAGCCTCGTCCCGTTTGCTATGCACTGTCGTTTTTTGGAGGAGCTCAGCGTGATGCTTGACCCCAAGCTCCCCGATGTCGACACCGACGTTGGCCCCATCATTCCATTTGGCCCTCGGTTCCGGTCACTATCTATCGGGCATTTTGTCGCAGCCAGAGGATGGGATGCATCGGCGGTCGCCCTCTATCTCGCGCGACTGTTACCTCAAGATTTTTCCGTGACCGTCCCTTCGCGTCCCATCTGGAGCAGGCCGCTATGGACGAATCAGGAAGAAATCGCGGAAGGAGAGAACCGATTGAAGCAAGCTTTTGGGCTTGTTCCAACATATATGTGATGCACTAAGGTTTCAAGCTGCACTGTTTTCGATATTCAAGATCTAATTGCGAAACACAGATGGTTCTACAATCGTGCTTTCGACATAGAACGCAGACGCACATTTTGTAGGCAAATTTGAGGCAGATATATACTTTTGCAGGTCCTTTGACGTCCACTACTATCTTGCTTGTCGAGTTGGCTATTGCGGTGTGCATTTTTGGGTCCATTCACTTTTCAATGCCTTTTCTGCTGTCCCTTCTATTTTAGTTACCAGCCGTCCTTGACGCGTCTAATCTATTATCTAATCTATATTCTAACTTAACTCCGATGCCGTCACGTGGTCGCGTTGCCGCTTCGCCGCTCGCTTAGATTTGCGACGTGGCCACCGCAAGGCCAGCGAGTCTCCTTCAGCTTTCTGCCCTCTTCCAGCGATGGGGACCGAGCCTGTTTTTCCCTTGGACCTAGAACGAGAAATTTTTGAGACCACTGCGGTGTTGTATCCCGCAACAATTCCCACTCTCTTGCGAGTAGCTCGTCGCGTCCTTATCTGGTAATTCCCTTCGATCTCAAGCACCGTATGCCTTTCTAAAATACGCACTGCTAGGATTGAGCCTCTGTTATACAGAACTATTCGCCTCGATCGTTCGTGGATAGCTCAAGGTATAGCCCAAGCAATGCAGCTGAAACCAGCCAGTTTCTTTCGCAAAAGTGTCCGGCACCTATACATTAGCCCTCAAGCGCGGTGGTCAGCGGTAAAGGTCTACGAATTACTACGACTATGTTCCCGACTGGTATCTCTCTTCGTCGTCGGCCACTTATCGGACCCTACGTTGCTCCCGATCCTCGAGGGAAAGGCGCAGGTGCGAAGGTGGGGAGGATGTCTGGGAAATCTCTTCGGTAGCTCTCCTGCCATCGATCTGAACCACTCATTCTTCCGCACCATCACACACCTCGACGTCTTCGAGGCTCTGAATGGCAGGAATAATGACCAACTTTGTCTTGGTCTCACAGAGCTGCCCGCTCTGACTCATCTTTGCCTGAACAACGACGCGTCTCCGAGCATAGTGCAACGCCTGCTGGAGCAATGCCTCCATTTAAAGATCCTGCTAAATCTCTGGCATCAGTTATATGCTATATCGGCCCAAAAAATAGCGGCTAGCCCGTCAGTTACCGATGCACGATTTGTCGTCGCTGTTTGGGCTGACTACTGGAGTGACTGGGAGCGCTGGGCACGTGGAGGTACCGATATTTGGGCAGCGGCGGACGCGTTCGTTGCGCGGAAGCGCGGGGGTGAAATCGAGGGTGGGCCGTCTCTTTACTGGTCCTTTTTATTGCGCTGAGACTCGTGTGGCAGCGTCATGTTATTGGCTCGAGTATTGAGCCATACATATGAAAATTCGGCGGCCCGCACCCCAGTTTGGGTGAGGTTTTTGTCCTGATCCTTCGAAGCTTCATGGAAGGACCCTGTGCTCTATGTCGAAGAACTACAAAAGAGCTTCTGAAGGAGGCCGTCAGACTTTATGCGAGGATTTATTTGGGATCAGTGGGATTATCAGGATATTCTGGTTGAGGCCATAGATTTAGTTAGAGGCCATAGGTTTGATTTTGGATTATTGGGCTACATGGGAATTTAGGATTAAATTTTGAAGTTTTCTTATCAAACCAGTGACGGCATAGTATTCGATCGATGGTAGTTTTCCTTTTTGGCCACGACCACAGACTGAGAACTCTACTCCCACTAAATGGCTACAGCCTCTGTTTTCCCTGCTGATTTGGAGCGCGAGATCTTTGAGACTACCGCTTTCATGCATCACGGCTCAATTCCAGTCCTCTTGCGTGTTGCTCGCCGCGTTCTCGTTTGGCGAGTCCTTTCACTCAGGAATCCTATGTTCGTCTGAATAGCCTGCAAACTAGGATCGAGCCTCTCTTATACAGAGTTGTCACGATTCACACGATGGCTCTAGTCATCAAAAAGGCAATCCAAACGAAAGAAGCCAGTTTCTTCCGAGACAGCGTCCGCCACATACAAATAGGTCCCTCGAGACATTGGTCGGCGGTCGACACTCACGCCTTACTGCGACTCTGTACCCGCTTAGTTTCCGTCGCGTACACCCGCGACCCGGGAGGACCAGTGTTTCTCATGGCACTGGAGGACAACCGAGGAATTCGTCGCTGGAGCGGTCGTCTGGAGCCTTTGTTCGGCCCCTCCACCCTCGATCTCGCTCATCCCGTTTTCCACACCGTTACGCATCTGGACGTACTTGACGGTCTGAGAGGGGACGACACACGGATATGTGCAGCCCTTCATACAATGCTCGCCCTGACACATGTATGCCTCAACGGAGACATGGTCGAAGTGGACCTTCTCCACCGTGTGCTGGACCAATGCACACATCTAAGAGTTCTCGTCGGCATGTGGTCTGGCGGCCGCGCAAAAGAAATGGCAGCTCGTCATCGAAGGGATGGGGTCACAGATATGCGCTACGTTGTAACCATCTGCACGCATTATTGGGATGACTGGGAGGTTGGTGCCCGCGGGGGCACGGATTTCTGGGTCGCGGCGGAGGCGTTTGTGCAGCGGAAGCACAGGGGCGAGATTGAAGGTCCGTTGTTGTCTGCCAGTGTCTGCTGCGTGTGGATGAGACGCGCTAACCCTTCTCTTCGCAGAATCATGTAATTTTCTTGAGCGATGGTGATGGTCGGTTGATGTGTCCACGAAGAGCGTGTACGTGTACATTTATTCTTCATTCCATATACTCAAGTAGTAATTGTAGTATGCAAATCCAGTACCCAAGTTCGCGTACATTACTACGATTGAGGTCTGCCAAGGGTTTCAAATCCCATACCTCTCCGGACCCGCCTTTCTACCCCCGACGCCCGTATCCATTTATTGGTGGTTCCTCTGCGCGCAGCGATCGATTTGGCTCCCATTTAGGTCCCCGCCGCGGCCCAGACTCGCATTCCCCGCAGACCAATTGGAATTGGCCTGCGAGTTTCCAGCCCTCGAGCGCATCCCGACCGCCCCTTCCTCTACGGGCGGTGCCATACGCCGAGCTTGGCGTGCAGCAGTGCTCAAATTCGCTCTCATTCCGCCCACATGCGCCTTCTTCCAACCTCTACCCTTGGAGCAAGGAGCACTACCAGCTCGCCCCTACGCCATGCCCATGAGCGTACGAGGGCCTCGCATCGCTGCTTGCGGTTCTCCGCGTGTCGCTGGGCGGGGACAGTAGTGAAGACCTGCACGCAATCTCGAAACAGCAATTCTCGGTTATGACTATCCAGCTTCCCCGTATTACTTGCCCGCTGGCAAGAGATTTGGGCTCTCTCTCAAAGCTCGTTGTTTGTTGCGCCGCGTCGAGGTCTCATGCAGTAGATCATTTCTCTTCGAGACTGCTAAGCTCACGTCAAGCATCATACTGGTCTCCGCGACCTTGTGCCCTCCCTCACGACTATACGTTCCTGCCGCATGCGTCAAGACCACGAGATTGGAGCCAAAACGGCCGGTGCTTCGATGTGAATCTGCGCTGCCTCACGCTCGAGACAACGGCCAGCATCGCCATTGGCGACGCGCTGACAATGATTCCGCACAGGGATCGTTACGGCTTTCCCGCAGCCCACGCGCCTCGTCCTCCTTGCCTTCGAGGACTATCGTCCCTCGCAGCCCGATCCGCGGTGGGCAAGTCTCCCGCTCTGCAGCAGCTGCGCATCTGCGAGATCCCTAGTTCCCCGACGGCAGAGGTTGTCACCATGGGCGCTGCGGAGCCTCGAGCTCCGCGAACGCTCGGTGCGCCTGCGGTGCTGCACCTTGGCGCGCGCACAATGTGCTCCGCAATGTCGACTCGCTGATGCTACTCTCCTGCGGCTGCGCGACCGACGGACCGTGCGTACGCGCTGCAGTAGTTTGGGCCTCCGCTCGCTATCTCGATATCCCCTCAAAACGCACGCTGAAGGCGTCTGGCCTTGCTCCCACCCAGTCCCTCTCTCGGCGCAGTCGACCCTCGACTATCTTGACTCGTTTCTGCATCAGAACCGAAACCGTCGGCCAGTCATGATTCTCGAGGAGGACTTCACGACCCTTAAGAGATGCCGCTCATAACCAGACCGCGGTGTCGGCGTTCGAGTGCTCGTCGCTGACCTCGTTTTGTCCTTGCGCCAGCCCAGCGCTGGACGGGTTTTTGTCCCCGGCGTATTTCCGTCTTGTACAAGTAGTACGAGCGAATGCGATGACCATTGGTCACGGCGCTTTTGGTGAATGCTATCGATTTGCGTGTTAATGGATAGGTCGCTGACCATTCATGCCAAATTATAGTTACGACTCTCCGGAAATCTTTTCTGACCCGGCTCAGATATGCAAGCATTGAGGGAGGCTGCCGGAAATCCATAGACTGGCATCTCGGTCGAAGGCTTGTTAAAGAGATGAGGAGAGCATGTGAAAGTCACACGAATGAGCAGGATTTCAATAAAATATTGATAATATAATGAAATACAGGATGAAATCGGGCAGACCTCATCGGAGAAAAGCGGTCGTACGCTCACCATTTCTCGAGGAGATAAGACGACGCTGCATCGAAAGAGTTGAGCTTTTTCCCGGCCCCAAAAGTGACTACTTGCCGTCAATTTCGCCGCTGCGTTTCCGTGCCACGAACGCGTCCGCCGCCGCCCAAAAATCTGTGCCTCCGCGGGTCCCAACTTCCCAGTCCGCCCAATATTGCGCGTCCTCGCCTGTCACCGCTACGACGTAACGCACATCCACAATGAGCGTAGCCGCCGCGCTCTCACGCGCACGTTTCGCATCGCCCCACTTGCTGACCAGGAGCTGCAGGTGCGCGCAGTCCTTTAAAACACGCTGTAGCACGTCCTGGGGTACGCCACGATTGAGACACAAGTGCGTCAGGGCAGGCAGCGTTGCAAGCCCCACACAAATACGGCCCGACCCGTCATCGTCGAGTGGATCCTCCTCGACTCCGAAGCGCTCAAACACGTCGATATGTGTAAGGCCGCGGAAGAATGGGAGACCTAGGTCCACAGCAGAATGGGCGCCGAACAGGTCATGTAAACACCCGCCCCAACGGCGCACATCGGTCAGCTCTTCCAGAACAGGGAGCATTGTCTTGGGCGTCCAGCGCGCGACGGTGGCGAGAGAGATGAGCCGCGGGCAGAGGCGCAGCAGAGCGTGCGACTGTGCCTCCGTCCATTGTGAAGACGCGCGCCTAATGTATACGTGGCGTACACTCGCATGGAAGAAACTGGCGGGTTTTACCTGCATTGCGCGCCGGACGGCGTCAGCCATCGGTAAACCGTCAGTCCTGATGACTCTGAACAAATAAGGTTCGATCCTGGTTCAGAGTTGAGACAGGCGTAGAGGCCCGTGGAGGATTAAATCACCAAATGAGGACGCGGCGGGCAACACGCAGGAGAGCGGGAATTGCGGTAAAATGCAAGAGGGCGGCGGTTTCAAATATTTCGCGTTCCAACTCCAGAGGGAGAATTAGCTTGGGAGCCATGAAAAATTTGAGGATTAAATGATGGGAGTTGACGATTTTAAGGACTTGTAAGTTACCAGCACGCGAGAGCCTTTGTTGGTGTTTGCCAGAGTCCTCATCAGGCCGAGCTCTTGCCGAACGCGAACCCACTTCCAAGATCAAAATTTCTCCGGAACTACTCACCAAACAGCGCATTTTACGGCTACTCTCGACTGCAAACAATCCGTAAGTGGCATAGTACGGGACGGTCGGAGCGATGCTGTGCGAACGGGCGACATACACAGCTCCCGACAAACCGGCGCGATATTCCGGGACATGCTTCTCAATGGTTGCTACTTTAGCTCCCCTTGCATCCCTTCCGCCGTTATATACACCTGGCACGCCAACATTTTCCCCTCCTAGCCCTGTCGATTGTCTCCTCAGCTAAAGCCACCTTCCTCATCTTTGCAAATGAACCTTCCGCCGCCTGACGTGGGGCATTCTTCCCGACTTCAGCACGATGTGGTCAGCATCCCTGATGCGTATTCACACTATGCTAGTTTCAAGCACCGACTGTGGTTCACCTGGTATATCTGGTCCATCACACAACCACGACTGGGAACTAGGGAACGCCTCCCATGGTTCGCCATCGTACGTGGGGCCGAGGCAAATGGAGATCTATGGTTATGGGAGGATGAGGATGAAGAATGCATCAAAGATTTTGCCGAGGATCTCTCCTTGGATCCCCCCGAAATGCCAAAAAAATTCTGGCATGATGCTTGTCGCGCCCTTGAGGCGCGTCAATCTCGGACGGTAGCGTCAGCCAGTCCGTTGTCCCACCTTGGTCCCAAAATTCGACTTCGTTTCATCGCATGGCTTATTGTGGCGGGTCCGGTCAGGAAGAACCAAATATTGCAAGAAGGCGAGCTTTCCAGCCTTGATATATCTATCACACGCTGGGGCACGTCGATTTCGGACTCCTTTCACAGCAGCGACCTTGGCACCGACTCGGACGCAGAAGCTTGCAAAATTTGCGGAGTTTCACACCTCTTGTCGATATGGGTCGAAACCATGTTAAAGATCTACTTGATTGACGACCTCCGGTCCATCCCTTGGTATCATGCTTGCGGGTGCTGGGAGAGGTAAGGTGGAATATCCGTCTACTGGTGTATAGTGTTGACTTTCATCTCCGTAGACACCTGTATGCGATATCGCATTCGAGACACCGAGGACCAACTCAAAAGCGACTGGGAAAAGATTCAGCAGCTCTTCGTGTGCTTTATGAGCTCGTCGTCTCTCCGTGGCCCCTCACCCTCTGGGTGAATTTCCGCACAGTTATTAATGATCGAACAGATCTTTTGCAGGTATTTTTGGACATCCTTAGAGGCCCTGATGAAGACCTCTTTGCTCGGGATGACGACGACGATTCCGATCTTTATCATGTCCTCGTCAAAGAAGATGGCCGGCTTGGACTCTATCCTTATGAGTGGAGCCAATACATGGTCGAAATCGATCTTAAAACCTGGTTGCAAATTAGCAACATGACTTGGACCGCGCACCGACCGTCCCGCGGATTATTCCAAGATATGAGGATGCGCCTCGCCGCGGTGACACTCAGATACTCGCCAACATTCACTTCCGCGGAAAATATTCTTGCACAGCTCGATATCAGTTTCCCCTTCGTCACTATGGCTCGTGTTGTGGATAAAAGCTACAAGGCACAATCAACTCTGGCCAACTTCGCGTCGGAAGATTTCTGGGCTAGTCCGAACCTTGAAAGCTGGTTATCGGCACGAAGTGAAAGCCTGTGCCAGTCCATCTGGCACACTTGCCAACGCTTGAGTGTCTTGGAGCGAGTCCAAGCTATGCACCTCGTTCTCACTGGGCTCCCCCAGGTCGGTCCATTTGCTTGTCTCCGCACGTAAACGAATTGAACTCCCGAATGAATAGAACTTATCCGTGTATGCATACTTTCTCAGCAGGCAGCGCTCTCTCTGCTACGAGTAAATCTAGTTTGTTTTGAACTCCAAGTCTAGATCTTAACTCTTTATCAGAGGATGGCTTGAACTTCAGAAACTAGGGAGCCCCCCGAATTCGGAATTTTTAGAATCTCTCAAGCGCTATTACTTCGATGTAGAGTTGCTACTCGGGTTGGTGAAACAGTCGGCCAATGTGCTTATCGAGGTATTTACATGGTCAAACTACCATTGCTATGTACTTATTATCACTGGAGGATGATGTCTCCGCAAACCACATAATTTCAACGGAGGTATACCAGCGCTTGAGTCGCGATATCTCCGGTGTCGTTGCAAGACTGGTTCTTCTTCTCCGCGATCCAGACTTGTACAAGAAGTTTCTGGAGTGTCGCGGGACAGATGCCCAGAGCCTTCTCGATCTCTTACAGGACGTGAGTAGTGCATTTTCCAGTTAAATTTTGTTCTTAACCGAGCAATAACCAGTTGTTGGATCTTGATTCCTTCTCAGTCGTTAAGCCGTTGATACTAAAGGCTCTATTGCGGCTTTCTCGGGCATCTGGCCTCCATCCCCGTTGCTTTGCTCTTTCCGAATTGCAGAAAGTTGGTCAACAGGTGGCGGCCGGAGGGTTTGGAGATTTATGGAAAGGCTTTGTCCGCGGACAAAGCGTCTCGGTGAAAATCATGCGAATATTCAGGAACGCACATGTTGAAACTGCAGTTAAGGTTTGTTTCTCCTGCTTCGATGTAGGCCATTTTTGGTTAAGCCTATATGCAGGAATTCAGTCGAGAAGCTCTAATTTGGCGTCAGCTGCGTCACCCAAACGTACTTCCCTTCTTCGGTCTATACTATCTGGAGGACAGGCTGTGTCTGGTGTCTCCGTGGATGGAGAACGGGAACATGATGGAATTTGTCTCCAACGAGAACCTGTCCAACGAAGACCATTTCTCACTCGTAAGCACATTTGCGGAGCCCGAAATTGCCAATCATCATTCTTATACATAGATTTTGGATGTAGCCCTTGGGCTTCAGTATTTGCACGAACAAAATGTGGTGCATGGAGATTTAAAGGCGGTAAGTAATAATACCTCCCGCAAGAATGATTCCCCTTCACAGCATTCCCAGATCAACATCTTGGTAACGCCCTCGCGCAGAGCCTGTATTGCCGATTTCGGTCTTTCATCTATCGCGAACGCCATGACACTGCGATTTACCCATTCTACCGTGTATGCGCGTGGAGGAACAGTGCGATACCAGTCACCCGAATTATTGCGCGGGGAAAGTCAGCATTTCGGCTCAGATGTCTATGCCTTTGCTTGTGTTTGCTATGAGGTCCCGTCAAATCTTTTCCTCGCAACTGTGTTATAACATTATTCCGCAGATAATGACGGGGAAGGTTCCCTTCCACGAATTTCTCAACGATATGGCGGTCATACTTCAAGTCGTCGAGGGTAAACGCCCTTCACGGTCACCGTCATGCTCGGGCACAACGGAGCTTGACAATCTTTGGATGCTCCTCCAAAACTGCTGGGAAAGCAACACCGAGATGCGTCCTACAGCTCCTCAAATTGTCGAGCGGCTAGTGAGCCCTTCAATTGGGGCGAAAACTACCTCGTCCATGTCGGACTGGGACGATAAATCCACTTCTAAATTTCGCTGCTTACTGCAAACCCAATCTCTACTTCCAACTGTTCCTCAACTTGAACGAATACTTTTTGGCGCCGGTTAGTTTAAATTTGCAAACCTTTCAATGTCTTTCTGACATTTTAATATAGCGTTAGTCAAAGGTAGATTCCTCTCGACCGGGGAGATGAGATTACTGAAGTCTGACCCCTTGCCCAGAAGGTCAACAATCCTCCGAGCTCAATCGCGACCAAGGTATGCGGCAATGAAATATCGACTTCGCGTGTAGCTTACCCTCGGATGGTTTCTCTCCCAACTAGGACACCTCAAGCGTCGGTATAGAGAGGAGATATCGGATTCGAATGGCGAGGGTATTTTGCAGCCGCAAAAAAAAATCAAAACCTTGGTCTGATTAATGCCGTCGAGCGTTTGATATTTATTTGGCAATGGGACTTTACACAACAGCTGTCCATTACAAAGAACTGGATGTACAGTACTCATTTCAACAACCATCAAGGACATCAAATTTTGTTGCATTCCTCCGACTCTCTTCCGACACCCACCATAAAGATCTTCGGGATCATCATTACACTCAGCTTCGCATATTTGAACAGGTCCCCTTGGTAAGAGGTCCTGTCTTCTTCTCAAGAATGACCCGGTGATCAGGAAGAAGTCGCGACCGACTCCGTCTACTACAAACCCTCTTCTGAGCCTGTTTTACGCTATACATGGCCGAGGTCAGAGTTATTTTTTGGTCCAAAGCTGTCGCCAACGAGGATCGGCACTGATCCGATGTAACAAGATATGTGATGGAGGTCGATGCCGCCATGATGCCGGTAAGTATTTTGTCTCACTCGGTTATCTCAGTCTGTCATCCCTTTGGTTTCGACTTTGTCCCCTCTCCATTTTTTCTTCTTCGCTTTCCCCTTGTTTTCTCGCAAAACCCTTATTTCCGAGTCGCTGGAAGAAGGTTTTTTCAACACCTCATAGTGACGTCACCCCTTTAGCTCTGCGCAAGTAAGACTACAAGTTACTTTAGCGTCGAACCTCGCCGTTATTCGGCTTTGGAACGACTCGCTTTGCTGGCATCTTCCACCCTCCACTGAAGGAATCCAAGATCCGCCCAGACTCCCTCTATCTTGTGTCCGGACCAATAATCATTTACGCGGAAGAACCGGTCTCCGCACTTTTGCTTATCATGGCGAGGCACCAGCGCCAAGCCCCATCCACTCCAATGGTCCCCAAATTCGCCATAGCTTCGCTCTCCCTGGGGAATTGCGCACACCACCAACTCCCCACCAAGATTCGCACAGCGGCCAGTCTTGGATACGAAGGCATCGAAATATTCATCCCCGACTTCGAGGCGTTCGTTGGCGAGGTTAAGGAAGGCCTCCACCGGGATCTGTTTCCCGACGAGGAACAACCGCCACAGGATTCCGTTGAAGTCGACTGCGCCAAAGCCATCGCCCGCCTCTGCGACTCGCTGAACATCGCGATACCCGTGCTGCAGCCTCTGCGTGACTTCGAGAATTTCGCATCACCACATGCGCTTGGCGGCGGTGGGCTTCCTGCGGCACTAGAAGAGGCCGAGCGTTGGTTGAAGCTGATGCCTCACTTCAATACGCGGCTACTGCTCGTGTGCTCGAATTACATTGAGCCCGAAGACCATCCTTTCGCACCTTTTGATCCCACCAAGCAACCGCCTCCTTCTTTTTCGACGGCTCCGGGAACAAGAACGAGTCCTCCGGGACCAGTGCGCACGCCGTTTTTCCCCGCACTGACGCAAGAACAGCTCTCGGCATATTTGGATGCTCAGGTCGAAGCATTTCGGGCGCTGGGCAGGGTCGCGGCGCGATATGGTGTGCGAATCGGGTACGAGGCGCTCGCATGGGGAACTGTGGTAGATAACTGGGAGCAGGTGTGGGACGTCGTACGCCGTGTAGGCCGCGAGAACGTCGGGATCATTCTCGACTCTTTCAACTTTCTGTGAGCAACCGTTCTGTATTGTGCTAAGCGCTCGAACTAACGCGATATTATCGCAGGGGGAACCAATATGCAGACCCATCAGTCTCGCCCACCTTCCTCCGCGACGCCGCATCGTGCTCCCAGACACCTATTCCCATCCCCTCCCGGTCCCCTGGAATCCCTCCCCTGCTGACAGACGGGTCCCTCACGGCCCACCTGCGGCCGCAGAACGCAACGCACAGCGCCCTCCTACAGAACCTCGTCGTCCTCGCGCGTACCATTCCTGCCCACAAGATATTCTTGTACCAGCTTGCCGACGCCGAGCCGCCGTGTGCGTCGTCCGCTACGACTGAGTCGACACCGTGCGCCCCTCCTCGCATGGCATGGTCGCGTGCAGCACGCCTTTTCCCTTGCGAGGACGCCCTTGGGGCGTGGCTGCCCGTCACCGACTTGAGTCTCGCCGTAGTGGAAGCGGGCTATCCAGCCGCGACCCACGACACTTGCGGAGACGAAGACGACGTGTGGTGGAGTCTGGAAGTGTTCAGTAATAGCCTGATGGATCCGCGGCCGGAGTGCGTGGAGGAACACGGCGGCCGTGGACTCGTGGGCCTGAAGACGCTTTGGGAGCGGGTTTGTGTGGGAATTGAAGAGGCGAGGGATCGCGTCGCCTCTTCACCGACGCCTAGCGACGAGTCACGCTCCAGCGGCGATAACGGGAGTGAGAGGGCCGTTCTCTCTGACTCGGATACGTCTGAGGAAGGAATTTCTTCGCTTTCGGGAACTGCAGTTAACGAATGCCAGCCTGCAGGGCGCATGGCTGGCACGAAGTGGTCGGACAGCTGCATCGTTGGATGATGTTTCCAACGCAGCTTAATTCTTGACTCCGCAAGTATTAGACTATGAATATTGTAAAGTTGTACTACCCTTTCTCACAATACGATTATGCTGCTGAAGCTAGAGCGTATCTATAGGTTGTAAGGAGCTATGGGTTGATAGAGGCATGGGTTCCGAGGAGCCTAGGAGGAAGGGGGTCGACTGTATTCAAAAGGGGGGTAGGGTGCCATTGGAACCCCAGGACTGTGATCGCTCGTCTCGCTATTATCCTTAGGTAGAACCTGAGATCAGAATCAACTCAAGGAACCAAAAAACAAAAACAAAAAACACACCATACGCATCCCCCAAGATGGCGCCATCCCAAACGGGAGCATTGTCCTTTCCGGATTATTTCTCCGAAAAGTGGCATAAGTGGCAAAGGCTTCGTTGATCCGGCTTCGAGCAACGGAATCATCGAGCAATCCAGAGTAGGGGTCCTCCGAGTCTGTGAGCTGCGGAGGAACACGAAACATCGGTAGTTGTATTACCGCCCGTCGCAGCACATGCACATTTCCATCCGCATCTTCGGCGCCAAACAAAAGTTGTATACTATCCGCGAGACGAAGTTGGTGCTTTATGTGAATGGCGCCATCATATGGTGGCAGCAGCTTTGGCTCCAAGAGAGCTAGTGTTTCGCATGCAACTCTCGGGGCAGTTGTTGAATAGTTTCCCAGAAATTCAGCCAAAATATTGAGAGTTGCTTCTCCACATCGGGCGGCAAGTATTCTCCCCAGCCTTTCGCATTGTTCATGTAGCATGATGTCATTCGTCGGATCGGCACGAAGGTCCTCAGATATTGAGGTTGCGGTCTCCGCGGGTAGAATACCGCTTGGGAGGCCAGGATCTGCTAGTGCTGCAATATATGGAGCCTTTTCTGTGTGCTGCCGATTCGCGCGCCAAAACGATCTCAGCACAGTGAATTTGATGAGAGCTGTCAAAGAAGCGAACACCCGCGGGGAGGGAGAGTTCGCTATTGCGGAAAGAATCGATTCATAGTGTGGGAGCAAAAGCTTGGTGTCCGCCCAGGTTTGGTTCAATTCGCAGATACATAAGTTTTGCGTTGCCGTCACAATCAGGGTGCTGTCCGGGTCCACTTTGTCTGCTAGCGTGATATCAGCTGATACCATTGCAATACCGGCGGATATGCAGGACCACAGGAACTCCCGGCCCAATGCTGAGACCATGTCGAGATAATCCATAGGCAAACGACCGCCCTCAGTCGTGCTGAGATATTCGAGTATCGGATGTGGAATGGAAGGGACAGTGTTCCCGAGTTGTGTTACCCGCCAGAAGGGGGCTAAATGAGCAACTATGGCGGGGACAACTTGGGCTTGACCGAAGCCGCCTGTAGGAATCCGGTGTCCCAGAACCGCGTTGAAAGTGTTTTCGTACTGTCTCTGCACAACGGGTGATGGCATACCTGCCGAAAATCGCAATACATTCGTCGCAAACCAGTGCGCTGGTGGGAGAGCTTGCAACGCCGCAGCACATTCAAGGTAATGGAAGAGCAGGAGATATGGGGTGTCGATCTGCAGGGCCTGTATTAGCTTTATGGCCTTGTTGATCCATCCTGACGCCGAGGAAAGATTGGAATGAGAATGGTGTCGCAAGAGTTCCTCAAATTCATTGCCAGGCTTGGGGTAGTCAAAAACCGCGGCATTAAGCTTGGTGACGCAGACAAGGGCAGAGGTAAGATCAGGGATCCGACCGAGGGAAACCTGTGCAAGGCATGAACCAAGATAGCTAAGCGTGTCGCGCATTTCGGCGTCGAGGGATAGAAATGTCCGGTACCGGGAAATGACGACCAGGGGCAAGAGTTCTGCTATTGAATATACGCAGGATTCTTGGGGCTGGTAGGCACTTTGAATAAGTGCCTGATCCTGGATGACCGACAATGTGGGGTCTATCATCAGGATCGCCCCCATGGCTCTGAAACAAGCGACCTGCCGTTTAGAATTGGCCTCGTCCTTCAAAAGTCCAGTTGCACAGCTCCGTAGTAACCCTTCTATCCGGAGGGATAGTTGAACATCCTTGTCTCTGATCAATGCTTTAAAATATTGTGGGTACGGGTTCGGAGTGGTGCCAAATGTGACGAGAATATCCGGAATACATCGAACAAAAGGCAGGAGAGCATCATCGTCTATGAGAGATTTAATCGTCCATCCCAGTGCCCGACAGTCACGGGCCGCACGCTCCTCAGAATTGGCCGTTGCTTGTCGGGTCATGGCATCTAGCATGGAAAGCGGTGGCGAAGGAGTTTTTTCGACAACAGCGGGGCCAGTCCGAACTCCATTAAATTCTGGGAACGCCCGAATCCACTGCAGGAAACTCCAGAGGACGGCGGACAGAGGAGTGTTGTAAGGACAATCAAAATGAGTGATAGGAAGGATAGTAAACGTCGAATAGACCACCACGAGGATTACTAAAATCGTCGCCGACACCGCCATTACGATGGTGTTCACTGGGATCAGGAATGCGACGAGTCCGACGAGGAAAATGAACAAGGACGCGTGGATGAGAAGCGGCACGACTTCTACTACCACATGCATGTTGAAGCTGTCAGAATCTGTAAATGCGCGGAAGGCGCGTTAACCTCAGTCTCCCGCTTTGTGGGATGAAAGACTGAGTATTAAGTACCTGTAAATGCGCGGAAGGCGCGTTAACTACAGATAAGTAAGTAATATAGATGAACTAGATACATAGAGTACTCACCCTCAGTCTCCCGCTTTGTGGGATGAAAGACTGAGGGCGTGGGACGTGAATGGTGTAGTATATATACTATCTAAAGCTGTTGTACCAGCTGACTGATAGAAATCTCGAAAGAGATCTTTATCACGGGCCGGAGGCCGGGGCGGCCCGAATAATTCATTTCTTGACAGAAGCGCCGAGCACCATAGTACAGGTACGACAAGATCCGACCACGGATGACCGGGGCTGAACGCATTTCAACCTTGTGCACAAAATCGCGTGCCCATTGGCCAAGTAAAATGGCGATTAAGGCACATGAGAGGCTCAGTCCGAGACTGATGAACCAGAGCGTATTGCAGATCAGGGATGACGCCGATGGGGCAAATGAAGCAGGAAGACGTGAGGTGACGGAGCCTCCAGTGCCGTTGTTCATGGCGTCTAGTTGTCGGGAGATTTGTGTCAGGAGGCGCACAACCGCATCTCCTGGGTCTGCATTGAGACTTTTGTAGCTCTCTATGAGAAAACCTGTGACGGTCGCTGAAAAAAGACCGGCCTGTAGAGCGTGGTGTCATTGAAATTAGACAGTAGGACGGGTTGGCGCGTACGAATATGAGGATGCCTTGCATATCGTCCCTCCAACTTTCCACCAAGACCTTGTCGTACTTTTCCGCCTCGGATACGTAAATTCCCCACATCTGAGTCGCCCTAGCATCTCTAGTTCCAAGAGGTATGTAGCTGGGTATATTGACGCGTGGCGACCGGGCAAAAACTGGGGCCCTTCGAGACTGCAAGTAAGCCTGCATCGATATCTGAGAGCTGGTCAGGATATACCACGCAGGCGGCAAGATAGCTGTTACAAACAGAAAAGGGTTCGCCAGGCGCTTAGTATCATTAGGGGAAGTCAGAGTGGACAAAACTCGGGCGAAACTGACACGAAACTGACCTCAAAACTAAGCCGATTCTGTGTCAAGTTTCGACGAAGAATCGCCTTGATCTTTGACCGACCCGAAACTACGCAACGATACTAGCTTCGATTCAGGTACCATCAAACGATTTGATCTGAGTTTCGCTTGAGTTTCGCCTTCGATTCTGGTGAGTTCCTCCTCCGGAGGAGGAACTGCACGAAACAGCGAAACTTGTTCGAAACTGGGAACGTCGAAACTGGACGAAAACTCGACTCAGTTTCGAATTAGTTTCGACGTGAGTTTCGCCACAGTTTCGCCTCAGTTGCGTTCACTCTGACTTCCCCTATTGCATCTGTCAAGCATAACAGCGCCAACACTGGCCAACCCCGCTGAGAGTCGCGCGCGCCCAACTCGAATGATATCCTCGTCGTATGGTGTACCTTGGATCTTCTTCTGCTTCTTCATCCAGTTGTTAGATCCATATATGGTTTGAACTTTCCGCATAAGTCCTGCTTTTCTCGACGAAAGCCGGCGAACAGAAATACTGCCGCGATCGTTCCTCAACGGCCCGCTGAACCGGCATCTTCTTCGGCGCTTAATCGGCACAGCTCTTTCCCAAACTACGCGCACACCGCAAATGAGGTCTCGACGAGGGGAACGCGCTCTGCGGTGTATTCTCGCGACAGTAGCCGTTTTTCTGGTCATGGCGTACCTCAGAAACCTCCGCATTCCTGTCGCAATCTTTCCAAATGTCATGGAAGAGGACTCGGCGAATCCACCACCTTCTCAAGAACGAATGGGGCCGTCAACACCGGGAAACATTGCTGAACATATTTTTGGGGACGACGGCTTGCTGGAAGTCAATCCGGGGGGAATACATCCCATCTTCGAACTCATACGGCGAGCGGAGGACGCGTGGAGTGCCAAGCTTAGCCGCGCCAGCACTACCTTCCCTCAGGCTGTTGCAGAGTACAGACGGCGGTACAAACGGGATCCACCAAAAGGTTTTGACGATTGGTATGCCGTTCCCGTTTTAATACCTGCCACAGAGGCTTACAGTCCATTTTTAAAAAAAGGTGGAACTATGTTCGAGAGCATGCTGTCCAGCTACCCGACGAATACGACCAAATTCATGCAGACCTCGAGCCTTTCTGGGGAATAGAGCCGAAAGATTTATTCGCCATCCGAAGCGAACTCGAGGCCAAGGTCGATTCGTACACCCTCGGGCAAAACGTCTATGATGAAATCGATGTCGTGAATACATCGTTTGCGCCTGGGAAGCACGACCAGTTGATCAAAGGCTCTGAAAATATAATCGACCTTCTGAGCGATGTAGAGGAGTTCCTTCCGCCATTCAGAGCAGTCTTCTCCCCGCACGACGGCCCGAACAGAGTAAGTGCAGTCTCCATTGTGTAGACACCGTTTGAAACCCATCCTGGCGGACAGTTCTCGGATTATTTCGTCGAGAACGCTGCTCGTCAAGCCGCTGCCCAGAAGAAATGTACGAATAATATTTGACGTTCGCTCTTTCAACCAGACTGATCCTGTGCACAGACATCAAACGAAAGAAATTACCTAAAATAAACCCCAAAGGTTGGCCGTCGGCTTGTGCACCAGGATCGCCCGGTCGGAATGATTCTCTCAACCTTGACGGCGACCCACCCCCAAAGACGACTAAGAAAACCTTCATCCACGATCACAATCTTGCTATGGACCCATGTTCGTCCTATTTTGCCTCATATATACATATCAACTGAGAAATGTGTAGGCCTCCACCCCCGACACTTCTGGCACCACGGGCATTTCCTATCGTACAAACGAGGCCCGAGCCCCGAGCGCGAAATGGTTCCAGAGTTCTCGTACTGCTCTTCACACGTCCACCACAACATCCGCATCCCCAACCCGTACGGCTGGCTCGACGACATCCCGCGGTCCGACGACCCAGAATGGGACGACAAAATCGACGAGCGGGTCCTCTGGCGCGGGAGCAGCACAGGGATCTCCCATTCCGCAAATACGCGGTGGCAGCATTCGCATCGAATCTCTCTGCTACGGATCGCGAACGATTTGCGGGGCACGATATCGATTTTGTCGCCGATGAAGTCGAGTAGGGAGCCGGTGGGCGATCCGGTGGAGGTGCGAAAGGCAAGGTTGAACCCTGGTATTATGGACGTTGCGTTTGCTGGGGATCCGATCATGTGTGACCGGGATACGTGCAAGTATCTGCAGAAGATATTTCCGTGGCGGCGCAGGCAGACTATGCAGGAGGCTGGAGATTATAAATATGTTATCGACGTTGGTTCCAACTTACTCTAACTCTAGGATGAATTGCTGACCCACCTGTAGGTCGACGGAAACGGATGGTCGGGGCGATTCAAACGCCTCATCACGTCAAATTCCCTGGTTTTCAAGGCGACGATTTATCCGGAATGGTTGGTCGTCTCCCTCCTTACCACTTCATATCCAAATAAATATCCTCCCCCTCCCCCCAAAAAAAACAGGTACATCGACCGAATCGCGCCTTGGGTCCACTACGTCCCCATACAACTCGACCTCTCCGACCTCCACGACGCGGCGGTGTTCTTCCGCGGCGACGCGAGCGGTGCGGGGGCGCACGAGGACCTCGCGCGCAAGATTGCGGTCGCCGGAAGAGTTTGGAGCAAGACGTTTTGGAGGAGGGAGGATTTGGTGGCGTATTTCTTTCGGTGGGTTGGATTTCGATTTGGACGTGCTCACAGGCTAAAGAATTTTTAGGTTGATGCTAGAGTATGCCCGCATCATGAGCGAGGATAGGGAATCGATGTCGTACACCGGCAACGGAATCTAATCCGAGGTTTCATGCGTTGTCTTGACTGCGGCCTGCTTCAATTTGCGTCAGAGATTATCGTTAATTATTCTGTGTCCACTGGATAATTGTACAGAAACTGGGTTAATCGCTTGTATTTATGTAAACTCGTAACTTGAAATGCGTGGTTGGACTGGAAAGTTCAAAACAAACCACCATGTAATTATGTCGCCTTCTTGGCTTGGGGGAAACATTGGGGCTACAGCGATGCGGGTGATTTTACAACAATGCACCATCTACATAATACCATCTACACCGGCCTCTGATAATCCAACCTCTCCGTCCTCTTCCACACCTCCCTCACCAACGCCTCCTGCTGCGCCCTCGCCGACCGCCCCGTAGCATCCTCTGAACACCCCCGAATGGCGAGATATCGCCGGCCGCCTATATTGGCCATGGGAATGGGGTCGGAGTCGGAGAGTGAGGGAGGGGGGTTGGAGTCGACGACGATGCCGCCGGTTTGGAGGAGGATGGCGATGCCGGCGCAGACGTCCTGTAAGTATGAGAAGAAGAAAAAAACAAGTGAGAGTGAAGTCAGCGGTTGTGGAAGGGGAGGGAGAGGAAGGAAGACGGACCCATTCCCAGCAGCCGGCTATATATGAGGTGAGGGTGGTCAGTGAAGAAAAGAAGTAGGAAGAATGGGAAGGCGGTTCACCTTCGAACATTATATCTCCCTGGCCAGAGGCAACGTAGACCATGTCCATGGTTGAACTTGGATTATTGATTCGAATTAAGAAGGGCAGCGGCCGTGAAGAAAGATGGGTATACAGTACCTTCCCAAACTCCTGATGCCGTGAACCATGCCTCCTTTACCCCCGCGCCCGCCGATTTCCGTCGCCATGTTGACAAAGTTCGCGGCCTTTTTTGTGAGATTGGACTGCGGGCTGTCCCGTCTGTCTTTGCCGTACTCTCCAAAAAACAAGCAGCTAGTAGAAAGATTAGAAATCGAAAAGGAGATCAGAAGGGAGACGACGCACCCTTTCGGGGCGTCGATGGGTAGAGGTGGAGGTGGTGACATGAGAGGGAGAGGCGTGCGCGGTCCATCTGTTCCGAATTCTGAGAGCCATGCGCCGCCTTCGGGATGGCGAATAGCTGAGTATAATGTGCCTAAAGCAATAATATGTCAGTAGAGCCACAGAAGAAATGAACTGCATGCCTTGGCCACCCAAAAACGGAGCAAACACGACTCCGACGGTGGGGATAGACTCTAAGCAGAAACCGATAGAAATGGCAGTCATCGGGACTGTGAAATATATGAAAACAAACTGCGATATGAAAGCCTGGCTACTGACACATGTGCACCATATTCACTGTTCCGTCTGCGCAATAAAGTAAGTCGATACATCCATTCTGGAATTTTGTCACCGTACCTATTGGGTCCACAATCCACGTCGGACCATTTTTGAGCAGGAATCGCTTCTCCTCGCCGGCCGAGTAGGACTCCTCCCCAATAAACTACCGTGCCAGCATTATTAGAGATGCCGATGCAAATGTTCGATAGACGCACAGCGTGATCCGGATATTCTTTCAGGATCGCATCCCTAGACTTGAAGTCAGTTCATCGTACCTTTACGTTGTCTATCGTCTTACTTTATGATCTTCTCGACTCCCTCGTCTGCCGCAGTGACCAGATCCACTGAATTCAGTTTCTCTTTGGTGGCGAGCGCGACCTTTCGCCGACGGAGCTGGTCCTCGCGTAGATAGTTTCCTGCAATCCGGGCAACATTGCAGGCGACATCGTGAAGTCTCTGCAATTCATTAATGGAGAAATCGGGCATGGCGGTAGGAGACTTGAAGCGATACGATATCGGACATCAATGTGGGTTTTCCGTGCTCTTTGATGGCGGAATTACCCTTGTCCGCTTAGGCGTTCCGTTCTGATCACGTGGATATGCCATGATTTTCGTCCCTGTCGAACTCGTTCGCGAAATCATCGCGTATGTTCTTGTGTTTCCGGCCGTGTCTTTGTCGGATGAGCCTGGCACCACTTCGAAGCCTGAATGGTCCTTAATCAGCTCTCTTTCTGTTGCCTCCAAGACCTACCGAACGCTCGCCCTGGAAGCCTGGTTTCGCAAACTATTCACCAAATCTCCAGCGGATCTAGTGTTCCTTCGGAACAATTTACAGGAGGCTCATTCATGGATACGGTATGTCTCCAAATATTTGCTCTGATCATCTCTTGAAAAAAATAGCAGGGAAATCCACTGCGTCTCGACACACGCACTGCCCGACCTGTGGGATCTGACCGCTTTCCGTCGTTTGCGAACCATTCGCCTCGATTGCCCCTCAATCAACTACCGCACATTTCCCTTCCTCAACATCCCCTCCACTGTCACGGAACTGGAACTGCGAGGCATGAAATGGCCGTCACCATATGCCATCCACACAGTGGCGGGGACGTTTCCCCAATTGAAGACTCTACGATTTGGCCAGTCTAAAATCTGGTGCGGACTGTGCCATACGTGCTCAAAAGTCAAATTCGCGGATCCAGTACCGCCCAAGATTGTGTACAGAGAGGGTTTCGGCTTGCCGGTATTGTGCTCTGAATTCATTTCATCCGTGCCCGCTCAAGCGACCCCAGGTACACTACGCTCGTGCACTGTCCTCCCTACAGCACCTGCACACCGTCAGCATTGCTGTGCCGTACTCCCGCGGCACACATATACTGCTCAATCCAAACGAGCCTGCCCGAGATCTGTGGGCAGGAGAGTGCGACCGGTGTATTGGGATCATGTATGGTGCGCGAGACTTTGCACCACCGAGTCCCTCTTCCTCAAGTTACATCAGATGATGCTAGTTTTCGTGAGAGGTGGATAGCGCGCAAAAGGGGCGTATCGATCTCGGGGTCTGGCGGCTTGAATTCTGAGCATCTGTACGTCAAGCCGCCTGCGCTCGATACTGTGGAGTGGGCGTTCTGGAGTAGCGAAATCGGGGAGGAGGTAGAGGATGGGCAAGACGACAACGAGCAAGACGACAACGAGCAAGACGACGACGAGCAAGACGGCGACGAGCAAGACGGCGACGAGCAAGACGGCGACGAGCAAGACGACGAAGAGCAAGACGACGACGACGACGACGACGACGAGCGCGACTACTATGAAGCGGCCAATGGTGACGCGGAGTAGTCCTGCCAGCGCAGACAATGCTGTCGGACGAATTGCCCGACAGAAGCTCGGACATGTGACTCATGTCGCGTACGGTTCCTCCACCGTGCATGCAGCACGCCGTGCACACCGTTCGCAGAATCATTTTGGACATCCATTCCTGCTCTTATTCGGCCGGAGGGCGGTCTTTCCACGGCTTTATTGAAGCGTATCCAACGCTACAATCTCGTCGCGCAATTTCGGGGCCAGGGAGGTACTTCGGGCGTCGACGATCTTCCAGGCTTCTCCCTCGCCATCAATTTTGAGAATTTTTACCCCCGCTGGGATCATCTCATCGTCATGGGATAGCGTGGGATTGGTTCCGCGGTGTACCACGCGACATGGATACGATTCGTTGTTAAAACCGTCAGCCACCTCCTTTCCTCCAACCCCAACTTCTTCCTTCCTCCTCCACCCACCCCAGACTACCCCACTCCCTCATTCAAATGGTCGCGCACATCATCTTCGCCGGAGGTTACGACGTCTTCATCGCCGCGTACTTGTTCAATACCGCCAATTCGTCGCTTACTCTTACCGGCAAGTTCCCTTCGGGCGCAAACCCTTCGTGGATCACCCCGCACCCCACCAACAAGAGCATCCTCTAGCATGTCTCTTCACTCGCCATTTGGCTCGCGAACTAACCTCGCGTCTTGACAGTGCGACCAACGAGAATGTCGGGGGAGCACTACAGTCTTTCGACATCTCGGGGAGCGTTCTATCTAGTGCCATCGACACCGTGCCCTCCGAGGGTGATAACCCTGCGTTCACCGCGGCCCTTTCGACCGGCGAGGTCGCGATTATGTCTTATTCGAGCGGGAACGGTCGTATCATCCCCACTACCACCTCCCCGGAACTCTTCAGTAACGACGCGCCCGTCATAACGTTCCCGCCTCCCACCGGTGGTGTATCGCATCCGCATATGGCGCTCCAGCACGGAAAGGAAGTATTCGTACCCGATCTGGTGAGTCCTGCCTGTCCGCATACCCCACGGCGAGATCCTCATTGTCTTTCTTCATAGGGCGCGGACACTATCTGGCGGCTGAGCCCGAGCGGCGCACTGGGGCACTACGCCATTACGGGCTCGATCACTCAGCCTCTAGGAAGCGGCCCGCGGCACATCAGGATCAGCAGTGCGTCTTCATCCTCCTCCTCCCCTCTCGTGTGAATCCTAACCTTACGCGTCTCCGTCTTCCTCAGACGACCGCCTGTACACCCTCCACGAGCTCGCGTCGACCCTGTCCGTCCAGACCATCCCCGCCGCGCCAAACGGCACCGCCCGCCTCATCTCCACCGCCTCCATCATCCCCGCCAACCCACCCCCAAACGCCGTCTGGGCCGCCGCCGAGATCCTCATCCCCCCGCCCTCCGCGAGCTTCCCCTCCCAATACATCTACGTCTCGAACCGCAACACGGGCGTGCAGACGCCCACCGGGGACTCGATCGCGATCTTTGAGAACCTCGACCAGGGGACGCCGAGGGAGAGGCTGCAGCTCGTTACGCAGGTGTTCACTGGGCTGGATCAGATAAGGGGGATGGAGTTCGGGGGGGAGGATGATGAGTATCTCATTGCGGGAGGCGTTGCGGGGACGGCTGGTGTGGTGATTTATAAGAGAGTTGATGGGGGACGGAACCTGACAGAGGTTGTGAGAAATACGGATGTCCCGACGAGGACGAGCTTCGTGTGGTTGTAACTGAACCGCGTTTCAGAAAGAATATATTCAATAATTTATGTTTGGCCGCTGCCATAAGTCCATCACATGTGATAAACTTCCTTCATCACTGCCATCAAAATCAGTACTTTGACTAGTCTATAGGTCCTTGAGAACGACTGTCTTCTCATCGACCGGCAGAAAGTCTAAGTAACGAGACTATACTTCGACGCAATGGCTCGACACTCAGAGCATTCCGACGTCAACGGCATGGAGCCCGGGCTTTCTCCAGAGAATGTCAGTCTCAACGTCAAGACCGAGCAGTCTACTCCATCGGCAAACTCGAAGATTCGGACTCATCTGCTTCAGAGATCGTAATGCTGAAAGCCTTGCTGACGCAAAAGAACGAGGAATCCTTGGAACAGGAGTCGAAGCTTCGAACTGAAATCATCAAACTCGAGAAACAGAACGAGACGCTTGAACAGAAACGGGCGGCGGACGCAACTAGGATAGAGTCGCTAGAGGCAGAGCGCACTAGTTTGGAAAAAAGTCTAGTGAAGTATGAGGTTGGTGGCACTCCCTACTTAGTCTATTTTCCATGCTCATCTCGACAAGGGTTCTCAAGGTGTACGTCCGGTGAACAAGGCGTATGAACCAGAGGAGGCCATCATGGTGGGTTTCCCTTTATCTGCTTCATAAGGACGCTGAAGGTCGAGGTTCGAAAGGTTGTTGATTCGTCGGATGATGAACCAGAAAATGATAATTCCATATTGCCCCCTCGTCCGACTCACGCCCGGACCCCCAGTAATAACCAATCCCGACTCTACACCCCCTAGCGAGCGGCTGACGAGAGATGCGGGGTCTCACGGGCCCACACCTGACGGCTCAACTGTGCAATCCATTCCGCCTCTCGATGATTTGGACATGGAGGTTGTGGAGGACCGGCTCATAGACGTTGTTATCTCGACGAAGGAGAAGCGCTGGACGGCGTTCAAGCGTGGCGGCGTAACCCTACTCAAGTCAGAGGGGGACGACCCGGATATCTGGAATGTGGACAGGTTAGGCTTGGGGCGGACGATTGAAGTGGACGAAAGATGTCACAGAGGATTCACGAGAAAGGTCATTAGCGATGTGGGTCCTGTTATTGCGATCGCATATTCGGATACTAGTGTTTTTGCCCGTGCAGCAGACGCCTTTGTCACAGGCTTTGTGAGTTACCTTTCATCGCACGGAGCAATATAAAGATGGTTAATATCTCGTTGAATAGCCTCACGATCGCTCGGTCCTGGAATAATACTTTCCCTGCGACTTTTGGGATGCACGGAATGTCGTTTTCCAACCTGGATCGCTGTCCGGTTGAACACCCTGTTAATATTTTCGTTGGTGAAGGATCAGTGGAGCTAGTCACATTTCTCATTACACCCTTTATTTTCTTTCAAGGGATGATTGGCGCCTGTTGGGCACTTACGAGTACCATCTCGAGGACAAATAGTCACTCGTCACATTTCTCTCGTGCCTTCGGTTATCCTGAATAGCCAGATAGACCGAATGCTTCGGAAGCAAGGGAGCACAACCTGGTTCGAGGAGACCAATGCCGAACGAGATAATGCTCGCGACAGTGTTTTAAAAGCCCTCAAAGACGGCCGTCTTCACATGACATTTACGGTTCTGCGGTGTGTGGGTTATCCAGAAGATTGGTTCGAAAAGCTGCTTCATTACGAGAAGCATCCAAAGCCGACCTAGTACCCAACGACAACCGGAAAACGACGAGCGCCGGCGACAGCTCGAGGGCCGCCAAAGAAGTGGGCGAAGCCAGGAAAGGGCAAGGTGAAGGTTATGGATGACTTTTCCGATGACGAGTCAGATGAGATCGCCGAAGAATCTGACAGCACTGGAGACGGTCTCGGGACATCGTGGACCTGCCGAAGCGTGCATCGCGCCGCAAAGCCCAACGCTCACAGAGCTTAGACATTTTTTATGTTTTCTGTATGGAATAGACGACCCTTAAGACGGACCCCGTCGGCAAATGCAACCGTGCCACGATACCCACGGTTCAGATTCTTTCAAAATTTACAGCAATTCTTCCTAGTGGACTGGCACTTGGCCTTTCAGTGGCTACTTTGGAGAGCTTGGCGCGAATGCCAGCCAGCGCTGAAAGCATCAAGTTTACTTGACCTTGGTGAGTTCATCGCGTAACCTATGCCTTCGATATACACTAACAGCATAAGGTACATATACAGCGGGTCGTGAAAATGAAAATTTCATCAACTTAAAGTCTTGCGCTCTGAAGCTTCTCACTTCCGAAACAGATCTAGAGCCTAGGAGGAATTTAAATTATCGGACACATATTTTCGAATCCAAAGCGACCAAGCAACGCACAGGAGTGTTCTGCGCTTCTTACGACTGGAGATGACGCAGTTGTGGCCGCCGTTGAAGCACCGCACGCACGGATGGGTCTCGGTCTTGACCTCGCACTTAACTTTGAGATTCTTGCAGCGTACACAAGCTCGGCTGGGGGCGGAGTTAGGTGCTCTGCGCGCCTTACGACCAGGAGTGACGCAGTCGTGGCCGCCGTTGAAGCACCGCTTGCACGGGTCGGTCTCAGTCTTAAGTTCGCACTTGATCCTGAGGTTCTTGCAGCGCGCACAAGTTCCAGGGCTGGGCGCAGAGTTAAATTGTTGTCGCGCAGGTAGATTAAACGTACGGTTTGATGCGAGTATCGCCCTCCTCCTCCGTGTTACCACCATTTTCGGAATCCGAGTCTGATGTTATCTCGTATTGGCGCTCGGTCTGTATTTCGGGTTGCAAGAAGTCTAGAAAAAGTTAAGTAACTGCTTGCGCAGTCTATAATATCTCTAGTACTTTTTTCGACGGCGGGGTTGCTGGGGGATTTTCTGTCTGGGAAGCAATCCGTGCACGCTGGGATGAGTTTTACTAAGATTATTTTCCTCGTTGAAAATATTCTGCTACCTTCAACAGCCTCTGTATCAACGGTCAGAAGAGGTGGACGGACTTGCGAATTAACTAACCATTTCCAAACAGCATACGTTCAATCAAGGTCACTGACGGCAGCAGAGGTTCGGTCTGTAATGACCGGCGAAACTTAGAAGTGAATTTGTCATCCCAGTCTGTCGTGCATGAGGTAGTTATCGCCCCAATCAAAGGGCCAATGAGCCGTTCGACAATTTGAGTGGCCGTTGGACGCATTTCGGCACTCTCTTGCCAACAATTTTGGACTAACTCCCAAAGACTGTCAAGCGCTGGTGTGCCCGAGCACGAATTTGGCCGCGAAGGTCGTTTCCCGTCCACAGCGATGTAGAGTATAACAGCCATGTCATTTGGCAATTCGTGAAACGGAATCTTCCCCGTCATTATCTCCGGAATAATGATATGTTAATTGCACGGAAAGGCTAGAGAACTATGGCACACCTCGTAGCAAACACAACCGAAGGCGTAAACATCTGAGCCAAAATGGTTTTGACTTTTTGCTCTTAACAATTCAGGTGCTTGATAGCGTACTGTGCCTGCTCGCGTATTTGCGGTTGAATGCGTGAATTGCACGGTCATGGCATCGGCGATTGAGGAGACACCGAAATCGGCGATACAGGCCCTACCCGAAGGCGTTACAAGGATATTTAGCTATGCATGAGGTCAGCGAAGAGTAGCTGTAAATCCGTATCGTCTTACTCCTTTCAAATCTCCGTGTGTTACTTCTTCTCTGTGTAGGTATTGTAGCCCCAGGGCTACATCCAAAATCTGCCATAGGGCATCGAGTTTGTCCAATATTTTATCATATCGTACTTACACAGCCGGCAAGTGCCATGACTGCGGCTTCATGGCATTTGACCGGCGTGGGATCGACACTGGCCATGGCGTTGGCCAGGCGTTGGCTGGGCGTTGGTGAATTTCTTTGTTCTTTTGTCACCGTGAGAATTTTCTTTGTCTTCTCCGGCTTGGTATCGGCTCGTCATTTTCAACATCTCATCTTCAGCGGTTCTTGCTCTCGCAGGATGCTTTCCTCCAGAAAAAATGTTTGATACTTGCAGGAAGCTTATTTCATCAACCTAGTTTCATGTTCTTAAATTTCCTTGCTCATTATCGAGAACCGGGTGTGAGAATGAATTTCCGGTAGGCACCTAGGCTCAAATTGGATGCAGAACCAATCAACTGTGGAACACAGGTTGGAGGGACAAAAATCAAGGAATAATGTTTTATGTGCTCTCTTGAATTTTCTGTGACCTTACTCAATATTGGGCAGAGTCAGCTTACGGCCGCAGAGGGACAAGGGCGAGAAAATCTATTGTACTCACATCGGGGATTACCAAGTTTCGGCTCCCTCAAGGTGCTATTCAAAATGTAGAATATCAGACTTCAATTCGGATGAGCTGAAATTGAAGCTCATTGCTGCACTGAAACTAATGGAATGAGCACTGATTTCAGCTCAACATAAATGCAACATAATATTTGGAGTTTCAACTCACACATCGAGTGTACTGAAACTTGGCAAAGGTACCTATATGTACTGGGACAAAGAATGGAAAAAATAAGAACAAAGGAGAGGCACACATGGTCACGCTTGCCAACTTTCAGTGCATTGGAGGTGCTATCTGAAACTTAAAATATCGGAATGCATCTCAGTCAGGGCCGAAATAAAAGCTGATTGTGGGGCTGAAACCAATCGAATCAGCTTTTCTTTTAGTCGGACTGAAATTTAGCCCAATACTTCAAATTTTGCATAGCACCTCCGGCGCGCCGAAACTTGGCAATCATCAGGGTGACTTTGTGAACGGCTAAGGCTTCCCACGCTGACAAAGAACAAAGAAATTCACCAACGCTCAACCAACGCCTAGCCAACGCCATGGCCAGTGTCAGTCCCACGCCGGTCAAATGCCATGAAGCCGCGGTCATGGCACTTGCCGGCTGTGTTACGAGCGAGAGGCGATCTGTGGTGGATGGATTCTTGTTGGCCACATATTTCATGATGTTCCCGTTCTCCATCCATGGCGAGATCAAACACAGCCTTTTTTCCAGATAGTATACACCAAAGAACGGGAGTACGTTCGGGTGACACAGTTGGCGCCAAATAACAGCTTCTCGGCCGAATTCCTGGATATTTGTTAAACCGGCATTTTCAGTCAAGCCAACTTAGAAGCAAACCTTGAGTACACCCTCAACGTCCGAGTCCTCGAAAATCCTCATGATTTTAACCGAGACCCTCTGCCCACGAACCAAGCCCTTCCAGATATCTCCGAACCCTCCGCCTGTTACTTGTTGACCAACTCTCTGCAATCCGGAGAGCTCAAAGCATCGAGGATGGAGGCCCGATGCTCGAGACAGCCGGATGAGGGCCTTGGATATCAACCGCTTGACGACGGAGAAGGAGCCAAGATCCAAGAGCTTTTTTTGTCACGGTTAAAAGCAGCATTTGGAGTATCAAGAGTTACTTACGGCCTGTAAGAGATCGAGAAGCGTCTGGGCATCCGCCCCGCGACAGGCTAAAAACTGTTTGCACGCGTCCGAATCACGGAGAAGAAGGACCAGTCTTGCAACAATACTGAACATATCGTGATTCATGTGCTCGTGCACCTTCGTTGAAATTGTGTGGTTGACGGAGCAATCCATCTGTGAGAGGGAGTAAAGTAGGACGGAAAAGTGTTGACGAGAAAAGTACTTGCCTCGGTTGATTTCTTCACTAAACTGAGCAGCAACTTCACATTTAAATAATAACACTTGAGGGAATCTATGAAATCCGATCCCCCGACTTCTTCAAGTTCACGCAATCCCCTGATAAAAAGTTAGTATCTACAGTTTGACTTGTGAACGAGGTAGATGTACCGATCGCGCCAATCGTGGTCGGACCGCTGCAATATGAGTGAGCATGTATACATTGCCAAGTTCTGTTCATTCTTATTTTGAGTCACTTCAATTGGAGGACACAAGCAATGAACTGACCTGGGGGCTAGAAGTCAGTACGAGGTACATAGCTTGTACCCGGCTTAAAACACTCAAATGGGGAGAGGTACACCAGATGAAATGGCAGAGGGTTTTGTTTCTTGCCGACAACCAGTTTTGCAGATGTGGAGTGGCCCAGAATTCGGCAGACTCGGAATTGGTAAGAGTGGAGGCTTCCTCGTAGTTTACATCTACAACACAGAACATAGAGTCGAAAGGAAAGTCGTCGAAGATGGAATCCAAATCCAGTTGCTCAAGAATCTTTTGAGAGGCAATTGGTGTGGAGGAGTACTTGAACAGTATGGCGGCAAGGCGAATCGTCAGGTCGTCCTCGTCAGATCCATAGCGCTTTCGTTTCACAGTCCGCGTCATGATGCGTATTCGCAGCCAAGTTTCGAGATTGATTTCGAACATGTATCGATTCCAATCTTGGGTGTACAACCCAAGTCGAGCGTCATCCTTCACCAGGACTCGATATAGTGTGAAATCGTCAGTATCATCCCAATCAAATAGATCCTGATCGGGCCCACGAAGCTGGACCAAAAATGTTTGGACAGGATTCGTTTGAACGTTTCCCACCATCCGGAAAGTCAGCCAGTGGACGAGGAGCCAAGGAGGAACAGTGAGCTCGTAGAGCACACAGAGAACTGCTGATTCTCTGGCCAATGGTGTTTCAGGAACGCTATGTCGTGAATATGCACTAGCACTAAAAAAAATGGGTAAGAACTTGAAGAAGTCACGTTCAATCCACACTCACCTCTGGAAACAGTCGCAACCCTGATCCCAGGGCACCGACTGCAGATCTTCATACGAGTATACTGTCAACATGGTTTCGGACCAGATGGGTAAGAGGTGCGAAACGCGACATGTATCACAGGTTTTTGTATCCGAACGAAGATTCATCAATTTCGCCCATTCAGGAATGAGTACCTCGACGCTTCGCAATTTTCCTGGATCCCTGAGCGGCCCTGTCATAAGAAGCCATGCGATAAAGCGAAATCGAGTTCGGGGAGCGAGATGAGCCAATGGACTCGCAGGCACCTTCGGCCGAGATTGGCGAACTTCGAGGGCACGCACGACAAGCATCGTCCCAGTGCGCCGTCGGCATATAGACAACTGGATGCATCGAGGAGGCGAATTCTCGTATGCATTCCTCGTCCTCTTCCTCCCATAACCATAGATCTTCACTTGCGTCTGCTCCGAGTACTATATCCCACGGCGGCGGTTCCGTCCGTCTTCCCAATACTGATGGCCCGGACCAGATAAACCAGGTGATCCACAGTCGGTACTTGAAATCCGCATAGCGTGAAAATGCATCAGGAATTCCGAGCACGTCGCACGGGATGGGGAGAGTTTTTGACGAGAATGAAGCAGCGAAGGATGGTAGACTGGGGGCCATAGTGACAGTATGAGACGAGTTGGGTTTGCTGTGCGGTCACCATCGTGCATCATGTCGTGGTGTGTCATCGCAATTTTAGACATCTCTTCGAGTTGCACGGGATGTTCCCTGCCGTTAATCCAAATAGAAATTTTTCTTCGACAACCAGTCACGGCTCGATGGATAATCAGATTTTCGCCAGTGCCAGGAAACAGGAAAACAAGATCCTTCCGCCAAACGCTAAGTTTGGACTGCTGTGAGAATTGGACAGAAGGACGTTGGATAATTGCAAGATAATTAATATAGATTATGATCGGGCTTAACCCATTTCCGCTACATGGGGAATCCAGTTTGTTGGCGCGACTGAAGGCAAGCGGCAAAGTTCGGAATAGTTCCGAGTCGGTCCGAAGGGCCAGATCGCTGCCAAACAAATTACGCGATCGTCGCTCTCCCGGACGAGATCCTCGACTGCCGCCGTGTCTGCGACTTCCTACCATCGTGACCGCGTACCCGCCGCTGCAAGCACCTCTAGCTCGCGATGCCTCCCCTCTCACGGCTATGGGCCGCTTGCCCAATCACGTCGTTTGGAGCCCCGCGGCCCTAGCAAGCCTCCTCTGTCAGTTCACAAGGGAAACTACCTTTAAGACGATGAGTGCAAAAACATCCTGCATCAAAACACAAGCTAGCCAGAAATTCAAGACGCGGCGACAGCGACCTTTTGTAACTTCAAGATGTAATCATCGACCGCACAGGCATCACCCTCGCTACTGAGATCCTCGACCACCGCCGTCCACCGACTCTCCCTCCGCGATGTCGGTCAGCGCAAGATCAGCGTATATATATTTCCCGGCCACCGCCTTACTATGCATGGACGAGATTCTCGCCGTCGGTATGTCTCCCCTCCTCACACGATGCTGGGTCGCTCATATGGACTTAAAGAGATCCTAATCTCATTGCCAGTGACCACCCATCCTCCAGTTGAATCCCCACTCCTTGCGCAGGCGGTCAATTACCAGCAACGTCTCGTCTCTCTCTCCATCTTGGAGCCGGAGCCCACGTCCGCGCAAGCACGTCTGCGTAGAAGTTGAGCGCACAAATGGCGAGTACGTTTTACCTTCACATCGATTCTAGATTGCTGGCGTGTGCTTAGATCCCTGCCGGCGGGTCCTCCGGCGCCAAGCAAGTATGTCAACGTCGAGGCATATATGGCGCAGACCAGGCCGGCCGTTCCCCGTCCTGGCCTTCCACCACCTCGCCATCCCTCCTCGCCGAACAGCATTAAGCTGTATGCATTATAGGTGCGCCTCCCTTCCCTCTGTCGTCCTCGCCGATGTCCTATCCTAACTCAGAGTTCCCTGCAGAAGCGCCGCGTCTCTGAAATGACTACCAGACGCGGGGACACGTATGCGACGCACATGAGGAGAAGTCCTCGATTCCAGCCCATCGACAAGCGCCCGGCTTCCCACTCGTGCCCTATCCCTCACACATAAGTATCTGCACTCGTCCTGGATTCACGAGCGGACCCTCGCCCCCCAACCTTCCCCAGACATCCTGCTGCCTACCCCAGAGGCATCCACCCGCCGCCCCGCCCACTCACGCCTTTCTTCGGCCCTGGCTGCATGGTCGCTACTTTTAGTGCGGGAGCGACGAGTGCGCACGCCGGACGCCACACACTCGCAGCGTCCTGCATTGCTTAGTGCCACTTGGTCGAACGGCGGCGTTGACGAGCAGTGGCTGCTCCGGAGACGAAGTAATCCTTGCTAAGTTACATAACTACCTATTCATGGGATCATTGGTTCTTTCTGCACACTTATCCTTCTTTACTTATTGTACAGTCCATAATAGTAATGCTCAGTCTGATATGTACTTATGTAGTATCAATACATAGAGCAGCAGGAACACGACTCGATTTTTGCCGACATTCAAGTTAGCATTGGCTAGTGCGGGCGGCGACGCACAACGACAACGGCGACACGGGGAGACGTGGACGCGGGCGCAGACGGCGTACATACACGTAGGGAGAGAGGAAAGGAGGAGATATATAAATAAAGGCACGGAAACGAAGACAAGGCCGGTGTAGGAAGAGGCGTAGGAGGAGGTAGTCCTCACGGGGGCGAATTATGCGGGATAAGTATGCGTATGTAGCGGGGCAGGTAACACCAAGGGTAGTGCATAGGCTAGGCTGGAGTATACATAAAGCGCAAGGACGACGGCGGGCGCAGGGCTTAGTGCTTTGACACCTTGACCACGGAGACGACGACGACGACGACGACGACGACGACGACGACGATAATCGTGATGGTGACGCCGATGAGAGGCGCATCTGTGGCGGGGTAAGCTCTTATGTGAGAGGGGAGAGGGAGGAGGGCGCACCTTCATGTCTTTCCACCTAGTGGAATTAGGAAATGCGTACGTGAGTTACGGAGAGCCAGCGGGGCGGAAGGAAGACGTACCAAATATTCTGTGGGGATCAGTCAGCGGCTGGACGAAGCAGTGAATGGAAGGGGAAGGCGCGCCTTGCGGACGCGATTGGCGCGATTGGCGCCATGTGCGGACACGGCAAGGGTGTCTGTGTGCAGACGGCGTCTGGGTCGCCGCCGAGACTCATCCCCCCGCCCTCGGCGCGCTTCTCCGGCCTGTACATCTACGTCTCGAACCGCAACACGGGCGTGCAGACGCCCACCGAGGATTCGATCGCCATCTTTGAGAACGTCGACCAGGGGACGCCGAGGGAGAGCTGCAGCTCGTTACGCAGGTGTTCACTGGGCTGGATCAGATAAGAGGAATTGAGTTGGGGGGACGCGGAGTATCTCATTGCGGGAGGCCGTGGGGGCACGGCTGGCGTGGTGAATTATAAAAGGGTTGAACTGGGAGGAACCTGACGGAGGGCGTGAGGAATACGGATGTCCCGACGAGCTTTGTGTGTGGTTGTAACTGAGCTGCGTTTTTTGTACTTATTTCTGAAAGAGCGAATAATTTCTGTTTGCGGCTGCTTACATTGTGTTATGACATCAACCCATCACAGCCCCTGAACTGACCTCAACATGGCTGACACGCCAACGAGTCGGACGCCAATGGCACGGAATAGCACGGAATTGAGGCTTTCGTCTGACAATGCCGGCCGAAAACTCAAGGCCGAGCAACCTACCTGGACCTCCACCGGCAAACTCGAAGGTTCGGACTCTTCTGCTTGAGAGATCGCAATGCCACTGAATGAAAGCCTTGCTGACACAAAAGAGCGGGGATTCTTTGGAACGAGAGTTGAAGCTTCGAACCAAAATCATTAAACTCGAGAAACCGAACAAGACGTTTAAGCAGAAACGGGCGGCGGACGCAACTAGGATAGAATCGCTGGAGGCGGAGCGCACTATTTTGGAAAAACGTCTAGTGAAGTATGAGGTTGGTGATACTCCCTGCTTGGTCTGTTTTCCATGCTCATCTTGACAAGGGTTCTCAAGGTATACGTCCGGCGAACAAGGCGCGTGAACCGGAGGAGACCAGGCAAGGTGAAGGTTATGGTTGACTTTTCCGTTGCTTTTCCGACGAGTCGGATGCGATCGCCGAATAATCTGTCAGTAGGGACGACTCGGATTATCTGGACGAGTCTCGAGATATTGTGGACCTGCCAAAGCGTGCGACGCGCCTCAAAGTCCAATGCTCGCAGATTATAGACCTTGAGGCATGTTTTTTGTGTTTTCTGCATGGAATTGACTGCCAAGGTGCCGCGGTTTTTTGTTAGAGCCTTGAAAGAGGTCCCATCCGCCGATGCAGCCGTGTCAGGATACCTACGGTTCAGCTTCTCTCGAAACTTACCTCTTCCTCATGGACCGGTCCTTGGCAGTGAAGGCTTCGCGCGATTGACTATTTCCACGTACAATATGTCCCTTTTCACGGTGCCATGGCTTATGTCGGTTAAATCATCAACTTTTCATTGTAGTGATATGTTTATCCTGACTTTTATGGTTCTCCAGGTTACGTTCAGTGTCCAATTGACCAAATAAGCCGGTATTTTGTATATCTATTCACCTGGAAAACAGGTGAAAACACGGTGAAAAGGCGAATCTCGCGAGTACTGTGATGTTCACAAACTCTAATTTTCTCAGTGATTGCGAGCCAGTTCAGAGAGCATGAGGTGAGGAAAAGACGGGACGGTCACAATTCCAGCCTTTTGCCAGGATGGTGTCGTTGTTCATCGTTCAACCTCAACCTGAACTGGATATTTGGTTTTGAAAATGCACTCCCTCTCACAACTAGTTATCTGGCAGATCGAGTTAATAGCGCAACTCCCGGGAACCTGTGCCTTCGATGCACCGTCACAGCCCAAAATACATATACTCGTGTTGTAAAAATACCAATGAAATGACCATTAAAACTCTGCCGCTCTGGAACTAGTAAATGTCAAAAAGGTTTCGATTTTTTTGTTCCTCGCCGGCGTGTGTTCAAATTGCTCTCGGAATCCGAGTCTGATGTATCTTCCTCGTATCGGCGCTTGGGCTGTATTCCAGGTGGCAAGAAGTCTAGAAACAGTTGAATAACTGGTTGCGTGGTCCATAATATATCTCTAGTACCTTTTCCGTCGGCCGGGTTGCTAGGAGTTTTTCTGTCTGGGAAGCATTCCGTACACACTGCGATGATTTTTACTAAGATTATTTTCCTTGCTGAAAATACTATGCTACCTTCAACAGCCTCTGTATCAAAGGTCAGAGGATGTAGACGGACTTTTGAAGTTGGACTAACCACCTCCAAATAACATACGTTCAATTTGAGTCACTGACGGTAGTAGAGGTTCCGCCTGTAACGACCGGCGAAATTTAGAAGTAAATTTATCATCCCAATCTGTTGTGGAAGAGGTAGTTGTCGCCCCAATCGAAGGGCTTACTAGTCGCTCAACAATTTGAGGAGCCGTTGGACGCATCTCGGCCTTGCTTTCCCAGCAGTGTTGAACTAGCTCCCAAAGACTGTCAAGCGTTGGTGTGCCCGACCACGAATTTGGCCGCGTAGGTTGTTTCCCCTTCACAGCAACCTCGTATATAACAGCCATGTCTTTTAACCCATGAAAGGGAACCGTCCCTGTCAATATCTCCAATACTATTACACCACCTTTGGAAAGAAAACGAGACAGAGATGGCTTACCTCATAACCAACACAGCCGAAAGCGTAGACATCTGAGCCGAGGTGGTTCTCACTTTCGTTGAGCAATAACTCTGGTGCTTGATAGCGGGGTGTCCCTCCTTGCGCATGGGTGATGGAGGTAAATTGTAAAGTCATGGCAGTGGCGATTGAAGAGATCCCAAAATCAGCAATGCAGGCCCTTCCCGAAGGCGTTACGAGGATATTGAGCTACACATGTGGTCAACGAGGCGGAATTTCATTATTCTGGATCGTCATACCCCTTTCAAATCTCCATGTACTACTTCTTTTTCGTGCAGGTATTGTAGCCCCAGGGCTACGTCCAAAATCTGCCATCCACAAGCATCGTCAGTTACTCCTCAGCATTCACGAACTTGTGCTTACGAGCGAGAGGCGTTCTGTGTTCGACGGATTCTTCTTTGCTACAAATTTCATAATGTTCCCATTTTCCATCCACGGGGAGACCAGACACAATCTGGACTCAAGTTCCAGACGGTATAGACCGAAGAACGGAAGTACGTTCGGGTGACACAATTGCCGCCAAATAACAGCCTCTCGGCCAAATTGCTGGAAATATATGTCTCAGAACTGGTCTGTGTAAAAAGCACGTTGAACGCACAAACCTTGAGTATGTCCTCAACGTCCGAGTCCTCGAACATTCTCATAATTTTAACCGAGACATCTTGTCCGCGAACCAAGCCTTTCCAAATATCTCCAAACCCTCCGGCCGCCACCTGTTTACCCAACTTCTGAAATCCGGAAAGAGAAAAGCATCGAGGATGGAGACCTGAATCACGAGAAAGCCGCAACAGAGCCTTCAATATCAACGGCTTGACAACCGAAAAGGCGTCAAGATCCAACAACTGGTTGTTGCGGTTAAAATTAACATTTGTGCGGCAAGTGAACCGCTTACGTCTTGCAAGAGATCGAGAAGGATCTGGGCATCCGTCCCGTTACAGGCGAAAAACTTTTTTTTTGACTCTGGATCGCGGAGAAAGAGAACCAGTCGTGCAATAATAGTGGACATATCACGATTCATGTGCTCGTGTACCTGCGTTGAAATTGTGTGGTTGAAGGAGCAATCCATCTGTGAGACGGAGTAAAGTAGGACGGAAAAATGTTGACGAGAAAAGCACTTGCCTCGGTTGATTTCTTCACTAAACCGAGCAGCACCTCCACATCCAAATAATAACGCTTGAGGGATACTAGAAACTCCAATCTAGTGTAGCCCTTGAATTTCTGAAGAAGTTCATGTAAATCCCTGATCAAGGGTTAAGATCTACAATCGGGAGCTCAGGGTATCGTGGATTTACCGATCACGATTACGGTTGGGTCGCTGCGATATGAGTGAAAATGTATACATTGTCAAGTTCTATTCATTCTCATTTTAAGTCATCTCTATCGTGGGAAGGAAGCAACGAACGGACCTGGGGGACCGAAGTAAGCGCGAGGTACATTGCTTGTACCCGGCTCAAAGCACTCAAGTGGGGGGAAGTACGCCAGATGGCATGACAGAGGGTTTTGTTCCTTGCCAACAACCAGTTTTCCAGATGTGGAGTGGCCCAGAATTCGGTAGACTCGAAGTTGGTCGGAGTAGAGGCTGCCTCGTAGTTTACATCTACGACACAGAACATGAAGTCGAGAGGAAAGTCGTCGAAGATGGAATCCAAGTCCAGTTGCACAGGAATTTTTTGAGAGGAATATATGAGGAACATGGCGAGGAGCCGAATCCTCGTATCATCTTCATAATATGCAAGGCAGCTTCGATTTACAGCGTGCGTCGTGTTGTTGATTTCCTGCCAAGTTTGAAGGTCGATTTCGACCATGTATTGACTCCAATCTTGAGTATACAACGCTATTTGAATGTCGTCCTTCACAAGGGCACGATAGAGTGCGGCATTATCAGTATCGTCCCAAATAAACAAACCCGAATCGCGGCCACGAAGCAGGTCTAGAAATTGTTGAACGGGATTCGCTTGACCATTGCCCACAATCCGAAAAGTCACCCAGTGGATGAGGAGCCAAGGGGAGACAACGACTTCATAAAGCACACGAAGCGCTGCCGAGTATTTGGCCAGGGGTATTCCAGGAACGTTAAACGCGTTGGCGGCCAGTTGACTAGAAGTGGGTAAGAACTTAGAGAAGCCGCGTTCAGTGGAAGCTCACGTCTGCCACTGGAAACAGTCGCAACCCTGATCCCATGGGATAGATTGCAAATCTTCATCCGAGTATACTGTCAACATAGTGTCGGACCAGATGGGTAAGAGGTGTGAAACTCGGCATATATTGCAGGTTTTTGCAGCTCCACCAAGGTTCATCAGCTTCCCCCATTCCAAAAGCAGGGTCTCAATGGCTAAAGAGTCTCCTCGCAATATTGCGTCCTTCCTAAGCGGCCCTGCGACGATGAGCCACCCAATGAAGAGAAGTCGAGTTCGGGGAGCGAGGTGAGTCAATGGGCTCGCCGGCATTGTCCGCTGAGATAGACGTGCTTCAAGCGCAAGACAAGCATCATCCCAGCACGCCATCGGCATAACGATGGAATAGGAGAGATCCTCTGCGAGATTCCTGATACATTCTTCGTCGTCATCCTCCCATGACCATAGATCCCTATTCTCATCCCCTCCGCGTACTATTTCCCACCATTGCGGTTCTACTCCTGTTTCTAGGGCTCGGGACCACCAGGAGTTGTTCCTGATGTACCAGGTGAACCATAGTCGGTACTTGAAATCCACATAGCGCGAATGCGCATCAGGAATTTCGAACACGTCTGACGAAAATTCAGAAGCGAAGGAGGGTAGACTGGAGGCCATAGTGCCAGTATGAGACGACCTGGGTTTGCTGTGCGGTTACATCGTGCATTGCATGCCGCGTGTCACTGCAAATTTAGACATATCTTCGAGTTCCACAGGACGTTTGAAATTTCCTGTCGTTAATCCAAATAGAAAGTTTTCTTCGACAACCACAGTCACAGTCACAGCTCGAGGAATAATCAGATTTTCGCCGGTGGCAGGAAGCAAGAAACGAGATCGCTCCGCCGAACGCTAAGTTTGGACTGCTGTGAGAATTGAACACAACGAGGTCCAATAATTGTTGGATAATTGATTATGATCAGGCAAATACAGCGGTGACCATCAGCCATACTGTAGCTAGCTTTCCTGTGATTCCCATTTTCACTACAGCCAAGGGTCTAGAGATTCCAGTTTGTTGAGGCACGACTTGTTGAAAGCTGAAGGCAAGCAGCAAAGCTCGGAACAGTTCCGAGTCCGTCCGAAGGGCCAAAGATCCGAAGACAAGTTACGTGATCATTGTTCTTTCAGCTCTGTCACAGCTGTACGGCTTTAGTCCACGCTCGGCGTGCGACCAGAAACCCAAGTCCAAATCAGCCAGCCAGGAATCGATACTGCAATGCCCAGATTGTTCGAAACGTCAAGTTCATCTGTCTATATGCGAGTGCTAGAGTGAGATGGCATTTACTGCACCAGTCTCACTTGTGTGGCTGCAGAAGGGGTCATCCGACACTCCGAGACCGTCCGACTGGGAGACGTTAAGTATTTGAGGCTCCTTAAGTTCTATGCATCATGGATTGGCGCTCAAGCTCCGACGACGGACTCCGGAATTGCTACCCTGCGGTGGGCTTGGAAAGGCACGCGTAGCTGCCACAAACGGCCAGAATTCCGGCCTGAGGGCAAAACGCGTTCGTCTTTCTTGTCCAGCAACAGTGGCAGCACTGTATCTTTTGCGCTCTTTCTCTCGCTGTCGAGGATCCTCGAGCGCCACGTCTTCTTACCGTCAAACACCATCCAGAGCAACCTCCAACTCTCAACGCCTCTCCCTTCCCGCCTGCGGACCAGCATCTTGACGCCATTATCACGTTCTCTCCGCCGTTTGAGCCACCATCCTTGAACATGAGGATGCCGGAACTCACTGGAAACGGTCTGCGCAAGTCAAGGTACGAACCATCATTCGGAAATTACTGGAAATATCCCCAAACGCACTACGATGAGGTCACCAGTGTATTGAATGGAGGAGTGCCTTCAATATGGATCAAAGTTGTCCTACCCTTGCCTCCCATCGTTCTCCCTGCCCAAATCTTCGACCGCCGCCGTGTCTCTGACCTCCTACCATCATGACGATTAACGTGCCGTTCCCAAGCAACTTTCACCTCGCAAATTTGACTCCTCTCCCCGCGACTATGGGCGTGCTTTCTAACTCACATCTTTCCGGAGTCGGGGCCCACGCACCCAATCTCGTTCTCTTCGCGTCAATTGAGCCACGCTTCCGCTCTCCCAGAGCCAAGCTGGAGAAAAAAATATCCTGGCCAAGTTTCGTCCATGCGTAGCCGAGGTTCTCGGTACGTCTGCACCTCTCGTACAGGTCTAGATCACCAATGTGTGCTGTGTTTAGATCCCCGTGCCCGCCTCATCCGACTTTCACTCCCCTCTGTCAGTTTAAAAACGAAGCCGTCAAGAAGCGTGCAATGCTACCCGGCGAGCTCGGGAGTTGCTGCAGCCTCCGCAATCGTACTCATGCCCTCCAAGGTGTACTTAATAATCGATGCACCACCACCCGCGCATGAATGGACATTCTGGTGATGGCACCCCTCGTTTCGCTCTCGCTGCCGACGCCGCGTACCTCTGGGTTTCAATCTTTCTCACGAATAGCCGGGATACCTCCCCCTCTTCGCTTAGCACGTTTGTCTTGCGTCCATCCCGCAGCGACCCCCGCTGCGTGTGTGTGTGGCCGGCGCACTTTTTTTTTTTTTGCTTATAGGGTCGAAACTCTTGGTACGTCCCCCCTTCTCCTCACAATGCTACGTGTCTCTGAATGGCTGCCAATATATCCTTAGATCCCCTACTCTGTCGGCCGCTTTGCCCATCGCCAGACCCAGCGACATACCGCCGTAAACTCCTCCTTCACTCCGCTCCTTCCGTTCCACTGCTGCACTCCCACCGCGCTCGGACGTCTGTACGCGGATCAGCACAAGCGGGGTATGTCTCGTCTCGCCTCCGCCTCCGCCTCAAGTCGCATCTGAGGCTCCGTAGGGACTCCTGAACTTGTGCTTACTCAAATCCCTGCCCGCTTCTTTCGCCGCAGGACTGGGACTGGGAGCAAGCTTGATATCACAACGCAAGGACATTCACGACGAGGGCACCGCTCCCCTAGCCTTGTACGACTGACTGCGGGCGTCACGTTCGCACTATGCTTACGAGCGGCGTTATGCCTTGCTCCACCCCGCTCCGCTCCCCTTACAAGCATCCCTAGGCCTGCAGGCGTCCGAGTGTCATGCGCGCCCGACCCGAATGCCTTGGGGACGCGACTCGTTAATCGACGACATGTGCGTCAGCTTCGGAATGTCCCTGCTGCGGACGCCGGACGCCGAACGGCATCAGATCAGGTTAGGCACCTCCCTTCCTCGCCGACGTCCTATCCCAACTCAGAGCTCCCTGCAGGAGCGCCGCCGGTCCTAGTTGTCTCTGAAATGGCCACCAGACGCGAGGACCGTATGCGCGCATACGCAGAGGTCCTCGAATCCAGCCCATCGTATCGACTCCGCCCGCCCACTCGTGCCCTACTGGTAACCTTACCGCATACCGACACACACACATTGTGATATTTCGTGTATCGACGAGTGTGCTCCCTCGCTCCGCCCTCACCACGAGCCCGACCATCAACAACCCCCTGACATCTCGCTGCCTACCTCAGAGGCATCCACCCGACCCGCTGCCCCACCCACGCTCGAGGCGCGACTCACGCCTTGTCCCGCATGGCCGCTACTTTTAGTGCGGGAGCGAGCGGGACGCCACACACTAGCGAGGATGGCTAGCGAGGACAGACTTCAGCGTCCTGTGCTTGTTTATTGCTGCCTAGTCGAACGACTCGGACGGCGTTGACATGCGGAGACAAAGCCAATCCTTGCTACCTACCGACCTTTTCATTGGATGATTAATTCAGTCATTCATTCGCACTTATCCTTCTGTACTTGTTGTACCGATAACACTTACTTAGTCTGATATGTACTTATGTAAGTACTCAATCTCAATACAGTACACGACCTCCATCAAATAGAGCAGCAAGAGCACAACTCGATTTTTGGTCCGGCATTAGCTAGCGCGGGCGGCGGCGAGGTACAATGACAACGGACGAGAAGGCGCGGACACGGATGCGGGAGGCATCCACGTAGAGAGGAAAGGAGGAGATGTATAATCAAGGTACGGAACGGGACACGGAACGAAGATGAGACAAGGCCGGTGTAGGAGGAGGCGTAGGAGGGGCGAATTATGCGGGATAGATACAGATATGTGGTGACATCAAGGGTGCGTAGGCTTGGCTAGGATATACATAAAACACAAGGGCGAGCATGGCGAGCGTAGGGAGGGCTCAGTGCTTTGTCGCCTTGACCACGGAGACGACGACGATGATGACGATGACTGCGATGGCGGCGCCGATGATGAGTCTTAGATGAGACACATCTGGGGTGAGGTAAGCTTTTGGATGGGAGAGGGAACAAGAGGGAGGGGGGCGGCACCTTCATTTCTTTCCACCTAATGGAATAAGAAATGCATACGTGAGATACGGAGAGTCAGCGGAAGACGTATCACATATTCTGTGGGGGTCACTTAGCGGCTGGACGAAGCAGTGAATGGAAGGGGAAGACGCACCTTGCGGACGCGATTGGCGCCATGTGCGGATACGGCAAAGGTTGTCTGTGTGCAGACGCCGTCTGAGCCGCCGCCGAGATCCTCATCCCCCTGCCCTCGGCGCGCTTCTCCGGCCTGTACATCTACGTCTCGAACCGCAACACGGGCGTGTCTGCACGCCCACCGGGGGATTCGATCGCCATCTTTGAGAACATCGAGCAGGGGACGCCGAGGTAGTGTTCACTGGGCTGGATCAGATAAGAGGGATTGAGTTTGGGGACCCGGAGTATCCCATTGCGGGAGGCGTTGGGGGCACGGCTGGCGTGGTGAATTATAAAGGGTTGAACGGGGGAGGAACCTGACGGAGGTTGTGAGGAATACGGATGTCCCGAGGACGAGCTTCGCGATCGTGTGTTGTAACTGAGTTGCGATTTTGTATTTCAGAAAGAATAATTTCTGTTTGCGGCTGCTTACATTGTGTTATGACATCAGCCCATCACAGCCCCTGAACTGACCTCAACATGGCTGCCAACGAGTTGGACGCCAATGGCACGGAATCGAGGCTTTCATCAGAAAATGCCAGCCGAAAACTCAAGACCGAGCAACCTACCTGGACCTCCACCGGCAAACTCGAAGGTTCGGACTCTTCTGCTTGAGAGATCGCAACATGATGCTGACCAAGGGGCACCCACCCTTAAAATTTTCAACACAGGGTCGGAAAAGTGCGATACTGTAAGACCTTCTCGACCCTACCCACCTATTAGCCGAGCACCGCCACATCCTAATCGGGTAATTCTGTCCTGTCTCACTCTGCTCAGGTTCCCACGATCTTTTACCTCGAAGATCAAGTAGCCGCACCCCCGGCCGATAGCACAGGTGATGCAATGCGAGTTCCGGTGGTCCGCCGTTGCTTCGGCTGACTTCAGGTATGGCAGAATTTGGCTCAGGGGACCCCAAAAAATCCATTATTTTTTGTTCATGTGTCCAAACACATTTTTGAAGCTTTTGGAAACTTTTTCCGAAAAGTGAAATAAGGGGTCGCGGAGACCCCCCCCCTATAGGGCTGTGTCTCGGCATCTTCCGGTGGCTGCCCCTTGATGCTGACACAAAAGAACGGGGATTCTTTGGAACGAGAGTTGAGGTTTCGAATCGAAATTATTAAACTCGAGAACAGAACGAGATGCTTGAGCAGAAACAGGCTTGAGCAGAAACGGGCGGCGGGCGCAACTACTCGCAGGATAGAATCACTGGAGGCGGAGCGCGCTAGTTTGGAAAAATGTCTACTGAAGCAGGAGGTTGGTGGCACTCCCTGCTCGGTCCGTCGCTTTCCGTACTCGTCCCGACAAGACTTCTCAAAGTGTACGTCCAGCGAACAAGGCGCGTGAACCGGAAGAGACCAGTTTCGGAATCCTTATCTGCTTTTATAACGTCGCTGAAAGGTTGAGATTTTCAAGGTTTTTGATTCGTCGGACGAAGAACCGGAAAATGAGAATGGTAAATCTACAATTTCCCGTCCAACTCCCGTCCGGACCTCACCGGTCGCCGCAGTTATACCGAATCCCGATTTCCACTCCGTAGCGAGCGGCTGAAGAAAGATGCGGGGTCTCCCGGGCCCACATTTGACGGCTCAACTGTGCAATCCATTCCGCCTCTCGATGATTTGGACATGAAAGATGTGGAGGACCGGCTCGTAGACATTGTTATCTCGACGAAGGAGAAGCGCTCGGCGGTGTCCAAGCTCGGCGGTGTAACCCTACTCAAGTCAGAGAGGGACGACCCGGATATCTGGAATGTGGACGGGTTAGGCTTCGGGCCGACGAGTGAAGTGGACGAAGGGTGTCACAGAGGATTCACGAGAAAGTTCATCAGTGATGTGGGCCCTGTTACTGCAATCGCATATTCGGATACTAATGTTTTTGAAAGGCATTTGGGTGTAGTGTTGCCGCGGCTCGGCTACGGCTGGCTCCCGAGCCGAGCCGACTATAGCCGGCTTAGCCCGGCTGGCTCATGGCTTAGCCACGGCTCAGGCTCAAAATGATAAAACCCCGATGTAGCGGGATTGCGGCTATCATAGTTGTTCAGATGTGGCTGAAGACCCTCTCGGTATATGAACAAGCTTGGATATGCACGCCATCGCTGTCAATTTGCTCAATTGACACGAGTTGTGTAACCCTGTCACACAGGTCACGAATTATGACATTGTCATCAAACAGCATCAAACCCGGATGTCATGGCCAACTTAGGGAGAAAATGTTATGGGGAGCATTGCCAGAGCTCCAAGACCATTTAAGAACCTAAAAAACGCATTAAGCACCACCAATTCACAAGTTATCAAAACCTAGCTGAGCCGCGGCTCAGCCGTGGCTTGATCGGCTGGCTACGGCTGGCTTATTTTTGGCTTGGCTTGGCGGCTCAGCCGAGCCGAGCCGAGCCGCGGCAACACTATTTGGGTGAAGTCTTTCTAGAACCAGAAATAATTGGAAGAAGACGAGGCCTGTACAACAGACGCCTTTATGATTCGCGGTTCCGATGAACCGGGAATAATTTGGAATAGCTAATGTTGCGTTGAACAGCGTCACAATCACTCGGTCCTGGAATAATGCTTTTCCTGCGACTTTTGGGATGCACGGAATGTCGTTTTCCAACCTGAATCGCTGTCCGGTTAAACACCCTATTAATATTTTCGTTGAGGAAGGGTCAGTGGAGCTAGTCACATTCCTCATTACACTCTTTATTTCCTTTCAAGGGATGATTGGCGCCAGTTGGGAACTTACGAGTGCCATCTCGAGGGACAAATAGTCCCTCGTCAAATTTCTCTATTATCCTGAATAGCCAAATAGACCGAATGCTCGGGAAGCAATGGAGCACAACCTGGTTCGAGAAGTCCATCGCCGAACGAGACAATGCTCGCGACACGACAGTGTTTTAACAGCCCTCGAAGACGGCCGTCTTCAAATGACCTTCACGGTTCTGCGGTGTGTGGGTTATCCGGAAGATTGGTTCGAAAAGCTACTTTATTACAAGAAGCATCCAAAGCCGATGCAGTACCCGAGGACAATCGGAAAACGACGAGCGCTGGCGACAGTTCGAGGGTCGCTGAAGAAGTGGGCGAAGACAGGAAAGGGCAAGGTGAACGTTATGGATGACTTTTCCGATGCCGAGTCGGATGAGATCGCCGAAGAATCTGACAGCGGAGACGACTCAGATTATCTGGACGGGTCTCGATATATTGTGGAATTGCCGAAGCGACCCGCCGCAAAGTCCAACGCTCGCAGAGCATACAATTCTAGCACATCTTTTGTGTTTTCTGTATGGAATCGACGACCTATGATGCCAAGCCGCCATGAATTTTTGCGAAAGCCTTGAGACGGGTCCCGTCCGCACATAGAACCGTGCCACGATACCCACGGTTCGGATTCTTGGAAAGTTAATTCTTCCTTAGTTGACTGGTACTTGGCCCTCCGATGAATGCTTTGGAGAGCTTTACGCGAATGCGAGTCAGCACGGTTAAAAGCATGAGGTAAGGGGAGTCCGGCCTTCGCCAGGATGGTATCATGGCCGTTCAATCTCAAGTTGGCTTGGCCTTAGTCAGTTCATCGCGAAACCTATGCCTTCGATATACAACAACAGCATAAGGCACATATACAGCGGGTTGTAAAAATGAAATTCTCATCAACTTAAGTCTTGCATTCTGGAGCTTCTCACTTCCGAAACAGATCTAGAGGAAAATTAAATTATCACGTTTTTTAGAATACAAAGCGACCACGCAACGCACAGGGGTGTTCTGCGCCTCCTATCTCCGGAGATATGGCAGTCGTGGCCGCCTTTGAGGCACCGCACGCACGGATCGGTCTCGGTCTTGAACTCGCACTTGACCTTGAAATTCTTGCAGCGCGCACAAGCCCCGGGGCCGGTGGCGGACTCGGAGTTAGGTCCTCTGCGCACCTTACCATCAGGAGTGACGCAGTCGTGGCCGTTTTTGAAACACCGCTTGCACGGGTCGGTCTCAGTCATAAATTCGCACTTGACCTTGTGGTTCCTGCAGCGCGCACAAGCTGCGGGACTGGGCGCAGATTTAGCCTGCTGTCGCGCAGGTGGATTAAACGTACGGTTTGGCGCAGATATCGCCCTCCTCCATGTTACCATCATCTTTGGAGTCAAAAGAGGAAAGATTCGATTTTTTGGTTCCTCGCTGGTGGGCGTTCAAATTGCTCTCGGAATCCGAGTCTAATGTATCTTCCTTGTATCGGCGCTTGGGGTGTATTCCAGGTTGCAAGAAGTCTAGAAAGGTTATGTAGCTGCTTGCGCAGTCTGTACTATATCACTAGTACCTTTTCCGTCGGCGCGGTTGCTGGGGGATTTTCTGTCTCGGAAGCATTCCGTACACGCTGCGATGAGCTTTAGTATGATCATGTGCTTCGTTGAAAATATTCCGCTACCTTCAACAGCCTCTGTATCAACGGTCAGAAGATGTAGACGGGCTTGCATAAGCTGGACTGACCATCTCCAAATAACATACGTTCAATTTGGGTCATTGACGGCAATAGTGGTTCCGCCTGCAACGACCGGCGAAATTTAGATGTAAATTTATCGTCCCAGTCTGTTGTAGAAGAGGTAGTTGTCGCTCCAATTGAAGGGCCTACCAGTCGCTCAACAATTTGAGGAGCCGTTGGACGCATCTCGGCCTTGGTTTCCCAGCAGCGTTGAAATAGGTTCCAAAGGCTGTCCAGTGCTGTTGTACCTGAGCACGACATCGGCCGTGATGGGGTTTTCCCTCCGACAACCTGGAGTATGACAGCCATGTCTTTTTGAACTTCATGAAAGGGAACCGTCCTTGTCAATATCTCCAATACTATGACACCCTTTGGAATGAAAACGAGACAGAGATGACTTACCTCATAACCAACACAACCGAAAGCGTAGACATCTGAGCCAAGGTGGTTCTGACTTTCGTTGAGCAATAATTCTGGTGCTTGATAGCGGGGTGTCCCTCCTTGCGCATGGGTGATGGAGGTAAATTGCAAAGTCATAGCAGTGGCGATTGAAGAGACCCCAAAATCAGCGATGCAGGCTCTTCTCGAAGGCGTTACGAGGATATTGACCTACACATGTGGTCAACACAGGGGAATTTTATTATGCTGGATCGTCATACCCCTTTCAAATCTCCGTGTACTATTTTGTTTTCGTGCAGGTATTGTAGCCCCAGAGCTACATCCAAAATCTGCCATCCCCAAGCATCGTCAGTTACTCCGCAGCATTTTACGAAATGGGACCTACGAGCGAGAAGCGTTCCGTGTTCGAGGGATTATTCTTTGCTAAAAATTTTGTAATGGTCCCATTTTCCATCCACGGGGAGACCAGACACAATCTGGTTTCCAGTTCCAGACGGTACAGACCGAAAAAAGGAAGTACGTTCGGGTGACACAGCTGCCGCCAAATGACAGCCTCTCGGCCGAATTGCTAAATTATAGAGATTAGAACTTGTCTATGTAAAGACTTTGAAAGCACCAACCTTGAGTATGTCCTCAACGTCCGAGTCCTCGAAAATCCTCATGATTTTAACTGAGACATTTTGTCCGCAGACCAAGCCTTTCCAAACATCTCCAAACCCTCCGGCCGCCACCTGTTTACCAATTTTCTGCAATCCGGAAAGAGCAAAGCATCGAGGGTGGAGACGTGAATCACGAGAAAGCCGCAATAAAGTCTTCAATATCAACGGCTTAACAACCGAAAAGTAGTCAAGATCCAACAACTGGTTGTTGCAGTTAAAATCAACATTTGTATGATTATTGAAACCGCTTACGTCTTGCAAGAGATCGAGAAGGATCTGGGCATCCCTCCCGTCACAGGCGAAAAACCTTTTGCTTGACTCTGGATTGCGGAGAAGGAGAACCATTCTTGCAACAATAGTGAACATATCACAATTCATGTGCTCGTGTACCTTCGTTGAAATTGTGTGGTGGATGGGAGAAATCCATCTGTGAGACGGAGTCAAGTAGGACGGAAAAATGTTCAGGAAAATACTCGCCTCTGTTGATTTCTTCACTAAACCGAACAGTATCCCCACATCTAAATAATAACACTTCAGGGAATCTATAGAATCCGATCCCCCGACTTCTCCAAGTTCACGCAATCCCCTGATAAAGAGTTAGTATCTACAGTTTAACTTGTGAACGAGGGAGATGTACCGATCGAGCCAATCGCGGTCAGAACGCTGCAATATGAGTGAATATGTATACATTGCCAAACTCTGTTCATTCTCATTTTGAGTCACCTCAATTGGAGGACACAAGCAATGAACTGACCTGGGGGCTAGAAGTCAGGATGAGGTACATCGCTTGTACCCGGCTTAAAACACTTAAATAGGGAGAGGTACCCCAGATGCCATGGAAGAGGGATTTGATTCTTGCCAACAACCAGTTTTGTAGATGTGAAGTGGCCCAAAATTCGGCAGACTTGAAGTCGGTCAGAGTAGACGCTTCCTCGTAGTTGGCATCTACGACACAGGCCATGAAGGCGAAAGGAAACTCATCGGAGATGGACTCCAAGCCGAGTGGTGCAAGGATATGTTGAAAGGCAATCAGCGTGGAAGAGTATTTGAGCAGCATGGCGGTGAAGCGAATCCTCGTATCATAGTCACGGCGACTTCGGGCAATAGTCCGCGTCACGATGCAGATTTGCTGCCAGGTTTCAAGATTAATTTCGAGCATGTATCGATTCCAATCTTGGGTGTATAACCCAAGTCGAGCGTCATCCTTTACGAGGTTCCCATATAGTTCGGTTTCATCTCTGGCGTCCCAAACAAACAGATCGTGATCGGGGCCATGAAGCAAGTCCAAAAATGTTTGCACGGGATTTGCTAGAACAGATCCCACCATCCTGAAAGTAACCCAGTGGACGAGGAGCCAAGGAGGAACAATGAGCTCGTAAAGCACACGAAGTACTGCTGAGTCTTTGGCCAGAGGTTTTGTAGGGACACTCCCTAACGCAGTGGCGGCGAGTTGACTAGAGGGGGTAAGAACTTGAAGCAGCTGCGTTCAATCCAAGCTCACCTCCAGAAGCAGTTGCATGCATGGTACCACGGGCTTGAGTACAGATCTTCGTACAAGTACACTGTCAACATGGTTTCGGACCAGATGCGTAAAAGGTGCGCAACGCGACATGTATCGCAGATTTTTGTATCCCTACGGAGATTCATCAATTCCGCCCATTCAAGAATAAGTACCCCGATGCTTCGCAATCCGCCTAGATCCTTGAGCGGTCCTGTCATAAGAAGCCATGCGATGAAGCGAAATCGAGTATGGGGAGCCAGGTGAGCCAATGGACTCGCAGGCACCTTGGTCCGAGATTGGCGACTTTTGAGGGCATGACAAGCATCGCCCCAGTACGCCGCTGGCATATAGACAACGAGGAGGCGAATTCTCGTATGCATTCCTCGTCCTCTTCCTCCCATAACCATAGATCTTCACTTGCGTCTGCTCCGAGTACTATATCCCACGGCGGCGGTTCCGTCCGTCTTCCCGATGACACTGATGGCCTGGACCAGATGAACCAGGTGAACCATAGTCTGTACTTGAAATCCGCATAGCGTGAAAATGGATCGGGAATTCTGAGCACGTCGGGCGGGATGGGGAGAGTCTCTGACGAGAATCCAGCAGCAAAGGATGGTAGACTGGAGGCCATAGTGCCGGTATGAGACAAGATGGGTCTGCTATGGGACCACCCGGCCATCGTGCATCATGTCCTGAGCATGTAACAGTGTCATCCCAGATGTAGACATCTCTTCGAGATCCGCAGCCTGACGTTCCCTGTCAAATAGAGATTTTGCTTCGAAAACCACAGTCAAAGCTTCGACGGATAATCAGATCTTCGCCAGTGCCAGGAAAGGAGAACGAGATCCCTCCGCCGAACGCTAAGTTTGGAGACTGCTGTGAGAATTGGACACGAGGACGTCGGATAACTGATTATGATCAGGCAAATACAGCAGTGACCACCAGCCATAGCTGTTGGCTTTCCTCATTTTCACGGCAGCGGCGAAGAGTCTTCCCAATTCCCAAGCTCTGAGACCGTCCGATCGGGAGACGTTATTCGAAGCTCTTCAAGTTCTATGCATCATGGTCCTCGTGGATTGGCGTTTAAGCTCCGGCGACGTGGACTCGGGAATTGCTAACTTGGGTGGGCTCGGAAAGGCGCGCGCAGCTGCCGCCAACGGCCAGAATTCCGGCCTGAGGAAAACACGTTTCCCACGTCTTCCTGCCGTCACCCACAGCCCAGAGCGACCTCCAACTCGCGGCGCCTCTCCCTTCCCGTCTACGGACCGGCATCTTGACGCCATTATCACGTTCTCTCCGCCGTTTGACACGTCACCCGAGTCCCTGATCATGAAGAGGGAGCTAACTTACTAGAAACGGTCTTCGCAAGGTCAAAGTCAAGATACGAACCATCATATCGGAAATTACTGGCAATGGGCTACAGCAAACGCACTACGGTGAGGTCACCAGTGTATTGAATGGAATGCACTTCAATATGGATCAAAGTTGTCCTACCCTAGCCGATTATGCGTCCCATCGTTCTCCCTGCGCAAATCTTCGACCGCCGCCGTGTCTCTGAGCTCCTACCATCATGACGATTACCCGCCGTCCTAAACAACCTCCAGCTCGCAAATGTATCTTCTCTCCCTGCGACTATGGACGTACTTCCCCACTCACGTCCTCCGGAGCCGGGACCCGCACACCCACTAATCTCGCTCCCCTCGTGAGTCGCGCTTTTTCAAGCCTAGATAATATATATCCTGGCCAAGTTTCGTCCATGCATAGACGAGGTTCTCGGTACGTCTGCTCTTCTCGCATGAGTTCTAATCACCGATGTCTGCGGTGCTTAGATCCCCGTGGCCAGCCTCATCCGACTTTCACTCCCTCCGTCAGTTTAGAAACGACGTCAAGAAGTGTGCAATGCTACCCGGCGAGCTCGGGAGTCGCTGCAGCCTCAGTAAGCGTACTCGTGTCCTTCAAGACATACAATCTCCCCGACGTACCACCAAACGCACATTGCACATCGTACACTCTGGTCCTGGCACCCCTCGTTTCGCTCTCGCTGCCGACCGCTGCGTGCCTCTGGGTTTCCTTCCACCTCACGAATAGCCGCCGTAGCTCCCCCTCCACCCGCCCTCTTCACGTAGCACGTCTATCTTGTCTCCAGCACTTTTTTTTTTTTGCGTGCATGGCCATTCTCGAGGCTCTCGGTACGTCCCCCCTTCTCCTTCTCCTCACGATGCTACGTGTCTGAATGGCTGCCAATATATCCTATCCTCAGATCCCCATACTCTGTGGGCCGCTTTGCCCAACGCCAGCGACATGCCGCCTTCACTCTACTCCGCTCCCACCGCGCTCGGTCAAAACTCATACCCCTGCGTCTGTGCAAACAACGGTTCGGACGCCTGTCTATACGCGGATCGCCAGCGCAAGTGGGGTACGTTCTCGTCTCGCCTTCGCCTCCCCGCACGCATCTGAGGCTCCGTAGACCTGAATGTGTACTCCGCGCAGGACTGGGACTGGGAGAGGTATGACGACGCAAGCACACTCACGACTAGGACCGTATGCGCGCATACGCAGAGGTCCTCGACTCCAGCCCATCCCATCGACGCCCGCCCGGCTCTCAGTCGTGCCCTATCCTACCTCACCCCATACCGGCACCTGCACCTACACATCTCCTGTATTGACGAGCGGACCCTCGCCCCCGACCATCAACCTTCTCCGGACATCCTGCTGCCTCCCTCAGAGCTCAGAGGCATCCATCCACCCCGCCGCCCCACGCCATCCACGTTCGAGGCGCCACTCACGCCATCTCCCCGCCTGCCTTTCGACCGCTACTTTTAGTGCGGGAGCGACGGACGCCGCACACTAGCGAGGACGGGCATCAGCGTCCTGCATTGCTCAGCGCCACTTGGTCGAACGGCGGCGTTGACGGGCAGAGGCCGGGTCTCAGTACTATACTACATCATGGCTATTACTTTCGAGAGCATACCTCTTCATTGACTCGAGCCTAGTTTCCTTGACGTTTTGCTAGTCGTCTCCACCCACTTGAATACATACAGTCGCTAGTCTCACTTAGACTTAATCTCAATACACGACGTACATCCATCCAATAGACTCAGAGCAGCAAGACTCAAGAGCACGACTCGAATTTTGGATCCGGCATTAGCATTAGCTAGCGCGGGCGGCGGGCGTACAACGACAACGACAACGGCGACGGCAACGTACAACGGGGAGACGTAGACGCGGGAGCGGGCGCGGGCGGCATACACGTAGATGAGAGGAAAGGAGGAGATATATAATAAAAGTACGGAACAGGAAGCGGAACGAAGATGAGACAAGGCCGGTGTAGGAGGAGGCGTAGGAGGTAGTCCGCACGGGGGGGGGCGAATTATGCGGGATAGATACGCGTATGTGGTGACATCAAGGGTGCGTAGGCTAGGCTAGAGTATACATAAAGCACAAGGACGACGGCGACCGGGCGCATGGCTCAGTGCTTTGTCGCCTTGACCACGGAGACGACGATGATGATGACGATGACCGCGATGGCGGCGCCGATGATAAGGCGCATCTGGGTGGGGTAAGCTCTTTGCGTGAAAGGGAAGAGGGAGGGGGCACACCTTCATGTCTTTCCACCTAATTAACGGAGATAGGAATGCGTACGTGAGATACGGAGAGTCAGCTCGGCGAAAGGGAGACGTACCACATATTCTGCGGGGGGTCAGTCAGCGGCTGGACGAGGCAGTGAATGGAAGGAAAGGACGCACCTTGCGGACCCGATTTGCGCCCCGGCGGAAGCCCTGTGCGGAGACGGCGAGGTTGTCTGTGTACGCAGTATCCATCCGTCAGCGACAGTCCAGGAAGCAACAGCCCAGAGGGGGGAGACGCAAGACGCACCGGTCTTGTCTTGAAGCGAGTCGAGGCGCTCACCGCGCTCTGCGACCTTTGTGATGTTCTCGCGCATGATGTCGACGGTGGAGTCGATTTGCGCCTGGATGGCGGCGGTCTTTGCGTTCCCCTGGCCTTGACTGCCGCCGGCGGGTGGGCCCCCTGCGGCACCGTTGCGGGGGAGGTATGGGTCGTATGGCTCGGACCTATGCGGAGAAAGAGAGACGAGGGGTAAATATGTGTTATGCGGATGCCAGGCCGAGTACTGAGAGCGCCCAGAGGGAGGAGACGAACATTATGGGTACGTGCGGGTCTGCGTAGAAGACAAAAAGGTTGAGGGGTTGAAGACGAGGACGTTGCTGGGCTGCTCACCGTTTCAAACGATGAAGGAGATGGAGGGAGAAGGCGTGGAGAGCAAGTCTGACGTCCCTGCTGTCCGTTCCCACGCCGTGACGTTGCCGCAGTTACGCACAGTGCCTCCGTCACACTCTCAAACGCAACTTCAACTTCATCAGCATACATAGCCCAGCCTTGGTCTCTGGGATCTCCATTCGATCCAAGTGCCTTGTTTCAATGATTTTCAAGTCTCGGCGTTCTGCACTCGTAATGACTGGGACTGGGACTCGTCTGGAATATTTGGTCTGCCGTCTGCGGGGTCACTGAGGAATCATACTTGTGTTTCTGGGGCGACTGAGATCTACGCAACCATCTAGCAACTTCCCAGCCGTAGGAAATAGCACCTGGTCCTCCAAATGCTATTTTCTGCCCATCACAATCAAGATTGAGATTTCGCCATTGATTGTAGCCTCTGCCACCAGATGCAAGATGGTGGCCTCTCTCCGCCGCTAGTGGATGCTATGAACTTACCCTTGCAAATCGCCCTGTTTTCGACTCGCCGTTGATGTGGAATCACTTCTATTCTGTTCTGACAAAACCAACGTCTATCTGCTCAGAGACTCACCGTACCAGTGCACGCACGCCTCGGCCAAATGACCGATGTCTCGAACTTCCGGTGCCATCTCTGTACTCCTCGTTTTCCTGGACTTTGACGTTGGCATCTTCGGTGCCCTCATCCGCGACCCAGAACGGTCTCCAGAGTGAAAAGTTCAACCCAAGCTGTAACTGTGCTTTGTGCTAGCAGTGTATCCAAAATATTTAATACCTCACTTTTCCTGCTTCGTCCTCGTCCCTAGAACCGACGGTCTGCCTCCTCCTTCTGGCAAAAGCTTCTTGCTCCCATATAAGATGCACTCGATCTGCCCAACCGTCTCGAATCTCGACATTCTGGTCTTACTTGAACTCAAATACGATTGAAAACATCGGCTCTCCGAGTTAGCGGGCTACACGCTTATATGTTTTCACCGCGGGCAATAAAGTATGTCAAATCCACCCTCACTGATCCATCCGCTCACTCAAGCACTGACTCTCGGCTTTTTCTCAGTCCTCGGCCCCCGTCTGAAATATTTGGCCTGCGAGAAAATTCAGTCTTATGTTTTTTGCGGCGACTCAGACCGGGATATACACCGTGACTCCTAGGGAAAGGAATTAACATCACTCTGGCCTTTCAAAAGCTGTTTCTACTCATCACAATCAAGATTGATTGAGTTTTCTATTTACGCCCTTGATCGTAGGACTCGGCCCCCACTGGAATGCTATGGCATCGCCCGAGGTTGCGGGACTCGCCGCGCGGGGCTGCATACTACACACCTGAACTTCAAGTTGGCGCCCGAGCAAATGGAATAGAGCGTCACCTTCAAGCCACTTGGCAGGAGACTCGAGCCGATTCTAATTCCGTGTACTATAGTATCTTGATCAGCGCTTGATTGCTTTGTCTTCACCAAGAATAATCTAGCGATCGGTGGATGCACTGTTCATATTCATGATCTTGGTATTCTCGCAAGCTGCCGACGCCCTGTCTTTCCCCAGAGTGAGGAGTAATATTTGCCATCGACTCACCATGGGTCGAACTTTTAGGCGGATTTTGGTTCTGGTTCTGGTTCTGGTTTAGTTCTGCGGTCTGATCCTTATTCGCTTTACGGTTCTCGGGACGAGGCTCTACATGAGCGCACTTGGAGCGACCAGAAATGGTAAGCCCCATAGGCTGAGATATCTCTGCAACTGTCAACGTTCACTGTTGTGAGTCTGCGCACTGTGACCACCGGTGTACTCGTACTTATACTCTGCCAGAGACGCTGGGCCACAAATACCAGAAAAGGTTAGACCGTTCCGTATCTACAACTGTCGGCGTTTACTGTTGTCTGCCAAGACAAAGGCCACAGATATCAGAAACAGCCGGAACCGACACACCGACCACTTGCCCGAAAGAAAATATCGCTGCACCTTTGCGAGCTAGATAAGTACACCTCTACCTCGACCCCGGGCCAACTCAGACGACCCAGGTGTCTTGAAAATCAACCCGGCACTTTCTTCGGGGTTCACGTTCAACGCAACACAAAATTAATCAGGACCGAGACTCGTCTATTCTCTTGTCTCTCAGAGCTTCTTGATCTTGTCTGGATGCGCTTTGATTTGACATCGTTTCCAGGGACGATTGCGGCGGACTCTCTCCGAACCTTGGAACAGTGGTGCAAGAAGAATGGCGTCGCGCGCTTGGAGCGACTAGAGTTGGTAACCGCTACAGCTTGATATATCGCCGCGTGTCAATACCTGTTAACGCTTACTGTAGGTGGGGCGTTTGCCCCTCCGATATCAAAACCGCATATGCGCTTGCCAGAGGCGCCTTTCTGTCGACTGCGTACCAAGGTCACAGATATCAGAAAAAGCGGGTACTTGACAGACAGACACACGAACAAAATGTAGGCCGGCATGAAACAATCCACGGCTGAGCTCACCGATCCATCGATGACTCACGCAAAAAAAAAAAAAGACGGAAAAAGTCACACCTTTTTGCTAAGAGTAGATACCCCCTCAACCCACCAATATCTTCGTGCTCAGTTCAGGCAACCCCAGGCGTCTTGAAAATCAGTCCGACATTTTGTTTCTTCAAGTAACCCAATCTTCAACGACGACACCTCGGCTATCTGTGCACGAACCGGACCCACTACATCAGATTCAAGACGGCGTTCAGTTTCTTGCTGACAGTTTGGCGCGATTCGACGCGGGAGACGATCAGAATCATTTCTCTCTCTGACGAGTTCCGACATTGGTTCATGCGGTGCTTGGGTCTCTGGTTGTATGTCGAGGCTTACCGCACTGAATCCAGATATAAACAGGCGCACAGAACAATATTGTGAGAGGCGCCCGTTTCCGACCTTTACACGAAAAATAGCGATGGATTTGCGAACTCGATGAACGTGGATCGCCATGCGCGGAATCTGTACGATTCCAGCTTTCTTCAAATGAAACTAGCATTTTTTTCAACCCAAGATTCAATTACTCGGCTACCTTTCGAGGCGCCGGGCAAGGTGTATAAATATCACGCCGGCGGCCAATACTGACATCGCCATCTCCCGCATCCAGGATTTTGTAAAGACTAGCGCTGTATATCGCCCCAAAGTATGTTATTCTCATGTTCACCGTGATCCTCCGTGACCCTCAAATACTATTGGATTCAGAGTCTTGGCAGCAGATGAAACACTCGAATGAGCTCCTCAGCGCTCTTCCCGTTGTTGGAACTAATTTTATTCTCCAAAAGCTGTATATAATGCGTGGCCAGCAGGCCTGAAAACTCAGCTTCCCTTCTCTCTTATTCGTTCTCTCTTTTTATTCCCTCTTCGTTCTGTTTGTCGTTGAACGACGCCCAAACCCACCTTCCGTTAATATTTTCGTGTTTTTCTTTAAGCCATGCTTTCCTCCATCCTCGTGATTGTTCCACTTATTACCGGCGTGCTTTCTGCGAATGACTGGAATACGCCATGTGTCGATGGTCAGTGCTCATACGGTTTGTCTTATATTTCCATAGCTCTATTGTATTCTCAGTTCATTCCATTGCAGATCTCCCGACAACGATCGATGGCCCGTCGGGCACCCTCAAAATTGTACATCTATCCCGCCTCTGCCAGTGCTTACTCTTCTGACTAGCCCTCATTTTCATTATCGCAGTGGGGTTCTGAGAACGCTATCACAGACATTACACCCGCTGCGGACTGGCAGATCCTGGACTGCAACCAGACGGAACTGTCCCAAAATATCCGTCTAGTGTGCATGAACGACGACGACCCATCCTCGTTATGCGGCCATCTGTACCAAAACACTGGCCCGGTGAACAAGATTGTCCGCCTCCCCCAAAACGTACGTATTAATGGCGCTACAGCCGTGTACCTTCGATTCACAGCGCTACAGTGTGGTGCCAACGCCTTTGCGCGTGTGGCCAATGCCTGGGTTCCTGACGATCAGTCGATTCCCTCCTCAATCAAGGCGCGCCTGGTTCGCCGCGACGGGAACCAGCCGGAAGTCAAAGCACTGTCCATTGACACGAATTTCGATGCCGTCGATCCCTCCAAGTGTGTCGTGTCGCTACTTTCGATCATTTTTTGCTTAACGCTTCTTCAAAATGTAGGACCGGCGAGGTGAATTTCGCAATCCAAGCAGCCAACGTGCCAGGTACGGCCAACGACATTCAAATTCCGGGCTCCCGTCGTGGCCGCGGATCGCGCCGCGGTTCGTTTTGTACGAATTTCACTTGACCTTGTCTCTCGCTTTGCTGTTAATGATCGATCCATCTTTGTTCAACACAGTGGGCATCAGCGACTTCGACAAGGACAAGACGTTCTCGTTCAAGCCCATATCGTTCAACAAGAGCGTGAACCTCTTCAATACTTCCGTAGACTGTGGACCAACTTCCGCGTCACTCAGCGTGGACATAGATGCGAATGCAACTGCCGAACCAATTCTCACTCTGTCGGTGGCGGGTAGCTTGTTTCGTCCCAAGGTACGTTGTTTGGTTCACCCCAGTTAAATTACTCATACTTGCGATGCAGATCACAAGCTTTCAAGTAGTGGCTGGCATGACGGCCCACGTTTTTGGAGGACTCTCCCTGTCCGCGGAGCTCAGCGTGGGTTTTTGCCTTCATCTATATGATATCTTTTGAAATCAACTCTTCTCTGCAAAGGGTCACGTTGATTCAGGCGTCATTCCCTTGTTGAATATTGGGATTCCTGGTATACCCGCTTCTGATGAGGTTGATCATTTCTGATTTCTCCTGCTCTCTTTTTTAGGCTTCGACTTCCCTGGAGTCCTTACCCTCGGGCCATCCTTCCAGGCTCGTAGTGTGTTTGTGATCGTGTGCCTCAATCCTAATTCAACTATAAATTTAGCTTAACGCTCAGTTCGTTGGGGACGTCGAGCTCACCATGGATCTGGCTGTTGGAATTAATTTCGATGTTAACAACGCCCAGCTTATATTTCCACCTAATTCAACCGCCCCGGACTCGAACGCCTTCAGCATCGGGGACACGCGTGTGTACACTTGAGAGGCCGACCATCACATCTTACTGACCACCCTGCAGCTCTCAGCCTCAGCGCCACCCCAGGTGTACAAGCAACGGGAACTCTGACCGCCCACCTGATTCCATCGCTAAACCTTGGCGTCACAGCGTTTGGCGGCGCGGGGAATGCGAACGTTTTCGTCGCGCTCGACACCAGTGCAGCGTTGGTCCTGAACCTCGACGCCTCAGCCCAGATCATCGAGCCCATCGGGTCCAATTCAACACAGTCCGACTCTGTATCCGACATCGGAACGATCCCATCCGTTCTGCCAAGTTCAACGCAGTCAATTGAAACAACCAGCTCACTCCTCTCCGAGTTAACGCTGTCCGTCCCCGCCGTTACAATCACCTCAAGTTTGTCAGATTCCGATGCAACGATTCTGCCCGATTCCACACATTCCTCTCCTACCATTACAATCACCCCGAGTATCGATCCAAGTGCCACCACCGACACCTCGAGTGCGTTTGAGACTAGCAGCATAGGTGGCGCTGCGTTCTTCCCAAAACGCGCTGGTCCGAATATCAGCGAATCTTTCGGAGGGTGCGTTCAAGTTAATGGAGGCATCAATGTGAATGCCGGTGCCGAGGGTGACTTCTTCGGTGAGGTCCATATTGTCCCTGAGGGACTCAACTGACTGTGAATGCCAAGGTCTGTTTGACAAAGCCGCTAGCGTCTCGCTCTTCGCCAAGAATTTCCAGATCTTCCAGGTGGGTTTAGTTTATCGTACCTCGCACGGAGCCTATATTAAGGATATAGAAATGCTTCGGGGACGGGGCTAGTCATGCACCTGCACCGACAAAACGTTGGACACGCCGCCGCGTGTCTGCTTGGGACCGCCAGCGTCGTTCCCTATTTTCCTGCCCCAGCCCGGGCTTGTCGGCACCAGAGTCGGTAGCGGATGAGACGGTGTCGTCGCCGAGGTGCGCGTCTTCTTCAGCTGCGCAGGGAATTTCTGACATCCCATTTCCGCAGTATCGCCGAGGCCTAGCAAGGTGGATCTTCAGTTCAAGGCCAGCTATGCATGCGCGGATAGCTTTGGCGTTTACCTTTCGCCTACTTGGATAAGACGCAGTTGATGTCGAGTTGATGTGCTAGCTATATTATTCACCCCATTTTTAATCCTCGTGTATTTGAACCTCCATCCTTAAACATTTTTTGTGTTCTGCTGCTTTCCTGTGCGCGCAGTTGAACACCTGCCGGTTTGTCTCGGCGTTCTGCACCATTCTGACTGGGACTCGGGCTCGTCTGGAATAGTTGGTCTGCGAGGTCAAAGTATGTTTCTGGGGCGACTGGGATCTACGCAACCGTCGAGTAACTTCCCAGCCGTAGGAAATAGCACCTGCTCCTGCAAGTGGTATTTTCTACCCATTACAATCAAGATTGAGATTTCTACGCCACTCATTCTGGCCCGATGCAAGATGGTGGCCTCTCTCCACTGCCACCGAATGCTATACGACCAAATTTTGTCAAGAAACGCTATAATGAATGCTTTCATTTTAGGAAGAATCTCAAGAAAAATCCCAAACAATATTCCACTTACCATCGAATTTACCATATCACGGCCTGTTGCTGCCGATCGTTGTTGTACCACCATGCTGCCCTCGACGAACAACCAAGACTCCGACGATGGTGACGATATTCCGGCGTCCCCCACGAAACTGTGTTTCCAGACCTTGACCCTGGGTGCTACGACACATTGACCGGTAAGTAACGACATGCGCAAACCCACATTGTGGAGCTTAGGAGTCAACTCTAGGCAGATGGCGGAAACCTGTATCCTCAGCAGAGGCGTACGTTTACGCGACTATCCATCATGAGAGGATCCTCAAGTACTTCGCGACCCGCCACGGCTATCTCGAACTTGAATTTCACCCCAATGGCGACCTGTGGACATACCTGTTGGACCATAAACCTCCGTTGGCCACTCGCGTATGGTGCCGCCCACTTAGTCACCGCTACTTTTGTACAAGGGATTGATCTCGGTTTTTTTTTTAAATCGCATTTTTTATCCCTCTTGTAGAAATGCTCCTTTCGATGGTAGCTGGCCTTCCACAAGAGGGATTTTACTCAACATAAAATCTGGGTGAGATAAATAAAACTTGACTCGCCAAATCGGCCACTAGGACTGAAATATTGCCAGAGATGCTCGAAAACAGGTGAGAACATCAGATTAGTCCGTTTTGGACGTGCTGCACGCGCTATGACCGTACCTTTTCTACCCGAATTTTGTAGTACAGTACCCGATGGGCCAATTTTGGGGGTTTACCAGCCAAAAAAATTCTCTGACCAATTTGGCCGCCGCACAGCCACTGTACAAAAGTAGCGGTGACCAAGTGAGCGGCACCATAGCTGGCCCACGCCTCCCACACTCTGACATTGCCTTAAAAGGCATATCTCATCTTATCTGCTCACGTGTATTGCTAGGCGCCGCTTCGGCTGTGTCTAGATACGTCGCAAGCTATCACTGCCGTCGGTTCCTTGCCGTAGTGGTTATGATGCGTGTCTTACCGTAACGATGCTGCTTGCGTTCGAACCCGAGTACAAGCCTTTTCATTTCGATTTCAGGTTTTTTTTTTCTTTTTTCTTTCTCTACCGTCCAAGCTCCACGCAGTGGGCCCCGCGGCGAGCGTGCTCCGCGCAGCGGGCCCAGCGGCGAGCACTAGGGGGGTCCGCGGGGGTCTCCCCCGCGCTGGATAACCCTCACTCTGAATAAGCATTAAATATTAAAATACATGGGAAATATATATATATATATTCAAGACTCCACGTAGTGGGCCCCCGCGGCGAGTGGTTGCACCACGCAGTGGGCCGCGCGGCAAGCGTCCGGGGGGATCCGCGGGGGTCTCCCCCGCGCCGGACTCCAACATATAGTGAGAACAAGCTCAAAAACACGGAAAATTAGGAAAATTAAATTATTCCCTTACTTGGATATGCCGTCAGCCAAAAGGGGGGGGTCTGGGGGGAACAATGTTCCCCCCAGCCATAAATATGTCTCAAAACACCCTCCTATACCGACTCTGACAGACGCGTCGCAATAACACGTGCTGGGAAAACAGCACGTGACTGTCAGAGTGGGGGAGGCGAAGGGGCGTTCGGCACCATAGAGTGGGCAGTCCAAATTGCGGACGGGCTGGCCCACAATCATTCCCGTTCTATCGTATGGGCTGACACTCATTTCCGTAACATCCTAGTCACTGCGGATCTCAGCGTTGTCCTATACGATTTCGCCTTCTCCCTTTCCAACCCTCAGCCATGCCACCGCTTCACCACTGCACCCCATCCCATTTTCATCGCTCCATGAGGCTACTATGGGCGCCCAGCCACCTATGTACGTCGATATTTTCGGGTTCGGCGTGGTGCTGTTTGCGCTTTTGACGAATCGTTTCCCGTGGATCGCCGACCTCCTGCCGGACACCGAGGCACAGCTCGAAGCGGCGGAGAAAACATGGAAGCCGCAAATTCGACACTGGAGGTTCCTGAATTGAACGCACATTTTGGCTCGGTTTTGGACAAGTGCTTTCTGGCCACGTATGTTACGGGGACCGAGCGTCTCGACGACATGAAACTGGTGCGGCGAGAATTGGCTTCAGGTAAGAGCCTCATTAGCTGCTACTTCGGTTGTGCTCAGCCGTAGGAAATTACTCCAAAGGCTATTTCTGCCCATCACAATCAAGATTGAGATTTCTATTGCCATTGATTGTGGCCTCTGAATCTGTATCGGATGCAAGATGGTAGCCTCCCTGTTTTCGACTCGCCGCTGATATGGAATCATTCTATGCTATTCCGGCGACGTCTATCTGCTCAGAAACTCGCAGCCGGCTCGTACCAGTGCACGCCTCCGCCAAAACGACCGATGTCTCGACCTTCCTGTCATCTCTGTATTCCTCGGACTTTGACGTTCGCATCTTCATCTGCGACTGTCAGAACGATCTCCAGAGTGAAAAGCTCAACCCAAGCTGTAGCTGTGCATTGTGCTAGCACTTTATCCAAAATATTTTCAACCGCACTTTTCCCTATCCCTCCTCCGTCTGCCTCCTTTCTGGCAAAAGACCGTCGCTAAATAGAATTTCTAGTGGTATTTCTGGGCTTTGGCTTCCGTATTCCCATCAGCAGTCTCCTCCTGTACATACGGCCGGCGCGCGCAAAGGTCAAATCCAGAGACGTCATTCAGAGATCTGGCTGTCCAGAGCAAGGCGAGGATCATCGCCCAAAAATGTGCTTCTCCTCGCTTTCCCTCTCCCGCTAGTCCGTCCCGTCTTCTCATAATCTACACATATTAACGCACCTTGCACCAGGATAAGGTGGACTTGATCTGCGAATCCGTAGCGGATCTTGATGGCGTCTCGGCGTCTTGAACTCTGTATTTATCTTGAGCACAAGACGGATTGGACTGAAAATATCGGATCTTCGAGCCGACGACGAACGGCAGCGGACTACCGTCGTAAGTTAAATCAACCTCTTCACAAATGCACCCGACGGCTTATGCCGTGTGTTCACACCCGCCACCACCAAAGAATGGGGGCGCGGGCGCTCGGCCTCCTACAAACGTCTCGAGCTCTTAATACACGCTCTATCTTGTCCGACGGATTTCTATGCTCGTGTACTTTCCCTGGGACTAAATTTGCCCCCTCCGCCTGCTTGGCTAGGGGTGAATGCAGGCTGGCTCTGTGCTATTCCGACACGGCCATAAACTTTGTTGGCTACTGTGTTCTCTGCCGAGAAATCGCCCTCTTGTACGCCGCATATCTCTCCACCGATAACAGAATTCAGACCGCAATCGACCCTCTCAAACACTCTTTCACGCTTGCGTCACGGGTTCAACTATCCGTCTATTCAGTCAAAGATACAAAGTCCGTGTAGCGTCTGTTTATAGGCGACGCCCCTGTGCCTGGCAGACAAATATTCGTTTGGGGCAGCATACGTTACGGCTATTCGACCTTGGGTAGCGTTCCGATGATCCCACGGCTGTAATACTGGTTCTAAAGACACGCTCTATTCGCACAATCTACTTATCATCTCACGTGTCGAGGCAGGCAAGTCTTAGTTCTAAGAGTCTTCTTTCACTGGTGAAAATCTGGGTACTCGTCGAACTGTGACTATGCAATGTAGCGCTGTCCAGGAAAAAACCTGTTTTGGATTGAGGGCAGGGGGAACATGTCAAGCACAGCGCAAGCCCGAGTTGGCAATGTCTAAAATTGGGCTGATATATTGGCAGACACCGGCGTCAAATGGCGGAATAACATGAGCCGCATGATGACCCCACGGCAAACCCATCTTCCCCCGCACTGGCACTATGGCCTCTGGGTTACGCTCCGTCTCTTGCCCGCCTTTTTATATGCCGCCCAAGCTCAGACTCCCCTTCCCATTTGTGGATAGAATTCCTAATATGCTCTCGCCCTATTGGGGCTTCAAGTATCGACTATGGTTCACCTGGTACATCTCGTGCTCCAGCCTGAGGGAAAGTGGGATAATACAATCACCATGGTGGGCCGTAATATGCGGAGCACATGCGAATGGAGATCTATGGCTATGGGAGGATGAGGATGAAGAATGCATCAAACAATTCGCAGAGGGTCTCCACCATTCCCTCGTTATGCCGATGGAGTGCTGGGATAATGCTTGTCGTGCCCTCGAAGGGCGCCTATCTCGCCACATGATGCCGGCGAGTCCATTGACTCACCTCGCTCCCCGAACTCGCCTTTACTTCATCGCGTGGCTTATTGTCGCCGGGCCGGTCAGGAGGGACCGAATATTCCGATGGTATTGGCAGGAAGGATACCGAAGGATTGACCCAGTGTCAATGATTTCCGAATGGGCGGGATCAATGGTCCTTCCCAAGGCTCCAGAATCCTGCAATATATGTCGAATTTCGCACCTCTTACCCATCTGGTTTGAAATCATGTTGGAGATATACATGCTCGAAGATCTGCAATCCATTCCATGGGATCATACCTGCGACTGTTTTCACAGGTATGCCTGACTTCGACTGGCGAGATGAAGCTCACTGCTCTTCTTAGAGCCAGTGTGCACTCACAACAACGTAGTGTTCCTAGCCCACCTCTTGGAAAAGATTCAGCAGTGCTCCGTGTAATTTACGAGCTCATTGCCCCCCCCTTGGCTTCTTATCCACTGGGTGACTTTCCGGATGGTTGGAAATGTTCAACCGGATCCTTTCGGTACATTTTTAACCTTGCTCAGTGGCCCCAATCAGGATCTGTTTGCTTGCGACGCTAGAGATGAGTACAAGTTCTATCAGCTCCTCGTGAAGGACGATACTGGGCTCGGATTATATCCTGAAGATTGGAATCGATACATGGTCGAAATCGATCCTCAAATGTGGTTGCGAGTTAACAACATGAGCCGTACTGTGAATCGAAGCCGCCATGGATCTGAAGAATATGATATGAGGATTCACCTCGCCGCCATGCTGCTCACATTTTCCTCCACACCGACCGCCTTTCAAAAAATACTTGTACCACTCCAGTCGACTTCCATCTTGGATGACTTTCCTTTCACGTCCATGGCCTATGTCGCAGACACAGATTACAAGGAACAGACGAGCTTAGCCGACTTCGAGTCTGCCGAATTCTGGGCCACTCCGCATCTGCAAAACTGGATATCGACCCGCCAGGAAACCCTCTGCCATGTCATTTGGTGTTCTTCCCCTCACTTGAGCGTTTTGAGCCGGGTACAAGCTATGGACCTCATCCTTAAAGTGCTCCCCAAGGTCAGTGCGTCACTTGGATTCCCAGATTAAAGCAGCTGAAATTGGGAACGAACAGAATTTGGCGATGTATGCATATTTACTGACGCCGCAACGATCCGATCGGGACCGGTAAATCTACGACGTTCTAAAGTCAAATTGCACATACTAAGCCTTCATTAGAGGATTGCAGGAGCTTCAGGAATTCGGGAGCCACACGAGATTGGATTTTCTAGAATCCCTCAAGCGGTATTACTTCGAGGTAGCGATGCTGCTCGTCTTGGTGAATCAATCCCTTACGGTACTTATTCTCGTCAAGCGTTTTGCTACTGTTATTTTACTGCATTAAAGAATGTCTTTGGGACCAACCACACAATTTCAACGGAGGTACATGAGCACATGAATCGTGATATGTCTACCATTGTTGCAAGACTGGTTCTTCTTCTCCGCAATCCTGAGTCAAGCAAAAAGTTTTTCGCCTGTGACGGGACGGATGCCCAGATCTTTCTCGATCTCCCGCAAGATGTAAGTGGTTCGTTAGCTATACGAACACTGTTTTAACGGCAACGAACAGTTGTTGGATTTTGACTCTTTTTCGGTTATTAAGCCCTTGATATTGAAGGCTCTATTGCGGCTTTCTCGCGAATCACGTCTCCATCCTCGATGCTTTGCTCTTTCCGAATTGCAGAAAATTGGTCAGCAGGTGGCGGCCGGAGGGTTTGGAAATGTCTGGAAAGGCTTGGTATGCGGACAAAGCGTCTCTGTTAAAATCATGAGGATTTTCGAAGACTCGGACGTTGAGGCTGTACTCAAGGTTTGTTCTCCACGTTGGCTCGAAAAATAATGCTGGGTTCATAAAAATCCAGGAATTCAGTCGAGAAGCCCTCATCTGGCGCCAGCTTTGTCACCCGAACGTACTTCCGTTCTTCGGTCTATACCATCTGGAAAACAGGCTGTGTCTGGTCTCCCCATGGATGGAATACGGCAATATCATGAAATTTCTAGCAAAGAACAACTCGTCCAACACAGACCGCCTTTCACTGGTAAGTGCAAATTGATAAATTCTGAGGACCATCTGACGCTATGCATGATAGATCCTGGATGTGGCCCTTGGGCTCCAATACCTACACAAACAAAAAGTAATACACGGAGATTTAAAAGGAGTATGGCGATTCACATTTCCCCCATTATTTTTGCTTACCATATATGCATAGCTCAATATCCTTGTAACCCCGTCGCGCAGAGCATGTATTGCCGACTTTGGGCATTCCTTAATTGCGAATGCCATGACGTTGCGTTTCACCCACTCCACTGTGACTGGCCGAGGAGGAACAGCACGCTATCAAGCTCCCGAATTGTTTCTCGGGCAAAGTCCGAGTCAGAAACATTTCGGCTCAGATGTTTACGCCTTCGCTTGTGTTTGCTATGAGGTGAGCCAGTCCTGTATCCTTTCCTCTGAGCCTGATATTATTCGGGAGATAATGACCGGAAAGGTTCCGTTTCACGAATTACCAAATGACATGGTTGTCATGTTCAAGGTTGCCGAAGGGGAACGCCCTTCACGGCCGATGTCGTGCTCGGGTACAACAGTACTTGACAGCCTTTGGGACCTACTTCAACATTGCTGGGAAGGCAGGGCAGAGATGCGTCCGAAGGTCCCTCGAATTGTCGAGCGACTAGTAGCTCCTTCAATTGGAGCGAAAAGTATCTCTTCCACAACAGACTGGGATGATAAATCTACTTCCAAATTTCGTCGGTCGTTACAACCGGAACCTCTACTGCCTTCAGTGAGCCAGATTGAACGTATGTTATTTGGCGATGGTTAGTCCCAAATTCGCAAGTCCGTCTACGTCTTCTGACTTCAATACGTACAGAAGCTGCTGAAGGTAGTACAATATTTTCAACGAGGACAAATAATGTCACTGAGGTTAATCGCAGCGTGCACAGAATGCTTCCCGCACGGAGAATCTTCTGGCAGCACCGTCAACGCATGATGCCCTGACTCACATTCCTTCGCCAACAAAGAGATTGAGCGGACGAGGCTTCACGGGAGAGTCACTCAGGCCAAAGAAGCCTATTCCATGCATCCCCGGACTCGCAGGAGCATTGTTCCAAGATCAATTGAATGTTACGCTATGGGCGAGACACTGTTTTAAGTCCGACTCTGTGCGACTAGTCTGAAACTCTCAAGGGGACCTTGGCTTTGGTTTCTAATGGTGGGTGGACGAAACATGTCCTCCACCAAACGCCTAATGAGTTGCATATTTAATAGTACATGGTGCTAGATAACGGCGGCGTACGCCCCTCACTAATAACCTTCCAGGTGAATCCTCTATTATATTTTTCGTCAATTTCAATTGTGGGCCCTAAACCGAAACCGTCAACGTTCCAAATATCGAAGTTTCCCTCTTCTGACTTGATCAGCGCTCCACGGGTCGGGTTCCGAGTCGCCCACTGTTTTGATGATACTATATTAGTAATGTTTATCACTTCATCCTTCATTCGAACGTCCGTGTCCCAATTATCTAGACCAGTTGAGCCACGAAGGCGATGACTGAGGTGGATCATCGAGTTGATTCGCTTGTTCCGGCCTCGTCGTCGAACAAAAGGAAATTGGGTCGGTTGACACTATTGATGGGGGCGACAAGCAGACACAGATAACGACCCTCAAGTCAAGTCGAGTCGAACGGAAAATCTTCTGTCGTGCGTATGCTGTGTTTTTCACATGTTTACCTATATCTCATGTAAGTAGCACGTTCGTCATTAACTACATTCAGGGAAGTAGTTTGACTTGGAACAAGATTTAAATACAAAAACTTGAACGTTTGAACAATGGTACATTTGGGGTACATTCCACAAAGTTTCGAGTTAGAAATCGATGATCACTTTTACAGCATTATGCTGACCCGCAGCTCCAAACGTCGAATACGCATCTAGCATCTTCGCAAAACTGAAGCTGTGAGTGAGGAGCACGTCGGTTTTGATTTTCCCAGAATCGAGGAGCTTCAAGAGCATGCTCGTTGAGACAGCATCAATCAAACTAGTAGCAATAACTGTCCAAACATTCATGAATACCCTTGCCAGAATGGTGAACGAGAAATACAAACCGATATTTTTATGCCACAGTTTATCGAGATGGAGATCCACCTTACAGCCGTGGACACCCAAATTTGCGATGGTGCCTCCAACGGCGACAAGTTCTTGACAGAGCTCGAATGTAGCAGGGACTCCGGCCGCTTCAATAACAGTTTCGACGCCGCGACCACCTGTCAGCTCCATCACTTCTTTCACGGCGTCAGGGCCAAACTTAATGCAATGTGTTGCACCCAGGTCCTTCGCGATCTTCAAACGGTTCGGGTCGCGTGTAATCATGATGAGGGTGGAGGGGGAATAGAGTTGAGCAGTGACCGTGGCACACAGGCCGACCGGACCACCACCGATGATAGCTACAGTGCCTCCAGGTTTGACACGGCCACTCTAAGGAACTCGTTAGATAAAATAGGCACGCATTTATGAAAACATACCAGAACACCGCACTCGAACGCGGTTGGGAGTGCATCACTGCACATCACCTGCGCTTCTTCAGAGGCGCCTTCCACCAAATAGTGCAGACTGCCATCGGCGTGTGGGATCCGTACATACTCTGCTTGGGTGCCATCGATGGTGTGTCCAAGAACCCAACCTCCGTCTACGCAGTGCGAAGCGAGCCCCCTGCGACATAGCTCGCACGAGGAACACGAGGTAATGCACGAAATGACAACACGATCGCCGACTTTGAATCTTGTAACGCTGGCCCCAACCGAGTCCACAATGCCGGTGCCCTCGTGACCAAGAATACGACCTGTGTTGCATGTTGCTACGTCGCCCTTGAGGATATGAAGATCAGTGCCTGCAATTCGCGTTAGGTCCTGAACACAGCCGGTACGAGAAGACCTTACCACAGATCGTCCCCTTCACCATCTTCACCACGGCGTCAGTGGGCACTAGGATCGTTGGCCGGGGCCGCTCCTCGATAGTGGGCTGTCCCTTAGCTGTGAATACAAGGGCCTTCATGGTCGTCATCGTATGCAAAGAGAAGGCGAGGAAGGTGGGCAGATATAGATAATTTATAATGACTGCGCTGCAATTTATACTATGAGAAGCGGTATATACCGTACTTACAAGGAACAGCCGAGGTGCAGTGAAGGGCAGAATGATTGAGCAACGTTGGAGGGACGCAAACTCCCGAGCTCGATATCCCCTGCCGCAAGGCGGACGGGGAAAAGTCGCCCCTATAACACATATGTTTAGAACATAGGCGACGATTGAATACAGTGATCTTGATGGGAGAACTTATCCTCAAGTCTGTCTGTCTCCTGTCTTGTTGATTCTGTCTGACGGCTTGCACGTACATTCAAGATGGCAGTGGCGGTTCATTAGTGCCATGTTGGCGCAGTTCTCGTTCAGGCCCCGGGAAACTCCCATAAGGGTAACTCCGGAAAAGTCGACCAAAATGGCCTCAAATCCCCCAAAACGGAGTAGATTCATGCCCTGTCCCGCGTGGCGCCAAAAATTGAGCCATTTTCTGGCTTATTTCTGCATTTTCGCCCTCTAATCGGCAACTTGGGTTCATTCTCGTTCGTCCAGGTGAGGTATGTCCCCGATAGCTACTCCGTCTCGCGCGGAGGATATGTCGTCGCGAACTGCCACCGATCGCGAGTAGCCAACCGCAAGCATCGGGGAAGAATGCGACATAAGGACAGGGCTTGCCACGCTCTACGCGGACATCTCCCGGGACATGCCGCTGACTTGAATGCGAGGACGCGGAGTGGCGGTCTTGCACGTTCAACGGCTATCAGAGTGCCGTCTTCCCGTGGAGCGCGGTGCGATGGGATGAAAGGCATGACTCCGCCCAAGAGTGGCCTATCGATGTAGCGTGAGCATACCAGCGCACAGTTTGGAGGGCGGATACTGAGCGCGCGCTGGAGGTAGGATCGTTCAAGGGATAAGAAGTGATGGTCGGGTTACTACTCAATGAGGACGGCGTCAATGTATTGAACGCATGGTCCGAGTATGAGTGCATCCCGCCGCAGGGGGTCTGTATTACCCGGTGCCACATTGGCGAGGTAGCAGATGGGAGGCCTGCGTATGGGAGGGAGGACACGAGAAGACCGTCCGTCTTATGACGTCAGTGTACAAGCAGTGATGACTCAGTAACGTTGCAATGTCAAATCCGCGGAACTTTGTCTCCTGCGCGCGAACGTCGAGGCTGATCTCATCGAGCCGCTAGGCAGCGCCGCGTCGACCCCATCGCATCCTTTACACACCGACCCTAGTCCTTCTTTCGCGAGGAGCGGACCGCTGTGAATGGTTCTCGTTAGGCCTTTCGGAGCGCGAAGAAAGTACATTATTAACGTACCTTGTTACCATACTCCCCCAAATAACCCAACGCGCCGTTTCGGAGACGGGCACCCAATGAATCATGATGTCAACGTCCGCTGAGGGTGCACACGAAGACCTCAAACGGCGACACCCGACGCTGCAAGCATGGGCAGCAGCTTGCGCAAAGGCTTGCTGTGCGGCGTGCGCTCGACCACAACCCTCCGCAGGCTGGAAAAACTTGCCAGAGACAAGAACGCGTCCAGGGTTGCCTAGTCGAGCCACCGGTACAGTGATGGAGTAAGGTCCAGTGAAAGGCAGTCAAGGGTCGGTGCGGCGAGCGTCATTATAAGCGGAATCATATGGTTGCGGCCGACGTTCGTTGGGGAGACCCGTGAGTAGTCGCGGATGATCAGCGTTTTGAGGTTGGGATGCAGAGAAAAATCGAAGACGGCGGAGGCATCGGCTGACCGCGGCGTCAGATATATGTGCAGAGACCAGTTATGTACGCACCGTAGAACGCCCCCAGGAAACACGAAAGTGTGATATCGAGATGTAGGAGATTGTACCCCAGCTCCTGCAAGGCCTCGCGCACGATCTGTCCGTGGCTACGTTTCACGAGAGGCAGTGTAACGGAGTCCACGTTGGGAAGATGTTGAGCTGCGAGCAGCCATCCCAGAATTGGACCCGCCACGGATTTGCTCAGGTACAAGCTATGCAGCCCCTTTGGCACCATCGCTTCGCGCGGCGGCTCCTGCATCGCACACGCCGAGTCCTCACGAATCTCCAATACCTGCAAGGCGGGGAACAGTCCCAGCGTCGTGGCAAACGGAACGGAGTGCGGGAAGTCAAAATAGCAGATGAGAACGAGCCGAGTGATTTGCGGGAAGGCCGTAATGAATCCAGTGAGGAAGTACCCGTCGATTTTCGTGGCGCTGAGCTTCATCTGAAGCGCGCGGACGTTTTTGAGGCGACGTAGACCAGCTGTAATCTCGTCGAAGAAACGGTCGTTTGGTGCTAGGTGAAATCTGGTTGCCTTGATATAGCGGACGTGCTGCATGAACGTACACCGAGGAGACTGCAGAAATTCGCCGAAGATGACGATGTTTGTCACGTCCAGAGAACATGTTTCGAAGAGGTGGCATCTACTGCGTGAGACCCAGGCACGGCACACCAGAGAACAAGCTTTGAGAAACCGGGGCTGGTCTGCAAGTTGGTCGAGGATCTCTTCAAAGAGTTCCTGGGGGAGCTTTGGGGAAGCTGGATGGTGGACGTTAGTCAGGCATCATAGACATGGATACTCTACACACCTTTCGCCTTTCGCATTGCTATCCGGACCCGAACGAGAGAGCTTAAAAAATGCCTTTGCATACCGCACAAAACCTATGAATCCAAGAGGCGGGTGATCTCTGGATCTCGGAATTTGATCTGGCCACGCGAGGTGGCGTTGATCGGGTTTACAGTTGTGGACAAGCAAGGCCCGCAAATAGCCTGTAGCCATCACATGATTTAATTTGGACCTGATTTCAATTTCTCTGGACTCAGATTGGCCCAAAGAGTCCAAAAAACATGCTCCGAAGTTTTTCCTACGACAAATTTGCGGCGCCAAAATTTTGGCCCAAACCCAAATCTCAGAATCCTGATTGGAGTCAATTGGTGAAAAATGGATTTTCTTGCACAGCCACATTACATCAGCCATCTTGCCGAATGCTCGGCAATCAGCAATTTCGGCACTCACTTCACACAGAGTTCATGGCATCGGGTAAACAGTAACGTTGAAGGTGTGATGAAGTCCTCGGAAATCTCTCCAACCCAAGCCTGAACTCCTAGGACATGTCAATGGCGCGTCCAAGCATCATCTGCGCACATCACCACTAATCTGATGTGGGAAAAAACATTTTATTCCGTCACAACCGCTCGATAAAATTTCAAGATTTTAGCAGATTCAGATTTAGCTCAACGAGCCGCGTCGATTGCGCATATTTTCATAATTTTCCCACGCTTTTTGTGCGGCCGCCAAAATTTTGGCCAATCCGGCACACTAATTGGCATTTTACGGCACAACGGCTCGACAGAATTTATTGATTTATATATGGACGGGACCGCCTTGACAAGATCTATCGATTGGTACCCTTACCTCGGCTAAAAAACTCATTTTTTTTTTTGGCGGGTTTTGCTTGTCCACAACTGTATATGAGCTCCAAACGAGCTCACTTTTTATTGTGCAGGGTGCAAATTTCTGGTCACCTATGCGAACATGTCCCAGTAAAATATTGTTCATACCCACATTCGAGTCATGAGATGGAAGATGGAATGAAATCAAATTTACAATTCTACGGTATGAACTCTGCATCCGAACCATCATCAACGGTGGCATCTGCGCCTGTCGGCTGGGTGAGTTGGCGCGCTCGCGGTGGATGCGACACGGAGCGTGTCCGCGATGACGGTCAATTGTAAGTGTTTGTGAGGCTTGATGGCCGGACCAATGCCGCTTACCCAAAATTTCCTTTTTCAGGGGGGGCCCTCGTGGGAAGATATCCGCGATCCGGAGATCGAACGCCTCTTGTATGAATCAGTGAACGTTGAGAGACCAAACAAGGAAAGTCGGCAATCACAGCCACTCAGAAAACTATTATTATTTCTAAGTACGACAGTGGAATAGACTTCGTTATAACGTTGGATGTACAGTGGTGGAATGAATATTTATGAGAAGAACATGGTCCCAATGCGGATTTTCTTGACGCGCCAGAACGCGCGTCGCGTGAGTGGAATGGCCAGGGATAGTTACACTGGACGCTATCGTTTGTCTTCGACACAATGGGGCTGGATGTAGCCACCGGGCGTGCAGACCTTGGTCTTGGCCGGAGATGAGTAACCCTTGCCACACAGACGAGATTGAGCCGAATGGTATGGGAGCCGATCCGCGACAAAGGAGAACGTGGCTTCGAGTAAAGGATGCAGTTAGCTGCGATTGTCATGCCGCATAGAGAACCAATGCACCTCAGCACGCGCAGAACTGCCAGCGCGTGGGCCACGGAGGAGCCGCTTGCGCACCCTTGATCGATTGCTGGACTGTGGGGGTCCGTAACACGGACGTGGCTTGGAGTAAAACAATTCCAAGCCCCAGTGTTTCCGACCCCCGTCCACTTTCTGGCGGCAGGTACCTCCCGACGGGATTGTAACAGTGCAGCTAGTCGCGCCATGTACTATCGAGAAGGCTACGGAGCCACGCGACGTCGGCGCGTATAGCATAGCGAGCGGGTCGGCCGGACAACTGCAGCAGCATGGCGCATAGCGTTGACCGATTCCACCTTTGAAGTAGATCCGTTACATGGTCATAGCTTGCAGTAAAATGATGCCCGGTCTTCCGGTATTGACAAGGGGGCCTCTCGATGGTGCTTGCGGGGATCCCAATGTGTGGTGAGGCAAGGAGACTCACAGTCGGTCCCCAGCCACCGGTGGCGAAATGTCCAAGCACATAGGGGTATGTATCCACGCGTACGGAGTCGAGCGAGAGTCCGAGCGACAGCGTGAGGTTCAGTATTCGTTTCGATGCACAATTACTGGCAGTGACCGGACGGAAGAAGTCACTCTTTCTCAGTTGAGCCGCCCTTGTTCCATCGTCGGGATTCCACCACTGCCATCAAGCTCTCTAGCGCGGCCAAGTCTCGGTCTTGGCCCGATGTCTCTTTTGTCCACACAAACCCCCACTTCGGATCGAGGCGCGTGTAGAGGAAGCGTGCAGCCTGATTGTCCTGAAGGGCATATTCGACGCGATCGTTCTCATCGCGCTCGAATACAAACTCGCGCAGGCCGCGCAGCTCGGTCTCAAAGAGATTTAGGACAGCGTACCACGGGCGCGGGAACGCCTCGTCCGACCCGCCGTGGATGGAGCACCTGCGTAGCTCAAGGCGCGTCAGCGTAGCCCTGTGACGGAGGATGAACGTGACGACGTCCGCGTCCGGGTCGCTCGGGTGAAGCACGAACTGATGCAGCACAAGTGACGTGAGGTGTGGGAGGGTTGCGTCGTTGAAGGCGCCGATGGGTTGGTCGCTGCAGATGGTGAGCGTGGTGAGCGCTGTGGCGCGGCGGATGATGTACGAGATGTTTGGGTGCCAGAAGTGCATGATTGATTCGCGGAAGTACGCCGTCTCATCTTTGGGAGTAGAGAGGACGGAGATGTTAAGCTGCTGCAACGGCGTGAAGATCCTGAGGAAATCCTCTTCGGCGTATATGTCGTCCGGCATCGCGATCATATTGTTCAGTGTCAACGACACAAGAGGGTGCGGTGGGTTGGAAGTGAGAGCTGCGAATAGGTCTGTCTGTAGCAGTGCAAAATGGGTCGGATCCTCAGGAATGTCGTCAAAATAGTCTTCCTGGTAGCAATTGTGGAAGTCAAATCGCAGACTTTGAAGGTTGGGGAAGTTGGACAGTCCAGAGAATGCAGATTTTAGTGCGTTTCTCTCGCTCTCCCCCGACGTTTCGTCTTCAAGTTGGCCCAATTAAACGAGGTTTCCTACAGAAGCCCAATCACTTACCTCTCCAACCCGTTTCCCCCTCCCGGTCGCCTCTAAAGACGAGCTCGCGCACAAGGGACGTGAGGGATTCATCGCATCCTTGAAGAGATGAAATGGCCTCGGCACTCTTCAGGTTGTCATCTACGACAAGCATACGAAAAGCTAATGGCGAAGCCACGAAATTGAATATTTTTGAGACGAGACGGAGATTGTAGATGCTTGGACCGTGCTCCACTTCTGTCGTGATACCTTGCAGCAACTCCAGTGGCAAGCTAGCCATCCCAGCAGAAAGACGTTGGAAGAGGTGAAGAGTCAAGACTAACCACCGTAAGCCCAAATAAGGAAATTCTCAGATAATTGGTAAGAAAATTGTGAATAAAATAATGAAAATCGCAAATAAATAACGCTAAGTACAACACGTTCTCAACGGTGGCGAATCGTGTTAAAATTGTCGCGTGAAGCCGAAGGGTAGGTATGATGGGATGAAGCAGATTCTCAAGACTGCAAGCATAACGGCTCCAAGAACGGGTGATTTTCCTCAGACAACATCGACAATTATCTCTATGTACAAGGGTGGCTACATACGCTTAATACCGTCTGTCAGCATTCGACACGATGGGGCTGGATAGGGCAGTATATAGCAGCCGCGCGTGTCGTGAGGCACCCCCCTACGCGCTGGATGTGGGTGTGGTATGGATGGGTCGTTGAGGGGAACGAGGTCGTTCATCCGCTAGCAAGGAGAACGTGGCTTCGAGTGGAGAGTGCAGCTCCTCGTCCAGAGTCGCGAGCGCAGCCAGCGAGCGCGTCGGCATGACGACGGTGGGGCACGCCTTGGTCGATGTCTGGACCGTCCCGAAAGCAAAAGGGCCGTAATTCATGCCGTGTCGAGAATCGAGGTAAATGCGTGCAACGCTGTAGAGCCACGCCGTCCACTCTTGTGGCAGTGTGGCATGTGCCGATAGAAATTTTGGTCCGGAGGTGAGGGATAACACGAAGTTGGGAGTACGAGAGTACGAGCGGGGCCCAAGCAAGTGACAGCGTAAGGCTCAGTATTCGGTGACTGAACGACCTTCATTTGTCCTCGGCCGAGACGCCTTTATGTTTCCCCCGTCTGGATTCTACCACGGCCATCAGGCTCTCCAGTGCGGGAAAGTCCTGGTCTTCGCCGGGTACCACTCCTTCCCAGCACCAGAATCCCCCACCAAGATTGAGGCACGTGTAGCGGAAACGCCCAGGTTGGCGTTCGGAGTCCGAGTCAAGGGCATCAATGTCATGCTCGAAAACAAACTCACGCAAACCGCGCAGCTCGGTCTCGAACAGCGCAAAGACGGCATGCCACGGACGCGGGAAGACGCCGTCCGTGCCGCCGTCGATGGAGCACCCGTGCAGCTCGAGGCGCGCGAGCGTGGCTTTGTGGCGGAGGACGAACGCGACGACGTCTGTGTGCGGAGTAGCCGGATCGAGCGCGAAGTGATAGAGCGCGAGCGAGGTGAGGTGCGGGAAGGACGTGTACAGGAAGGAGAGGCTGGGGGAGACGCCGATGGTCATGTCACTGCTGATCGTGAGTGCGGTAAGGGCCCTGGCGCTCCGGACGATGGACGCTACATGCGTTTCCCAGAAGTTTACGAATGGCTCATGGTAGTACCCGCCTTCTTGATCTGAGTCGGTGAGGAAGGAGATGTTAAGCTGCTGCAAGGGTGCGAAGATCCCGAGAAAATTCTCCTCGGTGTATATATCGTACGGAACGACGAGCATGTTGTTCAGTGTCAACGACACAAGAGGGGGCAGTGGGTTGGCAGCGAGAGCGGCGAATATGTCTGTCTGTAGCAGTGCAAAATGGGTCGGATCCTCAGGAATGTCGTCAAAATAGTCTTCCTGGTAGCAATTGTGGAAGTCAAATCGCAGACTTTGAAGGTTGGGGAAGTTGGACAGCCAAGAGAATGCGGATTTTAGTGCGTTTCTCCCGCTCTCCCCCGACGTTTCGTCTTTAAATTGGCCCAATTAAACGAGGTTTCCTACAGAAGCCCAATCACTTACCTCTCCAACCCGTTCCCCCCTCCCGGTCGCCTCTAAAGACGAGCTCGCGCACAAGGGACGTGAGGGATTCATCGCAGCCTTGAAGAAATGAAATGGCCTCGCCACTCTTAACGCTGTCGTTCACGACAACAACGCGAAAAGCTAACGGCGAGGCCACGGAATTGAATATTTTTGAGACGAGACGGAGACTGAAGATGCTTGGATCGTGTTCCACTTCTGTCGTGATAACTTGAAGTAACTCTAGAGGCAAGCTAGCCATCCTAGCAGTGAGATGTCGCAAATAAGTAGGTGACTCACAGTCGGGATCAACCACGTAAGCCCAAATAAGGAAATTCTCTGATATTGGCACAAAAAAAAAAAAAAATACAAAGGTTCCTAACGGTGGCCAGCACATGATTAAAATCCTCCTGAAGTTCAGAGTATGATTGAATAAAGTATCATCCTCAAGAATGCAAGCTCAATGGCTGATTCTGCGACGGCATCGACGATGCGATTGCAATGGATAATCTGGACGGTGCCGGGTCTGGACACCGGTCGTCGATTCTGGCGCGTGAACTCTGGGTGGTTCAGTGCTAGATCACTGGCAGTGACCGGACGAAACAGCTTCACTCGCTTCAGTCGAGTCACCCTTCCCGTCGGGCTTCCACCACTGCCTTCAGGCTCTCCAGCGCGGGCAAGTCTCGGTCTTCGCCGGGTATGTCTTCCAGCCAGTACACAAGCCCCCACACCGGATTGAGGTACGTGTAGAGGAAGCGCGCAGAGTGATTCGTAACTTCGCCGTGCTCCAAGACAAAGTCGCGCAGGCCGCGCAGCTCGGTCTCGAACAGGCCAAAAATGCCGTTCCACAGACGCGCGAATACCCCGTCCGGGCCGGCATTGACGGAGCACCGGTGTAGCTCGAGGCGCGTCAGCGTGGCCCTGTGCCGGAGGATGAAGGCTACGACGTCAGCATCCGGGGCGCTTGTGTCGAGCGCCACATGGTGCAGCACGAGCGAAGCGAGATGCGGGAGCAAGGTTTCTTTCAAGGACAGCGTGAGGTATACGCCGATGGGCTGGTCACTGCAGATGGTGAGCGTGGTGAGAGCGGTGGCGCGGCGGATGATGGACGAGATATTTGGGTTCCAGAAGTACCTGATTGGTTGGCGAAAGTACATCCTGCCGTCTTGGGTGGAGAGGACGGAGATGTTAAGCTGCTGCAACGGCGTGAATATCCTGAGGAAATCCTCTTCGGCGTATATGTCATCCGGCATGGCGATCATGTTGTTCAATGTCAGCGACACGAGAGGGGGCGGCGGATTGGCGGCAAGCGCGGTGAATAGAACATTCTGTAGCAGCAAAAAATGGGTCGGATCGTCAGGGACGGTGTCGAAATGCTCTTCCTGGTAGCAGTCGTGGAAGTCAAATCGCAGACTTTGAAGGTTGGGGAAGCTGGACAGCCCAGAGAATGCGGATTTTAGTGCGTTTCTCCCGCTTTCCCCCGACGTTTCGTCTTTAAGTTGGCCCAATTAAACGACGTTCCCTACAAAAGCCCAATCACTTACCTCTCCAGCCCGTTTCCCCCTCCCGGTCGCCTCTAAAGACGAGCTCGCGCACAAGGGACGTGAGCGACTTATTGCAGCTTTGAAGAAACGAAATGGCGTCGGCACTCTTCACGCTGTCTTTCACAACAACCATGCGAAAAGCCGACGGAGAAGCCACGGAATTGAATATCTTTGAGACGAGACGGAGATTGAAGATGCTTGGATGGTGCTCCACTTCCGTGGTGATGGTTTGAAGCAATTCTAGTGGTAGGCTAGTCATCCCGGCAGAGCGACGTTGAAAGAGGTGCAAGTTGGGTGCAAGGCCAACAGAGCCCAAATAAGGAAATCGGCATAAGCAAGAAAAATCGGGAATAATTAAAAATAATTCTACAACAGGTTCGGTGGGAGCCAGCATTGTGGCTGATATCCTCCCGTGCGGCTGAAGGGTATCATCCAAAGACTGCAAGCTCAATTTACGGAACCGCCGATGTTCTGCACAGTCGAGACGGCCCGACGATGCTCAGATTATTACAATGGAGAAGTGGGACGGTGCCGACACCTGCCTTCAACTTCAGCGCGTGGACTCATCGCATGCAGTTTCAGAAATAAAGCATGAAGGGCCTAGACCGGAAATGTTTTTGCAACGACGCGACATGGAGCATGGTCATAACAAAAGGAAGGTGTCTACATACGCTCACCGCCCTTTGCCGCCCTTCATCTGCTGCTTCGACACCTTGGGGCCAGATGAGCCGGCCGGGCGTGCAGGCTAAAAGAATCGAAAAGAGATAAATGAATTGAGCTTCAGCAAGAAAAACGACGACACGGACCTTGGCCTTCTTGACCTCCTTCTCCTTCTTCTCCGTCTTTGCCTTTGTGATGGCGGCGAGACGGAACTGGTTGCGCTGGGCAGCGGTCTGGTTGCGCTTGGCAGTGATGGCGGCGATGTCAGCACCGACGATGCCACGCTGGTGCTTCACGGTCCGGCGCGAGCGCTTCTTGGCGACCTCCTCCGTGATGCCCTTCTTGTGCATGCGGCGGTACACCTGCGTCCATGCGATCTTGCGCGGGTTTTTCCGTTGCAGGAAGAGGGACGCATTTTTGGAGCTCGCGAAGCGGAAGACCTGTGGTGGGCGGAATGAGCACGGTACTTGATAACGACAAAGGGGGACGTACTTTGCTGTCGCCGCGAACGAAGAGTTTGCCCTTACTAGGGTAGATGCGGAAGCCGGAGAAAGAGTCGATCTCGACCTTCTACACTCGCGAAAACAGTCAGCTCCAAGAGTGCAGTGAAAGGACATTTGGGGGACATACCATCTAGAGAATAGAACGAAAAGACGAAGAAATAAGTTAGCCAGGATCCCGAAAAATTTGCAATGCCAGCGCGTCATCCAAAGTAAACGGAGTGCATCCAACTCTTCCACCATCCAATTTGCTTGATTTTGGTGCCGTTGGAGAGCCAGAGATAGCAGCAATCCGTCCACGCATTCCAACGGCAAGACGAAGAGAAAGTGGACTCACGGTGAAGGAGTCTTGAGGTTGCTGGCGGAAGGAGGGATATGTGGCTTACGTGATGTGATGGATCACGTGATCCTTGTCAAGATCTCACGCACAGGCCGCTTCCTTTCGAACGACGAATGTCTGGCTTATCATTGAGAAGACAGGGATTTTCGTCGACCTAGCAGTGCTGGCGGATATCTGTGGGGTTAACCCTGCCACCAACTCGCCACTGCCACCCAGCGCCCTCTTTACCCTAATCCCTCCGACGCATGCACTTATCCGACCGTTTCGTGCCGAGAGAATCCGATAGGAGGCAAGGCGAAGCGATGGGATGTGCCTAAATCTACTACTTAATATCACTTATTCTATCCGTGGCACTGACAGGTTTTTGACCATATTCTTTGGTAGTCAACATTTACTGTTCAATTTTGCTTCATTCCTCCCCGATGGGCCCCAGTAGTTTTGCCCCGCTCACATTCACTGCCGAAATGCAGGATTAGAAGGTAATTATTGGCGCGTCTCGTATTAATTTTGACTCACGACATTCTTCGAAGTTTTCTAGGTGAGTCCACGAGTTGACTCCGATAGTGACATCGATCGAGATCAGAGGCCTTACTATTCGCACTCCCATTTAATGACATTCATCTCTAGATTTCGATTTATTCCCGATATCGAGGCGCGAAGCCCACCGAATTCGAACGTCCAGCGAAAACACCTCAAAATAAATCGTCATTAACGGGTGGAATCGAGTGCTTCCCGTGCGCATTGCGGTGGCATGACACGGTATTTTCTCGCAGCCAGTGGAGTTCAAGGTGGATTGATTCAGAATGACTGGCATTGGAATCCTAACGGACTCCCAATCTTCTATTTTCTTTGACGGCCGTTCCCAGCTCCAAACTTCGTGGAGGTTGAGGATTTTCAAGTAAATATACTGTAATGCAATTGCCAAAAATCTTTCTGTCTCACCTGTGTTCAAGTCTTCATCCGCCACATTCAAAGCCGACCGCGTTGAACCCCATGCGAAATATCCGGAGGACTTTGGCAGTAACTTATGCGCTTGCCCACTCTCCGCCTGGCGCCGGGTACGCTCTGCGTCAATGTCGGTGTCGACGCCACTCTTACGTGTCAGCATCCAGGACCCTATTACTCTTTCCCGCCCACTATTCAGCAGTTGGGATCCGTCAAGCTGAGACGTTGGGGAATGCCTCCCGTAATTTCACGCTCCAATCGCGCTTGCTCCGTGATAATTCGGCACGACCAGGCTGCATATTCAATGCACGCGGAAGAAGAACTTCCCCGGCACCCCGAAAATCCGCACCGCTAGACTTGCAGCTGCCGCAATGGGCTTTCTTGTCGCCGAGTTGTCCGAGGAAGCTCTGTGATTCAGCGCAGGATCCCAGTTCCGCGTTCAAATTGCGACAGCCCCGTCCGCGTGGAAGATACGAGGAGCACGCTTCGAATGCGAGGGCTCGGAGGTCAGCCCGGGGTATCAAGAAGTCGGGGAACCTAAAGCTGGCAGGCTGTGCCTTGTGGCGAGATTAGTGCGCAAGGCAAGCGAAAGGAGTCGTATACTTACGGCTTTACTTTATTGCAATCCTCGCTGCAGAAGTTTGGAACGCTCCAGAGAGGTACCTCTGGAGCGCTCCCGACGTCCGCGGTACCTAGGTTGCGAATTGTGAAGCGTACTCCAAGACAGTTGAAGCATATTCCCTAACGCGCTGCGGTGTTGTATGATGGCCGACAGATCGCTGTCTGCCAGTCACTCCATTGTGTTGAATTATTCTGACCTCCCCGCCCACAGACAAATTCTCCTTTGTCATCGAATTTTTTTTCAACCTCGAAAGATGACCTGCGATCCACTCAGTCGATACATCCTCTCGCTCGTATTCTATGGCCGGCCCGACTCCACCCACTATGCGCTTCTGATGCATCGTGATCTAGCCTGTTCGATATTCGAAGCCTCTCAAGAGAGGGCACTTCGTTTCTCGGCTGCGGCCTTCCATGCTTCGCCCTGGTCTAAATTGAACATTCCCTACACCCGATGGATACGATATTATTTTTTTCCGTCAATGGGCACGGAAACGCGTATAAAAGCGCGCCGCGGTGCCACGAATTAACAATCATCAACCCACAAGCCACTCGCAAACTCGCAACTCACACAATGCGCTTCATTACCCTTCTCTCCGCTGTCTATATTTTTACTTCCGGTGCCTCCGCCATCGCGTCGGCCAACGTCAGCCTCGAAGTGGTGAGGACCGCGTCGGGCATCACCGCGGGCAACTGCTACGGCGCGCCCATCCCGCCCTGGCAACAGGGCTGCTACCCCGGATGGTACTACGGCAACTCCCAGAACGCGCCCACCGGCTTGGCCTGCCTCGTCGATGGCGTGTGTTCGATCCCTCTATTTTATCTAGCCGTAATTAATGGAACTCAAAGCTCCTGTGCGCCCTCCTGCGGCTGATCGGGCTCAATATCTGCCCCGTGGGCCTGCCCCCGCCCGTCGGTGGCGGCGGTTCGACAGGCGGGAGTGGCGGCTCGACAGGCGGAAGCGGCGGCTCGACAGGCGGGAGCGGCGGCTCGACCGGCGGGGGCAGCTCCTCCCCAGCGCTGCCTTCGCCTTACTCCTACACGTTTACCAACCGCACCTGCGCTGCCCAGGTCTGGCCGCTGCAGTTGTACCTCACCTTCGGTATCGTCGACAGCATCCCTGGTGCGCGCGTTTTTTCACCGTTGATGTTGAAGCTTATTATTTACACCAAACAGCATGTTGCAGGATGTGCGACACTGTTTCCAAGTGCATATTCGGAAACAGTGCGCGTTCTTCTGTTTCCTATCTCCTTTTCCCCTCTTTGTTGATTCCGCCGATTGATTCACAGCTTACCACGATAACAACGCCGGCGCAGGCAAGGTGGGCCTCCATACTTCTTTTCTCCACCGGACTGACACTGACGTACTGCACATCGGGCAGAACAACACCACCCAGCTCACCTGCGCGCTTTTCTCCGTTGTGGTTCCCCTGGCAAACGTGACGAACTGTGGCGGCCAGCAGCAACAGTCGCTCCCCAACGGGAAGACTTACATCACAGAGAGCTACGGTTTCTCCAAGCCCGTGGCGACGAAGTAGGACTGAGCGTTCTCGAATACCCTTTTTCCCTTCATCGCAGTGCTTTGTTGAACTACTTCGCCCGTTATCTGTTTATATGTACCACGTTGTCTTGAAATTGGCACTCGGACTTCGTATGTACTTGCGTTTTCGTACTCGTTATCATGGCGCGTCGTTGTCTTCTGGCATCTGTTCCAGTACTGAGTAAAAAGGAATTTGAGGTTTTAACCGCGCACTCACTGCGAGATTGGATTTTATTCTCACCTGCTCAAGTATGAACCCGGATCTCGTTGCCGCCGATTTTCGGTTGGTGTTGCGTCTCGTATAAAATCACCGACAGAACCAAAAACTTGCAGGCAGCAAACCCGGTTTGCTGATAATGGACGGACCCGTTACTCTGCCTTATGACGCGTTGAAGAAAACTGACCGTCCCGTTTAACGGACAAGTTGAGGCCTTGCAAACATCTTTTGGCAGAAAGACCCACTGTTGTCTCCTTGTTCAGACTTCAGGCGCGGGAGGTAGGCACCATATTCTCTGTGGGTATGTAGGTATGACGCCGAGAGCGCTACAAATTTCTCGTTTGAGGTGCATTGTGAGATGTAGGTTAGAAAGGTCAACCAGGCTTGAACGAAAGTCACAGGACATGAATAGGTGCCAGAATTTAAAGTGAATCCGTCCGAACTCCCTCCAACTTTGAAATACGACTCCGTTCCAAGTCGATCAATTTCGAAGTCGTCAGAATAGTAGCAGACCTTGTACAATTCATCTTCGTCAATCATGACCTCTACTTGAACGGCTTCAACGCGTTCTCCACCCATCTCCGCTGCCGTAAGTTCCGAGTGCGACCCGTACGTCTTAGGGGTGTTTTGGGCTCGAGATTCTCAGAGCGAGCAAGGCTGCGAGGAGATCTGATCATGATTGCGGCTGTCTGTCCCACTCGCTGTCGAACTTGAAGCATGGGCGTGTTTTGTGTCTGACCAAATAATTTCCTGAGCGGTTGTTGAATGATTTACGTAAAAGAGGAGTTTCGAGGAATCCGTTGCCCTTCGGCAACCCTCGGTGTGACGAGGAGCGGCTTGGTTCCAACGTTGACCGCTTTTAAGATACCTGGTGATGAGCTAATTCACAAACAGAATTTATTCTGTTTTGTGCCTATGGGTACCAAAAATGTCTCCATCACTCGTGACCATAGATACACTCACAGACACTGATGGCCGCTGATGTGCCGTTAATTCCATATACGTCATTAAATTTTAAATGCCCCAGCACACGTTGGGCTCAATGGAGCTGGTCGATGCGCAAGCATCGACCGAGCGACATTGAGCCCAATCTGTTTGTGCCCCGCCGCTTGCCGGCCTTATATTCATGAGTCAATAGTGAGTACTTAGTAGTCTCGTGGCCGTGATGGACGGATCACGGTTGAAAACAGAGCGAAACACGGCGCGTCGGCGATCAATCATTTCGTGATTGCTGCTTATCAGTGACCGCCTTGCGTTTATCCCAGGACAAAGCAGTTATGTACGCGGCAGTGGAAGCGGCAATGATCGACACTGTTCGGCATCAGCAAGTGGACTACGATGAAATCCAATGCCCGACCTCCATCGATATCCAATGTCACTCACCAGAGTTCAATGGGCTGAAGAATCTTGTGAGAAGCCTCTGCTGAGTTCCATTGCATACAGTTTAGCTCCCTGACCTTTGTAAACATACCTGTCCCTTCAAATTTCAGCTTACAAACCCCTTCGTTCAAAATTAACCCCCATGAGCAAAAAACCTTACGGTCCTTACCTACCGACATATTACACTGGCCGACTAAAAAAATGTTGTTGCGGAACATGGCAACATAGCGTGCTTTATTCTAAGGCTCCAACTGTTTAGTTTTGGTTTACGGTTGGCTGTAAACTAAACCAAAACCTTAATAAAAGGTTTTGAAACCGTTTAAACTGTTTATAAACAGTAAGATTATCCATAAAAAATCACATTACAAAGTTCAGGACTTATACAAGCTTGTTTAAGCTTAGGTAGGATTTAAACATCAATTAATGACCTTTGGGACTCTTGGGAGAGCATATTGAGCAAAAGAGAGGTAGATACAGGGGACTCTTTCGTAATGTGATGATACCAGTTTCACATCATTGATTTCGGCAGGGTTGCCGACCTCCAATTGCAGGTCATCACAGCCCGGCCGAAGCCCAGCAGATCAGTAGTCGCAATGTGCACACAATTCACAGGTGTGGCCCGCCGCGAATTATTTCAAAAATAAAAATGGTTTAAGGGTTTACTTTTGATTTGTTTACTGTTTACAGTCCCCCGTAAACTAAATAAAAATAAAAACAGTTTTATTGGTTTAAAACCAAAACTAAACGAAAACAGTTGGAGCCTTACTTTATTCTCACCGCCATTCCATTGAAGCTTCAATTACAAGTCGTCGCGTAAAAGCATACCACCGAATCTCCTGGAAACCAGAATATAAAAAAGGTTTCTACGACATTGAGCGAGTGGCCCTGCCCAAAGGAGGTTAATCTCCCGGAAGTCGGCGTGAACGAAATCATCGACCCTGATATTGCCCACCGTGGCCGAAAGAGGTTAGCGAGGTTCAACCACCCCGCGAGATGACGCTAATTGCACTACATAGGGAACGAGAAATCATGCACGAAAACCTTCTTAAACTGTTGGCGTGCACAGGGAAGTCAAGCAAACAATTCTGGAACCTTGTACGAAGCTGGACTGACGACAAACCGGTGAAGCCACGCGTTACTATAGACCAGCTCCACAACTCTTTCAAGGCTCGCTTGAATCCTCCGGCGGAAATACCTGATTCCTTTGACGGCAACCTGCATGAGATCGCAACGGCACTCAACGACACGATCCCGGGGCGCACCCAGGATCGTACACCGCAGCGCTTCTTCTCCCGTAAAATCACAGTGGCTGACATCCAGCAAATCAAAAAGAAGCTGCGGAAGAAGACGTCCCGCCGCTCTTCGGGTATCGATGAAGTGACATATGCGAAAATCATGACCATCCCAAACGAAGCTCTCGTTAAACTTTTCCAAACGTGCGAGGATGAGCTCGATGCGCTGCAACAATGGCTCTTCATCCTTCTAGTGGGGATCCTTAAACAGGGCAAGGCAGTCGACAACCCGGAGAGCTATCGGCTGGTGGGCATGGAATGCGGGCTACTTCAGATGTACACCATGCTCCTCGACGAGCGACTTCGTGAATGGGGGGATGCAAATGACTTTATTCCTGACTCGCAAAACGGTTTCCGCCCTAACCGGAGAACAGACGATAACTCCTTCATTCTGCTGTGTGCAATTCAGCATGCCCGAGCAGAGGGTAAAACACTTTACGTCTTCTTCGGCGATATAACCAATGCGTTCCCATACACGGATGTGGCGAGGCTCTGGACCGATATGTACGCGGCCGGAGTCTCAGGCCCCATGTTCGACATGATGCAGTAGCGTGTTTGGCGCTGTTTGGCATGAGCATTAGCCCTGTAGAGCCGGATTCGGCATAGACACAGGGCATTCCATCTCTTTTCCTTTCTTCTCGACCGATTCCCTCGCGGCACCCGAGAGTGCATCCGAGCGGGCTACCCCATCTGGTGATTGAGAGTGCGATTCGAACCTTCCGACGAGTACGCTGGCACCGAGAACGAGACTAAGAGACGCGAACGGGAGGTTTTCAAGCCCTGCAATACACGGGAACACGTCGAGCGAGCCAGTAAATTTTACCACGCATAGAACACCATCGCCAAATACACCGTCTGAATCTATACCTAGCACACCATTGTCATTAACACCGAGCCACTCGAGCAACGAAGACGACTTACCGACGTTTGGAAAATCACCGAGCCCTATCCAGCGCGCAGCTTCACCACCCACTACTATCCTCCAAACCCCCGACTACGACTCAGACACCATGCCTATGGACGCGTGGGACGGCGACACGGACAAGATGTCCGCGCAAGACTTTTTGCGGGCCTTCCACCGCGACGTAAAAGTGTCCACGAGCAGTGCAGACAAGGCGAAAGCCTTCAAAAATTACCTTGCCGCGAACAGCAACGCCGACGACTGGTACCAGGCGCTCCCCGTAGCAACAAAGCTCGACATGGACCTCATCGATATCGCGATCGAGGCCCAGTACCCAGCTGAGCCCACAGTGCAGCCAACCGCTGCGGAATTTGGGACGGAGTTGCTTCGGTGCAAACTCATGAAGGAGGAGCTTGGCACAAAGGTTAAAGTCGCTGATCGCGAGGTGTGGGCGCATCACGCGTGGAGCACGAAGATGATGCGCCTCGCAGCGAAGGCAGGCGTCTCTGCAACGACAACGTACATTGAGCAAGTACGGGTCGAGCTCCCGGGTCCCCTGCGCACAAAAATAGGAAAGACGCACGCGAACTGGCCCGCGTTCATCAATGCAGTACGGGACGTTGACACGGTAGAGCTCGAGCTCGACATGAGGGAGGAGAAGGAGCGAAGAGAAGAGTTCTCGAAGATGCGCCAAGCCCTGCAAGCGTCGCCCACAGCGGGTATACACGCCCAACTCACCAACGCGAGGCTCGGCCCGCCGGCGCAAACGGCCGCACGCTGGCCCACGCCTGCACCTGGAGCGAACCCGTTCCAGAGCACGGGAGGCGGGGGACAAGGCAATCTCTTCACGGTTCCGCGAACGCTGCAACAGCAGCAAGCACCACGCGCCCCGTATCAGCCCCAAGCACCGCGCGCCCCATATCAGCCCCAAGCACCGCGTGCCCTGTACCAGACCGCGATGCAGCAGCCCCTGGACGAGGCGCAACACCGCATTTTGATCGACGCGATAGCGGGTATCATGCACCACCCCGACACGGACGCCGGCAGACGCGCGCACGCGGACCAGCAGCAGGAGTGGTACCGCACACACGGGAACGTCGAAGTGACAGTGAATACACCCTACCCGCTACGCCCAGGACGAGCGCCTGTCAACTCAGGCGAATGCTTCCAATGCGGGATAATGGGCCACACAAATTATATGCGCCGGTGCGATGCGCCCCAGGAGCAGCAGTGGAGAAGGATAGCGGCCCAGGCTCTGAAGGACGCACCGGTAGGAGTACATGCAGTGGGATTTGGAGGGTGGGAGCTTGACGACCTCGGGCGCCCTTTGGGGGGTGACGAGGGTCGTTTCGAGGAGATCAACGACCAGGAAAAAGCCTAGGGGCTGTCCAAAGAAAGGCTCGGACAGCCCCCGAAGAGCAGAAGAAGCCGGAGCAAGTCCTCGGGTGCGATGTGCCATCGCCCGAGGACGCGTCACCTGGCCCCGAAGTCCGTATCCATACGTTGACCCGCATGTATTCCCCATCTGAATCCCACATCGTTGATCTGTACACAGTGGGAATTGAGCGAAGGCCGAAATGCGCGAGCGTGCCGTTCATATGTGGAATCGAGGTGGAAGGACCACGGGGAGAGTTAGTGAAGATAAGGGCGTTAGAGGATGACGGCGCCATGGTGAACGCGATGTGCACGGAGCTATACAAGGCGGTGCGGCACCGCATTGGGGAGCTGCAGCACTCGGGGAAGACGCTGCGCATGGCGAACGGGGATCTCGTACCATCGAGGGGATTCTGGGACGGATATGTCAGATTCGGTGGGGCGCGGGTACGGGCCTGCTTCGAGGTATTCCCCAGTGGTGGCTCGTGGTCGTTCCTATTCGGAAAGCCGCTGCTGGAGGGGTTCGGGGCAGTGCACGACTACGCGGTGGATTCAATAACGGTGCCAGGGGAGAAAGGGCACACAGTGGTATTGAATCAGATAGGGCAGTTAGGCCTGTGGGACGAGGCACGGGGCAGAGTGCACGCTGTGTTCTTGGACCCCAAATCGCGCGCAACGTCAGCAGGAGGAAGTAGCGCACCTCCTGTTAGGCGAGTCCCATTTCTTGACCATTGTACACCGAAAAATATTGACGGGCAATGGCGCGAGATTAAATTGGCAATGCGCGAAGACAAGCCCACAACCGGAATACCTCAAGAGGCACAAGGGAACTCGACGGGGGATTTGCCATCCCCCTCGAGGGAAGTACAGGACGTTGAGGACGGGGAACAAGGAAACACCACTGACGAGATTTCCTTGACAGCGCGGGAGTCGGAAAACGACAGCAAGAAGGAAGGCATGACAGAAGGACCGGTGCGGGAGAAGGAGAGAGAAAACAGAGAAGACACGCGGGTGTACGTACCTGGGGATCTTTCGCGATCCCCATTGAGGGACGTACCAGAAAAAATACAGGCCTTTCGATCGGCAAGCGGTACTGATTCAATTTTTTGGGCAGGACCGGCGACGGGAGTGTCGCAAGCGCTGCGGATGGCGGGCTTGATTTTAATCTGGGGCATACTCGTGCTAGCGGTGCAGTACAGGGGCAACGCGAACAAGACGAGCACATGCGGAATACTTAGTGGGGATCCAGAATCCTTGCCGAAGGAAGTACCAGCCCCGGAAAGTGTTCTCGAGAAAGTACTCGTCATTGACACTGCAAGGCCAGTAATATACCTCGATAAGGATTGGCGGCAAAGCCGGCGGTACACGAGAAGCGTGAACGAACAAAGGATGAAAATAAGAAGGAAGTGGGCGCGGAAGAGGAGAGTAATCGTGAAGGAGGAGCCGCAGGAAATACCGCAGGACGACCCGAAGTGGCACTTCTGGATACCCCGGCTACTCGAGGTCCGGGTGCACGGAAAGGTTGTACGGCCGAAAAGGCCAGCGCGAAGAGACTCAACGGGGGACAGCGATGATTCCCCCGCGAGGGAAGTACCCGATCTCGCGCACGACCCCACTGAAGAACCTGCTGACACATCCGCACCAGAAAATATATATACGGTCGAGGAGCTCGCAGAGTATTTAGTGCGAGCGGCAAAGGAAAGCCGGGTATGGAAGGAGTTACAAGAGGGCTCCCCAGGAAACTTCGCGGCATACCTGGTGCAGGTGACGGCAGACGCGAACTCAGGAGACGCGCCACAGCAATACGCGGCAGATGAAGGGGTTGAGCAGCCAGAGATCCACGTAGGGGGAGACGCCTCGGTCTTCACGAGACTCACAGATCCATACAATCCAAAATGTGTCGCGGCAATCCAAAATGCGGTCACGATCGGTCCCGATTTGACGGAGGCACAACGAAGCACAGTACAGGACTTCATTATCGAATTCGCCGATTGCTACGCGCTGTCTATGAAGGAGGTCGTTCCTATACCTGGCGCCGAGCACACAATGAATATCCCCACGGACGCGACCTTTAACACGAAGGTGCACCAGCGACCGACAACCCCAGCGCAGAAGCTGTGGTATAACGGCGTCATCGACGAAATGCTGGACGCCGGAATAATCACGGCTATCGATCCCAAGGAGGTCAAATGTGTATCACCCACAACATTGGCACAGAAAGCTCACCAGAACGGCGAAACACGGACAATATTGGAACTGCAGCATCAGATCAACGACCAGTGCATAGCGGCCGGACTAGAGCCAAGCTTTGATTTACCCCAGCGACCAGCGGCTACACACGAGACGGACAACCCGGCGAAACCATCGTGGCGCGTCTGCCATGATTACCGAGAGCTCAACAGCAAAACCAAGGTGGCCGCAATGCCACAGGGCGACATCCAGCGCAAGCAAGGTCTGCTCTCGGGTCACCGCTGGGTCAGCGTATTCGATTTCGCCAAGGGCTTTTACGCTTGCGCAACCGCGGAGGAGATTCAGCCGTATCTGTGCTTTTATGTGGAAGGCCGTGGCTTCTTCACATATTGCAAGATGCCGATGGGTTTGACGGGCGCGCCTTCCACGTTTTCGAAGACGACGGGCGGAGCACTCGGAGATTTGGTGGGGACGAAGGTGCAGTTGTTTGTGGATGATGGTGGGATGGCGGCGATGATTTCGAAACAAAAATGGCGGACATGCGCACGGTTTTCCTGCGGGTCCGAGAGCACAAGCTGTCGCTCTCTGCGACAAAGATGCAATTTTTCATGACGGAAGCCACATTTGCAGGGAACCGTGTTGGACCAGACGGAATCAAGCCAGATCTCACGAAGCTCACAGCCATCGTCGACTGGGACACGCCGCACGACTTGCTCAACCTCAAGTCGTTCTTGGGCCTTTGTGGGCACTTCCGTGGACTAATAAAAAACTACGCGCGGGTGGCGCAGCTGCTGACAGATCTCGAACGAATGGCAAAAGTAGGAGGAGCAGGATTGAAAGGGGAGTGGAGGAGACAAATGCGGGCGGTGGACTTGCGGAGGCATTGGGGCGCGAAGGAGAGAACAGCGTTCGTGGCGCTGAAGGCAGCATTGACGTCGGAGCCGGTGTTAAAAGGGCCGATGTTTGACGGATGGCCTTTCATCGTGACGACGGACGGGTCCAAGGAGGGCTTCGGGGGAGTGTTGTGTCAGCGATTCGACACGATACTGCCGGATGGCAAGACCGTGAGCCGCTTACATCCCATAGGATTCGCGTCAAAACGGACTTCGCTTGCAGAGGAACGTTACAAGCCTTACCTACTTGAGTTCACGGCACTCAAATATTCACTGGACAAATTCTCGGACACGACATACGGCTTCCCGATCGAGATCGAGATGGATTGTCAAGCCCTACGGGACACAGTGATGAGCACTAACTTGTCGATGACACACGCACGCTGGCTCGAGGCGGTCATGGGCCACGATATCCGCGAAATTCGCCATCTTCCGGGGGCAGTTAACTTTGTGGGAGATGCACTGAGTCGGAAGTACACCAACGTGCCACGGACGGAGGAGGACGGCAGTGGGTGGTCAGTCGAATGTGATTGGTTCGCAGGGAGCGGGCTAGTATTCGACCTGTACACGGTAGAGGACGTGGAGGACGTTCCAGTACTGAAGAGCCGGTTTGCTGATGTACCGGTCTTTTTACAAGCCGTCGAGGCATTGGAAACAATTGCAAAAGGGGGGGATGAGAAGGCAGTACGCCGCGCAAAGCACCGCGCAAGGGAGTACATGATCGAGGGCGGGAGGTTGTGGCACGTGGGCGGCGGGAAGTCGCGAAGGGCGCGTGCACGGGTAGAGTGTTTAACACCAACCGAGATGCGAGCGGAAGCGGAGAGGGAGCATCGCAAAGGGGGCCACCTTGGCCACGATTCCATGAAACTGAAACTCATTGACAGATTCAAAACGCCTGCTATTGACAAACTCATAATGGACGCCATTCAGAATTGTGGGGAGTGCCTAAATTTCGGTTCCGCACACTTGCACGCGCTGCTCCAGCCTATCACACGCCGACACCCGTTCGAACTGCTGGTGGGGGACTACTTGGCAATGCCGAAGGGGAAAGGCGGCTACAAGGAGGTTGGTTTGTATTTGGATACGTCATCACAGCGAGTATTCGGATTCAAGTATAAGACTCACGGGTCAGCGGTAACGACAAAGAGCGCACTCAACACGCTCTTCCACGGATACGCGCCATGGGAGACATTCCAGACCGACGGAGGAAGTCACTTCGACAACGAGGAGGTGCGGCGTATTTGCAAAGCATTCGGAGTCAAAACGCACGTGGTGGCGAAGTATTCGCCGTGGGTTAACGGGTTGGTAGAGGGTACAAACAAAATCCTGCTGGGGATATTGAAGAGGTTGTGCGCGCCGGACCTGGGGGAAGAAGGATGGAAGAAAATCGAAAAATGGGAGCACCTCCCCGCGAATTGGCCAGATCATTTTGACACCGCGATTTTCTTGCTGAACAATCGTATTCTCAGGGCCCTGGACCACACACCGAACGAACTGTTCTTTGCCATGGTCATAAACACCGCGGAGACCGGCGTGGAGACAGCATCGGCCAAGATCACGCTTGACGACATTGACGTGCAGCAGGCATACGCTGGCCAGCAGCGATTCGACGGTTACGCACGCGCGGTGAAGCACGGCATGGCGAGGAAGGCGATATTCGATCGCCGAGTCAAGGAATCAAAAGCAGGCGAGGTGGTCTTCGCGCCCGGGGATTTGGTCCAAGTCCTGGACCCGAAATACAAGAAAACCTTCTTCACCTTGAAAAAGATCCTACCGGAGTGGTCGGGTGCATTTAGAGTCAAGGAACGTCTATTGAACTCCTATATCATTAAAACTATTTATGGACAGGAATTGGACGGCGAGTATAACTCGAGACGTCTGCGGCCGCTGAAGGCGCCGAAGGGGTCATCACTAGAGGCCCATGAAGCATCCAGGAAGGCGGGAGAAGTGGCGGGGAGGTCGCCGGAGGAAGAGCCATTGGTGGCTGAAGAACCAGAGCCAAGCCGTGAAGAAGCGGGCGCCGCACGCGACGCAGAGGCACGAAGATTGAAGAACAGAAACACCGAAGAAGCCGAAGAAGATTGGACGGACGAAGAAGAGGCCGACGAAGAGGAGGCGGTAGGGGAGTCGATTGGGGAGCGGCTGAGGGCAAGGAAGGCGAGGCGGCAGGCAACGAGGACGTTGCCTAGAGGAGGGGGGCAGATGCGGTAGCGTGTTTGGCGCTGTTTGGCATGAGCATTAGCCCTGTAGAGCCGGATTCGGCATAGACACAGGGCATTCCATCTCTTTTCCTTTCTTCTCGACCGATTCCCTCGCGGCACCCGAGAGTGCATCCGAGCGGGCTACCCCAATGATCAGGATGGTTTACGCGCGTATGAGGTACGCAGTGAAATACGGCGACGAGCACTCCCTCCCATTTCGCTCCCTCATTGGTCTTCTCACGGGCGACTCTGCTTCGCCGACGCTCTGGAATATTTTCTTCGCAGACTACAGGCTGCCCCCCCACAAAGACGACATACACCTTAACGGTCGCCCAGTCTCACAGGCGGAGCAAGCAGACGACAACCTGATAATGAACACCTCTTTCCCCGTATTCCAGGCAAAGGTCACCATGTTCTACAAATGGACGATCAACAAGCGAGCCTTTGCGAGCGGCGACAAGTCAAGATGGCAGATCTACGGTCCCCTCCCACTTGTACTCCCAACGCTCAGAATGGGGGAGATGGTTGTCACGCTCGTTCCAGAATTCAAATACGTGGGTATCTGGTTCACGTCTGTACACACCAATATTTTCGCTAAGCATTAGGCCTTAAAAGCGTCCAAAGCCCGAAACGTCGGTAATGCCATCTTTGGTCTAAAGCACAGGATTGGATCTCTTCCTGTGCGGGAAGACCTCCTGCTGTACAAGGCACGGATGGACTGTCACTTAACTTCGGGATGCGAGCTCTCCCTCGACACCGACTCACTGATTACTGAACATGTAGAGGTTCAGCATCTTTTCCTACGTCGTATCCTGGGACTGAACCCACACTCCATGCTTGCTGTCTTGTTCACGGAAACTGGTCTGATGCCCGTGCGCATCCGTCGCCTGCTCCTTGTGCTAGGCCGGTTGGAGTACATGCTGTCTACCGATCCCGGACGTGTGGTGCACTCTGCACTCCTCGACTCAATCGCGCTGTTACGAGAAGGCAAACCTGGCTGGGCTACAGATCTTGCAATCATGCTCAGACGCCTTCCTACTGCGATTATCGTCGGAGCCGATGACCTTCTTTGCGCCGAAAGGATAAGCGACGTGAAAAAGGAAGTCATCAGCGTTGTGGATGCAGACCTACAGCACGACATTGATACCTTGGTCAAGACACATTTGCTATGCAACCGGTTGGAGGTGGGTGACCAGCGGTCGCTTACACTGGTCACCCGCCGACTGCGTCACTATCTAACGATGGTCGCTGTCCCTGCACATCGCAAGGCAATGACCAGCCTTCTCCTCGGGGATCACAACCTCAGTGTCGAACGCCTCCGCTACCCGGCGCGGTACCGGGACGCGGTTCCGCGTGATCACAGGTTGTGCAGACTCTGCAGAGGTGCCATCGAGGATGAGGTGCATGCACTCTTTGACTGCAGCGCCTCTCCTCGGCTTGTCAACCTGAGATCCGACTTCTTGGCAGCGCTCAAGGTCTGTGATCCGGCCATCCTGGAGGCTTACCTGAAGATCCTAAATTACAACTTCATGCTTAAGCTCATCTCATCCAGGAAGGCGGTCCAGGCGTTCGCGAAATACATCTGCCTCGTCCTAGGTCTGTTCGACGAATCACCCCGCTATTTTCCCGTGGTTTTGAGAATTCCCAATTAACATGCAGCTCACCCGTCTTCTCAGCTCCGCTCGTGAGAGGTCTATTACCTTGGGTAGATAGGTTTTCACAGCGAGGGAGCCGTTGATGTCTGTAACGTACAATTTGGACGCGTTGTATGTCGGTACAGAACCTGCTTGTTCCTTAGTGGGACCTCCGCAGTAATACAACCTTCCTTCCTTCCTTCCTGTCGTTTTGCTGACGAATTCGGAAGGAAATGGCATTGCGTCCAACAATGACCTTATCTCAATGAATTTTCATCGAACTTCACCAGAACACAATGGGATTTGTTGGTAGTCGATGGACGAAGGCCAACGCGGGCCGGTGAAGATCATCATATCATCTTGGCGCGCCCTGGAAACCATCGCCCAACGATCATCAAAAAGGTGCGATCGCAAATTCCGGAGATCATCCGTGGCAACACCAATATCAAGGAGCAAGAACGGGGGCCCTACATCACCAACTCCCTTCCCCCAGCGAAGAAAGGCAGTGGAGTAACGCTGCATCTTGGCCCCCTAACCGGTTCTACGAACCAGATGCTCACTCCGGAAAGCCAGAACCCCAAGTTCGAAGCGCATTGCATTGACATTATTGGACTGGACTCGGCGGGAGCTGCGTTCTTCGAGAAGTCGAACGGCAAGGTTCGTCCTGTCTCATTAAGCCGGTTTCGGCTGATGCTTTGAAGATCACGCACACAAGCGCTTCCCTCAGAGTCATTTCGCAGTGGAAGATCAGGAAAGAGGATGCGGACCTTGCGAAAACTACCGTCGCTGCATTCGAGAAGAAATGCCCGTGAGACATGCCTTTGTGACGCTCAGGCTTGCAGTACATGTTTGCTTTTATGATATATGAAAATAATACTTTAAAAGATTCAAACATGCAGTAACATCACACAGCAGGTATTTTCGTACTGTTAGAGTCTTAAACTGAAAAGGTTGTCGTTGGAAAGCTTGATGCCTCAGCATATTTTGATCCTTGCATTATTCATTTCGGTCGGACGTTAGAACGTACACAATTTCAACCAGACAAGATGCCATTTAGGAACTACACAAAATCCAAAGAGACGCAAAGGAAAAAAAAACCAAGTCCGTACAAGAGCCCATTATTTTACACCATTTCTTTTGAGCCGTTCGACGTCATCCAACTATTCCGCCCGGGCGCCCTTTAGGCGGTAGGCTTTTTCTTGCAGTATCCATCAGAGTTGATGATGAAGTCAACGCTGCCGTCGGGCTGGTACTGCCCGCCGCAATTATCGGCAGTGGAGGCATCGAGGCAATATGTGAACAGCGCGCATGTAAGCTGGGTGCTTCCGTCCTAGAGCAAAACAGTGTGTTAGAGATTTACATCTTCATGCAAAGGTTTTGATGTGCGCACTTTTCCATTGACGTCGTGGTAGGCTGATTTCAAGTTGAGTTGAGGTTCAATTAAGAGGTTTATTAGATACATACTGTTGAAGAAGGTGCATCCGGAGACCGAGTCGCACATAGCCTCGCAATCTGTTGGCGAATTTAGCAATCGAACGCAAACATATCTGAGCAATTACCCGCGACGGTGTCAACAAGACCGTAAGTCTGATAACTGCTGTCCTGGGACGCGCAGGTCAAATTGTAGAAGGTTTGCGAGTACTCCGGGGGAGGGGTGGCTGGTGCGGGGGGGCGGGGGCGGGGGCTTGGGGCAATAGAAGCCAAAATGGAAAAGCTCCAAAAGCTCGCAAAACAACTGGATAATATAGATGAGCAGTACCTTCTCGCATCGAATAAAATGACCTCACCCCTTGCAAGTTACAGGCGACACCTTGGGGCGGAGTACTTTTCCCATAGTACCATCCAGGATGGTGACCGGCCTTCCACGGGGGAGTGGGCGCACCGTAATAGTTCTTGGCGGTGAGAGTCAACCCACTCGCGATGGACTCAGAGCTGAAAGTGGCGGCCGATGCGCCAGTGGCAACGACGGCAAGAGCAGAGAAGACAGTGCTGAAGCGCATTCTGGTGTAAAGGAAGGAGTGAGCCTGTGAGTGTAGGAGTGGACGCACAATTTTCAATGGCTTCAGGCTCCCCTTTATACGATTGACATGCGCTGAGTAAATTCTGTTTGGTCTGTCATCTGTCCACCACCGTAGATGAAACACTGCTGTCGACTTAGTGTCGAGGGTCGGAATGAAAATTCCAGGGACATAGATTTTACCCCGCATTTACGGCAAAAATGTATGAATATCTCTCCGTAATGAGCTGTCCTGTATACATTCAGGAGCCCACCAAAGATCCGCGACAGCGACCATTTTCCTTTTCATTTTCAGATGAGGGTGGGCGGGAACTTCCGGTTGCTCATCGTTTTTTTCCTTTTCTTTTCACCCTGTCAAGTATGGTGAGGCTCTAGGGTTGTGCTCGCTCTCGTAATTCGCACCTTCCGATGATTGAAATTACGTAAGTTAAACCATACCGTGCATAGTACGCGCAACTAGGTGTGAAATGAAGTGTCTCAACTCGGATCTCAACCTCATATTTCCTTAGGTGATCCTGAACCAATGAGCCTGTGTAACTCCGCGAGACGACGGTGCGTTTTCCCCAGTTGAGTTCAAGCGGTGGTCAGCCGTATCACCTCCATCTCCTCTCTGGCATGAATGCCTACATGTGACTGATTCCTCGTGCCTCTCATAATTTGTGCTGTCTGATCTTCCATCGTGATTTTCCTCCGGTCGAAGTTTCGTCAATGGACCTTGACTCCGCCGGTTTGAAAGAAATCATCAGCAAATCAAAACTTATGTACGTTGGGATGAAATTGGGACAGCATCTGTTACCAAATGCGTTCAATGCGCTGACGAAAATTTAGCACTCGAAAACAACTCCAATGTGCTCCAGCTCTTTCAGGTCCTGCTCGTCCTGGCGAACATCTTCGCTGATTGGGGAGCGGAAGAAGCTGCTCCCCTGCGGAGCATTGGATATCCCAACAGCGAAGCATGAAATATTCTGCCACTTCTTTCTCCTCACTTGCCATGATCGCGGAAAGTTACTCAAAATTGGGCTATGAAACAAGAAGATTCCAAACTAATTCTAGGCCATCAAGAAAGTCGTTGTGTAAATCAAAAATTCATTTGTGCCCAATTGGTGTAAAAATAGGTCATGTTGGTTTGTGTCACTTAATCCGTTGTCTCGCATTTTGTACTCTCCTAGTGACCGGTTGAAATTACCAAAGTTGAGCATTGACTTCCGCTTGGCCTCACCGCCGTGATTATCTCTATGATGCTCAAGTTCTAAATTCCGAACAGGTCCCTTTGTCGCCACCCAATTGTGAGGCGGCAGTCTTTCCCGTTCCTGTTTCATTTCCGATTTGGGTAAAGAAGGAACCAAAAGGAGTTAAAAGAACACCATTGTGAAAGGAAATAAATGTGGAAGCTATATGTCAATAGTAACGTTAATCACAACTTCGCAAATACAGAGAGAGGAAAATGTCGATTTTTCCTCTCTCCCTTTAGGTAGAACTCGAGCTCGTAAAGGAGAGGAAACAGCCACTTTTCACGATATATATAGAGGAAATGAAAAAACACGCAAGTAGAGAGAGATTTATTAAAAGTGCATTTGGACCGCCATAGGAAGCCTGTTAAAATCCACTCCGACCCAAGAGGTGGGCGGGTGTTTTCCAGCTCCGCCAATAGGTGATCGAGATGAAAATGCGTGATTGAATACTCGTGCCTGTCATAATTCCGGCTGCCTAGACTTTTCAGACGATGGTTGAAATTACGTAATTTAAACTTGGGTCCGCCGGTCCAAATGAGAGGTCGTTTGAAACGCTTGGAGTTTTCTAACCCAATTCACATAAAATTCGGTGGCCCACGGGTTCGTTTGAGTTGAATATCTCTTCAAGAACTCCAGATCCGTTGTCGGAACAGCGCTTGATGCCAACTTTCGACTGATGCTAACTTTCAATACGATCCAGGAACCTCTTTACATAATTCCACTCCGTCAAGATGCATACCTTTCTTCTTCGAGGACTACACAGTGGCAGTCAGTGGCTACGGTTCCATTTCAACAATGCAGCCACTGTCCGCCACCTTGGGGTTCACTTTCCGAACTCACGCGGACGGCCGGTTCCTGGTCGTCGTAAATACGACGCACTTCACCTCATATCTCCTTAAGAGTCCTGGATGAACATGTGTCAGCGAGCGTACCTGGTCTGAATCTCTTCCATCCAGGAGGTGGACATTTGCCATCCGCACGTCGCGAATTGATGCTCCCGAAAGCGACGCGTATGAATATACGACGGATTATTTCTCCAAGAGATTTAAAATGTCACAGAGAATCGACGTGTACTCACGCTCAGAACAGTTTCCCATCCCAAGTTGAACCTGAAGTCCGGTCCGACGCAACGTTAACGTGCAGACAACGTGCAGAACAGACATACACGCGTCCCCGTCAACATCTCGACACCGGAAGTCCACAGAACCCCTTAGATTCATTTGCTGTTGGGCACCCTGGCGTCTAGGCTGTCGTTCGGACGTTCGAAGTAGCCTTTGCCGCTGCGAAGGGTGGTGATCGTGTAGTGACGTGGTGATTTGTTTGGTAATTTTGCAGTGATTGATCTCTGTCAACGTCATGTTGTACTTCGCCTACTTCGACCACCATATGTTCGATCTCTCTTCGTCTTCACCTTGCTCTTATTCCTCCCTAAACTGCGTCTCTCAGAATAAGTGCCTAAAGTGGGATTGCCAATGGTTTCGTTTTTGGGGATCGTCCAACTCCAGGTTCCTCGGCACGAGTTTTTCTGCGATATCACCGCACTGGCTCCGGGTGTCAATCACGGCGAAGCTTGGCTTCCAATGTACCTGGATGTTCCTTGATATTTCATCCGATGAAGTTTCGACGAAGACTGAATAATAGAAACAACTGTATGCCGAACGGCACATTACGGCCAGAGACTTCCGAGTGGCCTGCCATTTATGCATTTTTGCCGTAAATGCGGGGCAAAGTCTATAAGCTGCAATTTCCGGGCTCCGGACAGCAGTGTTTCATCTGCGGTACCGGACAGATGTCAGTCCAAACGGGATTTCCTGATAGGAACACTCAGCGCTCGAAAGTCGTATAAAGTCGATCCAAAAAATTTGTTGAAAATCGTGTGCCCACTCGTTTAGACTCACACAGTCACTCCTTTCTCTACCCCAAAATGCGCTTCAGCACTGTCTTCTCTGCTCTTGCCGTCGTTGCCACCGGCGCGTCGGCCGCTACTTTCACCTCAGAGAGCATTACGACTGGGTTAACACTCAACGCCAAGAACCACTACGGTGCACCTATTCCCCCGTGGGAGGCAGGTCACTATCCCGGATGGTACTACGGCAAGAGCGCCCCGCCCAAAGGTATCGCCTGTATCTTGGAAGGGGTGAGTTCGTTTGATTCGATGTGAGGAGTTGAATGCTGACCTGCTATTTTCCAGTTGATTTGCGAGCTTTTGGAGCTTTTCCACTTCGGCTTCTACTGCCCCAAGCCCCCGCCCCCGCCGCCCCCTCACCAGCCGCCCCCTCCCCCGGAGTTCTCGCAGACCTTCTATAATCTGACCTGCGCGTCCCAGGACGCCACCTACCAGACTTACGGACTTGTCGACACCGTCGAGGGTAATTCTTGCAAAGAAATCTTGGCAGCCATTCAACTGCTAAATTTTTCAACAGATTGCGAGGCCATGTGCGACTCAGTCTCCGGATGCACTTTCTTCAACAGTACGTGTTTGATAGTCTTGATTGAACCATAACTAAACTTGGAATTAGCCTACCACGATGTCAATGGAAAAGTGCGCACATCAAAACCTTTGCATGAAGATGCAAATCTCTAACACACTGTTTTTCGCTAGGACGGAAGCACCCAGCTTACATGCGCGCTGTTCCAAGCCTGCCTCGCTGCCACCAGCGCCGATAACTGCGGAGGGCAGACCCAGCCCGACGGCAGCGTCGATTTCATCATCAACTCGGACGGATACTGCAAGAAGAAGCCTACCGCCTAGGTAGCATTCAGGTAGAATAGTTCGATGTCGTCGAACGGTTTAAGCGCAACAGTGTACTTAGAACAATTTGCTCTTGTACGGACTTGGTATTTTTATTGTCTGTGGATTTTGTATGGATTTTTAATGGCATCTTGTTGTTGATATTGTGTGCACTCTAACGTTGGAAAGAAGGGGATTAATGCTAGGTTCAAAGTTGATATCCCCACGGAGACTTACTCGGAGCTCTTGAGGCCTCAAAATTGCCCTGCAGATTAGCTCGTGAAGGTTGGACGACAGAATTAATTTGGCGCCTACTCCAAGGTTTCTGTGATGCAACTATACATCATCTTGTACGAGATTTGAGTAGTGCCGTGCGACAACGTGCCGCGACCTCGCCCGATATTGTAGACTTTTGCAACAAAGTCCTCGCCGCCTCTATGGAAGCGACGTCGCCGGGGTTTTCCTCCGCAGCGGGACAGGTCAGAATGAGCTCTGTCAGTTGCTTGAGGGCCAGCAAGAATGACTTGCTTCCGTTCAGATGGTGCCGGACTGCGGCATGATGCCGAGCCCCCAGTTGACGGGGCGCCGGAGCCCAAGCGTGCAAAAATTCGGCGCCGTTTTGACGACGCTTCCATATGGGTTGGTCGAATTGGTCCGCAGGATACTACTAAATGGACTTCCAGTCGACCATCCCATCAAAAACCTCGGTCTTGTCCGTCAACCCAGAGAGCAGCGCCGCCCCATTGCCTCCGACACAGTAGACGTGCGTTGCATTCGTACAAATCCGTTGAAAAACGCTCACTACCCTGGGAAGGAAGAGCGCGGTCACATTGGGTAACTCAAGCTTCGAGTCCGTCAGGGATTTGGCAAACCCGGAGTCTTGCAGGTGATGACCTGGAATCGTCCGCAAATTTGGGAGCTTGGGTAGCATTTTCCACAGCGCAGCCAGCCGGACTGCCGGCTTGCTTTTGCTAAACATCGGGGTCAGAATTCTGGACAATTCCATGATGGACATGGTTCGCGTTAAGTCTGAAAAGTACCAAATAAAATTGGCTACCCAGCGAACATGATGCCGCACGGGAGAACCGCAATCCCATTGACCTTGCGTTCAATCGCCGGCATGGTGTACTTGCGGCCGCTCGGGAACCCGACAAATGTCGAGTCGCGTCCATTGTCCAAAGACGATGAAGTGCAGGTCAGCGACAGCGCGGTCAGCGCGTCATCGCGCTCCTGATATTGTGTTGTAGACGGCAGTGTAGTTCTGAAAGCAGGCGGCGGGATGACGACAGATGCCGATCGTTCGGCGTTGGCTCGGCCGTGTCATTAGTGGAAATTCTTGTTTGGCAAAGCCGTGTTCACCATCAATCTCAGAAGTAATATGGAGCAAACAAGCCTCCTCTATTTGCAACTACAACCATGCGCTCGAAAAACGTACATTTGACATGATTTTGTACTGAACAGCCACTCGAATATATAGTATTCGAGACCACACTGCTCAACCAAAGAAGATCTCACCCCATCACACTATAGCCGTGCCTTCTGCCTCTGCCACTCTTCGACCGCCTCCCAAAGCCTATTCGCATCAATGAATCCAACAAGCAGCACCTCGTCGCCCATCTCAGGCCTCATCAATCCCCGAAAAAATCCATTCGCGCTGCTGTTCCGATGCCAAAAACGCGCATCGTCCACATCCTTCTTGAAACACTCCGCTCCCTCCCAATCCATCGATCCCCGAAACACGAAGCTATCTTCATCCCACACCGCGGCCGGGGAGATCAACAATTTTTTCCTATGTCGTTCGTCGATTGCGTGCGCGATCGCCAGGTGCTCGGACAGCGGCTGCGGTGTCGGCTGCGTGGGACTCTGAGGGCTGGGATAGGCCTTATAGAGCACCTTCTCAGATTGCACCAGGCTACTCAGCACTGCTGCGAGTGTAGTGACCCACATGCCGTCGGGGTTCAGGGGCATGACATTCAGGAAGAGCTGCGCGAACAGCTGCGCAAGGATGCCCGTCCGCTGCAGACTTGGCACGGCGATCGTGAGGCCAGTGTGCAGCACGGTGTGGTCTATGCCGGGGACATCGAGATACATGGCGGACGTGAATGCCGCCGCGCGAGGCGGACTCCCTTCTTTCTCTGGGTTCATTTCACTATCCTCGTTTTCGCGGTCAGTGCCGGTGTACGCGACAACGATCAGCTTGTCGTCCAAGGCATCAGGGCGGGAGCTCAGGCACTGGTAGTCGGGCACGGGATCGAGGCCTGTCTTGGCTACCTCCAAGAGCTCGTTCCGAAGGTGTGCTTGTTCCGCTAGAGGCAGCTCGCGCCCGGGCTGGTTGTAGAAGCGGAAAAACATAAAGGAAATACCAAATCCCGGAGACCCAAAGATATTTCAGTCCGCAGTGGCTCCGACGACTAAGGAGGTCTAGAGTTCGGGCTACGCGGAGTTTTGAAACCAGCTCTCATGGAACTAGGTAATCATCGGGAAGTTCGGTCTTGCTAGATTTGGGTTCAGGCTTGAACGGTACGACATTCCTTCACACCTTATTTCGATTAATTCTGCTGACAAGCAATCCGCCCCCCCCCTCCCCCACACACACATGGACCCACGATGTGCCAAAATTGGCCAGTTCAACTCACTTTTGCATGTTCAACTCTTCGACTCGTAACAAGATATGTAGTAACTGAAATAGTTTAATGCTAACGGGGTTATGTTACGTGCTCTGTTTGTCCTCCTTGGAAGCACTTCTGTCATACTTCGAATCTATTTCAACCCAACTCCAGGACCGTTCGATCCAGGAAGAAAAACAACGGCATACCAGCAGGAGAGAGCTCACTTATAGCATAACATTGTTCTTGGAATCTGCCTATTCCGCGCTATCTTCATTGATGTGGCCAAGCCAGCGCCTCAGCGCCGTCATACCGTTGTCGTTCTCTACAGCTGATCTAACTCGTCCCCGCCCGAATATATATAAATCATCCCGGGTGAGGAGATACTGCCATACTTCCAATCTGTTTCAACCCGACTGTACCCAGCGTCCCCGTTTGATTCGGGAGAAAAACAAGAACCTGTGTCCAGGGTGCTCAACTATGAACAAAATCGTGCTTTGTACATACCACCATCGCCGAACCAAACCGACTTGATCCTTCCGAGTTCACATCCAGGGACTCAAGTGATCACCTCTTCCAAAGTTTTGGGTACTTTTTTGAGCCTTCTGCAGAGACTTGTAGGCCACACCGGTGGTTTTGAAGATTCTCATCCGTTGTCAAGGCTTTCCCGGCTGCGGTATAGAACTGAACTAGCTTTTTCGGTCTCAACCCCGGGTTGAATATTTTTATCCGCTTGGATACATGCAATCGGAATAGACCCTGGTTTTTGGCAGCACAATGATAAGCTCCTAATTTATCCTGAGTCTTACCCGGGGCTGATTCCCGACTACTATATTCAACACCATGAAATTGCAGCCGGGAATGCTGTGGAAATTGTGGGAACACGACTACAACCGCTATGGGGCATGATACTACTTCACAATATAAAAGCTCCTTCAGACTTCGTGGAATCACAGTTTAGGGCTCTGAGCTTGTAGTGTGTATACTCCGCTAAAATGAGGTTTCTTCGCTGACATTTGCTCAGAAATTCGATCCACCTCAGCAATGTTCTCAAAGCTCTTTGCGATCCTGGGTGTCGCGGCACTCGCCGCCCACGCCCTTCCTCAATCCGAGAGCGTCATCGCCAAACGCGCATTCTCCGCGTTTTCCCCGGTGGCGCGCTCTCTGCATGCCAGCAGAATCTTAAGCCCGAGCATGGCCGGCGTGCTAGAGGCGCGCGACGAGCTCGCTGCGCGGTGCGTCGGGGACTGCAAGCGCTGTTTCTGCAAAAAGGCCCACCTCGTCGACCGCTTTTTCGAGATCGCCGAGGAAGCGATTGCTGCCCGCGTCTGCGACGGGTGCTGTGGCGACAACTGCACTTGTCTCAGGAGGTAAGCGTTCCCGTCTCAATAAATTTCTGGAATTGATCTTGCTCTTAGTAACGACCTCAGGTGTATAGGGACGGAGGAGGAGTTCGTTAACAGGGCATACGAAGAGGCGAAACGACATCTTGAGCTTACCCCTCGAATGTGCTGAGCTGTAACCGATAAGTAGCATAATCTGGCTTCGAGATCCGAAAAATCCAACGATCTATGCGTATAAGATAGTATGTATACAGGTGTGCATTAAGAGTCTTTGAATGCTGCATCGTCCGTGGCGATAGTAATAAATTTTTGTATGTCTACAATCTTGGCGACTGAGAAGACTTGGCGGGTGCGTATTTCGCCTGTAACGATTTGTTGAGAATTATAAAACGCAAAGAGAGAGCACGCACCATCTCGTTCTCCTTCTTCTCGAACCCGCATTTTTGGTAGAATGCTTCGAATAACACATGAGTTTCGAATGACCACGCGGGACATCAAAGAACTCACGAATGTTGTCATCGCTGCAATTCAAAATCGTCTTGTAGCAGCCGCTGCTCTCGCTGATGTGCGTGAGCGCCTGGATGATGCGGAGCCCAAGCTTCTTCCCCTGCTGCTGCTTGTCCACCGCAATGTCCTCGATGTGGCCCACGCTTCCTAGTCCACGCAGGAACTTGCGCTCGACAAACAGCGCACCGGCGCCAACGATTCTGTCGGACTCTTTATCGACTATGACAAGCGAGTAGTACGTGTGTGGGGCCGCGCGCATCGCGTTGAATTGGGCGACCCATGCGGCTTCACCAAGGTCGGTCGCGACAGTAAGGACTGAAAGGACTGAGAGGTGCCCTCGCCCGTGGTCTGTGGACGCAAGCGGACGTATCTAGGAACAGAATTGAAGGAAATAATAGAAATGACGTGGACTAGACGCACATGAACAGCGGGGTGAAGCTGGCTCTTTACTTCAGGAGAAATGAGGTTGGCGGGGAAGAGAAGGTCGAGCTCGTTGTCTGGGGTGAATGGCATTATCGGTGGTGGATGGAGGGAGTGTGAGGGAATACTATTATACTTGGAGGCGGCGATGTCGGCACTTTTGGCGTCCAGCGCTCCGTGCACTGCCACACGGCATTTGATCGGGTTTCACTGCCACTTGGGTTTCACTCAACTTTCAACCAGTGTACGTCCAGTTGTAACTCGAAACTCGACTGAACAACTCGGATACGCTTCATTCCAACAAGATTTTATCAATATTTTAGATTATGCCCGGCGATACGTCCCCAGCTCGTCAGTGTTCTCTCCCCATTTGAACCCGGAGCTCATCTGCCAGTGGGATTTGCTGTGCATTGCAACGCGAAGACGCTCACGCTCGCCCACTCCTTCTCATTCCGGGAGCCTCTGCTGGCCTCGTTCTTTACACGATGGCTGAAAACTGACCACAGCACGTCCGCGCAACCGGGGATGGTGCTGATGCAGCGCACGTTCGTCGCTGTAGTAACGGTTTACATATACATTACCACACATATCCAGTTGTTGCCATCCGTTGAAATATCATGTTTTCTTCCGAGGCATCGAAGACAAATTCCGAAAGACTTGCAAGCCAATCAAGTGTGCGCGATACAGTTGTAACCCTGCTTCTTTCGTTAAGACCCCTTCTCCTGGAGAAGTCTATGAAGAACGGTGCCAAAGCTTTTAGTAATGGACCATATCATTGGCACCCTTCAACGATGGTTTGTTTCCGCACGACAGTTCCAAGCAAATTCGGATTACACACAAAGGTACCTGTCCGATTTGCGCAGAAAACAAGAAAATCAGGTTGGCCAGGATGTTGAAACTACCGATAGGCGATGCAACTGAACAATTATTTGCTGAGATGGTATGTGAGATGTTAGATGTAGTGGACTGTGACTTTAACTTTGAAGGTTCACATCCAGCCCAGTGGTGACGTCCTTCCAATCGTCGATGACCTTCAGGATTCGGTGGCACTTTTCCGTGATTCCTGCGACTCCAATGTCACCCAGAATTAAATAGAGCGGCCACGGCCTCCCTGCCGCTCCACCCTCTTCTCTGACAACGTCTGTAAGAACCTCCATCGCCTTTGCCGGATCGCCTCTGACCAGCCCGTTGATGGTCTCATACCACTTGATGGACTTCTCGCGCATTTCGTCGTAGTCCTGAATCTTGTTTCCCGTGTAGTAAGCCGTGTTCATCAACGAGTTTGTGCGGAAAGCTGCTGGCTCCACGATGAGCATCCGGATTGAGAACTGCTCGATTTCAGCGGCGAGGGTTTCGCTGATGCATCGGAGGGCGGCTTTGGACGATCCGTAGAGACCTGTGCGCGGCTTGAGTTGCAACCTCACGACTGTTGGGAGAAAAACCGCATACCAGTGGACGGATTCTCTGGCCTCCAACTGGTTCGACTGCCGATCATAACGATGGTTCCAGATCTCCGCGCGCGCATGTACGGAAGGACGGCTGTTGTAACGTCGAGTGTTCCAAATACGTTTGTCTTTTTTTTGAAAATAAGCCCATCCAGAACGGATGTAGCGTCTAGTTGGCCTACCTCGTATTGCAGCCTCAATTGCGCAGACCTTTTGAACAGTTAATCCGGTGCGGATCCCGCCATATTAACGAAAATAAAGTACCCGGTTTCTTCTACCATTCCTTTCGCCCCATGCCCAGCATTGTTAACCAGAACATCGATGCGGCCCCAGAATCCAACTGCTTTGGCGATTGCGGATTTTATCGCGTCCTCACCCGAGATGATATCGAGCTCAAGTAAGCGTACATCATCTGAACCTGATTTTGCTAGATGTTCGATTTTCGAAAGCGTCCTCGCGGTTGCGATGACTAGGTCCCCTCTGGCTAAAACAGACTTCACCAAGCATTCACCAAACCCGGATGAAGTTCCTTCGCAGTCAATCAGCATTCGGCCAGTGGATCATTGGGCTGGCATGAGAGCATCACCTGTGATGAGCCACACTTTTTGAGAGGCCATGACAAATATTCAGGTCGAGCGTCTTCCGAACTTGAAGTGGGATGGGTCAGTGAAACGAGCTTTGTGAGTCATTATTGTGTGCATACGGATGATCCGGATCAACTTGCAAGCAGATGGGTCCTGATTCATTACCAAAGCGGCTGCGTTCATCGGCCATCGGGCCGTTCCTTCAAGGTCCGACGGTCGCTTCGTCTCGCAGATTATTCTAGTTTATTCCGTACTACTAAGCGGCATTTAACCGATGAGCTAAAAACGCAAACGCCGAATTCAAAGTACTGAGCAGCAAATCAAGGTTCGATCATGTGACCGTGTTGAAAAGAATTGTTCAAGTCGCAAAAGCTCAGTTCTGGTTCAATTCACGCAGCACTGATGCCAGCCACGGTGATATCTGTCAACTGCAAAAATAAGGTATTTTGGTAAGTCTTCATCCCTGTTCCGTTAGCAGATTGGCCGTCAAAAGTCTGGAATATTCTAGGAGTTCATCAACTCCGAGTCAGAGTCATGCCGAATCCCGATGGGTTGGCAGAAGATGGGTTAAGATAGGAAATACAGGATGTACTTGAGAAATTTGTAAAGGTTATCTATATAATTATGGTGTCCACTCGAAGTACACACTTGCCACATTTGCTACAGTAAACGACGTGCGTGCTCTAGTAGAACGCCCGTCCTTTTCCCTTTCTTGAGCTATGGGCCAAAACAGCTTGTGGAAATGTAGTCTCTGAGGAAGAGGGCTTATCGAGTGAATTCACGATCAATGGAATCGTGGTTTGCCGCGGAATGTAAATGTTGGCTGGATAGAGAACTGTCGTGATTTTCGGGGGAGGGTAGATGTCTGTGTTCCAGATGATGTGAAAGACATGTTTCTGGCCAAGCGGACGTTGAAATACGTATGTGCTCGTTCTGGGGCGGACCTGCCCATTTAGAAGGGTAGTGCGTGTGTGATACCATCGGCCATTCCGAATGTCCTCGGGAGAAGTGTGAATATTTGCAAGGCCTGCGTCAAAAGCCCCACATCCCCGGTCCGTTTCCTCCTTCAGCTCCACTTTGCACTCGAGGACAAGGGCCTGGAAGAATATCAACGAAGGTGGCCATTTACATAACGAAAAGTGGCCTACTTCGATACTATTGCCACCCGGGATGGTGATGCGCTGGGACGTCGGTGGAGGAGGAGTGGAGTAATGATAACTTCCATCATCTCGTCTTTCTGAAGATGTGGCCCGGAAACTGTGGGCAATGTACCCGGTGAACGCATACTTTTCGATGGCGCCTTGGCACATAAAATCAAGCCGCTCGTTGAGAACAAGGCTGAATTGGCGGAGAGCTTCGCCAGGCATTCCGTCAGAGTTTGAATTCCAGGGCATGACGAGGGAGGAAAGATATGAAGGCTACCACGCGGCAGTCGACACCTTTAAGTATATGCACCCACAGAAGCCACCAAACGTGCTGGCGAGATTTCAAGCGGAGTCTGGATTCCAGGCTTTCGAGGCCTCGTTCCTCTCATGCTAGAGGTTAAGATGACAAGATGTCGGTCCGGACGTCTATTTTGAATGCGCAGGTGCCACAGATCGATTATCGCGGGCTGCAGGTGGCGTCTCTACAGCTTTAAGTCCATATAAGTCCAGCTGTGTGGAAATTCGATGTCAACTCGCGTTTCTGGTATATGAAGGCGGCTTTATGTACCTAATATCGGATAACAATTAACTTCAACTAAATCCACGCCACGACACAGTGGCACTCGCAGAGGCAGATGTTGAAAAGGGGCAAATTACATCATATGTTGGCTGTTACAGCCATCTGATTTCAGTGATGCGTACTTAAGCTTCCACCCACTGTCGATCCGTCGGTTTTTATCAATCCATCGCAGCTTCAACTTTTTCTGGCAGTGTACACCCGGTTCATTTGTCGCCGACGTTGAGCCCGTAGTTCAGGGGTTCGGCGGCATCCTCAGACTAACCTCAGACATAAAGCGGTGTCGAGCTTCTTGGCACGGGCTTCCACGTCTGAAACCGTATACCAGCCTCCAGTGCGGAAGCGTTCGGCACTGAAATTATAATGTGGTAGGGAGCCGATCCAAAGCAGCCAGGATTGAGGTGCGTATTCCACAAGTTGATCCACGCCTCAGGAAATATTTGCAAACGTCGGAAATGATGGCACTTTGCTATCATCTGAAACTATGTCCAACATCCACGAAAGAAGGGGACTTTTCTGCAGCATTGGCAGTGCTAGCTTGAGCTACGGACACAGCCTGAATTGTCCTCAGAGGACATCGCAATTGACGTCTCCGACTGTATAAAAGTACTTTTGACTGCTATTCAGACAACGACCTATTCTCATTCCAACTCGACGAATGCTCCATATTCCTCCAAGAGTAAATGTCCCCATCGGACACGATGGTCGGCCAAAATTCCATATCTATCGGTCGCCCATCGAACTGACCGATGAATGATTATTTAGGATTCTGGGCAGACAGCGAGAGCGCCGTCGCAATCTCCTGCTCGCAGCTCAGCGGGGGGCAGCGCCTGCCCCTCCCAGACAGCCCCATCCCGCCTGCGCGTTCAACGTAACACAGGGCTTTGTCACTGATGACCCGAATATAGCGCCAACGAACACAACAACGACAAATTTCCGCTGGGAGGCCTGCATTACATCCAATTTCAATCAAGTGACGCGCTGGGAACGCAGAGCTCGACGAGCTGCCGAAATGCCGATCGGCAACCAATTTCTTACAGAGCGGCACGCCTTCCCAGTCCTCCAGTCCTTCGCCTTTATCACACCCAAACTCGTGCGCACGGCTGAACCCTGATGGAGGAGCACTTTGGCCGACTTTTGATCACTGGGATACTAGTTGGGGGAGGTCTACTTCATGTGCTGAGTTTGGCGATTTGAAGATGGTCACGGACATATTTATATAACATACTTGCTTTTTATCCTCCGTGCTTGTAAATAATCATTTTAATTGCCTCAAAGTTGGCAGGAACGACAAGCCCCTATCTCCATTCCTAATTGGGACAGATCCAGTGATGCGATCAAGAATCAATTTTCGGTATCGACGCTTTGTCCACCATGGCGAACCAGCAGCATGATGGCTTGCTCCACGATTCCCTGTGGCCTTTTGAATCCACCAGTTTTCATTGGGGCAGCATCTGGGTTCGCTCGCTTGCCATCCCGCCACTTTCGGTCGCCGTGTCCGTTGTCTTACTCTTGGTCCATATCTTGCTTTTGCTGTTGTCCAAAAATCGTGTTTCAATGCGACCTCAACTCGCAGGACAAACTGATGCTTCGAAAGCAGAAACAATCCCTCAGAAACACTCTGGTTTCACCTTCAATCTCGCAAAAGCTATCGGGTGCATATCCCTCCTTGGCTTAACTATCGTCTCCTCTCTTCATCCTAAACTGGACGGCCATGACTTGAAACCCGTTGGCTTGCGTATTCCAGTTCTATCGGAAGAAGACTGGTTGAATATCGGAATGTCTTCAACTTTTGCACGTTCATTCATTTCGTAGGGCATTCAGTCTAATAACCCCCACTCCAGCTTTATGCCTCCATTTTATCACTCGCATCCTTCTTCGCTACTATACGGTGGAGCAGAATCCTCAAAAAGCACCTTCAGAGTCTTTTACTCGTTGCTTTTGGCGTTTACTTCTACCGGGACATCTACCCACTGGCAACAGTTACACACGTACCCCGAGACCTGGGGGACGGATGGCTCCTATGGCTTAAAATAGTGCTGCTTGGGCTCGTTTCCCTTTTGCTTCCCCTCGTCGAACCTCGAACGTACACACCTGTCGATCCTCTGGTAACTCTGTGCCCCTCTCGTACCCGAATTCCATAAAATAACCTCCCTGCAGAAACCCATGCCCATACCAAACCCAGAACAGACAGCCTCGATCCTCTCTCTAGTCTTTTATTTTTTCTTAGACCACGTCATATTCCTCGCCTACCGTCTCTCACACCTGTCGCACGAGATGCTGCCTCCACTCGCAGACTACGATTATGCGCAGCATCTGCAAGCGCGGAGTTTTCCAGTGCGTAAATGTCCTCTCGTTCTTGATACTCAAGCCTCAGTCGAACTGCTCCACAGTACATGGACGTATTCTCCGGAGCTAAACGCCGCCACATATTTTTCGGGATTATGCGCGTCTTCCGCGTCGAATACACCATCTTGGCTTTAACAACGGCCGCTCAAGTGGGAGCTAATTTTCTAGTAAAAACTTGTCTTTATCCATGAAATCAAACTTGACACCTCGATAGAGTCCGGTTGGAGTGAATCGATTGTTGAAGTGCATATTCCATCCTATACAGTTCACGTATACGAACACCCTAACTGACTGGTGGCTGCACAGCTACATGGAAACCGGCGGAAAAGACGCGACTTACCGTCCCTGGATTTGGGTCCTCTGGATTTTTCTCGGCCCAACGATGCGCTCATTGACTAACCACTGGTACGTCTTCATTGTAGTAAGTCTTTCAACAAAACATACCGCAATGGACGGCGTTCAAGTATACGGTGGGTATAGACGCGGACGCTCGTCCGCCTGGAAGCTATCATCACGCAGCTCATATTCGAGCACGCGCTCCGGATCCGGTTCAAGTCCGAGGTCTCCTCGACGGACGCGAGCAAAGGCAAAGGCGGCCAGAATCAGAATCTCGTCGGGAAGTTGAATAATCTGGTTACGAGCGATCTGCAGAACATCACCGAGGCTAAGGATTTCATGCTCCTGTTCGTGAATATGCCCCTCCAGCTCGTGCTGTGCATCTGGTTCCTTTATGCGGTCCTGGGGTGGAGGTATGTCCGTTTCCTGCACATGCCATAAGGTTTTTTTCCGCGCTAATGTGGATTCCATCCCATGTAGCGCGTTCGTGGGATTGGCTACGATTATCATTATGCTTCCCATTCCCGGATATGTCGGCAAGTGGGTGCAGACTGTACAGAGAGAGCTCTCGAAAAAGACGGATTCGAGGATTCAATCTGTTAGCGAGAGTGAGTGTCTACTGTTGAATTTCCTACCCCTGATTGTTCTTGAGACGGATGCTCATTCAAAATAAATTCAAGCAATGAATCTGCTTCGAATGATCAAATTTTTTGCGTGGCAACGGAAGATTGGAGAAGAGGTCGACGCTAAACGCGAGATCGAGCTCGCGGTGCTGTGGAGAAGAAGACTTGTAGATATGGTGCACACGATAATGAAGTACGTCTCATAAATGTTAGAATAAATATTTCTGACCGCCGCGTAGCCTCGTTATACCAGTCACAACTATGATTGCAACCTTTTCCACTTAGTGCGTGTTTCTGCTCATTAGAGTTCGATCAAGATCCAACTAATGGGTCTAAAGTGTCAGCACTTCGTCTCCTTGACGCTTTCTTTTGCCCGTGCTCATTTCTGTGTGTAGACGATCATTATGAAGCAGGAATTGAATGCTTCCAAGGTCAGCCAATGTTCAATTTGTTCGGATACGCACGATCTGACTTCAGGCTCCCAGGTCTTCAGCTCAATGACAGTGTTCGATATGCTGCGGAGCTCGCTCCAGCTCGTGTTCCTCTCAATAATACAACTGATGACTGGGAAGGTGTCCCTCGACCGAGTGGATGGGTTTTTGAAAGAGGTTTGTTTTGTGGTTCCTTTCCCTCGTCGCTTACAAAACGTGAAACAGACCGAATTGCTGGACAGATATTCCGCAGAAAACTCTAACGAGGCGTTAGCGAGCAGAAACTGTCCAGACCCAGATTTAATTGGGTTCCACGATGCGAGTTTCACTTGGTCTCAAACCTCCGACAGCGACGGCGGGAGAAACTTCGTTTTGCACATCGACGATCTTGTATTCCAACGCGGGTGTTTGAATCTCATCCTTGGCCCAACAGGAGCGGGAAAAACCTCGATTTTGATGGCACTTCTCGGTAACGCCTCAAACATAAAAACACACTTTTCCTGACGTCCACACTAGGAGAAATGCACTTTATTCCCGTGTCGCCTAACGCGTGGCTCAATCTCCCGCGGGGAGCGGGCGTGGCATATGTCGCGCAGGAGTCGTGGGTCCAGAACGAGACAATCCGGTCCAACATTACGTTTGGGGCCCAAGAGATCGACGAGAATCGCTATGCAAAAGTGATACATCAATGCTGCCTGGAACGGGACTTCGAACTGTTCGCTGCTGGTGATAGAACGGAAGTGGGCGAGCGCGGACAAAATCTTAGTGGTGGACAGAAGGCGAGGATAAGTCTGGCGAGGGCGCTCTTCTCGCGCGCGGAGATCGTGCTGCTCGACGATGTTTTCAGTTCGCTGGAGTGAGTTTTAATCTTTCTCACAAGGCTTTTTTCTTCGGGCAGTTGAAGTTGATGTTCGATGACGTCAATATTCGAACTCTATATTCATAACCTTCATTTACAGTGTTCATACCGCGAACTGGATCGTCGATAAAGTCTTCAACGGCGATCTGGTTGTCGAAAGGACGATCATTCTAGTTGTCCGTTTATGTTTTTTCTGTTAATCACACCAGAACTCATGATTCCCAGACGCACAACGTTGCCCTCGTCAAACCTTACACTCAATTTGTCGTCTCACTCGCCCAAGATGGAAAAATCTCAAGCCAGGGCTCAATCGCTGATGCACTAGTCCACGACCGTGCCTTGCTTACCCGGGCGGCTCTCGATAACGAGCTTCTCGAGATGGCACAACAACTCGAAGCAAAGAAGGTTGCTGGGCCCTATGTTCCGACAGAGAGCAAAGCCACGTCATCCGGGAAGTTGGTTGTGGAGGAGGAAATTGACATTGGGCGGGTAAGCTGGTTGTCGAGTATGTCGCACTTTCGGAGCCTGTGCGATACTGATCGTTGCGGTAGTGCGCCTGTATCTCCGAGGACTGGATGGTGGTCATCCCTTCCTTTTCTTCCCGGCTTTTGTCCTTGGTCTTTTTCTGTCAAGTTTTTCTTCGAACTTTCAAACGTGGTATCTCGGCCAATGGGCAGCGCAGTACGACACCCATCACGCTTCTGAAGTTCCGGTTTTCCAGTGAGTTTTTGGCCTATTTTTCATTTACTCAGTCTTACTTTTGGCTTAGTTACCTTGGGCGCTATGGTTTGTTGGCAAATACTACAAATATCTGAAGAAATTGACACGCCGCCTACATAGGCTGCATCCTACTGTTTGCATTGGCACTGTATTGCGGCAGTTACTTCCTCTACATGCTCGGTATAATCCGTGCGTCGCGAACTATTCATCGTCAACTCATCGATTCTGTTCTCGGCACGACTTTGAGGTGTGTTAACCTGTATTAACCTTTCCAGCACCGTGCAGTCCGCTGACACCTGGACAGATGGCTCGATGTAACCCCCACTTCGCGCGTTATCGCTCGCTGTACCCAGGTGCCCCGTAATGTCCCTAGTGAATGGTAGTACACTAACAGTTAGTGCAGGATATCCGCGCCATAGACAATTCCGTGTCCCGTGCCCTGTGGTTGCTGTCCGATCTAACGTCCCAAATGTTCATCAAGTTTGGAGCAGTGGTTCTTTTCACCCCACTATTTTTCGCACCGGCCATTGCGCTATTTGCGCTGGGCGGGTGGTGCGGGCGTGTCTACATGGCATCGCAGCTCTCCGTGAAGCGGGATATGAGCAATGCGCGTGCCCCGGTGCTCGGCCAGTAAGCACCCTTCTTCTCTTCTCATCCTCCCCTGATAAAATAAATCCAGCTTCGGCGCGGCCATGGCAGGCCTCAGTGCGTTCATTATTTCGTTCATTTGTGTTGAGCGCCTTTCTCACCCGCATTCAGCGTCAATCCGGGCTTACGCGCACGAGCCTGCTTTCATCGCGGAGATGCAGGAGAGGATCAACCACTACACGCGCTCCGCGCGCGTTTTCTACAACCTCAACCGCTGGGTTGCCGTCCGCCTCGAGCTGCTCGGCACGCTTTTCACCACTGCCCTTGCCGCATATCTGGTGTACTCCCAGAAGCAAGACGCGTCGAATGCCGGGTTCTCCTTGACTATGACCTGTACGTCATTGTTTATTTCTTCCTCTCGAGTGTTTGATTAAGGCGCCTATGCGCAGTGGGCTTCAGCGGGATGATCCTCGTTTGGATCCGGTGCGTTCTCCGCATTTGGATGTATTAATGCAGACAGGCTGACCGACAAGCTGCTGTGAAGCTGCTTCAACGATTTCGAAATTCAGAGTGAGTGTTACCTTCCCCACATTTATCCGCTGATTTGTTGTAATCTGCAAAGGTAATTCCCTGGAGCGCATCCAGCGGTACCTCACGATCGAACAAGAACCTGCGCCGACCGTCGAAGGGACGCCGCCCGCGTACTGGCCCTCCAGCGGCGCCTTGCGTGTTGAAAACCTCTCGGCACGGTATTCGGCGGACGGACCAGACGTGCTTCACGGGCTTTCGTTCAGCCTCGAAGCGGGTGAACATGTCGGCGTCGGTACGTAGTTCAGGTATCTCTGACCAGATTTTCAATTCATTCTATCCGTCTGCCTCTCCAGTCGGCCGAACTGGCTCTGGCAAGGTGCGCTACTTCATACACAAATTAAATTGCGTGCGACATCGCAAAATTACCAGAGTTCGCTTACGCTTGCCCTCCTGCGGGCCATCCCGACGGAGGGGAACGTGTACTACGACGGCCGTCTAACTTCATCCATCAACCTCGACGTGTTGCGCACCCAGATCTCGATAATCCCACAGAGCGTGCGTACACATCCATTCCACACTTACAGGACAATGGCTCATGAACACCGGATCGCACAGCCCGAGCTCCTCGCCGGGACGTTGCGACACAATCTCGATCTCTTCTCCCGGCATGACGACGCGGAGCTCAACGACGCGCTGCGCGCCGCAGGCATGACAGAAGACGTGATCACGCTCGATACGCCGATCGCGAGCGGGGGCGCGAACCTGAGTCTGGGGGAACGCCAGCTGGTCGCGCTGGCGCGCGCGCTCGTGCGGGGGAGTAAGGTCCTCATTCTGGACGAAGGTGCGCCGGTCAATGAATCGCGATGGGGCAAGAAGCTCTAATTAGCGTTGCATTGGTGTTGCAGCGACGTCGGCGATAGGTACCCAGACCCGTTGTGTTCAATTTATCGCGGCTACTAACCGGAGTATTCAGATTACGAAAAGGATGCGGTGATTCAGGCGGCACTGCGGCGCGAGCTTGGCAAGGACGTCTCGTGCATTACTGTCGCGCACCGACTGCACAGCGTCATGCAAGCCGACAAAGTTGTGCGTATTTAGCCTTTAGTCGCCGAGTTACATACTTACCCCGATACACGTAGATGGTCCTTGACGCCGGACGAATCGTAAGCCCAATCTTACCCGCAATAAATTCTTTTCGTTAAGTGGCGTGCGCGCACCTAGGTCGAGTTTGGTTCCCCGAAGGATCTGTTGAATGAGGAAGGAGGCAAGTTCCGCGCGCTGGTGGATGAGTCGGAGGACCGGGAGGCGTTGTACGGCGTCGTAGGGATAACGCTTTAAGCCAATTCGTGGTCGGAAATTAATCCGTACTCAGTATCACAACCACTCTTCTCTTGCTATTCAACTTGCCTATTTAGGACTCTGGATGACTGGCTGCTAACATGTGATTCTTCGGGGACGGACATTGCGGAATAATCACCGAGATCCCGACGGTTGCTGCGACTCCGCGGCAGTGCGCACCCAGGCGAACCCACGCTTGAATCGGTGTCTTCCGTCAACTCGTGCTTCGTGCTAGTTCGTGCTTCGGCCTCTCGCGCGGTCGCTGGCGGTGTGCAATGGTCGTGGACGGATCTATGGGCACGGGGATGGATGCTGCGGTCTCATCTCAGTCGCCCACGCTGCCCAATGCCCCAATCGACATTACTGTGGGTTGATGGCGCGCGATGGTCGAATCGAGCGAGTTTTCCGCTGTTTTGCGATAATCGAGGGGATTGATGAGGGACCCAAGGCACCGCCGCGTTCCTGGGTCGAAAGGGGCAAGGAGCAAAGTTCAAGTGTTCGTTTGACGACTTGTTGAGCTCTCATACTCGCATTTTTCAGGACAGTCGCAGCAGGAAATTTTAAATACTTTTTTCGCAGCGGGACCCGCCGAACCGACGGAGGCAAAGTGTGTAAGCTTGGAAGCGTCGGAGGAGGTTTTGAAGCGATGAGGAACCTTCTTTTGGAGTGTGGCTCCGCTAAGTTTGCACCATCTTCCTTCATCTTCCCGGCCCTCGAGCATATTCGGACTCGTGATTTGCGGCAGCGGCGTATGTGGGTCGTCGTATTAACTGGAGGCGGTGCGAGTCGGAAATACCTGTGAGTGTGCGAACGGGATGGGAATATGCGGCGGGCGTGTGCGCCTTTATTGTTGTTGTCGCTATGAGAGAACTGCAAATTTTCAAAAACCTTTTGAGGATAAAAACAAGATGAGAGGTAAATACAGACGTGAGGGAGAGTTTCTGTCGTGTCATCCCATTAGGTCTAGACCAAGGAAACATTTTTTTTGAATTCGCTGAAAGTCCCGAGTTGTGAAAGCGATATAGAACGCGTACCATGCGGTCTTATCCAGTAAATGCAATATTCATTTGTCCGAGTTCAGTTTGTGCGGGAGAAAGAGCGTCATGCCGATTCCGAGCTGGCTCCGAAATTGAAATAGCGGCAAGATGAACAAAAAGCGATCTGGGCCCGCTGGACATGTGGAAGGATAGGCTGAGCTAGCTCTAATGGACGACTCGTACGCCTGACGGGATGGTGGCGGAGAATTCCGAAAATTAGTGGTAGGAGCATGCGGCACGTGGGGAAGGTTTTGGGCAGTTGATTTTTGGAAAAGGTCAGACTCAGACAGTACATGCTATGAGTATCCGGTGGGAGGCTGTACGGCCGTCGGGTTGTCGTGCGGCCTCAGGATCAGACGTTGTTTTGGAGGACGATAAGTATCACGACTGAAACTCGTTCGGAAGTGCACGAGGCATTTGAAATTCAACGAAATAAAGTTCAGTGGACCGTGTTCTACAAGTACGACCCGTAATCCCGTTCAGGATCAATTGTTCAAGGTCTTGATCGGGAGATTATCAGTCTCGACCAAACAAGGGCCAACGATGGAGAGCCTGAGAGCTGTATAGGGCTGGCAGACGTCTTCGCGAAGACATGTACGGTAGCGGTTGGAACGGATGGTGACTGCCAACCGGTGTACAAGACGGAGGAGAAGCGCGGTTTTTAGATCCGTCGATCCAAGAGGCCGCGCGGAGATATGAGAAGACTAATCTAAGCGCGGGCTTTTGCAGCGTTGTACAGTTGACGAGAAATATGAGATCTTCATGCAGGGTGACGAGAGTCCTTGAACGAATAAATTGCCCAAAGCTCGGCTGGAGGGCTGACCAGATGAGCTCGTGGATGCGAACTTGTGCTGGACGTAGCATCTTCGGGATATTTGGACGCAGGGGCTATGGGTTCGAATGGAAGGATATTATCAGTGGCGTGGCTCAGCGGAGACAAGGACGAATGCGGGTAATCATGATGGCCGACTTCCAGAATCTGATCCCTTTTATATATAAATACCCGCCACCTAGTTGTCCTTACTTCAATAATACCTCCATGCCAGGCCAGCTAGCTATCGACCCCCGAAATGCGAGCGTGTCCCTGCGCGTCGTCGTCGTCGGCGGCGGCCTTGCGGGAATCTCCGCTGCATTTACCCTTCAACGCGCAGGCCACAGTGTAACGGTTCTTGAACGGAGTGACGGGAAGGCGCGGGTGAGCAATATTAGTTTTTTCGTCGGGAGTTATCTCTGACGATCTTCCGATGTGCAGAGTCATGGCGGGCTTCGGTTCGTCGGTCAAAGCGCATTTTACTCTTTTACTCAATATTTACACGCGCAGATCCCCGCCGAATATGACCCGTATCTTGAACCACTGGGGTCTCGGACCTGCACTGGCAAAGGCCGCAACCATATGCCCACAGCTCCGCTTTCATGCATGTAAGCGCCGGCCGAGTTGCTGTAATGTTCGCTATGGCTAACGTCCGCAGCCGAGGGCGAGCTGCTCGCGCTCGGTCAGATTCACGAGGACTTTCTGCGTGACCTCACGGCCGACTTTGTCTTCATCCAACACGGCGACCTGCATTCCATGTTATTGGGCCTTGCGACGCGCGAGGGCGTGGAGTTTCGCTACAACGCACCTGTCGCAAACGTCGATTGCGATAGCGTGAGCGTTACCCTCGAGGGTGGAGAGCGCCTCTATGCGGACCTCGTCGTTGGCGCGGATGGACCGAGCAGCCTTGTACGCAATGCGGTCGTTGGCCAACAGGTGATTGGTGTACGTGACGGGCAGATGAGTCTTACGACAACTATCCGGACGGCTGAGATGCGCGACGACGAGGATCTGAGGCCGCTGACGGAGGAGGGCGATGTACGTATTCCTGCGCAAATCTATTCCGTGCCTGACCAACGCACCTACAGTTGTGGGTCTGGCTCGGGCCCAACGTCATGTTCCACGGAAGTCTCGTCGTGAGTACCCCTTACCTTCCTTCACGGAGTCGTAATGTTCTCGTTTGGCTTGGCCGACTTCCAAAAGTGGCAGAGGCCGGGACCCAGGCGAATACTTTAGCCTGGGTCTGACTGGTGCCTCAAAAGAGCCGGTTGGACTTTGGCAGGGCATTTGTGGCTTTTGGCGAAGGGCCCCGAAGCCAGAAAGTCGAGACTTTCCCAGGTCTTCAGCCACAGAGCATCACGAGCGGATCACAGTTTTCTTTCTGGGAAAAAGGGTGCTAGCAATTCCCCCATTTCCTTGACGCAAAATTCTCTTACCCCGGCGCTGTTTCACGCTATCATACTAACTAAATCCTCCAGGCCGCGCGCAACGAATTCTCCATCGTTATTGGGCTGCAGGGCGTCCCCCCAGAAACGCTCGCCCAATATGACGAGTCCTGGGACAAGACGTATCCGATCGAGCACTTTGGCATCGATTGGAGTACGTACGATGTTCGGTGAGCTCGCCTCTTCCTTCATTCGCGCAGGAAATTAAACTCACTGCGTGTACAGGGTACAGAAGCTGGTAAAGCTGGTGCGCCAGGTCACACCGACTGTGCACCTCCGACGACCGCTGCTCGACTCGGTGGTATGCGACCGCGCACGCATCGTCATCGTCGGCGAGGCCGCGCACCCGCTCGTGGTGAGTCCCTCCTGCTTTTCCTCCCTCCAGTTTCCGTCAACTGATCAATTCGCTTGCAGCCGACAGGCCAGCACAACACGAGCCTCGCGCTCGAGGACGCCGAGACGCTCGGCGCTTTGTTCGCGCGCATCCAGCACCGCGCGCAGGTCCCGCGAATGCTCGCCGCACATGAGGAGATCCGTCAGCCGCGGGGGAGCTACGCGCAGGCCTGGGAGATGCGCAAACGCACGATGCTTACCGCGCCTGCGGGGCCGGAGCAGAAGCGGCGCGACGCGAGGCTGCGGCGGATGATGGCGTATAAGGACTCGCATATTGACGAGCGGCGGTTTCGGGAGATGGTGCGTTTCCCGTTGCGATGCACAAGGGACTGGATGCTGACGTATGGATGCACACACAGTGGGGCGACGAGCTCGAGCTCTTCGCGTACCACGCGACGGAGAAGGTCGACGATTGGTGGACGAAGTGGGGCGCGCTCCTCCTCGCGCGGGACGAGGTGCCGATCACGCCCGTCCAGGTGAACGTGTCGTCTGGACAACAGAGATGCACATATGTGTATTGAGCTTCCTCCCTCGCCGTCGCCTCGGATTTGTATCTATTGCATTTATGCCTTACGCCAACACCAACTGTATCTCTCGCATCGCACAATATCTTCACGACATATCATGACCATGAATATACATACGTAGAATATACCTGTACCTAGCTTCTGTACATGCTTAGGACGAAAGGAAATCCAAACCTGACGCTGGAGAAATTGAAAGTACGAGGGCAGAGTGTTGCCATGAACTTGGGAATAATAACGATTATTTTAAAAGAAATAATAAATATGGTCGCGTCACCATCTTCAAATCGCCAAACTCAATATATGAAGCAAGCTCCCTCCAACAAGTATCCCAGCGACGAAAAGTTGGCCAAACCGGCCCTCCATCCTAGGAGCCAGTCGTGCCCCCGAATTTGGGTGTGCCGAGGGCGACACACTGGCGGACTGGGAAGGCGTGGTCGTGGCGACGGCGAAGGGACGTCGGCATTTCGACAGCTCATAGTAATCTGCGCTCCCATCGCGTCGCTTTGATTGAAGTTGGACGTGATGCAGGCCTCCCAGCGTGACGAAGTGTCGACATCGTCGGCGACAAAGCCGTGCGATGCGTCGTATGCGCAAGCAGGGATGGGGCTGTCGGGGAGGGGAATGCGCTCCCCTCCACTGAGTTGGGAACAGCAGATAGCGACGGCGCTCTCGCTGTCTGCCCAGCATCCTAAAAATTAAAGTAAGTTGTGGGTCAGTTCCATCGACAACAAATAGATACGGAAAGTCGACTGACCTGGATTAGAGGGTATAGTTACTCTTGGAGAAATATTGTGGGACATTGTTTGAGGTCGGTAGAATGAGAATCTGAATGAGCTACAAGTCGAGGAGCATTTTATGGTGCCTCTTCGGGCGGAGTGGTCAATAGGGCCGTTCGCCGTGTCAATGACGGGCACGGCCGTCGTTTCGACGGGAGTTCAACAGGCAAACCCCGTCTCCGTCCCGTCCTACAGGCTGGAAAAATCCCTACGGTACGGGACGGGCGACGGGACGGTTGTCACGGGCAACGGGACGGTGTCGGCGCCTTCACAGAGAACAGGGTTCATTATTTGGCTGGAAAATAACCGCCTGCTAGCATATCTTTCAGTAAGCACAAGATTAACAGTCGAATTGAGCTGAAATATACCTGCGCAGGCATTAGCGAGCACTCCCACATTTCATTGTGAGTGCAAGACACTTTCGTTGGACTTTTGAAGTGCTTCCATCGTTGAGAAGATAACTGGAATCTCACGAGAAAATTGTTTAACAGAATAGTTGGAAAACAGGTACGGTTGGGTGGTACTCACTTGGTAAGCGGGAATGTCGTTGTGAGTGATCTAAACTACTAAGGACCGTCGTAAAATGTTGACAGAGGAGAATGGACCTTATAAACCTCGGAAAGTGGTCAAAGTGCGCGAAATTTGTGTGCTTACCATTGGCAAACCCGTCATGACGGTCGGCGGCTGTCGGCCTGGAAAACCGTCCCGTCGAAAAAAATCCAGAACCCTCGACGGAACGGGTCGGCTACCCGTCACACGGAACCCGTAGAACCGCCGCGAGGGGCACGGCGCACAGCCCTAGTGGTCAATCCCGGCGGCGTCTGCAAGAAAACCGCCAGCACAACCCGTTGGCAAAGCGGGAACGCAGCAGCACTGAGGCCCTTTCTCGCGCAAATACTACGTTTCAGCGGACAGTTCGATATCATCCTCCGAGAGTTGCATTTTGTTTTGGTTCTTAATAATATCGGTCGAACAGTATTGTGTGGATCCACGATCCGAACATTAGAAGAACAATAAGTGCGCCAAGAGCAAGGGTTCGGGTTTGAAGATGCCATAGCATTTCCTCGGCGGAGTTTGGCGGGGAGCCGGCCCAATCCACACCGTAGAGTAGCAAAGAGTGGGGCGAATGGAGACAAAATGCCGGGTTGGAGAAAATAAAGGGCATGCAGTTTCAATTCGTGACCCAGCTTAGGAAAAAGAGAAGAGATGGGCTAAGGAACGAGCTGGTATCATCACAGTAACTGTCTAGAGAGACTAGAGATGGGCTGAGAGGGGGAATATGCACCCCGGGCCGGCTCTTGCCGAGACTGAGGATATGAGGAACCAGCGAGTCCAGAGGTCAATACAATGAGAACGGGGGATTACAGAAGCCAGGAGAAGCTGTTGAGCAAGTCGCCCATAATGCTCAGGCTCGTTCCACGCAATGGTGAACAAGTTGCATCAGATCAAAGGTGACATAAGCTGGATCCTTTCTTTCCTCTCATACTCAAACTTAAGCTCAAAGACTAATGAACGATGGCTGGGCACCAGAAGTTGAATCCACCGTGATTAGAGGTATTACTGCCACCGCCTGGGGCCAGGATTCTCTTCTCTTTCTAAAAGATTCTGACTTTGAAACTTGATTTTTGGCAATTCAGACTGGCATCGGCGTTTATATATCATGTTTGGGAACGGCAGCGCTAATTCGAGGGGTGATACCTTGGCTGAAGTGGTGGGCCACTTTCGCCGCCCACTGCGCTCTTATTTCCTCGCCCTTTGTCGCGCCGCCTCTGACCAAACGAATATGACAAATATTGCGCAGTTCTGCCGACGCGAAACAAATTGCTGCGGCCTGTCATGTACCTCAGGCCACCTCAGGTGCCTGCAAGCTGTGCCAAGGTCTAAACTTTCACGCCGACTATCGACTCAATGGTCGGCTAACTGCGGGGCCGTTATCGTCGCAAACAAATGGATATAAAAAGCTAGGGGCGATCTACTCTTGACTCCACCACCTACCTACCGCTCTCAACCACATCCTCCCATGGCACCCTCGAATATCCTCGCATTCGGTGCTTCAAAAAACATTGGTTACTTTGCTGCTGTTCGCCTTCTTGGTAGCTGCTATCTCAGTCTCCCCACAATCCCTCTAATCTAATTGTGTGCTCTAGATCAAGGCGCAACAGTGACATTTCTCCTCCGTAATCCCTCCGTTTTCGACGAGGATACCGTCATCCAGAAATATGTCCAATCCGGGAAAGTGCGCCTCGTGAAAGGAGATGCCTCGCGGGACGAAGACACCCGACGTGCTTGGGAAGAAGCCGGCGTCGTCGACGCTCTTATTTTCTCCGTTGGTGCGTACCGTGCCGCCACCCCAAGTACCAGTACTGAAGGCGCGTCCAGGCCAGATCCCCAAATTCGACATGTTTAAAGGCTTCGTCATGGACCCGCCGAACCCTGTCACATCGTGCATCCTCAGCGTCCTCTGCACGATGCCCAAACAAACCCCGCAGCCCAAGATCGTTGTTTTCTCCTCCTGCGGTCTGACTCCCGAGGGGCACGCAGCGCTTCCCATCCTACTCAAGCCGCTGTATGGCATTGCGCTCGCCGCTGCGCACCGCGACAAGATCGGTATGGAACGCGTCATCGCGCACTGCGCCGGGTGGCCGTGGAACCCCGCCGTCGACGGGGAGTTCGGGACGGATATCCTGAGCGACGATTGGACGGCGCGCGCCGGCCTGCCTGCGCCAGGGTCACTCACCGATGTGCTGGTCATGCGCCCGGCGCTGTTGACGGATGGCAAATGTGTCGCGGATGAGGTCGCGGCGACGGGCAAGGGGACGAGCTACCGCGTCAGCGAGGAACAGTTAGGCGGTTACACGATCTCCAGAAAGGACACGGCCCATTTCGTGGTGGATGCGCTCTCGCGATGGGACGAGTTCAGGAACAAGCGTATAAATATAGGATATTGAGAAGTTGTCTCTATCTGTAAATTATATTCATGTAATTGCTGTCAAGTTCGAGACCAAGGGCTCTCAAAAAATCATCATGTAACACAGTGCACAATTTCTGCATCACATCTCTACTTACTTCTACATACATCTCTAATCGTCAAAGTTAACCCCTCTAACCACATCCCTCCACTCATCCATATGCTCCAGCACCCTTTGACACTTGGCCCTTACATCCCTCTCTACGTCCTCCCCAAGCGCCAGCCTCCCGGGCCACGGGCGCCCCTTTGCCCTTCCCTCCCCGCGCACGACATCCACTACCGCCTCCATCGCCTTCGCGGGGTCGCCCTTCTCCGTCCCGCTCACGCTCGCGAAACGCGTCGCGCTGAGTGTACGGATCGCGTCATAGTCCGCGATGGGGTTCGCGGTGAAGTATTTCTGGCCGTAGATGGCGGTGCGGAAGGCGCCGGGCTCGACGAGGAGGACGCGCAGGCCGAGGGGCGCGAGCTCCACAGTGAGGGTCTCGGTTAGCGCGTGGACGGCGGCTTTGGAGGCGGCGTAGGGGCCTGTGGGCGGACCATGGTCAGCATCCAATCAGTTCAAATTAAATGAGGACGCACCGAGTCCCTGAAGAAGGAAGGAAGAAGGAAAGAAATTAAATTTGACATGAAAGAAGAGAAGAGGGATCGACCGATCGACGTACAGGAAGCTCGGTCTTCCACGCAGAACGGCTGCCCACGACGACGATCGTGCCAGATTTTTGCGCGCGCAAGTGTGGGAGGCTCGCGGACACAACGTCCATAACGCCGAAGAAGTTGGCCGCGAATTGTTTGCGAAGTAGGTCGGATCTGTAAAAATAACATAAAAGATATGTAGTGCCATGCACATCGCGACGCGACTTTGAGTCGGAAAGTTGACGCACCCGCCCTCCTCGAGCAGCCCGGGGTAGCCCACGCCCGCGTTGTTCACCACGACGTCCAGGCGGCCCCATACGCCCGCAGCCTCAGCGACGATCGCGGTGAGGGCCTCCGCGCCGGCGGTGACGTCCAGCTGGCGCACACAGACGTTCGGGTTGCCCTCGAGGTGCTTGAGAGCGTCGAGCGAGCGCGCGGTCGCGATGACGCGGTCGCCGCGCGCGAGCACGGACGCGACGAGGCAGCTGCCGAAGCCGGAGGATGTTCCTGCAAGCGCGAGTTGCAAAGCTGGGTTAGAACGAGAACGAGACGACCCCAGGAAACAAGCAGGGACCTGTGATAAGCCAGACGAGCGAGGGTGTCTCGGACATGGTGAATTGCAGAAAGGAATTGGGAGAGAAGCAGTCGAAACCTTCTGCGCCGGCACCTACTCCTGAGTTCCCGACGGCCTGCAGGGCTCAACTTCAGCCCGGTGCTGCTGATGGCATGGGCTTACTTAGCCGCCATGACAGGGTCGACGTCGGAGTGGCGCCGAGGGAAATTTACATTCGAGAGGACAAGATGGTGGAAGGAAAGTCGTTTATTTCGGCTCTGTCACACGGATCGTACGCGACTGACTGTTGGCTAACTGAATACTTTGTTCAACGCTCAGGCAATGGATGCAAAGGAACCAGCATGTCGACATTGCCATTACAGGAAGGGGAGTCCGCAACTCTCCGGGGATAATTCCGAAGAGTGGGGAGGATGACTGGACATGCAAACGATTCAGCTCGTGCAGACGCATGCAGAATCGGAATGCGTGCAAATATTGTCCGTGCAGCATTCGTTTTGCACTGATACATGATTTTTTCTTCCTTTCCTCACTTTCAAGGTGTTGTCAATGGTCCGGCCCGGGCACCGGCGATCACGCGTGTCCACGGTCATGCATGCGCGTCGTCCTTCAAATCATTGCAACGCGTGTGGCCATCCGCTTTTCATTCATGTAGCAGGGGTGGTCCAGTCGGGCATCGTTTGTACTATTTCACCAAATTTCGTGCTCATTCATGCTCAGACAACTTTTTTTACACAAGATTTACTTACATGTATCTTCCGATCGTGTACGGCGTATCCTTCTAAGCGTCCCCAAAACGGTCACTTTTAGTTGCAAGTTAAACCATCTGCCCGGAATTGGAATAAAATAACGGCCCCAGGTGGATTTCGCTGCGATTGTTTTTTTAAATTTCAACCGAGTACGAGATTTTCTAATTCAAGTCTTTGCAATTTTATTTGGCAGATGGGAGAGTGCGGTTATGGTTTTTATTATTTCAAATGATGCGAAAATTGGGCCACTATGGTACATAAATGTCTCGCGAGAACATGAAACCCTAAAAGATGTTTAATAAATTAATTGTTCACGGTAGCCTGAGGAGCGGATGAGCGACATTTTAAACAAGCCAGGATGAGAAGAGCACACCTTCTGGAGCGCGACAGCGGTCTGGGCAAGGAGTCGGCTATTGGCCGTCGCTCCCGTGAGCAAAGTGATTGAAGTCTTCCCAAGAATAACGCCCTCCACGTGTGCGCCGGCGGCTATGGTGACTCCTCCACCGACGACCCAGACAATGTTGCTTGCAAGTGCGCCGCCGGCGAGGACCATCTTTTTGGCTGCAGCGACAGATAGCGTCCCGGAAATTTGGAAGATCCATGCTAAAAATGCTGTCAGTCATGCGTGGAACGTAGAAATTACTAAAAGCTCACTGTCGGTGGCGCCGCCAGCAATGGTTACATCGCTCCCAACGGTGACCCCAGTGGTCCATTTGTAGAGTCCAGGCGCCAGAATAAGCCCTCCAATAGCGCCTAAGGTACCATTAGAATCCAGAGCAGGATATTATCTGGCTCGGAAACTGACCACTTGCAAGATTACTGAAGTTCGGGTTCACGCGGCCGGTCGCGTCGGTGAATGCGGTCCCCATATCGCCGATGGCGACGGTGAGAGTTGAGGGCGTAGGGGCAGAATAGGATGCGGCAAAAAGTTTCCCGGTAACTTGACCAGAGGTAGAAAATTGTCCGGTCGAGTCGACGGTGAGGGAGAACCCAGTCAGGCCGGTGGCTGCAATTGGGCTGACCCCAACAGCACCAGCTAGAGGCGTCTTTCAGCCAGGCAATAAAATCGGGCATTGGAAGACGACGTACTGATCACAGATGGCGGCACTGTGGAAACTCCACTTTTAGAAAGGATTGCGAAATTGCCTGCTGTGCGCAAATTGACGGCGGCGGGTCCCAGAGCGGCGACGCTGCTGAGAGCGGTCTACTCGTGATACATGTTAGTGAATAAACACAATTATGGAAAGCGCGGGGAAGAGCGTACCAAGAAATAAACGGTGAAGGTGGTGGAGAACATGATTCAGGTAGATCAGATGAGCTTGTGCGAGTCGAGTTGTGGAGGGAAGTGCTGAAGCTGAGGGAGCTGAAGCTGATGAGAGTGTTGAAACTAAAGAAAGTAGAGCTCTCGAGGGGTTTATATACCTTTTCTCGAAGAAATGCATTACCGCCTGGGTCTAAACTGGGCAATGACGGTACGCGACCTGTTAAACTTGCGTCCTTGACAAGCGGAAACGTTCTGTGTGAATTGGACGGCCAAGTCAAGGCGGGGAATTTGTCGGTTTATTCTAGAACTTGCGGCAGAGAACGCAGATTTGGTCCGGGGCGCATCGTGATTATAATGTCTCGAAACACAACGCTCATGGGGAGGCGTTCACGACGAAGGGCAAGCACAATACTGGTACAACCACTTGGCCGACTCGTAGGATGATGATGAGCGTCGAGACAAAGTTCAGAGAGACATACAATCTTGACAGGTTTCCATTCGACCTGCCATGCAACATGCAACATACTCTAATACCGCTGGGAAGAGATGAAGTTCAGAGACCCATATTAGTAGGATCTGCGGACGAGTTCCATTCGGCCTGCCATCCACGCGGGAGAGAAGAAATCGGTCATGGCGACGTCATTGTCTAGACACAAAGACCCATTTGAGGCTTGCCGAGGGACGAGCGAGCACCCCATAATTGCCATTCATGGTTCACTGAAAAGGTACGAATATGCTGCAACCCGTACGCGACAAGAGACGGCCTCAGATGGCGTCTCAGATTCTCGTGTTGCTCTTGTGTCCAAAACGCGGTATGTGGCTGCCAGTGTGTTCGATCCTAACAATTTACTTCCATTACCTACCATGACGGCCTCAAGGCCTGTTCTGTTCTCGGGCCCGGGCGATGGACGGTGCCTGTACATATTTGACTTCTCGCTGACTCTGACCATCTGAGACTTCTCTGGGGTGATCCGGACGGTTTCGAGCAGATGACCTGGTCGGCAAACTATGGCTCATACTGGGCAGCTCTGACGCGCTTTTTGTCCCTGGAGGCTGGCGCGATGTCTGGGTCTGAGATTCGCTCCGTCTTGTACACGTTCAATAATGACGTCGGTTCGTGATCTGAATTGAAGGAACAAGCGACGCTCTTTTGAAAAGGTGTGCGACTCGAACTCTGATCTTTCACTGGCAACAACGATCAGATTGCAAGAGGCGTTCGAGGCTCTCTGGATCGCAGATATCTTCCCACGAGGCCCCCCCTGAAAAAGGAAATTTTGGGTAAGCGGCATCAGTCCGGCCATCGAGCCAGACACTTACAATCGACGCATACGCGGTCACCTCACCTATATAGCCCAACTAACCATCCTAGTTAGAGGGAGAGATTGGGGGTGTCTCCCGTGCGCCCACGCTATTTTCCCTCAACGCCCTCTACTTAGAACGCTCTACTTAGCACGGGAGAGCGTCCCCCCATCTCCCCCTCTAACTAGGATGGTTAGTTGGGCTATATAGGTGCCCTGCACAATCATGCCGTAATGACAGCGAGAAGGCGGCGCTCGGCTTCTGTGGCGTCAAACAACCGGCCCTCCTAAGTTATAATCCTCTTTGCTCAGGCGGTTGCTCGTCCAGGCGAGGCGCAGGATCACGCGGAACAACGCATTTACGCGGAAGATATCAAACTTCTCAGCCTTCAACGCTGCACCCAGGGCCGGCGCGCATTATTTGTTCTTCTCAAACTTTTGCTGTTCTGAACACTGCGCTGCGCGGCCTCTCACACATATTTCCTGAACTTTATGAGATTTTTTTTCGGTGGATATTCACACTTTTTGATCTACTCGCAAGAACTGGGGTACTCACCATAGAACCTCGACGGAGATCTACTTTTCTGACACTCATTCCAGGTCTTTTTGTGAGATTCCCTGGCCGCGGCCGGCCATCGATTGATTGCTGAGGACTTCGTTGGTAAGTTGTTCAGGTTGGTCAAGTTGTTTGGTTGACATACCCCTCGTACTAGTTAGTAGCACTAATAACCAGCGGCCATAAAATTGGGAACTTATCCCCCCGATGTGGCGCCGGAATCTGCTCACTGCAGCCTGAGTCGGGGCGACGAGATACCTGTGCGCATCGGAAATGCGATGCCTTGATGGTCATGCGCACGCCCATGGACCTATCATAGCTCCTGTGCACTCGCACATCGTTTGTACGTATTTTTTCCAAAGTTCGTGCTCATTTATGTTCAAAAAAAAAAATTACAAAAGATTTACTTCTTTCGCGCATGGAATCCCATAGATATTCAACATTAATGCCGAATGGCCATGCATGACAGTCCTCCTGAAATCCCAGGAATTTGTATGGTTGCTCAACGTCTTACAAAATTCTACAGGCATGTTTCAAGACCCTTTCTGTATCTTCCGAGCGTGTACAGCGTATCATTTTAGGCTTGGGCGAAAGCTCTTATTTCTCACTGATATAGGGCCCTTCACCTCGCTGGTTCAAAACCTCTAGACATCAAGACTGGTAGTAGTCTCATAAGCCGACGTTATATACTTTTGTGTGAAGACAGTTGTTGGTGGTTAAATAAATGGGGATGATCAATTCCTTAAATGTATCCTTGGTTCTGAAATGACCCAGTGTACTTGCTGTCTGGCGTATGAAGACCTACTGCCCAGAGCGAATTCCAGGTGGTTTAAATCTGTTTACTGCCAGTAAAAGTCACTTTCAGCTAAACATCCGGGGGGGGGGGGGACTCCGAAACCCACCGGAAACGGATTTCGCTGCGATTCGTTTTTTATTTCAACCGAGTCTGAGGTTCAACAAGATTTTTTAATCCAAGTCTTTGCAATTTTATTCGGCAGATGGGAGAGTGCGGTTACGGTTTTTATGAATTATTTTGAGTGATGCGAAAAATGGGATATGTGATACAGCAATGTCTCGCGAGAGCATAGAACCCTAAAATATGTTTAATTGTTCACGGTGGCCTGAGGAGCGAATGAGCGACATTTTAAACGAGCCTGGATGAGAAAAGCACACCTTCTGGAGCGCGACAGCGGTCTGGGCCAGGAGTCGGCTGTTGGCCGACGCTCCCGTGACCAAAGTGATCGAAGTCTTCCCAAGAATAACGCCCTCCGCGTGTGCGCCGGCGGCTACGCTGACTGCTCCAGTGACGACCCAGACAATGTTCGCTGCAACCGCGCCACCAGCGAGCACCATCTTTTTGCCTGCTGCGACAGATAGCGCCCCGGAAACCTGGAAGATCCATGCTGGAAAAAGCTGTCAGTCATGCGTGGAACGTAGAAATTAGTCCAGTCTCACTATCTGTGGCGCCGCCAGCAATGGTTACATCGCTCCCAATGGTGACCCCGCTGGTCCATTTGTAGAGCCCAGGCGACAGAATAAGCCCTCCAATGGCGCCTAAGGTACCGTTAGAATACTGAGCAGGATATTATCTGGCTCAGAAACTGACCGCTTGCAAGATTATTAAAGTTCGGGTTCACGCGGCCGGTCGCGTCGGTGAATGCGGTCCCCATGTCGGCAACGGCGACGGTGAGAGTTGCGGGCGTAGGGGTGGCGTAGGATGCGGCAAAAAGTTTGCCGGTAACTTGACCAGAGGTAGAAAATTGTCCGGTCGAGTCGACGGTGAGGGAGAACCCAGTCAGGCCGGTGGCTGAAATTGGGCTGACCCCAACAGCACCAGCTAGAGGCGTCTTTCAGCCAGGCAATAAAATTGGGTATTGGAAGACGACGTACTGATCACAGATGGCGGCACTGTGGAAACACCGGTTTTAGCAAGGATTGCGAAATTGCCTGCTGTGCGCAAATTAACGGCAGCGGGTCCCAGAGCGGCGACGCTGCTGAGCGCGGTCTACTCGTGATACATGTTGGTGAATAAACAAATGGAAATCGCGGGGAAGAACGTACCAAGAAACAAACGGTGAAGGTGGTGGAAATCATGATAGCTTGTGTGAGTTGAGCTGTGGAGGGAAGTGCTGAAGCTAAGGGAGCTGAAGCTGATGAGAGTGTTGAAACTGAAGAAAGTAGAGCTCTCGAGAGGTTTATATACCTTTTCTCGAAGAAATTCATTGCCGCCTCGGCCTAACTGGCCGCGGCCGGTTCAACCTGCGTCCTTGACAAGCGGAAACGTTCTGTGTGAATTGGACGGCCAAGTCAAGACGTGGAATTTGTCGGTTTATCCCAGAATTTGTGGCAGAGAACGCAGATTTGGTCCGGGACGCATCGTGATTATAATGTTTCGAACCACAACACTCATGGGGAGGCCGTCACGACGAAAGGCAAGCACCATACTGATACAACCACTTGGCCGACTCGTAAGATGATGAGCGTCGAGGAGACGAAGTTCAGAGAGACATACAATCTTGACAAGTTCCATTCGACCTGCCATCCAACATACTACCGCTGGGAAGAGATGAAGTTGAGAGAGCCACATTAGTAGGATCTGCGGACGAGTTCCATTCGGCAACATTCGGCTTGCCATATTACTGCGGGAGAACGGAAGAAATCGGTCATGGTGACGTCACTGTCTAGACCCAAGAGTAGGCGACAAGCGACGGCCTCAGATGGCGTCGCATATGGCCGCAACGGCCAAGGTTCAATAAGGCGATTTGTGGCTGTATGTGATCCCAACAAATTACCACCATCACGGCTTCATGTTCAGTTCTCCGGCCCAGGCGCTCATGGAGACGGTGCCTGTATTCGACTTGTCGCTGACCCTGACCATCCGAGACTTCTCAGGGGTGATCCGGACGATTTCGCGCAGATGACTTCGTTGGCAAACTATGGCTCATACTGGGCAGCTCTGACGCTCTTTTTGTTCCTGGGGTGATATCTGGGTTTCCGCGAGATCTGGTTCGTCGAGCTTCAACGTTTCCCGTTGTGTGTACACGTTCAATGACGTCGGTTCGCGATCTGAATTGAAGGAACAAACATTGACGCTCTATTGAAAAGGTGTTACCTTTCACTGGCACCAAAGATATGCACTAGATTTGCCGTAGGACCCGGTGTATAATGAACTACATCACACTTTCAAACTAACAAAAAACCGTACTGTGACGTTCCTTCTTTCAAGCTGCAAGGTTATCGAAACCGAGCATGAATTCCCGAAGGGGACAACCAAGGGGACAACGCCTACGAGCGGCCAGGTCATGTTTTTTTTTAAAAACTCACCGGCTCACTAGCAATAATGGCCAACAAGTATAGTATGCCACTTTCGCCAACCTGGAATGTAAATTGGGGTGCCTGGGGTCGGGTGATCCATCTCAACCAAGTCTCGCTTCAATAATGTTACAATGACGTCGACCACGGGAACTTGGAAGCGTTTTGACAGGTCGAATGGTTGTCAAAATGCAAAATCCCCATTCAGGTACTTCTCTTCAATGTTAAAATGACGTTGACCATGCAAACTTTTTAAGTCCGTGTTTTGACAGGCCGAATGGAACCTTGTCAAGATGTAAAATCTCTATTCAGGTACTTTCTTACCTTCGACACTCATCGGCCAAGGGGTGGTGTCCTTGTTTTCCTTGCCCTTTGTCGCGACTACCTGCCCTTGGGCGTTGTGTTTCGACTCATTCTAATCACGATGCTTCCCGGACCAAATCTGCGTTTTCTACCGCAAATTCTAGGATTGACCGACGAGTCTCCGTCCTGTCTTGGCCTTCCAATCACACAGAATCACACAAAAAATTTCCGCTTGTCAAGGACGTATGAACAGCTGGCCCATCGTCATAGACCAGTACAAGCTGAGACGGCAATGGATTTCCTCGAGAAAAAGTATATAAACCCGTCGAGAGCTCTACTTTCCTCAGCTTCAAAACTCCCCTCAGCCTCAGCACCTTAGCTTCAACACTTCCCAACTCCACCCGAAGCTAATCTTCTCAACCTCAATTATGATTTCAAGCACATTCACCGTCTGTTTCTTGGTACGGTCTTCTCAGCACTTTTTACAAGTTTGTTTATTCACTGAAATATTTCATGAGTAGACCGCTCTCAGCAATGTTGCCGCTCTCGGACCGGCCGCTGTTAATCTGCGCACCGCGGCCAACTACGCGATCCTCGCTAAAAGCGGAGTCGCCACACTTCCGCCGTCTGTGATCAGTATGTCTTCTTCCAATATCTAACTTGATTATATTTCTCAACGACGCCTCTAGCTGGTGCTGTCGCGGTCAGCCCGATTGCAGATGTTGCCCTGACTGGGTTCTCCCTCGTCCTCGACCCAAGCAGACAATTTTCTACCTCTACTCAAGTTGTCGGGAAGCTCTTTGCCGCAAACTACGCCACCCCTACCCCGTCTAATCTCACCGTTGCCATCGGTGACATGGCGACCGCATTCACCGACGCGAACAGCCGCCCGAGCCCGAACTTTACCAATCTTGCGATCGGTCAGTTTCTAACCATGACGTCCGACTCGACTTTTCTGACATGACCTCAGGTCAAATCGGCGGGCTTGTCTTAGCTCCTGGGCTCTACAAGTGGACCAGTGCGGTCACCATCGGGAGCGATGTAACCATCTCCGGCGCCGCTACAGACAGTGAGACCTCACGCACTTACATTTTCAAGCTCCACATGACTGACATGCTGCCTTCTGTCTAGCTTGGATCTTTCAAGTTGGCGGGACGCTAAACGTCCTAGCCGGCAAAAAGATGGTGCTCGCTGGCGGCGCTGTTGCAAAGAACATTGTCTGGGTCGTGACCGGCGCAGTCAGCGCCGCCGCCGGCACGCATTTAGAGGGTGTTATTCTTGGGCAAACGTCGATCACTTTCTTGAACGGGACATCGGCCAATAGCCGACTCCTGGCCCAAACTTCTGTCTCGCTCCAAAAGGTGTGTGCTCCTCTCTTACAAGCTTGTCTAACTTGCCGCTCACCCTACTCCTCAGGCTACCGTCACCAATTAGACAATTAATGATTTAATGGAATTTTAGGGTTTCATATGGAGTGTTCTCGTCTGTAGCATGGGCCAGGGACATTTATAGCACCATTTATATAGCACTGGCAATGATAAAAAATGAACCACACTCTCTCCCGTCTGCCAGGAACCACTTCTAACAGTCAATCTTGCTCGGTTCATGTTATACTCCTGTGAGCTACGGAGTTATAACAATGGACTACGAACTCCTTTTCACCGGGGAATCTGCGGACCCTTGTGAGCATATTGGACAGAGAAATGATTGTGAGAGCGGCATTTAGGCCCGAAGCGATCGGCGGGGAAGCCGGCTTCACGGATCGTTCCGGCATTGAGAAATCAGCGAGCCGTGAACAAAAATAAGCGTCGGAGCGTAAAAAGCTTCGGACAGTACAGGCGTAATTTTTGATAAATAGGGAGAATAAGGCCGCTCAGTAAAGATGTTGTTCAGCACGAAGGCAATAAACCAGAATCTGGAGACATCATATATACTGTCTAGAGAGACTAATGTGTACGAGCAAGTATTAATAAAGATATATTTTCATGCTGTCTCTGCCGCCAGCTCCTCAAACTCATCGGGAGACGAGGTAATCTGCGTAATTCGTCAGAAAGAGCTGACCGAAAGGAGGGAAGGATCCAGAGCACAAGACAGACACTTACAGCCAATGTCAACAATCGGAGGACCATCGGCAGGTCTTGTTTGTTGAAAATACTAAGGAGGCGAGTGCGGGCTGCTTTGAAAGGTGCAGGCTTCTTTGGAGTGGTCGGAGCGGTCTGTTTCGAGGCTATACGCTGGGACGTTGTCCTGGAGTTCGTCGGGGGTGCAGCAGGCGGTGCGCTAGATGTCGGTGCTGATGACGAAGGCGGCTCGGTCGGGCGGTCTGTACTGCGGCGCCTCCGTGGCTCCGGTGCTGAGGCCGTATCTGGGGTTTCGTCGACACGCACAAATTGCCACTGGAGACCGTCCGTCAAAATGTTTATGACCGACGGCCGATTCCTGTGGTGGGGTCAGAAAATGGGGCGACAGTTCACAATATGGAATACGGACGTGGAGACGCAGATGGCAGCCCCTTGTGCGGTAACCTGCGCCCAGATCTTTGGCGTCTCCAGCGTGTGCTGCGTCTTCGCTTCCAAAAGTGTGGCCAAGGCTGTCTCGATATACTGGATGAAAGTTCTAGGTGCGTACAGACTTGCCTTGGGCAGAAACGGCGAACCTGTACACGAATTAGGAACGTGAAGTACCCTGAGTGATGGCACATACCCGAATTCATAGCGTCCATGGCTGAAACACAACTGTTTTGAGAAGAGAAAATCACATTATGCGATGAGCGACGCACCCTTTCTCGCAGAGACAACCGCTACGACAAAGTCCAGGACACCGTGCATGGCAAGTTCCGGCAGTAAATACTGATCCGGGATCTCCACTTCGTGGTGAAGGACGATCCAACTGCCCACTTCGTGCCCGTCGGAAACACGAGCTTTCGGCCCTGTGAGCGAATGCCGGATACGTAGAGCCTCGTCGATATCTGGCTTTTCGGCAATCTGTTTCTGGGCGAGTTCAATGGCCGTAAGCATCATGAGGTCGATGGCCGTTCGGCACGACGTCTCATTCTACAGAACATGGTTGTGAGCGGAAGATGAGAGAGAAGATGACAATACTAACATCCATTATAACGTGATGTTGGACACCTTTCCAGAGCGGATTTTGTTGAAGTGCGACTGACGCTTCTTGATACGCATCCTTCTCTTCCGGAGCCGTGGAGTCTTTGTTTTCGGAAGGCGGGGTGGTCTGATACTCGCAGAGCGAGATATAGCGTACGGGGTCCTGGAATAAATCTTCATAGAACGGATGCGCGTCGGCGAATGGCCTCGATTTATAAGATGGCTGCAATGTTGGATGAGAAACTGAGAAGGAGATTTGAGGGTAATTACCGGCGGGAGCAGAGGGTTGTGCAAGATTTTCTTGGTGACTTTTTCCCAATCGTCGGCGTCGATGGCGGCGAAGACGTATTCCCCTCGCAACCTGGCCAGCACGTAAGCATAGACTGCTTGGGCGTCGATCTGAAGCTCTGCCGCCTTCTGCTTGGGTCGACCGAGACCCGGGGATTCAGAGTAAGATGTGGGTAGCATGAGACGACGAGAACTGACGGGGGGGCGGGGAATTTGTTGCATTCCGCTGGGGATCGATCGCCTTCCAATTTATACGTTTTGCGAATGACTCAGGAGATCGATTATTTGAGACTTTTTTACATCCATCCGCGACAGAAAGGAAGAGAGGCTTTGATTCCGTTTTCAAGCGAGCCAGTCAAGATTTCTTGGTGGGGGAGGCCGTGTAGGAGAACATGAGGTTACAGTCAGAAAAGTTGAAGGAAAGAAGCGAGCTGCAGAAAGTAAATATGAAGGAGGCTAGCAGAGAAACGATCGAGATCGAGTGGACGGCGGAAGCAAATGTGATCGAGCAGAGGCCCCTTGGCGAAAAGAACAAACAACGACTACTACCAAGAGAGCTCCTTGGTGGGGAGGTTATGATTATGAAGAGATGATTCACTCGGCGTTGCACCTTAGGGGCTTTCTCGTCGCGCAGGCGGAAGAACTCGGCGCACGTGGCGGGAGTGGTGGACGTCTCGCGTCCGTTGGCGGCGAAGAGCGCGGGTGTGATGACGCGGAGGTGCTCGCGCGCGCCGGGCGGTGTGTCGTCGCTGTGGACGATGAAGAGCGGCGCGAGGCTCGGGCCGGCGCCGCGCGGGTTCTTGGGGTCCGGTGGGGGGAGCGCACGCAGGTCGCGCGGATGGTGTTGACGATGAAGACACTGCGGCAGCCTTACTGTTGCTTGAGCAGGTCGATGATCTCGTTCCAGTACACAGCCTTGAGGAGGGCGTCGTCGGCAAAGTCGCCGGCGCGCGGGCTTGCGCGGGGGGAGGAGCGAGGATTGATGCGAGAGAACGGCGGAGCCGTGGGTGTCGATGTTGAAGGCGTGCGGGTCGAGGGAGTGGAGGTCGTGCACCGGCAGGCGAACTTCGGTGACGTCTTTTTGAATATTTCGACCGCGTCTCGTTTGGGGCGCCGCAGTAGTTGAACGTAGCGGTAAGCTGTCCAGTTGTGTTCGTCATTGAGCAGCTGGAACGGTGCAAAAGGTGTAAGGAGGTGTAAGGTGATAGTCCCAAACCAACTAGCCAAATACTGTGACAGATGTACAAAGAATTTTTTCTTGGAATAATACATCATTGTTTTTGGAACATTCAATGCCAAAAAAAAAAAAAAAGGGGGGAAAAGGTCACTAAACCGTTAGATTAGCCAAGCCTTGACCACACGCAGCGCACTCACCGCATTCGCCTCCATGCGCGTCTTGTTTAGCTGCTCGAAGAACGTCTGTACGTCCGTCTCATCCACGACCTTGCCCTCCTCTGCGAACGGGCGTAGGTACGCACGCAGGTTATCTCTGCATGACACGAAACGAGTTTTTCAGTCAGTCAGCTGGTAAGGAACGACGAAGGGAAAAGCGTGGATAATGTAAGCGATCGAGGACCCTCACCGCATCGCATTAAACGCGAGTATCCCATCGATGGCACGGTCCCGCGGGAGGCGCTCGAGCGCGCGCATGCCAAGCTCCTCGAGGGAAAGGCCTGAGCTGTTGTGAGACAAAGAAAAGACATCGCACACCCGGAACGCACCAGAATCAGGATCCTCGGGCGGCTCATACGTCTCTTCCTCCTCCAGCAGGTATGGGTGCGCCTCGAGGGAGGGGAGACACTGCTGTGTTGGTTAATTCGTTATCATTGGGATTGCGGATATAAGAACGCACGTCGTCGCATCGGCACCAGCGCGCACGGAAGTTCTCCGTGAGGAACACGTCGCCAGTGCACAGCGCTACGTCCCAGTCGAGCTCTGCGGACGCAAACGCCCCCTGCACGAGCGGTTCGGCGGGCGGGGCGAGGCACGCTTTCGGTTTAGCAGACGTCGATTCGGAGGATGATTCGGTGCGCGCGCGTTTGGCCGCGGGCTCGCCCTCTACGGGTGGAGACGAAGGGCGCTTCACGCCAATACTCGCTGCATCTGCGTCCGCAATGACGACCGGCACATCCTCCCCAGCGGCCTCATCCCCCAGGCGCGTCCACGGCGACGCGACATCCGCGCGAACGACGGTGAGCGCACCTGGCGTCCCGACGACGCGACGGAGGGTGGGGATCGCGCGGACGCACGCGCGGCAGACGAAGGCGTCGTAGTCTTCTGAAGTTATCAGGGGCGGAGGGAGCCCCGATGAGGACGCGTCAGAGGCGCCGTCGTCTGCGGCGGTTTCAGCTTCGGCTTCTCCTGCTGCATCTGCTGGGGGTTGGTTGGGGTTTGACTTTGCCGCCTCCTCCGCCTGAGGCTCGGGTAACGCGTGATCGGGCTCGGGTGTGGGTGGGCGCGGCTCCGGGCGGGTGCGGAGCATGCAGCACGATTCGTGGAACCAGTCCTATCAATACGCATTAGAACAAATCGTTGGCGAATAAAGGAAAGAATAGGGTATTTCAAAGTTAGGACTTTGTCGCCAGCTTCTACTTCAGCTCGGGCCCAACATTCATGGAGTTGAGGCACAAGTTGCGGCCAGAGCTGAGGTAGAAGTCGGGGAAAAGTCTGAAACACAGAAGCATACCTCGCAAGAAAGACATTGGATCATCGTCTCGCGCTCCGTCTTCGCGTCGTACGGCCGGCCGCAGCGGCAGAACGCGGCCTGAAAGTTTTGCCCGTATTGGTTCGACGCGTTGACGGGCTCGTTTTCCGTGTGCAGCGTGCACAGGTGCGCGATGGCCGCGGTAGGGCAGTCACAGCGGAAGTTCCTTTTTGGAAACCTAATTTTCTCTTCTGAGAATGAACTCAAACGCGGAGAGGTCAACGTACAGTTCAATTTGCTGGTGATCTGTATGGCATGCGATGGAGCACGCCGAGCAGAGCCCGCGCGCTTCGGGGCAGGTGAGGCACAGATACACCGCTTGCCTTGTTGTATGCGTGGTCAATTGGCGTGTAAGAAGCCCGCAGGTGGCGGAGAGCATACCTAACTGGCCCCAGCGCGTATGTGCACTGGGAAAACTGGTGCGGCAAAGCCAGACCCTTCCAAATGGTCAACCACGGAAACGGGTGGGCAGTTTGTGGCGAGACTTACGGCTTCCTTGACGAGCTCGTCCTGGGATGCAACGTATGCCGCAAGGGTTTCAGACATGGCTGTGCGCCTTCAGCGATTCAATAAACAAGCAGAATGGGCGGGAATATGCTTTCTGGTGGTTTAACGGAAAGCACGGTTGGTCACACCCGCGACGCGATGTCACGCCTTGTGACTCTCCTGCTCCCAACCGCCAAAAGCAATTTCCAGGACGCGGTCTTGAGCTGATCTTGATTCTTTCTTTGCCGTTTTCTAGGTGCTTTGAGTACCGCCTTATTTCGAGTCCCTTTTGCCAATATATTTCTTCAAAGTTCGCCGATAACTCCTGCAAGCCTCAAGCACCTGGGAGCACCCGGAGAAAGGCGGGACATTGAAGATAACTTCGCTCTTGCAAAGGAAACGAAACATTCTCATCGACCATGGCGCCCGCAAACTTCACGAACAAGCCCGATCCTATCATCTTGACGCTCTTCGCGAATCGGTTCATGAGCGTCGCGGAAGCGATGGGCCGCAGCCTCCAGCAGACTTCTATCAGCACCAATATCAAGGAGCGCTTGGACTTTTCTTGTGCCCTCTTTGCCCCCGATGGCGACTTGGTTGCGAACGCCCCGTTTATCCCGATCCATCTGGGGTCTATGAGCTTGTAAGTACAATACAAGCTTGGTCTGTATATTCGGTGGTGACGGCGCTGTTTAACACGAAAGTGCGGTCAAGTACCAGATGAATCTGTACGGAGACAAGCTCAAGGAAGGTGACGTCCTCATGACCAACTCCCCACATGCTGGCGGCTCGTACGTCTCCCCTCTCGCATCCCACGAGAGGCCTGAACACTGAGTTGCGCACCGCAGGCACCTGCCGGATATCACCATCATCACACCCGTATTCGATGCCACTACGAAGGAGATCATCTTCTTCACCGCGTCGCGCGGGCACCACGCCGACATCGGTGGGATCCTCCCGGGCTCGATGCCCCCAACGTCAGTGAACATCTTCGAGGAAGGCGCAGAGATTGTCAGCTTTAAGATCGTCGACGGCGGGATCTTCGACCAGAAGGGCCTCATCGAGTATATGGTCGACAAGCCGAGCCAGTATCCTGGCAGCTCGGGGTGCAGGAATATCCGCGATGTGGAGAGCGATCTGAAGGCGGTATGTATGCAGACGTTCTGCATGTATCCATCGCACTGATTTGACATTTCGCGCAGCAAATCGCGGCCAACCACAAAGGCATCCAGCTTATCCATGCAGGTACGTAGCGATCGCCCTGTTTCCCTCGAAGCACCGTTTCTGACATTGGATTTTTACCGCGGTAGTCGTGGAAGACTACGGGCTCGAGACGGTCCAAGAATACATGTACCACATCCGCGCCAACGCCGAGATGTCGGTGCGCAACCTCCTGCGCGATGTCGTGCAGCGCACGGGCTCCACCACCCTCGAGGCAGTCGACTACCTCGACGACGGCTCGCCCATCCAGCTCAAAGTCGACATCAACGAGTCCGCCGGCTCCGCGGTGCTGGACTTTTCGGGCACGGGCTGCGAGGTGCGCGGGAACCTCAACGCGCCGATATCGGTGGTGCATTCGGCTGTGATATACTGCATGCGCTCGATGCTCGATCTCGATATCCCGCTTAACGCGGGATGTCTTGTGCCTTTGGAAAGTGCGTTATGGCTCGTTCGATAATACCAAATCCAGACAGGTTGATAACACGGAACAGTCGAGATTCCCCCAAAGTCGCTGCTCTCACCGTCCCGCACGGCAGCTGTCTGCGGTGGGAACGTCCTCACATCGCAGCGGATCGTAGACGTGGTGCTAAAGGCTTTCCATGCCGCCGCAGCGAGTCAAGGCTGCACCAAGTACGCTGTCCTTCGTTCCTCGTGTGTACTCGATCCTAATGCGAGCTCCTACTTAGCAATCTGACGTTCGGCGCCGGTGGGAAGGACAAAGATGGGAATAACATTGCGGGATGGGGATACTACGAGGTGATACGCGCCGTGCACGACTTCGCGACCCCATATTTACTTTTCTTCTTTTTTTTCACAGACAATCGCAGGCGGCTCGGGAGCAGGGCCCAACTGGCACGGCACAGACGGCGTGCACACGCACATCACTAATACCAGAATAGGTTCGTTGCTATACATATCAAGCTGCCTCAAACCAGCTAACGCGCGCGCGCAGGCGATGTGGAGATTCTTGAACGACGGTACCCCGTCCTCATCCACCAGTTCGGTCTGCGCCCCGGGTCGGGCGGGACAGGCAAGTTCCGTGGCGGCGAGGGCGTCGTGCGTGAGCTCGAGGTGCTCGAGCCCATGCAGGTGTCCATACTCTCCGAGGTGCGTGCCCCACCATTTCCCTTCCCCCCCCCCCCGCTTATGCTTTCCCCGTCGCAGAGGCGCACGCGCCAGCCATACGGCATGGACGGCGGCGGCCCCGGCGCGCTAGGGCGCAATACGTGGATCAAGCAGCTGCGCAAGGAGGATGGGGACCTCACGGCGGAGAACGGGGAGCTCGTCGCGCGGGACATCAACATCGGCGGCAAGGCCACGGTGTGGATGGGCAAGGGCGACCGGCTGCTGCTGGAGACCCCCGGAGGCGGGGCATGGGGTGCGCCTGAGCACGATGGTGCACGAGACGAGGTGAAGCATGTGAAGACGTGGGAGCCGCGTGGGTCAGTTGCGGAGAGGGCTGCCGCGCAGGCTGGTTTTTAGAGTGGACTCGGCTTACCGCTGTATTACAAGAGAAATAAATGTACACATCGCTCATACAAGTATCTGTGATCCTTACGCCACACCGCTACTTACTTACTAGCAAATAAGTTGTACACAAGTGTAAGCTGCTTGCGATCTCGGAAACAACGAATAAGTTAGAAAAATACAGCTCGGATTGAACCTAGGCAGCCGCTCGCCCAGACGTTGATCACAGAAGGGGACGTCGCACGATTGCAGGCCGAACGTCGAATGTGAAGAGGTGCGCTTCAGCCCGTCGGTCACGGCCGCTTTCTTGCACTGCAAGAAACATTCAGGCTCAAACGTCTCCAGACGGCTCGGCGGCTTCACGCACATTATTCAAGGCCATTTCTTTCTTCGCGTATTCTACCATGCCATAGCCAACATCCTCGTGAAACACGTCGTCCTTGAGCATTACCCGCACAATGGCCGAGACACGGACGTTGTACGCCGTGTCTGTTCGTTGTAGTACATGTAGCTGGTCGTGAGCCTGACAATATTGGAGCCCCAGCCATCGAACCCAAACATCTCGTTCGCGATATTTATGACCTTCCAGGCCTCTGGTGCGTCAGTTCGTTGACCTTTACTTGAGTCGAGAGACGCGGTCGTAAGTTGATTCGGTCATGCTCGTAGAGTGCTTTGTGGGTTCAAGAACAGTTGGTCAGTGCAAATGGACACTGCTTCGAGACTGAGCATTGAGGGTCCGCGGCCAGATGGGTAGGAAACCAAGGTGATTAAATTGTAACCGTACGAGAGATCGGAGCAGGTTGAAGTACATATAGGCTGAAGTTGGGTTGAAACGCTGCCAGCTGACCAAGCAAATCGCGCTCTTTGGAAACTTATTCTCTCTCGCAAAAGGCAATGACAGCCTACAGGACCTGGGCTTTCTTGGGACTCCACTTTGGCTGATTCAAGGCTGGCAATCCAATCACCCTCTTGCTGACTGTAACCTTACACCGTTAGTTGCACCGTTCCAGCTGCTCAGCGCTCAATGGTGAACACAACTGAAGCTGAGGACCAGGTTACCACGTTCAACTACTGCGGCGCCCCAAACAACCTCGAGGAAGACGCAGTCGAAATATGCTCGCGGAAAACAAAAGACGTCACCGGAGTTCGCCTGCCGGTGCACGACCTCCGCTCCCTCAATCGGCGCGCCTTCAACATCGACACCCACGGCTTCGCCGTCCTCTCGCACCAATCCTCGCTCCTCCCCCCGCTCAAGCCCGCGCGCGCTGTCGACTTTGCCGACGACGCCCTACTCAAGGCTGTGTACTGGAACGAGATCATCGACCTGCTCAGGCAGTAGTACGGCTGCCGCAGCGTCATCATCGTCAACACCACCCTGCGCGACCTGCGCGCACTCACCCAGCCGGACCCCAAGAACCCGCGCGGCGCCGGCCCGAGCCTTGCGCCGTTCTTCCCGTCCACAGCGAGTACGCCGCCCGGCGCGCGTGAGTACCTCCGCGCAATCACACCCGCGTTCTTCGCCGCCCACGTGAGACGTCCACCCACCCCCCACGCGCAACGAGCTCTTTCGCCTGCGCGACGAGATCATCATCCAGAGCGTTGTCTTGACCAAGCCCTTGAGGTGCAACGCCGAGTGGATCACCTCTTCATTTCTCTGTGGCTAGCTTCCGCCTCCTGCTGGAGTCTGTGGCTAGCTGGAGTCTTCTGCAGCTGGAGTCTTTCCTTCAACATTTCTAGCCTCATACTGCCCCGCCAACCAAAAAAGCTCTATTGACATTGGCTCAGTTCATCTCTCCGCTCACTTCCCTCATTTTTTCCTTTTGCAACTGGATTCTTTGCTTCAACCTTTCTGACCCTCTCATAACCCTCTTATAATACCCTCCCCACCAGAACATCCTCTTGGTCGTCGTTTGTTCTTTTCGCCAAGGGGCCTCTGCTCGATCGCACCGGATTTGCATCCGCCGTCCACTCGATCTCGATCACCTCTAGGTCTCTCCGCTAGCCTCTTTCATCGTTACCTTCTGCGGCTCGTTTCTTTCCTTTGGCTTTTCTGCTTGTAACTTCGTGTTCTCCATACTGCTTCTCCCACCGAGAGAAGCAGAGATATTGACTGGCTAGCTTGAAAACGGAATCAAAGCCTCTCCTCCTTTCTGTTGCGGATACGATCGGCGGATGTAAAAGTCTCAAATAATCGGCCTCCTGAGGCATTCGCAAACGTATAAATTGGAAGCAATGGATGATACTCATCCCCCACCTCCCACCTCCTTACCATCCCCTCCGCACCTCACCTATGCTTACCCCGTCCACTTCCGCACCCGCCGATCTCAGCGGTCGCAAAAGAAAATCCGATCCTGGCGTCGACGTTGACGCCGTAGTTTTATCTGTTATGGAAACCTTGCGAGGGGAACGATTTTTCTCTGCTATCGAGGAGGACGATTGGGAGGTACTGACGGAGAAAGTACGGAAAAATCCTACGGTAATTTTGACTTCAAGCCACCTGCCAGTTTCTCATACCGCCTTTATAGCTGCCCAAAACGTCACGGCTGTTCACCGAGGCCCGCCCTTTCTACTCATCGCTGTTCGAACTTAAAGTCGGTTCCATCAAGCTTTTCGAGGATCGAGTCGCGGACCCCGCTGCTGATGAAGATGAGGAACTGACGGTCCCCGACGTCTACCGTGAGGCTGCGGAGGCGTTGCGGAAGAACGAGCTGTGGGAAAACGTTCGAGAACACGTTGTCATGGAGGTGAGTATAGGTACAGCTTGCCTCTCATTCTTCCGCTCACACCATGTTCTGTAGAATGAAACGTCGTGCCGAACAGCCATAGACCTCATTTTGCTCACGGCTATCAAGCTTGCCCAGCAGCAAATCGATCAGAACGAGGACGTCGACAGCGCCATCCGTGCCCGTCACTCTCCAGATGACAATAGCAGCGGTTGGGTGGTCCTGCACCAGGAGGTCAACATCCCTGATCAGGCTCTGCTAACGAAAGTATCCTTCCATGGCGTGTTGGATTACCTCATCGGGATCGTCTCGGCGGAATTCGGTGCGTCCATCATCGCCCAATATTATTATTTCTTCTCAAAGCATTTCTTTCAGCCCAGCAGGCACTGAAGTCAGGTACGTGCCAACACTCGTTGGAATACTTCTCATTTCTGATTTGTTTACAGGAAAGTTCCTGGAAAGGAATAAACTTCGCATTCACAGCGAATTTCTGGACGACATCCAGAACCTTCTGGCTACAATCACCGAGTCGAAAGCGAAACTAACGGGGCACAACCCAGCGGCCTGGGCTCAGGTGACGGCCCAAGGGGCTGCGATGACAGTGCTTACGTGCGTACTTATTGTGAGCTTTCGCCCAATTTGTTGACCCTAGCGCAGGCATCGGCCATCGGTGATGGCCACGTTGACAGACGGTGTGATCTGGAGGTTCGTTCGCATCTCCAAGATTCCCGACGAGAACCTCTCGGTCCAGAGGGCGTCGAGCTTGCCGAAATCCCGCCCATCCCCCGCTGCACGGCCAGCGACCAATAGGCGTAAATCCGACCGGCTGGCGACTTCCTCGTCCAAGCGTTCGTCGCTGCCCACGGTGCAGGAGAAGCGTCCTCCGTTCAAGTCCGCATGCACCCGCGACCTTAACATTTTCGACGACGAAGATCTTGCAACAATCCTCCGTCTGTTGACGTTAACAGTAAGTGTCTGTCTTCCCTTCCTTCTCTCCTTCCCTCCTTCCGTTCAACTCTTTTCTGATGAGTTACGCAGATAATCGCGTCTCCGGAGAAGTTTGTGGAGCAGGCCCTGGCGGGCAGCGCATGAAATTTAGCTATATTAGCTTTATGGAAATGTTATTCTGGTTTATTATGCTCGCGCTAAACAAGATCTGTCTACTGAGCGGCCTGATTACTTTCTTTGTAAAATCAAGCCAGTTTATGCGCGGGGGCATGGCGACCTCGACCACGGAGCTTACTGTTCTAGCTTTGGTTGGTTGCTAGCTCGAGATAGCAGTGCACGAGGGCAAAGAGGAAGGCGGCCCAGAGTGTGAGGGCACAGCTCATTGCAAGATAAGGCACTTGTGTACAGAGAGTTTGTTTGAGATCGGCCGAACCACTGGCACAAAAATAATGACAGTAGTGCAAAAAAGCACAATGGACATTCTGGAGCAGGGAATTTAGCCATAACACACACGAGCAACACTCACCTTATTAATAAAATACTTAGAAGACACCAAGATAGTAAGCCAGTGCAAAATGAGCGCAATAGAACGACAGCCGTACTACGAGAGGTTGAAGTTGTTCAAAGCTACCAGTTGACAAAGCAAATTGCCCTCTCTGCAAACTATGTACTATTCTCGGGCGTCACAATAGGCAATAACAGTCTAGAGGACCTGGGCCATTTTGGGGCTCCACTTTGGCTGATTCAAGGCTCCATAACACGGCAATCCAATCACCCTCATTAATTGTAACCTTACACCGTTTGCACCGTTCCAGCTGCTCAGCGCTCAATGGCGAACACAACTGAAGCTGAGGACCAGGTTACCACGTTCAACTACTACGGCGCCCCAAACAACCTCGAGGAAGACGCAGTCGAAATATGCTCGCGGAAAACAAAAGACGTCACCGGAGTTCGCCTGCCGGTGCACGACCTCCGCTCCCTCGATCGGCGCGCCTTCAACATCGACACCCATGGCTTCGCCGTCCTCTCGCACCAATCCTCGCTCCTCCCCCCGCTCAAGCCCGCGCGTGCTGTCGACTTTGCCGACGACGCCCTACTCAAGGCTGTGTACTGGAACGAGATCATCGACCTGCTCAGGCAGCAGTACGGCTGCCGCAGCGTCATCATAGTCAACACCACCCTGCGCGACCTGCGCGCACTCACCCAGCCGGACCCCAAGAACCCGCGCAGCGCCGGCCCGAGCTACGCGCCGTTCTTCCTCGTCCACAGCGACTACACACCGCCCAGCGCACGCGAGCACCTCCGCGCCATCACACCCGCATTCTTCGCCGCCAATGGACGCGAGGCGTCCACCACGCCCGCCGCACGGGCCGAGTTCTTCCGCCTGCGCGACGAGATCATCGCCGCCGAGGATGCAGCCGTTACGCGCGCGGGGCTGCAGAGCCACTGGGACTGGGACGGCACAGGGTATTCCGATGAGGCGCCGCGCTACGCGATGGCGAGCATCTGGCGCCCCCTCGAGACCGTGCGGCGCGACCCGCTCGCTGTTATGGATGCGCGCTCGGTATATCACTCGCGCGATGTCAGGACGCTGCCGCGTGTCTATCGTAACCGTCCAGGGTGTGTGCCCGAGTACAAGAGCACCAACGCGCTGCCGCAGCCGCCATAAGGTTGCATCAAGCAAGGCGAGGAGCATCGGTGGTATTATTTGAAGGACCAGACACCGGAGGAAGTTTACGTGATCAAGTTCTACGATTCCGACGCTATGAAAGACGAGGCCAGCGGCCTTGCTCGGCTCTGTCCACATTTTGCATTCATGATCGATGGGGTGGATGAGGAAGAGCCTAGGAGGAGTGTCGAGTCGCGGGCTTGGATGATCTGGTAGAATAAATAGTGACGGAGTGTATCAAGTTGAAATGTACCAATCTATGTTAGTACCAATCTACGTTATGTTGCGGACGCTCCACCTGTAACACGCCGGACGCTTCGCTCGTGGGCTCGGGCCCTGAGCACAACGCTGCGAAGGCTCGGAAATCGCCTCGATGACAAAAACTCGTCCAATCTGTTCAAGGTCTTCGAGTCGTATTGTTGAAAGTCCCACATATCGACTGCTGTAGTATACGTGGTCCGATTGCTTTCACGCAGTTGATCCGACTGCGCCAAGACTGTCCACAGTGCAGAGTGCTTTGTGGGTTCAAGAACAGTCGGTCAGGCTTCGACACTGAGCAGGGTCCGCGACCAGATAGGTAGGAAACCAACAGAAATGTGTTGGTAAGAGGTCGACTCTTAAGATGATCATAAGTGCAACCGTTGCGTACCAGAGCGCAGCCTGAGGTTGGAGCACGTTTTGGAAGCTGCTGACCAAGCAAATTGCGCTCTCTCTTTTTATAAAATTATGTCTGAAGCCATTTTCAACTCTTATTATGTCAAACCAGCTCCGATTCCTTGAAATATCACTGTTCAACTTTGCGACGGCGCCAATTCAAGCGCTCACTTCTCAAGGGAAGTGGTGGGCCGCGAAGCGGCCCGCCGCGTCTTATTTCCCTCACAATAATAGAGGCAATGACACAGGACCTGGGCTAATCTTGGAGGATCCAAGGCTTCATAACACGGCAATCCAATCATCCTACTGACTGTATCCTTACCGTTCCAGCTGCTCAATGGTGAACACAATTGAAGCCGGGGACCAGCTTACCGCTACGTTCAACTACTACGGCGCCCCAAACGACCTCGAGGAAGACGCGCTCGAAATATTCATCCGAAAAACAAAAGACGTCGCCGAAGTTCGTCTGCCGGTGCGCGACCTCCGCTCCCTCGACCCGCGCGCCTTCAACATCGACAACCACGGCTTCGCCATCCTCTCACACCAATCCTCGCTCCTCCCCCCGCTCAAACCCGCGCGCGCCGTCGACTTTGCTGACGACACCCTCCTTAAGGCTGTGTACTGGAACGAGATCATTGACCTGCTCAAGCAGCAGTACGGCTGCCGCAGTGTCGTCATAATCAACACCACCCTACGCGACGTGAGCACATTCCCTCCGCTGGACCCCAAGAACCCGCGCGGCGCGGACCCTCACCTCGCGCCGTTCTTCCTCGTCCACAGCGACTACACGCCGCCCGGCGTGCGCGAGCACCTCCGCGCCATCACACCCGCGTTCTTCGCCGCCAACGGACGTGAGGCGTCCACCACGCCCGCCGCACGGGCCGAGTTCTTCCGCCTGCGCGACGAGATCATCGCCGCCGAGGATGCGGCCGTCGCGCGCGCGAAGCTACAGAGCCACTGGGACTGGGACGGCACAGGGTATTCCGGTGAGGCGCCGCGCTACGTGATGGCGAGCATCTGGCGCCCTCTTGAGACCGTGCGGCGCGACCCGCTCGCCGTTATGGACGCACGCTCGGTGCATCACTCGCGCGATGTCAGGACGCTGCCGCGTGTACATCGCAACCGCCCGGGATGCGTGCCCGAGTACAAGGGCGCCAACGCATTGCCGCAGCCGCCAGAAGGTTGCATGAAGCAAGGCGAGGAGCATCGGTGGTATTATTTGAAGGACCAGACACCGGAGGAAGTTTACGTGATCAAGTTCTACGATTCCGACGCTATGAAAGACGAGGCCAGCGGCCTTGCTCGGTTCTGTCCACATTCTGCATTCATGATTGATGGGGTGGAAGAGGAAGAGCCTAGGAGGAGTGTCGAGTTGCAGGCTTGGATGATCTGGTAGATTAAATACATGAAGTGTATCAATTTGAAGTGTACCAATCTATGTTAGTACCAATGTACGTTACGTTACGGACGCTCCACATATTGTTGAAACTTGAAAGTCCCAGATATCCACGGAAAGGTGCTCGATTCCTGGCGCGGTGAGCTTGGCAGTGTGCATACTGAGATGCAGGCCGCGGAATCCCCGAGCTTGCAAGGGCGTATGTATCTTTGTCGTATCTGCACCTCCTGGAGAGCGCGGAAGCGGGATGTTATAGGTGCGGACTGGCCCCAATGCTGCAAGCGAGACCCAGTGCAACCGTTGCGTATGAGAGCGTGGCCTGACGTTAAAGTTGCTGACCACACCCGACTCGCTTATTTTATAAGAAATTCTGTGTGAAGCCATTTTTAACTCCGCTTACGGAATATCACTGTTTAACTTTGCGACGCCAATTCAAGCGTTTCTCAAGCGAAGTGGTGAGCCGCGAAGCGGCCGCCGCGCCCTTATTCTCCCTCACAATAATAGAGGCAATGACACGGGACCTGGGCTAATCTTGGAGGATTCAAGGCTTCATAACACGGCAATCCAATCACCCTCACTGATTGTAACCTTACACCGTTTGCACCCTCAATGGTGAACACAACTGAAGCTGGGGACCAGGTTACCGCTACGTTCAACTACTACGGCGCTCCAAACGACCTCGAGGAAGACGCGGTCGAAATATTCTTGCGGAAAACAAAAGACGTCACCGAAGTTCGCCTGCCGGTGCACGACCTCCGCTCCCTCGACCCGCGCGCCTTCAACATCGACACCCATGGCTTCGCCGTCCTCTCACACCAATCCTCGCTCCTCCCCCCGCTCAAACCCGCGCGCGCCGTCGACTTTGCCGACGATGCCCTACTCAAGGCGGTGTACTGGAACGAGATCATCGACCTGCTCAAGCAGCAGTACGGCTGCCGCAGTGTCGTCATAGTCAACACCACCCTTCGGGACCTGCGCGTATTCCCCCCGCTGGACCCCAAGAACCCGCGCAGCGCCGGCCCGAGCTACGCGCCGTTCTTCCTCGTCCACAGCGACTACACACCGCCCAGCGCACGCGAGCACCTTCGCGCCATCACACCCGCATTCTTCGCTGCCAACGGACGCGAGGCGTCCACCACGCCCGCCGCACGGGCCGAGTTCTTCCGCCTGCGCGACGAGATCATTGCCGCCGAGGATGCGGCCGTTGCGCGCGCTGGGCTGCAGAGCCACTGGGACTGGGACAGCACAGGGTATTCCGATGAGGCGCCGCGTTATGCGATGGCGAGCATCTGGCGCCCCCTCGAGACCGTGCGGCGCGACCCGCTTGCCGTCATGGATGCGCGCTCGATACATCACGAGCGCGATGTCAGGACGCTGCCGCGCGTGTATCGCAACCGCCCGGGGTGCGTGCCCGAGTACAAGGGCGGCAACGTGCTGCCGCAGCCGCCCGAGGGTTGCGCCATGCAGGGCGAGGAGCATCGGTGGTATTTTTTGAAGGACCAGACGCCGGAGGAGGTCTACGTGATCAAGATCTACGACTCCGACGCTCTGAAAGACGAGGCGAACGGCGTCGCTCGATTGTGTCCGCATTCTGCGTTCATGATTGATGGGATGGGGGAGGAAGAGCCTAGGAGGAGTGTCGAGTTGCGGGCTTGGATGATCTGGTAGAATAAATAGTGGCAGAATGTATCAATTTGAGGTGTACCAATCTACGTTATGTTGCGGACGCTCCCACCTGTAGCACGCCAGAAGCTTGGAGTAGCGGAAACGAAGTCTGCAAAATATCCCCATCCTCGCGAGTTCGGGCCCTGAGCACAACGCTGTGAAGGCTCGGAAATCGTTTCGATGACAGAAACTCGTCCAATCTGTTCAAAGTCTCCAAATCATATTGTTGAAGGTCCCAGATGTCCACGAAAAGGCGCTCGAGCCTTGGCGCAGCGAGCTTGGACAACAATCGACGGACTTCGTAACCTCTGAGGGTCAGTTTTTTGAGGTTGGGATGGAGCGAGAGGTCGACGATGGCTGTGGGGTCGAATGCGGGATTCGGTCTTGGTAGGAAAGTGGTATCAAGGTGGTAGAGGGCGCTGCCAAGCTGCTGCAGTGCCGCATGCAGGATCGAGTCATCGGGAGAATTCAGTGAAGGAAGCGTCAGCGAGTCCACGCTTGGAAGATGGTTCGACGCGTGCAGCCATGCTAAAATCCGGCCGGCCGTGTGCACACTGAGATGCAGACTGCGCAGCCCCCGCGGCGGTTCCGCATCGACAGGCTCCGCCATCCGAGGCGCGGAGTCCCCGGGCTTGCAAGGGCGAATATGCAGCTCCTGGAGGGCGGGGAAGCGGCATATCATATCAATGAGTGGTGCGGGCTTGCCCCCAATGCTGCAGGCGAGAACGAGGCGCGTGACGTGCGGAAATGCCGTGACAAATCCTGTGCGGAAGTATGCGTCTTCGTTCGCGGCGTCGACGATGATGTTTAGTGTCAACTCGAGCGCGCGGACGGGCGCAAAGCGCAGATTCACTGCTATTTCGTTAAAGTGACGGTCGTTTTGATGCGCAAAGTATCTGATTGCCTTTATCCTGTGGATGTGCTGCAGGAACGTACAAGCAGGGGACCCAGCAGGTCCTGGAAGACGTGGATGTTTCTTGGAAGTAGGGTACATGTTTCGAAAAGGTGGGATCTACTGCGCAAGACCCAGGCACGGCTCACTAGAGAACAAGCCTTGAGAGACTTGTAATCTCTTGCCAGATGTTCCAGGATCTCGTCGATGAGTTCCTGGGGCAACATCGGTTCAAGAGAGAAAACCGACACAGCCACAAATTGCCTTTTTGAGCCTTAGTAGGTGGCCTGTTATCTCCTGTTTGTACCACACCACGACCTTTCGCCACAGGCCGTATCCTCACCTCCCAAGCAGCCTCGTCCCTGTGTATTAGTGCATCCCACTCTTGCTTGACGCCGTACTTATTTTTGAAATACTTGGGAACGTGGACTGACAGACTTCTTTGATCATGATTCCGCCTCTTCAAGTTGCCGCAAGAGGCTTGCGATATGTCGGTGGTGCTTGCTCTCTTCCCGCACAAACAGATTGCGGTCGGCCTGCAATCCCATCATATTCGTAACTTCACGTCGACCGTGGGATTATAGGCAGTTTGACGAAACAAGATGATATGGCGAGCCTGTGCCTTCCGCAGGAATGTCACACGCGGAAACACTGATCGGGAGAGAATCATTAGAAGGCGGTTTTTCGCATACTACAGAATCATTTATCTGTCGTCTCATTCTGATGTCTTCACCCGAGTCGTTGCTCCTCAATTCAGTTCGACGTTTCCCTTGAGCTTGAGCCCAGACGCCCAAAAGGGCTTTATTTCTGCTTTCAACGTGCTTGATTCGTCGAATGCGGTCATCGTGCTGGTGTGTATTTTTTTCTACAGAGAGATACAGCCGGTTTGGAAAGTTTATACGGGTTTCGTAAAAAAATGATACTCGATTTGTGCTTACGCTTGTTTGTCACTGCGTCGCCGCCACCCGCGATTCCCACTCATCATTGTCTGTATCAACGGTCATCGTCTGTACTATGGAGCTGAAAACATGGAGTGTGGGTACATGGAGCCCTTGGGATTCCTTTCGGTAGCGGGCCAAAAAATTTTCAATTGAGCTAAGGCAGATTCGGAAGTCGCGCGCAATTTCCGCCTGCTTGGACTTGCGATTATGGAACATGTGGATGACATGCCATCATTGAGTTTCGACAAAATGTACTTCTTGTTGCCTCGCGCCATGGCTGGGAGAGTAGAGGAAGAGACATGAATTCGGACATGGTAGAGCTCAGTGGAGCTGACTAAGATTCAGCGTCAAGCAAGTGTAAACACAAATCGAGTATCAATTTTTTACAGCCGGTTTCAAAAGTATGTACGGGTTTCCTAAAATATCACCATTCGATTTTTGCTTACCTTTGTTTGCTGTTGTGTCGTGCTCCACATCCAATGTTGGAAACACTTTCGTCTTTTTACACCCAGCCATGCCCTCCAAAAAGCGAATTTCTGATGAGTTAAAGAGACGGCCATCCATCTGCACTATAGCTGACATCAGAAGCAAGCCAAAATCGCCAAAATCGCCAAGGACCTTCGAATCTGTCTCAGCTCTGTCGCGAAGATCTTGTTGTGGTATCGGCGCGATAACCAGGGAATCCATGTTCCGCCTACACTCCGAGTGTATGAAGCAATGGTATGTGTTAGAGCCAGGCTTGTGCGAATGGTGGAGTCACAACACCGTGTGTTGCCATTATGACGTTGGTGGAGCGGGATGCGGTAGCAAACAAAGCTAAGCAAAAATCGAATGGTGATATTTTAGGAAACCCGTACATACTTTTGAAACCGGCTGTACGAAACCCGTATAAACTTTCCAAACCGGCTGTAACCCAGAATGAGCTAACGGTTTTGGTAGCTCGAAGACTTCCCTCTAGCCGATGTTCATCATGATGTCTCCATTGCAACCAATTCTGGGAACACGGTCACCTGCACAATTCACCACGGCGATCCCACGGAACTTGGGCTCTCGCACTCTGTTAATATCTCCGCGGCGAGTTGTGCGTCTTCAATTTTTAAACATCGACTTCATGAATTCAGAAAGAAAAATAATAGGCCCCGTCCCATGGCTCCAGACTAAGAACATGACAGTCACGACCACCTTTGACAATTCCGGGCCAACATTCGCTATCAAATTGTATCCGGGCGTGGGCGATATCGAGGACATTGTGACGTTTACGGAGCCTCTCCCCATGCTGCCTAATTTCAATGTGCATGCTTATATGTCCTGGACAAGTAGACAAGTGATCGCTGCCGGCTCTTCGCTTCTCAACCCCTTCATGGTGCGCATTCGTGGTTTGGTCGCGAGCGGCTTGGTCTCATTGAAATATCAGCCTCAAAAAATGGTCCTGCATATGGAAACCAAGGCCTTGCTCCCAACAAGTAACGATGCAACTCCTGGGGGGGCTACGACATCATCTATGTCATTTATCCAACGAGAGCGTTTTCCCACCAAATTCATCGAGGACTACACGAGTAACTCTCTTCTGGATGGTCTCTCGACAGTGGGCGGCTTCTGGACGTTCCTTGACGGTACATTCGCGCTTCTTTTTGGCGCCAGCGCTCTATATTTCTTCATGGGTGAGCCGTGCACTGGCAGCTCGTCCTTCGTCTTCATTTCTGTCCAAATGACACCGCATGTTACAGGAAAACGGTCCCTTTCCGCACTGGGACTCGGGCATGTCTTCCAGCGCAGCAAGCTGATGGAGAACTGGCGCGAAGACTTTCCGACAGTCCACACAGAGGGGGGGCAACCGGGTTCGGAGACAGCTGGAGTTGTTGCCTTCATTCGGGATCGTTTGCTCGACATTGAGGAAGGACAAGGCTCGGGCCCCAAGGGTAGTGACATCGAGTCGCCGGGGGTATAGAGTGAGAACGTGGAGGGAGCTGCATAAGTAACCTGGTGCAATAGTGTATATGGAGGCGTTATAACACGGACCAGAAGATAATGCACAGTGGATAAGTAGTGGGGGAATTATCAAACAGGGTGAGTTCGGGATAGATACTCATGCCTTGAGCCATTTTCTCTCATTTGCAGAAGAATCGTCGCTTGCGAAGTAAGATCACGTTGAACAGGGTCCAGCTCCCGGACAACACTAATGTGCTCCGCTTTATTGCACACATGTACCGTCCAGGTCCACTGCAGTAACATTTCACAGAATTACACAACCTCGAATACTCTCTGCTCAACTGCGGAAATCTGCGTCTTCGTTCGCGGCGTCGACAACAAGGTCGAGCGTCATCTCCAGCATGCAGACGAGCGTGGTACGCAGATCAGCCGTGATTTCATTGAAGCAGCGGTCGTGTGTTTTGAGGTTGGGGAAGGTCGACGGTGGCTGTGGAGTTGGACGTGTGAGATTCTTCGGGAAGAGTGAGAGTGTCGTAATATCGAGGTGGAGGGCGCCGTCAAGCTGCTACAGTACTGGATCAGGCTGTCGGGCGGATTCGCGCGCGGGAATTGTCAGCGAGGGATGATTTAACGCGTGCGTCATGCTGAAATCGGGCCCGCCGTATACGCACTGAGATGCAGGCTGTGTAGCCCCAGGGGCCTGCAGGCCATTATGTTGCGGATAAGTATCTGTTGCAGAAACACATAACGAAGGATCACAGAAGGTAATAGCACATTTTTCCGAGCAGCAAGGTACATGTTTCAAAAGGTAGGATACACTGCGTGAGATCGAGCAGAGAACAGGCCTCAAGAGAGACGGAGTCGTCTGCCACTAGCAGATAGGCCAGGATCTCGTCGACGAGCTCCTGAGGAAACCGGATGGTGGACATGGTTCAACAAAGAAATCTGACACAGCCACAAACTCGACTGTCATCAATTGTTTGGCGTCACGAAAAACGACCGCTTCGTACTTAGCCACAAACTGAGACTTGGCTTACACCGTTAAACGACTCTCTCTCTGGCCATTTATACTCGCACTGGCATTTCCACGTGAAGCACTTCATCCGATGTGAACGACTCCTGATAAAACCACCTTTGCTCCGGGCCTTCGATGACGTCGCCGGAAACGAAAACTGTACCCGGGTGTATCTCAATACCTGCCTTGTGGAGGTTGAGCGATGTGAAAGGCGCTTTCACTCGGGTCCCAGTTTACCGGTCTTTGACGCTCAGCGCTCAGCAGCCGCGCCTCCCGTACTATCTTTTGAACAAGCCTTGGTAACCTGCCGTTTGCGGCTTCCCACTGAAAAGCGGGAGTCGATCGAGAATTACGATGGAAGAACTGGAAGCGGCCGTCTCGGGATCATCACCATTGTTGAGAATATTATTTTTTCCTGGGGGGAGAGTTTCGTTTGATGCGGATCCCCTTCCCTCCAAGGCTCGAGCCTCCTCTCCAGGCTCTCCCCCATCCACCATGTCTCGGAGTCCGCCCGTCGCAAAACACCTGTTCCCAAGCAGCCTGCTCGTGCACCCCTTTCTCGTCTGACGCCCTCCCGAATCGGCATATCAAACCTTTGTGGCTTGTATTTTCGAAATGCTTGGGAACGCGACTCGATGACACACTTCTTCGATCATGATTCCCTACCGTTGGCCGTAATCGAATATATTGGTGAAAACTGATTTTGTGCCAGCTCTGATTGGCTGCCCCACAGTTTCCAGCCAATCCGAGGACATAAAATTCATTTTTCGACTAGTTGCAAATATTCCTCCCCCCGAAATCTCGCACAGTGCCTTGAAGGCGAATCTATGTACAGAATCCTCCGTTGATCCAGTCTCTGGCTTTTTTAGTGGTCAGACAGTATCCATCATCTCTCGCGCCCCATCCCTCATCCGCACTTTTCTTTCTCAGATTCCATCTATCATTTCCTCGGTGGACAGCATCTTAGATGCCAAGGCCCCTACCATTGGTTTAATTCACTAGAAGCGGTTCGCCTCATCCCACAGGACATTCACTGCCGTGTGCACCCGCTCCGTCTGCGTCGTGGATCAGAATTTAACGCAGGCCCATCTTCCCCAAATATCGTGCTGCGGAAGCATAGCACTATAAGTGCCCTGCCGAAGACGCGCTCTCGCTTCGTGCACGCGTCCCCTGCCGCCTAATGTCGACCCCCGAGGAGCTCGTATTGTCTTACGGCGAGAGCCTGTACCGTAATTTCGTTCCTCACAACATCGGATATGTTTTCTACGGTGAATAGAAGTATCTCTCCCTTCATCCACCCCTAACACAGCCCACAAGGAATCTACCTCGTCATGTTTGCCATCTACCTCGGGACAACAATGTGCGCTCTCCATTGACGCTCCGCACGCTCACGACAACACCGCTAAAGCACAGCGTAGACAGAGCCCCGTGTCCTCTCTTGGATCCCGCCTCCTCCTTACCGCAATGTTGCTGCTGTTCTTCTCCTCCACCGCGCAATACATCACCGACATGATGCTGAGTCTCGAGCAGATGGAGGCGTACCTGACATGGACATGGGTCTCACTGGCTGACCGCCACACCGTCTGGCTCCAGACACATGAGGGACTGTACAAGGCCCAACGCTGGCCGACAGCTTTCAATGTTCGTCGGCTGTAGTTCTGTATATCAACGCCTCGCCACTGAGACTTCACCCGAACAGTTTGTAATTTCTGACCTGATCGTAATATGGCGTGCATCAGTTATCTATCCTCGGCGCCGTTGGATACGAATTTTCATGTGGTTGGTGGGCCTCGCGGACATCGGTGCGTTGAACTGCATCTAAGGTGATATTATCTCACTCGGAAATTCAGGGGTCTGGCTCTGCGCTGCTTCGGTTACCAGCCGCGATGCTACTAAGCGCAGCCAGAATCCTGCTACAGACGACACGATCAACACAGTCGCGAACTGCGTGTCCATAGCCACGAATCTGGTCGGGACAGGCGCGATCGGTGTGAAAGCATGGTGCGGACATGTCCGCTTTACGCTCCTAGGCTAAGTTTCACTTGACGTTGCAGGAGCCAGAGAAAGGCTATGCGACAGCTGAATGTAGGAATATGGCGCAGTAATGTCCCTCGGGTTCTCCTTCTTCTTGTTGAGACGGGTGGATTCTGGGCGATGGTCCAGGTGCGTCAACGACGAACACTTTCTCAGCGCCACCCTTGAACGACGTTGATACAATTTGCAGCTGGCATACTCTGTGCTCCAGCAAGTCAACAATGGAGAGAATGTGCCTGTCGATCTTGCGACGGCTGTTATAGGTAGAATTGCAACATATCTCGCCGTACGCTTCACGATTTTTTCCTTGTCTCTCCGCGATATGCTCAGTCGATTTGTAGGCAATACTCCCAACGGCGACAATTATAATAGCGCGCTCACAACTCTCGGTCGACCATGTGTTCAACTTCAGCCATCCGATCGCGAGTTACATTTCATCTAGGCATGGGCCAGAACCGACGAGCGGGGAGACGAACAACTACCGGATGTCAAGCATGCGTGGGTCGAACATGCGTTTCGGGGAGGTTGATGCGCCAGGATGGGCATTGAAACAACCCCCGCTCGTCAAAGAAAGACCGTCCCCACCGGAACCGTACATTTTATCACCAATTAGTGGGAAAGATTAAGTCAGCCATGGTTCGGACAGGTTGTCCCACATTTTTGCGACTCGGAATTATAATGAACGCAGTTGGCTAGGTTCATTTCTGTATTGCTCGAAAGCGTGGACATGGTCTGACTAATTGCATTCATATAATTTGCAAGGCTTGTGTTCAGTTTGACATTGGGTTGACAGGAGGTTGAAAATTTATCCCCATTCCGGTCAGCACCGAGTTCAGTTCACCGAGCTTCCAAGTTGTGGGGTTTAGTGAGCTTTCTTATTCGGTGGGTTCGTCACCAAGATTATTGTGTAATCCCTGGGCTCACTGAGGGACCTCTGCCGCCGATCCAGCACGACCTCAACTCAAGTTGAAGTTTCTACTGGTGGTAAGAGTTTTACGAAGGTAAAGTTGAACAAGACTCCGAGGGACATTGTATTGCACCGCGACATGCAGTGACCAGGACGCTCATCGAAATCGAATTGCCAGACTCAACAGGTGAAACAATCCACCCCCTACGACGACTTCAAGTACGAAAATTCGGCCAAACTGCCCTTCCAACCCGTACACCGCCCTTCCCGAGTTGGCTTTTTGGATGAAGCAGACGCGTTACCAATATTAGTGGATAGTCGCAGGAACCGGTGAAAGGACCAGTGCTGGAGCTACTGGTGTGCGATCTGGTAAAGTCGCCGTTAGACGGCGACAGAAGAGTGCAACGTAGTTCAGTCTGCAGGAGTTGTGGGGAAACGGACGGCGCGAGGTAAAGGATCAATCGTTGAGCTATATACAAACTTGAACCTGCGGATTACGGCGGTTATGCAAAATTGAAATAGTCAAGATTTGTAGAGGTCGGGAGGATTTCCGCAGCAGATCTACGCATTTGATAACCAGGATCTCTCCATCAGAATGCGCTAAAGTCTTGTCAGTTCTGTACCACAATGGCGGAAAATTGAACTCGACGCCATAACACAATTGATTACCGTCAAGTCATAGTGCCCAATTCAACATGTGGAGCAACGCACTTCCGGCCACAACTCCAAATACGAAAACCCTTCCAAACTGCCCCTCTATCTCGTACATCGCCCTTCCCGAGTTGCTGTTTTTAGATGCTTCGCTGGGGGTACAGGTCGAAACCGTAGCATTGTTTGCTTCAGGCGGAATATCACTGAAGTTAACGTGCAAATTGATGCACGTCGCCCAGAGGGAAGTAGTCGATGACGAATTCCTTGTAGATTGACTATTGGGGTCATCCTCTATGAAGCCGCTGCTCTGATTGTAGGCGCATCCCGCGATGGGGCTATCTGTGAGATTCAAGCGCGAGCCGCCGAACTGTGAACAGCAGATGGCCACAGCGGTCTCGGAGTCGGCCCAGCAGCCGCCTGTGCAAGAAAAAAACAGTTCTTTTATTTCTAGGGTAGACGGACGGAGTGGATGGTTCGCACCATGGATGTCGGGGATTCTGAAGGTTACGTTGCTCATTTTTCTGGAGAAAATTTAGATTGACTTGACCGATCATGACCAGCATACTTATATAGCGGAGGCCCGTCCGAGTCCGCCATGAAACATCAACGGTGAAAAGCGTCAATCCCTGGTGTTGCAAACGGATCAAAGGCGATAACAAACCGTGTACCTTCGGGCTTGCAATATGCCCGAGAATTGTGATGTTAGAAAGTTCTCGGACTCAAAGTGCGCAGTATGTGTCGTGCAGGTCATTGTTGAAGGTTGGCGGCAACTCCCTTGGCAGTGCAATAATGTGGAGAAAAAGACTCGAGGATGCACCGGTGCGTGTAAAGAGATTCCACCTGCTTACATCAATTAATCCTAAGTTTTGGATTCATGGCAGCGACATTCAGAATAGATCAATCATGGGCCTTTCCGCGATCGCCAGCCCGTACTATCATGGTTTCCAAAGTTCGCATGAGAGCTGGCGATTCGCAAGCAGCAGCGACACGTTCTTTATCATTTAACTGCTTGCAAACTGAAGGCCGTATCAGCGGATTTTCGAATGGACAGCGGTAAGATACTTACGAGCCTCTGGGCTGAGATAACTGCCCTCCATAACTGTGAACCTAGCGCGGAATCTGGGCGGAAGGGATCTGAGTAAACGAACAGCGATCGCAAGCCCTAAATGGCGACGAATAATTGAGAGGATTAGCCTTGAAATTCTGTCGTACCAATGAGGGCCGCAGAAGAGCAGTGAGGTTGTGTCGGACGGATTTCTAAAACAATGTTTGTGCCCTTGACAAATACGCGGTCCAGTGAAACGACTCGAAAGTCCTCCAACGAACTCAGAGGGAATTCTGGGTCCGAAATTGAGCGGATGAGATCTAAATATAGGTTTGTGAGTTCGTCGTGACAAGTTGAAAACCTACCAAACACCTCTTGACCATCGATCTCGCCATCCTCTTCCTCGTCCTTGGTTTCGGTGCCGATTCGATCTTGAACCCACAGTGAATGGTTGGCATGCTGCCGAAAAGTAGACTTTGATACTGAAAATAATTTGGGATTGGGGTTATCCAGCGGGCGACCAGTCAAGCTCGACGACATTGTGGATAAAGTAAAGCAAGAAATCCGGAAGTTGAACCGAGTCGGAAATTCGGCCCCGAAGATTCTGCACGAGCACGTGATGACATGTTGACAGGGCGCGATTTTCGTTTCGTCTCCTCCGCCATGTCTATGGGCTCGCCGTTGACGCTCACAACGCTTCTAAACAGCCTGCACACTCATCTACAATCCCAGACCCAGCTTCTTCCTACCCTGCATGCCCAGCTCGGCCTTCCGCCATCGGCACTCGAAGATGAGCTCAAGACCCTCCAGCAGCAGCTCATGCGCAGCGTAGAGGCCCAGATAGACTTGCGAAGAAAGGAGGTGGAAATTTGGATGGAAAAATGCGAATCTATCGAAGCGGAGTGCGTCAAGTACACCAAGGCGCTTGGAGGGAATATCAAGGCTACCGGCAGCAGCCTCGGGAACTACGGAAAGAGAAGGTCCTTCCGTTAAGGTACGAGATGGTCACAGAATACCAGGAGAAACTGAGACAGGTGCGTCGAATGGGTGGCACGGGAAGACGCGCTGACTGTCCCTCAGTTATATCACACGAAGCTTGAACAACTAACGACGCTGGGCAACCGGCTCAGTGCGCTTTCGCGTACGTTGGGCCCCGAATTCTACTCGCAAGATATAATCGACGATGGGGAGTACCACGATGTCACCCCGGAGCGTTTCTCCAAGCTCGAGAAAGAGCTCGTGCGCGGCAAGGGCGAAATAGCCAAACGCCTCGCCCATCTCTCGGACACCTTCATCCAAATCGATTGGCTGTACACGGAGTTGGGCATGGTGCCGCCCATCCCGGACGATTCCTGCTCTCCCAGCACCAGCATGCGGTCCCGGAGCAGCATCGACGACCCCTTCCTAACACCCAGCGTCACTGAAGCCGCGCACTACCGCATCCTCGCCGACTTTATCGATCAAGCCGCCTCCCTGCCTGAAGACACGCCCCCGCGCCTCGAAGTCGAGCCAACTCACGCGCTCATAACGTGGGCGATGGACTTGCGCGCTTCGCTTGAGGACACGAAACGCCGGCGTGAAACCCATATCCAGGCGATGTACGATCAGCTAGAGGGTCTCTGGAAGCGTCTGGGCGTCGCTGATGCAGACATGGACGCCTTTGTCGAGGCGCATCGCGGGAGCACGGAGGAGACGGTGGGCGAATACGAGGAGGAGCTGGAGCGGATGCTCGAGTTGAAGCGCGAGCGGATGGGCGCGTTTGTCGGGAGCGCCAGAGAGGAGATCGAGAAACTGTGGGATGAGTTGATGGTGGGCCAGGAGGAGAGAGGAGAATGGCTGCCTTTCTTCGACGGTCTGTGTTTTCCTTAACTGTTCAGCGCCTTCACTCACTCGATCTCTTAGAAGAGCACACGGAAGAGCTCTTGACCATTCACGAAGACGAGATTAAACGACTGAAGGAAGAGAAACGAATGAAGGCCCCTCTGCTCGCAGGCATTAAGCGATATTTTGACATTTGCGCTGAAGAGAAGGAGCTAGCTGCGGCTGCCTCAGACCAAACGAGACTCCTTGGACGCGGCTCCCGAGACCCCGGACGTCTGCTCCGCGAAGAGAAGATGCGCAAACGTGTCTCCAAGGAAAAGCCCCGCGTACGTGTCTCCGTCGCCATCTCATTCATCTGCATGCTAACAACAACGTACTCCCAGCTCGAGCAAGACCTCCTCACGAGCATCCCCGCCTGGGAACACGAGGCGGGCCGCCCATTCTTGGTGCACGGCCAAAGCATCCTGCACATCCTCATGCAGACTGTCAGCGCCGCGGACCAAGAGAACGCCGGTGGCACCAACGCGAACGGCAAACGCAAGCCTTCGCCCTCCGGCCGCGCCACCAGCGTCCCCGCGCGCGCAACGACGCCGACGCCGCTGCATTCGTATGCCCCACGCACCGGCGTCGTCACCCCCGCTGTGCGCCCCGCTCCGGGCAACAGCCACTCCCAGCCGGCCAAGCGAGCGCGCACAGACACCACCACGCCGAGCTACACGTTCAGTAACAGCAAACCCGCGCCGCTTGGCGCACATCGCAGTGGGAACGGAGCTGTCCCCCGCACGGTGTCGCCGTCGAAGATCCCGCTAAGTCGGATAGCGCCGAGCGGGCTTCCGCAGCGTGCTCACGGGGCGGCACCACCGCCATTTGGCCTCCCGAAACCAGGGGCGGGAACGCAGGCTCAGTATCATGCGCTGGGGCACGGACGCGTGCCGACGGCGGGGTATGGCGGACTGCGGAGCGCGTCGGTGTCGGTGTCAACCGCGTCCATTTCGAGCGCGGGGTCGTCGTATGGCGGCGGCGGCGGAGGGCGATATGCGAGCGGGGGTGCTGCGTTGGCGGCCAAGGCGAGCCGGGCGCGGCGCGAGAGCTTTAAGCCGCGCGCGAGCGTCGACGGGGAGGCGCAGTGGGATTTGGGGGCATCGCATGCGGCGGGGGTGAGGTGGGGCTTCGAGGGGGCCATGGTGAAGGAGGAGGAAAACGAAGATTATTGAAGCGTCGTACAGTATATTTAACTGGTGATTTTGTATCTTTGTATTTCCCTGACTTTATCCAAGATGCTGGTTCACTGTTCACTCCGAGATCTAGCACCTTGGCTTGCGGTAGACTGCTGTGTGCGAGATTCTTGCTGATGGATCTGTGCAAGTCGCCATTAGATGCCAAAATTCCGATGTCGACGCCCAAGAAAAGAGCGAAACCAGCGCCGTCTGTGGAATGCAGGGGCATCGAGGCAGAGGTACAGTTATGCAGTTGTGCTCGGAGGACTCCAGTTACAATGATAATACTACAACTAAAGCTCAATATCCGGTAGTGGTTGAATGCGTTTCAAAACTCGTGATGGATTTTTCCGTATGACCCGGGCTGGTTCCACCCAGTCGGTGGATTTACGGGGTATCCGAATGCCCTGCAGTGCGTACGTTTCATCTAAGCATTTTGAGCGACCGAACATCGAATCGCCACGAACCTCTGCCGAATTGTCGATCTGCAATGACTCGTCGGGGTCGTTGGTGTCTGGTTTCGGATGCTTCACCGTCCTTGATAGAAGTTTGAGTTTCTTTTCCAACAACGATATCTGTAAACGAACATCTGAGAAGACGAGGAGCAAAGACTGAGCGGAACACGGACCCGATTATCCCGTCGACTCAACTTCGCACGCAGCAGATCCTTCTCCTCTTCCTTCTTGCTCATGTCGGATAGTTGTCGTTGTATAGTGCGGCTTAATCTCGAGTTGTCGTCCTGCTTCTTGAGGACGGCGTCTTGCGTCTCTTTTGCCAGAGCGATGGCTGCATTGTAGTGGTTTTTCGCTTCCGCGAGGGATCGCCGCAGTTGCCTCGTCTCCTCCTCTCGAGATGCTGCCACCTGCAGCTGCTGGCGCAGTTCCTCAATCTCCGCGGTCAAAGCTGCTACTTGAGTGTTCGCCAGATCGAGCTCTACGAAAAGAGGGTAGATACGCTCGTCCAAATTTCTCGCTGCGTCCAGTAATTCTCGCTGCAGGAAATCAGAAATTGAATTTTCAATAATTCGAGACAGAATCACCGCAACCTCGTCCTCCGGCTCAATGTCTCGGAGAGCACGCCGAATTTTCTTCCCAGCCTTCTGCACGCTGATTGGCATTGAGTCGGGGCCGATCCTGCTCAGATTCTCCGCGACCGAGCGCGCTTTGTCGGTGGGGCTCGTTTCGGCAAAGGTCAGGAATATTTGTACGGAGTCCTGAGATCCCTTTGGGTGGCGACAGATAACGCAGTTTCGCTTCGTGTGGGTCTTTTCGGAGCAGACGATGCACAGTCCGTGCCCTGTAAACCACGCGTGCTTCGTAAGTGAAAGGATAAGGTCGACAGCAGGTGGTTTACCGCAGGTGGGGAGAAACCTGAACATGTCGATTGTGTAGGATTCAAAGCACACGTCGCAGCGTATCTTGGCGTTCATGTTTCGACAAAGACAAGGTACGTGACTTATGGCAAACGATCTTGTGGCTGTGCAGACGCGTCCATACAGGGTCACGGGACTTGCACGGAACCGACGCGTGCACGCGTCTCATCCAATCACGGCGGCGTTGTTGCGCTTCAAACCATATTCAACCAAGCGAACTCCAAGCTTGTTCTAATGGTGAAAATCAAAGTTACGTCCTTACGTCCATGCAATCGAACAAACTATCACCTTCATCCTTTGAATATGCGGACATTCTTGAAAATTTGAGCGTCTACGCAAACTCCGAACAAATATATCAGGATTTAGATGTCTTTCATGCGACACTGCAGTGCCGTAGCACGTCTAAAATATTCTACGCATGTACTCGCATACTTAATCGTCTTCAGGACAGAACACAACGGCGAGTTCCTGGGAAAGAGTGACGTTGCCAACTGAACAAGATGGTGTCAGTATGCGAGACGTAGATCAACAGCAATCAACCCAAACTTACTCTGCGAGCTAGGGCCTCGGCTGTAGAGGAAGGGTGATTCACCACTGAAGCTCAGCACTGCCAAGAACTTGGGGTCTGCGACGTTTTGGAGCGTTATGGTTGACGAGGTATTTGAAGGCACGTCAACCTGGAGGCTATCAATGGCGGAGGAGAAGGACGTGGTGCCATCGGCAGCGACGACCGTCGCCGTGAAGTTCCATGGCTGGTCACAATCTCGTCGGAAGCTGTTGGTGGACTCCTTGCCGATCCACACAGTGTGCGAGGTGAAATGGAGGGAGGCGTTTGACAAAGTCTCGCGGGCAGCTCCTGATGCGGCATCCAGGTACGTCAGACCAGTCATGGTGATCAAGCTCGGGTCCCCAGCTATGATGCGCAATAATGAATGACCGCCGATGAGGAAAGTGGGCGATCAGCACTTACTGTGTTTGCCTGCAGTAAAGCTCGCGTTGGGGGAGCTGGGGAAATTTTCCTTGAGGTTGAAGACCACCTCCGACGTCTCGTCTCCATCCAGCCTCCAGCCAGCCATCGTTGTATCGCCGTCGAAATCAAAAAAGGGCGTATACAAATCTCCGGGGCCCTGGCCAGTCGCATTCATGGGAGTCCAGTCGAGCACTGGGAGAAATTTGCTGTTCGCGATGGAGTCGAACTTGTTGTACTGAGTCCAACCATCCTGTTCAGGGACCGATTTAGCTGCTGCCTGTATTGTGAAGCATATGGCTCACCATGGTTGGCGCAACAACACGCTGGGTCTGGATAAGGCCACTCTGCACCGTCGTGTAAGCGTGGATATGCCGATTAGTTCGGAATTCAGACTCACAATACTACCAGCGAGGGCCGGGGAGCCGCATACAAAGAGAGACAGCAGTACCGCAGTCGACATGACGTCTGAGAGATGTGGAAGGTTGAAGTTAACGACGTGAAGTGGAGGCTTTGTTGAAATAAAGGTAACCACAGCCTTTACTCGGTTGATTCCTCCTTATAGATATGTGAATAGGAGCCTACTACGGCGAAGTGTACGTGAGGCACGGCAAGGAACAGGTATGGCGAATGCCTGAAAGAACGACTCGGAATGGACCTGGTGCCTTGAACAAATGCGTCCGGTGTTGGTGACAGCGAGCGGCCGACTCGAATTCCAGGCTTTTTCTACAAGAGTCGAACGGATAGTGAGACCGCAGTCGGGTGGAGTCCAGGTGGAGTTCCATATGCGATGCTACGCGACGTGCTTGGTGAACAACCCAAACCACGCGTTCGGAAGATGAACATCATGCGCAGATCCCATCACATATTCAATGATTGCCGGGCACTGCCAAACTGACGGTTTATTTCGCTATCTCTCTGTCATACAGTACTCGCACAGGTGTCGCCCAATGAAACCATACGTGATATTTGGCTTTGCTCCGCCCGATTTCCGGACACGAAACTTGCCACCTTACCAGGCTCCATCTCCTATGCCTTGTGGAGGTCGAGCGGCGTTAAAGGCGCTTTCATCCGGGTCCAGGTCTTTGATCCAGCGCTCAACAGCGCGCCTCGTACTATCTTTTGAACAAGCCCCCGTAGTCTGCCGTTTGCGGCTTCCCACTCAAAAACAGGAGTCACAAGAATTACAAGGGACAGATGCAGAAGCGGTGATCAGTTGTGAACCTTAGTTTTTCGCGAGGGAAGCTTCGTTTGGTTTGTATCACCTTCCCTCCGAGGCTCGAGCCTCCTCTCTCCCTCTTCTACCATGTCTCCGCCCGTCGCAAAACACCACCTCGTTCCAGTGTCCTGATGCACCCCTCTCTGATCTTCCGACGCCCTCCCGAACATATTAAACCTTTGTGGCTTATAATTATTTCAAAACTCTTGGGAACGAGCGTGTATGCCGACTCAATGACACACTTCTTCGATCATGATTCCTACCGTCGGCCTTCATCGAGCATCTTCGCCACTAGTGGAAAATGGCTTTGTACCAGCCCCGATTGGCTGCTCCACAACTTCCAGCCAATCAGAGCACAAAAAAATAATCAAATTTCCACTACTTGCAAATATTCTCTCCTCGAAATCCCACACAGTGCCTTGAAGGTGAGTGATTTACAGAATGCTCTATGAATCCAGTCGATGGCTTTTTTAGCAGTCAGACGGTTTCCATCGTCTCTCGCGTGCCATCTCTCATCCACGCCTTTTCTTCCCAGATTCCCTCTATCATTTCTTCGATGGACGGCTCTCCATCATCGTATTAGATGCCAAGACACATACTATTGGTGGAATTCTCTCAAAGCTGACCGCCTCCTCCCATAGTTCCCCACCCGTTTGCCGCTCCGTGCTGTGGATTAGAATTTAACGCAGACCCACCTGCCCCAGATATCGTGCGTGGGGCGCTAGAAGTGCCTCCCTCGAAAGACGCGCTCCCGCTTCCCCCGCCCCGCGAATGTCGACCCCCGAGGAGCTCATATTGTCCTACGGCGAGAGCCTGTATCGTAATTTCGTTCCTCACAACGTTGGATATGTTTTCTACGGTGAATAGAAGTATCTACCTCCCTTCATCCACCCCTAACACAGCCCACAAGGAATCTACCTCGTCATGTTTGCCATCTACCTCTGGACAACAGCGTGCGCTTTCCCTTTGCGCTCCGCACGCTCACGACTGCTAAAGCACAGCGTAGGCAGAGCCCCGTGTCCTCTCTTGGATCCCGCCTCCTCCTGAGCTCAATGTTGCTGCTCTGCCTCTCCTCGACCGCACAATACATCGCCGACATGATGTCGAGTCTCGAGCAGATGCAGGCGTACCTGACATGGACCTGGGTCCCACTGGCTGAGCGCCGCACCGTTTGGCTCCAGACACATGAGGGACTGTACATGGCCCAACGCTGGCCGACAGCTTTCAATGTTCGTCGGCTGTATTTCTGTATAGCAACGCCTCGCCACTGAGGCTTTACCCGAACAGTTTGTGATTTCTGACTTGATCGTAATATGGCGTGCATCAGTTATCTATCCTCGGCGCCGTTGGATACGAATTTTCATGTGGTTGGTGGGCCTCGCGGACATCGGTGCGTTGAACTGCATCTAAGGTGATATTATCTCACTCGGAAATTCAGGGGTCTGGCTCTGCGCTGCTTCGGTTACCAGCCGCGATGCTACTAAGCGCAGCCAGAATCCTGCTACAGACGACACGATCAACACAGTCGCGAACTGCGTGTCCATAGCCACGAATCTGGTCGGGACAGGCGCGATCGGTGTGAAAGCATGGTGTGCACATGACCGCTTCAAGCTCCCAGGCTGAATTTGAATACCTGATGTTGCAGGAACCAGAGAAAGGCTATGCGACAGCTTCGTGCAGGAATATGGCGCAGTGATGTCCCTCGGATTCTTCTTCTTCTTGTCGAGACGGGTGGATTCTGGGCGATGGTCCAGGTACGTTAATCACGGACACTTTCTCAGCCTCGCCCTTGAACGATGTCGGAAAAATTTGCAGTTGGCATACACTGTGCTTCAGCAAATCAACAATGGAGAGAATGCGCCTGTCGATCTCGCGACGGCTGTTATGGCTAGAATTGTAACCTATCTCGCTGTACGCTTCAGAATTTTTCCTTGTCTCTCCGCGACATGCTCAGTCGATGTATAGGCAATACTCCCAACGGCGACAATTATAATTGCGCGCTCACAACTCTCCGTCGACCATGTGTTCAACTTCAGTCATCCGGTCGCGAGTTACATTTCATCTAGGCGTGGGCCAGAACAGACCAGCGGGGAGACGAACAACAACCGCATGACGAGCATGCGTATGTCGAACATGCGTTTCGGGGAGGTTGATGGGCCAGGATGGGAACTGAAACAGCCCCCACTCATCAAAGAAAGACCGTCCGCACCGGAACCGTACATTTTACCACCAAATCTCATTGGAGAAGATTAAGCCATGGTTCAGACCCATATTTTTGCGACTTGGAGAGCATTTAAAATTATATTGAATGCACTTGGGGGGGCTAGGGTCCATTTCTGTATTGATAGAAAGCGTGGCATGGTCATGTTCTGGCTAATTACATTCATACACTTTGCAAGACTTGTACTGAGGTTGGCAGGAGGTTGAAATTTTATACCTATCCAGATAAGCACCGAGTTGAAAGTTCAGTTCACCTAGCTTCCAAGTTGTCAATTTAGGGCTCTCAATTTGGGGGCTTACAGTGCTTGGGGAGAACACCCTGAAGGAATGCTCGGTGTCCTCGTAGTCGACATACTACGCGGTCAAGATGCTATTTTTAACTTCCTTCGCCAGTCGGAGTCCTTGAGCATGCAAAGTATCACGAGGAACAAAAAAAACCTATCTGTTGGGAACGACGCGACCCATGCGTGGTTTCATATCGTCCTTCTGGGCCGCGGTAACGTTTCGGATCCACCCCGCGAGATAAGACTCTTCAAAAGGGCAATCCTCAAAGTCCTCAGTTAACCATGACCACCTGCTCGAGTCCCATTTCGGTCCACCCTGCGGTAGAAATTACAATGTGTCGCTCAAATCTACACCTTTTTTTCCCAGTTCAGATGGTCGAGGTGTTTGGGGAAAATTTTGGAAGCAAAGAGCTGGACGCGATATCTGGAACTTCGCTTGGCTCTCGAAAGATGCATAAAAAAGATATGTAGGTAGATTAAGTACAGACATGCAATGGTATCTAAAGATGACAGATATAATATCCAGGGGTCACCACAAGTCCAAGTTAGTGTTCATCATAAATTTAAATATGAAGGATCTCCAGGATGGAAGGGAAAAAGAAACAACAATGACACGGCGATGTGAAAAAAAGACAAGGGTCTACTCTTCCTCTCCCTCGTCCTCTTCCTGAATGGGTTGCCGGAAGGCCTGGCCACTCCGCCCTGGCGGGAGCTGTCTGCGCCCGGCAGATTCGTACAGAGACGTCTCGGTAGGCAACGGCGTCGAGCTGACCGAGGGCGAGTGGCCGGCTTTGGAACTCTGTCGACCCCCTCCGCCGCCGCTCGAAGACGCGGAAGACCCGGACCCACTCCGGTTCGCGCGCTTGTTCGGCCGATGACCCCTCGGCGCCGGGGAGAGCGTCACAGTTTCGACGATGGGCGGAGGATGATACGAGGACGATCCCAGCATAGAAGTCGCCATCTGGCCCAAGCCGCCGGCGAATGCAGGCATATCATCGTCCTCGTCCACCCAGTCACTCTCGTCGCCCCCACTACCGACCCCCACCGTCCCAAGCCCACTCCCTTGCCCAAGCCCGTGCCCAAGCCCGTGCCGCCCCGGTCCCGAAAACACGTCCCGGATCGTCGTCACGTCAGATACAGGAGACACCGCCAGGACCTCGATCGGGAGGTGCGCCGTCCGCGTCTGCCACCCAGGCGGCTCCAGCCCCCACGACTTCTTCCAGCTCGACCGCCCCATGGAGCCATTGAAGCTCGGCGACGTGAACGCGCCGGTCCGCTTCTGCGCAACGAAGGTCGTGCTAGTGGTGGTGGTGGTGTACCCCCGCCGGAAATCGTCCCCAGACGAACCCCGCGCTCGGGAACTCGGTCGAGAGTTCGACTTGAAGGGTGATCCCGTGCGGTATCCCTCCACATCGGAATTCGACCGCTGCAGCTGCGGCTGCTCGTAGAACGACGTCGGCCGCGATGATACGGGTGAGTGAGTCGAGGACGCGCCAGAGTTGGATCGCGCATGCGGGGGTCGTCCGCCCACTGGGGCAGTCGTGGTCGTGGTCGTCTGCACATGTCTGACCACCCGCGTTGAAGACCCGCTCCCGTTGCGGCGATGGTACTTCTGTATCGGCGACGTAGTTCGGAAGTTGGCGGAACCAGACGAGCTCGCCGACGGCGACTTGCGGTGCTGCCGCTGCATCGAGAGACTTCGAATGGAGGATGGACGGGAAGAGTATTCCCCTCGTTCTGAATTCGGCGTATGGCTTCCAAATGAACGACGACCAGCCACCGGTGCCGGTGAATCCATCACAACCATCTGTATAGAAGTGATCGAGGATCGCCGCGAATTGACGCTGCTGGAGCGCCGAGACGACGTCGATGGCCGTTGGCGGTGCCCTCTCTGGACGATCTTCCCACTAGCGGACCCGCTCGTCCGTCGCTTTACAGACGTGGTGCTGTAAGGCTTCGGTGCAGCAGCAGCACCACGGCTGTACGATGGTGGCGTGGACTTGCTGACAGTAGGCGACCCAGACGGTGCAGCCGCCGGCGAGCCCTGCTTCCGCTTCCCCTTCCGATCCTCGTTGAACCACAAGCGGAAAGCCGTCAACAGGTTAGCACGATGCCGCGAACCCGACGCCTTCACAGTCGCAGCCGGATCCTCCCCAAAGTTGGGCGTCGACACGGAGGCACGAGCGTCGATTCCCGGCGAATTCGCCGGCGTCGGTGCGTGGTGCGCGAGCGAGTCCCGCGATCCAGCCAACACCCAGGGCGAGCCCATGACAGGCTGCGGGTGGTGCAGATCCTCGCTCGGCGGCGGCGTCGAGGGCACATTATGGTCCTTCGACGGCCGCAGTGGGGGCGACTTTGTCAATTTGGACGAAGTCGAGGGTCCGAGGCTCCCATGCGAGCTCCGCGTCTCCTCGCCCGCGCTCTGTTTGCGCTCCACCTCGCGCGCCTTCTCGCGGTCCTTCTCGTCCTTGAAATCAGACGACTTCTTGCGTACGAGCCCTGCGGCCTCGAGCGCGGTCGTCGCCCGTTGCATGATGCTCACGCTGCCCGAGCGCCCTTTGCGCCCTTTCCCTTCGCGGTCCTTCACGCTGCTCGCAGGCGTGGACGGATGCGAGCGTGACGAAGACTCGCCCGTTGTCGTCCCCGTGTAGCTAGACGGCACAGGGGACAACATCGGCCGCGCGACCTCTGGCCGAGGTGGCGTCACTGGTCGGCCGGATGCGACAGTTGGCGTGGCTGGTACGAAAGAAAGCTGAGGGAGCGCCCCCATGGTGCCGCGAGACTCTAGAATCAAGTGCGAGTAGGCGGGCTCTGTCTGTATAGCGACCGACACCTGGCGCCCATTCAAAGGGGAGGTAACGTCGTCTTCGATAATGAATCCGTCTTTGACGGCCGTGGGCGGCGTGTCCACGGCAGCACGACCCGTCGCACCCTCGGCGTTCTGTTCAATGGTGCGTTTCTCTGCTTTGCGCTTGAGCATCCACCACACCGCCCCCGCAGCGTCACAAGCATCGCTCAGAACAGAGTGAACGATCTGGGCGATGTCGAAACCGAGCATGCTCAAAGTATTGAGTAGCTCGCGTTCGAGCGGCGTGGAGAAGATCATCGGCGCTGGCGTACTGAGCAGGGACGCAAAGTTCACCTGAGGCTGTAAAGAATCGGCGCCTGCAGCGGAAACATCCGGAGTGAGGATTTCCGTCTCTTCAGCAGGTTCGGCGGGGTCCGAAAGGACGGAAGAGACGGATCGCCGTTTGGTGCGGGCGGGGGTACGCATGACGGGGGGCGGAGGGCCCTTGGATAGAGACATGTTGGAAAGCATTCTCGGAGGCGGAGAGACTTCGTCTTCTTCGGGTACGGTCACAGGGTGTGTCGCAGATAGTTTTGTGTGCAAGGTTTCCAAGTCGGTTTTGCGGATGGTGATTTCACTAGCCGTGCGATGGATCGCGGGGCCTTTATCGTCGAGCTTAAACTCGTGCTCGTCGGGAGTCGTGGGGGCAGATGAATAAATTTCATCTGGGAAAAGGCGGTTGGGTTCGGAGGTGTCCGATGCTGTGGAGGAAAGATGCGAATCTATCGTGTCGGCACGGACAGGTACCGTTGTGGGGGTGGTAAACCACGCATGGGTCAAAATTTGGGAGATGGGGAGACGCTTGGTGGGGTCCTGCTGGAGGATATTCTGTATCAGGTCGCGCGATTCTGTTTTGTAAAGCTGTAAGCGAACACATTGAGTATACAAGTGGACAAAGCAGACCATTTGATAGCCATTCAGGGTCTTCGAACTCCCCGATAACGATTTTTTGACGCATAACATCTTCATCGTCGTCGTCGAAAGGTAGTGTGCCGGTGAGAAGACAATACAAGATGATCCCGAGGGACCAGACGTCCACCTCTGGAAAACCGAGTCAGCACATAGAAACACTCTAGGGAGACTCTACGTGCCTGGTCCAAGGTATTTGCGACCTTGCAACATCTCAGGAGACGCATACCCGGTCGTCCCACAAAAAGTTTCCATGAAGGCACCACGCTCAAACTCCCGCGTAAACCCGAAGTCGCCGAGTTTTACGCGGCATCGCTCGTCCAACAGAACGTTCTCGAGCTTGAGATCGCGGTGAACGATGCCCTTGTCGTGCAGATAGCCAACTGCGAGACACAATTGGCCAAAGATGATCTTGGTCTCGTCCTCCGAAAGTCGACCCTTCTCGACCAGATAGTCGAAGAGTTCGCCGCCGGAGCAAAGCTCTGTGACAATCCAAATGGACGACTCGGTCGCGATAACCTCGTACATCTGGGTGACATGTGGGTGGTGCAGCTGGCGGTGATGGTGGATCTCGCGGGTCAGCGAGGCGGACATGGCCTTTGGGATCTGCTTTATGGCGACGCGTACGGACGTCAGTCGATGAATGCCCATGCGAACCTTGCCGTAGGCACCTAAGACACAATTAGACCCCGACCAGACGCTAGAACTCGCACATACCCTCGCCGATGACCTTGCCCAGGGTGTAATTGCCCACTACACGGATTTTGCTGGACGAAAGCTCCTTTCCCAGCTCATTGTAGGCGTTGGCGAGCTGTGCCTTTTGGTTCTGAGTTACGGAACCGGAATGCTTGTGACCGCGGCCGGAGGACATCGCGGCATGTACAGGGAGGATTGAGAAACGAAGGTCGTAGGCCCAGAGCCTTGATTTATGAGAGATTTGAAGGGAATTACAGTAAAGTCGGACGCGGCGTGAAGGAGGAGAGAGACTTTCCAATTTTTGGCTGATGGGGCTGGTGTCACGCTGTGACAGGTCCCAAACCAGCTTTTTGTTTCAACGACGTCAGCACTAAGCTTCACCCATTTTCTAGTCTTAGCTCTCATTTCTCTCCAGACCGCAACCCAATCCTCCCAGATTTGCGATACACAGTTGCATCAAATCCAACGTCAACAGCTTTTGCACCACATGGCAATCATGGCCGCATATGGCCGCGGATCTGACCATAGCAAATCCAATTTTCGTGTTTTTGTAGTCAATTAATTCCGCGGCCTCCCGCAGCCCATGGCAGCTCGAACGATCTCCCAGCCTCTTTAAAATCGTGCGTTTGAAGCTCGCAGACGTCATCCAATTGATAATACACCCGGTCGGGCTATGCATTGCATCTACCGCTCCTGCCTTTCTTAGTACTCCTTGCTTGGATACAATACGGCATAGGCATCTTGGCTTGGACAGGTCGGAACCGGACTCGATTCACCCGGAGTTCATCATGATGCAAAGATATTCACTTCGGGAGCCGCGTGGCATTCGCGAATTAAGTAATGTACTTTTTTTGGTGCGTCGTGTTGTGACTTAATCCGCAACGCAATAATTACGCACAAAACCGTAAAAAAATCCAGCAAGTAGACCGGTCAAGGACTTCAGACACGACAGTTTTTCAAGTTCTCGTGCAGCATGCTGTTACTCCTCCTTTTGGCATTATTGTTTCGCAAAATATTTCAACAACAACTACCAGGATCCAGCGAAGAAGAAAGCAAAATTTGGGTGTTCAATCGCTATTCAATAAATCGTGAAATTATCATCGCTGAGCAGCTTTACCCTGTTTTCTGCCTCCTCTTCGCTGCTTTCCTCAAAATTCCAGAGATAACTTAGGAGATAGGCGATGCCACTGCGGACCAGCCTAACCTCTTTTGGAACAAACTTGTCAAACGGGAAAACCTCGCAGCGAGTTTCGCGCCAAGCAAACAAAATTCACTACACATGTAATTCACTACTGAACATCCTGTTTGATAGCGCATAAACCCCGTTCGGCATACGCGCCGTACCCTCCGCTGACTTCCATTTCCCATTTGTTTACAGTGTAATTGAACCATTTCTGTCAAACTCGACGTGGTAAGAATCTCCTCATGATCACTTAACAGCGTTTAGTTGCCATTTTAAAAATTGACAATGTGCCGACCCTTCCTCCCTCTGAGCCTCATTGCCCATGGCAGCCATACTCATTCTCCTGTCGTTCAACGTCGTATGTTCGGCGTTGGGGAATATTTTACTGCGAGACACTTCTCATCTTGCACCCCGTTTGGGCAATTCAACTTATGCCTTCACCAATCTTGATCCTATATCTCGGCTCGCTAAGAGACAGGAAGAAGAGTGCACGATTCCTGGTGGCGGTATGTGCATCGTTCGCCCACGTCCGAGCTCGTCTGAATATCGTACCAGTGCAATGCGCCAATGCGCCGGAATTTTGTTGTCCTCCCGGCGACACTTGCCAGCCTGCCATTTCCCGCGTACGTTTCTTGGATTCATCTACCATTTGCGGACCTCCGACGAACCATTTTTGCTTCAGTGCTGCCCTTCGTATGGTCTAAAGTGCAACGGGGAAGCATGTTGTGACCCGGCGAGGTAGGATTTCATATATATAATCCACATTTTTCCGTTTTGACCCGTTTGTAGCACTTTCTGCTGTCCATCTGTTTCTACTGGTTGCTGTAAAACAGGCTCCGTATGCTGCGGGGCCAATTGCTGCCCCCCTGGCTACTCGTGCAGTGGAGGGGAATGTCTCATACGAACCACTGCGACTCCAACCAAGACCACGACTACAACCAAGACTACGACTACAAGCAAAAGCACCCAGGCACCAGCTTGCACTTTAGGTCTGGGCAAACGGGCAGAAGGCACGGATTGCGCGAGCGCGAGCGCGACAGTGCCTACGGAAACTCGTGTTCCGACAGTCAAACCTTTGGTATTCGACTACAAGCATCTGAGTGAGAAACGCAAGCCAAATTACAGCGCCCAGCAGATGCAGGACCGTCAGAATGCCCTTACTGAGGTGAGAAAAAAAGACTCCGTCCTGCCTCCACCTCACATGCCATGCGTCGATTCAAGTTGTTCACAAACATGTGTCTCGGCCTCGAGAGCAGAGGACAACTGCAGTCCGAAATATATACTTTCGTGGAAGACGAAGCGGAAAAGTATCAGAATCGTAAGGCGGTTGGATGCACCGGCAGTGCCTGCGCGCATTTACCCGGGCAGTCGTGTGACGAGGTACATCGCGGGTCTTTCTTCTATCCGGAGTCAACGACGCTTATATTTACGTGCAGTTTCCCTTTGCAAGCACCACCGAAGGCGGGGCCACTGCAATCTGGAACTGTATCCCTGAAATGTATGACAACGTCGCCATAATGCTTTCTTCCGCTGAAGGCTATTGTTTTCAGGGCGCAGGATATCCAAGGAGGGGTGATAAGTTCCTGGAAATCCCGCAACAAGGTTACCGCAGGTACAGATTTCGAATTCCAGATCGAGAACTGGGACTGCAAAAACCTTCCTACGCCCTCTCTTGCATTGGTCGTTCAACAGCAAAAAGTCGGCTCTTCTATCGGAACTGAGGTCGGAACGGCTCACCTGGTATCGCGGGCGGAAACGAATTCATCTGCCACGATCTTGTCTATGGGTAATTATCTCCGCATCGCGTATTGGATTACTGCATGTTTATCGTCACTCTCAGACCAGGACGTCTTTCCTCCCTTCGACGACTCCGATCCAAACAATCATACCATTATTTCACTGGGTGATATGGCGGCGGGAAGGTTTGTTTGCCTCCTACCATTCTCCTCTATTGCCAGTTTTTAACCGCGTTATTTTATAACAGCTACAACATCTCCGTTCAAGTGACCGGCACCGTGAGCTCAGCATACATAATCGACAGCGAAGGAGCGCAGTTTGCTCAGTACGTTCCTCTTCAATTAACCCTACTGAATTCCGCCTTAATTTTTTTCACCCTGCAGAGTCAGCGTTCAAAACGGTGCCGCCGGCCCCATGAGCCTCAGCTTCAGTCTTCCCTATGATAACGTTGGCATCTCGCTGGTTATGGACACGCAAGCGGATACAATCAACTACAATGCCAGCCTAGTTGAGGTTTCCAGCAATTCTACATCTACGGACACCCCTTCTCCTTCCTCTGCTAGTGGAATTCGCTCGAGAGGAGTTGGCACAGCGGTTCTGCTCGCGGTTTTTGCATATTTACTCCGGAGCTGGTAACTAAGGTTTGCTGCAAAGGTAATTTAATGGTGTCTTGGGAATCGTGCGGTATTTAGCCTGCGTTGGCATTTGTAGAGTAGGATTATAAAGATTATCGGTTCAAGAAAAGAGAACCATATCACGTGAAATATGTTGAATTTTCAGTAGACAACATAATTCAGACAGCTACTCACAACTCATTAAACCAAGCAGGTAAACCCGACAGAGTAAAGTACAATGTGCGAACGGTAGCACCTCATGATATGGTCAGGAATTTCCCCAATCGCCCCTACCACATCCCCGAATCCTCTTGCACCAGTTACAATTCGTCTTCTCCTGCAAACAAGTCGACAGTGCTGCAATCTAACAGGAAAGGCTGATAAACGCTGAGTAAAACGTCAGAAGGGCACAAGTGATGGAAAGCTTGCCTGAATTCAAGCGCTGATACCGTAGTTCGTTTTGAGAACTTCTTGGCTCGTGTGACCATAGCTGACCGTCAGCTCCTCTCCCTTCTTGACCGCAGCTACGGTGATGAAACGCTCCTTGAATGCGGAGATGTCAAACCCCCGCGAAACATTATACTCGTTCGAATGGTTGAACAGAGAGCCAGCAAGAACAATGAGGCCCGCATGTGTTCCATCGCCATCTATCGCCTCGCTGAACGCATTCGTGGTAGCCACTCCTTTCAAGTAGTCCAGGAGGCGATGCTGAGGAGTCTCCTGATCTGCATAAAATTCTCTGTTATTCGGAATTTCGTTGTGCAGCAGTAACAGCGCGTGGATCGCTGCCTTCGGCAGGGCGAAAAAGTTCAGCGCGTTCAGCTTATCCTTGACCAGGATTATCAAGGGCCGCTCCATCAGAACGACTTCCCCCGCTTGCAAGTCACGACTGCCAAGCATCCCTCTTCCTTTTCCCGGAATTTTAGTGACGCAATAAGGCGCACCAGGTGGCGACCGAAGAAAATCGGCGGGAGGGACGGATCCATTTCCGAAAGCGCTCCATGTTTCGCTGGCAGTCCGTACAGCGGCGGGGATTAGGCTGCGGGCATCCACTGGTTTTTCAAAGAAGGGGGCCAATCGGGCTGTGAGTTCAGATGCTGTCGGTGGCCTTGGGAAAGGTTTCAAGAAGAATGGGAGTTCGGTGAAAAGTCTGTCGTAAGAGATGTTTAAAATCGCGGCCAGATCCGGCGGCAACGAGGGCAAAGCTCCAATATCGTCGACGTTCATTGCGGTAACTGAAAGAGTAAAATTCAGTGGGGTTACATCGATTTTGCGGGACTTAAGAATACCAGCAGTGGTGGGACGTTGAGCTTGGGGCGCCTTGTGTGATTTCGGCGCTTTATTCAGGAAACCACGTCTCATTTTGGAACAGCTGGGGGGCTAGAATAAGCCTAGCTAGTAGGGAGAATATGGAAGTGATCAAAGGCTGAATCGATGAGCAACAGTCACATGAGCTTGAGTTGAGGCAAATGGCCTGCTTAATGCGAAAACCCGATTCGCGTAAGTTGTCTTCCCGGCCCGGGGCCCGAACGTGTAAGGATCACGCACCCGCTTGCCGAGATCAAGCCGAAGGTCACTGCGATCGCCTGCGGCTCCTGCGCCGGAGTCCGCAACCACTGTGCCGTAGTTCCGTAGTTACTGTGCCGTAGTTCGTACTCGTCTGTTACATATGTACTTGTAGTTTCGGTCCCGTAGTCTGGTATAAATACTGTGTCCTGTATTCCGATTAGTTCTGTAAACGCAGATTTACTCGACTCAATCACTCGTCTGATCTCTGTCTCGACTAACCCCGCTTCAACAGGATTCTTGTGTTCTTCGACTTTCCATCAAGAAACTCCGAAGCTCACATAACGTAAGCGCACATCGCCGCAGCCGATCCCTTCTGCAACTCTACTGCGACGCTAGATAACACGTCTCCTACGCCCGAGGTTCGTACAATCTTAAACCACACGAAGGAATCATGCGGAAGGTCTCCCGAGACTTCGCATGCACCAAGTTGCATGGGACTGGCCACCACCACGGCTCCAGCCGTCGTGTGGATCCTTTCCTGCATAGGAATGGCATGGCCGTATGCTCTTACGCACTCGTTCCCTGCCCCTGGTCCCCCCCTGCTCCAGCAGAACGCGCACCGGCGAAAGCCTTTGCCCAAAACGACTGCATCTTTTAATTGGTCATCGCTGATTCGCTCACATTTTTTTGTTTTTGTCCTCAGAATACTACTGCCATCCAAAAAATGACCATCACACCACAGGATGCTGCAAATGCAGACCAGATCAATGGTCTCAGTCTCTCTGCCGCTGGTGATCACGTCGTTTACTGTGTTGGTCCCACCTGTCGCGCCAAGGACGCGCACAAAACCCAGGCACTCTGGTTGGCTGACATCGGCGTCGCGGAGAGCGCGCGGAAGATTACCTCGGGACGATTTTACGATCGAGACCCGAAATTCCATCCCAAATCAGGAGATGTATTCTTCCTGTCTGACCGTCACAAGGCTGGGGGAGAAGCCCAGATCTATCGCCTCTCGTCTGCAGCATTTGGGGGCGAAGCGGAGCCGCTTACACCGACAGACAACATCCGAGGCGTTTCCGTGTTCGGGATCTCTCCTGACGGACGCTGGTTGGCGTACATTAGCTCTGATGAACCTGCGGAGAAGGACGAGGAAGACAAGGAAACATACGTTATTGTTTGGCAGGCTCCCAAAAAATTAGGACGACTGCGCATTATTGATCTAAACGGTCAGATTAAGGAGTGAGTTACTGAATTATGTTCAAACTCGTAACTGAACGAGCTGAACCTCAGCACCCGAACCATCGTTTCCGTGGACTCGCATGTGCAATCCTTCACTTGGTCGCCCGACGGCACTCGGATTCTGTACCGCCTCGCAGAATTACCAGGCATGGAAAACGAGCCGTTCCCGGTATCCGAAAATATTGCTTCCATTGTTGAAGATGGCGGAGACCTTCGGTTCGGGTTCACCCATGTTGTCACCCACCACCGCTTGCCTGTCAGCGCAAGCGTATGGTCTGAACAGGGGAATTTTTATTTTCTGTACATGAAAGATTACGCATCCGCGCCGGCGCTATGGGTGTGCCAAACAGCATCTGGGGCATCCCCTACACGAGTCGCGTTCGGGGAGACCGATGATGCAGCGGGCTTGGTCAGGGTCGGTGCTGAAGTCGCTGTGGAGGTTGCTTTCGGTCTAGACACGCGCATCGACATCATTAGCTCCGACAGCTCTTTCACCGCTTTTGAGACATCCCAAGATGTATTCTCAAGTTGGGATATCAAGCAGGTGAAAGACAACTACGTTTTTGTCGCAGCACGTAGCTCGGGCGTCACTGGGGAAATACAAAACATCTGGTGTGGGTCGACGGTGCGTGGCACTAAAGGCGTTTTGTCGACGAAGCTCTCTTCGCACCACGAGTGGATGTTGGCGAAGGAATTGCCGCACTGTGCACCGTTCTACTGGAGCATCGAGGATGGTACAGCACTGCAAGGCATTGCTGCATATCCTCGCGGAAAACAGTTGAAAAACCTGCCCACAGTTGTCGTTCCACATGGTGGACCATATGGGTGAGCGGTGACTTCACAAGCTTTTGAACCATATCTTCATTTCTCCGATTAGGAGGGACGTGTTGCATATGAGCATCAGTGGGTCCACGTACTTTTGTTTTTCTGCCAGTTAGACTGAGTGATCCACGTAGACGCAAACTATCGCTATTTGCTTGCCTCACATGGCTTTCTAGTGCTGTCTCCAAACTACCGCGGAAGTCAAGGCCGCGGGGACGAGTTTGCAGGTGCCGCCAGGGGCGGGATGGGAACTCTCGACTACGCCGACGTCGAATCGATGCTCGAGGCGGCGATCAAGCGCGGTTACGCTGATCGGGAGAAAGTAGCAATGGCGGGCTGGAGCCAGGGTGGCTTTCTATCGGCGTGGGGCTGCACGCGCCCCAATTCCATCTGGAAGGCGGCTGTCATCGGCGCGGGGCCCACGGACTGGGGGAGTATGGCCATCTGCACAGACATTCCCGCCGCGGAGGCGAGTGCATCCCTACATACCGGTGATCGTTCTTACATCTCCATATATAGATCGACTTTGCTGGGGACGCTCCCTGGTCACCGCGTGTCCCCAATGTGGTGCCTCAATATCTCCGCGGCTGCCCCATGTCGGATGTAAAGAACGTCAAAATTCCCGTTTTGGTGATCCATGGGGAAAAGGACGAACGCGTGCCTGTTACTCAGGCTATAGGGTTCATGCGCGGTTTGAAGCGTGAAGGGAAAAAGGCCGTAAGTGACGCATCGACGCTGCTTATTTACCCACGGGAAGGGCATGGCTTCCAAGAACGCGCACACGTCGAGGATCAGCTAACCCGGGTTCTGGCTTATCTCCAAAAGCATCTGATGTAGGATAAATATTACTGCTCTGTAAACTTGAATCAGTCTATTTTATAGTTATAAATTTATGCCGTTGCGATTTTCCTCTCAAATAAAAAGGCGAAGTCACAGCACCTTCCTAATCCGGCGGTCGGATGAGCACTGTTTTGGCATGTTGGGCACTTGGGCTGCTGTCAAGAAAATGTGACCGAATTTTCAAGTTTACCGCGATGTGAAATGGTGTCCAGCCTAGCCGCCCAGTTGGCCAAGGGCGCTCTTCCCCGAACATTACTCTCCTGGCCGACGGAAGGCTGCCGACCCCACCTCACGATTATTTTCTCCATTAGAATGGACGACGGTGTCCCGCCCTTCGGAAGCTTCCTCGAGTCAACTATCAATCCCCCACTGTCCCGCCCGTTATCAAGCATTTGTCAAATTTGGACAAAAACAAGACCATCTACGAGGATGGGCACCCATCGTCTGTGTTGTCCCAGATTCAGCAGCGACATTCCCTGGTCGTAAATGACGAATTCATATGCAGATATTCAAGAAACCACCGATGATCTGGTGATCTCCCTCTCCGTGACGACTTCCCCGCAAGCATTCGAGGTCCGGGGTGTCTTGTCGCGTCCATGGGAGCAGACGAGCGTATGCATGCTGCAGTGGTCAAGGAGTCGCTCGCAGCTCTTGCATCTCAGGATGATTCCGTCGACCGATCTCAGTCTGGAACAACGGCTCCGCTAGTATATATTAAGAACTGTGTGTGGAAAGAACTGGACTCTTAAACCGAGCGATTGCTTTTCAAGTTGGGTCACTTATCGTAATTCCTCTCCGGCCGACGACAAAACCCTCCGTGGATATGGTTTTTTTATCCCACCTTCCTCGAAGTGGTCGAAGCCTCGTGGATGTGTTTAGCTTCGACGTCGTCATCCCAAAGATTCCTCAAGATATCGCGGAGTGGCGTGCCGATGCGGAAGCTCGCCTGCCAAGATCATCTTCCCCGTATCGCAGTCAGTCGCAGCCCTCAAGTTCGCCGATACGGCGGCCACATGCCGCATCTGCGGCTGCAGCATCGTCTGCCCTGCACTCCTGACACACGCATGCATCTTCACTCAAGTGAAGGACCTGCGCGCGGACGAGGCGAAGTACGCCGACATTTATCGACAAGTCAAAATGCGCCTGTGCATGCGAGGGCTGCATTCGAGGGAAGCGAGCTTTTGCACGTTTTGGGGATCGATTACACAACTGCGTCCGCCGCTGAGGAGGTGGATGCTCTGAATCCCATCGTGTCGTGGGTCAGCTGCACCAATTTGGGGCTCGTAGACGGGAGGGCGGCGGCGAGCAGCCCTTTATATCCAAGATGCTGCAATTAATGGCCCATTCCTAAGTCAATCTTGCATCGAGCCGGAAATGCTGAGAAGATTCGTTGGCGCCGGGAGCCTGAGGTGACAATTGACAAGAACAGATGAAGGAATTTCCGCACGCGTTATTTAGTGCGTGATGTTGTGGTATACAGATGCTGATACAACGAATTATAGTGATTTACAAAGAATTATGTATTGATTATGTTCTTCTCTATGCGCTGGTCGTACTCTCTGCGCCCGTCGTGCCGTTGGTGGTAGTCGATTCCGGAGCAGCCGCCTCTGCCTTCTTCTTCTTCTCCTCGGGATCGGCAAATGGATCAGCATCCTGGGATGATATTTAGCAACAGCGACCGAATTCAAGTTGAGGTCTCTCACATCCCCCTTCAGTTCCTTCTGCTTCAACTCGCCGGTTGCGCGCTCGTGTCCCTTCTCGACGAGGTCAGGGTTGTGGCTGATTTTCCCCTGCACCTGCTCCTTCAGGCCTGTTATTTTATCGAAGACTCCCTGGAATAATTCATCGGTCAAATGCACACAAAACACAAGGACTAGACCTACCGCTTTGGGGTTGTAATTCGGGCCGTAACCAACAGCCCCTGCGTGCTTCTGCTCGGGATACGTCGGGTCGAGGTGGTCTGCATCAACAGCTTCCTTGTTGGTCGACTGAGCCTCGTTAGTTGGCTGTGTCTTTGTAGCATCAGGCAGGGTGTTGGCGCCGACTGCTGACGGATGTACGCCGTTGATATTAGCGGCGGTGGAGGAGGTGCGAGACTCGGTTTGGGGTTGGGTCGAGGTAGACATGGTTTGATAACTGTTGAATTTTTGAAACTGAGCTTTTTATATTCTGTCTGGCGCACAGCGCCACCGATGACGACTATGACGCGCATTTCCGTTTTAGGGTTGAGAGGAGTTTGTTTATTTCGGGAATCCAATGCCGATGCCGATGCCATCTGAGAGTAACAACAACAAACTCAACTCGGTTTTCTTGGCACTTTATCTTCTTCGAACGAATCTACTGTCAACGTCTTCCGTTCTGAGTCCGGAATCCTTCCAATCGTCCAATGGCGGATCGTATATTGTTGTATTGACGGACCGACGGCTGGACGCAACCGCGAATCCCGCTTAAGGTTGCTGCATACTAAACGAGTTTCCATTCCACAAGTCGCAAATCCCATGTAGTATACTCCGCCAGGACGGTTCAAATGAATCAAATCCTTTCGGTCCTCGACTCCTCGTGGATTAGGGCATTTTATGGCAGTGGAGTCTCGACAACCACCACACTTGCGATCCCCACTTGAACTATCGAACGTGGGTGTTTTAAAATATATTCGTCGGGTGTTATTAAAAGATCTCCCTCCCTCTGACAGAACTTCGTTGCGGTGCCGAGTGGCATAATACTGCGCTGCCCAATAATTCCAGCAATACTTTCCAGAGCGAACAATATGTAACCAAGAGGTGCCAAGAGAATCTCGAGTGGTGATCTTACAAAGGATTTGCGCGCCAGCTGCAGAGATCAGATTGTGTCGGCCTGGTCGTGTGCGGGGCCATCAAACACAGTTCGCGGAACTTCGCCGCGCGAAGCTACCCCCCGACACGTGTCCGCAATTCATGTGGACCCGTGAACTCCCGTGAAGTCTTTAGACGCTTTCCCCGCCTTCGATCTGCCATGAAGTGATATAAATTAACATGCATGGGGCCATGAGTGTAGGTGCGCGATGGCACCCTCTCTCTCCCGGATTTTATTCGTCGCGACATTATCTGCCTGTGCAAATGCTGTCGAGCTAACATCTCTGGTAAATTTATTCATCGGAACATTTAGCAGCGGAAATGCCTTTCCAGGTCCGTGTCCTGCCCGTATCGATGTGGTCTTTCTGACGTGCAATCCAGGCGCAGCGATTCCCCATGCTATGGCAAAAGTCAGCTCTTAGTTTTCAGCCTCGGGCATTCGCTGATCTCGCGGCAGGTCGGTATTGACGTCAGCACAGCTCCTAGGTGAGCCAGAAATCTAATTTTTGACTGGGTTCTTGGACTGACCGGCATGACAGACAAGCTGGATACCTCCATGACAATAGTTCAATCACCGGAATTTCCCTCATGCACGACGAGGGAACGGGCGGCAACACCAACGGAGGCTACGGGATCTTCCCGTTGTTTCCTCTAACAAACTGCACTTTTGCTTCTTGCCCGGTGGGGATTTCTGCGCGTGCTGCTTTACGCGCAGCGGGAACAGACGGTTGCTGTCTTTTATGCGAGCAGCAGTTCTTGTTACTTACACTCATTTCCAGCCGCCACCCCCGGATATTTCACCTCGACGTTCACGAACAATATAAAACTGGAAGCGACCTCTACCAGGCGGTCCGGGCTGATTCGTTTCACGTACCCGACCACAGGCCCCAACCACGTTGTCATCGACCTTACGAACGATTTGGGGCGTTCTTTCGAAGGTGGCTCCATCTCCGTCTCTGCAGAGGGAAGAGTGAAACTGGGCGGAACCTTTTTACAGGTGTGTTCGCCGTCCCAATGTATCCTTCTATCATCCCAATATATATATATCGCAGAGCTACGGCCCCTCGAACTATACTGTTTTCGCCTGCTACGACTTTTCTCCGCCTCGAAGCGCACAGGCACAAACCATAGCCGCGTTCGGCACGTATCAGTCGGTCAACCTCACTTCCCCGAGTACGATCCAGATCACCGCCAACTCCACGGGTCTCAACTTCCCGTGGGTTAGCGACAACGTGTCGCCTGAACAGGCCGGCGCACTCATCTCGTTCACCAACTCCAACACCGTGCTCGCGCGCTTTGGCGTGTCGTTCCACAACCCGGATCAGGCTTGCGCGAACGCCGAGGCGGAGGTGCCGGATTGGGATTGGGACAAGGTGCAGGGCGCGTCGGCTGGTGCGTGGGAGGACGTGCTTTCGCGCGTGACCGTGGACACTACGACCGAGGACGCGACTGTTGTGGAATTGCTGTACTCGTCTGTAAGCGGACTGCTGTCCACTGCCTCGATCTACGCGTTGACTACCTTCGGACAGCTTTATCGCGCATCGTTGGTTCCGGCCAACCTGACAGACGAGAATCCGTACTGGGATTCGCCTTATCCATTCTATGACGCGTTTTTCTGGTGCGTTCTCGAGGATAAGAGAGCCACCCAAACTTAACGCCTTCCAGCTCTTGGGATACATTCCGCACGGTCCATCCCCTTCTTTCCATTCTCGATCCGCTCGAGTGGAGTCAGATCGTGAACGCGTATGTGGATGGTTGGCGGCACACTGGTATGTAAACTCGCCCATAACGGGTGCGCATTCCTGAACTCCAGCAGGCTTCATCCCCGAGTGTCGGGCAAATACCAAACCGTGCGTCGTCGTTCACATCCATATCCATATTTATGCTCGTCTCCGCTGACCCGCACCTCAGCGGCTACGTCCAAGGCGGTAGCGACGGGATGATCCCCCTGGGCGACTTTGCCGTGAAATATGGCTCCCGTGCGGCTGAGCTCGGCGTGCCGATCGACGACCTATACCAAGCGCTGGTGGACACGGCCGAGAATACGGTGCGTTGTGGAGCCTACTTAGGCGATGGACGACGCTGATTCCTTCTACCCACGCAGCCGCCGGACTGGTACACCGTCGGACGGCAGAACACCGCGTGGAAGGAGTTTGGGTATATCCCCACAGACTGGGTGGATCCCTCTGGATCCACGGGGCTGCCCACCCGCGAGGCGTCCAGGGCGTGGGAGGTGAGTATACATGTACATTTATTCTCGAATGCGTTGAGAGCTGACGTCTGTTGTGCAGTACGCGCTCGGCGACTTTGCCGTCCGACAAGCGGCCATCGCGCTCAGGAAGAGCCCTGGCGACGTCGTCAAGTACTCGAATCGCTCCATGAATTTCGTGAACATGTGGGATCCGAGCGTCGTCAGCGATGGGTTCTCTGGCTTCGCGCAGCGGCGGTACCCTGTGCGTTTCCTTATCCATCATACATACCCATAATTCAAGCACTGACATGTATGTACCCTTTCGGGCAGAACGGTACCTTTGCTTTCAGCCCGCCGAACGCGTGCAGCCCCGTCGACCCTGTGGGCCACTCGTGTGCCCGGGGAACGGACAACGACGTCGGGTTCTATGAATGTAGGTTACGTCTCTGACAGACTGAGGTGCTTGCTTGCTCATGACGTACATTTGCCAGCGTCGTCCTGGGAGTACAGCTTCTTCGCGCCGCACTCGATGGCGACACTCATCGGACTGATGGGCGGGCCCGCCGCGTTCGTCACTCGTGTGTGCGTACTGCTTCGCCCCACTCATATTACAACTTAGCTTTGAATACTGATGCGGAATTGTAGAGACCACTACTTTTCTGCGGGCTACTTCTTGGCCGGGAACGAGCCGGGCTTCCTCATGCCCTGGGCGTACCACTACGCGAACCGCCCTGACCAGAGCGCGCTGCGTGTCCGCAACGTCGTCTACAAGAATTTCGGCACCGGCATTGCTGGGTAGGTGTCCTTGCATTCTCACCAAGCTTGGTCTTGTTAAGCTGATTGCTTATTCGCGCGCAGGATCCCGGGGAACGACGACTCGGGCGCGATGGCGTCGCTGCTGACGTTCCACATCCTGGGGCTGTACCCCGTCGCAGCGTCGAAGCAGCTGCTCATCGGCTCGCCGCTGCTGTCCGCGTACACGCTGCGCAACGACCTCCTCGGCACGAGCACGTCCTTCCGCGTCAACGGCTTTGACGCGACGGGTCTCGGCGCGACGCCGCCCGCGGGTGCGCGCGTGTTCGTCAAGAGCATCACGATTAACGGCAAGCCCAGCGCGAGCTTGTGCTGGATCGACTTTGATGACGTCGTCGGGGGCGGGAGCGTGGAGATTGAGGTGTATGGCGATGCAGCGGCGGCTGCGGCTGCGGGGTGTGGAGATGGAGCGAATGCGCTCCCGGATTCGCTCGAGACTGGGGGCTTTGCGCCATGAGTTTATGTATTTTGTATTAGTGGGGAAATGGAAATGGAAACGGAAACGTTGTAGGTTTGCCGAGACAAAATTTAGGATTTCAGAACAAGCAGTAGAAGAATGGTATACTGTACACTACAGAGTTCGAGGTGTTTACTTCCATATATACGCCGCACTTATTTATTTCGAAAGCATCATCTGTGGAGTAAGATGGATTAGATTCACGGGTAAAGGCCACAGAGACGAAGCAATAGCGCACCTTGACGAACTCTTCGTAGTTGATTTGGCCATCGCCGTCGACTGGGACACGAGGGGGTCAGTACAAGATTACACAGCAAGCAGCCGTAGCCCAGCGTACCGTCCGCCTCACGGATCATCTCGTCGACCTCGTTGTCCGAGAGCTTCTCGCCTAGGTTCGTCATGACATGCCGCAGCTCCGCGGCGCTAATGTAGCCGTTCCCGTCCTTGTCAAAGACCTTGAACGCCTCCTTGATCTCCTCCTCGCTGTCTGTATCGCGCATCTTGCGCGCCATCATGGTGAGGAACTCGGGAAAGTCGATCGTGCCGTTCCCGTCCGCGTCGACCTCGTTGATCATGTCCTGCAGCTCCGCCTCGGTCGGGTTCTGCCCCAGCGAGCGCATGACGGTGCCCAGCTCCTTGGTGGTGATGGTGCCGTCGCCATCTGAGTTTGGGCGTTAATGTAATGTGGTGTGGTGCGATTGAAGAAGACGCCACGCTAGACGTTAGACGCACCCTTGTCGAACAGCGAGAACGCCTCTTTGAATTCTGCGGCGGTCGTCAGCGCCTGCGTCGTCCCGATCCCGTTGTACGCTCACCGGAGATTTGTTCTAAGCGATAGGACAAGATCAATATTATGGGAGCTCCTGAGTCGCAATCTACATACCTTCAGACTGCGAAATTTGGTTAGTATTGAGCGCAAGAGCAACGGATGGGACTCACAAGCTGGTCGGCCATGTTAGATGGTGGGTAGTGGAGGATAGAGGAGAGTGTTGCTAGTAAGGGTAAAGGGTGATGCTCGGCGATATCCGGGCGGCGTGATGCAGAGTCACAACAACTCTTGGCGTCCAAGTTCCAACTAGGACATCAAAAGTTGAACATATTCGACGAAATTCCAGACCATCGTCAAAGAGCACAAGGACAACTGCTTATCTCTTCATGTCGAACACTACTGATGAATGTGAAGGTTTGAAAAGCCTCTAGGTGATGAATCGATCTCACTAATGCATAGCAGCCGCTTTGAATGAGTTGAACTTAAATGACGACACGGACACTGAGCCAGCTACACCGAGAGCCGTGGTGCGTACATATTATTGGATCCTTGAGCTGACCAGGCCACTGAGTGCTGTGGAATCAGCCGAAGAACGATGACTGGTGAATCTGAAGGGACACCCCCACCAGCACTAGTCTGTCTCATCTCATCTCGTTATCAAACCCGTGCCTTATTATCACAGTCGCTGAAGGGTGAAGAACGATATTGGTGGTACTTTGGATGGCCTTGCACTAATAAAATCCTCCTTGGGACTCGTTGGCGGGCACTGCTTCCACAGTGTGTTGAAAACCCCGAGCTGGCCCGAGCAGCCAGGTTGGATTTCTATCACCGCAAAATCCGCTACGAGAACATCCACATCGCCTATGTGGAACCCGCATCTGTTGTTAAAAAGACTCGCAGGCTCGAAGAGACGTACACGCAAACTGCCAGAGCTGGAGTTTATTTCCGTTGTCATCAGTGCCCAGCCGAGCGTTTGTGGAATCGTTGTAGCACGTTCTACCAAAAACAGCTCGCGACGCTGAAAAAGTATTTTGGACAAGCACCTACCTGGGCCCGAGACATACGCCCTATGTCTGTTTCTGACACGTATGGGTCCCACAATGAGCCAAGGGATCCGGAGTACCTAGTGAAGTACATGCAATTTGCTGAATGAGGAAACATTGTACACTACAGAGTTCGAGGTGTTTACTTCCATATATACGTCGCACTTACTTATTTCGAAAGCATATCTGTGGAGTAAGATGGATTAGATTCACGGATAAAGGCCACAGAGACGGAGTAATAGCGTACCTTGGCGAACTCTTCATAGTTGATTTGGCCATCGCCGTCGACTGGGACACGAGGGGGTCAGCACAACATTACACGGCAAGCAGCCGTAGCCCAGCGTACCGTCCGCCTCACGGATCATCTCGTCGACCTCGTTGTCTGAGAGCTTCTCGCCTAGGTTCCTCATGACTTGCCGCAGCTCCGCGGCGCTAATGTAGCCGTTCCCGTCCTTATCAAAGACCTTGAACGCCTTCTTGATCTCCTCCTCGCTGTCCGTATCGCGCATCTTGCGCGCCATCATGGTGAGGAACTCGGGAAAGTCGATCACGCAGTTCGCGTCCGAGTCGATCTCGTTGATCATGTCCCGCAGCTCCGCCTCGGTCGGGTTCTGTCCCAGCGAGCGCATGATGGTGCCCAGCTCCATGGCGGTGATGGTGCCGTCGCCATCTGAGTTTGGGCGTTAATATAATGTGGTGTGGTGCGATTCAAGAAAATGCCACGCTAAACGTTAGACGCACCCGTGTCGAATAGCGAGAACGCCTCTTTAAATTCTACGGCGGTCGTCAGCGCCTGCGTCGTCCCGATCCCGTTGTACGCTCACCGGAGATTTGTTCTAAGCGATAGGACACGGATCAATATTATGGGAGCTCCTGAATCGCAATCTACATACCTTCAGACTGCGAAATCTGGTTAGTATGGAGCGCAAGAGCAACGGATGGGACTCACAAGCTGGTCGGCCATGTTAGATGGTGGGTGTTGGAGGATAGAGGAGAGTGGTTGCTAGTAGGGTAAAGGGTGATGCTCGGCAATGTCTGATGTAGAGTCAACAACTCTTGGCGTCTAAGTTCCAATTTGGACATCAAAAGTTGAACATATTCGACGAAATTCCAGACCATCGTCAAAGAGCACAAGGATAACTGTCTATCTCTTCATGTCGAACACTGCTGTTGAATGTGAAGGTTTGAAAAGCTTCTAGGTGATGAATCGACCTCACTCATGCCCAGCAGCCGCTTTGAATGAGTTGAACTTAAACGACGACACGGTCACTGAGCCAGCTACACCGAGAGCCGTAGTGCGTACATATCATTGGATCCTTGAGCTGACCAGGCCACTGATTGCTGTGGAATCAGCCGAAGAACGATGACTGTAGTGAATCTGAAGCGACAACCCCACCAGCCCTAGTCACACCAATGATTGCCAAGTTTCGGCTCGCCGGAAGTGCAACTCGAAACTTAGAGTATCGGATTAAAATTCAGACGAGCTGAAATCAAAGCTGTTTACTAGACTGATACTAACTCAATGAGCTTTAGTTTCAGCTCAACCCAAACCTGATGTGAGATTTTAGAGTTCAGTTTGCACATCAAGCCCACCGAAACATGGCAAACATGCCCATATCTGCTGGAACAAAGGGTAGACAAAGCGAGAACAAAGGATATACACACATGGTCATGCTTTCCAAATTTCAGTAGGCCGGAGGTGCTAATTGAAAGCTGAAATATCAGAATGAATCTCAGTCAGACTAAAAACAGAGCTGATTCTGGGTCTGAAACTACTGGACTCAGCTTCTCTTTCGGTCAGACCGAAATTTAATCCGATACTTAAGATTTCGTTTGGTACTTCCGGCCCACCGAAACTTGGGATTCATCGGTGTGAGTCTGTCTCATCTCATCTCGTTATCAAACCCGTGCCTTATTATAACAGTCGCTGAAGGGTGAAGAACGATATTGGTGGTACTTTGGATGGCCTTGCACTAATAAAATCCTCCTTGGGACTCGTTGGCAGGAACTGCTTCCAGTGTGTTGAAAACCCCGAGAGGCTGGCCCGAGCAGCCAGGCTGGATTTCTACCACCGCAAAATCCGCTAAGAGAACATGCACATCGCCTATGTGGAACCCGCATCTGTTGTTAAAAAGACTCGCAGGCTCGAAGAGACGTACACGCAACTGCCAGAGCTGGAGTTTATTTCCGTTGTCATCAGTGCCCAGCCGAGCGTTCGTGGAATCGTTGGAGCACGTTCTACCAAAAACAGCTCGCGACGCTGAAAAAGTATTTTGGACAAGCACCTACCTGGGCCCGAGACATACACCCGATGTCTGTTTCTGACACGTATGGGTTCCACAATGAGCCAAGGGATCAGGAGTACCTAGTGAAGTACATGCAATTTGCTGAATGAGGAAACATTGTACACTAAGAGTTCGAGGTGTTTACTTCCATATGTACGCCGCACTTATTTATTTCGAAAGCATATCTGTGGAGTAAGATGGATTACTAGATTCACGGATAAAGGCCACAGAGACGGAGTAATAGCGCACCTTGACGAACTCTTCATAGTTGATTTGGCCATCGCCGTCGACTGGGACACGAGGGGTTCAGCTCAACATTACACAGCAAGCAGCCGTAGCCCAGCGTACCGTCCGCCTCACGGATCATCTCGTCAACCTCGTTGTCCGAGAGCTTCTCGCCTAGGTTCCTCATGACTTGCCGCAGCTCCGCGGTGCTAATGTAGCCGTTCCCGTCCTTATCAAAGACCTTGGACGCCTCCTTGATCTCCTCCTCGCTGTCCGTATTGCGCGTCTTGCGCGCCATAATGGTGAGGAAATCGTTAAAGTCGAAGATGCAGCACCCGTCCACGTCCTCGTTGATCATGTCCTGCAGCTCCGCCTCGGTCAGGTTCTGTCCCAGCGCGCGCATGAAGGTGCCCAGCTCCTTGGTGATGATGGTGCCGTCGCCCTCTGAGTTTGGGCGTTAATGTAATGTGGTGTGGTGCGATTCAAGAAAATGCCACGCTGGACGCTAGACGCACCCGTGTCGAATAGCGAGAACGCCTCTCTAAATTCTACGGCGGTCGTCAGCGCCTGCGTCGTCCCGATCCCGCTGCACACTCACCGGAGATTTGTTCTAAGCGATAGGACAAGGATCAATATTATGGGAGCTCCTGAGTCGCAATCTACATACCTTCAGACTGCGAAAATTGATTGGTATGGGGGGCGGGGACAAAGAATGGGACTCACAAGCTGGCCGACCATGTCAGATGGTGGGTGTTGGAGGATAGAGGAGAGTGTTGCTAGTAAGGTAAAGGGTGATGCTCGATATCCGGGCGGCGTGATGTAGAGTCATAACAACTCTTGGCGTCTAAGTTCCAACTTGGACATCAAAAGTTGAACATATTCGACGAAATTCCGGACCATCGTCCAAGAGCACAAGGATAACTGTCTATCTCTTCATGTCGAACACTGCTGGTGAATGTGAAGGTTTGAAAAGCCTCTAGAGAGGTGATGAATCGACCTCACTAATGCCCCACAGCCGCTTTGAATGAGTTGAACTTAAATGACGACGCGGTCACTGAGCCAGCTACACCGAGAGCCGTGGTGCGTACATATTATAGGATCCTTGAGCTGACCAGGCCACTGATTGCAGTGAAATCAGCCGAAGAACGATGACTGTAGTGAATCTGAAGGGACAACCCCACCAGCCCTAGTCTGTCTCATCTCATCTCGTTATTAAACCCGTGCCTTATTATCGCAGTCGCTGAAGGGTGAAGAATGATATTGGTGGTACTTTGGATGGCCATGCACTAATGAAATCCTCCTTTGGGCCTCGTTGGCGGGAACTGCTTCCACGGCTTGTTGAAGACCTCGTGATGGTTCGAGCGGCCAGGCTGGATTACTTCGAGCGCAAAATTCGCATCCACATGGCCTATGTGCAACCCGCATCTGTTGTAAAAAAAATAATCGCAGGCTCGAGGAGAAGAACTTGAAGAGGTCCGGCGGCGCTCTTGTGGATGCTAAGACCCCCTGATCCGAAAGCGGACGTCAGATCAAGGAATATCCTGAGGAGACTAGTAGTTAGGGATAATGCTAATTGGGCGCGCGTTTGACTATTACCTATAGCTTTGAGTCCTACTCACCATGTCGCAGCTCCTTCGAAAGATTGCCCCTCACCTTTTCCCTCGATCTCCTACTAGTATAAGGAGGAGAAGAAACGTCGTACCCAGCGCATCATTCAACGTGTTCGCGAGGGCAGAAGCCGCTTCCGACAGCCTGCATCGGCGCGTTCCTGGCGAGTCTCTCGTTTAAATCTAGCCTGGAGACCGTTACCCCGAGTGAAGTACCCGTGTCCTGATTATATCATCGAGATGAAGGCGGAAATGGAGCGAATCTGGTCTCACGGAATTTAGGCGGGTAGAGGAGCACGGGTATGGTGAGTGAGATTGATTGCGCGTCTGAAGCCCAACTTGAGGTCTAGCAGCTGGACGTGCTCGGATCTAGTTCACTTGGAATCTGCGACTGTAGTCGGCCTAGCATTCCAAAAAGCCGTCCGCAGGGCCGACCAGTTTTGGTGCAGAGTTTTGCGTATTTCGATTCTCCTTGCTCCTCCCCCCCCACAGTGCCCTGGAACAGACGCTACGCCACCTCGCATACCGCCAGGTCGCCACAATTGCATGTTGTTTGCAATTATCGATTCATCCGTAGTCCCACGTTCATTGGACTTTCTGGTTAAGATGGTTAGCTTAAGTCTCCTATTTTTTTTGTAATTTTTTTTGGGGGGAGGCAATCGAATCCACGTCCAACAAGCGCTAAGATTCCTCCACAAGACTTACGATCTGAAAAAGCGAGCATGCAAGACGTGCCGGTCTGAGGCTTTCATCAAGCGAAACGGAGAACAGTACCACGCTCAAAAATGACCACGCCGATCAACAACAATTCCGTCCTCGCCTTCAAAATTCAAAGGGGCCTGGCAACAGACAACGCGCCCACCACGGCATGTCACCGTGTCACTCTGACCCATGCATTTGATACATATCATAGATGGATTGAAATTTAGCACAACGAACAGATCGGCGAACTTGGATTTTCCTCCGCGGGGCTTGGCCGAATATTTTGTACATCCGAATTGCATTATACAAAAGAAAACTTGTACATTGGACGGGAGCACTGGAGGCGCTGGAAATATTAATTACTTTGCCATCATCATCTGGAAGGGAGATTAGCGTATGACGGAAGGGAATGAAATAAATGACGTTACCTTGACGAATTCTGCGGGGGCGGGGGAAAACGGCGGTTGTCAGTACTGAGGGGGGGAGGGGAACAGTGGAGGAAGGAGCCCGTACCATCGTAGTTGATCTCGCCATCGCCGTCCGCGTCCGCCTCCCGTATCATCTCCTCCACCTCCCGATCGGTCAGCTTCTCCCCCAGACTCCGCATAACCTGCTGCAGCTCCTGCACGCTGATCGTGCCGTTCCCGTCCTTATCAAACACATTGAACGCCTGCCGGATCTCCTCCTCGCTGTCGGTGTCCTGGAACTTCTTGGCCATCATCGCGAGGAACTCGTCAAAGTCGATCGTGCCGTTGCCGTCGGCGTCGACCTCGTTGATCATGTCCTGCAGCTCGCCCTCGGTCGGGTTCTGCCCGAGGGAGCGCATGACGGTGCCCAGCTCGAGCGTCGTGATCGTGCCATCGCCGTCTGACGGGAGCAGCGCCGAGTTAGCGGAAACGGAATTGGGCACACGATGGGGGGTCGATAACGGACGGACGACGCACCCTTGTCGAAGAGCGAGAACGCCTCCTTGAACTCTGTGGGCGGCGTCAGTGCCGTTCCTCTGACACCGAATACCGCCCATGCTCACCTGAAATTTGCTCTGTGCGCCGAGTTTCGGGTCAGTCGATCTCTTTTCCCAAGCCAGATCTGCGACGCGCACCTGGGGACTGAGCGGAGAGATTAGCAGCTGTACACACTAGCCATAAGGCTGCTCACCAGCTGGTCAGACATCGTAGTTGGTAGTGGTAGTAATGTGGGGCAGAAAGAAAGTAGCAAGCGGGGGTTGTTGTTCTGAAACGGGAGCTGGCGCTAAGACAAGACGGCGGCTATATATAGCCCCATGTGCGCTGTGCCAGTGGGGCCAGCAGAAACGGTACCGGCCATTCGACACTGTTTTCCTGTGCAGGATATGGTGAAAAGTCGTCCTGAACACGGCCGTTCTGATTCAGAAGAGGTGGAAAGGCACGGCACGGCTTGCACTGGTTCAAGGCTGTGAACCCTCAAATCAGCCGAGATTATGCGGTCATGCCACTATCTCCTTCCTGACTTTCATGAGCTTGACGGAAAAGCGTAGAGACAACCCTCGCTTTGGTTTCTTTTTGTCTTGAATTGCTGCAAAGAACATTATTCTTGCAAGATGCTCAAGATCTACGAGAAAATCTACCAAGATCTACGTCAATGCACTTCACGGCCTCTATTGCCAATGACAAACCTCATTGCTATGCTGGTACCACCCGTCCCGCGGAGGTATTCTGTTCTTCTGCGAAGAAAATCCAATGCGGTTCCGCAGCTCTATGCTATGCTGGTACTCGCTGAGCGAGACTTGATCATGATTGTTTTCTTCTGTTCAAGTTTCCGTAGATCTGTGGCTAGATCCCTCGTCCTGTGCGACGTCCTTCACTACTTGTGAAAAACGCTGTGCATATCGGGAGAACATGCGTGAATCCACCGCATTTTCTGCAGATCGGAAAAACTGGGGTTCACCGGTTTTTTCTCTGCCACAATGAGACTGCTCTAGGGGCCCTCATGGGTGTTGTACAATGAAGATAAGTCGGTCTCGTCGCAACTACGCTGCCCCTCGAGCGCCATGGAGGATGCCATCTACTCTACCTCTCACAAACAGTTCTCGTCCCCTCATTACTTGTAACGTCGACTTCGCGAGCCCATGTCAATTGTACAGCTTTACAGTACAGTATTAGAATAAGCATAATCGTCCATGAATTATTTCCCCTTGTTCAGCTCAGCGGAGCGAGCCTGGAGCTCCTCGTGGCTCTAAAGTAATTGAATCAGAACCAAATTGGCATGTATATACAAGGAAGGGGACGCACCGCAGGCTGCTCGAGGCCGGCCATGACCTGCTGGCTCGGGACGTGGGGGTCCCGCGCGTGGAACGCGCCTGCGTTGGGGTTGCTCGCGAGCCCACCGGTCTGCTCTGGCATCAGGTCCGCGGGGTCGTTGGTTTGCTGCGATCCAGGCGATGTCAGTACAGAGCCTACAAAGTAAGAAGAGAGAATACGAACAGCTGGGTGAGGCTGGATGGAGAAGGTCGGCTCCTCAGTCTTCTTGTCGTCGGATTTGCCGGTCATCTTCTTTAGGGCGTTGGTGACGGAAGGCATTATTATAAAGTCAGGCAAGGTATGGAGGAGAAGTGGGTATGGGGTGTGTTTACCTGTGTAGGATTGGTGGTGGTGTACTTATACGCTGGTCGTTGGCGCAGAGGAGGACTTATCGATGCGATGACGACTTTGCGCAGTTGAGCCGAGTACTAAGATGAAGATGACATCATTTGTGGCAAGATCCGGACCGGGCTCAGGGGCTGCGCCAAGGCTGCGGTCAAAGCGCAATATCTGCGCAAAGGCGCCCAACGAGCCAACGAGCCGTTAATTGTGATTTTTTGTCCTTCAGAATCTAAATAAAACACGCCGCTCCACATACCACATGCATCGATGCTTTTCTTACCCTGCCGTCGGCACTGTATTTTGGTGGTTTCGATTGTCCGAAAGACATCCGAGGTTGGCCATGGGTTGAGTAAACATGGCAACTGCGAGACAACCAGCGCCGAAACGTGGAACTCCGACAGGCACGAGAGGAAGGTTTTGGTGAAGATTTCCGGACGACAGTGCCAGGTGAAAAAAAAATGTTGCACTGCGCAGCCGTCGCTGTTCCACTGAAGCGCCGTCCGCAGCGCTGCGCAGGGTCGTTGCGGCAGCATGGCGGAGCCCCGGAGTTGGACAGTCGAATCGGCGAACACTTGGGCCCGACAGTCAAGCTCCACTGGCGCTAAAAGTAAAACATAAACGGCTCAGAACTTCTTGCGGGTGAGGCGAATAACGCAGTTGCCCCAAATCCCAGAAATGCCTTGCTCCATGCTGTTCCAATGCTTGCGTTGTTGTGGTTAGGGCGAAAAAAGTGTGAACGCAACGTGACCGTGTTGAACTTTCCTTGTCCGATCAAATTTGATCTCATCAAAACCTTCTTTCTTTTGAACAGTCATGAGCCCTTTCCTTTTCAGAGCCTAACGAGGCTTAATGGCGCCCGGAGGACATTGTGCGGTTAGCCAGTGGAACCCTGTGGTACTCGGGCTTCCCCCGCCATGGAAGTTGACTCCGGGTCCGAATTCGCGCGATGCAACGAATCCGCTCTTAAACCTCGGACGGATTGCCCGGGCCCCAAAGCACGCCGGGGACGCCAACTTGAACAGATGATGAGCCATCGTCGCCAATGAGCAGAGCATATGACGGCCACTTTTCAATGCATGTTACCATAGCGTTGGAGACTTGTGCGGTCCGCCATCTCGTCAGTGCTCGTCGTGACCCAAGAGATTTCACCGGGCAGCGAGGAAGGTTTTCTTTAAATTGCGCTGTGGCAGCACCGCGGATACAGTTTGCTTGCTCTCATCTGTCTGTCATGTTCGCACTTGCAAAGCTCTCGGTCTTGCTCTTCCTGATCCCCTTCATCTCGGCGTCCCCGACGCCCGCAGTGGAAGAACGGGCCACCGCCATTGACACCGGGAGCCACTGTGGTATGTCGCTGACCGCGCGCATTCGACGCGTGCTTGAATTTATTTTATTAGGCCAATGGGACACCGTCGTCGCCGGCACATACTCCCTTCTTTTGGATCAATGGGGCCTATCGGTTTGTCTCGTCACTCAGACTTTGATACAGTCTTCAATGATCTTTACAAGGGTGCCTCCTCTGGCTCCGACTGCGCGTCGCTCACCTCTATGACCGGCACGACTCTGGCGTGGAAGACCACCTGGTCATGGACAGGTTCGTACGCCTATGTAGTCCGAGTCTGTTGAAATTATTGAACGACTCCCACAGGCGGCACCGGCGTGAAGAGCTTCACGAACATTAACGTCAACAGTGGCATCAACAAGCAGCTCTCGGCCATTAAGAGCATCCCTGTAAGCAATATCCTACCTCATTTTTTCATTAGCTTATTCCCTCGTGCGAAAAGGCCGTCTGGACGTGGTCGCAAAGCAGCAGCGGCACGATCGTGGCTGATGTTGCATACGACCTGTTCACGTCCAACACTTCGGGCGGTTCTGCAGTTAACGAGATTATGATTTGGCTCGCAAACTTCAACGCCGGGTGGGTTCTGGTAGTCATTGGAGTTATTTTTCAATGGCTCATTTTACGTAGCCCCATCTCCGCGACTTACAATTCCGCCGGCCAGCCTGTGTTCGTCCTCTTTCTATCTCTGCTACGAATTCCATTAAAACAAATGTTGCAGGCCCGTCGCGTCGAACGTATCTCTCGGAGGCCACACCTGGAACCTATACTTCGGCTCGAACGGCGCAAACAACGTCTACTCCTTTCTCCCTACGAGCGGGACGGTCCCTAGCTTCAACGCGGACATCAACCTCTTCCTCAAGGTGCGCTAATACACAAATTCAAACTCTGGCTTATAAATAAATCATCACATCTCAGTACTTGACCACCAACCGTGGAGTCAGCACCGCGCAGTTCTTGACCACCGCCCAGGGTGGGACGGAGGCCACTTCGGGCTCTGCTACCCTGACGACGTGAGTTGCTTTCGACTTTTTTTTTGGTGGCTGTCCGATATCTGACTGGTTGGATTTTTAGGTCGGCGTTCAGCCTTGTCATCAACTGAAGCTGGGATTGAGGGCGGTGTATAACTTACCTTCCATGTATTGAAAACCGACTAAAATTTAAATCCGTTGAATTTTATTCAGCTGCGGTAACAAAATACCAGCCAGTGGATTTGAGGCCAAAGCCAGAGCTTGGCTCGTTTCACTTGACTCGGACGTCTCTCCGCTCACTTCCATTTACTTATTTCTAACAACCGCACGGCGTCGGCGCTAGTCGCAAGCGTTGGATCGCATAAGCCATAGCAGTCTTTGGCTAAGCCGCAATCTGGTCTTTGTGTGGATCTCTCGGTCTCTGTATAATTCATCAAAGTGGTTTTGGTAAAATTAAAATTCATATCGATAACAGTCAATGAGGACCTTCAAGCCGTCTGTCTCTGTTCTGAGTTCTCCATGGGTTTCCAAAATATACGTATAAGTAAGCTGCAACTCATTCCACTCAGCCCTGTGAAATCCCCCAACCAGTCCTTGAAATGGCGCGCCTTGCTACGGTTTTCCTCGCCCTTGCTTCACTTGCTACTGCGGCTCTTTCCCTGAACGCGCGTTAGGCCATAACGTCTCTGACCTCGGCCCAGATCAAGGCGTTCAAACCGTACTCGTTCTATGCGGCGGCAGGGTACTGCACACCGGGGTCGACTAAAGTATGGAATTGCGGAGGTCAATTCCGTTTACTCGAACCAGCACACACCTTTTAAATTATTTCAGTCAATTGTGATGTGGCCAATCCCGCTTTCCATCCCGTAGCTTCCGGCGGTGACGGAGATCTTACACCATTCTGGTTTGTGGGAGTCGACTCGACTCTGGGAACTGTAATCGTGTCGCACCAGGGCAGCGGGATGTGAGTTGACAACTTGTTCATGCGACTCCCGCAGGTTGTAATACGCGCATCCCTTAGTATTTCTACCCTCACGGACGCCGACTTTGTCCTGAAGACCCTTGACCCAACGCTATTCCCGGGCGTGAGCTCTTCAGTCGAAGCTCATGAGGGTTTCAGCGCTGCGCAAGCGGGGTACGTGATTTCCAAGGATCAAATTTTTATTTTTATTTCCATTATTTGAGTCGACTTATGTGATATGTGTAGGGCTGCGCCGCAGATTCTTGCAGCTGTGCAGACTGCATTATCGCAGTTCGATGTCAAAAAAGTGACTATGGTTGGCCACGGCCTTGGTGCGCTCAATAAAATTCGTTGCAGTAATCCCGAAATTGACTTCGAACCACGACAGGCGGTGCAATCGCCCTTATTGATTCTGTGTATCTTCCCCTCCACATCACCGGAGTGACCTTCCAAACCATTGTTTATGGCTTGCCTCGGGTGCGCTGTCCTTTCAAAAACGATGATGGTATGCAGCTTAAAAATCAACTACTCTAGGTCGGAAACCAAGCATTTGCCGACCTCGCAAGCATCGGAAACACAGTGACTCACATCAACAACAAGTTCGTAATTCCTTGCTGTTTCCGGATGCTCCAGTCTTATGTATCGTGCAGGAAGGATGTCGTCCCGATTCTTCCGGGTTCGTTGCCTTTGATCTGAACCGCGACTTCGGTTTCATTTTTTACAGGGATGTTCGTTGGATTCCACCACCCAACTGGTGAGGTACATATACAAGTCAGTGTTTTTCAATCTGGTTGTCCATCGGTTGGGCTGACATCACTTGTAGGACTCGGGTGCTTGGGATTCCTGCCCAGGTAACTTGACACCAACACGGATATTATCCCGTCATTGACCATATATTTCTTTCGCAGGGCAAGACAACAAAAGCGATCTATGCACCACAGGTGTGTATCACACTTTTTTTTTGGTGTGGAGGCTGATTTTTTCCTAGGAGACGTCAGGAACATCTTTGACGGCAATCCGGGCGACCACGCTGGTGAGTTTTGGCTGTAACGTACCCGGTGCAATTTTCATTGTCTTGTTCAAGGCCCGTACGATGGGGTGGAGATGGGCTGCTAGGTGGGTGGGTGAAAAGTGAAATATTTCTGGGTGCAAGTAAAGGCCCTTTGTACGGTACCGAAAAAAATTGTATACCCGTACTAGACAACAGAGCGCATTCTCAAACCGTGTTTGTTTTGTTTCCGTCCCGCACATTGGCTACAACATGTGAAGTACGAGCATACGTCGGCTTATATGATACTACATCATTAGCTGCTTCAAGGTTACCACAGCGCCACCTCGGCCTTAAATTTACTCTTCATTTAAATTCTCATGTTGGGCAACTTCTGCCCTAAGCAGGCATGCGTTAGAGTATCGCGTCGTCCGCATCCCACTGAAACACAGTGCACTCGGCGCCGGCCTTGATGTCCCAACCCTCCGTCTTTCCTAGGCTTTTCAAATCGGCATCTACACTCCTGTCCGTCCATCTCCATGGAGAAAATTCGAACGTACGCAGGGTAGCCACTCCCTCCATCGTCGGCCGAAATCGCGCCCGGAGCATTTCAGACAGTGTCATCCACGAAGAGTCATTGAGGAACGTTTCGTTCGACAGCCTGAGGAACTCCAGCTTGGGGGCCATAGGCAGCTGGTTGCGATACGTAATGAGTCGGAACACGTTGGCGTTCGAAATGAGACGAGGTACATCGAGGGTGAGCTCCGTGAGATCGGGGAACATCGCCAGGGTATGCTCTGTGTCGTCTGTGTCCACGAGGAGAGAGTTTTGTACGCCGCGGACGCGAAGAATTTTCAAACGCGGTGAGGAGTGGGGCATCGCAAGACGGAACTGGCCAAGTGGACCCTGTATGCTGAACGACTCAAGCAAGGGCATGTCGAGCGCTCGTATAAAACCATTGGATTCGTCCGAATCGAAGACCCGGAACGATGCGACACGTAGATTGGGGAACGACATGGAGGTCCCCGCCCAAGAATTATCTCTGCCGCTCGTTGACCAGGGATGAAAACTGAGACGCAGAACAAGCAAATTATTGAGTTGGCCATAGGATATAATCCATTGTTTAGCATCCAATATACATTCAGTCTGAGAGTATCTTGTGAGCTGGGACCACGGGATGCGGTCACGATATTGAAGAGGCAAGTAAACCTTGTTCAATGTGAGATTGGTGAGATTGGGGGCATATTGAAACGCCAAGGGAAAGGGCTTCATCTGATAGCCGGAGGTAAGATGTAGCCTGAGGCTGCGAAGCTCCGGAAGATCTAAATAGGACAGGCGCTGCAAGAGAAGGGTGGGAAGTTCGACCAATATAACCTCCCGCCAACGTGCTGAACGCTTCAGGAGCGCCTCGAAGAGGATGGGAGTCGCAAAGCTGTGCGTCCTCAGGCGAAACGAAAGCGGATGCCTCCCTGACCGCCGGTCACATTGTGTGAGGAACTCCAGAGACCTTTCAATTTCAACTTCTTCCTGAAGAGCCCTGTGGGACGCGACGTCCTCCGGATACTCGTCCGTTATCTCGTCGTCCTCCGGATACACGTCCGTTATCTCGCCATCCTCCGGATCCACGTCCGTTATCTCGCCGTCCTCCGGGTACGCGTCCGTTAGCACGTCCCAATTTTCATTTGGAAAAAAGGGCTGCGGCGGGTGACACGCTGGAATGTCGTCGGTCGGCGACTTAAAATCCAGCACAGCCCACAGCTGGCCAAGCGAAAGGGCGACGTTTCTCCACGAGCTGCAGATATGCCCCAACTTCCAGGGGGGTTGCACCCGAGTGTTGCTGTGGCAATCGGAGAGCAATACTGGAGTGAGATAAAAGAAATATCTCTCCGATGATCTCGGGTGGGACTCGGCGAATTGGAGCGAAGATGTAGTTGTATTGATGTATTTCTGAAGCTAGGTGGGCTCGTTGGTTTTGCAAGGTCTTTATAGAAGACTGAAGCTTGGAAATTTCCGCGGCCAAGTCTGATAACTCGGCCTCTTTATTCCGCAGGATCTCCTGTACTGAAAATATCTGAGCTGGGTCTGGCGCTTCATTTGACACTAGAAGGCGTAGAAAGGCTGGGGTTGAAGGAGCCATTCACGTCGTATACGTGAGTCTGAACGACTATCTTCAGAAAATCACGAAGGCCATACTATAGAGGCTGACGAGCCTACCATTCACGGTGACTTCGAACACTCGAGCGTCGTTTCAACTCGCGGCACACGTAGAAGTCGCACGCCCAAGGATACGAGCCGGCTGAAATCCATGATTATAGCTCGCAGTCTCGTATATAGTCGTTGTAATGCACCAAACTATTTATTTTAGAATTCGCTGGCAGACAGTGCAGACGGAAAGGTGTTCCGGCATTTCCCGGATCGATGATCGCCGCGTTCTGGCAGCCAAGCCAAGTCCAACCCAGGCCTTTCTCGTTCATACATTGATCAACTTTGCATCCTCTATCCGGTCCAAGTGAAATGAAAGCATACACGTCTTTCCCAGAAAGTATTCAGCATTGGGCGGCCCGGGTCGCAGATGACACAAGTCACAAGGATTGCGCTTCTGATTGGTCTTGCCGAGGGCGAGAGCTTAGCGAGCCCGACTCCAACCTGCCGACAAGGACGACGACAAGCCTGCATATCCTGGCATTCCTCGGGCCCGCACTTGACCGACCAAAATCTACAGTGCTGAACAACCAGCAGCATTTAAATCTCCCTCATCTGTCGGGTGCGGCCACTCACCCTCCTCCGCTCGTGGCAAAAGAACCTCAAAAACCTTGGCCTTCTCGTTCTCTGGCGGCCCGATGCGCGAAGTACTCGGATCTGTGCATATGATTGCGTCTTGGCTCGCTTGTTTAAATACGAGTCCAAGTCGAGCTCCACTGTGACGAGCGCCTTCCGGGATACGTACGTCGGCCATGTTTCTCGCAAGCTTCGTGCCGCTCCTTGCGCTATTCCGAGTCCTTCCTGTTTCCGAGGCGCGCCCCAGTTCGTATGCGGTCTGGGCGGCGAACTCCGCCATCGCGCGCGGGCAGGGCAATGGGCTGGGTACAGATGGGCTGCCGATAGTTTCGTACGAGCACGGCGAGTTCCAGGTGTGTTGCAATGGAAATGTTTTTTCTGTGTCTTGCTTACTTACATTATGTGCAGTGGGGTCTGCGTCTCTTGTACGAGCTCACCGGGAACCAAACCTACTTCGACTACATCCAAGCGGGCGCGAACAATATTGTGTTCCCCAACGGCACGGTGCATGGCAGCTACAAGTGAGTTGGATGATACTACTGTAATTTTCTCGCTGGTGTTGAATATGCACAATTATAGTTTCACGGCATTTTCCTTGGACCCCATTAGGTATGTGGTTCAATTATGCACAGGAGTGTTGAATTTGCTAACGGAAGGCAGGACGGGCCCTACCTTCGTCTACTTGTGCGACGCTCTTTCGCCGCGAGAAACATATACATCGTTTTCATACGGCTCTATAGGTTCCAGAAAACTCAGCAGGCCAAGTTCAAGGCGGCAGCCAACACGTTCCGAAGTCAGCTCGACGGCCACCCGCGCATGGCACAAGGGCAATTTTGGCACAAGCTTATGTATTTCAACCAAGGTTGACTCTCTAATATTCATCTTCTCCTGGGTTTTGAGGCCTCGACTACAATAGGTTGGCTCGATGGGATATACATGGGCGAGGTTTTCTATACTGCGTATACGACGGCGTTCGATGCCAAGAATGCTACTGCATGGGGTCCGTGTGTTCAAGACGTTAATTCAATAACTGATCGAAGTCTTCCTCTAGCTGATATAACGGCACAGTTCAAGCTCATGTTCGACAACACGCTTCAGAATGCTACAGCGCCGAATAATACTGGGCTTATGTACCGTCCGTCAATATTTTTTTGGTGTCCTTCGTGTTATTCAACCGCGCTACATTATGTAGACGGATATGATTTCAGCCACACCGCCGTCTGGGCGTCGCCTGACCGTGGCCATTCGCCCGAAGTCTGGGATCGTGCCCTAGGTCCCCTTAATATTTTTATTCTTCACAAGGTCTCTGAAGCCTAATCCATGCTATGTACTTAGGTTGGTACGCCATGGCCCTCGTCGACGTCATCGAAATGGCCCCGGCGACCTCGGGCCAGCTCAAACCAACGCTCCTACACATCCTCAACGTCCTCGCGCCGAAGATCCGCGACGCCGCAGACCCGACGACGGGCGTGTGGTGGCTCGTGCTCACGCAGCCCGGGCGGGCGCAGAACTACTTTGAGAGCAGCGGCGCGATGATGTACATCTACGCGCTGCTGAAGGGCGTGCGGCTGGGCTACGTGCCCGACCCCGACGGGAGCATCGTCGCCGCGATGACCAAGGCGTACAATTACGCCGTGGCGAATTGGGTGGTGCCCAATAGCGATGGGACGATGAGCTGGAAGAACACGGTTTCTGTGAGTGGTGGTTTTTGATTCCCGTTTTGGGGGTTTTGAATAGGGGTGAATGATTAATGATTAATGATTTTGGGTTTAGGTCGGAAGCTTGACGACGACGGGGGACTTTGCTGTACGTTTTGGTTTCGTTTTGCCCTTATTGGTGAGATGTTCTGAAGCACGCTGTCTCTAGTATTATGTGGCTCAGACGGTGGATCTGAACGATCTCAAGGGCTTGGCGGCTTTCCTTTTGGCTAGCCTTGAGTTTGAAAAACTTTAATTAGGTGGGGATTAGGTAGCTGGTGGCGGCCATGGTTCGATTACGATAATGTATTTGGTGGCAGACAATGAAGTGCTGTCGCTATCTATATCTATCCTTGAGGGTGATAAATTTCAACATGGTGTCGGGATTTTCAACCACAATTTGATCGTGGTCTTGTGATTTTATCAGTCGTCTGGCTTCGACTATGCAGAACTTGGCAGGGAAGTAGACGATTTATTTATTTATCTAGCAGTACCATTTCCAACGACTCAGAAACTCAACCTCTGCATGAAACCCCTACTCTCTTCGCATATGGACTGAGGCTTGAGCATGACGTCGTAGCTTAGGTTACGCCGTTAGGCTACCGAGTTGGGATACCGAGATGAGCGATGGCTCGACGTCGAGTCCCTATGTGGAACTCCGGACGTCTTGGTTAATGCGAATGTCGGCGGGGAAGTTGAGCGGCGGAGATAGTCGCGTAGTTCATTTATCAGAAAGACAGACTGAAAAAATGTTGCTAGAGTGTCCTGGTTTATTAAACATGAGAAAATCTTGGATGGAGCTTGGCTGCAGCCCTGAATAACACAGGGGAAGATAACAACCCCCTCCCGTCTAGTGCTGCCGAGGGGCGGGATGCCATGGAAATGGGAATACGTTAATAACGGCTCTCACCAGGTACATATCTCGAAACCCTGGACCCTCACCTGGGCTAAATTAGACATTTGCGGTGAAAAAGGGCCTGCATAGAAAAACAGACATAGTCCTGATAGAGTAGGTGGCCTGGGCCCTGCTCTGACCGGATTTTGCCAGTCCCGTTATCTTCGGACTTGCTGCGACTTTTGTCTTTGCAGGTCGCCAGTCCGGTTATCTCCGCATTCCGATCGCGTTTCGCTCCAAGACCAGGGTGGGTCTACGGCGGGTGAACTTGGGCCTGAAAACTCGGACACCTTGGCTAGAGGTACTGGGTAAATGGTTGGACCTTACGGCGAGATGCCGAGATGGCTTTGGAGCGTCCTGCAAGCACGGAAACTAACGGTGATTCCTGGCTTGAATCGAGGTGGTGCTGAAATATTTCATAGCAATAACCGCGAAACTTGCGATTCAGTGAGCGAAGCACGATCTGCGGCAGATGGCCGACCTGACGTCGGCCTGGGTCGGCATTATCACGGAGGAGATTCATATACGGTGATGCATGTCGTCACGGAGGCAAGCGTGTATTTTTGATTCCAGTTTGAGGTGGTGATTGTTGGGTCCTCGGTGAGTGTGCGTAGCCCGCAGTGGGGCTCACGACAGCAGAATGACGCGAGGTATGCATTGTCATACGGAAAGCCGACGTCTGGAGACCGTCTTGCATCATGCTATATTATCCGTACATCGAGGCAGTATGCACGTTCCCCTCACGCACCTGCGCAGTTTTGAGCACTACAAGCAGCTTTTCCTCAAGCTTGCAGAGGACACCGAAGAACAATAGGCCGAGGCGGTAAACAAAGAAAGCCAAAGACCGGAATAAGGACGCATTGCACGTGGGTATTTGATTGTCATGATTTCATTGTGCCGTGACGATCTCTGTCGTTTATTGGTTTTCCTCCGCCTCAAGAACCCATGCTAACGGCGCGTCTCTGTCTATAGTTTTATCTTGCGATGGCTGGCTTCCTTCGCAAAAAGAAGCAGGACCCGGCGCCCACTCCTTCTCCTTCACGCCCCCCGTCTTCCCAAGCCAATAATGCTCAGCAGGCGGCTTCCCCAATATTCGCCCGGTTTGCGACCGCCGCAGTCGAGCCCTCTGCCCAGCGCGTCGTCTCGTCGCCCATGCTCCTCGCTAGTGACCCCCGGCGAGACCAAGCACCGAGAATGGCCAACGGAGGGGCCGTAAGAGGTGCATTCCAGCAGCGAGAAGACGCCAAGCAGCTACGACAGACCTCTGGACCATCTTACGTTCAGCAGAACCCCCCACCCTCTTCCAGCTCTGCCGCAGCTTCTGCTTCGATTGCCTATGCATCCTCGTACGGTTCGCCGATGCAGAATCAGGCCGCCTCTCCGCGCAGTCGGTCCCAGACCCTGCCGCCCGCCCCCCCTCCATCTAACCCTCCAAACCGTCGCTTCTCGCATGTCCCCGGCGCAGACAAGCCTCTGCCGTCGATTCATCCACAGGATGGCAGCAGTTCTGATCCGCTCGGAAGCCTGCCCCCGCAGTCCTCTCTCCCGGCAAACCGCCGTGCTTCCACTCGCGGGCCTTCGGGTGCGACCCAGAACCACCCCAACGGACGCGTAATGGCTGTTCCCGTTCAACAGCCGCATATCTCATCCCCCACGAGACCACCCAGCAACGCAAGCCCCAGACTGGGCGCGCGCCCATTCGCTTCCTCCAGCCAAACCCCTTCAGCGGCACCAAATCCTACCCCTGGATCGTCCCAGGACCCCTCCCGTTATCCGAAGGAGCATACACGACAGGATCTACGACATAAGCTCTCGAACGCGAGTACTGCTTCTGGTCGCCAGCCGGCGATTCCTGCACCTGCTTCCCCACCAAGGAACGGACAATGGGCGCCCGATGGCCGAGCTCCCCTCGCAGCCTCCGTATCGTCCTACGAGGTGAATCCTTTCCCGACGTTTATTTCTCTGTGTAGCCGTGCGGCTATGTATGAATACCGTAATTGCTTCATGATCCTCGCGCCGCCGCACCGCGTGAAATAATCTTTCGATCTGAGGGGAGAGGGAGCGTCATCCCTCTCTTTCACCGGTGCTGCGTGCTCCGGATCTCGTTCGACCCGATGCGAGCTTACTTGATTCGGCGGATTGTCGCTTCCTTTCATTCTTTGCTTTACCTTTGGAGCATGCTTTATTAACGCCGTTGTATTTCTCTGCAGGATTCTGACGCGTCTTTCACCCCTGCAAACCCAAAGTCAAGGGCGGTGAGTCCAGCCAACGTCATCTGCCATACCGTTGGGTTTTAATAGGCGGTCCCAGGCGGTTATAAATCCTGCACCAACACCACCCTCACCACCACCAGAACCCGAAACAGACATGGGCGCGACGATCAGCTCATTCGAGGTCCAGAGCTTCCACCCCGACAACTCGTTCAAAATAAACACCGGCCTCCTCCCCGCCCAACATATTACTCCCGCCAACCATAATGCGAAACCCAAACGCACACCATCGTCCCTTGTCAAGGGCAGGCCGTTGATCTTTGCGGCGATGGCGACTGTGGACGCGTCCCCGTCCGAGAAGACGGACTACAACCCGTATGGGAACAGTCACAACGCCTATCCCTCACCGCCAACGGACGCGGTCAAGATGCCGCCACGGCTTTTATCGGAAGAAACCGATGGGTTGTTCGATCTGGGCTTCTCGAGGACGGTTATGGATAGCTGGGACCAGCAACAGCAACAACAGCCACCCCACGAGCGCCAAACCCCGAAAATCAATGGAAATACGCCGCTCCCGAACGTCAGGGGTGGCCAGACGCCGCGTTTGAACGGGAGCGCGCCGCTCCCGCCGCAGTCGCCGCCTCCGCTTCAAGTTGCCACTCAGCAGCAGCAGCCTCAGGCCCCGCAACGCGTCCCGACGAAGAGTAGAAACCCAGTAGCGTCTCCCACGCCATTGTCGCCCAAGTTGAACCCAGTCGCGTCCCCCACTCCAATGTCGCCCAAGATGCGGCCGACGCCCATCCCTGACCCGCCTCCGACTCCTCACACGCCGCGCACGCTCACCAAATCCCGACCGACCACTCCGCAGCGGAAAATGAGCTCCGCTGCGCTGCAGCAGCCGAGTCCCCTCATGCTCACGCGCGACCTGGATGAGCGCACGGCCTCGCGCGCGTCGACGCTCATGCTCGACGACGACCCCTTTGCCAAGGTGGAGGGCGTGCGGATGCTCAAGCCGACCTCGCGCGACGGGCCCCCGCCCACGCCACCGCCACCCCCGTCCTCCACGGGCTCCGCATCTGAAGGCTCGGTCCCGGAGTCGCCGTCCACCCCGCGACAAGAAGCCGGCTTCGACGCGGCCGATGCTCAGAACGCCGTTAATATCACACCGCCACAGAAGATCCAGGGCGGCGGCAGCAGTTCCAAGGCGCCGCCCTCGCCGGTGACGCCTGAGGAATACCGCACCGCGCGATCGCGGCGGCGGGGGGATCAGCTCGAGAAGACGCCGCCTGCGGGTGTGAAGGGCATCGAGGTGCGGGAGACGCGGATCCCGGGGCCGTTCCCCCTGGCCGAGTACGTCGCGAATCCGCCGCTGCTTTCTGCGTTGCTGGTGTATCTGTCGTTTTACGATTGGTGCATCCTTTCCGCTGTGACGAAGGAGATGCGGATGTGCCTGGTTGGGACGCCGGAGCTGCGCGAGGCGGCGCTGGAGCGGTATCTGCGCACGGTGGGGTACTCGCGGTGGGCGTGGGAGGATGCGGATCCGTTAGAGCTGACGTTGCTAGTGCGTTGTTTTCTTCTGTCTTTTTGACGCATCGCTGATTTGACGACGTAAGGACTTGCATGATTATATGCGGGGCGTCTCCATCCCGACGCACGAGTATTCGCGCGTCGCGGAGACGTATGTCCAGTCGTTCAACGTGCCGTCTGCAGAGCGGGACCCCGAACATCTCGCCGCCGCGCGGAATCTCACAATGTCAACCCGTGCGTATACGCGCGTTGTTCTGCGCCTGAGGGCGCAGGCAGAGCGGGAGGCCAGCGACGCCGCGGCGCTGAAGGCTGCTTCGCCACCGCCCGCGGGGAGGAAGCGGATCATCAGCAACGGGTATGCTTCGAATCGATCGAGTCCGTCGCGGACATCGAGCCGCGCGCCGTCGCCTAATTTTGGCCATACGCAGCAGCCGTCGCATTCGTCCGCACCGGGCACTGCGTTCCGCTCGCCGCTGTTCCGCGTGAAGCGGGCGCCGCTGCTGCGCGTGTTTGTGCCCTCGCCCGACGGAGACTGGCTGTCGGACAAGAGTGTGCTGGAGTGCGAGGCGGAGCTCAAACGCGCGGGTGTGCTGGGTCTGCTGCGTGTGGGTGATGTGGTGTGGGACATTGCTGTCGGCGACGAAGGGAACGTCGGGAGATTGGTTTGGGATGGCAGCTACCTCATCGTAGGTCTTTCGTCCTCTGTTAAACTCTCCGTGCTTACCTTTATTGATCAGGACCTGGACTACAAATACTCGACTGTCGGAGATCTGCCGCACTATCTCCCGACTTTGGCATTCCCTCCTTCGTATTTCCATCGTGTCATACGGACGGGCCCCGCGTCGAGCAATCCCATTGTCCACGTCGACATCTCCCCTTGGGGGCAAGAGATCGCCGCCAACCTCCAGCTTCTGCAAGACCGCATTCGGACTGAAACGTGCGTATTATGCAGCTCCTTCTGATATTAATATTCAACTAACCACTCTTTCCTGGTTTTTAGGCCTCAGGGCAACGTCCACAACGTCGTCCGATGGGTGCACCGCTCGTCCTTTGTCATCCGCGCCCCTTCAAAGCAGCGCATGTCCACCAGCGGTCGACGGCCTCCGTCGCCACGCATCCCGATACCCGAGTCCGCCGGGCTGTTCGTGGACCCGGGGTGGTACGGGACGATTGTGGTAGAGACGGAGGGCACGAACGAGGCGCTCGCGGATATACAGGACCGGTGTCCCGGCGCGTTCCCGCCGCGCGCTGGCGGGGCCCCGACGGTGCCTCTCAAAGACGGCAAGGACTCGAAGAAGGTGTTCAAGATTCTCCGGGAAAAGAGGTGCGCGTTTGCTTCCCTTACCTTCCCTTCCACCGTGCTCAACGGTCCTTCTCCCTCTTCTAGCCGCCCGGGCGAGATCTGGATACGGACTGTCGGTCCGAAAGAGAGACTCTTCTGAGGATGTCAAGTAATGAAACTAAACTGAACTGAACGAACTCTTTTTTTTTTTGCATTGTATGTATTATTTCGTTATCACTTAAAGTTGGACATGTCTCTCTTGATCAACGACTATTGACGCTACTTATACCTCTCACTTGTCTGTTTAAAGTATTCATTACATTTGTATATCCACGCATTGCATCGATAATAGCTCGCATTGTTGTTTCGTTGGGTTTCTTTGTTGTTGTCCTCAGCTTCAAACGTAAGGCAAAGGCCTAATATTGCATTGCCACATCGCCGTAAAGTGATCATTCCTTTGTTTGACGCTTAGCGCCTCCTAGTAGCGCCAGGAACCTTACCACTCACCAAGTTAAGCTTCAACTCATGTCGTAAACCTCAGACACGCTGGAGCCTCCAGCCAAGCGTCAGCGTATGGAAGCCGAAGCTGAACACCTGACGCGCTCGGATATTTGGCACGACGATGGTAGCGTCGTTCTCCAAGCCGAGTCCACCCAATTTCGTGTTCACTGGAGCGTTCTCTCCCTGCATTCCACATTCTTTCGAGATATGCGTGGTCTTCCGCAGCCTGCCGACCAGCCGAGCATCGAGGGCTGCCCTGTTATCCAACTACATGATTCTTCCGTGGACGTTGAGCACCTCCTCAATGCGCTATATAATCCGTTCGTGTCGTATATCAAACTCTTTGTCGCCTCCGCTGACAGAATAAATCTCTACAGGCATCTCTTCAGCGCCAAGGAGCTCCATCTTCCTCTCATTGCGGCAATTGTTCGCCTGGCGCAAATACGACTTCAAAAATCTCCTCGCTGTGGCTGTCCAACGCCTCACCCACGAAAATCCAATGACTTTGCAGGAGTACGAATCCATGGTTCAAGTCAAGGACAATCAAGTCATTTATTCAGCGACACAGATCGTGCACTATGATAGCATTGTCTTTGACGTGATAACTTTGGCTCGAGAAAACAATTTATTCGCCGTGCTTCCCTGTGCGTATCTCCGAGCAATATTTTTTTATAACGAGGTGAGATGCATACAGTAAATCTGTTATTGTGAATTTACAACTGAACTGAATTCCTGGCAGGAGGACATACTCGATGGCATTCCCTCGACAATCCGTCCCCGTGTTACCCTGTCTTTCCACGACCAACGGACCTGCATTCTAGCAAGCAAGAAGATTTTGCGGGCTCAATGGGAACATACCCGTTTCGAGGCTTGGATGAGTTCGGATGCTCCGGCATTAGGCTGCACAAACCGCTGCAGTATGAAGAAGAAGTTTATTTTTCAGGAATTACTGAAGAGTGGTTTGCCTCTCGCTTCCTTTCATCATTACGCTACTGTCGAACAACAGTTTTGTAATGCTTGCAAGCTCCAACATAAGGAGGTTATAGCTGAAGGGCGGAAGAAAGTATGGGATGATTTGCCTGGATTTTTTGGCCTTCCTCCTTGGGACGAATTGAAAAATGATATTTAGGTGTACATACTTGTTCCTCAACTAATTTCTGTGTGTTTTATTAAAACCAAAAATTGACTCTGCGTCGGTTCCTCAGTTTCTTGAACGCTTGCACGCGAAAGTGTCGGCAAAAAGTGGTTGACTTTCCATAAGCTTAGAAAATTCTGGGGGAATATTTTTGCGGTGCCAGCGAGAAGCAGCGAGGCATGTTATTCAAAAATCTTGACCTTTTTGCTTCCCATAACCTGCCGCACAGGATAGAATGTATATCCATATCTTGTTTAACATCAACCATCGGCATGTCTTTCTCACCTTCCTTCAGGCCTCGGGAAGCTCCCATGAGGGTAACTCCGGAAAAATCGACCAAATGTCCTCAAATCCCAAAACTTTTTTGTAGTTCAGTGCCTCAAGTCCCCTAAAATGGAGTAGGTTCAGGCCCCGTTGCGCGTGTCGCCAAAAATTGAGCCATTTTCCGGCCTATTTCTGCATTTTTCGCCCTCTAATCGCCAATTGGGGTCCAAATTCCCTTCCTCGAGCAGATTTGACCAGTTGAACAATCTTCACAAAGCCCCCAGGCTGACGGCGGATGAACACCAAAATTTGCTTCGTACGTGCCTCAAATCCCCTAAATATGGAGTAGGTTTCCCAAAATTTCGTCGCAATTCCCTAAATCCGGACTTGAAAATTGCAAAATTTCGGCCTCGAATCCCCTAAATCCGGAGTTACCTCAAGGGAGCTTCCCGGGGCCTCTTCCTTCCGACACGTCCCGCCGTCAGCAGCATGCCAAATACTCCCACGGCAAGGGAAACCAAGTGTCGTCCCTACTCGAAATCTCGGGGAACCACTTCGGGTACACTTCAAAAAGAGTCTCAGTGGAACCGGGCAATGGGATCGCGACCGAGCGAGGGCAAAGGAGACGGCCCGGGGGCCTAATATTGCATTTGAAGCGGCCCGACTTGCCGTAAAGCGATCGTCGATCGTCGATCATGACGCGATTTGTAGTTCTCCCTCGCTTGGAACCTTACCGCTCACCTTAGCTCATGTCGCAAACCTCGGACACGCTGGAGCCTCCAGCCAAACGTCAGCGTATGGAAGCCGAAGCTGAACACCTGACGCGCTCGGATATCTGGCACGACGATGGTAGCGTCGTTCTCCAAGCCGAGTCCACCCAATTCCGTGTTCACTGGAGCGTTCTCTCCCTGCATTCTACATTCTTTCGAGATATGCGCAGTCTGCCTCAGCCTGCAGACCAGCCGAGCATTGAGGGTTGCCCTGTTATCCAACTACATGATTCTTCCGTGGACGTTGAGCATCTCCTCAATGCGCTATATAATCCGTTCGTGTCATATATCAAGCTCTTTGTCGCCTCCGTTGACATAATAATTCACTACAGGCATCTCTTCAACGCCAAGGAGCTCCATCTCTCTTTCATTGCGGCACTTGTTCGCCTGGGACGCAAATACGAATTCAGAAATCTTCTCGCGGTGGCTGTCCAACGGCTCACCCACGAAAATCCAACGACTCTGCAGGAATACGAATCCATGATTCAGACCGAGGACGATCAACTCGGTTATCTACCGACACAGATCGTACCCTCTACCAGCATTATCTTTGACGTGCTAACTTTGGCTCGAGAAAATAATTTATTCGCCGTGCTTCCCTGTGCGTATTTTCGTGCACTGTTTTTTTATACCGAGGTGAGATGGATACAGTTCGCGAATTTTTGGCAACTGAGTCAATTCCGTTACTGGCAGGAGGAGATACTGGATGACTCTCCGGAAATTGGTCCTAGTGGTGCCCTGTCTTTCCAGGACCAACGGATTTGCATTTTAGCAGGGAAGAAAATCGTGCAGGCGCAATGGGACCATACCCGTTTTGAGGCTTGGATGAGTTGGGATGCCCCTGCATTTGGTTGCACAAGCACGCTCTGCATTCTGAGGAAGAAGTCGATTTTCCAGGAATTGTTGAGGACTGGCGGCCTGCCCCTCGCCCCTTTTCATACTTTGTCTGGTGTCGAAGAATTTTGTAATGCTTGCATGCGCCAGCATAGGGTAATCATAGCTGAAGAGCGGAAGAAATTGTGGGATGATTTGCCTGGATTTTTTGGCCTTCCTCCTTGGAACGAGTTGAAAAATGATATTTAGGTGTTCCTCTACTAATTAAAAAATTAAAGAAGACTCAGCGTCGGTTCCTCAGTTTCTAGAACGCTTGCAGGTGAAGGTGTCTGAAAAGCGGTTGACTTTCGATAAGCTTTGAAAATTCCGGGGGAATATCTGTGTGGTGCCAGCCATAGGCATTGCCACATTGCCGTAACTTGGAAAGCGATCATTCCTTTGTTCGACGCGACTGGTACTATTTCTCTCTCTTTTATACTAGCGCTTGGAATCTTACCACTCACCAAGTTAAGTTTTAAGTCATGTCGCAAGCCTCGGACACGCTGGAGCCTCCAGCTAAACGTCAGCGTATGGAAAGCGAAGCAGAAAACTTGACGCGCTCGGATATTTGGCACGACGATGGTAGCGTCGTTCTTCAGGCAGAGTCCACCCAATTTCGTGTTCACTGGAGCGTTCTCTCCCTGCATTCCACATTCTTTCGAGATATGCGCAGTCTTCCTCAGCCTGACGGCCAGTCGAGCATCGAGGGTTGCCCTGTTATCCAACTACATGATTCTTCCGTGGACGTTGAACACCTCCTCAATGCGCTATATAATCCATTCGTGTCATATATGTCTTTGGAGCTTCTACTGCCAAGGTAATTCTCTACAGGCATCTCTTCAGCGCCAAGGAGCTCCATCTTCCTTTCATTGCGGCAATTGTTCGCCTGAGGCGCAAATACGACTTCAAAAATCTCCTCGCGGTAGCTGTCCAACGCCTCACCCACGAAAATCCAATGACTTTGCAGGAGTACGAATCCATGGTTCAAGTCAAGGACAATCAAGTCATTTTCTCAGCGACACAGATCGTGCAGTATGATAGCATTGTCTTTGACGTGATAACTTTGGCTCGAGAAAACAATTTATTCGCCGTACTTCCCTGTGCGTATTTCGTGCACTGTTTTTTTACAACGAGGTGAGATGCATTACAGTAAATCTGTTATTGTGAATTTACGACTGAATTAAATTCCTGGCAGGAGGACATACTCGATGGCATTCCCTCGACAATCCGTCCCCGTGTTACCCTGTCTTTCCACGACCAACGAATCTGCATTCTAGCAAGCAAGAAGATTTTGCGAACTCAATGGGAACATACCCGTTTCGAGGTTTGGATGAGTTCGGATGCTCTGGTATTAGGATGTACAAACCGCTGCGGTATGAGGAAGAAGTTCATTTTTCGGGAATTACTGAAGACTGGCCTGCCTCTCGCTTCCTTTCATCATTACTCTGCTGTCGAACAACAGTTTTGTAGTAATTGCAAGCTCCAACATCACGAGATTATAGCTGAAGGGCGGAAGAAATTGTGGGATGCTTTGCCCGTTTTTTTTGGCTTGCCTCCTTGGGGCGAATTGAAAAATGATATTTAGGTGTAGATACTTGTTCTTGTACCAATTTCTCTTTTTTTTTTTTGATCCAAAAAAATAACTCTGTGCGTCGGTTTCCCAGTTTCTTGAACGCTTGCACGCGAGGGTGTCGGAAAAGTTTTCACATTATCATCTCTAAGGAAAGTGGAGACCGCCCAGTTGATCGCCCCAAACGACGGCAACCGAGATTCAAGCGAGGAATCGAATTCGCTGCATCACAATTCTAATGTCAGACTTGGCACCAGGCCTCGCACAATGTTCCTTTCGTAAAAGCCTAACGCGTGAAATTATAATAATACCACATCTCCTTCAAGTTCCCTGCCTGCCTCCCTCTTTCCTTGCCGTACGTACACTCCGACCCCATCTTCACCTCCATCTCCGTGCGCACAATATGCAACGCACCGACCTATACACTACTAATGATAAGCAACGAAAGATTAAAAGGTGTTTGCTAGGCACGAGAGATGAGATGATGATATGTACATAACAAAAATGCCAAAATGCAAAGTTGAGAAGGATAAGGAGAATGAGAACGAGGGTAAGTCAATGCGTTGCGCAATGGTGGGTGGGTGGGGGTATCGTCTGGTATTATGGATGGGGAAAAAAAAGTCATGGCGAGTCGTGAAAGTGTACATCATTTCGGATATCGGATTGGAAGGGCCTATAGCCTGTGCCCGGGGACGGCCCAGAAGATGAGGGTGAGGGCGACGACGAAGACGGTGACGAGGAGGGTGACCCAGATCGCGCGGCCGAGGAGGAGCTTCTTGACGTACGGCTCGCGGATGCGGAGCGTGCGGAAGGGAGTCGTCTCCGACTGGCCGAAGAAGACCAGGATGGGGTCGAGCTCGTACTGATGTGATACGAGGCAGAGGATGGCGATGGAGAAGGGGATGAAGAGCTGAATGAATGAAATATCAGTATCGGTCGCTAAGATGGAGGGATGGAGGAGGACGCACGAAAAATCGCTTCGACTTGGGGTGCACGTCGAGGAAGATGAGCGAGAAGGCGGCGGCGAGCCCTATCCATAGAGTGATGAGGCCAACGATGAGGCGCACGAGAGAAGAGATGGGGGTGAGGTTGCCGAACGCCTTGGAGCGCAGGAAGCGGGGGAAGGCGTCCTGCTCCATGGCGCGGAAACAGTACTCTTTCTGCGCATGGAAGATGTCGGGGATCTGGGCCATTAGGTTCAGTTCCGCGGTGGTCTTGGGCTCCTGCGTCGAGGTGAGGGGGAAAGAGTGGATGCGCAGAGAAGGGGGGAGATAGATCTCGTGATTCTCGGTCGAGTTGACCGTGTTGGCGGCGGGGGAGAGGTAGCGGTAGAAGATGCGCTCGGCGGACGCGATGAGGTTGAGGCGTGTGATGGCGGCGGAGCGGGGGATGACGGTGGGTGCTCGCGACGCGCGCTTCATGGTGAAGAGGGTGGGCGTGCGACCGACCCCACTAACACCGAACGGTGAGGTGGATCGGGCCCCTGAGTATGGGTCGGGCGACGTCGATGCGACCCGGGTGTGCTCAGACTGCACTGGACGCGGGGACGTCGACGCTCCTGCGAATTTCTCGTCTGTCTCTGCGAGATTGCGCTTGTCCTGCTCGGTCAACAGCTCGTTCGTGCTCGCCGTGCTCCGCTTGGTGGCAGCACCGGTCGCCTCTGGGTTCATGCCCACCACAGTGCCATAGATAGAGCCGCGTCGGCGGGCGTAGTCCCAGTATTGGGGCCAGTCGTCCTTGATGGTGCGACCCGATTTGCGGACGTCCTTGAAGTACGCCCTGCAGAGATTTTCGTGCTGCTGTACATCCAGCCAAAAGTCGAGTATATCTTCTGAGCCCTCGCGTTGGAGGAAAAGACTAGAAAAAATGAGTGTGGACCCAGACAAAATTTGTGTAGCAACGGACTAGAACATGAATAGATCGACGGGGGGACGCGTTCTGCGCGAGAGGACCTCTGTAAACGAGGGAAGGCGGTTCTTGCGACTACTTGCCCAGTCATCTTGCTGTCGCTGCTCATCGTCCATGACGGCGAGGACAGGGCGAGGAGGAGAAGGTCGGCCAACTTTGCCGCTGTTTGCCATCAATGCCGTCCCCATTGGCTTGGGCGTTTCACGTTTGATCACCTCACGAACCAAATCCGAGTCGATTCCGACGTCTTTTGAGAGTCTTTCAAATATTTCACGGATCTCCAGGCAATGTTTTCTGCGGGACAGGTTGTGGCAGAGCGACTTCATACCAGGATGCTTGGAACTATGCTTTAGCCTCCATAAAGCCACCTTCAACAAGGCTCTTTCTTCGAAGAATCATTTTGCTGGGACGAATACTGAACCGAATCACTCAAACATTCAAGGCGCGCGAGTGCGCTGTATCTCGAGCTCAGCTGCAGTCGAATCAGTTTTGATGTGTCCTGGATCCGGTGTCAGCCACACATTCTCCGCAGCCGTTCAGCATCTCTCTTTCCGTCCATGGCCCCTCGCCGAAGAAGACCCCCTCCCGCAAAACGCGCCCGCAAAAGAACCGCTCCCGTAGATGTCGATGCCTCAGCGGCTCTCACCCTCGCAACTGCCCAATCTGAAAACGTCTTCCTATTCGTTCCGAACCTTATCGGCAAGTGCGCGTCTGTCTGTCCTGTACTTGTTCTCGCAGCTCAATCCCTCGTTCTTCACCAGGCTACGCCCGCATCATCCTCGCCGGTCTGTCGTTGCATTTCATGAGCTCCCATCCTCTGCGTTGTACGATTGCATACTGCGCATCGTGTCTCCTCGATGCTTTTGACGGCTATGCCGCTCGCCGCCTGGGTCAGAGCTCCAAGTTCGGTGCCGTCCTCGACATGGTCACCGACAGGTCCGCTCGTCCTTCATATCCATCCACAGACGCGATTTATTTACATAATTTCAACCACACTCAGATGCACAACGGCCTGTCTTTTGTGTTATCTCTTCTCGGTCTATCCGGATTACGCGCTGCTCTTCCAGTTCCTCATCGCCCTGGATTTTAGTAGCCATTATATGCACATGTACAGGTTGGTTTCCACTGCAGCGCTCACTCGTCAGACCAGACCTATCTGATCTGTTGTCCATACAGCTCTCTTGTGACTGGGTCGAGCAGCCACAAGCATATAGAAATTGACGTTAGCAGAATCCTGCGGTGGTATTATAACAATCCAGTGAGTTCTCGTCAAATTCCATTACATCTAATGCCTTTGGAACTGAAACTGACTTCATACATAACCAAACTCCAGTCAGTTCTCTTTTTCGTCTGTGCCGCAAACGAACTCTTCTTCGTGTCCCTTTACCTCATGAAGTGGACAGCGGAGCCCATACGTCTACCGGAATTTATTCCGTGGTCTCCCAGTCTAACGTACGCAAAGTTGTTGGCGCGGTGCACCTTTCCCGTGTGCTTCATCAAGAATGGGATCAACATCGTGCAGCTTTGGAAGGCGTCGAAGATCCTGGTAGGGGTCGATATCGCGGAGAGAAGGCTTGATTTGAAGAGCGCTTGAGAAGGCTGCGAACCATAATATCGCAATTTTATTCTAGTACTCGTCAAAATATAGACTGTTAATTTCGGAGGCAACGTACCTACTGGGTGATGGAGATAAGGACCCAGCAGAACTGACTCGAGAAACGGAACATTATTCAATTTACAACACAGCTATTCCTACAAAATTATATCGTCCTTGTACCGAAAGACCTTATTCTCTGTCTCCTTCCACAACGAATCGAGCTCGGCCTCCCAATCTCCTCCCATGAGCTGCGCCAACCTTCTCACCGTCTCGTCGCAATCCCCCAGACACTGCACATCGTCTTCGCGGCCCCCGATGCCCCACACTGATTCGAGATTGATCACGACGCGGGGACACGACTTGGATACGCGGTCTGCGATGAAGCTGAAAGGCGGGACCGCGAGGCTCGTCCCGACGATGATGAGCAAATCCGCGCGCTTCACAAATGGGATGTTGAGCCAGAACTTCAGTGGTAACTGAGTGGGGGAATACTCGTCAATCCTCTCTGAAAGAACCCAAGTTGTGCTTCCTCACCGTCTCCCCAAACATCACGACATCAGGCTTGACGAACCCCTTGCATCCGCGTTTCTCGCAGATAGGGACCTCGCCGGAGACAACAGCCTGCTTCATCTTCCTGTCGTCGAACTTGGCGTTGCAGTTCGTGCAATGCTGCGAGTCGACCGTCCCGTGCGCCTGGATGAGCCGCCACGACGACACGCCCGCCAGGCCCTCCAGCCCGTCGACGTTCTGCGTCCAGCACGCGTTCAGGACGCGCCGCTTCTCGAGGAGGCGGATGAACGAGTGCGTGAGCGTGGGGCGGTAGGCGCCGTCGCAGAGCGCGGAGACGACTTGGTAGACTGAAGGACGGACGTTAGCAAGCTCTTGTCGAACGTCGACGGGTCACGCATACATGGTTTTGGATTCTTCTTGAAGTAGGATAACGTGAAGATGTCTTGAATCCGCGGAAGTTGGGCCCCGATATCGGACTTGCGGAGAATATTCTGTGCAGTTAAGAACACTCTGTTGAGAGACACTCAAAATTTAGAGCACAGTAACCCACATAGAGACCTTGCACAAAATATCAGTACAGCGATAAAAGCCGTCTTGGCATAAACGCCCTCACCTCCTTCCGACCGAAAATCCGGAATCCCCGCCGCTCTGCTGATTCCTACGCGTCCAGTAAGTTTTGACGCAGACTCGAGGCTGCTGCAGAAAATAAATACACACCTGCCCCAGACTGAAACACGCGCAGCGTAAGGTCAACAACGCCGCGACCGAAGAATGGAACGCGACGCGACGCACCATCACCACGATATTCTTGCACTTCCCAGACGCGATGTACTGCGCGACGCCCTCCAGGTCCTTACTCGCGAGCTTCGATTTCGGGGCACCGCTAGGACCTTTGAACCACGAAAATAACTGGCCCATCTGAGCGTGCCAGTGATAGTGACGTGCAGGATAACTTGAGATGACGCGTGGCTCTTTTATAGTACGACCGCTAGATGCAAGGAGGCTGAGGCTGGCTGAGGATTAGGCGCAGGATGCGGAGCCGCCCGTGACTGCGGTTAGGCGTGAACACGTATTTGGGGCGTGGTTCAGGCGTGTGAGATGCGTGAAAAGCGCCTGTGCATGATCGTGACGGAGGCGGTGCGCAGCGGTTCGTAGACGCGCAACAGCCTTGTGCTTGGAGTCAATGAAGGCAGGAAGAGAGTCGGGATCGGTGATTCGCGAGCGGCCTTTTATAACGTAGTCACGGTGTACTGGATTGATTTTTTCTAAATTATCCGATGTAAGATTCAATGTGTAAATAAATAGTGTTTAATGTACGGTACGGTAAGGAACGACTCGGAACGTCCTATACAAAGGAATGTGGACTTCGCAGCCGCGAAGATGAATAAGCCCGCTCCCAACTATACAGTGCAACGCGACCGGCTTCAAGTTGGTGGTGTGGGCCCGACCCGCATCTAAATTTCCATCGACCTGGACGCGGAAACGCGTGAGACCCGGGTAGGCGTTCAGAGCGCAAAAGACAAGACGTGGAGCAAGCCGCCGGCCACGACAATCCCCGCAAGAATACCCCGCCCGATGCTGCCACTCCTCCGGAACACCAACAAATCTTCGGCGCCAGAACTGACTGTGCTCGACGGGACACTGGTAACCGTGGCGGTCTGGTTTTGAAGATTTTCGCAGGTAGAAAGGATCACGGAGCCATCGGAGGTGGCGTTGAAGTGCGCGTCGATGCAGCTCGACCACCGGAAGGTCGTCGAATTGGTGCCACTGGGGGACGTCGATGCGTCGTCGGCGGTGAATTTCGCGCCGGTGTTGTATGCGCATGTTGGGATAGAGCTGTCGGGCAGCGGTATACGTATGCCGCCAAGTTGGGTGCAGCAGGTCGCCACCGCGTGCTCGCTGTTCGCCCAACACCCTATCAGGGAGGGTTAACGTTGTTCAGAAATAAATATCGACGACTTGAGCGCACCTGGGGCATTACTAGGGATGGACGTCGTAGCGTTCGAGCTCATGATGCTCCGCCGGTGGGTGAAAAAGACGAGGGGAACGGGGAGTTAGGCGCTAAGTCGACCCTGCGCTTATGTACCCCGGCGGTCATTAACTGTTTGAGGAACAATCACCGAACAATCGAGCAATCGGGCCAAAAAAAAGTTGACAGCGCGGCCAGGTTTTGAGTAGATCTTTTGACGGATGGTAAAGCCGTGGATTCAGCTTTCGCTGTTAGGGATGATGCATCTGCCGCCCCAGAAGCGCAGATGCGGACTTAGAGGCTGAGCATCCAGGGAGAGTTCAGTAAGACACATAAGGGTTTTCGAGATTCCCGGCTTGAGGGCCAGATAGAGGCAAATGACCGTCGAAGTCGACCCGCTTTGTGGATGAGAGGTTCACCGTGGACGAAGGAAAGCGGAGGCAATGGGCACGCCCCGAAATGGAAAATAGTCACATTCGTGACACCGTGACGCGCTACATCCATGTCGTTTACCAAAGCCTTTTCGCCTGCCCTGCGAGAAATACGCATTCTGTGCTCTCAGACGGGCGCCGCGTCGGCGGGTACACGGTGATCATCTTTCCAGGTTCTGTTTGATTTCCTTGTCTCATTTCTGCGACTCTGCCAGACAATTCATCCTCTCCAAGTATCCTGCAATTAAACAACATAATCCCGACCTGCCAGTGCTCATAAGAGAAGCCAGCGGGACCCCTGCACGCGTATTTGCTAGATTTGGTGCGTTCTCGTCTGTCCCCTAATGCGTGGGGTTAACAAGCAACGGACAGAGATGGGAGAAGAGAAGCACGTTGAGCTGGACAATCTCTCCGCCAAGGACGTAGAAACAAAGGTCTCACTACTGCTTGGGTCATAGCAGACATACAGTCGCTTCCGCCCTGGACTTTTGTATCGCTCTGAAATGTACAGGAACTCAATAATGCATGGTTTTCACATAGACCTTGGTAGCATCTGAACACCTCGCAATACTGACTCGTTCTTTCCGCGTCGAAGGGTATTTTGTGCAATTCCGTGCATGTCGTGGTCCGTCTCACACATTAATTGTCCATGATTTCCTTCTTGTTCAAACCATTCCCGCTTCAGGCTGTATCTCCTTCGCCTTTCGCTTTATTTCCTCTAGAATTCCTTCTCCGTGTCTCCCCGCCCGTTCGCGCCCCACCTCTCGGTTGTGCGCCTCCCTCACCTTCTTGAGCTTGTACATGCTGTACAGCAGCGTTAGTCCTCCGCAAATGGCGGCGGCTCCGACGGTCACGATGATCGTAATCTTGGATGTCTTGACGAACTCTCCGTGCTGCGCGCTGTATACGTTTACGAGCGTCGAGATGATGCCTGCGAGGGAGTTCAGTGCGCCCGGACTGCATTACCGTGAGTCCCCGTGCCGTGCCAAAAGCTGTAAACGAATCTGACGCACAGGAAGATGCGGTTATTCAGCCAGATGTAGTTTTGGTTCCATCTCCACCACAACCAAAGCATACCCAAAACGCCGATCCCAGAGCACACAAACGCTATGACGAATCTGTGGGTGTGGGTGTGAGCAGGTGGAGCGTCGCGCATAGTATTCTGAGGCAGTAAGGGAACATACAGAGGCAGATGCTGCACGGCATCGATCACCACCTTCTCGTTCTCGTTCGCGCCCGTCCCGACGCTCTGCAGACTCGTGAACGTCCCGGGGAGCAGCACGAAGCCCGCGAGCAGGATCCCCGTGAAGAACGCCGCGAGCATGTTGTGCAGTCGTGGGATGCCGTCGAGCGCCAGCAGCATGTTCATGTAGCGCGTGTTCTGGCTGTCTGCGCGCTGCAGGCCCTGGCGTGGGGGTCTGTGTCCGCGGGCGTAGTTTTGGCTGCTAAATGCAGTTCGGTCGGTGTCGTGGCTGGCTTTTGCGGCGCCAGGCGGCAGATGGATGCTGTCTTTTCTCGTGAACATCGTTTTCGTGTGGTGTTTTCAATCGTGAAAGTGGGGTATTATGCTCGTCGGGCACGGGGCTCTCTTTTTATACTCGCGTCTGCGGCGCCCAGTGTTCATAGCATGGGTGCTTTGGTTGATGCTCCAACTCCACTTGATTCTCTTGAAATACAGACTTGCCGATTTTTTTCCGGCACGACTTGATGGGGGACATGTTCGGACGTTGACCGCTGAAGCTCGCTAGGACAGAACGATGCATTGGTGATCGTGAATGAATCGCGACTTGGTGTGTGGAGATTACACAGTCACATCTTCTGCATCACACTGCCGGATTTGGAATAGGGGTTGGACACAGTCCTTCTCCCCTACCATGTCCAAGCCTACCAGTACACCCCGTCGTCGCCCCTTCGCAACGTGGTACAGCAACACCATTGGTGGTTCAATCCTCCATCTCGTGCTAGTGATGTCACTTGGGATGAGTTTTATGTGTTCGCTCCTTTTATGTGATCAGGAGTTGAATGACAAACTTGAAATCCCACCTCCAACACCCTTCTTCCTCGCTATTTCTACCGTCGCATCAATCGTCGGAGCCTTCGTTCCTGGGCCTCCTTATGGCCCTCGCCGAAATCTGGGAGACAAGTTTCGCGGTGCCGTTTTCGCTGGCTTGCATCTTCGTATTTAATGCAGGTCTGTTCATTCATCTAACCTGTATCTTCATGATCCGACAACAGCCTTTCAGCCCGCTTTCCCGACGTCCAGGCGCTTAGCCCCGAGCTACAGTACTTCATCACTGGAGCCTTATTAGTAGGAATACCCCTGCTGTGGAACCTTCTTTTGCGCAGCATTGGACTTGGGTCGCAGGCATGGACTCTCAAGAATGTGCTCATCTTCTTCCTTTTCATCATTTTTATTCCGTTTGGGCTTCTCGCCGGCTTGCTCGAGAGTCTCGGGGTCATCAGGCTGCCGGATGACCTGAGGGACGGTGTGAGGGAAGGTGAGGGCAAATCACCGCGACCGCCGATCTCCAGTATGTTGCCTATTTCTGCTGTATATTCAATGCTAACATAACTCGTTTGCGCCCCGCGTTTTAGAAGAGCCGAGCTCAGCCGCGATTTCGCCTACTCCTACCATCGAGAAGGATACTACCGATCCGGACTCACTACTCGACTTCAAGTTTGTTTATGTGCTGTCTAACCCAGCCACGAATTCGTGCACTCCTGCCGCGGTGAAGCCTGAGGAGGGTAATCCGGACTCCATGGTGTGAAGAGTCTATTTCCAGGAACCCGAGACCTTGATTTTATGTTACGCTCTTGTAACGGTACCCACTTGTGTTTTTTCTGCCTCGCGCGACGGTTTCTCTGTAAAGAGTGGATGTTGTAAACGACTGTAATCTCGCTCACGAATCCGGTCACTTTGGAGAAATATAATACCATTGCCAACTTTCCAGCGTGTACAAGGCAGTACCACACCCAATCTGGAAGATCTCGTTTTTCATTCGCTTTTTTTGTCGTGCGTGGACATTGTTGGAAAGCGGAGCAAAAAACAAACACTCGACTTCGTATGCGTAAACATAAAATGGATTAAAAGACTGCTATGTTTTGAGTATCAAATTTCGACACGGTCGATGTTACCATTGCCAGTTATATTCAATATACCTAATTCGCCAAGCCGGGGAAGCTTTCCTCAAAATACTCGCAACCTGAACCGTGCGAAGACGAGGAAAGTCAGGCGACGTGAAAAATTCGTCAATTGCCGCCCAGTTCATGAGCGTGTACCCATTTCCTGGGCGATTGAACACCACGGATCTGAGCAAAGGCGACGAAATTCGGAGGATGAATCGGAGGAGCCGGGCGTAGGCTACGGCGTCCTGGGTGTCCTTGTTCAATTTCGGGACTTCGAGGGTTTGGAGGTTCTTGTATATGGAGAGGTCGATTACGTCGATGAGGCTGGCTGTGAGGATGCCTAAGTTAGGGTTGGATGAAGGAATTGAACAGATCTGAACGTTGACCAAGGCCGTTTGGTCTAGGACCAAAAATTCCAAACTGGGGCGGAGGCTGCTCAGAACTTGGAGTAATTCGACGACTTTGCCGTATTGCCTGGCAGAAAGAGCGATAGCTCGAGAGCGTCGATTTGCTTGAGCCGATTATACTATCTCGGCAAGATGAGAATGTGGCGTGCGGTCTGCCCGCCCGTCTTGATGCTGTGAAGGTGGCGCGGCGGAGCGAGGTATTGCGGAGGGATGTCGAGTCGTTCGGATGTAGGTCCGAAAGGCGGCGACGTCGCGCACGTACGGCACAAAGGTGCATTTGTTGGACTGCAGGAAGGGCACGAAGCCGGCGATCATGTTATGTGGCGAAATAGGTGGTGGTTAGTGCTTGGAAGTCGCGATCTGCAAACAGGGAACATGCGGCGAGAGTCGATTTGTCCATGAAGAACCCATTGAGGGACTTAAGTTCTCTCGTCTCTCACACTTATTAGTCATAGGATGAATACTGGGTTTTGGTGTTGGAAGTTGAACCCGTTAGTGGGCTTTGTGGCTTGAGCGCGCTACTGAGATTATGCAGACAGGAATCCAGGATGATTGGCCCAGGCACGGAAGAATGAAGTGGGAGAAGAAGCGCCAAAACAAAAAGCCAGCGTCCATCTATGGAAAATAGCCGCCCAAGATGTGTTAAGCAGTCACTTGCGAAAGGTAGCCAGACACAAACATGTAAATGATACCCAAATGCGTTAGGCCCCGGGCAAATAAGTGGCGTTAAATTTCCCGGAGGAAGGGGGGATCCGAACGTCGCTCCCACATGAGTGGGACGAGTGCGTAGTTGAACCAAAATGGGGAAACGAGGAAGAAAATTGGTGCAATTGGGAAAGGGTGATTCGATTGCTGGGAACGAGGCAATCCTACGCCGTTGAAAGGCAAGCCGGACGCAAGAGACTGAATCAAGAATCAAGAAAATGCGCGCCTTCTTTGTAGCCCTCGTCCCGTCTATTTCGAACCTTGGGGAGGAAGGGCGGATGCGAAAGCAAGCATGAACAGCAGAAATAGACCGCGAAACGAAACAAAAAATGTCGAAATGAAAAGTGGCGAGACGAAGAATGATGGGGCTACTCATTACGAGTACTGCTCTAGCCATACCCGAGCCTTCTGTCTCCGAAGGTCCTCAACGCAGTGTGCGGTCGCCAAGCATTTGAAGCGACGCCAGGAACGGGAAGTGCAGACAGGGTGGCGAGACTGAGTGATGCCGTCATGAAGACGCGTGCGCAAACAACACAACGCCGGCGTCCATTTATGGAAAGAATAGCCAACCAAGGTGCGTTGGGAAGAGGGATTAAGCCGCATAGGAATAAAAAACGGCACGCAAAGGGAGTACCCGAAATGACTCCTATTTAGCCACTCGACTCTAAGAGCGGCGGATCCACAGGCGAGCATTAAGTAGTCTCTCATAGACAGACACTAAGTACAACAATATGGGGCTCGTACCTCGCATTTTGTAAGCATTAAGCGAGCACATTGAATTTGACACTGGAAATTGAGCGGTAAAAGTGCAGAAATGAAGAGTGGTGAAACGAAGAATGGTACTATGACTGAAATGTTCAAGTGTGGCGATTACGGAGACGCGTTTAAAAGCAGGCTGTACGCACGAGAATGAGCCAGAAATTTCGCCAGTGCAGCTCTTCCCCATCGCCGCTTTCCTGTTTTCGGCCGTCTCCTCCGCCGTCGCCCTCGTGGCGCCGACCTCCGAGCTCATTGCACGGGACAACCTTTGCGACGGCATCCTCCTCCTCTATAGCAAACCTCAATGCTGTTTGGCTGATGTATCGGGTCTGGCAGCCATCTTCTGCGAAGACCCGGCCACTACCCCAACCAACGAGTATCACTTTCAGAAGGTCTGCGAGAAGGCCGGTACAGCCAGGTGCTGCACCATCCCCCTCCCGGATGTGGGAGTCCTCTGTGAAGATCCGGCCGGCGCTTAGAGCCGAAATACTTCTGTCCAATAAGTCTGGGGGGGACTACCAATCGGTTCGTCTTCTAACCACCACTTCCGAGTCCAATATATTCCTATTCAATACAATCAATACTTCACAGCCCTATGAACAGACTATGACAGCCCCTTTAACCCATCCTTTGCCCCCACTCTCTAGAACCATCCGTTTGAATTTAGTCAGGAGTTTCTCTCCACATACTATATTATATCGTTGGAGGTCGGATGTCTGGACTGAGTCATTTTACAAACTTCCTTGGGCCATGCATGGCACGTCCCCGATCCACCTCGGCGGGTCAGAGATTTGCTTGCTCTGGAGTCGAGCGACAACCATGTCTATGATTCCTGGGGCATCGTTAAGGTGTTCATGAGAATTTCGGGAGTGAAGTTTGCGCGGGGTAGTAGCCAGTTTGTGCGATTCAAGGAAGAAGAGAATGGAAGATCCAAGACAAGAGCGCTCCAAAAATAGTTCGGCGTCTATGCAACTGGTATCAGGAGACTGACAGAAAGAGTGGCTTCTGAGGATTCAGATACAGAAGAGATTCATGTTTGGAGAGAGGCGAGTTGTCAACAGGAATTTCGATGTTCTCGTGAAGCGATAGGCTAGAAAATGCAATTAAAATAATTGGAACCCAGCTAAGAAGTCCTCCGGCCACTCGCGTCTACTGCGTCGTATCCCAAGCGTGTCTCAGAGTGTCTCACTGACTCTCAGAGGTTTAGTTATAAGTTCCAATCGTGTTCCAAAACCCTCGAGGTGCCGAGGGGAGCCAGAAAATCGGCTGATCATCGCAGCTCGAGATGAAACATGCTTCTCGGCCGACATCGCGTCTTGTGAGCTTGAAATGACTCTTTTAAACGTCTGTGCAAATTTCTTCGAGAGAGAATAAATCCGCACCGCCACCGATGCGGCGGGTGCTATTGTGTCGTAAGCACAGAAGCGGAAGCAAAAAATGGTCTGTTCCGTACTTCAATGTCCGTCAGGGACCATCCAATTTGCGGCACTCTTCTCAGTGGTTCAATGTCGAATATGAAAGCTGTCGGATGCGTGGAGAAGGACGAAGGCCACGGACGGCCGAGGGACCCCGACGGCGAGTGGAAGAACTCGATTTATTCGGTCGGTAACTTGGACTAGAGGGCATCATCGAAAGGCGGCGAAATGACAATACGGGAGGGTACCGAGCACATATTTCGGTTGAATCGGAGACGCCGAGCGGACCCACCTTCCGATCTCCGCGTAGGCTGCTTGTCTTGGACAAGAGCTGATTTTTTAGCGGGATACCTAATGTGAGTGGTTAAAACGAAGTACCATCTCGATATAATGATGCGAATGGAGCCAGTTTCTTCGGCTGGATGAGTGGCACGTCGATATGCGTCCACGTAGACGACTATTGAGTCGACGACAGCCACTTTCCTCCGCATAGTTCGGTCGATACCGAAGCATTATGTGATGCTTTCCCGCGCCAATGTCGCGTCAAATAAGCTTTCGGTGACTGAAGTCAGAAACATTGCATTCAAGTGAGAGATTCGGTGCTCCCAGGTCAACGCGTGAACTGATTTTGCCTGTCCTTTCTTCTGTAAAGTAGGCGAACAAAAAAAAAAGACGCCAAGATCCACGGAGGCTTAGAGATGTGAGGGTCTGGACGGAGCTGTCGCGGTTTGGAGCTAGAAGAAGAGCTATTGCCAAATATGGCAAGTAACTTGACATTCTGAGCACCCGCGAAATAGAGCCGAAAATTGACCCGCCGAAATTCCAAACTCCGCCAGTCACGGTATAAATTGGGGCGGGCAGGCTCACAAGGCCAGTTCTGAACCCTTTCAGCAACGCCCATCTTCCCCTCCAAAGCGACGACAATGCGCGTCGCGCCCACGCTCGTTCTCTCGTCCCTCGCGACTGTTCTCGTTCCTTTAGTCTCCGCCCACTCGCCCCATAGCTCGCCATCTCGCAGCATCGCCCGCTTGCAGCACCACCAGCCCAGGCTCCTCGACATATGCGTTAACATCTCCAAACTCGTTGTCGATCTCCTTGGTCCTCTCGGTCTCCTTGGCTTGACCACCAGCGGGAATCCCAACCCCGGCGATACTGCTAGCGTCCAAGCCTCCGTCTGCCTGTGTATCAAGGTCGGTTCTGACACTTCATTCACCTCTCTTCTTCTCATCACCCTACTTGTTTAGGACCTCGACATCTACCTCAAGGCCCACGCGAACGCCGATCTACAGAACCAGGCTCTCGCTATTGTCAATGCCGCCCTCGGCGACGCCAGCGAGAATGCGCAATGTGACCCGCTCCCAGCCCATGCCAAGCGTGTGTGCAGTACCTCCGATCCCTGTGGGTTTACTTGCGACGCCGGATTTGAAGAGCAAGGCAAGCAATGTGTCTGCATGCGTGTATGTATTTCACGCGTATATCCTCTTTGCTTCTTTTATTCGCGCATATATTCACCTTTTCTTCTTTTATTCGCGCATACACCCACTTGCCCCTCTTCTATTCGCGCATATATCCACTTGCCCGTCTTTTATTCGCGCATACATCCACTTGCCCCTCTTCTATTCGCGCATAAATCCATCTTCCCTTCTTTTATAAGCCCACATCCATGTTTCCATGTTTCTTTTCGCTATGGTCCGTTCAAGTACGATACTAACTCTTTGTCTAGACCGGTTGTGGCGCGTCTGCTGCGGCTCGTTCTCTGAAATCGCGCCGGAGCCAGATCACTACACTGGAAGAAGCCAAAGCGTATTGTCGATCATCCGCCGTTTGTGGTGTCCCTGATAGTCCTACTGGCTGGGAGTGCCTCGACGTGACCAGGGATCTCCACAGCTGTTCGTGCCGTTCTTATCCTCTGTTGTACTGTGCTTATATTTCTTCAGGGGGCGGTTGCATGCCTCATCCGTTCCAGCCCAGGGCTCCTGCGCCCTCCGTCGACCGCGATCTCATTCCTAACGCACTTTCGGGGCATGTTAGCTGTAAGGGGGGCAAATGTGTCGTTAAGCGATGCGAGGAGGGTTACACCGTCAGCGCTGCCGGCGACAAGTGCATCCGTATTGGCGAAAAGTCCAGCCGCCAGTTAACGATCGACATTGGCGGCGACTCCGCTGCTTCCACTCCCGCCACTTCCGCTTCCACTCCCGTTGCGAACGCGGCGAACGCAATAGCCGGCGTCGTCAGCGGCGCCAAAGCGTTGACTACCGCACCCGACAGCGGTTGTGTCAACAAATCCACCGTCCTGCTCAGCCTCATTGTCGTCCTCGGATCATCCGACAAAGGCAATTTCTTGGTCAACGTCAACCTGGCGATCGCCAAAGTAAAGGACGCTCTCAACACTGCGATGCAGTGCGGCAGCGCTGGCGGCGATCTGGGGAAGACCTTGGGCGATCTTCTGAGCCATCTCATCACCTTACAAATCGGCGGCGTCCCGACCGATGTGGATCATTGCCTCGTCGTCGATACCCGACACGTCGTGTACAGCATCCTCCCCGGCGTTTGTCTAGGCCCGGTCGTTGTCTGTGGAGCAGTGGGAAAGTTGCTCAACGAGCTTCTCCAACATCTCATCGACGGGCTGGGGCTTGGTCTCGCACCGCCGCCGGCGTCGTGCCCCGCGGCGGTTCCTCCCCCCAGTACCTCTGCTTCTTCGTTTGCATCTTCGCCCTCTCCTCCCACCCCTTCTTCCTCGTCTGCATCTTCGCCCTCTCCCCCCACCCCTTCTTCCTCGTCTGCATCCTCGCCTGCTTCCTCCGATCCTGTTTCCTCCGATCCTACGACGTATCTGGCCATCCTCATTAACATTGTCGTCGAAATTACCTCCACAGCCGGTCCCTCTTGCGGTGGTCTCACTGACGCGGTGAACGATTTGTTTGCCAAGGTGAAGGGCATTCCCGCCGTGAATGTTTTGTTGGCGCAGTTGACGGGTCCTGTTGGACTCCTCTCGGGTCTCCTCGGCAGAGACCTTCTTGACTTGAATGTGGATTTGGGAGGCGTTGGCGGCGGTAGCGGTGCAGGAGGAGTCGCGGCGTCGGCGGCCCACAGCGTCGCCAGTATGGTGAAGAGCTTGCCCGCTTCCCGCACAGCCGGTGGTCTCGGTTCGCTCGTCAACAACCTCCTGGACGGCTTGAAGAAGTTGGTGAACGAATTGTTGGGCCGCTGCGTCATCGGACCGTGTCCCACGGGCGCCATCGCAGCCGCCCCTTCGGCTTCGCTCCCCGCCGCGTCGGCTATGGTTTCGGCTTCTGTATCACGGCGCACCTTTAGGACGCGCAGCGGACACTTCGTCCGCACCTCCTCCTCCGACATGATGGCCCCTGGTCTCATCCCCAGCATGGTGTCCGTCTTCACCTACACCGCCGCCATCACGACTATGAAGAGCAGTCTCCCGTCGGGCGCGCCGAGCTGCGATCCCTTGCTCACCAGCCTCACCGCCTTAATCAGTTCAGCCTCGTCAATTACATTCCACGCCCATCTCTTCGTGTCAGTCTCCGCGGCGAAGGTGTATTTGGAGTCGTTGATTCAAAGCGGCTGGGTCGACAGGCCGGACCTGCTGTTCAAGACATCGATCGGTCAACTACTCGACGTCCTCATCAACATGCGGGACACCAAATCTCTGGCGGTTTCGCGCTCGACGTTGTGCCCCAGCGCCGATGCGACCCTCCCCGTCTGCGCTCTTGGTTTCACCATAAGCGAGTGGATGCACTGCTCCATCGGATCGCAGGCGCTGCCGGAAAACACTGCGAAGCTCCTTGGTACCACGCCCAAGCCGGCGAAGTGCCTCTTCAGTTCTGTCCCCGCTGCGACCCCTCGCGCGAAGACTTCCCTCCCCACCAGAGCCGATCCCTTTGCTGCCCTCCTTCCCTTGGATTCCACCCAAAAATTCGTTAGCGCGGCGAACGCCGTCCTTGCACTGTGTCTCAAAATCAACTTGGAAGGCGGGAACCTGCCCTTCAGAAAGGCGGAGGTTGTTTTGGAGGTGAACGCGTACATCAACGTTCTGCTCGTGTACTGTGTTGGACCGAGCCTTGTTCAAAAGGGCACCGATGGGAAGCTAGGCGGCGCGGTCGCGGACGTTTTGAGCGGCGGGAAGCCGAACCTCGTCAACTTGAAGGTCTTGGTCGACAATCTACTCGCGCAGCTGAAGCTCGCGCGCGGGGACTCGAGCTGTGGATGCGACCGTACCGTCGACAACATCATCGCGTACCTCAACCAGCTGGTCTCTGCCTACACCGCGTTCAAGTCGGCGGCGGACTCGTGCGGTTGCGGGAGCTCGACGCTGCTGAGTGGTGTTTCCGGGCTCTTGAACGAAAACCACATCAAGGCCTTCGAGCTTCTCCAGGCCTAATTGCCTTTTAATATCTTTTCCTTTTGTATTTTTGGTACGTCTCTCTTCGAATCGGCGTACAAATGCTGATCATGAACGCCTTTCTTACAGGACAGTCTCATCCCATCCATGCGTCGATCCATCCCGCATTTGTCTCGTCTCTCGTCTTGTTCGATTCGCCTTTTGATTCTTTATTTCTTTTTATGATGTTACACTTTGTACTTACATGTACTCATATGACGAGCCTACCGGCGTACGGACGCACGCTTCTTCCCCCCCCCTCCCCCTCCTACTTCTTCCGCCGTCCTTTTCGCTTTCATTGTTTGTATCCGATTCTTTTTGTTGCTCGTAGAAATATACATGATTTGATATCCACAGAGTGACTCGCCGTCCCTCGCTGTGAAATACCCGACCCTCCTCGGCCGATAGACCGTCCGCGTCGGTGCTCGAATGCCGCCGATTGCCTGCAGACCACCGAAAATGATCGGCAAACGTGCAACTCTCCAACCTGCAGACCCCGCTTGCGCCGATACTGAGTCGTATTTACGGAGCTCCATATGCTGCGACGGCCTGCAGACCATCCTTGACCCGTTTAACGCCGCATAAACATCGCGGCCACCGTTGCTGTCGTTATCATCGTCGGACTGTCGGTGTTGATCATTTAATTTTTTTGAGAGCCTTGGACGCTTTCTCTCTTTGATTTTATTTCTTCAGGCTATAGATAGAATGTAATAGAGAGGGCACATATTTTCTACGGATTTTTTGAACGAGAGCAAGTAACAGAACGGCTGTGATTGGACCGGGACAAGGATGCAGAATTTCACGTGTCGCGTTGCGTTAAAATGATGCGGCCAGCGTGACCTCGACTTTCATTTCTTCCGCCCATCGTGCGCGATGCTCAACCTTTCCAACCGGACTGCCGGCGCAATGCGCGCGCTGCAGCGCATGGCCGCAGGCATGGCCACCGCTGCGCCTAGAATCGGCGACACAAAAGTCCCCATGTCGCTCTTGGAAAAGGGAGCGTACATCAATTACCAGCGCATCGAGGATAACCTCTTTATTGTCCGCGAAAGGTTTGTCTTTCCTTTCTCTGATTTCGCGTCGACTTTGGTGTGGTGCTTACGAGGTCCCGCAGGCTGCGTCGCCCCTTGACCTTGTCGGAAAAGATTCTGTACGGCCATCTCGACGACCCTCATGGGCAAGATATCGAACGCGGCGTCAGTTACTTGAAACTTCGTCCGGACGTGAGTTTATATTCTCTTTTTTTCGCGCTTTTGAATACGGTGTGTCGATGGACTGCGTCGTCTTCATGGGCGTTGCGTCGTGGAGGCGCTCGCCTCTCCCGAGTCCCAAACCCCAACTTTATTTATCTACTCTTGCCTTCAGCGCCTATAAAACAATACTGACTGCTCTGTCCTCCCCAGCGAGTCGCTTGCCAGGATGCTACGGCCCAGGTATGTCGCTATCGCTGGCGTAGGCGCGCGTCTGACGTCACTCACTGTAGATGGCACTGTTACAATTCATGTCGGCCGGGATGCCCACAGCCGCGGTCCCAACTACCGTGCACTGTGATCACCTTATCGAGGCTCAGGTTGGAGGCGTAAAGGATTTGGCTCGCGCAATCGCCATCAACAAGGAGGTTTACGACTTCCTTGCTACCGCTACCGCGAAGGTCAGTTTTTTTTATAAAAAAAAACAACTCAAAGCGTTTCTGAAAACATCATTATAGTACGGACTCGGCTTCTGGAAACCCGGCTCTGGTATCATCCACCAAATTATCCTCGAAAACTATGCCTTCCCCGGTGGACTTATGATCGGTACCGACTCGCACACCCCCAATGCTGGTGGTTTGGGAATGATTGCTTGCGGTGTCGGAGGTGCCGACGCGGTCGACGTTATGGCGGACATTCCTTGGGAGCTCAAGTGCCCCAAGGTCATCGGTGTGAATCTTACAGGCAAAATCGGCGGCTGGACAACACCCAAGGGTATGCTTTGTTGTTTTGTACTCTGCGCGTGCTAACAAGACGTAGACGTTATCCTCAAGGTCGCCGGAATCCTCACGGTCAAGGGCGGTACCGGTGCTATTGTCGAGTACAAGGGTCCTGGTGTCGAGTCGCTTTCCTGCACGGGTATGGCCACGATCTGCAACATGGGTGCCGAAATCGGAGCAACGACGTCCATGTTCCCCTTCAACAACCGCATGGTCGACTACCTGAACGCAACCAAGCGCCCGGACATTGCCAACTATGCTACCCAGTTCGCACACAACCTCAAGGCCGACGAGGATGCCGAGTACGACCAGGTCGTCGAAATCGTGCGTTTCCTCCTTCCACCCGCAATTCCAGCTAGGATGCTCACGACGCTCTATAGAACCTCTCGGAGCTCGAGCCCCACATCAACGGTCCCTTCACACCCGATCTCGCTACCCCCATCTCCCAGTTCGCGTCCGAGGTCAAGAAGAACGGTTGGCCCGATGAGCTCAAGGTCGCGCTCATTGGCTCGTGCACCAACTCGTCGTACGAGGACATGTCCCGCTCTGCATCCATCGCCAAGGAGGCTGCCGACCATGGTTTGACCTTGAAGAGCAAGTTCACCATCACCCCCGGCTCGGAGCAAGTGCGCGCGACCATCGAGCGTGACGGACAGATCGGCGTCTTCGAGGATGTTGGCGGTGTCGTCCTCGCCAATGCTTGCGGCCCTTGTATCGGACAGTGGGACCGCCAGGACGTCAAGAAGGGCGAGGCCAACTCCAGTAAGTAGCGGCAACGCATACTATCAACGGCGGCTTACCCTTGCACGCAGTCATCACCTCGTACAACCGCAACTTCACCGGCCGCAACGACGCCAACCCGGCGACCCACGCGTTCGTCGCCTCGCCCGACATCGTCACCGCCATGGCGTTCGCCGGCAGCCTCTCCTTTAACCCCCTCGCGGACTCGCTCACTGACTCCAACGGCAAGCAGTTCAAGTTCTCCGACCCCACGGGCAACGAGCTGCCTCCCCGCGGCTACGACCCTGGCCAGGACACCTTCCAGCCGCCCCCGGCCGACCGCGCTAGCGTCCAGGTCGCCGTCGACCCCAAGAGCGACCGTCTCCAGCTGCTCGAGCCCTTCAAGCCGTGGTCCGGCGAGCCCAAGGACCTGCCGATCCTCATCAAGGTCAAGGGCAAATGCAGTACGTATTTTTGGCAATATTACCTCGGTTGATTCCCGCCGCTTATGGATACGCCGTACTTTAGCGACCGACCACATTAGCGCAGGCGGCCCGTGGCTCAAGTACCGCGGACATCTCCAAAACATCTCCCGTGCGTGTCGAGCTCGTGTTTTTTGCGTTGCAGCCCTTATCGTGCTCACATGCGTCTTTTCTTTTGCGTTCGGGTAGAGAACTGCCTGATTGGGGCCATCAATGCGGAGAACGGCGAGGCGAACAAGGTCAAGAACCAGCTGACGGGCGAGTGGGGCGCGGTTCCCCAGGTGGCTGCGGAGTACCGCGAGAAGGGCGTCAAGTGGGTCGTAATTGGGGACTCCAACTATGGCGAGGGCTCCTCTCGCGAGCACGCGGCGCTGGAGCCGCGTTATCTCGGTGGCCTCGCGATTATCGTCCGCTCGTTTGCGCGCATCCACGAGACGAACTTGAAGAAGCAGGGCATGCTCGCGCTGACGTTTGTGGACCCGGCGGACTACGACAAGCTCCAGCCGAGCGACCGCGTCGATATTGAGGGTCTGGAGTCGTTTGCCCCCGGGAAGAACCTCACGCTCGTTGCGAAGCACCAGGATGGAAGCAAGGACGTGCGTCGTTTTTCTCCATTTTGTTATTCGTGTAACGCGCTGATTGCTTGCACTGTAGGAGATACCGCTTGCGCATTCGTTCAATGAGGGCCAGATTGCGTGGTTCAAGGCGGGATCCGCACTCAACTTGGTGGGTCCTGTTGATACATCTCGAACGTGCTGATTGAACTGACGTGATGCGTTGCAGATGGCGGCCAAGGCGAAGGGGCAGTAGATTGAATGAAGTAGACGTTTGCTGTCATATGCATACAACATTGTTCCGAGCTGAATTGTTCGTCTGTTTTTTTATTGTTTTTACCTCATCCTTCCCTTGTCTCGTTGTACATAAAACGATTTTTTCATCAAAAAGATGTAATGAACGCGAACATTCCAAATAATGACTGCATTTGGTTTGGACTAGAGCGTCGTCAGGACGTGAATAGGCTTGGAGCGGTTGCGATTTCCGCCAGGAAGATTTTTGTCTCCGCCATGATTACGAGGCGGCCTGGGCCGGCGAACACCTGCGAAGAAACGGAATGGCAAACGGAGACATGAGAACAATCTGATAGTCGTTTTTAGCTCAATGGCGCACCATGTTTGCCGACGTCGTGCCAAGGAAGAATTTCCCAAGGAGAGTTCCTTCGTCATTCCAGACCTAAGATGGTTTATCGGGCGAGACGTCTTTAAAAAGGAGGAAGCCCACCTGCACACCGTCACCGCATCCCGCATACACATTCCCGGAAGTGTCCACCTGGACGCCATCTGGAACCCCTGCAATTTGGTTTTATAAATATATATATTTTCTCACATTTTTTCAAAATTCCCTTACCGGCGTCAATATATGCGAATATCCGCCGGTTCTTGAAAACTTGTGTTTTTGGATCGACGTCAAAAGCGTATCTGCATGGGGTGCGCTATAAGAAGTGTCGGCGGACGAGGTAGCGGGATGCTCACATCGTTGCGGGTTCTGTCTGATTGTTTCCGAGGAAGCCACCGGATGCGCCAGTGTCGGCTCTGCAGGGTAAATCCAAGCGCGGTGGTCGGCAAGGGGTGCTTATTGGATTTGAAAAAGATTGTGGACCCACATGTATGCGGTTTTTCCATCGCCGGTAAACGCTATCCCGTTGCATTTGTCAAAGTCCGTGGCCACGACGCGGACTGCGCCGGTGTCGGGATCGAAGCGGTACACCTGGGGAAAAAAATGTTCTGGAAGGATCTTTTTTTTTTTCAGACGGTTATAACGCACCTGGTTGGGCATCAGAGGTTCCGGACGGAAGTGATTTAACCATCCGTAGCTGAACAAAGCAGATGATGAGATCACAGACAACGTTGAGAATTTCGGAAGCATACACGACGTCAGTAAAGAAGATTTTTCCACTCGGGTGGACCTTGATATCATTCAAGGAGTTAAACTGGCGACCGAAGAAATTGTCCAAGAGGACGGTTGTGTTGTGCGGAGGATTGGGGTTAACAAGCGCAATAGAGGGCGGCAAGGGACCACGACCAGAAGTAATGAGAAGCAGATTCCCTCGGTATGGGCCGGTTCCTCCGTTGGTCATTTGGATCGTCGACGGGAGGTCGAGCTATCAGTACATGCGTGAGAAACAATTCGTCGGTGGGGAGCAAAACACCGAAATCTGGAGAACTCACTTCAGTAACGGGTATGTTAATCGCAGTCCCATTTAGATTTCCCGGGACATCCTTGAGACTGATTCTTCCCACTTTGTTGTTGTGATCGATGTCACTCATCCCGAGCGCGCCTCCATCGTTGCTGGCAAAAAAGACAGCGTCCAGCGCCGCATCGTAGATCGGGGCTTCATGTGCGAAAGCAAACGTGGCATTGGAGGCAATTTCGGTAATCGACGGTGCCTTGCCCAGAACCTTTCATCCAGGTACGGTTATCGTATCGATAACAAGGTCAGTCAAGAGACCACCAACCTTGAGGAAATCTTGATCGAAGATCTGGAAAAACGGGGGGGCGGTGCCTGTAGGGTTGAACCCCGAGTCAAAAGAGGATTGACGGAAAGTCCCGTTGGGACCCAACACTGCGAAGGAGAAAGGATCTACAGACTGAACAGATTTGATCACTCTTTGCCAGACAGATGCAAGAGAAGCCTCGTACCACCGATTGCCGGGGTAAAGATGACGCAACTGTGTCTCGATACCAGACAGAGTCTTTCGCATAGGTAAAGATGGCATATGCTAGAGCACAGATAAAGATGGAGATCCTCATGTTGGATGCGAGTGGGTGGGAGGGGGGCCTTTGAATAGGTGGCTTGGCTGTCTCACCACTCCGCATCCTTTAAGAACACCTATAAGCGGGCTTCCGTATAGTAGTCACATTATGGTAAAGAACCTGAAAAAAATGACGTTCAAAGACCACTGTGAGAATTATATTATAATTGTGGACATTTTAATGTAGCGTTAGCCTTTGCTTAACCTTACCTTTGGCTACTCAAGACTTTAGCCTTCAAGTTCCTGATGTACGAATCTGGCCAGGTCAGCGCCGCAACGTTGATACACGATGGGACGCGACGAGGGCAGGATCAGAAAGGGATTTCCCTTTTTGGACACGTTCCAACTGACTCTCCATCGTCATGCGCCCTTTGGCGACTTCCCTGCCTCGAGTTCATGATGTTCAATTTAAACGACCACGACGCGTATACGCGTTTGCTGATTCGGGCATCACTACTTCAAGAATCACCGCACATCCACGACATTCGGTCTGATGGAAATGTCGGCGGAAACCGTAACGATGGTGTGAAGTAGCACTGGGCAATGTTTAAACTCGCCTGGACCTGAAATTCGGTGCGAATAATCGGGGGCCGATCCAGGTCCGTTTTGGGGTGCTCGCTTCTTTACCCAGCAGGTACGCGTAGGCGATGGTCGAACTTCCGAAATCCATTTAAACCCGATGAGCGTCCCCGAACTTGTCAGAGATCCGCAACGAATCGACCCAACGTAACGAGGTCTGCCGGCGCCCCTAAGAGCAATCCCTTTCCCTACCCACGTTTATCGGATGGCTACTGAACAGTTTCCCCCAATCGAAGGGGTTCGGTGGTTCAACGTCTCTGTTCTTGTTATGACACCTCTCATCGCTATTTGCGGTCTCTTGTTCGTTCCATTGGACTGGAGAACAGTCCTTTTCGCTTGCGCATACTATTTGTTCTCTATGATCGGTGAGTTTTTTTTTTTTTTTTTTTTTCTCGCCATCCAATTTATCATTTCCAGGTATCACAGCAGGTAAAATGTTTGGTTCTCCACCTGACAGGATGCTTGACACCGTTTAGGATTCCATCGTCTATGGTCGCATCGTTCCTATAATGCGTGCTTTCCGCTTCAAGTATTCCTCATCTTGGGAGGGATCAGTTCCGTGCAAGGCTCGTGCTACTGGTGGGCCCGCGGTCACCGTTCGCATCACAGATGGTGTGCATCAGCTCTGATATGTCCGCTATTAATTAAGCAATAAAACTAGGACGGACACCGAGAAGGATCCTTATGATTCTTCGGTAAGCTGCCAGGCCTTCTGGCTGGACTGAAACTGAAGCTGAAGATATTTTCATAGCGAGGCCTTCTATGGACCCATGTAGGCTGGATACTTTTCAAATCCAAGTTGCGGTCTGGTCCGGTGGACTCATCGGACTTGGGAAAGGATCCATTGGTCCAATGGACCCATCGCTACTATTTCCCTCTTGCAGCTATTTTCGGCTACGCCTTACCTGCGCTTATCCCCGCTCTATGGAACGACCCTTGGGTAGGCGCTCAAACCGCGATGATCAGCCTTGAGGACGTGTATTAAAATGACAATTTTAGGGGGGATTTTGTTTTTCAGCTGCAATGAGGCTGACAATTGCCCATCACGTCAGTAAGATTTATCACGCTGCCGATCCGTTGCTTCAACCGAATGGCTGCAGTGTACTTTTGCTATCAACTCTATAGCTCATTATCTCGGTTCCACGCCCTATGATGATAGGTTAAGCCCTCGCGATCACTTTCTATCCGGTGGGTACATCCAATATTTTTTCGTTGCTGCATAAATTGATTTCTGTCAGCAATTTTAACCATGGGGGAAGGCTACCACAATTTTCACCATCAGTTTCCAATGGATTATCGGAACGCGTATTTATGGTATCAATATGATCCTACCAAATGGTTCATCGCCGCCTGTAAATTCCTTGGTCTCGCGAACAATCTCCGTGTATTCCCGAGCAACGAAATCGCCAAGGGCGCATTAACAATGAAGCTTAAACATCTGAAACAAGTCCAGGAGTCGATTAAATGGCCCCAAGAGGTCGAGAAGTTACCGATTGTGACCTGGGAAAGCTGTGAGTCGACAGTCAGAGTACGTCGGTCGCATTTTTAAGTACGAGCTTCGTGCAGTCCAAGAAGAATCTAAAACGCGTCCCCTGCTTCTGGTATCTAGCTTATATTTATTCTCCGTCGTTGGCAGCTCAGTTAACAATGATTTACCTCGGCAGGTTTCCGGTTTTATTCACGACGTTTCCTCATTTATAGATCAGCATCCTGGAGGAGCGACATATCTCACCAGAAATACTGGGAAGGATATGACGGCACCTTTTTTCGGAGGGGTCTATCGGCATTCGAATGCTGCCCATAATGTGCGTATCTCCGCCTAAATCCTGTCCACTATTAACGTTTTCCAAGTTGATGTCCATGATGCGCGTGGGAGTTCTCGCTGGAGGCGGATGTCCTCCCAATCACACTATACCTCCTGCCCAGGTCCTCTTCGTCGCCACACGACACCAAGACATTGGGACTGCCCGATAACTTGTCTCCGAGTCAACCCTTGGGGGCAAATAGACACTAGAATATCGTACCCGAATTTGAAGACCCCGAGCATGTAGAATCGTACGACTGAACGATGAGCTTCGTCGTTGTTTCATTGCTGAGTCTGTGTCAACATGGATTCCATCAACTCAAGTTCCGTATTCTTTCCATTCAACCCAGTCCATGGAAGTGCGTACTAAATCCGTGGAAAATGGTGGATGCTGTGCCGGTGGGGACACATTCTCCTATGATATTTCTTGTCCGGGTTAGACTGACTCCAGAGCCTTCTAGGTCGGAAATTTTTGAAATACCTGGTTATGAGCTCGGCTATTGCCTTGGGTTTACGGCGGCATCGTTCGAACAATCTCCATTTGGCGGATTGCGTGTGAGTTTAAACTCCAAAGACCGCGGCTCAAATACTGCCTCGTAGAATCATGATTTTTCTCAAAATGTTGCAACTCCTCTGTTTGCCAGTGCACCCGCAAAAAACTTGCTCGACTGGGCTGCTGCTTCCGGTGTTTGTTTCTCGTATTTTGCTTCCTTACAAAGCCGGAGTTCACGACGACGCCGGATTTTTATGTGCCCGCGGACATGAGTCTTCACGGGGATTGTCTGTCCATTCCAACGGTGGGGGAATGACCTTTCCAATTATCGAAGCTTATCGAGACGCATCAACCATTACCGCAAAGCCCGATAACGCGGATGACATTTGACATGGCCTTGAACCCCACAAAGCCTTTCGGACTAACTTGAGCCTGAGCTGGTTATAAGTCGCGCTCGGGCTTGAGAATTCCCCCTCGATGTCTGACCGCACTCTCATACACGGTGGACCTCCCTTGGTTAGCCCTCCCGATCACTTAACCGTTCCGCAATTTCTTCTGGACGGCATTCCTCAGCATGTTACACACCCTCAGCGTCTACCTGGCACTCCCTGTCTCATAGACGATGACACTGGACAGAAAGTGATGCTCGAGGAGGTGAGAATGTCCCAGTTTGTGTTTTATGATGGAGATTTAATTCATTGCAGCTACGGGATCGCACCCGGCATATTGCCGCTGCGCTCCGGTTCCATTGGAAGATAGGTACGAACTTTCTTCCACGCGAAATATCTGTTATTCAACCTCGCTACAGGAGATGGTACAATAGGCCAGTCGCGCACGTCCTTTCATCCATTCTTTCTCAGACTAGTGCGACAGCAACAATAATAAGTCCGAACCACATCGGTTCGCCGCCTATCTCCTATCGCAGGAGCCGTTATACTCATGCATATCCCCACTAGACTACGGACCTTGCGTGTGGGCAATGCATCGACTTGGTGGAATTGTCGCGTAGGTGATCCGTGCTCGTCTGCTCTACCGTAAAAATACAGCCTTTTACAGGACACTCGGTCCCATGCTAACTGCTGAAGAACTCGGTGATGAAGGAGCCTTGGTTTCTGGCGCCAAAGCTGACGGCGATTTTCAGTTCTGCAGTTTCGGATTGTCATGCCTTCGATAATATTCGTGCATAGTGACTGTCTGTCCTCGGTCCTCCAAGCAGCCGCTGTTGTCGGGTTTCATTCCGACCGTATCGTCATAATTGATACTGTCGGATCATCCGGCCAAGCAGGCTGCAGAAACCTTTCTGATTTAATACACGAGGGACCATCATTGCCTGAATTTACTGAGAGGGTACTGACCCAGGGGGAAGCGAAAAGCAGAATCGCCTTTCTCGCACCTTCATCGGGCACTACAGGAACGCAAAAAGTTTGTTATTTGGAGTATTCCGTCCGCTCATTTTCTGACGGTTATCATTTCAGGTTGTGGCGATTTCACATTACAATGTCATAAGCATTGTAATCCAATCGGCGACTTTCAATCGGATCAACGAGTCTTATGCACCTGCGGCAGAACGGCGGTTTAGATCAGGAGATATTTGTTGTGGATGTAAGCCCCACGTTTCCTATACATCATCTTGAACTAAATGTATCTCTCCCTTCAGTTCTCCCTCTATATCGTAGGTCGATTCTAATCAATGGGTCTTCACGACGCTGAGAACTCCCGCAGACATATATGGCCTGGTTTACAATGTACGCACGTTTCAACCGAAATGCAGCTGCTTTTTATCGGTATACAGCTTCATTTCATGATCTACGCCGGTGTACGTTTCCTGCAATTTTACTTGATGTGGATTTACGTCCTCCAGCTTACACTGGTCCTCACCGCGAAATTCAACTTTGAGAAATTATTAGCGAGTATACAACGATACCGAATAACACACTTGACGTGCGATGCTTCGGCTCCTTCTATGACTGTTCTGAACCTGAAACACGCGTGATAGTCTGGTTCCACCGCAGGCAGTTCTCCTCTGCAAGGTGTGGCATGATCCCATATGGCGCTCAAACGCAACTCACGCGCCATTTTAGCACCCGGCGGTCAAGCGGTACGATCTGACTAGCGTGCGATACTGCATCGTCGCAGCAGCACCTCTTAGTGCAACGCTCACGCAGGAGCTTCTCGAGGTTTTGCCCAACGTTCACCTGGGGCAGGGATATGGTTTTATTTTCCTTTTAATTTGTCAGCTCGCGGGCGCCGACGCTTTTTCCTTTCAGGATTGACCGAAACGTGCGGTACAGTTGGCATGGTGGGGAGGCGACATATTCGAGACCCAAGGATTTATATTGAATCCTTTCAACACAGTTCCCTTTAAGTCAGAAGATCGGGACGCTGGGGAGTGGCGGGCAATTGTTGCCGGGTACGTTCGCGAAAGTGGTCAAGCCGGATGGAATGCTCGCGAAGGAAATGGAAGTGGGGGAGCTGTATGTGAAGGGCGGGCAAGTCGCGCTCGGCTACTATGGCAATGAACAGGCGTATGTACATCTCGGTTTGCGAATTTCACGCACTGACGGCAGTTTGTTAGAACGAAGGAAACATTTGTTCACGGGTTCGTCTTCTGAGGCTTGAAGGATGCCGACGGCTGATCGTCTTTTCAGTTGGCTCAAGACTGGAGATCAAGTGTACTTCCGAGAGGGGGACATCTTCGTTATTGAACGCATTAAGGTAGGACTCGTTCAATTTTTTTTGTCCAGAGGCTAAAACGCCTTCGTTTGTTCGCAACAGGAATTGATCAAGGTACCGCATATTATCACACCGCGCATCCGTTGCGTTGAGGTTTAAGTAGGTCAAAGGTCTCCAAGTTCCTCCCGCCGAACTTGAAGGTGAGTGGAACACTGAAGAAATTCGCTCGAAGTCTCACGCGTTGTTGAATTTGCAGGCCATCTGCTCACCCACCCGAGCATCGTCGATGCCGCCGTGGTCGGTGTCCCAGACGATTACTCCGGCGAGCTTCCCCTGGCCTTCATTGTTCTCCAGCCGACGCTCGCTGCGGCCGTAGATACGGACACTGCCCTTGCCGAGCAGCTCCGCGCAAGCATCTTCAAGGTAGGATTTGCGTCACGTGTTTTTGGTTGAAATTTTGAATTTGGACATCTCAACTTTGAAGCATGTCGCCGACGTGAAGTCTAAGCACAAGTGGCTTACTGGAGGCATTCGTTTATCAATGCAATTCCGCGAAATCCGAGCGGGAAGATTCTGCGTCGGTTGTTGCGGGCGCAACTGGACGGTGCGCCAAGCGTAGGTAGCCCCGGCGTGCGAGCCCGACTGTGAAAGCACAATTATCACTTACTACATGACTACCTATGCCCACCCTACTTTCATAAATCCACCCTATGAATTAATATTCGTTACTTGACGCTGTACCCGAGCCCATGTTCAAGTAGCCATCTATTATATCCGACGTGACATAGACATCGCGCTGCACTGTCGCGGTCCAACGGTAACATGCCTGAAATGCTTAATTTAGTCAGGGAATATAGTTCAAACGCCTGAATCGAAAGCGACGCTTCGCCTGAGAAGGAACCTCCGGACCGGTTTCGGACACGCGAAAATGGCGGAATGGGTCGAGCTCCGACTCCGAACTTCTACTCGGACAGTTTCAGAGCCCTCTTGGGCTGATCCGTCTCTTCTTTCGGAGTGATGCGGAGTTGCTCGCTGACTGAACTTCGGTAACTTAGAAAGGCAATTTGTGGCTGTGTTTCGTAAGCTTCTGTTTCGAGCCATGACCATCGACTTTCCCCAGGAACTTGTAGAAGCGATTCTTGACCAACTTGCCGACGAAAGTGCTTCTCTCAAGGCCTGTTCTCTCGTCTGCCGGGCCTGGGTCTCACGCAGCAGATTCCATCTTTTCGAAACCTGTAACCTCCTCCCAGAAAACATCCTCGTCTTTCGCGATCTTCTGCGCTCCCACATCGCCTGTACATTCGCTCCGCAGATCCGGAGAATAACGGCCTTCAGAGATTACTCGCATGCCAACGACGATTGCTTCGATACAATAGCCGTGGACCTCCGTCGTCTTGCACACATTCGCACACTCGAGATGACCCTCAGCCTCATCTACCCCACGAACGCAGACGCGTATTTCCGCGCGGGATTTGTCACGGCATTTCAATACATCACGCGCCTCTCCTTTTCCTGCTTCTTCGATTCCTTTCACGCGCAGCCCGTGCCGTTAATCGAGATGCTGTGTTTGTTCCCCGCCCTGCAGGAGCTGGTCGTGCGCAAGATATTCTGCACAATAGCGGACCCCCCTGTAGGCGCAGTACTTCCGCGAAGGCTGCACAGCGTGGAGCTCAGCGGGCAATCGGCGGGCCCTATTCTAGCGTGTTTGCAGGCAGCCGGGCATCTTCCTAATGTTGACTCGCTGACACTGCCTGCCATGGTGAACCATCACCAGACTGAGACCGTCCGCGCGGCGCTACAACAACTCGGGAGCTCCCTCTGCCATCTCGATATCATGATGACATCGGCACTGGGGATATTTGAAGGTGCGTGAATTTAATGTATGGCGTTTTTCTTCCACCCATTTCACGCAGTCGACCTTTTCTCGGGCTTTGACTTCACGCTCCTCACCCTCGAAACATTGACCATCCGGACCGCCCACAGGGAAGACCCAGCGCACTTCGATCCCAACCAGATGATTCGGCTCATAACGAGGCTCCCCGGGCCAGCGCTCGAGCGTCTTTCTCTGGAACTCGATCCGGCACTGTACCGGAATGTGTATTTCGATTGGGCAGCGCTGGACGAGTTCTTGACCCCGACGCGATTTCCGCGCCTGCGAAGCGTCGTGTTCAAGTGTACCGGCGATATTGGTCTCGATGATCTCACGTTTTTGCATACCGTGCTGCCTTTGCTAGAGGCTTCTGGCGTGCTGCGGACAGAGTGGTGAAGAGTGGGGTGGCGGCGGACTCCGGCGAGGGCTTCCTGGCGCGGGTCCCCCCGACGTATTAACGAGTCGTCTTGCACTTGGTCTGCTATCCTAATTATTGTATAAATCTACATAATCGAAGTCTGTTGCGCCGGAGACGAAATAACAGACTAAGTCAAAATAGTGCGGAGAAGTACACTGACCCGAAACGGCGCGTGCTTATGAAACGAAGGGACAGAGTCACCTGTACTGGAATGGATTATTTACTATTTGACAAGGTTGCCAAAACTATTGGCAAGACATATGTCTGTGTAGTTATCAAACACCGGAACCATTTTTACTGATGAAGGGATGAGTTGGAGCGAGAAGAAGCGCAGAATTCACGCATACGTAAGTGCTCTAACTTTCTTCAGCCGTCTCATTATGGGCTCAAGGAGAACTTCGCAGTCGACGGAAATGGGCTGCGGTAGGAGTCGTTGGATATGATCTGTTTTCCGTGATGCATACTTCCTGTAGCTCGCAGCCGGATTTTAATATAGATGAGCTCAATGTATGGGTCGAGGTGGCGTGAGGAATGATTGTGGGATTGGGAGGCTGCGGAGAGCAGGGACGATGGTCTCGCGACACCCTTGCACCGGTGGGGGCCCGCATTGAAATGAACGAGATTAGGCGGTTTGCTGTAAAACTAGGACACAATTGTCTGAAAACATAGCGGGCAAAGTCAGCGACGTCAATTACCCCAAATTGCCCCACGGTAATGTGCCCCTCGGAGCAGCGACATCGCTGAACTTCAGCATGGCTGCACGTAGGAGAGGCAGCTCTCGGAATACTCCAATGGTCGTCGGGCTGAGGGTGACATCGCCAAGATTCAGATCTAGGCGGCGGAGCAGAGGCATCGCGCCTTTGATGGTGGGTAAACGGGAGGCGAAAATCTCGAGCTTCAGGTACTCCCAGCGTGGACAGTGAAGAGCAGCTGCTGCAAAAACCTGAGTTACAGTTGCGGCGCAATCATTTGCGGTTTCCTTTTTAGGAAATTCCCATCAATTCCACCTCTTTTCCACCTCTAACTAGTTCTGGTGAGCGCCAAAGTTGAAAAAACAATTATTCAGTGCTCTTAGGTGCTCCCCAAAGTCTAATTCCGCTTCAATTTCTACAGAAAATTGCTATTTTATGTGAATAGGTGGCTGAATTTATGATGTCTCAATCATGGAAAATTACGGGAAGTTTAGGTGTTTCTGTCAGAGACAAGCACAAATGCCTAATTTAGATACATGTCCCATGCCCCCAATCCATTTTTCTCATATCCTTAGCTCAAAATGCTCAGCACAGAGCGGGAATTGATGGGAATTTCCTAAAAAGGAAACCGCAAATGATTGCGCCGCAACTGTATGTTTGTTGACAAATGATCCCCATTGCCGATAGAAAAAGGCAAATAACGAGACCTACTGAGCCAGGTATTGAGTATATGAACTTGATATGCCAAAGGAATGTCGGTATCGTAGGCTGAGAATGGTATGGCTCGCCAGAGCGCGGGCGCAATGTCTCGACAAATGTGCGTCAAAAAGTGGGTGAGATGGTCTCCGATAAGTGGTGGGCAGAGTGGATAGGTGGGAGGATAATAGAGGAAGACTTCGGTTACGATTTCGTTCGGTAACGTTGAGACTGGAAAAGACGGGGGAAAATCGACGCGGTGCAGCCGCTCCATGCTTCATCTGCATTGAAGAATTCGAGTTTACAGTATAAGAGCCAGGATTGCTCCAATCTCGCGGCTGTGACGAACTAAAAATGGAGAGTCAGTGTGTTGGCCGAGCCCACACCCTTCCTAAGTTGAGAGGTTCAGATGAGTGGCGGCTTGAAAAGGCAGTTCGTGGCTGTGTCCTGGCTTGTTTATTCCAGTCCTCAAGTGCTTGTTGAGCAAATATCTGCCATTCGAGCTCTATCGCCTGTACTCGGAATTGCGATACTATGGCCATCCAGCTTCCGCAGGAACTTGTAGATGCGATCCTTGACCAGCTTGCAAATGATCATGGGTCTCTCAGGACTTGCTCTCAAGTGTGCCATGCTTGGATCTCACGTATAGATACCATCTCTTCGAAACCTGCTCCCTGCGCTCAAGAAACATCCACGTCTTCCGCGACCTTCTACAGTCTCTCAATCTCACCTTAGTCTCGCACGTTCGGAGACTCCGCGTCGTCAGAGAACATGGACACAAAAATGACCACTTTTTCAACGACGGGGACCTTCGGCGCCTCATCCATGTTCGTAGACTCACCATGCGACTCAACGTCATCGTCGACGGCATGAACACGGACGCGTTCTTCTGCGAGGCGTTTGCAACGGCCTTTCCACACGTCACCCACCTCATCGTCGTTTGCGAAATCCAGGTCGCTCCCTCCATGCCTGTGCCGCTCTGCGAGATGTTGTGCCTCTTGCCCGCTCTGCAAGTGCTACACATCTATGGGATTTACGGCACTGTGGTGGACGCTCCTGCCACTGTTGTGTCGCCGCAGGGCCTACACGACTTGGAACTCTGCGAGGCCTCGGCGCAGCCAATTCTGGCTTGGCTGCCCGCGGTTGGGCATCTTCCCAACGTGGACTCGGTTATGCTGCCCCTCCTGCAGCGTCGCGCGGTGCCGACCATCTGCGCGGCGTTGCAGCAGCTCGGCGCCGCTCTCCACCATCTCAATCTCTCACTGAACGGTGGGTACATACTCCTTTCTTCTCCACTCATCTCATGATCTCCCTGTAGGCGACACCTGGACCATGGTCGACCTCGCTGCACCTCAACCTCAAATCACTGGCCATTCGCGACGTTTGTTGGGCCTACAACTCAGGACACTTGGAATCAGATCAAATCATGCCTCTGATAAAGACGCTCGCGGCCCTGCGCTCGAGCGGCTTGTTTCGTCCTCGATCTGTCCACGCACCGGGACTTGAATTTCAATTGAGCAGCGTTGGACACTTTTCTTATCTCCAGAGCGTTTTTCATGTATTCCGATGGTTTGGCATTCTTGGCGTTGGTGCTGCCTTTACTCGAGGCTTCGGGCGTGCTGCGGACGCAGGAGTGGTAGCCTATCCTCGGTTTAGCGGCTGATACCTACAGCCCATTCTCAGCGCTGCGCGGAGAGACCCACGGGCTCCCTCTTGATTATACACTGCGATGATGAGGAGCAAGGATACTTGCTATGCATTAATATTTTGATTAGTTCTATTTCATGCATGTGCTTGTTCTGGGGAATCAATCCCGTCTTTCGCGCTTCCTGGCGGATGTGTGGTTGTGCGAATAAATTTAGGGGACTGGCTCGAAAAAAGCAGTTGCACGCGACATCTGTGGCTGTGGTCCTCTCTCTCCCATTAAGGTACCATGTCATTGCCCCAGGAACTCATCGACGAGATCCTGGAACATCTGGCAGAAGACTACAAGTCTCTCAAGGCTTGTTCTCTGGTGAGCCGTGCCTGGGTCCTACGCAGTAGATCAAACCTCTTCGAAACGTGTACCCTGCTCCCAAGAAATATCCATGTCTTCCAGGAGCTTTTGAGGTCTCCTGGTTGTACGTTCCTCCGGCACATTCGTAGCATAAAAGCGTCTAGATACGACTGGCACCACCACGACCATTGTTTTAACGAAATAGTGGCGGATTTGCGCGTCGCACAAATCCACACACTCAAGCTGACGCTCAACATCGTCGTCAACGCTGCGAACGCGGACACCTTCTTCCGCACGGGATTCGCCACGGCATTTCCGCACGTCAGGCGTCTCCTCCTCATCTGTAGCTTTGACGGTCAGCCTGCACCACTCGTCGATATGATCTGCTTCTTCCCGGCCCTGCAAGAGCTGCAGATTCGCCCCGGAAACTCCGACTCTGGATCCCAAGCTCGGATGTCTCGGATGGCGCAACCACTGGCGGAACCACCTGCGAGTGCCTTGCCTCCGCAAGAGCTGCATAGTTTGTGGCTCAGTGCGCCATCCTTGGCAAACCCCATTTTAGCGTGGTTACACGCATTCAAGCATCTTTCCAAAGTGAAGTCGCTTACGCTCCCCCCGATGACGCGTCCGCCAGCTCCGATTGTGCGTGCTGCCCTACATCAGATGGGTGAATCTCTTTGCCATCTCGATATCACCGTGACGGTCAACAGTGAGTGAGCGTCCTTCCGAGCCCTTATCTGCCTCACATCCTCCAGTCAACCCCACAGCCTTGGATCTCTCGCGTCACCCCAACCTCAAAACACTGGCCATCCGAGAAAATAGTAACTGTTGTCGACTCTTGCTCAGGCTCACCGCGCCCACGCTCGAGAACCTTTTGCTGGATTTCCTCCAGCCCCTCCAGCGCCGCAAAACGCGGTGGGACGTGCGTTTCAAAGAATTGGACGAGTTCTTGTCTCCCGCCCGATTTCCACGCCTTAGCAGGGTCGTTGCAAGAACCCTGAATCGCGAGGATGGGGATTATCTGCGCGAGTCGCTTCCGTTACTCGAAAGTTTGGGTGTACTCCAGGCAGAATGGTCGCCGGAGAATGTCCCTGCCCCACAATTTTGGCGCGCGCAGGCCGCAAATGCAAATGCAGGGGGAGGCTACGGTAGTTAGGTCACTGGCTGCCTCGCGAAATGAATGCAACATTGTCCCATTATTTTATCGTTCTAGGACGGGTCTGTTCATTTATTATTAATCAAATTTACAGTTGTACATCCTTTTAACTCCATACTGTGCCAAGTTGTAGAGGAGCAACACACGGTCGCTGGCGGCCAGTTGTGTTGCCTTTTTTCTGCACGGTCATGGCAAGGTCGGTTGCATTGAAAAAAATCGTAACATTGTTGAAAAAAACCGCAAAGAACTCCGAAAATACTAATTTGACCTCCTCTGGCCTCTAGTCATCGCCCTTAACATCCCACTGCTCAAACCTTCACTGTCCACATCAATTAAAATTCAAATACGGAAATACTGGTTGCCTTTTTGAGCAACGGTCACGCTCACGATGGAGCGCGTTGCCTGGAAAAAAGGCAACGGCTGTGTCAACAACTTGGCACAGTGACTTGCAACTGAAGCTTAAAAAGGCCATCGCATCTCGTGCCCGTTTTTCTCTTAAACCATACCACCACCACGTTTTCGTTTCCCCAGGAACTCGTGGACGCAATTCTGGACCATCTTGAAGATGATTTTGGCTCTCTCAAGGCTTGTTCCCTCGTTGACCTGGCATGGGTTTAGCGCAGTAGATTCCATCTCTTTGGAACATGTACAGACAATATCCTCTGCTTCCGCGACCTTCTACAATCCCTGGCTGTACGTTCCTGTTACACGTTCACAGCATAAATGCCGTCAGACACTACGGGCAACAACACGACCACTGTTTCGACGAAATAGCTCTGGACCTGCGCCGCCTCATTCACGTTCGTCGCTCAGAATGCGACTCCGTACCATCGTGAATGAAGAGGGGGAAGCGGACGCACTCTTTCAAATAGGGTTCGTCACGACCTTCCCCCACATCACGCGCCTGTCTTGTCTTACCCTGCACCGGTTGTGATACTCAAGACCCCTGCGAGAACGGGCAGCGAGTAGAGCACGGAGAGGCGGGAGTAGGTCGAAGACGCGCTGGGGATTGAGGGACGTGGCTAGAACTGAGTAGAGAACAAAGAGGCGTCCACAGAGGTCGGAGTTCAAATGTGCCTGCGGTAATTTCCAGATTGCATAAGGCTGTGTTAAGCCAGCTGCGTCCAAATCACATGACCGCGTTTTGAAGCTGTCAAGCTTCAAGTTGTTTACATTTTGGGAAACCGCCTCCGCATACAAGTACGCTAAGTACCCCGACGGGCCATAGTGATGCAATGCTAAACGTTAATATGTCACTTTTTCCCGCGTGTCTTTAACGGACTATTCTTCTTCGCCATCTCTCTCTGGTAGTCCGATTCTGTCCGAAAGCGGCGGAATTCAAACCGGTAAACGCGAGAAGTAACGAAGAAATAGTGCCGTCCTCAATAATAGATGATTCTACAGCTGGGAGGGAAGATCAGAAGCTGAACGGAGTTAGTAATAATAATAAAGGGTAATGCAAAGGCCTAGAACGAGGGCTGCGCTTGAATCCGCCGTCGGTGTTTAGGGTTCATGTGCTGCACCACCCTCAGATCAATCTGCTGCCCGGAATATCCATCTTGACTTCGAATGGCATTCCAGTTCTGTAAGTACAACCCCACATCAGTCTACTAGTACAGGCAGATCTCCGCTGTTCATCGGCTTCATTCTTGCACAGAGTCTAGGCCCACTGCTGTACGTCCTCGGCGCTGGGTCCCGCGGGGTCGTCCGATGCGGCAAGGTTGCACTGGTGGAACGCGCGCACTTGGTCCGGCGTGAAGGCGCCGACGACGCTGTGGAGTATTCCGCGGTTGTGGAACAACATCAAGTCGTTCTCCTGCCTGAAGTGCATTTGTTAATCAATTGATTCAAGAAGAGAAGAGAGAGTGCACCAGTCGTGTGGATAGACTAGCTGCGGGGTGGAACGAGGGTGAGCCAGGGCAGAGCGGGGGGCAAGAGAATACCTACCTGTGGCGCAATGGCGGGGCGCTGCATCGTGTAGAGGAGATCCCGCACTTCCTTCAGGTCCGTGAGGGTCGCGCCGTCGGGGTACAGCGCGCCCTCACGCGCCGCCCCAGCCGGGAGCGGGTCGATGAGGAGCTCCGCAGCGCCGCAAGGGTGCACCTGGAACGACAACTCACCCGTGACCGGCGCTTTCCACAGCTACATATGTAGAAACAGCCGTCAGCGCGGCCACTCTCAATTTAAAGCGGAAGCAAGATACGCACCATGGGCAGCACCTTGCGCTTCGTCTCTTCCCAGGGTGGCAGCTCACTGAAGTCCATCTCGAGGCCCTCGCACTCGATGCCTAGGCCAGTCGATTTGGCGTGCGCGGGGGCCATCCAGACGTACGGGTGCGGCGCGTACTTGACGCTGGTGCGCACGGCGACGCTCTTGAGTGGAGGGGGGAGGAGCTCGAACATGGTCTTGCCGGAGACAAACGCAGTGGTTCCAAGCGGGACGGAAAGCTCGTCGCCTGTGCCGTCGTCGTATCGGCAGACTTGCTTGGGGCCGCTGGGGATGTTAAGCGCGAAGAGGGTGGTGACGCGGGGCGGGGAGAGGTCATAGAGAGCCGCGTCGATGTGCCAGCGGTAGAAGCGCGTGGCACCGGCGGCCTCGTCTTCGGGGCTGACTTGGGTCTTGTGGAAGGTCTTGTGGTGGGGGTGCTTCAGCTTGGCCTCAGCGAGTCCCTCGTGGTCGTACACAGTGCCATTCCCGATGAGCTGCACCTGCGGTACCCGGGGGATGGTCTTGAGATCGGGGTGCAGAATCGACTTCTTGGTGGCCTCCGTCTTGTTGTTTCCATGCCCATAGTTCTGCGAGATGGGATCGAAGGCCTGGTTGTTGTCTTCTGAGCAGTCATTCACCTCAGAACCTTGCTGCAACTTACCTTGGTCAAAGCATATTGTTGCTCAGGAGTCAGCGTCGCATTCCGGAACAGCAAGGCATCGTGCTAACGGGCGTAAGACGACAAATGATCTGGTACTCACCAAAAACATACCTTGTACAAAGCAGCCCGAATCTCTTCAAACTGCTCGCTCGTCAAATTCGCTGGATCAACTCCAGTGACCACCCGCCCAAATTGAGTGAATTTCGAGGGGTCTGCGCTCGCTGGAAGAGGCAGGGGTGTGAATTCAATGGCCATGCGTGTTACTGATACTACTGAGAGAGAGGGTACAGATAAGGCCCGCCGCCGGTGGGTCTAAAATACACATATCCTTCCAAATGAGTACGTACCGAGAAGGTGATTGAGTTCTTGATATCAGGCCAACATCAGGCCAACATCAGATTCGTATGGATTCGATGCGGGAGGACGACAGCTGCTACGCCGAGGTCCAAGACTCATGCTATCTCCGGTCGCCGCTGTGCCAAAATCATAACGGAGAGGAAGCTCGTTGAGGGGATAACCAGAGCTGTGGTAGTGTTGGTCTTGCCGCAGTGCCCGGCATTCAGCGGAGATCACCCAGTGATGACGGAGTTTAAAATAGTTAGAATGTTCAATAAGGCTATGTACTGAACGTCGTTTTGGCTTCGCTTAGTTGTTGACATTCTCGACTGAATCTCTCCATGGAGGCAAGAATTTATCGAGATGACCTTCCCTACTCGACGGTTACACGAAACGAACGTGCGATATTTAGGAATAAAATTCTAACCTAAACCCAGCAAAGACAATCCAACGACGGGCCACACTTTCAGGGTCACTCAAATGTGCGAGCCACATGTTTATTTTTTTGGGGGAAGCGTTAGCCACTGATTTAATGGTTGTGAACCAGCCACAAACCCCATTGAATTCCGATAATGGGTCGGATTACGGAAATTGGGCATGCTAGCACTGGCTGCAGTTGAGTTAAGCGCCGTAGTACCAGAACCACTCGTGCCGCTAGTTTTAACAGGCCTGTTTTTCAAGACGGCTATCAAGCAATTCGTGTACCTAGCAGTGGCAGATAATCGGGCGAGTCGTCGATTTCAAGCGACCGAATGTAGTACGTACGCACAATTTCCCCTATAACAGCCGTTTTGCGGCGGTTGCAATTTAGCACCGTGACGACGTTTGAATAAATGATTTGGAAGCACTCACGGAGGGACAACAAGAGTAGTGTGTTGCTATGGTAGGTGAGAAGTGCGCGTTCTGTAGACCCCCCCCCGAAGGAAATCTCGCTCACCGGAACAGCCAAGTACACAAACACAGCGACGAGCGCAATACTAGCTAGTACAAAATCAGCTAAGGAGGATAATCTCCCGAGAGATCGGCGAACCTGTCAAGGCGTGGTTTCAACCGTCATTGTCACAATGCGATTGATGACCGAGAGGTTCTGAAAGCCTTGGTACGGGAGCGCAGAAACTAAAAAAAAATGACAGGAGTTATCGATATTTCTGGCAGACGAGAAATGCAGCCTGTCCAGGAAATCACGGCCGCAATTGCCACATCCGTCACCATGTTTCCGACTAGCCAGATAAATATAGGTAAATCGGACAGAAAGTAAGGGGATTTGAGCGGACCGTTTGGAATGCAACCTTGGCCTTGGTGCTACTTACCGATCAATGAAAGTCTTGCGAGCTCGTGGGCCTTTACAGCGGTTACAGTTCCAAAAGTGTACTGGACGACGGAAACCTGAAGAGGGTTGAGTGAGAGGAAATAAAACACTTACAGCACTACTGGCAAAAATGATCAAGCACCCATACTTGCGGAGAACATATGTAAGCCAGCAAAAAGAAAAGAAAAGTGGAAGACAAGGGAAATGAGTGCTTCAAGCAGCGGCACGTCCCAAGAGTTCAAGAATGTGTCGCAGAGCTGATTCATATCCCCGAACCAGTGAAACACATCCGCGGTGACCAGAGCGGTTTGAGGAACATCCAAGACGGCGAGACCATAGACCGGGACATACGCATGAGGTAAGAACAAGTTTTTGAACACAAGTTCGAGCGACACAGAGCGGCCGGATGCATTTCTCATCTCGAGTCTTATGAGCGTGCGGGATCAGAAATTGACGACAAGCAAAATATGCGGAAATCCATTGGTTCAAATGAGCTCGCGTGCTGTTAACTGCTGTTAACCATTGAGTTAATCGTCTGCTGGTGAGCGCTTGCGGGACTCCGTTTTGATAAGCTGTTCTTGTGCTTCCCATATTCGGTCTCACACGCCGATCAGCCCGGCAGTTCCCCGGCTTCTCCCACGGACGACAGCGCATGGCACTGCGCTGATGAACTGATGATGATGACTGCGTCGGCAGAACGACTGCAGTGCTGCGATGATCATTTAATACCACGGGAGGAAAATGTGCACCCGTCCAACGGCGTCCATTCATTCGTGAATTCTTCCCGAGGGTCAACCGAGGGTCCAGATCTTCCATCGTATTCAGAGGTGGTCACCCAGGGCCACCCTTCCAGTTGATTTTCATTACTCTGAGCTCATCACTTATCGTCATCATACAAGCGCCTAATGAAACCTTTCAGATATTTCCTGTTTTTAGCTGGAATGATTACATTGACCGGTGTCCTCATCCACGTTAATGGTGCGCAGTTATCGGCCATAGCACTCCCTTAGCATTTCCTCTGTCTGACGCTTCCTTGTGATTAGCTGCTGATCTTTCGACTCTTTCTGATAAAATTGCTTCCGTCCGTCATACACGCGTCTCCGTATTCCCGGCGCTCGGACACTTCCTTCCAAAGTTCCTTTGCATGCCATTCCTTATGGGAGAAGCAGTCCACCGCGCGCCGAGAAAGCCCTTACCATGGAAACTTGGCACAGATCTTGCGTTAACATCAGCTGCTTTTTTTAAATCTCAGCTATGATCCTTAGCTACTATGATCTATATGCACTCAATTAGCTTCCTTGTTGCCTTGATTGACGTTCGAAACCACGGGAAGTTCGTCGGGAACGTTCACATGGGTTTGACGATGGGAACGTCCCGTTTCGGCATAGTTCTTGATCCAAAATTGGTTCCGCTTCCATCATGACAGAAAGCCAAGCAGAAGGCATGACAGTTGGTTGGACATCAAAAACCTTGCTCTATAAACAACGACGATGAGTATCATCACGCTGAAACGAGGAACATTCTCGCAGTCCGGACATCTAGGCGTCTTCTCGGCGACAAGTCAACGGGCCAATCTATTCTTAATAGACTTTTCAGGATCAAAGGCAACACTCTCGACTGCCCTACACAATGCCCGTCACTGCTCCAAGATTTCGTGAAGAGGACCCGCTATCCATTGCATTGGCTCCTCCACCAGGCATATTCAACTCGGAATTGGAGGTTCGATAATTTCTGACATGCTCCTGCCAGACGAACCACCCGAAGAGCGAGCCGCGCGCCTTGCCCGCGAGCAGGAGGCGAAGAAGAGATCGGACCTGATAGATGAGGAGCTGAATCGCGAACGTATCGCGGAGAAAAAGGGTATAAAGCCGGTTAAAATTCTTCTGCTCGGACAGAGTGAATCAGGTACGCGACTAGCACCTCGCTCCCTTACTGGGAACTCAAGTCAGATAGGAAAATCAACAACTCTCAAGAGTAGGTTTTTGCGCATGCATTTATATGCTTATCTGAGGCCCAACCCGAAGATTTTCAGCTCATCAGCTCTCCTAAGGTTTGTAGGCTGAATTGGTCTGAAGCCCTGTCTGTACGTTTACACTCCTCGACAGGTTTTCCAAGCGGAGAAAGCTTCATGGCGGGCAGTCGTTCACCTCAATGTCGTGCGATCCATTCGTCTTATCCTCAACGCGATCTCGGAGGTAGAATCCAACCCCAACCCCGCTTACCCAGCCATACCTTCAGAGCTTCAAAAGCTCAAGATGCGACTGCAACCTCTTGCCCTCGTCGAAAAAACTCTCATCCGTACCCTTACTCCAGGCGCCAGGAGAGAAATTGAGAGCGCAGACCCTGTGCAAGAAGTTGCCGTCAACTCGACAGCGTCGTGGAAGGGTGCATTCGGTCGTCTGCTGTCGAACGCTAGAAGCAGTATTGATATGCAGGATTTACCGGAAACGCAGGAATCCCGCGACGCGCGACAGCTCCTCCACGCGTGTTCCGATGATATGATCGCGCTGTGGAATGACCCGGTAGTCCAGGAAATACTTCGATTGCAGCAGTTGAGGCTAGAGGAGATGGCCGGATTGTACGTGTATTTTTCGCTAGAAAACCTCATTCTCACTCGATTCAAGCTTTCTCCACTCAATAGATCGTGTAACGGACACCTCGTACCAGCCCACAAACGGTTCGTTACCAGCTGTGTTAGCGCTGCTGCGGGTGATTTAAACTTCACCTAGATGATATCCTCAAGGCTCGACTGAAGACCCTAGGTTGGCGCCTCTTATTCTCACTGCATTAATTAGATATAAATTTTGCATCCAAGGTGTCTCTGAGCATCGCTTCACCCTGAAAGGAGGTGAGTGTCGGGTTGAATGCCAGCAGTACGCGGAAACTAAACACATATAGGCGCCATGGTCCCTCAATCTTGGATTGTCTACGATGTTGGAGGGGCAAGGTCTCTGGTGAGTCCCGTTCCTTATATAGACCACCTTCTGCAATTGATACAACTGTTGGTCAATAGAGAGGTGCGGGACATGATCTTTCTTCTATAGATACACAATCTTACTTTGAATCGGCGCAGCGGCGTGGCTGCCGTACTTCGACCAGGTAGATACCATCAATCTTGGGTAATCCACGGGTGTTCATTCTCACCCCCGCTCAGGTTGATGCCCTCATATGTCTCGTTCCAATCAGCTGCTTCGATCAGGTAAGGAAATCATTCTGTAGCTTGGGTCTTGGTCAATGTCATCCCTGCAGGTTCTGGCGGAAGACGAAACGGTCAACAGACTTGTAAGCACGTTTCTTTTTGAGTATTCCAGTCACTAATATCGGTGTACAGGAAGACTCCTTTCTTCTCTGGAAGATCGTCATCTCGACTCCTCTCCTGAAACACGCCAGCCTGATTTTGTTTTTGAACAAATGCGATCTGTTAAAGGTAATTCACCGCCGTCAGCACTCGCCGTTTCCCTACATCGAGTTTTTTCCCAGGCAAAGCTCAAGGCCGGACAAAGATTCAGCGATTATGTTGTGTCTTACGGTGACAGACCGAACGATTTTGATAGCGCCTCAAACTGTATGTTCACAAGTCCTAATTTCTCGACTTATTTAACCTGTGTAATTACGCAGATCTCAGAAAGAAATTTGGTTGGTCATCTGTGTAATCTTTGCCTGATTTTCTGACTGATGTAAAACAGTCGCGATGGCCAAATCGTATTCTCCTCAAGTCCGCCACTTCCACACATATTTCACTTCCGTTACGGTGAGCGTCCTGCTTCCATTGGTAACGGCTCATTTGACGAACCTGCTCGTAACTAGGATATGCAATCTACGGCAGACATCTTGGACACAGGCATGTTGTGTTTCTCTGCATTGGGATTGATCTGAAAACCTGACTTTATCTTCTAGTTCGTGATAAAATCTTGCAGGAAAATCTCAAGAATTCCCACCTACAATGAGCGAAGTTCGTCTACTGTAATATCTGTCCACTCATCTGTTGTTGTAATATATCATAAGAAAGGCTGCGGTGTAAGGGCTCGGAGATTTCTTTTGTACGCTTAGATTATTTCACATTAAATGCGACAGCTGGAACACAGCCCATACAGGCGAGGTGCATCTAACAGCGCGCTGGGCGCCGGGCGGATCGCATGACATCGAGGGAATCAGTGGGCGGAGATGACGGAATTTAAAAAAGTTTCGGACCGTCGAGACCTCAAGACCTCAAGTAAATGCAATGGAATCCAGGTATCCGTAGCATAAACTTCGACGCATGTGTATGGTATGGGCCGAGCTGTTTCTTTTGAAGTGGGTCATATTATATCTGCAGATTCAACCGACAGCGCCTCCGGAGCCTGGTAATCTCTGATACCGAGGCTGAGCACAAATTTATCTATTGGACTTTGCTGTAACCGAAAAGACCTAGTCAAATCACTTGAGTTGAACCACATACTATAGATGGAGGTGTTGAATTGCGGGCCGAAATTGCCATATGCGGACCGGAATCGGTGATCCCGGGAAAGCAACGGGAATACATCTACGCCTCCGCATCCCGGCGAATGCTTTAAAATTACTGAACGACTCGCTCGATGCGATGTCCGCGTAGTCTCTTACTATAACACTTCTTACCTCGTACCTCAGTTTGTTATAATGTCCGCGCATCTGGCGATCCGTAGTCCCCTGGCTGTCAAATCGTGGAGGTGACCGGCGGGCTTGATAACGATAAAACAAATGATATGCTTGGTGTTACGCCGCAAAGAGTAGTAAAGTCGGGGCCGGATAGACTGGGCCTTGGTATTCTTTCGTACTCCGGGGTAGGAAAAAGAAACCCGAGCAGTGTGTTGACGGGCCCACATCGGAGGTGGCCCGGTCGAACAAGTCGAAGGGCTCAGAACTGGGGACATATCCATCCCATAGAAAGGTTAGAACCGCGGCGAGGTAGCAGCTAGAGCAACTAAGACTCACGGAGGTGGAGCTTGTTTTTGTTCCATCATTGCGTGATTCGGGAGTATTCGGCCGACGAATCGGAGCTGCTTCATTGTCCGACTTGTATCCGCCCATCACCACCCTGGTTTCCCGCCCTTCCAGGGTGGCAAATACAGATGGAGCCACCAAGCCGCCGAATGCATCCGTACCCTTAATTAGTATCCTCATCTGCTAGCGTCAACGCGGTAGCAATGGTAACAATGGGCAGCATTTCACTGCCAACTCGGAGGGCATCGCCCGCCGTCTCTCCTCCAATGGTTTCTCGACTTCCACCCGACGCATCGTCTGCACCGATCGCAAAACCATTTTGCGCCATTTAGAAGCAAATTTCGCCAGAATTCGGAACACCCGGTCTACAATTCGTCTCCTTTCCGATGGCACAAACCCATGTGCATAAACACCTCGGCAGGGTACATTACCGCAATACAGTATAATTGTACCGCTCTCAGCCGGACATGATGGGCGAGCGGTTCTTCGAACGTTCTGCAATGATATCTGATACCAATGCTGCGATGTTGATCTCACACGCGCTTCACTTTCACGCCCGAGGCTTCAATCAGACCAGGGGTCTATCAAACCAGGGTCAACGAAGAAGAACTTCAGGTCTGGCAAGAACCAAAACTCCCCGTGGCCGAGAGGGATGCGGTAACGCCTCAACACCCTCGGAACTCCCTCGGCCGGCATCTACCAGGATCTCATCGCTGATGCTCAAAAAGAAGTTGGAACGCTCATGCAAATGGCCAAGAACAGCATGTGGATCCCAACTATTGGACGGCGGACAATTCTCGAGTGCATACACCCATGAAGATCTTCTTACCAGTCCCTGCGAAAGCGGCGATGCTTACGTTGACTCCCGAGCCATCTGCTTTTTTAGAAACAATACAGCCCTCGGGTTTAGCGAGGGACTTCCACCCGCCGACAAATTCTACAGAAAGAAGAGATCTGGAGATGCACGTCGATGTCGAATGCCTGCCCAGTTGACCGCTGTGCAAGGATTCAGCCTGACAGAGCCGCTGCGGGGCAAGGATCTCAAGGATTCGACGTTGGCAGGACCGCTGTGCAAGATTTAATTTGACAGAGTTCATTCTGCTGAGAAATCAAAGTATGTAAATTCTCCGTTCACGTCGTAAATCATGCGCGCGCAGCATCTGTTGATCGCGCTGTTTTTTTCCGTCTTCCCTTTACAGTTGAGTTTCACTTACCAACTTCCCACCGTGATTTGCTGAGCATAGATTTTATCGCACTTCTCCGACTGAACAGTCAAGACGGGCCGTCCGGAGTCCATGCGCCACAACTTTTTATCAGGATTCTAACGACGGATCCAGATCATTATCCGCCGCGTCCAACTAACTCCAAAGTTATCGTTCTCTTACAGACCTTCATTCTTCCCATCCAATCAGTTTGAAATACATCGACTGATTCCGTGAACCGTATGGCACGCCTGATGTCGAGTGGCGGAGAACGACCAACCTGCGGCAAGGTCGAAGTTTGGAGCACCTGCTGATTCACAGCCCTCTTATTTCCCTTTAAATAAGTGAGTGCTGCCACGGAGATGCCTCTGGTACGCCATGGGCTCGAAAATGAAAGAGGTCAGCCAAGATTGCGTTCCTCAGCTTGAAATCAAGGTCGAAACCCCGAACAATGCCAACGCGGAGAAGGAGGTCGACGAACACATCGTCCCGCACAATAATCTACCGGTTGTGTTCTTCGCTTTGATGCTAGCGGCGTTTTTGGTGGGCCCACAATTTTTCCCCCTATTCTTACAAGCGTCCAATGCCATTTGAGTAGGCGGCTCTTGATCAAACAATGTGGGTCGAGCCAGTACGGCACCCGAAACCAAGAGGAGCTGATTCGGTTTCAAGTGTTGCAACCGCTCTTCCAACTATAGTTGCTGAGCTTGGAGGTGGCAATAATTACTCATGGGTTGCAAGGTAACTTGAGCCTCGAGTTAACGTGCTTTCATCTCGCTTTAAGACTTCCACTCCAGCGCATACCTCATCGTAGCAGCGGCTATGTGTCCCGTATATGGCAAACTATCTGAAATCTTTGGGAGAAAACTTGTGCTTTACCCGTCGATTGCGCTGTTCCTGGTGAGTGTGGAGCGGGATTGCAGCGCCTCTCACCTCACGAATTTCGCATAGGTTGGATCGGCACTTTGCGGAGTAGCTCAATCAATGACTTGGCTGATTGCAGCGCGCACTATTCAAGGGATAGGCGGCGGAGGTAACGCTCCAGATTGAACACTGATTTAAATGCTCACTGAACTATTAGGGATCGTGCAATTAGTCCAGATTATCATAGCAGATATCGTTTCCCTCGAGGAGTGCGACTCGTTCCGGAATACCCACCGTCCTCTGCTCATTTTAACAGACAGGGCACTTACGGGGCATCCGTCAGCGCTATGTGGGCAATCGCGGGGTAAGCATCATATTTTGAAGGATTCGTAGCCTCGCACTAACGCCCCCTTCAAAGAGTCGCAGGCCCATTGATTGGAGGGGTGCGTACATAAGTATGCTCGGCGTCACGAAGGCGAGATTCTTATCATTCACAGGCGTTGACCGATCATCTATCGTGGCGTTGGTGGGTCGATCTAGATATATTCCCTGTGGTACTGATTCATTCATTTTCAGGTGCTTTTGGATTAACTTGTACGGACATTCTTCTCCCTCACCACTCACACCTCACATCTCAATCTTCCACAAGACCAACTGGCGGAGTTGCCGGCCTCCTACTTTTATTCTTTCTCAACCTCAACCCGCACCAGGGCAAATCACTGACAGAGCACATACGTCAGTTTGATTTCGTTGGGCTTGCCCTTATTGTCAGCGGGGTGTTATGTCTCCTACTTGGATTCAACCGAAGTGATGGCGGATGTAGGTTCAATGCTTGGGAAGCCAGAATATCGCTGAGCGTTACACTAGGGCACGCACCTGCTACGATCGCCTTACTGGTGATCGGTTTTGTAACTTTGATTCTTGGAGGAATAAACGAGGTGTACACGAAGCGTTCTCCCATTGTACCCCCGCGGCTGTTTCAGGTCGGGCACTCAATTGATTCATCCAAAATCTTTTGTTGAAATGTTTCGAAAAACTAGACGCGCACGACGGGGCTTTTACTCGTGACCGTGTTCTTTCATTATCTCGCGTTCTTCTCTGGTACGGTTGATGTTCTGAAATGATTCCGGTAGCTACTGATCTATCTCAAAGCCGCCTTTTATCTTCCATTATACTTCCAAGTTCTTGGTGCCTCCGCCACAAAATCTGGGCTTCTGTGAGACCGTTTTCTAAAAATCCCACGTGTTGAAAAATTGACCCAGAATAGGATTATACCCTTTTCTCTCCTTTCCTCCGTGGGTTCCGCAACTGGTAGCATTACGGTAGCCAAGATGGGTGACTACCGGTAGGTTATCTACTTATGTTCCTCTGTGTCTAGATTTTAACCGGTGTCCAGACCTATCATGCGTGTTGGCTATGCATGTCCTCTCATTCACCTACCTGCCAGAAGCTAACTTGCGTGTAGACCATCATGGCGATAGGATACGGCCTAATGATCATGTTGAACGACCACACTTCTATGTAATGAATGCCCGTTTCTCTCTTACCGCTCATTCTTCATTAGGCTCTATAGCGCGCTTCAGTTAACCTATCCTGCAATTGCGGGCTTTGGCTTAGGACTCTTGTTCATTCCGCCACTTCTTGGCTTGCAAGCGGCCATGCCTGTGAAAGATATGCCAACAACCACTACTACGGATGGACTTTTCCGGTAAATTCTCCATCGTCATGTAGCTGCGTCTCTAACGTTTCCAGATCTCTTGGATCAACACTTGGAGCTTCTGTCGGTCAAACTATTTGGACCGGGGCAAGTTGATGATTCCTTGTCACTACGAAGATATTCATTATCATAATTTAGGAGCTTCGTAGGAAGCTCGGCAAGATCCCAAACTTGAACCTTGACCTCTCAGGTGGCGCACTCTCCCAGGCTGTCCGCACTCTGTATCTCATCGAGGTACTGTGACAACACGCCAACATCGAACACTTGACTCATCCTTCACAGCCGCTGCCCTTGCGATTACAAGTTATCCGTGCTTATACTGCAAGTATATCGACAATCTGGCTCGTAAATACACCAATCATTTGTTGTTGCTTCATCGCAGGTACGTCTCAAACACCAGAGTAATCAATAGCCTCTGAATTTGTTGTTATCCAGTTCTTTTTCTCAAACCGTATACCTTGAAACGCAAAGTTGTTCGCAATGGAAAACCCAAGGGCGAAGAGACGTTGGACTCTGCCACCAATGAATATCCATTTGAAACGGCAAAAGAATTGGAAGAATGTCTTGATGAAAAGGAAATCATGGAAGAAGGGATTGCACCGGGGCAGTGAAATTCAATATCCATCAGCGAGACGGACATTCTTGGGTGACCATGTATTTATTATTCAATGTACACAACACAGTTTCCATAGATGCACTCCTTCTGAGATCTGGATGCATTTAATTTGTTTCACGCAGGGACGACGAGCATTCTCAAAAATACACAAACGTGTATAACCCAAACTTCTATGCCTGCTTTTTCGAGTCGCTGCGGTCAATAGATTGTTTGCGCAACAGCCATTGGAGCCATTCAATGGCTGTTTGGCGTTGCGCAGAAATGGCAGGTGAATGGCTCCACGAAGCCATTGACGTCATTTTTTGGCGGTGGAGCCATCAGTTTGCGCAACGTCAAAAAGCTATTGAATGGCTCCAATGGCTGTTGCGCAAACAATCTAATAATTGGAAGCTGAACCAATCGCAACATCGGCCCAACATCGGCAAACGCTCCTCTTGTGATCCCATCATTGATGGTAACAACTTTGTCTCAACCATCTGTGCCACCTATCAATCTTCCCGCCAGATCGTCCTCCTCCCACCCCAAGTATATCTTTGATTCCTTGCCTAATAGTGGCAAGAAGATTGAAGAATGGCCCCAGCAACGGGATTCCGGATCTGCAGCCGAATGGCCCGTATCTCGGTGCGGAGCCTGACACAATTTGCGTGTCCTCTCTTTGGTTCTCCCCTGCTACATTCGCCGCCATCTTTCCTGCATCCCATATATCCACCTGGTGCACGTCATTACTGGCCATAACCTCACTGGAAGAAGACCCCTGTGTGTACTTCATCCACAGATCCCACCGAAATGCCGCAGCATCTCGCTCGGTCAAATTTGTCTTCTGGTAAAGGCTGCTGAGGAGCAGGTGGATGTATAATCGTGGTGAGAGCCCTGATCATTTTCTTACACATCGGATCCTCTACGGTTTGTGGTCTTGAAAGTGGAATCTCACAAGTTCCAAGATTCATCCAAGCTTGGGATCCAAAGGCAAAAGGGTAATTTGGGTCGGAATTTATTATCACCAGCCTGAGGATGCAAAACTTCACAACTCAAGTGCGTTCCCCTGCCACATTTGTACCGTGGTACGCTGAAACAGCTGCCTCTCGGAAATTTGCGCACAAGGCTGCCCCAAAAACTCTAGCGACTGCGCACCCAACTCTTTCCGCTTTCTTCACCTTGATTGCCAGATCGCGTGCTTGGGACTCGCGTATGGCGGCTAGACTCGACGAGCAGCCATTCGTGAACTCTACTGTATCATCCTTGGTTTGACGACTCGATGGCTGAAGCTATCCGAAACCAACAATCAGTCGATGAATTGGGCAACGGCGTTGTGCCACTGCGAGTAAGTAATCTTTTATTTCGAAAAAGTAAATCGAACGCTTCGGTAGCGGTGGAATGATGGAATGATGGAGAAGATGTCCACGACAGCTCTCCGCTTACCCGTAGGAGGTATAGCGATTTTTTTCGACACCTCGAACTGCTCGTCCACCTGCCAAAGCCCATCAGCGTCAGCGACAGTGCTGTCCACCCGGAAAGGATCTCTGAAGATACATCCACTTGAAATCGATCCTTTCTACGGCTCTGGAAACAAGCTGACCGCTGCTACATACAACATTTCAACATTTGTGGCTACAACGAATGCTGGGAACATTGACCCCTTGCAGGTTGAACGGCAAGAAAAATTATCAGTGTCAACACGGAAACCGTTGACTGTAAAATTAAAGTATATACAGGCCTCAAGCTGGATTTGAACCGGTGTATCAACGCTGTTCTCCGCTCGACGGATTTTCTCGACCTTGCGGGCGAAATCCCTCTGAACTGGCTTAAATTTACGCTCACCCAACGCGGATCAACTACCAATCATTCAACCTGCGTTCACCGTCGCGCACTCCATTCAATTCGCTCAAATCGTCTATTTAAACTGAACCATCAGTTTTGTCGCCGCCACCTACGTACTCTATCATGATCGGCCACTGCGCTAGCTGGTAAATTCAACAGCCTTGCCACAGCCTGAGCGCCACGTCGGGATTCTTTTGGGAGCTGAGGAGTGGCATGAATGGCACTGGTGACGTGGGCATAGTTGGAGAAGCCGTGAGATTTATTTTCGTGTACCTCTACTCATATTACATTAAACTTTATATAGAGCCTGTCTGGACGCCGAGGCCATATTCTCTATTGGTTGTGTTATCGATCCCGAAACAAACTTTGTGAACCGCGCCAACGTACGTGAAAACGTAGCTCAGATGAGTACAGTGGCCACGGAGATATGGCAACAATGGCCTAATGGCCCGAGGCAGAGCCTGAAGTATTGATACGTGGGCACTATACCACGGCATCGTTGATAGATGGGGCCTGCGCCGAATCGTCACAGCCTAGCAATCTCCCGCGGCATAATTGATCATCGCAGCATTGCATCGTTGTCCGTGCGGCGCGAGATGGCTACACATTAGAGGCGTTAATCGACGATGACCGAATATGGTAAGAACCAGACAGTCAAACTAACTGGCCCACAAGACGATGCTTTCACCTCCGATAACGATTATGCCCGCCACCTTTAGCACGCAGCTCTTCGGTTTCGATGGATGTGATGTGGTACTAGAATCCGATTCTGGTCAATTTCTGATCCGGCATCCTCAGCCTGAGGTTCATAAAACCTTGCCCAAGATGATTCAAGAAATCCATCTCGCAACTTTATCCATCCTTTGTCACTCGGAGTCCTCGACTTTCTCCTAAGAAAATGGCCTCCTCAGCTCTACCCTCTATTCCGGCCGACATTGCCATGATGTAGGTCCAACTCCCGTCCCTAACCGCTTCATCCTGCTAACACACTTCACTAAGCACTGGGCCAACCGTAAGCTCAAGGACGCCCACGAAAATCAGGCAGAAAGCTCACTTTGATAATTTCTTTCCAGATGCTCGGGATCTGTCTCAACTGGGGGTTCATGGGTGTTCTGACCGTGCAGTTGTGTACGGGCATGGCATTGTCCCGCCATACCGTCACTGACCTGTCGCGCTCAGACTATTATTTCTCCAATTTCGGGTCTGATTCCAAAGGCATAAAAATGCTCGGTAAGACTTGACTGACTGCGACGACTTGTTCTCACTTCGCGTGCTTGTTCTCAGTCTATGGTCTTGCTTTCTTGGATGTTCTTCAGACCGTTCTCGTCACCGCGGATGCGTTCCACTGGTTCGTTTTTGGGTTCGGCAACATGAATCAGCTCGACGACACATTCTTGAACTCTTGGGATGTGCCGCTGCTTGACGCACTCATATCCCTCATTGTCCAAGTATTTTATTGCTGGCGTATATACGTTCTCCGCAAGTCATGGGTGTTCCCCGGCTTGATCATTTTTGTCAGTGGTACTGCGAGTGTTTTTATTTGCACCCACTCAACGTTGTTCAGGTTTCCGTCGTCCAATGCACTTTCGGAACTGTGACCGCCGTAAAGGCCCACGAGCTCGGAAAGCTTTCACTGATCGGCAGCACTAAGGCCAAGGTTGCATTCCAAACGGTCTGCACAAATCCATTTGCTTTCTGTCCACTCACTCAGTATTTCTTGTAGATCTGGCTGGTTGGAAGCATGGTGGCGGACGTGGCAATTGCGGCCGTGCTTTCCTGGACGGTTTGCACTTCTCATCTGCGAAAATATATCGGTCGCTCATGTCATTTCCAGCTTCTGCGTGCCCGTACTAAGGCTTTCAGGACCTCCCACTCGGTCATCAATCGCATTGTGACGATGACGGTGGAAACCAACGCCTTGACAGGTTACTCGATCTCCCAAAATATTGCTCGCGGTAACTGACTCGGTACTAGCTGGTATTGCGCTCGTCGCTGTGGTTGTGTACTTGGCTGTTCCGGTGAGCGGGGTTCTCTCTTGAGTGGCCTGTGGAACGCGCACTTACTCGATTACTGCAGCAACATACTACTCTTGTTGTCCCTCCGTGAGTGTTTCCAGATTATGTCTTCAAGCCTCGCGGCGCTAAATTGGATCTGTGACAGAACGGCTGTGATCGGAAAACTGTCCGCGCTACGTTCGGTCCCTGACATCAATGACTTACACAGACATCTCTAGGTACACGAATTGCTTGATAGCTGTTTTGAATAACAGACCCTTTCAAGCCGCCTCTTCGACGACTGGCTCCAACCGCACGGCTCTCAATTCAACTGCAGCAAGTGCCAACGTGCCCAACTTTCGGGCGAATCCCAACAAGGTTCGTGTCCAGATGCACACTGAGTCCACCATGGAAATGTCGCACTTCGAGCATGAGGTTTGAATTCCTTTCCGGCCGCTTCCATCAGTTTCTGACGCTTCACCAACAGAAATCAACTTCATGTGGACCTCGAGTCTGAATCATTTGCTTGTGGCGCACGTTCTATTTCCGGTCATCACTATTGGGTTCTAGATTATTTATATATATCATCAAAAGGGTGCTTTAGAGATACTTCCGTTTCGGAACTTTAAAGCCAAACTGCACACCAAAACCCACGGATCCGATCTCCCGTTGTTTGCAGAACTAAAAACAGTCCCCGACCATCCTGATAAATGATCCACGAAACCTCTCGAGTGCTTCCGTTTCTCACGGCGGCGTCCGGAGTTTAGATGCATCTCAATTGAGATGTCGGCGTCGAGACTCTCGGAAGCGGCCGATGTTCAAACTTCTCGTGAGAACATCATGATAGTACTGTCTGAGCCTGCATTCCTCGCGTTCTGAATGTGATCCCCCCGGCGAGACTGAGGCCTTCCTCATCACACAATAGGACACAATGTCCTCTGCATCCTTGCGCGCGCCCTTTAAATACCCGTAGAAGTCCATGCGAGCTGTTGGCCATGGTCCAACCAAGGGCCCGCTCTTCTCCTTCAAGCATCCCCTCTACGAAAGGTGCCAGCACGCCCGGATACATGTTCGTGTGACCTTTTACTTTGTCTCTTCTTAATTAAATCGAGTCAACAGATTCAGCGGCCTTATTGCCCTCCTGTTCTTTAGCTGGACGGCTCTTCTCATTCTTCGATCCGCCCGACGAGCAAGGCGGTTATCGAGGTCGCTTGATCCAAGAAAGCCATTATGCCATGACATTCGGCTCGATGATGCGCCTGAAGTGTGCACATGGGAGAACATTACGGTATTTTTTCTGCCTATTAGTTTATCTTGGTTTAAATCTCATTTCTGTTACTTTAGCCACTAGCAGTGGAGGCCATACGTTGCCCCCAGCCTCTTCCTCCGGAACGCAAAAGCTGGGGGACACTCATGCACGAATATAGAACAACCGGTCAAATACAACGGCGTCCACCCAAGCACAGATATTTCGCACCGGTTGCGCCCATTGTTGTCCGGCACCTGCAGATAGCCGTGTTAATTTCGATGCCTTCGCCTACCGAGCGATGTGAATCTGCCGTCGGGGCAGTCCCAAACTTTTTGAATATTGGGGTGACAAATTTGGATTTTGAATGAGTGTAACAGGTAAACGGCGCGATATCTGTATTATAGTCCCATGTAGATTGGATATGTAGTATCTGTATTGGAATGTAAGTTGTTCTCGGGCAGTATACATGATCCCGTATTCTGGACATCCGAGCTCGGACCCTACAGCTGCTGTTTCGCTCAATGGTTTTTGGAACTCGGTCCTCGCGCTAAATCAGAAAATTTAGTCAAAATACTGCTTGCCACATATCTGTCGAGCGGGACGCAGAAGTTACGAGTTCGCGTGTCCGACGCACATGCCGACCGAAGTTCGATGCGCTTTTCGACGCAACGAAGCACAGAATCGTTGGCCACGTGACGTCAGTTCAAAAAGTTGAACATTCCAAACTGCAAGTCGTTATATATACTAAAAATGAAGTTACATTATAAAAACATGGCACATTTCGTGCAGAAGGCCCAAGAAAATCCCCCACATAAGCCACCAAGTGGACCAGTACACCCAAGTACACGTATTTACAGTATTTACACACTGTGGTTCCCGGACTCGAGTTGTTTTTCGGGATCGGACGAGTCGACGCTCTCGGCCACTTCAGACTCGAACTCCTTCGGCAAGATCAAGTTGAGGATCACCGCGACGATTCCAGCAGCGAGGACTGTACGCAGAATTATTGTCAGCACGTCGTTCTTGGGATTTAGTCAGTTGGTTGGAGGGCACGTACAAGGGGTGCTGAGGACGATGGTGATGGAGTTAAAGAACCCTTGGAGCGCGTTGTTGGGGTTGTTGACGCCGTCGAACAGGTGGGTGAAGAGCCCGGGCACCAGGAGGTCGCCGACACCGAACGACAACGCAGCCGCGAGGACGAACCGATCACGACGGGTGTATCTGTTGTAGGACAACACACGCAATCCGGAGACCTAGGAAAGTCCGAGATCAGGCGACGGCAATCGTGGTCCTTAAATTGAAACTTACGGCGACGGATGCAAACAGGAAGGTGGTTACGCCACCGAGGACAGAATTAGGAACTGTGGATCGAGGTAAGTAAAAATATCAGGAGGATTCGGAGAACATGTGGGTCACTTACTGGCCAGCAGAGCTCCGGATATTTTACCAAGAACACCGAATAGAATGAGGAAGACACAGCACCAGCGACCCGCATCGCGATTTGCACACCGTGTGATGGCAATGACACCGTTGTTCTGTTTTTTTTTTTCATCAGTGACGGGTTCTATATGAAGCAAGCTGACTTACCTGGGCAAAAATCGACAAAGGCGTCACTGTGAAAAGAGCCGAAACAAAGCCTCCGAGTCCATCACTCTGCGCGGAAGCTCAGACGGATTCCTATAAAATACGCAAGGGGAAATGCATACCAGGATGCCTCCCTGGATCCGGGAATCAAACTCAAGGCCCCGCACGTCGACACGGGAAACCTCGGCCGACGCTGTGATATCTCCGATGGCTTCCATGGCAAGCGATACTAAATCGAGATTAGTTAGATTGCCAAAATGCTAGCTGACGATCACATACCATACACGGCCAACACTGCGGAAATCAAGGCAAGTCAGCGTCAAACTTTACACAATTGAGGATATCTCAACTCGGCAGAATTGCAGGGGGGTAAACACCAATCTTGAAAGTGTGGACCCTATGAATAATCGGTAAGCTCCATGAGCGGGCCAGGTAGAGAAAAATAAAACCAACCAAAGGAACGTGATCGAGGGGGCGGTCTTAATGCTGGAGCCGTCGATGTATCCTGCAGCCCCGGCGACGATGCAGCCAATGGCCAACCCCAGGATGATACTGATGTTCTTCATGAAAGGCGAACCGAACAGCTCTGCCAAGATGATGGTGATGAAGGACAGGAATCCGAGGCCGATGAACTCTGGCGAGGCCCATGGGAGCGGGCGCGGCGCAAAAATGGTGGGGCAGACTGTGAAAATTCCACTGGTGGGGAAGTTTTGGCAGCCGTTGGAGCCGCCGCCCCAATTAAGGGCACCGGAATCGCCGATAAGGCCCGCTCCAATGAGGAGCACGACCGTACCTACATGGGGTTAGCTATGGAGCAAGGGAGAAATAAAAATATATAAAAACTACCTGTAACCATTGGCGGGAAGATACGCTTCAAGGTGCGCGGGGGGACGAAAGACATGCCCATTTCGAGGAAAGCACAAATCATCGATGTGCCTGTGGTTTATGAGTGGATCTCTTCGGCAGTTCCTCAAACGAAAAAGCATACCCAGAACCTTTCCATACGCGTCGGGGCAGGCGTTGCGGCTAACGGTTCCGTCCGGAAGGGTCGTAGAGGTACATGTGCCATCACGGTACATGGCGTCAAAGATCTTGGACCAGGTTGAATTTTACAGCCATAGAAAGTAAGCGGTTCACATACCGCATTTGCCGTAGACAATGTGGCGAAACTGGTGCCAACGACTTTCAAAGAAAAAATGTTTGGTGCTGTTCAGAAATAACCAGCGTCATAAAACTCACCGCTGATCAAGCCCGTCCCAAGGAAATAATTGGCGAAAAGAGGAACCCGCGATATTTGAACCAAACTCAAGATTCCTGCGTGAGTAAAGATAAATCAATTAGCAGACAGATAGGAGTCATTACGAACCACATCCGATCAAGGACGCCGAGATCATGTAGCTGGCTGTAGCACTGTCCAAGTTCAAGGCGCTGGCAAAGATAATTGGGGGTGTTATTAATCCTGCAAGTTATTTAGCCGCTTTCAGCAAACAGAGATAACAGATACTGACCCGCAAGCATGGCCAGTGCATGCTGGAGACCGTTCGCAACGGCGAGGATGATCGGGAGCTCAGCATCAAGAGCATAGAATGGAGGCTCATGGGATTTTTTCGACCATGGCAGCGAGGGCGTGCAGAGCCAGCTATAACTGTATCCACCCAACCATCCCTCCGACGTCCTGACCTTCTTGGAGACTCGGGTGAGTAATCCAGCCCTACTGGAGTCATTGCCTGACAGTGAAGGAGCCCTGTCTGCGACTGGAGCGCTGACGGGTTCTGGCTGTGTGTCGTGGACGGAGGGAGAAGCCATGATGAGAGCAGAGCCGCAGAACTGTTGAGCCCATTCTACATATAGACCAGTTCTCGGTTGATGTAAAGCTTGATGATCAAGTATCGAAGCTACTTATCCACCCCCTGCCTCCGCGGATTCACACACCGAGACGTCTCACCCCTGCCGATGCTAGGCGCCTGGTAGACATGATTCCTTATTTGGGCCAGTCTGGAACTGTTGGCCGTAACCGCGATGATTTCGTTGACAAGCGTGTCTGACAGCAGTGACAGGAATTCAACCTTCACCCCCGGACAGATTGCGATGGCGCGTTCACGCGGTGCACGTATCACCCAACAGGGCCCACGGCGGTCCACATCTTCTTCTCCTCCTCCCCTCGTGGCAGACGTGGCACTGTCAAGATTCGCGCCGATGCGATGTGCCTCAAGTTCACACAAATACAAAAGTACCACATCGAGACGATCTACCTGATTCCATCTTTGCTGGAGATCCTGCCTGCGGAAATCATGACCGGAATGCAGCGATGTGGCCGCTGGTCCGCTGGATAGTGTGCTGTTCCGACTAGCTTCCAGTGCTGAAGCTTGAATCAGATCCGTGTGGCTTGCTGCAAGCAAAAGAACCGAAAATGGGATATTTTGGGCCCTTCAAATGAATGGCGCCGCTGGGGGCAATACCGTGTAGATTTCCGCCCTTGCAATGGCCATCCAGCTTCCCCAAGAGCTCTTTGAAGAGATCCTCGACCATCTTGCAGGCGATCCAGTCTCTCTCAAGGCTTGTTCTCTGGTGTGTCGCTCCTGGGTCCCGCGCAGTCGATCCCACCTCTTCGAGACATGTACCCTCGCCCCAGATAATATACTGCTCTTCCGCGAGCTCCTGCGCTCCCCAAACAACTGCACCTTCGTCCGCCACGTCCACAGCGTAGCGGCCTTCAGAGATCACTTGCATCGCAACGACGACTGCTTCAACGAAATCGCCGCCGATCTGCGCACCCTCACCCAGGTCCGCACACTCCGGATGACGCTCTACATCCGCGCCGCCCCCGCGAGCGCAGATGGGTACTTCCGCGCGCCAGGCTTCGTCGCGGCCTTCCCGCACGTCACGCGCCTTGTCCTCACCTGCGACTTCCAGGACCGCAACGCGCCACCCGCACCGCTCGTCGAAGTGCTCGCGTTCTTCCCCGCACTGCAGGTGCTGCACATCCGCGAGATGTTCGGCAGCCTGGCGGAGACGCCTGTGGGGGCGCGCGCGGCGCCTCCGAAGGGACTGCATAGCCTCGAGCTCGGCTTACGCGCGGCGGGGCCAATACTAGCGTGGCTGCACGCATTCAACCACCTCCCGAACGTGGACTCGGTGACGCTGCCCCTCCTGCAGCTGTGCGACGCGCCGACCGTGCGCGCGGCGCTGCAGCAGCTCGGGGGCGCACTCCGCCACCTCGACATCAAACTCACGTGGATGCTCTGCGGCACGCCCGAGGGTGCGTGCCTACGCCTTCTCTCCTCTCTTTGACACTCGTTTACTTACTTGATTCCGCGGTGCAGCGGACCCGACGAGCGTGTTCGATCTGGCGCTGCACACGAGCTTGCGCACCCTCACGATCCGCGACTTCTCGTGGCCCCAGCGCGAGGACATCCAGAACCACTTCCTGGCCCTCATCACGCGACTCGCGTCCCCTGCGCTCGAGTGCCTCGCGTTCGACGTCGATCTGTGGTTGTACCAGAGCCTCAACTGGGCCGCGCTCGACGCGTTCTTGTCCCCGGCGCGGTTTCCCCTCCTAAGGAGGGTCGCGTTTAGGTGCAGCAGCGGGACCGACCGGCGAAGGTTTCTGCGCGGGGCGTTGCCGAAGCTTAATGCGTCTGGGGTGCTGCAGATTGTGTGGAGGTGGTAGGTCTTGTCCAATTTTGTATGTCGAAATTGTGTATGTATCCCCCCGCCGACTCTGCTCTGCATTGTTGTGCTGATATCTGTGTAATATCATAGATTGTTATAATTAGATCACCCCGGTGATGGCTGGCTGAGGACAGGTCTTGATTTTTTGTCGCACTCGTAAATGACATGTGTCTTGAATTTTGCCCATTAGCGAAATCTTAGCGATGTCAATCCATGTCGATCCCTGCGGGAAGATAAAATTCATCACAAGATATCTTACCGCCGGACAGGTCTCGGGTGCTAGTATATACCGACCTGTCTGGCTTCCAGGCAGAACTTTCAATGTCTCGGACTCTCGAGCGGCGTTGGTATGAATCCCAAATCCGGACACTGAGAGACAACCTGGCAAAGTCTTTGGTTACTTACAGGCCACTGGCAGACATGCTCAAGAGTTAAGACAGGGCATCCGCCGCCGGTATATAGTGCTCCTTCAGAGATCCTGCTGTCAGTTTTTCCGGCGGTGTAACTTACAAGCCAACCAACCTCCACTAAGGGCGTGATTTACATACCCGCTCGCCGTGGCGTTTACTACCGAGGTTTGAGCTCACATTTAGCATGACGGCGGCGATCCAAGTGCGTTGCGTTGTTGAGCCTATCGTCCAACTAGCAGCCCACATCTGACCCCCAAATCCCGTCCGCATTACTGGTCGGTGTCATCGTTTCCAGTGGTTTGTTGAGACCTGAGGATTTAGCATGACGGTAACGATCGTACTGCGTGTCAGAGTCATTGAGGCTCCCACTCCCCGCCTTCGCTTCTCTCCATTTATTCCTCCCTCTCATCCTCATCATTTACCACCCACCCCCACGACCGCCCCCACACATCCACCACCCCCTCCACCTCCTCCGCCCGTGCGCGCCCCAGCTCCGCCTTCGCCGCCTTGCGCGTGAGGAGGTCGAGTGCGTGGGCGTGTGTGGGGACGGGTGCCGGGACGGCGCGCGTGTCTGTAAATTCAATTTTCGTCAATGGAGGAATGCAATACAAAGGAGCGGCGTACCCGTAGTTGCGTCTGCGTCCACAGCGAGTGCCCCCGCGTCAAGCAGGCGTTGCCGGCGGTGCGCTATAACAATTTTTCAGCAGGAGCCCAAACGGAAACGGAACGGAGGAGGCAAAAAAGAGGGTACGCACCCCTCCTCACCACCCTCCCCACCTCCTCCAGCAGTACGCGCGTCGTCTACACCGAAAAAAAGAAACATTAATTCCACTATGTGTGTGCAAGAAGAGAGGGACGCACCGCCGCCTCCGGCATCCGACACGCATTCGCGACGCGCACGGCGAAGGAGTCTTCTCTTTCTTCCTTTCCGTCTTGCTTTTGCTTTCCGTGTTTCTCTCGCTCTTGCTTTTCCCCTCCCCCCGATGGAGAGGAGGCAGACGCAGATTCAACTACGCTCGCACTCAGGCGCGCAACACCCCCCTTTGCCTCGTGCGCTTCCGCCTGCAGGAGGCGGCGTAGGGAGGGGGTGTGGGTTTGGGTCTGGGTTGATATCTACATACGCGATTCGATCGACGAATGAGCATAAAAAACAAAAAAGAGGAGGGAAGAAGACGAGACGTACCCCCGCCAAATGCCCCTCACACCCACTCGCCAACGCGGCACAGCGGCGCACAAGGGCTTGTAGTCTTTCCGCTTTGTGTTTCTGTGTTGGGGTCGAAGATGAGAATGAGAAAACGAAAATAATGATTCAAGGAGGGGATGTAGGCGTACGTTTTCGCGACTCTTCGCGTCGAGGTCCAGCTTGCTGCTGGAGTGCGAGTCGGACTTGGACTTGGACTTGGAGTGCGAGTGGCGCCGGGCGAACGCGAGGCAGGCCTCCCTTCACGTAGATAAGTAAGTCAGCTGCGTGAAGCGTGAATGAGGAGGTACGCACACTACGCGCGCCGCGTCTCTTTCTGACCGTTCAGAGTCATCGAGCGTCGAGACGAGGATACGCGACACGACCTGCCGCAAGCGATCGGGGGCGACCTGAGCGGTGAGGTCGGCGGAGGCGAGGCGGCGGAGGTCCTCGTACGCGTTCAGCACTACAATAGCCTATGAGCGGGAGAGAGGCGGACGTACCGCGAGGCGATCGCGGGTGTGTGATATGCGGGGTGTCAATGCGGAAGATGCGGAAGATGCGGAAGCAGGAGCAGCTGCAGGAGGCGTCGGGACGGGGAGGAGACGCGGTGGGGTGTTCCTGTTTGCGAGGTGTGAGCTCCATCGCACAGGATCGCACGCGACGGCAGGGAGGCAAGACGCACTTGAGCTGGGCAATGGAGCGCGTCAGCGCCTCTATGCGTTGCGTCCGCAGAGTATGCTTCTTTTCGAGGACGTCGAGGAGGAGGAGAAGCCTGCGCTTGGCGGTGAGTTGGCGCTGGAGGGCGGCAAGACGCGCCGCTGCGGGAAACGGAACGCGTTAGTTATTTCATATCATAAAGAGCGACTGAAGAGGAATGGCGCGCACACGTGGTTCGGGTCTTCTCCTGCAGCTCCGCTAGCTGCGTCGTGTGCACCGTAGAGGAGGTCTTGGCGCTCCCAAGTCGCGCGACGGCTTTGTCCGCACGCGACCGGGTCGTGGCGGGTTGTTTGAGGTGGGACTTTGCTTGTGCTTCCTGTGCGCTGTGGTTTATTCATCTCAGAGATTGGCCATGGGCAAGGGAAGGGAAGCACGGACAGGAACAAGGTGTGTCGGGCGGTGGCTGCGGCGTGTCGGCCGACGAGGTGTTCACTGAGGAAGGTGAGGATTTCTGCGAGGGGCCCGTTGGCGAGACGGGTGTATTCCTCAGGGGTGAGAGGCGCGCCGAGGGCTGCGAGGGTGGTGTAGGAGGACATGGACGCGTGTGGAAAGAAGGGCTGGGGTCACGTGGGCGCTCTTGAGTGAGAAAATCTTGTGAAATTGTTCAAGTCCCTTAACTCGTAAACCAAGATGTGGGGTTTGCGATTTGAGGGGACCTGGATTTTTTTTTGCAAAAAAAAACGTCGCGCCAAATCCTCTTCACCAAATTTCTCTCTAAGTCCGCTTATCTCGTAAACCAAGACGTGGGTTTGCTATCGCGTTCCGGATGTTGCAAAACAGAATTTGGGAAAAACTTTAAATAAGTTGGGAAGACTTTTTTCTTGGTCAAGTCCTAGAATGCCTTTAGACTGTATATCTACATAACAGAGACCTACAGGGACTTATTATGAAAGGAATAGAGCTCCCATGCCATGCTGTATGAAGAGTAAAGGGGAGGATCAGTGAATTTGATGGTACTCGGAAGACTCCGGTACTGGCAATACTTCAAGCTTAGCTCTGACTGAGCTATTTTTAGGGTTAAAAGTGAGTTACTGAGCCTCTCAATTTTGGTTGTATACATGTTGGGTTGTATCCAAAAAAAAAATCTCCCTTGATCTCAGATAATTTATTCTCTCTCATTGCCGCTGGCACGTGACAGACGGGACTTTCCGAGCTGCGCGACACTGTAAAAAATTTTGGAGTCTTCCTTGACGCCGACGTCGAGTCTTCTGCACTACCATACATCACCCTTTTGAGTTCAATAAGTACCGAAAAGCACTTGGCCGGAATATTCCGAGAGCCATCAAATCCACTTATCCCTTTTACACTTCCTGTCATACACTGATACAGCATGGCACGGGAGCCCTATTCCTTTGAGAGTAAGTACCCTGTAAGCCTCTGCTATGTAGAGATACAGTACATAGTCATTTTAGGATTTGACCAAAAAAAGGTTTTCCTAACTAGGAAGCTCCGACTGCGTCGGCAGAGACCTTGCTTGAAAAAGGGTTGAGGGAAGGAACGGGCCTCCCCCAAAAATAACACGCTGACCGTCGAACAAGCTTGTGCGTGTATGCCTTTGGGACTTTGCGAGCTCCTGCGGTAGGTCATGCTGGTAGTTAACAGTTCTCTGATCCGCATAAATTTTAAATAAGCTGCAGGTCCCGGCGCTCGCTGCCCGATCCCGGGAGGCTTAGGATCATCGGGTGTCAAGCCGGGTTATTCAAAAGTGGAGCCATTATGACCCCGGAGAGACCTTGACAAGCAAGGTAACTTAAAGTTTTTTCCCAAATTTGGTTTTGCAACATCCGGAACGCGATATATAGTAGTTTGCGATGTAGGGGGACTTGGAAAGATTTAGTAAATTTTGTGGACGTTTTTTCGCAAGTTTTTTTCCAAGTCCCCTCAACTCGCAAACCAAGATGCAGGGTTTGCGCAAAATTTGACGCGTCGATCACGTGGGCGCTCTCCCTCTTTCTTCAAGCTTCATGGACCCGATCTCTGCGCTACCTGTGGACCAGCTCGAGTCGCTGCGGTTCAAAGCGAACCAAATCATCGAGAGCATCTATGGCCTGCAGCGCACCCTCGAGGCGGGCAACACAAACTACATGCCCCCCTGGCCCGACATCCTCTCAAAGTACAACATGCTCCTCTCCCAGACACACAATCTCTCCACCGCACTCGCAGCGCCCCCCGCCGCCCAGCTCTCCTTCTCCTCCACCGGCGTCCCCTCCATCGCGCGCCCGGCAGGCAACCCCTACGCCGCCCTCGCGCTGCACCCAAGCAAGGCCATGACCGACGCCCAGCTCGACACCGAGGCCATCCCGCTCCTCCGCAACCAGCAGACCACCGATGTCCTGCGCATGGAGAACGACACCGTCCGCCGCCTCGCGAGCCACATGGCCACGCGCGGTGCCCTGGGCGTCCTCGGCGCAGCGCTGCCCCCGCCCTCGCTCGGCGTCGCGCCCGGCAAGCCCGAGTACGAGGACGTGCTGAAGGAGTGCGACGCCATCCGCGCGGCGCATGACCAGCGTGTTGAGCGTGCGGTGCGCGCCGTCGCTATGCTGCGAGACAAATTTGAGCTGCGGCAGCGCGTCGAGGTAGAGGTGGAGGAGCCCGAAGAGCTGAGCTGGGACCCACGCATTGGGATGCCTGCTGAGGCGCATACGGCGAATGGTGCCGAGGGCGAGGACGCGGGGATGGAGACCGAGGGCAGCAGTGGCGACGATGAAGATGAGGACGTCGTCGAGGGCGAGCTCGTCGACAACAGCATGATCACCGACTCGCCGGTTACCGCGCCGTCGACGGCCCCTGGGCTCATGGACGTCAACATGTTTTGAGGCAGATCGATTCGCTCGCGCTCTACGAAAACCGAAAACCAAAACGGCCTTGCTTCACGAAAACTGCCTCGGGCGTCCGCCTGATTTGATAGCGCGCGCGATGCGCAGCCGTGGCGCTTCATAGCCTTCCGCCGTGCCCGTCGCGACGTTTACACGACCTCTCCCCCGCCCACCCGGTGCCGCCCCGCTCATCATCTCACTCAGTCTGCGTCATCTTGGATTCTACAACTAGGTATCTCAGCGTGAAGAGCACGCCAATGTACAACGAATGAATGTATGACTGCACGCTGATAATTGTATTCTTCACTGGCTTGCTGTGCCTCGCGTTCATGTTGCAAGTGCTGCATGCCAGTCCGGCACCTGGGCGAGCGTTCCACGTGCGGACGCGTATGAGGCGCCGCAAGTCCCGGTAGCGGAATTGTCGACGTTGTTTCATGGTATCCGAGTACTATGTGAGCCTCAGTTAAACCTCAAAATCATTTCCTATGGAATATTGCGATTCCCAGTACCTACTTCTACTCAGGCTCTTTATATAAAATTATGCTTGCCATCTGAAGCCTTTGAACTCCGCCCAGATATCACCAGCACCGTTCTGCGCCGAGCCTTAGTCAACCTACGGCAGCGCCCTCCACCGCTACGTCGTGTTGCGCCTTCGTAGCAAACCAATGGCGTCGCGCATCCGCTCACAGACAAAAAAAAAGTAGATGCCGGAGCGTTCGAACGATGAAACCCCCGATATCACTGATGGCGGCAACGACGCGCCGACACCTCTGACAATAACATCCATGTCCCCTTTCAAGATCTCCTCTTCGCACGAACACTCAGCACAAGCCGATGTATTCCGGGATATATACCCAGAAAAGGAAGACACCTACATTTTTACCGTGAATCTGATCGACAAGGCCTCCTGAACACAGCGCGAGCAAGGCAACCCATCACACTGCCTCAATTCAAAGTTCAGGAGCTTTCTTGCAGCTACGGACTGGTTGAAGACCAAATGAACCCCGTTTTTCCGTTATTTAATATACCTCCTCGCAACATCTCAACATTTCCACAGTGCCTTTATATGGAAATCAGCGACTCCGTTTTTCCGATGGAGACAGTATATAGGGAGACCAGGATTCTCTCCTCTTCCAAAGCAAAGAAGTCGCACAAATTACCTACACCTACCTCTCACACAAACTCTCCATTCTCATCTACCTCCGCCAAATGACATCCACCTCCACCCAGCTTCCCGCCCCCCGCCTCGTTGTGACCGGGCATTCGGACGACGGCACCTCTGTCTTCACATACGATGAGATTCGCAAACCATTCTCGCCCTTTGGCCCCGCCGGCTCCCAATTCGTGAGCTTCCACGCGAGCCCCACGGTGCCGGCGTCCAACACCGCGCCCTACCCCGAGCTTGCGACCGTCCTCCCCCGCTGCCCGCCCGAGGGCGTCCTCTTCTGCATCACCGACATCCCGGCCGGCGGCAGTGCGCCGATGCATCGCACACTCAGCATCGACTATGCTGTCGTCCTCTCGGGGGAGATTGTCCTAATCCTGGATGGCGGGGAGGAGAAAACTGTAAAGACGGGCGAGTTTATGGTCCAGCGCGGCGCGAACCACGCGTGGCAGAACCGCACCCAGGAGCCGTGTCGTATTGCAGTCGTGATGGTTGGGACAGAGAAGATCGTAGTTGGAGGGGAGGCATCGGAGGCGACTGTGTTTGGCAAGAAGCCCGAGTAGGCATCGAACTTTGGACAGTAGCCCTAAAGTAGCCCTAGCACGGCAATTGTATTTCCTCAACCAGCTGCTTCAACACAGCCACGATTAACCTTTTCTTCAAGCCACTCGTGGGAGTGCCTCCATCGACCTACACCGACGTCACGGTAGCCGCGAAATTGAAGCAGATCTGGCTCACAGAGAATATTCCCCCAGATGAACGATGTAGCGCGACGTCGACAGCACGGTCGACTCGCCGATTCTTCACCGTCTTTCCCAATCTTAACGTTGTCGAATAAAATCGTAAAAAGCATCGTGCACTGACCGAGGGATGAGTTGGATGGCACGAAAGAAGTGCACAACTTACACAGGGAGGTAACCGCTCTCATCCTCCTCGAGTCTTTTTTTTTTTCTTGCCCCCCGAATTTTTGCCGACCTTCTGAGGTCTGTAGTATCAGTCGTGGGAGGAGAACTTTGCAATCAACGGAAATGCAGTGCGGTAGGAGTCCTCGGATATCAATCTGTTTCCCTTGATGTACACCTCCTGTAGCTCACAGCCAGAATTTAATATGAATGACCTCAGTGTATCGGTCGGGTTGGGCATGAGGACTGATTTCGGGATTTCAAGGCTTCGGACTCGGAGAGCAGGAACGATGAGGGACTCGAGAGACCCTGGCACCGTCGGGAGGCCGCCGCGTGAATGCAAGATTAATGATTCCAAGCGCGGAAGCATGATATCAGGAAACCGTTGGTAGAAGCAGATGGTCAACTCGCAATACACGAGATTGGTTCAATGGTTGTGTGCTGTAAAATGAGGGCACACTGGGATGGGAGTACATCGTAACCGTTTAAAGTTAACGACGTCAATTGCGCCCACGGCAATATGACCCTCGAAGCAGTGCCATCGTTGAGAATGACTGCGCCTAGAAGAGGCAGCTCTTGGAATACCGCTATGGGCGTCTCGACGACTTGGTCCATCGTTCATCTGCAAGGGAGAATTTGAGTTTCTATGAGCCAGAGTACAACACACGAGGTATGAGTGAGAAATTGTTGTAGCGTCTGTTTAGAAGGGACTAGAGCCAGAGTTGCTTCCTCGCGGTTGGTACGAAAGTTGAACAATTGGATGAGTGGTGAAAAGGCAATTCGTGGCTGTGTTCCAGCTTGTCTTGAACAAACAGCAATTTCTTCCAGAGTCCTTCCAAGTGCTCGTTGAGGATTAAATCTTTACCACTCCAGCTCTCGCTTGCATTCGCGGGTTTGTACCACTATGGCAATGCAGCTTCCTCAGGAACTCGTAGATGCTATCATTGACCAGCTTGCAAACAATCATAAATCTCTCAAGACTTGCTCTCTAGTGTGCCGTGCATGGATCTCACGTAGTAGACACCACTCTTTCGCATCATGTTCCCTGCGTCCAAACAACATCCACGGATTTCGCGACCTTCTGCAGTCCCCTAATTCCACTTTTGTCCCGCATGTCCGCCGCATCGACGCCGTCAGAAAACACGGGCACGAAAATGACCACTTCTTCGACGACGGGGACATGCGGCGCCTCGTCCATGTTCGTAAACTCCCTATGCAGCTCTACGCCTTTGTCGACGGCATGGACACGGACGCGTTCTTCCGCACTGGGTTCATAACCGCCTTTCTACACGTCACCCACCTCGACTTCGTCGGGCCCTACAAACTCAATGCTGATCCCCCTCTGCCCGTGCCGCTCGCGGAAATTTTATGCTTCTTTCCTGCTCTGCAAGTGCTGCACATATATTACAGCACCGTGGCGGACGGCCCTTCAACTGTTGTGCCGCCGCAGGGCCTACACAGTCTGGTCCTCAACAACGACTCGGTGCGGCTGATTCTGGCCTGGCTGTGTGCGGCTGGGCATCTTCCCAACGTGAACTCGGTTACACTACCTCTCTTGTACGCCGAACACACGCAGATCGTGCGCGCGGCGCTACAGCAGCTCGGAAGCGCTCTCCAACATCTCAACATCTCACTGAACAGTGCGTACACACTGCTTTCTTCTTCCACTCATCTCATGATCACTCCGTGTAGGCGACACATGGACCATGCTCGACCTGTCGCTGCACCCCAACCTCAAAACACTAGTCATTGGCGATTTTTCTTGGGACTGCGAGTTAGAGAGTTTGCACTCCAATGAGATTATGTCTTTGATAAAGACGCTCGTGGCCCCTACGCTTGAGCAGCTTTCGTTGGAACTCGAGTCGTCGACATACCGCTTAAACTTCCATTGGGCGGCAGCGCTGGATGCGTTTTTGTCTCCCCAGCGATTTCCACGCTTGCGGAATGTCGTGTTCGGGCGTAGCGACTTTGTCGATCTCGATGGTCTCGAGTCTCTGCGTGCGGTGCTGCCTTTGCTCGAGGCATCGGGCGTGCTCCGGACGGAGGGGTAGTGTAATCTCCGTATGCTATCGGACTCGTTCGACGCTTTCCTTAGCGCTAGTACCGCTCCCTAGGACCTGGGACTTGTACGACGACGAGTGGCAGACCGGTGGTAGCTCAGGAGATCCTTCAAAGGTTTTTTCTCTGCTACCAATATACATTTTTCCATCTTCGAAAATAATACAGATACAGATCGAGGCTGATTATTTTTTTCGGGTGAAATAAATATACGTCTGCTCAGCTCCACCCATGGAGGGTGTGGCTGTTTTGCGGCGGTTGGGTCCACTGAGCCGGACCGTCGATTTGTGCGGCAGGTGATCCATGATAGTATGACTGGGCATGCGAGGGGAGGGGCGGCGGTGGAGGGAGCGGATTATGAGCCAAGTATTCGAGTGGAGGTGGAGGGGGATAATTCGCTTGTTGTAACTGAGTAGGCGGGGTAGGAAGACTTGATCGCCGTCGAGGGGATGCGATATTGGAGTGGGAGGGCGGTGGGGAAAGGGATTGGTACGCCGGGTTTGGGTTTGTGCTGCCTTGTAGGTCGTAGGACTGGAGGCCCCTAGTCTGGTGCAGCGGAGGAGGGGACTGATAATTGTCCTGGGATCTCGAACCTGGATTGTACGCTCCCTGATGCGGTAGGTGAGGTAGGCTGTACTGCTGGGCTGCGTGAAACTGTGGCTGCTGCGGCAGGGGACGCGACCCTGGTCCCGCACTCGACGATGACGAAGCAGGACTGTGACTTAAAGGAGAGAGTGGTAACGGATACCCTTCAACTTGGGGTCCTGAGGGAGTCGGCATATGGGTCGGCGGAGGAGGGTTATATTCCGGGGGGAGGGGCTGAGGTTGAAATTGTGAATGCTGAAATGAGTGGGAAGGCGGAAAGGCCTGCTGAGGATGGAAGGAGGCGGACGCCAGAGGCGGAAAAGGAGGGGCATAGCCGGAATCAGGCGTCTGCGATACAACAGGTGCATAAGACTGTGGTTGCTTGATTTGAGAAGGCGCGTAGTGTGCAGAAGGAGCAGGTGTGTGTGACAGCGGCAGGCCAAAGCCCAACGGCTCGAATGGGTCCGAAGGCAGGGGCACAAAACTTGACGAATTTGACAGCCGCCTGAATCCAGAAGGCTGACTTGGAAGGCTGTAACGAGGCCCGCGACTAGGAGGGGGGTTGTATGTCGATCCCGAGTCGTTTTGAGGGTCGTACTGGGCGTAAGGGTCTGGCAAAGGCCGGTTGTATGGGTGCATCGAAGAAGCAGTCTCATGCATAAATAGTTCATGTCCGTGCGACGGCGGATAAGTCGCGCCGGAGAAACCCTCAGACGAAGGCGGTCGACCATTATGAATGGTTGAAGGCGGTGGCTAATGAAGAGAGTAGAAAAAAAAAGACAACGCCAGAGAAAAAGGACTTACTAGTAAACTTTCACGTCTCCGGCTCGGGTCCATACTGAGCTCACCAAAGTCGTGGATCGAAGCACTAAATGAAGCCACACGGCGCCGACTCGGATGTTCCTGCTCATAAGCGGGTCTATAAAGTTCGAGTTGGGAATTAGAGGACCGAAGAGCAGTTGCGCCGGAATCAGATTGACGACGGGAACGATTATAGACGCTGCTTGTGGACACCACCCTTAAGGAAGGAAAACCGGAGCCAGGTACAGCGCGGGTGTCATCAGAGGAAATGAAGGAGCCTGGCCCGCTGCCCTCCCTGTTGCCTTTGGGCACTGGCACCGGCGCAACCTTTTTTTCTGGAGGAGTTTCCTAGACATCAAATTATTTAATATGTGGAGAGAGTAGTCCTTAAAGTTAAAGGACGGACGTTGGACCAGAACGTCAATTCGAGGTAGACCTCTCCTGCGAACTTGTCTTTTTTCATCAGTGTAAACCATTCTATCCGTCGTTGAATTAAAAAATTGGTGTAAATTGAACGTGCGCACACTCACCATCAGTTTCTCCTGTGGTCAAGACCTCTGTCAGATCTACGTCCGCCTGTCCGATGAGACTCGGTTCACGAGTAGCGTCTGCATAGCATGAAAGCTTCATGATCGTCCCTCCTCTAATGCCCATCTTGCCACTATCTTTCGGCGGTGGAGGTGGAGGGCCATCTTGGACGTTACTTACCACCTTGGTGTCGTACTCGTATATTTTGAATCGGAACTCCTCGTCCCATACAGGACGTTGTCCGCCGCGCTTGACAACTTCAGTTCGTTGCTTCTCGCCATTGAACACGACTGTGCAATAAGGATCCTGCTTTCCAAAGTTTCTGTACGCGGTTAGTTGCCTTCAAAGGGGCCAGTTCGTTTACGGGCACCTTTTATCAGGAAGATGGTTCTAGTGGATGTCTGTGAAGAGAAAGAAGCTCGGAGACGAGAAGCTCAGACGCACGGCTTTGGCAATAATAACTATCAGAGTTCCAATCTCACGCGGAGTAGACTGCATGAAGCTAGGGAAGGAATAAATATACCAGTCGTCGAGGCGTGAACGACGGGGACGCGAGAGGACGCGAGGACGTGGACAACAGGCGGTTTTCACACGGTTGCCAAACGAACCCCATGTGATCGTGGATAAAAAAGTTGTACTTAAAATAAAATTTAAAATGTGATTGCGCTCTAGAGGACACCGAGGACGGTGCTTATATTCGAAGCAGATGCTCAGTAGTGATGGCTCGCAGGATCGGTACTGGCATTTTTTCCCCTCGCGTCGAAGTGAGGTTAAGGAGCTTAACGCGTCTTCTACTTGCAAAATATATGTAGAAGACTTTGCTATGATGCTGATTCGACCATCCCGACCCCCACGAGATGAGCGGCATATCCAGGTCGGGTAACGTGGGGGTAAGGTCTTGCGAACCTCGCGGTTGGCAAGGTGGAAGGCTAGGATATCGCGCCCTACGGCAGCGAAGGGAGAGTTTTCTTGAAGATTCTGGATTTTAGAGAGACGTATATCTGCGGTGCTCTCAGGACGAGTGAATCGATTTTCAGAAGAAAGACTTTGGGAACCCGCGTATTAAAATTACTGCTACTTGAAATGTACGACACGTGTGTGTCGGTAAACGAAGCTTGGTTGATTTTAAAAAGCATCGTGCACTGATCAAGGGATGAGTTGGAATAGGGCGAAAGAAGCGCACAACTCACACCGCTCTCAGCCTCGTTTAGTCTTTTTCTTTTTCTTTCCGCCCGAGAAATTCGCAATCGACGGAAATGCACTGCGGTAGAAGTCCTCGGATATTGAACTGTTTCCCTTGATGTACACCTCCTGAAGCTCGCAGCCCGAATTCAATATGAATGACCTTAGTGTATCGATCGGGTTGGGCATGAGGACTGATTCCGGGGTTTCGAGGCTTCGGAGAGCAGGGGCGATGAGGGTCTTGAGAAACCCGGGCACCAGGGGGTCCCCGCGACGCCCGCGTTGATCATGATGCAAGATTAATGTTTCCAAGTACGGAAACGTGATATCCGGGAGTTGAAATCGTTGGTAGAAGTCGACGGTCAACTCGCAATACATGAGATTGGTTGTCTGCTGTAAAATGGGGGCACACTGGGATGGGCGTACACCATAACCGTTTACAATCAGCGACGTCAATTGCGCCCACGGCAATATGACCCTCGAAGCAGTGGCATCGTTGAGGATGACTGCGTGTAGAAGAGGCAGCTCTTGGAATACCGCTATGGGCGTCTCCTCGGTGGAGTCAAGTGAAAGAACCAGATCTAGGTAGCGGAGAAGAGGCATCGGGCCTTTGATGGTGGATAAATGGGACGGTGAAAGGTGAAGCTGCAGGTGCTCCCAGCGTGCACAGTGAAGAGAAGCCGCTGCAACGACTTGAGATATGTAGCCCTCGTCCGCTGCGGGAAATCCTTCGATTTCTATTGAAAGGGGGAAGTAACGGGACCTGCTGAGCCAGGAATTGAATATATGGACTTTTTTTGCACAGGAAACGTCGAATTCGGGATCGTAGAGGGAGAAGCATATGGCTCTCCAGAGTGCAGGCGTAGCCAACGCAATTTCTCGCCATTTACGACAAATGTGGGTCAAAGAATTGGGAGAGTAGCGCCCGGTAAGTGGTGGGCAGAGCGGATAGGGTGGCGGGAAATGGAGGAAGATCTCGGATACGATTTCGTTCGGTAGCATTAAGACTGGGAAGGACGGGGAAGCATCAGCTGTGGCCGCGGCGCAGCCGGCGCTGCTGTCGATGTCGCGTTGGCGCATCCTTCATCTACAAAGTAGCTACTAGAATGTTTCTGTAAGCCAGTTCTCCTCCAAATTCGCGGCTGAGAAATGGAGAGTTGGCGCCACGTCAATGAGTGCCTTGAAAAGGTGAGTCGTACCCCAATGACCTAGAGGTCGTATACGCAACTTTGTTTTTCCTTGTTTCGACTTTGGATCATAATGACTTGAATTCGCGAGATAGAGCGCGTACATAAACAACCCTTCTTTCTGCCACCACACCTTCAGAGACACCCATGGCAGACGCGAACGCAGAGATAGGCCTCGACGCCGCGATAGAACACGCCAAACGCGCCTTTGCGCTCGAAAAGTACGAGCAAGCCGTCGAATTTTACGCGACCGCGCTCGAGCTCATGTACGTGCAACGAGCCCACCCTCAAATGGACGGTTCTGACGCGTCGTTGTTTTTCAGCACGAAAAAATGCGGCGATGACGCGCCCGAGACGGCGGACCTCTACTTTTCGTACGGTAAGGCGTTGCTTGAAAACGCAATCTCGCAGAGCTCCGTGCTGGGGAAAGACCAGCCGGAGGGCGGCGCGGACGAGCCGGCGGGTGCGTGCATTCTTTGTGGTGGCTTCATCTCTTGGTACGCTGACACCGTGCAGAGTCGACGTCCGCGAACGGGCCAATCCTGTCGTTTTCGGGCGACGCAGAGGACATCGAAGACCCGGCGGTGGATCTGTTTAGCGCGGTGGACGAGGAGGATGCCGCGGAGGAGGGCGAGGGCGGCGACGACGCGGAGCCAGAGGACGACTTCAACGCGGCGTGGGAGGTGCTCGATCTCGCGCGCGCCATCTACGCCAAGCAGACTGAGGACGGCGCCGACGATGGCGTCCGGCTAAAGCTCGCCGACACATACATCGCGCTCGGCGACGTCTCGCTCGAGACTGGTGCGTCTCTCCCCCTACTGCTACTTAAATAATTCATATATTATTTGTGACAGAAAAATTCGACCAGGCTATCACGGACTACGAGGCAGGGCTCAAACTCAAAGATGGGCTGCTTCCGCGGAGTTCGCGCCAGATCGCGGAGGCGTACTACAAGCTGAGCATGGTGCTCGACCTCACATCTGGCCGCCTCGGCGACGCGATCACGCATGCCGAGCGCGCGCTCGAGAGCATCGAGTACCGCCTTGCGGAGCTCGCTAACCCGCCCCGCCTCCGCCTGCGTCTACGCCCGAGACGGATTTGAAGGGTAAGGGGAAGGCCACGACGCGCCTCGTGCACGACGACGACGTGGGCAGCATGTCCGCGGCGCAGAGGGAGGCAGAGACGAAGGAGCTCGCAGGACTGAAGGAGGATCTCGCGCTCAAGGTGAGTTGCATTCTTATTGCGCTCGTTGCGAGGTGCTAACGGGATGCGCGCGCATGCAGGTGGAGGAGCTCAAGACGCGTCCGGACGAGCCGATGAAGAACGCGTCCGCGCTCGCTGCACAGGCGCTCGACGCCGACCTGAATGCTAGTGGGAGCTCAAACTCACAGGTGGTGAACGACCTCACGGCGATGGTCGTTAAGAAAAAGAAGCCTGCGCCGCAGGTGTCGGGCACGAAGCGCAAGGCAGACGACGAGGGTGAGAGCGAGCGGGGAAAGAAGGTCCGACTGGACGACTCGGAGTCATAAGTTGGCGCGTGCAGATGCATTTCCTGTATGCAGGCGACGTGCGTGCCGCAATCCACTGCTTACTTTGCCATACTTAACGACTTGAATTGACCTGGATTTCAGAGGCTGACAGGCCCGCGGCGGCACAACAGTGGCTGAGAGCAGACGTCCGCCGAGGTGCCGGGTGTGCAGCCTGCCCGCCCTTGCACATGCGAAGTGGGCAATGGGGACAACAAGTCGATGAGGGACAAGCTACTTGTGTTGTCGAGAATACATCATTGTACGAGTATATCATAGCCAGGCCTACAGTTATGTCTCTTCTCACTGTAGCGCGGGATCAGAAACATAAGTACAGGGTTGTAGAATCCAGGATCAAAATATAGACTTCATTTTCCTCCTCAGAGCACGCTGACCACCGAGATAAGCGGGAAGAGGTCAAGCCGGATCGAGCCAGGTGAGTGGGAGTTAGCACTGCTACTTCAGAGGTATGATGTTGGTTGAAACTCTTGGTGAAATATGTGGCGGTAAAAAAAATGCAAAGAGAATATGAAGAAGAGAAAAAAGATTTACTGATCGAGGGATGAGTTGAAATCGGACGAAGGAAGCGCAGAACTGACGCAGGAATAATCGTCTTCAGCCTCCTTTTTCTTCTTCTTCTGCTTCTGTTTATTTTTATTTTTCTCCTTTCCCATTTTCTTTGGCCTTGTTACCAATATACGGGCCGTCAAAGGAGAACTTCGCAATCGACGGAAATGCGTCACGGTAAGAATCCTCGATAACTGATCTTTGGTCTGCGATGCACACCTCCTCCAGCTTACACCCAGATTTCTTTATGAATGACCTCAACGTATGGATCGGGTTGAGCGCGAGGAATCGTTCCTCGATTCGAAGGCTGCGGAGAGCGGGGACAATCAGAGTGTTGAGATATCCTCGCGGTAAGGATCCCGGATATAGTGACAAGGTCAATGATTCCACGCACGGAAGCGCGATGTCTTCGCATAGCCAGTCTGAGTGACTCCAGAAGTCGGGGACCAGGTCACAATCCACAACTTTGAAGATTGGGTGTCCGCTTTAAAATCGAGACACTGTCTTCCGGGGATACAGGGTGCAAGGTCAGCGACGTCAATTGCGCCCACGGCAATATGACCCTCGCAGCACTGTCATTGTCAAGCACGACTGTGCGTAGGAGAGGCAGGTCTTGAAATACTGTTATGGTTATCGTGTCAGCGTCGTCATTTGGATTTGCAAATGCGAGATCTAGGCAGCGGAGAAGAGGCATCGGGCCTGGGATGGCATATAAATGAAAGGACGGAAGCTGAAGCTTCAGATGCTCCCAGCGTGCACAGTGAAGAACGGCTGCTGCAACGGCTTGAGAGATGTACCTCAAATCCGACGATGTTTATAGAAAGGAGGCAATGACGGGACCTGCTGAGCCAGGCTTTGAACATATGTGTTTTTTGTGCCCAGGGAATGTCGTTGTCGTCGGTGAATGGTATGGCTCTCCAAAGAGCGGGCGTGGCCAGCGCAATTTCTCGCCATTGACGACAAACGTGGGTCAAAGAAGTGGGCGAGAGGGGTCCAGTAAGTGGTGGGCAAAGGGGATAGGTTGGCGGGAAATGGAGGAAGATCTCGGTTACGATTTCGTTTAGCAACGTTGAGACTGGGAAAGCCGGGGAAGAGTCGGCGAGCCCTGGGCCACCACGGCGCTGCCGTCGATGTCGCGCTGATACGGAGTTGCTCATCTGGAAATGTTCTCTTTGAGCCAGATCTGCTTCAATCTCGAAGCCGGGACGACCTACAACCGGAGGGCTAGTCGCTGTGGACTCTCATGACTTGTTGAAAGACAAAGGCAGATTCGTGGCTGTGTTGAAGCTTAAACAATTTCATAACAATCCCCAACAAATTACCGTTTCTTCTCTCGAGTCCTCTCAGGTTTGTTTCAGGTATTATATACAGAGAATGCACTACCTCTTCGCCCGCAGCATGCTCGACGCGGCGACGCCTCCAACACAGCACCGCACGCAGAACTTCGGGACAATTGAGATCAACATAGTGGCTCTTACGCCTGAACTTCACGACATTCCGCAAGCAGGGAAATCGCTGAGGAGATAAAACGCGTCGAGCGCTGCCCAATTTACATTTGAGCTACTTGCGTCCAATCCCAGACAAACTATCATCGTTTATATTGAAATCCGGCTGCAAACTACAGGAAGTATGCATCACAGACGAGATCACTAACCGAGGACACCTACCGCGGCGCATTTCCATCGATTGCAAAGTCTCCTTCCACCCATAGTGAGAGGGCGGAAGAGAGTGAGCTTACTCCTGCGTGAGTTCTGCGCTTCTTTTTTTACTCCCTATTTTAACTCGTCCCTTCATCAGCACACAATTTCTTTCTGACCTTTGATAACGACACACCCAAGTTTCATTCTGTGTTTCTTGAGGCATGAAACGTCCCGGCCGGCGTCGTGCATTTCGCATACCAATATCCGATTCCAGTACAGTTGACTAGATTTTTTTTTTTTTTTTTTTGATCTTTGTTTTATTTCCTCTGTGCCTAAGGCATATGTTAGAAATAATCCTATCTAGTGTATATCGTAGTGTGTCCCCTGTAGCTACATCGTTCAACTCGGAACTTGGCAGCCATGACGGGATGGCTGCAAAGCGGGTGATTCCGCGGGTATAGTGGGTGAGGGTGTTGTAAAAAAGTAGGAGATCTATGGTATAAATAGTGAGCTCTGGGAAATCTACTTGTCTTTTGGATGCTCGAGCGTCTGGAAGTCGCCAAAAACGGAGTGAAAGCGGCCGGATCGCTGGATGAACCGGAACAGATCGGGGAGTAGCTCGGGGTCACTGAGCAAGGACTTTGAATGCGCTGCTAATCGGTTGGAGGCCCGAAGCTGCCGTCTAGCCGCGCCGTGGGCAGGGCAAAAATGTAGGTAATGTTCGACCGTTTCTTCGTGTGAGCTGCAGCAAGGGCATTCGGGGGACGGGGACTTGTTCAGGCGATGTAGGTGCTTGGCTAACGGGGCGTGTTGGGATCGAAGCTGGAATAGAAGTGACGCGTGCTTGCGGGGGAGTGCGGAGGTGAGTTTTCGGAACTTCGACGATGGCATGCTGTCATCAATATCTTTGATCTGCGCATAGCGATTAGATCGCTTCCAGTTCTTCTTGGCCGCTGACTTCAAGAGTCGACTGTGGGCTAACGCAAGCGCACTCCGGCTGAAGGGCAACCCCTTCAGGACCTTGGGAGTCCCGCCGAAGCTCCCCGTCTGCGCTGCTCGCTTTGCTGCCACGTCTGCCGCCTCGTTCCCTGGGATATCCACGTGCCCGGGGGTCCAATCAACTCGCAATTGCAGAGTCGGGTGCTTCTTCCGTAGCGCAGCTAGTCTCTGGTGGAAAATATCCCAGATGTAACGCCCCACTCCCGGTTTGGGGCTCGTTGCCGCCGTGATTGCCGCCGTATTGTCCAGTCCTAAAGGTATGATCCCGTCGACTTGTTCATCCATCTCCAGCCTCAAACACTCTAACGCCAGCACCATACCCACCCCCTCGGCCTCGTACACCCCGTACCTCGTCGCCAACCCTAAATACACCCCCTTCTCGCGCTTCACCACCCCGTTCACACACAAAAGCCCCGCCGCTCCGACCTTGCCGTCGATGAGTGACCCGTCCGAGAACAGGGTCACCCTCGCCGCCTCAGCCAGAGCCCACTCCTTGGCTTCCTCTTTCGAGGGAGCCACGCGCACATCCACTGGCGCCACCCACCGTGCACTCACCCGTACTGCCGGGATCTCTTCCACCCGCGTCTGACCCACGTCCTTGTACGCGCTCATCATATAATGAAGCGGGGACGGGTGTCTCTTCACATGGCCGTACCGCTCCGCGTTCTTGATGGCCGCGTGTAAGGGGTGAGTCGGCGGCAGCGTCGCGTAGCGCAACGCCGCCTTCTGCAGCTGTTTGTCCACCGCCAGATGTAACGGGGGCAAGTCAGCGTGGGCGTCAAGTATGTCCCCAGGGGACGATACCATGCCACCCACAATCATCCTCGCGGCCCTCAACTGTATTGTGGCGAGCTTCTTGACGATAGCTCGCCCATCGCGCACCCTGTTCGCCCCCCTCTCGCGCTGATGAACCGGCGCCAGCCAAATTTCTGCACCGTAAAACATCCGCGGAATGCAGATGGCAAGGTATAACCGTCTGATGTAAGTTGCACCTACTCCCCCCTTTACTCGCGCTAGCCTCCTGAAATTAATCAGCCACTCCTGTCCCTTAGCCAGCGCCGCGGCCGCCTGCTCCTTGAACTTGAGTTTCTCGTCCAACCAAATCCCCACCAGCTTCACCGCCTTCTCCGGCCTCACCGTGACCCCCCGTAGGACCAGGTTCGGCCGGCGCTCCGGTACCCACACGCTCACCTGTCCATAAGGCTGCGGCTGCAGTATCCGCCGGTGAGAATAATGGCAAACCTGATCCTTTGCCGCGCCGAACACGCTGTTGTGCATCTGCCCCCACTCGTCTGCTCCTCCGTCCATCTCCACCACCTCCTTTACTGCCTGGGTCGTCTCTACCAACGTGTCACCAATGGCGAGAACATGGTAATCATCGATGTAAATCCCGGAATCGTTTTCGATGCGCGCCAATGGGGAGTTGTAGAACTGGTAACAGGTTACTGACTGCGGGTCGCCCTGGTCGAGGCCATCGTCGATGTCGAACGGTTCCGAGACGTAGTCGTCAAACAGCAGGCGTGTCGTGCGGCCGGAAAACCTGCGCAGCATCCAGTCAGTGTGTTCACGGGGAACGCCTGCCATCCGCATGTTGTGGACGACCCGCGATATCATTGCGCTGGGAAACGCTCCCTTCACGTCACGCAGTAGCAACGTCGCCACTTTCCCTCTCCTCCATGTATCCTTGACTTTTTCACCAGCCCCTGCACCATGTCCATTCCCGTTCTCCCCGGCCGTCCTCCCCAGTGATTTGCTGGCAGCATCTTGTAGTGCTCCACGTTTGTCGCTACCTGGTAATTTTTTGCCGCGTTGCGCACGCGAGCGTGGCCATGGGAGAGGATGAGTGGGCGGTGAGCACCTACGGCCGTGTAATCAGGCTTCCCCGGCTTCCGCGCCACAATGGTCTCGGTGCGCTTCCAGTCCTCGGGCTCGTGTTTGTAGACATCTAACGCCCTGTAGATCTTGCATAGCCTTGGGACCAGCAGCGCCGCGCACAGCTTGTAGACACTGTTGGGGAAGGTCCCCGATCGTGTCGCCTTCTACGGCTTCATCTTCGCGATAACATGGTTTAGCTGGACCTCTGTAATGGACTCGTACCTCCACATAGGCTCCGGGTATTGCACATCGTCCGGCGGATCAGTGGCCCCAGCTCCCCTCGGCAGGTAGAACTCCGACACCATCCACGCGCTCTTCGCCCCGTTTGTCGCGGCCACCTCCTCCCGCCCGTTCGCCGCCTTCCTACACAAGTCGGGGACTCTCGTTCTTCCCCCGTCCGTCGCTGTCGCCTTCATCATCTGCCCTGCCGTCCACACGTCCGACTCATCGATCTGCTCTAGCCACTCTAGCCAGCATCGATCGCGCGCTATCTTCAAGCGCGCGGAGAAGGTGTTGCGCGCCATCCGGAACTCCTCGTGTGTGGGGCTCTCCGGGACATCGCGTTGCCAGTAGGACCGCCTGGACAGCCTCTGTTTCTCCTTGCGCAGAGCAGACAACTCCGGGGTCCACCACCGTTTCGAGTGGGGACTCATTCTGCTCAGCGGGACGTGTTTTCTGACGCAGCGCCAGATCACCTCGTCTAGCTTTGCGATGGCCTCCTCGACCTCCGCCACACCCGCGTACCCTTCCACAACCTCCAACAACTCCAGCTCTGCCTCCAGCATCTTCTCCAGCCCCTCCCAGTCCGCTGACCTCCAGTTCCACCGCTCCTCCAGGACCTTCACAGGCGGGACCAAGTCGATTTCGCTAATTATGGGGAAATGGTCAGTTGTACCCGGGGTGCGTACAGGGTGCGCATCGCAACGGGTGAAAAACGGGAGGAAATTTTCGCTGCAGAAAACATTGTCGGGACGGGTTAGATTACCTGTTCCCTTTGCCTTCAACGTGGGGATATCCCTCGGCAGAGGCATCTTCATACAATATACGCCCAACAGTTGCAGAAGCGGAGCGACCGCCTCCTGGGCTGCCGCAGTGAACAGGTGCGAGTTCCGTATCTCATCCCACAGTGGGCTATGACGGTTAAAGTCGCCCAGCCAGATGTAGTACACTGGTCCTCGCGGGGGCGTCCGGCCGCGTACCTTGCGCATAAAATCCCGTAACGCATGGAGCGTCTCGTCGTGTTCTCCATCGTTGTATATGTTCACCATCCGTATCGTCCCGAAGTCTCCCCGAAACTCAATGACCACCACGTCCGTCGATGCAAAATACATCTGCGACCAGGTGTCCGTCGGCAGCGACGTGCTCACCAAAGTCACCGCACGCGGCCTCGCCGTCTTCGGGCCATGTCTAGACGGGTACACCACCCTCCAATGCGAGTTTGCCCGCGTCACATTCACTGGTCCCACCCACGGCTCTTGAAGCACCGCGAAGTGGTATCGCCTCCCCATTACTTGTAACAACTCATGCTGATTGTCGATACTGCGATCCAGGTTTTGCTGCCACAGCATCAGCTTCTGCGGCGGCGGCTCTCGGTCTTCCCCCCCGGGTGCACTCATTGGGCCCCGCCCACGGTTCCGGCCGGGTCCTGGGTGGAGGTCGGAGTCGACCGTGATTGTTCTGTAGCCCCCTCCGTCGTCAGCGGCCCCTCGCCACCATCTGCTCGCGTCTGCATGTCCACCTGTCTCTGGAACGCATCCCCAATATAGGGTTGGACCATCCTATCCCCGTTCCAAATGTTCAGCCCAGCGTTAGCCCGCTCGCGTTCCGCCCGCTCACGTTCTACCCGCTGCCTAGTCGCCCAGCCATCGTCCGGTATGCGGGCCACACCTCCCTGCCCCGCATATCCGCCCGCCAGGCGTCCGGTTCCCTCTCCTCGTCGCTCTCGCACCACTCAGTCCGCTGCCTCGTCCGCAGCCGCAGCCGTCGTGACCCAGGTACGTGGGTCTAGCGTCGGGATATACCTATACCCTGCCGTAGGATCCCTCGCTACCTTTCGTCGTTGCTCTGTCTGGAAGACCTCGCAGTTCCTACTGACCGCACCGTGCCCCTCCTTCTCACAGTTCGCACACCTGAATACCCCCAAATCGGTGACGCTGCAGTCCCCCGTACGGTGATCCTCCGCGCATCTCCCACAAACGTCCACCGGAGACGTGCACGCCTGCACCAAGTGTCCATACTTCTGACACTTCAGGCACCGTCGCACCTCCTCCTCGGACTTGCGCACCCTGATGTGTCTGCCGTGCCAATAGAAACCGTGGTCAACGGCGTGGTTCGCTCCTTCTGCATCTGCAAACTCGACCTTAAGGTGCGCGACGCGCTGGCCCCCAGTACGCCTCTCAGGCGCCTTCAAGCAGCGCGCCCCTACTATCGCCCCGTCCCGATAGCCCCCGTCCTTCTCTACCTCGCGCCACATCGCCACGTCCTCGATCCTCGCCTCAACCGGGACCATTTCCGCCACCATCTCTGTCCGCCTCGGCCTGTACATGCATGTACCCCCGAGCGCCGCGACGAACTGTGTCATCACGACGCCGGACTTGAGCCAGGTCGCTGTCACCTCATCCCTACAATCGAAGACTACCCCCCCGTTGGGCAGCTTCCTCACTCCCACAAAAGAGGCGCCCTCCATCTTCGACTCCATGATGGTACGTGCCAGATTTGCCTTCTCCTTCAGCTCCATCTCACTCAGCGCGCTCAAGCTGTCCGCAGTGGCATCGCGCGCTTTGTCTACCAGTATCTGGCGACGCATGCGTACCCCCCGCGCCACAATCCCCGCTTGCTCCGCTGTCAGTGCCCCCCTCCCCGCTATCGTCGCGTAAGAGCGAGGCCCCGCAGGCGGCCCCTGCTCCCTCGCCGGCACCATGCTCTCCACTCTCTCTGCCGCTCTCTTCAAGTCGTCGTCTAAGCACGTGGCAATGACGCCAATGTCCACCGCTTGCTCCTCCACCGTGCGCGTCAACTGTACCGCCGCCGCGTGCATCCCCTCTGCTGAGCCCCCCTCCATCTCCTCTCTCTCCCGGGCGTCCCACGCTGTAGCCAGTAGCTCCCGGACGTCGGCCGCAACCTCCTCAAGGACGCGGTCCGACTTTTTCATCTCCATCCCCCGAGCCAGCGCACGCAGCGCGTCGGCCGCCACGGCCGCATTGGCCGGCAGAGACGCCGCTATGCGCAGCGCAACCACCGCGAGGAGAGTGAGCGGGGGCGTAACTTGTGTCGCACCTTTGTTATCCTCTAGGTACCCTTTCGACACCAACTCTCCTCTCACTTCCGTCATAGTCCACGTATCCCACTTGTTGGCACTCGTACTCATCTGTAGCAGCTGCGCCCGTGTCTTGGTCAGAAAAATTTTCGCCGCATCTTGGGAGTGACGTGTGATACGAGCCGGCGTCGTCCTCGGCGGTTCTGGCGTGCTCGATTTTTCCCCCCTACTGCCGGGGCCTGTTTTGGTTTGGCTACCAGTTGTAGCTATAGTATAGAATGTAACTAGTTAAGCGTAGAGCCACTACGTGCGCGATGCCCAAGTCTCGAAGAAAAGTTTTTCGAGACGCCGATCAGGAGCACGTGGTGGTTGTTGCCAAGAGAGATCGCCAGTTGACTAGATTTATCGTCTTGGTCCTCAATTGCGCACGCGATAATTGATGACATTTCAGTCTTGTTAGACCCTGAATAATCATTTGGTGTGCAAATACAAACGTCAGGCCAAGCCTATCACGCCAATGCACTTAATCAAACTGACGACTGATATATTCTTGAGCGCTTTTTATCTTTCGCGATCGCAACCTTAGCCCGACTGTCGTGCCATAATCGAATGTTGCTCTTCCGTCGACTTTTGGGTTGGGACAGAAGGCGGAGCCCGGGAATCTGCGAACTCTGCCAACCTCCTCTGGAACAACCTGTCGCAGTCGGGGACCACCACCCGATATTCAAGCAGTGGTAGAACGCGGAGGGAGCCACCAGGAAATCGCTTGCGTTTGGATGGTTTTTTTTTTGTGGGCCCTCCGCTTCGCTTGGAGAAGAGTGAATTCCCAGTTGAGGTTTCTATAGACAGAAATACCAGCGGAGAGGACGTATACATCGCATATCCAGGTCATTAATGAAATCCCGGTACGCCATCGATCTTCTCTGTCCCACAAATCCGATTTGGCTCAGAGTACTTTCGACGTCGGAGTCGTAAGAATTCAAACACCCTGTGGGATCCTCGTCGACCTCCCTGGCAACGAATCAGGCGACACGGCCACGGGGAGAGCGGAGGAACAGGGAGGAACTCGTTGCCGCGCGCACAACTTATCACAAGGCTTCGATATGTGAGGGTTTATAATTTATGCATGCATGCGGAAAGAGAGGCTCAGGTACTACATAATTCTAATTCGCAGCATCGTCGTAAGAGGATGGAACTTCTGCTACATTACGAGAAAGGCTGGCCGTTCAAATATTTCCGCTTTACATTGACTTCCCTCTTCATCTTGCTGTAGAGCGAGATAATAATGAGGAAAGTTGAAATGCATAGCACCAAGAAGGAGGTTCAAATCAGTCTACTCATACCATATCTTTTGGGACAAGCTCAAATCTTGTCATATAGATACCTTGTCGTTCTCGCGGCACCATGTCCATCTCCGGGGAGAGCAACCTCTCCATGAGAGCATCGATGTTGGAGTCCGTAACCATCATGTTTTCATCCTCTTCATCAGAGAAAGGCTCGGCTCCGCCTGACATCCAAACGATGTCTCCGATAAATTTGTGTACGATGAAATACTTCGATTCGATGTCAGGGATGATGGTGTCGTGGCGCGGGCGAAGAGAGGTATCCAGTATGAAAGTGCACTGCCGGGCAGCGTCGTCCAGCATACCCCTCAGAACTGTCTTCGGGCCGGCGGCGCCTGTTCGACCGCGAATGAAAATCTGATCCAATTATTCATTCTGCGGAGCTTATGAAAGAGAATGCCATGCTTTTTGACCCTCATTCGTCTGCGTCCACTCCAAGAAGAATCTGAAAGACTCAAATAGCTCGCAGATTCCAGTGCGAGCCAAAAACGCATTTCCCACACTATCTGCCTCCCACTCGGTGAACTGGATGCCCGTAAGTGCTTCGAGGAGAACGAAGGACTGATGGATAGACAGTCTGGGGATACAAGAAGAAAAGAGTATAGGAAGAACAAACTGTACTGCCCGTTGCGAAAGGCAGGCAATGTACAACGTGGAGAGTGGCCGTGCCAATTTCGTCCTCTTCTTCCTCCTCAGGCCCGACGCCCGTGTTGCGTTCAACGCCTGTGAAACGGCATTTTTGGTCGCGCTCGTTCACCTGGACAACTGAAGAAGTTCTGGTGTCAGGGATTTCAGACTTATAGATACCTGTTCCACGACAGTCTTGTCCCTTTTCAGGCCCGTGTCCATGGGAGTTGACACTGTAGAGGCCGCCCTGGTACGCGACCGAACCTGCGTAATGTTAGATACATTATGCATATACGATCACGATTGAAAAAATGCACACTTGACTGGAAGAGCGCTCGCATCTCGGATGCTACTTCTGCGAGCGTCCACCTTCGGTAAATAATTTGGCTGCGGGAAAACTCGACTTGGTGCTTGTGCGCATCGTACGGGTTAGGACTCAATGAAGCAAGAGAGTGCCTATCGGCCGAGATACGCTGTCAAGACTTGTCTAGATTTTTCCTGCCATTCCGAAGTTGGCGTAAGTGTCCGTTTCACACGCTTCCTGAGAGTGTAGACCGGTATTGTACGTTCGAAGGGATAGGAGGCAATGATTTGGAGTGCGGCTTCGATGTAGAAATGGCCGGGCAGACTTTCTAGGCTCATAGGAAGGGCGGGCGGGCAGGTGGCTCCTGGCGTGGGGGGCTGGGAGCCTGGGACAAGAAGTCGACCAATGTCGCCAGAGATGACATCTTTGGAAAGAAAGGCGGCGCTGTAGCCGGCGCGCCAGCAACAATGAGGTCGCGGATGGATTGGAAAGAGGCCGAAGTATTGTCCCGGGGGTTGCCCGGGGGCAGGATTCCAAAGCCGGGTCGAGTCAAGGGTAAGGCGGGGATGATGGAGAATCCAGGGAGATGCGGAAAAAGAGGTAGAGAAGATCTTGTGTTGGATGCAGTGATCCTGGCAGCGAGAGTGTACGATGAGCAGGATGTAGCGAGAACAGGAAAGGTATAGGGGCTCCAGCACTGCCATCGTACATAGACCACATTCTAGGGTCAACGATCGTGCCTCAGAGAAACATTTGTGCCACAGCCACGAACTGCCTTTTTGAGCGAACTACCATGTCGGGAGTGAGCATCGAGCAAGCCCAGGCCGTCGTCGATAAGCATTTCTCCAATGGTGACCTACCAGCCACCATCGTCAACTTTACATTGGTCTCTCAAGGCTTCAGGTGAGCGCGACCCTCGATCGCGTTCTGAGTAGTGTTTACTTCACATCTATGCAGCTACACCCCAGGAATTACCACATATCTGTTCGATCTTGCAATATCCTCCAACGCAGAACCCACCCACTCGTCGTTCCTGGTTGTATCGTCTACGCCACCCTCAGATCCATCCGAGGTATACTCGCCGAATGGACTCCGGATTTTCCCCAATTTAATCTCGCTCATCCGAACGAACACGTCAATTCCAATCCCAGACCCAATCCTCGACGCGAGCTGCACGCTCCTGCCCCACCCGTACCTCGTCACACCCATTTATCCGCTCACCTCCACTCGCCTCGTCTCCCTGTCCCAAGCGCGCGCGGCGCAACTTCTCACGCCGCAGCAGCAGGCGCTCATCGACCTCCAACTTGGGCAGTACCTCGGCTCCTTGCACTCCGGCGCGCAGAACGACTGGTTCGGACTCCCTTCGGCAATACCGCCCGCGGACCCGTCATACGACTGGCAAGAAACCTTTACCTTACTGCTCGAATCCCTCCTCGACGCCGTCCCCGCTCTCCACCCCACTTTAAACCTTGATCCCGTACTCAGTGCACTGCGCCTCCCGCTCGCGCGCGCCATCGGCGCCTTCCTCTTCGCCGACGCCGATACACCGTCTCTGGTGTGGTTCACCGGCTCGCCTGACGACGTCTTCCTCGCGTTCACACCCGAGGGCGCGTTCAGTGCGTTCGCGATACTGCCCGCCGTCGCTCACGCTCTGTGGGGTGACCCGCTGCTTGAGGCGATGTTCGCCGGCCCCGGTGGGGCGAGCGACGCGTTCTGGGAGGGCTACCGTAACGCGCGCGGGGAGCAGGACGGGAGGCTGATCGTGTTCCCGCGCCAGCGAACGAAGAGGCTGTGGTACGATGTATTCATGGCCCTAGTGGTGCTGCGCGAACGCCGGGGCATGGAGGACGAAAAGACGAGGTGGGCGGGAGAGAGCTTGCGGCGGTGTGCGGAGGCGTTGCAGGACGCACCGTTCCATTGACATCTAGTACTGACCGGAAATTAATGTAATTATAGACCCTGGACATCTTATAAGTAAGTGCGAGCGTTGAGATTCAAGAACCAGCGTTGCCTACCGCGATCACGTGAACCCCTTGATCTGCAGAATCGCGCCAAAGTTCGTTCAACGGATTGACCGATTCGGAAGAATGGTCAATTGAGGCCACTAATCGAAACAGCCATTTAATAGAAACGTAAACGCGACAATAAAGAAAGAGAGAGAGCGAAAAGAAGAGGAAATAAAATATTTTGACGTGGGCAAGCGGTGGGTAAGGCCAGATGCGCGCGTACTAAGCCCGGGGCTCACGGCAGGGAAGCACGAGCATGGAGCAAAGCTCTCACCCATCCCCGGGAAGGAAACGACTCACCTGGTTCAATGGCCTGGTCTTGACGTCTTCCTCGGAGGTGTCTTGAAGGCCGGCAGTCTTGAGCCGGTCCTTGAGCAGGATCCCACTGAGGTCTTGAGATCTTGAGATGGGTCTGCAGTCTTGAGCCCGGGTGTTGAGCAGTATCCCACTGAGGTCTTGAACTTGAGACGTCTTGATTCTTGAGCAGCATCCCACTGAGGTCTTGAATCTTGAGGGCCGGCAGTCTTGAGCCGGGGCTTGAGCAGTATCCTACTGAAGTCTTGAATCCGAATCTTGAGGCGTCTTGAAGACTGGCAGTCCTTAACCGGGCTTGTGCGGTCTCCTACTGAGGGCTTGAAGCTTGAAGCTTCAACTCTTGACGCGTGCAAGTTGGCGATGGTGAGAACGGGGAGGGAAGGCGACAACGGTGAGCGTGGATGGTAATCTATGATGACGTCGAGCGAGGATGGCGGACGACGACTGCGAGCGAGCATAATGGCCGACGACGGCGAGAAGATGGCGAGCGAAATTGAGGAGGATGAAGGTCGGAATGAATGGGTGAAGTCATGGACCGGTAAGAGACTCAGTTTCGTACTTGGCGAGCCCAAGGAAAGGCTTAAAAATCTTGACGCGTCTTGACGATCTTGAGGCCTTGAAGATCTTGAAGTTTTGAGCCGGCCTGAGCAGCTTTCACTGAGAGCTTGAACCTTGGGGCGTCTTGAATCTTGTGCAGTATCCCACTGAGGTCTTGAAGCTTCACGCGTGCAGGTTGACGATGGTGAGCGACGACGGGGAGGGAGGGCGACGACGGCACGCGAAGATGGCAATCGACGATGACGAGCAAAGATGGTGAACGACAGCAAGCGACGACGGTGAGCGACGACGACGAGAGAGGATGGCGAGCGGATTAAGGAGGATGGAAGTCGGAAGTCATGGGCGGGCAAGAGACTCAGTTTCGTACTTGGCGAGCTAAGGAAAAGGCGGAGCCTGAGATCAGCGTAGGCGAGCGAGAGAGTCGAAGACGTCGATGCACGAGTCAAGAACCAAATCCAACGTTGAACTTACAGCGGGGCAGCGAGGAGGCCACGGTAAAGAATGGATGGGCCGACGACGGAATATCATACAGTAGACGTTCGGGGCAAGGAAAGCATGCAGAAGACCCACGGTACAAGGAATGATGAAGAAACCACGATTCTTGAGTTGCAGATCCGGAGGGACTTGCTTGGATGAAGTGAGTTGATGATGGGAGTAGAGAAGGAAGAGGCGTCCATAGAGGCTGACGATCGGTCGGGGTTTAAATATGCCTGCGGCAATTTCCGTACTTTGCCAAGGCTGTGTTCCCTAAGCGAGTCGCGTCCAAGCGAAGTAATTTCAAGCGCTTGTCAAGCTCACATGACCGCGCCTCGACTTGGACTCTCACTTCAAGTTCGAGCTAGCTAAACCCAGCGCACTTTCACGTTGACGGGCCCGATCCGTCAAAAGTCCTTCGCGCCAGCTTCGAACTCGAGCCGCGCTCAGGGCACTTGTGGTTAGTACCTGATAAACCCGGTCACCAGCCATGAAACATTGGACGAAGATTGTATTCGTTAAAGATAATACAGTTTACATCCAGGACAACTTCTTCTTCAGAATCGGCAAACGAATTAATACGCTGCTATGTCCATGTAGAGCTGATGGGGGGTGCCTCAAGACACGCGTCCGAGTGCACTGCTCAGGACAAATCGGAGTCGGGATGGCCACGTGTACATCCACCTCTTGACCTAACACCCGATCCGTAGCACGCCTGAAGCATGTAACGAGGGTAGCACCGAGCGCAAAAACTCGAGCTCATCTGAGTCGGTATCGTATGCGAACACGACATTGCGCAGGTAGGGAAATCGTGCTGGAGACAAGAAAGCGTCCAGCGCTGCCCAATCGAAATGTACTCGGTCTCGGTACAATGCTGGAACGAAGTGTAGTGAAAGGCACTCGAGATCAGGCGCAAAAAAAATCGTTATAAGCGTGATCATCTGGTCTGGGTCGAAGCCGTGCCGAGTATACCACGACTTATCGCGGATAGTCAGTGTTTTTAGATTCGGATGCAACGATAAGTCGAAGACGATCAAGCTGTCTACTGCGAAGTGAGATGAGCGAAAGAAAAAGAACGAATGTTTGGCGTGCGGACCTTCAGATGCCTCCGGGGTCCATGTCAGTATGAAATCAAAATGGCGAAGGGCGCCACCTAGCTGCTGTAGGGCCGCGCGCACGACTTCCGTGTCTTGGCGGTGCAGACGTGGCAGAGTCAGCGAGTCCACATTGGGAAGATGGTTAAAGGTGTGCAGCCACGCCAGAATGGGGCCCGTCGACAATAAAGAGAGCTGCAGGCTGTGCAGCCCAGGCGGGGGCACCGCACCTGCCGGGGCCTCCGCCGTCCGGGCTGTCAGCTCGCGGATGTACAGTGTCTGCAACGCGGGGAACAGGCATAGTATTTGGACCAACGGCATCGCAGATTGCGAGTAGACCTCCAAGTTGCAGGTGAGGGATAAATGCGCTACGTGCGGGAAGGCCGCAAGAAATCCGTTGCGGAGGTACCAATCTGCGTCTATTGCTATAGCGGTGACGCTGAACGTCACCTCAAGCTCGCGTATGGTGAGGCAACGCAAATCCTCCGTGATTTCGTCGAAGAAGCGGTTATTTTGACTGGAGTGAAATCCCGAGACGTTTATCTTGCGGATGTTCGAGGAGAAAGTGCATCCAAAAGACTGCAGAAGGTCACGGACTCGGAAGTCAAGGATGTTTCGTGGCACGAGGGTACATGTTTCGAAGAGGTGGGATCTACTGCGCGAGACCCAGGCACGGCAAACAAGTGAGCAAGCCTTGAGAGAAGTAAAGTCATGTGCAAGATGGTCGAGAATCTCTTCCATAATTTCTTGGGGAAGCAGGACGGTCACTCATTCAGGAAAAGATAGGCTTGCACAGCCACACATTGCCTTTTCGAGACTTGGTAGTTGTGGCCATGGTTAAACCCGCACAAAACCCGCACAGGATATGCACAGGCTACTCACGGGCTCGCACCATCTTCCTCCACGCGAACTTTGGTACGGGACAGAACTTTGAGAAAAGATGTTCAATGACCTGGCAGTGGCCAAACGAATCTAAGTATCGGCTCAAGTCCTTGCTACCACTCCGTTTGTCTGACTATGGATACATGCATGATATTATAGCTCGCTGGAGTCCGTCGGGTATATTATGTATTCTCGTCGAGGCTCATAGCAGGCATGCGACGAGAAGAATCGGCAGCAGACCCCACGACGTCCACCACCTCACCATCGTCGCAGTGTTCGTCGGAAGGCCTGGCAACCCAGCCGTCCCCGTCCCACTGGGCGGCGCCCCACTCGTCTGCGGTGCCTCCGCGCCAATGTACTGCTTCCCGAGATCCGTAATCTGGCCTTTGCTGTTCATCATCGCGTCGTCGGGATTCACGCCGCCGAGGTCGCGCATGACACCGAACCACGCATAGCGCTCGACCCAGTCCTGCGCGTCCATGAACGCCTGGGTCTGATTGAGGAGCTCGGCGACTTCCGGTTGGGTGCACTGCGGACCGTTGTTGAAGTTCTGGCACGCCCACTCCGTCACCCAAATTGGGCGCTGGAAGGTGTCGTGGAAGTCGGTGAGGTACTCGATGAAGTTGGTCGCGTTCACGTCGTACCAATCTGAGAGATAAGCAAGTCAGTTTTTTGGGCGGTATATCAAGAGTGCGCCGGGCGTACGGAGGGCAATAAAGTCAACGGTACATCCGCCATCGCACGCGGTGAGGAAATCCTGGATCCAGGTTTTTCCAGAGGGCGCGCTGGAGGGTGCAGGACTGCCGAGGCGGAGACCCTGAGCGTGAAGAGGCTCGATATAGGTTTTCCACATGTCTGCTCCCTGCTGTGGCGTGAGATTCGACTGGCCCGGTTGCTGTGGTCTGCCGACCGGTGAGTTTGTTTCGTTTTTCGCATTAAATGGGCAACGCACTCGTTCATGCCAAGGACTGCGGTGGGTTTCCGCTGGGCTATGGTTGCGTTTATCCCGTCGGACGCGTCCGTCCACTGCGCGACGTCCTTCTGGCCCCACAGCATTGGTACGAACTCGAGGTCCGTGTCGACTGAGCCCAGCCCCCAGGTGTAATACCAAGAGACCTTGCCTGTTGTCGTGAATTGAGTCATATCCGTTTCAGCGTCGCCGCCGCCAGCGATTCCAGCCTTGGAAGAGCTGTTTACAGAGAGCGTTCTGGAGGTAGGGTGTGCGGAGACATTTGCGAGAAAGAGCAGTAAAAGTATCGTTAGGGTCATGATGAGGAGCGTAAAGTTGTTTGATTTTTTTGGATGGGAATTGGTGTATTTAAGGCATTCGGATTTATGACGGGGGCCAAGGAATGCCCTCGCGTTTGCGGAGCAACTTTTTTCGAGAAACGATGACGTCGTTGCGCACAACCGAGCGATAGCGTGGAATTCAATCACAAATATTCCATTATTGGACTTGTTATTGATATATGTAGCATTGTAGACGGTGTTAACGGAGTTGGGGGGGCGGAAACAAAAATGAGAATGAGCCTCGATCAGTTGTTGAACTTAAAGACATTTCGGATGTTTCCGGCCGTTTCCCACGGTTTAGTAAAATGAATTTCAATATTTCTGAACGGAAGCGAGTAAGGATTGAAGGTAATATTATCATGAACTCTTTACCATACATGAGTTGAAACCCATGCGTGAGCTACTGGGGCGAAAGGCTCCAAACGCAGTCTCAGAGATAGTTGACCGTCGTGCAACCACCTAGTACCGCACAATTCTGATCGTGTAATAGATTTGTATAATATGTATAACGTCGGACAGCACACCTTCTGGAAACATGGTACGGTACGAACGGCGCGATATCTTAGTCCTGCTGTTTCGAAGTTTTAATCCCCACCAACAATTTAGCCAACTGGAGCTCAGTTTCAGCTGTGTCGAGATGTCGGCCTGGAGAAATGTGAGCCGCGCTATTGAATAGTCGGCAATAAATTTCGGATGACTGCGATGCAGTGTCCATACTTACTGACCTTGACAGTAATGAATTTCTCGCTGACCGCAGTTCATTGTCACTCAACGGAAGTATCCACCTTCCGACTCAAAAAATTGGCACTGCCATAAGGTATTGCTCTTTGCTTCAGGTGTCCATGTAGGTGTAACGGATCGTACGCACGAGGCTGAATATTCAGCTAGGTAATATGAATTTAAAGTAGATGTATAAGTCTGCATGGCCGACAGTACCTTTAGGGACTTGCAGTTCAAGTTGTATTCGGACTTGTATGTATCTTCCCTGTCGCCGGTGGAGAAAACCCCAGTATTGGTATCTGAAGTATATGGTCCACGAGGGATTATGTTTGGGGCAGCCCAGGCACGAGGGGAGAGGCTGAAACTTGAGGTCTTTATTTTCGGCCTGTGTGCATCATCGACTCATACCCAACTCATACCTACAAAATGTTCTTTGTGGTTAACCCCATACCTATTATAGCTGCCGTACTTACCATAGACTAGGTTTACCTAACACACCTGTGGGTGCCAAGTTTCGGCACACTCGAGGTGCTATTCGAAACTCAAGGTATCGGGTTAGATTTAAAATCAGACTGAAACTATTAATTTCAGTACAACTGAAATGGGTTTCTCCTAGTTTCGGTGAGACTGAAATGTATTTGTTCTAATTTCGGCGAGACTGAAACTAATAGTTTCAGTTCCCATTTCAGCTTAGGCTGAAAGTTGGTGTTCAAGCCGACCTCGGGCCTGTCGAAACTCAACAATCGTCGGTGTGTAAGTTACTGCGGCATAACCCTCGGACCAGGGCACTGCGACAATGTAGCTCCAGTTCACCTCAGTTCAGTTCAGTTCAGTTCAGTTCAGTTCAGACTTGATTCAAATGTAAGCGCCTGCAGTGATTATGATTTAAAAGAGGGAGAAATGAATATGAGCCGCAGAGAACACGCGCACTCGAGATGGACGAAGTTTGGACGACAAAGCAGTAAGAAATTCGACGATAAGGGTGCCTGACCGCCACATCATGTCAGAAATCTCGGAGTTCCAACAAAGGGCTGGCGCCCGACAAGTAGAATCGAACTGAATAGCATACAACGACCCGGTCTTCGTTGCCGAAGTACAATTTAACAGTGCAATGATGAGTGCCGACATTCAGCTGCAGGTCGAAAGTTTAACCTGGCAGCGCTCAGGCTTCTGGGTGGCTTTTTGAGGTGGATTTTCCCTCAGTTCCGCCGATGACCGAAATTCGCATCTTGAAACGAACAGCACCGTTGTCATCGGGAGCACAGGAATAACATGAAGCGCAGTGCAGAGGAAAAATAGACTTCTCGGTAGCTTTGGAGAAAATCCGGGGTGTTCGCATGATCAGATGTTCCCTTCAAGCCAGCCAATTCCAGCCAATTGAGTTTTTGAAGCGGCCACAAGTTCCCATCTACGTCGCGCGACACCCGCTGCTACCTGCTGCCAAACTTTTGACGAGTGACGAGAAGTTAGAGCTGTGAAATATATATGTTGCAGCAGGTCACGGTCGAAGTTCGAAGACTCGAAAGAAGGCCCCGGGAAGCTCCTATGGGGGTAACTCCGGATTTAGGGGATTTGAGGCCAAAATTTTGCGATTTTCAAGTCCGGATTTAGGGGATTTAAGCACAAATTTTCGAAAATCAACTCCAAGTTAGGGGATTTGAGGCCGGTTTGGATCCAAATTTCTTGCGGATCGCGTCCCAGAAAAATATTCAAAGAGGTGGCTCAGCTTTCGTGGAAAACAGGTTACAAAAGTGGGAAATTTGAGATTTCGGGCGCGACAGCGTCCAGGAGAGCCAGATGGGCGCAAAAGAGGGAGATTTTGTGGTTCCGTATTTGGAAATGTCACTGATTTCATGACGTGACTGTGTGACAAGCCTCTCCGACTTAGGGGATTTGAGGTCCAAAAACCGCAAAAAGTTAGGGGATTTGAGGCCACTTTGAAGGAAATTTCCGGAGTTACCCTTATGGGAGCTTCCCGGGGCCTTCGAAAGATCAACTGAATGGGAGCACAGCCACGAGATGCCCTTGTTTTTGACCACATCCTCCCGGTTCTTCAGTCACCCCGGTTTCCTCGACAGAAATAAATCCCTTGAGCCGAGTGAGCGCGCGCAAGATCGACCCCACACCCCCGCCGGGATCGACTCAGTTTCATTGGCCTTGCAATGACTGAGTTGGAGTCCCTGGACTAAGAAATTCTTCGGAACCGCCTGGATCATCGGAACAGTCCTTCCCGAGCGCGCGCCGACACTGCATGCAGCATCGTGCACTGTTTTTCGCGACGGGCGCGCGTGGCTGCTTAGGCGCCCTCTCACAAACTTAAGCGCCCGTCCGCAATCGTCTATTACAGCCTTCTTTTGGGCTTCTTGACACAGCTTTTGCGCCCACTAAACCCGACGGAAGGCCCATCACCGATGAAGCTGTGGTACGATGCTTCCTTTCATTCCACTCTGCGGAGCGCACCCCCAAAAGGACAAAAACCTTGACAAAAGAGCTGACTCACGACACGCCTCATGTACTTTAAAGATCAGCGGGCTTTAAAAACGCGCACGATCTTCCAGAACTCTTTATCACTTGACCGCCGCCACCAGGACGATAGCCATGGCCGCGTATATGCCCCTTGTCCAGCAGCTCCTGTCTGGCTTCACCACCCAGCTCAATTCTGCTGCCAATATTTCCGCCAACGCGACAGCACCCTCTGCTACCAGTGCCACTCCTACGCCGTTCACGATGCCGACCGACCTCCCATCGCTGCTCACGCTCCTCTTGTCCTTCTCCGCTCTCCGCGAATGGGCGAAGCTCGCTATCCTCGGGGGTGTTTTTGAGATGTGCAGGCGCTTTGTCTTTGGCGGATACGCCAAGTTCATCAACTCGTTCTACATAACGGCGTGCTTTGAGGAGCAAGATGCTAGCTATGGTGGGTCCAACGTCAGATGATCGTCGATCTCATCTCACGGCTTTTTTCATTTAGAGTGGATGATGGTCTGGCTCTCGAAGCAACCCTCGTGGAGTATGTATCCCCGCGCCGGTGGCCAGAGATTTGACTGATTGTCGATTAATTCAGGTAAGGCGCGCGACGTCCAAGTCAGCACGAACAGCCTGGCAAATAATGCAGCAATCATGCTCGACGGGGAAGACGAGAGCGAACGTTTCAAGTCGTCCCGCAAGTTGGCGTATCTGCCCTCCCTGTCGGCCACCTATAGTCTTTGGTACAAGCGGCGGTGGATGACCATCAATCGCGTTCAAAGTCAGACAGGTAATCTTTCTAATAGTTCTGTGCTTGTACCTCGCTCACCGCCCCAACAGGGTGGTACGGTTCTAAAGAACAAACCCTATACATTAGGTGCATTTTCCCGGTGTCGTCTCGCCGGCGTAATTGAACACAAAATATATAGTATCATGACACGCGATCACACCATCCTGGCCTCCCTTCTGCAAGAAGCGCGCAGGAATTACCTTGCTGCGCAAGAGCACAAGATGTGTGTCTACGTCTCGGATACGTACGTCTCTATCTTGCTTTCCCAATTCCTCGGCTCACGGGCACATAGGTCCAACAACTGGCGCCACGTTGCGTGTCGGGAAAAACGGTCAATGAATTCTATTATATTGGACCCAGGCGTGAAAGATATTCTTGTCGACGACGCCAAAGATTTCCTACTCAGCAAGGAGTGGTACGTGGTTGGGCGTTGACCGTAAGCCAGCTGATGACCGCATCCACCCCAGGTACGCTGAACGAGGAATCCCCTTCCGCCGCGGTTACCTTCTTGTACGTTCTATATCCTCTCTAATAGCTTTCGTCACACACCTAATACATTTATGTAGTACGGCGCCCCAGGCTCTGGCAAAACGTCGTTTATCCACTCTGTCGCCGGGGAGTTGGGACTGGATGTGTACATCATCTCTCTGTCCCGCATTGGGCTGGACGACTCGGCGCTCGGGGAGCTCGTGAATGCGCTCCCGGAGCGGTGTGTCGCGCTCATGGAGGACATCGACGCTGCCTTCACCAGCGGCCTCAATCGCGACGCCGCAGCCGCCACTGTCGAGTCGCAGGACAACAACGCCAAGCCGGTGCCGGGTGCACCCGCGCCACCGCCCACAACAAGCAGGTGCGTTCAGATTTAATGGTATTGCCGCTCCACGGCCCTAAAAAACAATGTTGGCAGGCTGAGTTTGAGTGGGCTTCTCAACGCGCTGGATGGTGTGGGTGCACAGGAGGGTCGGATCCTCTTTGCGACGACGAACAGGTACTCGGCGCTCGACTCCGCCCTGTGCCGCCCTGGGCGCATGGACCTACACATCGAGTTTAAGCTCGCGAGCAAGTTCCAGGCGCGGCAGCTCTTCAGCCGGTTCTATCTCCCCGCGCATAACCCGGACACGATGCTCGCGGACGACGAGGACGAGGAGGGCAGCGAGAAGGACTCGGTAGACTCGGGGTATAGCTCGACAGCGGGGGACGATTTGGGCGACGAGAAGACGCCGCCGTCGCCGGTAGAGTCGAGCACGAGCACAGGCACTGACGTCCCGGAGAGCGAGAAGCCCAAGTATAATGGGACCTCGCATCAGACGCGCGCGCCGAAGCTTAAACGGAGGCAAATCGCCGAACTCGCGGTCCGCTTTGCGGAGTCGATTCCTGAGAGGGAGATATCGATGGCGAGCTTGCAGGTGTGTGTATACGGTCTTTCATGAACGCGAAATTAATTGTTTGGCAGGGATATTTGATGGCATATAAGATCCGGCCCTTTGAGGCCGTGGCGGAGGCCAAGGCGTGGGTGGAGAAGGAGCGCAAGGAGAAGATTGACAAAGAACGCAAGGAGAAGGAGGCAGAGGCGGAGAAGGCCAAGGCTGCGGCCCTGGCGAAGGAGAAAGAGGCAGAGAAAGCAAAGGAGGTAGCAGCAGAAAAGGAAAAGGCGGCGAAACTCGAAGCGGAGAAGCTGGCCAAGAAAGAAAGCTCATGACTGGGACGAACCTTTGGGAACCATACGGACAATCATTATTGACTTAACCCCTATAGCTATTGTATTCAAGATTTGGGTTTTTGGCCGTTTGTATAATAATGGAAGAAAGACTCGAATGGTCGCGATAAATACTAAACCAACCGTCAGCCTCAAGTCTCCAAGCTATATGTGTTCTTCTCCAACTGCGGCACGTAAGAAGCCCAGAACGCTCATCCATGTAATAAATGAGATGCATACCTCAATTTCGAGCTCGCGTCGTACGCGATACTCCTCGTCGGCTTTGATGACGAGGTGATAATCGTCCAGATCCTCGATTATGAAGTTATCCCTTTCGTTCATAGAGATGAGGATCTCCTTCACGGCCGGATCGCTGTTCAAATAACGCAATTTTGAAGTCAAGTGAAGGTAGTCACAGGAGCGGTGGTGGCAAACCATGTTAGAAGTACACCTGAGAATGTGCGTATGAGGCATGGAGAAAACGAATTTCAAGGAACGCACTCTTGATTGCCCGCATCCAAAGCGGTGGTCGAGTTCAAAAGAGAGCTGTTTCAAAAGCGGAAGCATTGGATCAAATTCCAAACAGCCAGATCTAAACCAGGACAAACCTCTGCTCTTCATCTTGGTTTCTCGGCCTATGCTCATCCTGCGGATTTTGAACTCCCTTTGGTGGGCCAACATTCAATGAATCAAGCGGTGAACAGGCGTCCACACTTGGATTGTGCCAATGAAGCTCGCTTTTCTATACCTCTGCCGCCTGCGCTACTTGCTAACTTCATATCCTGCGGTGCTTAACATCTATGCAAACTCAATACAAGTGAACAACAAGTAACTTAATCTTGCTGTTGTTCTCCGAGGTCTCGTAAGCAAAGCCACGACAAAATCCGCGATAGCAGCGGCCGCTATCCATCAAACTGAACGATAGCTCAGAATTCCCTCATGGAAACACTTCACTGGTTATCCATCGAAGCTGCGTCACGGCAGGTAAGCCAACGACGAATTTCCATCCGCATGATACGAGAGCCGCTGGAAAGGGAGTTCAGCAATGCCGTAGCCTTATTTAATCTCTCCATTGCGCACAGCGATCTGGGTCACTGTGCTCTTTCTGGGCCTCCGTTTGTATAGCGAGCTGGTATAGATCATAATTCATTTCGCACAGCGGGATAATGCTCTGTTCAATTTACTCCCAACTAATACCGCGCTCATGGTGAGACTTTCTGTGCTCGCCTCACAATTTCGGTACATCGTACCTACTGGGTGACTTAATCTAATTCTAAAATTCTACAATTCCATTGTGTACTCCGACAAAAACGACATCATACACTAAACAACAGTTCAAATCTATACCACCGTTTCCGCGTAGCGAGTCCAAACACGCTCCGCCACCACCCTTTTCGGGCAGGCGCGCCCCGTCCACAGCTCGAACTGAATATAACCCTGCTCCAGAAGTACGTCCAGTCCCCGCACAGACTGCCAGTTATCCCCCGCCTCCTTCGCAAGCGCCAGGAGAGCCGTCTCCGCCGGTTTGTACGCCATGTCGATCACCACCGCCGGCCTATCTCTGTAAGAGAAGAGGTTGGGTGAAAGGTGAAGCGCGTCGGGCGCATCGGACGTCGTAGTCGCGTTCGAGGGGACGGTGGACACGATGACATTCGGGGAACGATCCCGTTCGGCCACTCGTTGAGGCTGTCGAGGAGCTCGACGTGCGCGTGGGGGAACGCAACAGCCAGCGCCAGCGCGCTCTTGCGAGTACGATTGTAGATATAGATCCTCTTCGCGCCGAGCGAGTGCAGCGCATAGATCGCCGCGCGGGCAGTACCACCAGCCCCGATCACAAGCGCCGAGTTAATGGAGTGAACGCGGGAGTGGATGCAGTGGCGAATCCCAAGCCAGTCAGTGTTCTCGCCGTACAAGATGCGATTCGTTCCGTCGGTCCGCACTGGGATGATGGTGTTGACTGCGCCGATGGCCTCCGCTGCGGGGGACAGCTTGTCGAGGAGCGGGATGACATCCAGTTTAAAGGGGATCGTAACTGAGGCACCACCAAAGTCCGGCGCTGTGATGGTCGCTTTGATTTCCTGCCCGACCTCCGTAGTTTCCTGGAGCTCGTAAAAGTGTGGCAGACCGAGGACTTCGAACCCGGTGTTGTGAATCGTCGGGGACATCGAGTACGCGATCGGATTACCGAACAAGACGAAACGCTGAGAAGGGAGTTGCCCAACGAGATGCAAAGCCCTCTGGATTTCCGCGAAGGAAAGCTGGCCCGGAGCCGCTTTGACTGGCAGAAGAGGATGCGAGACGGGGCTGAAAGTCGGGTTGAGGATGCGGGACATCTGGCCCTGCAAACCCATGTTGATCGCAAGGATGGGTTTCACTTTAGGTTTGCTGTTCGCGTTCGAGACGAAGTCGTACAGGGTGAAGTTGTCCTGGATCGTGTTCGCCTTGCCGACAATCTTTATGATGTCCCCCACACTGTCTGCGATGGCGTACTTTTCCTTGACGAGCGCCCCATCCCACTTCATGTCCCCACTCCAGTCATGCCACGAAGCAATGATCTTCGAGTGCCCTTTGCGCGAAATGAGCTCGCGTATCATGGGCTCTGGCAATGAGATTTCGACGTCGAGATATTCGATCCCCAGCGCCAGGGCCAGTTTCAGAAGCTCGAACGCTTCATTCAGTGCGTTGTCCGGGAACGCTCCGCCTTGTGAGACGGTTCGGATCGTGAAGATGAGGGGCAAAGATGTCGAGCGACGAAGAACCGCGATCTGGTCCTTGACATACGGCACGGGGGGGATGGAGCTGCCGAAAGATGTCTGATCACTGAGGAGATCAACGCGCAACTCCAGTGCGTCGACGCCCTGTGTAAGATCCTCGATGTGGTGCAGAGCGGGAGTGAGATCGGGGAAGGTGAGTGCGAGGAAATAAGACCGCTTCCCAGGCGCCAGGTTCGGCGCGAGATTGGATTGCTGGCCAGTAATGTGATTGAAGAAACGTATCACCTCGTGGCGCGTGCCTTTCTTATTGGCGAGCGAGGTATCGATACCGACGTGATTGACAAATTCGTGGCTTGCGCAGTCCTTGAACCAAGGAGCTCGTCGGTTGAAGACGTCGGTTACCGGTTCGCCATAAGCAGGTCGGGCCGCCTCAACGCCCAAATACGCAACTACTTCATCTATGGGTCGCATGATGTGTACCACAGGCCCTTTGTTTTTAGCATAGTGCTTCAGCAGTTGCCTGGCCGCAGGCGTCTCAACGATTCCACCCCCGAGACTGATAACGTGGTTCTTGTCGTTTGTCGTCAATAGCTCCTCGAGAATGGCCGTCTCGGCGGCGCGGAAAGCCGGCCACCCCTGCTCTGCGACGAACTGGCGGACGCCGATCTTGTGTTTGACCTCGAAGTACGCGTCGGCATCGAGACACGTCCAGGATAGTTTAGAGGCAACAAGCTGTCCCGTGAATGTCTTCCCGGAGCCGCGCATCCCGATGAGAATGATGGAAGCCGCAGCATCCTGGGAGACTGTCCCGCTGGCCGACCCGACGGAGTTGACGCTCCCAAGCTCGACTCCTTGAACTTGGATCCCAATCTAGGGATTCGTTTTAAGTTCGGCGGAACTCGGCTCGTATAAGGAAAGCGAACCTTGTTTTCCAAGTCGTCCCACCAGTTGGGCCACGTCTTCTCGACACACCTCTTTTCTTCCAGAACGGTGCCACTTATGACGGTGCCCAGAACGCTGAAAGCCATCGCGACGCGATGATCATCGTAGCAATGGACGCTGATGCCTTGGGCGAGTTGCTGTATGGGTTTACCAATGATCTCAAGACCATCGTCAAGTTCGATGGTTTGGACCCCAAACTTTACTGCAGAGGATCGATAAGGACCACCATCCCCACAAGAACATGAAGAAACCTACCAAGCTGATCCATCATCGCTCGAATCCGATTGCATTCCTTCACCCTTTGGTTGGCGATGCCCAGAATCCTGGTCTTGCCATTGGCCACGGCGGCCAGAACGGTGGCAGTCAAAAAGGCGTCGGTCATGACCTCCATGTCGATCTCCTCGAGCGCCTTGAGCTGTCCCTGGGGCGGGCCCGTCACTGTCGTCTCCATCGCCGTCTGAACCACGGTGCAGCCCATCCCCTCTAGCACCTCCTTCGCAAAGCGCGCATCGCCCTGCAACGAACTCGACCCAATATTATGAATGGTGCACGTCGTGCCCGTAATGGCAGCGATAGCAAGCGGGTACGTCGCGCTGCTCGCGTCCGATTCGATGCTGTACTCCGCCGGGTTGGTGTAGACGCCGACGGGGATATCGTAAATATCCAAAGCTTTCCCTGTGGGTTTGTCGACACGGCGAACGACATCGATGCCGAACGTGCGCATCATCGCAATGGTCATGTCAATGTACGGCTGGGAGATGACCTGGCCGCCAGTGAGTTCCAAAGTAATGGGCTCCTCCGCGTACGGCGCGCAGAGCAAGACCGAGGACACGTATTGGCTCGAAACGCTCGCTGCGAGGCGTATGGTGGCACCCTTGAGCCCTCGAGGAGCGATTGAGAGCGGTAGACACCCCGCCGACTCCAGGAACTCGATCTTGCTGCCATTTTCCCGGAGCGCGTCGACGAGTGGACCAATCGGGCGCTGCTTCATGCGTGCGTTCCCGGTAATGACGGTAGTTTCTTCGGGAGAACCCCGTACAAGGGTGCAGACGGTGGTGAGGAAGCGTGCGGCAGTGCCCGCGTTCCCGAGGTAAATCTCCTTCCCTTTGGAAGGAACTGAGAGTGCGCCGCCGCCGCCTTGGACGACGAGCGTCTCCCCGCCGTCTTCCCAAGCGAAACTAGCGCCCTGAAAAGCAGCGTTCATAACACGGGCGAAGACGGGTTCCGCTACAACGCACCTTCAACTCGACCAGTGCTGCCATCATGACCTGGGTATCATCGGAGTGCAGGAGATTTTTGAGCCTGCAAGTGCCTTTGGCGAGGGCAGCGAGGACCAGCGCCCGATTGGAGATACTTTTGGAACCGGGCGTCGCCATCTTTACGGGGTGGTGCGCCGGCACACCCGAGACGACTCGGACCGCCTCTGACAGCGTCTTCGAGATGATAGAATCGTGGATGACTGTGGCCTTGGGCTCGTACGTCGCCCCTATTTTGGAGAGAATGACGACCTTCTTTTCGTCGCCGCTGTTCTTTTTGTCGATACGCATAATGTCGAGAAGCCGGTCTACAGTAAGGAGCTTTGCCGCGGGTAGATTCGCGATTCTAGGGTCGGTAAGAGAGATCGGGAGATTATACGCCTTCAAGCATCTCGTGAGACGCCCGACGCCGACTTGGGATAGGATGCCCATTTGTCTAGAGATTTCGGCTTCGAGAATCATTCCGATACTGACGCATTCTCCGTGAAGAATCGTAGGGGTCAGTACCGCCTCGATTGCGTGTCCGATTGTGTGGCCGAAGTTGACGAGATTACGAAGACCAGTCTCGAGTTCATCGATGGTTACGATGTGGGCTTTGACGGAAATGGAACCAACGATGACTGAGAGAAGAAGGTCCTGTGCCACGGAGCGCATTTTCTTCGTGCGACCTGAGAAGTTTAGGGATGGGGTCTGTATGGCCGCGAATATTTCCGTGGCCCTCGATTCTAGGGCAGAGAATTCGGTTTCGTTCCAAATTGCCGCAGTCTACGATGCCATTAGAGCTATAAATCATCTATGAGCAATACGCGTACACACCTTCACCACTTCTGCCATTCCATTCGAAAATTCTCTGGATGGGAGTGTCTCGAGGAAAGCAGCATCAATAAAGATGTACTGGGGCTGCCAGAACGCTCCAATGAGATTTTTTCCGTGTGGGGTATCAATGGCGGTCTTTCCTCCAACACTAGAGTCGACCATGGCCAACAGAGTTGTTGGGATCTGTACGACGCGTACCCCGCGCATGCTACACGTATAATTCGGTTATTAAGAAAAATTGCCGAGACAGCAGTTCACGCACAAGGTGGCAGCGACAAAACCCACCAGATCTCCCACAACACCACCACCTAAGGCCAATATAACGGTGTCCCGAGTGCATCGATTGAGCAAGAGGAAATCCTCAATGCTGGCCTTCCCCTCTCTACTTTTGGAAGTCTCCCCAGGCGGAATAACCAAGCTCAAGAATCTCGATTTCGGGGTTATTCCGTTGGGCTGGGCGACCGCAAGAGCAGATTGAAACTCGGCCTCGAACGTAGAAAGATGGTGTTTTGCAATATTAGAGTCGGTGACAAGGACGTAGGTCGAAGAATGAAGGGTCGAAATAACGGTGCTGGCAATGTAGGGAACAAGGTGGAAGCCGCAATGTATGGATTCACGGCCAAGTATAGACACCTTGAGAACGTCGGCGTCCGCCATCGAGTGCGCAAGTGGTTTAGCAAGGGTCGAGTCAAAAGTGAGTTTTGCCGATCGTGTCACGTCGCCTTATGTACATGGAAAAACTAGTCCTCAGTCGGGATTAGGAAATAATTCCATTAATCCACTTGGTCTACGGCCGCGCATCGGAGATGGGTATGGATGGTCACAGGATAGTCATCCAATTTGTGTACAAGTAAGTATACAAGCATCTACTGTAGTCGACGGAGTTTCTCGTTTAATTGTTCTAATCTCCGGAGTCTACTGTGGCGCGGTGACCTGTTCGACGCGGCCGTCGTTCCACTTGATGGTTACACTGCCGTCCTGGTAGACAAAACAATTAGTGTAATCCCATGTTTGTTGCGGCTCAAACCCATACCTCATTACCGAAGTACGCTGCCTTGGCCATGTTGCAGAACACCCCGACTTCCACGACGCCTGTAAGCATCTTGATCTGCGCCATGATCTGCGGAATTCGGTTTGAGGACATGGATGAGAGATTCAAATCCCTCCACTGACGGTGTATGGCACTTTCATCTGCTCCAGATCAAACGGAGCGTCGATAATGAAGTTGCCGTTGTCCGAAACAACTGGGCCGGCTGGAATAGAAACCTCAGTCGCAATTCCGACAAATCGGAGATGTGTGGGACCTTTCTTTACGGCCATCCGCAATGAAGCTTTCGGCGACCCGAGAATGTGGTGCAGATTTTGCAACACCTTCGCGTACGCGAAGGGCACGACCTCGATCGGAACTCCCGGCGTGAACTGCAAAATTAAAATCAGGACAGCTACGAGGGAATATGGGCAGGACGTCGCACGTTGGTCCCGAGGTACTCGACATTTTTCCGGTAGTCCGCGACCAAAATGAATCTGTGGGACGCCTGTGAACCGGAAATCTCGCGCCGAAGGGTGAAAAAACGCACGTATTTGCGGCTTCGGCAAGCACTTTCTCGCGGAGATGGCATGCACCTCCGCCCTTAATGCAATTGAGCTGATGGTCTACCCTTGGGCGGAGGTGATGAATATACGGGAAAGAAATGTGAATCGGCGACTCACTCGTCTGCGCCGTCAAGGGTTACATCGATGGTAGGGAACTGGTCCACATCGCCAAGGTTTAAACCCGATGAAACAATGAGTTCCTTGGACTGGAATCCTTTGCGGGAATTAAAGCAACAGTTTGAGGTCCATAACGACGGCGTACCAGTGGGTATGAAGACACGGTCCTGGTTGGCTTCTGCCCCTAGCTGAACAATACGCTCAACAACGTACGGCACCGTGGATCCTGCATTTCTAGTGAGCTTGTTTCTTAAATGACCAAGGACGCGAAATACCAGATCCAATGCCGATCACCTTCAATTTCGCTGTTAGCAGAGAATATTGAAACGCGACGATACACACCCTGTGTTCCGGCTTAACATGGTGATCTACAGCCGTCCAAGCCGCCAATTGCTTGGATTTTTCTATTGCACTTAAATTCTGGTCTTTTATCGGCGAAACTAGCTTCGTCGCTAAGAAAGTGATCTGTGAGCTAGCACGATTTGGAGCACTTCAACGTACGCTGGCCGATACGACTCAGAACTACGGGTCGGATGACCGGGGAAACAGGGCTGCCAGGCATCCAAGAGTAACGGGGAGGTGCGGCAAAGTGGTAGGAGGAGGGGAAGCGAAGAATACGAGAAGATTATTATCTGAGGGATTTACTAGTCCGGTCGGAGACGTACGAAATGGGGGCCGGAGTGGGGAGGGGCATGGTCGTAATGGACGGCTTTATAACACCCCAAAAGCGCAGAGCAAGTGATCGATGCATGCATCAGTGGCAATAGCCTTCGATCCAAACATGGACAAGCGGCATCCTCGAACCATTGAACAAACATCGAACTTGCGGTTTATCCCCGCGGTAGCGGCGGTCGTAAACGTATAGTTCGTGTGCACGGACAGGGATATATACGATGTATATCTGTATATTTTCCTCGGACGACTCGGAGAGGACCAGAGTTCAGCTAGCGCATTTAGCGAAATTTATGGACGGAAGCAAAAAAAAAGGGTACAACTGAAGCCCGGGAGCGTATAACTCGGAAGCGAGTTTAATGTTAGGCTAACGCTTCACAGCGTTGAGCGGCCTGCCGTGAGCTCAGTGAAGGGCGACAGTTGGGAGCATTTGGAAATTTGAACAGATTGTTATTCCATTTGCGAAATATATCAGATTGCTGCACCAAGCACAACGGCCTAGAAAGAATACAGCGACCCAGAATCCGTCTTTGTGCCCGACGGAGAGAGCTACGGCATCGCCGAGCTCCTTTTCGGGCTGCATTCTTATCCTATGCGAATAGAAATTCGTCGTTGGCGCACCTGCCATAACGCAGCTTCGATGGAGAGATAACCAGTGAACTGTTTCCGTGAGGGAATTCTGAGCTATCGTTTGACGGACAGCGGCCGCTGCTATCGCGGATTTTGTCGTGGCTTTGCTTTGGAGTCCAACAACAAGGTCAAGTTACTCGTTGTTGATTTGTCTTGCGTTTCCATAGATACTAGAGACCGCAGATGCGAAGTTGAAGTACCAGAGTGTATAACAGAGAGCGAAACGAGTCCGAATGGCATACACAATATCATAATCCAAGCGGCGCCTGGCTATTGATTGAATGTGCCGCAAAAGTGAGGTCAGAATTCTGCAGATGGGCATAATGGAGAACAGGTCAAGACCAAGCTAGACCAAGATGAAAGCAAAAGCGGAAGAGAGATTTAAAGTTGATCCGACGGAATACAGCTATCGTCCCGAAAAACGAATCAACGAAATCATGAAGAACGTCAAGACCAATACGACCACAATAATCAGCATATTGATCCAAGTCGAGGACCAAGTCTTCGCATTCAGGGCCTTGGCCCGCACCTGTGTCTGTTGCATGTATCCGAAGTTCCCCTCGAGTTTCCGTTCCGTCCCCTCGACCACTCTTTGATCCTCGGCCAACAACTCCCCAAAATGCACGGCATTCCGCTTCAGCTGCGTTGCCATGAGATGCATCTGCTCCGCCATATCGCGCTGGCGCGCATTCGAGTGCTGCAGGAGCCGCGGCTCGAAGGCGGTAGTCGTGGATTTCGTGGTGGTGGGAAACGACGGCGGGAGAAGCGTTGTGAGCGGCGGCGAGACGCTAGACGAGAACGACGACCGCGCGACGTCGGAGACGGAGAACAGCAGATTGTCCGTTGGAAGGGTCGCGGAGTCAGGTTCTTCCACAGGGACAATGATAGCGTCCGGCGGCGAGGCTCGCTGTTGCGGAGGCGTTGGTTCAGGTTCCTCTGGAGGTGTTGGGAGCTGGGGAAGAATGGGCTCCGGTCGCGTTTGTTTTGGAGCCGTTCTCTGACAGCCAAGATCAGGGTGTGCACCTTAAAATTCCTAAAACACCCAACCTTCTCCAGCTCCTGCATAAACGTGTCGATCTGGTTGAGCTTCGTCCTCCAGTCGTCATACCTCTGCATGCTTTTCCTAACGAAGGTCACTTACAGTGAATTTGAATAATTGTGTATGGACTCACGGAGTAGGATCAAAATCCTCCAGTTCCACATTCCCAAGGAGCTTTTTCGCGTATTTCACTTTCTAGCTTTCATTAGGCTCCGGCGCAGTTCAAAGAGATTGCGCGCAGTTACTTACCTGCAGGGTGCCTTGCACTTTGATCCAAGTATCATCTGAAGAGTCGGTCCATTGTGAGTCAGAAGCAGACTTTTCAAGTCGTCGTAAAAGTCGTTTCAGGTTGATTTCGTCGTGGACGTTTGCAGTCATCGTGTTTGTATGGTTGTGTTTGCCAACGAGTCCGTCTCTGCCAAACCCAGCAAAGCTATCGTTGCAGGCGTCGTCCTCGATGTCGTTTGCTAGTAATTCAAGACGAGTCGGTGGCTCACACGGCCCGTGCACCAGGGTATAGTGTGCGTCTCTCAGCCCTCTTATCCTTTGGGCCCTTAAGATACTTACTGGAAGGCCTTGGAGTGACTCCGCGAGCGGCTCCTGCTCAACAGTACTGAGCGCGGTATTTATGACCCGTTCTACGTCGGTGGTTGTGCGGAAAACACGTACGGATAAACAACGCGTCGCGGAATATACAGTACAGCATTTCAATATCTTCAATTTCCAGCCTCCACTGCCGCCGCCATCTCCCCAAGAGTTTCGAAACGCTTCTGCCATTTTGGAGCCTCACCGAGAGTCTCGAGGCCCATTGATGCGCCCTGCCGATCGATCCAGACGCTACTCACACCAAGCTTGCTAGACGGCTCAACGTCGTGATACAGACTCTGCGCAACCAGCAGCACCTGTTCCTTCCCAACTCCGAACTCCTGAATAATTTCGAGCGCAGAGAGCATCCCCCGAGGATCCGGCTTGTAGGCGCCAGTATCTTGTGCGGTCAGAATGAGCGAGAAGGGCGAGCGCGAGTTGGGTGTGGTCTGCGGTAACCAGTGGGCGTTGGGATTCGGCGTAGGGACTGCATACACAGGGAGGTTCGTATCCTGGGACAGTTTCGCGTGCGTATGCGCAAACGACGCGCGGTCCACGTTGGAGAGAATGACGAGTTTGTAGTGCTTTTCCAAGACGCGGAGCGCGTCGCATGTATCTGGAAAAATCGGTCAGTCCTTTATCGATGCGCCGAATTATATGTGTTCGTTGGTGAGGTCCGCTGAGGATGCTGGGGCATCGTTATCGCGTAGCCCCTCCGCGAGAACCTGGTGCGCCTTCGCGAGCAGATCGCGATACAGCATGCCAGGATCCTTTCGCTGCAGATCCTTCTCGATCTCTGTAAAAGCCAGAAGAGCCTCCTTGCGCGTCCATGTCGCAGAAGACGGATAACGCGCAAGAAGGGGTTGAAGAGCCGTGTATATTCCGGTTTCCCAATCCTCGAAGTCCGTCAAACATTTAGGAAATTCAGGAAAGAGAGAGGGATTACAGTAAGGGTACCGTAGCAGTCGAATATTATTACTTTGAAGTCTGTGAGGGCAGTTTCTGAGATGGTAGAAGCAAAGGAAGATGACTCGCAAGTGACGGAGTGCGGCCCCAGTTGGTGTTATATATGTTTGGACTCCCGAAACCGAGGAACTTCTGTTGTTTTTATTCATCACACAAGATACGGAACGCGAGTGGAAACTGAAAAAGAGAAAGAAGTCTGGTACCGTGGCACCTCGCTGTGCATGAGCGGCTGATGCTGAGCGCCTAAATATTTAGAGCACCCTGAACCACCAGGTACCAACAGGCGCATCACTTGAACTTGAACGTTCTCGTCCTACGGTAGACTCCAAGACAAGGGCTACAACCGAACCTACCTCATACCTAGTGGTTATAAGGTAATCATAACTTATATCGTTCTCGAGGAAAGTCGGAGAATATGGCTTCTTCAACTACCGAGAAGCTGAGCCTGCACGATCTCGTCGAAGACGTTGTCCTCCTCATTCTTGGTGAATGCGACATTGCGGGTGTCATCGCGTTCAGCGAGGTCAGCTCACGCTTCGATTCAGCTTATTCCGTCCATCCATCATCTCACGTATTTAGACGAGCAAATACCTCCACCACCTCGCGTTTGAGAGGAATGTCTGGTTTTCCTTGGTATCTAAACTGGTACAACGACGCTTCATCGACAGTCGACCGGACAATGGTTATCTTAATGATCTCTCGACGGAACAACTCATCGATCTAGTAAAAAGGCTGCTGCACGGACCAAAAGCGTGGGCCGACATGCACCCTGCGCCTGTTGAATCCCGGCGCATTGTCCTGCACCCCAAAATTGCTACGGGGCCCGGGATATTATTCTGGGAGAACAAGGCTAAGCTGCTCCCAGGTGGGAAATATGTGCTTTTTCTGAACTGGGAAAACCTCGAAGCGGTTGGTGGCGCGCTCTTCGCTGCAAGTTTTTTTTTGTTTTTTTTGAGGCTTCTGGTAATGGAGCGTCTTCGAGGACAGGCTCGTCTGGAAACACACGCCAAGCATGGACCGAGCCTCGGTGCTCGAATTCGAGGCCGAGTTGGTAGAAGACGACCGAGCCGCCATTTTAACATGCCAGCGTACCTGGGCCGACCCACGAAAAAAGTGCGTACTACATGCCACTGGTAGCGTGGGCGGACATCCACGTTGAACCTGGTCTTAGTTTCATTGAGACATCTATTCTCGACCTCAAAAGTGGGGTCTCCAGTCTGGAGCTTGTCAGCCGTGCCCCCGATTCTGAGGCGGACAATCCATACACCGGTTGTACCCTCTGCGGTGACATTGTCGCGGTGCATCTCTACCGGGCGCGTCAAGTGCTGCTCGTCAACTGGAGGACGAGCTCGCGTGTTGTGCTCCTAACCACTGACGGCGCCGACGAGCGCTCGTTCGACTGTCAGGTCGCAATCGTCCCAGACCATCTCGTCCTTACACTGCTGGATAAGTCCAGGTCGGATGAGGATGAGCCTCGACCCCACCAACTCGCACTTTTCCCTTTTGTGTCCTTTACATCCTGGGAGCCAAGTGATAGTGAGAAGGAACCTTCCCTTCACGTCGCCGCCGCAGATCTTCCCGTACATTCCGCACATATTATTCCTCTGGCGGGATGCCCGTCCCAGGACCGGTCGCTCTGGGTCTTGAGAGCCCCCTGCAGCGCGGGCGCTTCAAAGTCTGGGTTCACACTATTGTCTACGATGAAGACGAGGCTCGTGAACTATTATTCAATTACGAATTTGCGAGCCACGGTACTGGGATGTCCTGGCGCTTGGTGTCGTCTATTCCCATGCCCAAGAAAATAGACCCCGCGTGGATGGCGCTGTCCGGACACACCCTTGGCTGGCGGTACCCTTTGGCGGGGATGGCGATTTTCCCTCCTGCTCGGCTGGCCCACGAGGACATCGAGCCTCTGCAATTGCCTGGGCGTGGCGATGATATTCACCTCTCGTCGTTCAGCGGAGCCTTAACTTATTCGACAAGTGAGGAGCTTGTCATTGTATACTACGATTAATTTTCCTTTCGTTATGTATTCTTGAGCTCTGTTCATCGTACGACATAGGAAGACTGGTGGGAGGAGTTGGCCGGAGGGTAGGAAGGATATCATGTAAGACATGTATCTGCCCAATCACTGGCAAATTACCGTGTTCGCCCAGCTACACTAAAACAAGTTGGCGCCCAAAACTCTCAGGACGTCCTCAGGTGCATTAATAATCCACTGAAATTATTCATGCCCTAGATTATGCAGTAGCCCGGGTGTTTGGGAGTTTTACAAAGCAGACAACGTCGCTAGCTTGAGACTGTTCCTTCCTAGCCTCAGCTCCTGCATCTGCGAACTCAGCCTGTCGTCCGGCCCCTTCGCCCACTGCGACTCTGTCCGCTTCCGTGGTCGGTTCTGCATATACCACTCCCACGCGTTTCGGATAACATCGCCGTCCGCGTCGTACGGTGTCGGGATCTCCGAGTACCCAGGACGCGCCGTCGGGTGGCGGACGTACACCGCCGCGCACGTCGAGAAAGACACCTCGAGGTACGCGGGGATGAATATCCACGGAGACGCGTAGAAGGGCAGGTTGAATGGGGTCAAGCCCCCTGGCGCATCGGGGTGGTCGACGACATTGTCTGACTCCTCCGATGTTTTTTGTGGCTGCAGAAACTTGATGGCGGAGGGTTTGACGGCGAACATATCCCCCGGCGCCAGTCGGGTGTTGGCATTATAATGCTGAAGGGAATGATTTAAAAAAATCCTGAGACGCGGACGCCAGAGATTGGTGCTCACCCGCTTCCCGTTCAGCAGAACATTCCCGTGAATGACGAGACGCCGCGCCTCATAGATGCTATGCGCAAAGCACGAGCGGAAAATGAGCACGTCAAGTCGTCGCTCGACCTCCGCAAACATCAAACTCCCAATCGGCGCAAGACCCTTGTTCTCCTCCTCCTTCTCCTGCGCCCTCTCCTTCATCCGCCGGTTCGCAAACTCCTGCAGCTGCGCTTTGTCGTCCCCAAAGACCTTCCGCCGCGGCCGCACATCGGGCAAATAGTCCGGCAGGTACCACCGCTTGAAAATCTTCTCGTTGATGAGGTCCCCGTGGTACGCGCGCACAACGGCCTTGCACTTCCATCGCTGCTGGAAGAGGGTGTCATCGGTACGGTCGAAATTCAATTCTGCCTTCTTCCTCCCAGAAACGGTTCGTTGGACCATGTTGTATAAATTTTTCGGCGTCCAGCTCTATGGGCTCGCATAAATGAGGGGCGTGAAATTGAGAACATATAGAGATACCATGCGAGGCAGGGCCCTGCGGATGCTCATGATGCCTGGGTCGCGCATCTTGGCCCACGACGCGTCGAGCGCAAATTGATGTGAAGTGAGAGTGTTTGTGTTGATGTTACGATGCCCGTCCAGCGACACGTTCGAAAAATATATGCAAATACGAGATGAATTCAGAATTCCTAATTGAAGACGCGTCTCTAGTTTACAGACGATGTGAATGATGTCTACGTGAGGTCTAGCTCGACGATAATGATGATGGTGAGAGGGTATGCATCCAATACATATGGCAGATCCAGCGCATCGTCCAGATGCGAATACTGTAACAATAAGTGACTTGCTTCTCGAAAGCAGTACTTTCAAGAAGTTCCTTTCTTGCCAAAAACTTCAGAAGCCAAACACCCTACACGGAACGTCAGCATATAGACGAAAAAGGAAGGGGCGACGACGTACTCCTCATGCACTTCTACCCCGCCGACCTGATCCCGACGAAGGGGCTCAATTTGCGAGATGGCCTCCGCTACACCGTCTGCAAGGCTCGTAGGCCCGCAAACGGCGACGAGCATCCCCGTAATGCGCTCCTCATCCTTGTTCCCTGCCCCAAGCTTAACCGTGCGGCTGATGCTATTCTCAAGCATGTTCGTGAGGCGCGGGCGGCCAGGCGACAGCGTCAGGTTCGTCGTGGGGAACGCCGACTCCGCGAACGGGAACTTGCCAATCGGTGCGCGCGTGTAGAACACGGAAATGCGCACGCGCGTGAACACCGACTGTGCAATCATGTTATTGAAGAGCGGGTACAGCGGCAGAAGCGTCGCGGGGTCCTGCACGGTCCAGATGAGCTCGATGATTTTGACGCGCGACTGACCGCGCAGGTCCTTCTCGATGAGGTCCTGGATCGTGGCGAGAGCGAACGAGATCCCGGACCCGCCGCAGACGAACACGGCGGCGGAGTAGCTGTTGAACATGGCGTGCCCCGGACCACCGTACGGTCCCTCGAGGACGATGTTCACATTACGCCCGACGCCAGCCTCAGCATGTCCGGGGCATTTGGCAAAGTCAAACAGCTTGGTCGTCCAATCGCCACTCTTTTTCACCATGAGCACGAGCCCCTCTGCACCGCCACTGACACTTGCGATGGTGAAGGGGTGGCTCTCAGCCCATCCTGTGACGCCGAGTGCACTGCTGAGAACACGCAGGCGGACGTGCTGGCCGGCGCGCCACCCAGAGTTAAGCTGGGGCACCTCGATGCGTGTCACGCCCATGTCGGGAAGGGGCCGGACGATGGCATTGTACATGCGTGTCTTTATGAGGCGCAAGAAGTGGTCGATGGCGTAGAAGGCCAGGGCCACATAAATGTACGCATGCAGCTGTTTCTTGTGGAACCACAGCGCGGGGAAGAGGCAGGCGAAGCCAAGGATGTGTGTGGAGATGAAGATACGGTAGAACCTGGAACGGAAGAATGCCGTGGAAAAGAAGAAGATAAAATTGACGGCGACGAGGGCGAGGAACCCATGCATGCTTGCAAAGGTTTTGAGTTTGGCTTTGAAGATGCCCTGTTGCGACCATTGACTGATGTAGCCTAACCCGTGGGCGTTGCAGCAGATAATGAGAACCCGGGCCGCAAAACGATGAACAAAGTTAAGCTGTTGCGACTGTCAGACGACGGACGGAGATGGATAATTGAATGTACTTACGCCTTCATATCCATTCCCAAGCATCATGCCTAGCACGTTGTTTTTTGAGGCGAATAGGATGACAAAGGGCAGTTGAGAAATAGCGATCCAACCAGCGCGGTCGAAATCGACAAAAGGGCCAGTGGTGGCGACAGAAAGGGGGTAGATCAGGACGGAGATGTAAACCAAGATAACCGCTAGCTGGGCAAAACTGAATCCTGGAGAAAACCTGGCGCTCAAGGGAGCAGCCAGGGGACGTAAAAGGGGCATGACTGTGGCGACATGAGGTGGATAGGAGACGCGGATGGGAGCGCCCTTGGAGTTGACCCGCCTCGCATGCCTGACATGCGAGGTCGTGTGAGAGAGCTCCGAGTCCAATTCCTTGTTTATGTATGCCCCGCGCGAGGACACGACCACCCTCGGAGGTGAACGGGGTCGAGCAACGTGGCGGAAGAAATGGCCATTCGACCATTCCGAGTAGCGCCAAAAGCGTGCAAGAGCGCGGGGGAGTCTGTAGAGCAGAACAGTGGCTGCGAGAGCGAGGATGAAGATGTTGATGTGATAGACAAAAGCAGCCACGTCTGTAGCAATTTTGGCGACGGGCATGGCGCTGCTGGAGGGCGCCGGAGCGTTGGAGACGTTTGGAGAGGACATCTACAAGCGGTAAGGACAGACGGGGTGGCGAGGGAACTGGCTGGGGTTAAAAAGAATGCGTAGCCAGAGGGAAGAAGGAGAGGAGGGCGGACTCCTCAAGGCGGAGTTCTGGTTCAACGAGAGCCGCTTTGGGCATGTTATGTATGCGTGATTTCCGCATTAGGCAATGCTTTCTTCGGCGATGCCGAGTCGCCGACTTGATGTGATGCGACCTTGTACTCGACCGCCTCGCTTATCATGGCTGAATTCTGGAGCTTTGGGGAATCCTCTGGTGCCAAAAATGCTTGCTGCACCTCAGTCCTTGCCTCGTCTTGCCCTCAGAGAGCAGATGGGCCGAGGCCACGCTTTTTCTGCATGGCGTTGGCAGCGAACCTGAGTTTGAGCCATATGATCTGTCTCAGTGAACGTGTACAAGCCGCACCTGGGCCGCACTTTCCAGACTGATCGTAACCGCGGGCGTTGCACTGTACGCCTGGGAATATTAATATGCATCATATGATTTCTTCACAGATTCGGATAGCTTGAAGGAAGCGGAGCCTAGCGGAGCGGCAATTTTCTCCCGCACTCAATTGATTGGGACGCGGACTCGGATGTTACCCTTCTCTCGGGTAGAAGACTCCACAACGTCAAACGCCAAAAAAGGCGATTTTATAGCGAAAGATCAGTTCTGATCAGCTGCGCTAGACCGATAACCGATCTGTTTACGGGAATTCTGTCGGTAGACCCCCCTGGGCCGCACTTGAGCCAGACTGATGCAACCGTCAAGCCTGATATTCTAGAATGTTAATAATATGCATCACTTTTTTTTTTTTTTTTCAGATGGTCCACTAAGCGGCAATTTTCTCCCGCACTCAATTAATTGGGACGCGGATGTTACCCTTCTCTCGGGTCGAGGACTCCACAACGTCAAACGCCAAAAAAGGCGATTTTGCAGCGAAAGATCAGTTGCGCGACATGCACGCTGATGGCATCAGCCCGCCTTGAACTAAGTTATCATGTCGAACGCCGTCCCGATGGAACTTCTCGAGTCTGTAATCGAGTCTCGGTCGAATGAAAATCACAAGGCCCTCCTTGCATGTCCCCTCGTCTGCCGTGGCGGCGTCCCCCGCAGCAGACGTTACCTCTTCAAAAAATGCAGCCTTTACCACCGCAATGTCCTTGCATTTGGGCAACTTTTGGACTCCCCACTGTGCACCTTTCTTCCTCACGTTCGCTGGATATCTGCTTCACGAAACCACAGCCGACAGGGATTTCGATAGCATCACAGACGGTCTCCGACGTCTGACTAACCTCGAAATTCTCGAACTCGGTGGTGTCATTCACACCGGCGCCGACTTTAGATACGGTTTTCTCACGGCTTTCGAAAGCCTTTCAGAGTTACGACTCGTTGGTTATCTATCCGACGCCTCAGCAGCACGCATCGTGGACTTGATCTGCGGATTTCCGTTGCTTCAGCATCTCGTCGTTTCCACTCAGACATCCATCTCAGTACGATTGACTTCTGCTTATCCCGTGCCACCGCGAAGCCTTCGCAACGTTTCGGTTGCGCGAAAAGGCGTCAGACCGATATTAACATGGCTGCTTGCCCCTCAGTATATGGTCAAGCTCAAAAGTTTCTCGGCGACATTCATTGACCCGGACCCACACTGGCCTCCCTCTCAGTCCCCCGCGCCTCTATCCATGGTCCGCAATTGTCTCGAACATGCGGGTAGTTACCTGGAACACCTAGAGTTGAGCGTGGGCTTCATACGCTGTACGCCTCAATTTCCTTCTCTTATCTATACCGCGTACCGAGAGACCCACAGTTGAGCCCCAGGGCCCAGATTACGATTTATCAGTACATACGAATCTGAGAACTCTCAAAATTATATGCCATCTTCAAATTGGACGTGACAGCACTAAGTATCTGAACGCTGTCGTAACCAGCCTCTCTTCCCCATTCTTGGAGACTGTTGCATTGAGATTTTCAGGGAAAGGGACATCTGACGCCGACGTGGACTGGGCGTCTATCGATTCGTTCTTGGGTGAAGCTCGCTTTCCATGCCTCCGCGAAGTATACATCCCGGAAGAAAATGTCCCCCTTCTTCCCTTGCTACGGAATTCGAGACTTCTCAAGGTGGATGTCGACTGTTGAAACCTTGGCTGCTACATCTTTCAGCTATGTAATTCACTTCCAATGGATATTTAGTGTTGCTGGTCCCGAACGGGACAATCAGCACAGCCCCTATTCCATCTTTCTCTGACCTCGCAACTGCGACGGAGTCGACGAGAAATTTCAAACAAACGCACCAGGCTCAGTCGTCTCAACGATTTTCCATGACCACTGCGAACTGCGGCGCGTGGAGACTTGAGCTCCCTCCGAGGTTCGCATTAAAATGTTAATAGGTTACCTGGGCGACAATTCTTGGAATTCTAAATTGGGTGTAAGATATTCCTTAACAAGGAAGAAAGGCAATCTCCCGCGTTAGTTCGCCTCTATAGTTTCCGTGGTTATCCGGCCACCGGCCCCCACGTTTTCTGCGAGCGCAATTTCGTTTATATGCCGCCATATACAATGCTCCAACCTTCATTGTCCTCTCATTTCGCCCACCCCAATGTCTGCCAACGGAACTGCTGCTACCAATGGAACTGCCGCTGCCGGAGGTGCAGCCGGGGCCGCGCCAGGCCCTGCGGGCCCTGCAGGCGCTGGGGCGGGTCCTCATCTAGACGTTGGTCTGCTGGTCTACAACACCGTCATCGTTTTGCTCTGTGTGGTGGCGCTGGTCGTTATCCTTCGGCTTCCCCATGCTTTCGCTCGATTCTGGCGCGTCTCAGAGTGGACGCGTGGCCATTTCCTCGGATACGGGCCATACACAGGGCCGGCTCAATTTCTCTACGCCGGGTCGGGCGCAGAGCCCGCCGCCGCCGTCGACTTTTCGAAGGGGGCGGGGTCCTCCGAGGACTCGCATATACACGAGTCCAAGTTTTCTGTCTCCTCGGAGGCGCGCGACTCTCAGGGCTCGTATCCGCCCCACGTCGAGCCTACACCGTCATTCCTTCGTCCTGTCGTATCCGTCCTTCGATCGCGTGTCGCCCCCGGTCTTTCTGCAGCCCAGTTTACTATCTGCGCAGGCTGGCTCGGCATTGTGCTGTACCCCTCCATTTATGGATCTGCCGGGCCCTTCACAGACATCAACCGTTACGGATACATTTCGATATCTCAGGTCCCTTTTATTTTTGCTCTAGCGACCAAGAACAACATTCTTGGCATGTTTTTGGGAATGGGCTACGAGAAGGTGAAACTTGTGTTCGCTGCCTGCATGAATTTCACTCACTCCCCTCTCAGCTCAACTTTCTTCACCGATTTGTCGCCAGACTCGCGATTATTTCGGCGCATTTACACGGACTTGGATATAGTCAGTCCTCGTCATACCTTTTTTTCGCATTTGATGTTTGACTGATGCACTTACCAGTTTATAAATGGTGTCTTGCTAAGAATTTTATGCAAGAAATCAGCCAGCCGAAAAACTATTTCGGGCTCTGCATGCTCCTCTCTTTCGACTGTATTCTCTTATCATCTCTGGCTTTCATCCGGAAGAACGCGTACAATCTTTTCTTCTACTCCCACATTCTCTTTTTCCAAACCCTCATCATCTGCGTGAGTGATTCGTATTTTTTTCACGTGTGTGAGTACGCTCTGAATCTTCGCTCCTAGGGCTTTTACCACTACCCGCAAGTAATTCCATATCTCTATGCCACCACTGCCATCTACGGGTTCGACAAACTCATGCGTCTGGCCAAGACCCGCATCAGCACTGCAACTATCCGGCCCATCCCTGAGCTCGGGGTGACCCGCGTTGAGATCCCGTATATCAACAAGGGCTGGCGGGCGGGCCAACACGTCCGTATCCAAGTCTTCTCGTCTGCGATGGGCATTTTCGGCTGGGCGGAGGTCCATCCCTTCACCATCGCGAGCGAGAGCAATAGCAAAGAGGGGCTGGTCCTCATGTGCAAAAAGACGGGGACCTGGACGCACAAATTGTTTGCCACCGCTTCCAACACTGGGGCTGAGTGGGGGGTGGGTAGGAACGTCAGGGTCGTAGTCGAAGGGCCGTACGGTGCGTTCGTCTGACACTTTCCTCGTCTCCCTAGTTTGACGGAGCCTTTCCAGGTGGGCCCGGCTTTTCGATGTTCAACAGCTACTCCGCGGCGGTTTTCATCGCCGGCGGAAGCGGAATCACCTTCGCCCTCAGCGCCATCCAAGAGCTGATCCAGCAAGATTTGAGGGGTGAAAGTCGCGTGCGGGTCATAGGTTTGTCGCCCAAGTCTTTCTCATCGCATTGGCTGACTCCGGGTGTTCAGAACTCATTTGGATTGTACAAGAAGCTGCATCCCTGACGCCGCTTATCCCCCAGTTCAATGCCATGATTCAACAAAGCACGCATGCGCGTCTCACCATCTCTGTGCACTACACCAAAACCGTCATCGGGGAAATGCGTTTCAGCGGCCTTCGTCCCGGTCTCTCGCTGAACCCCGGGCGTCCTCGATTCATCGCTGCGATAGAATCGACTGTTTCGCACACCGTGAGCACAGGTGGGAGCGGTGACCCCTCCGGCTTGATCGTTGGCGTTTGTGGGCCTGTCGGCCTGGCGGACGACGTGACCAAAGCGGTCGGGTTGGTTGATCCAGCCAAAAGGGACGAAATTGGTGGGATTGAGATGCACGAAGAGTAAGCTGGTCTCGTTCTCGTATCTCGCAGACGACTAACCCTCCTTTCTCAGGACATTCGGCTGGTAGATTGATTGCCTGCGAAAGAAGTAAAACACGATTAATTGTAAAATAACCTCCTTCATTTGTATACGACGATCCTTGTAATGACCTTTTTATAATTGACGTGCTTTCCTTTCGGCCGAGTCGGAGTGTTGTATCGTGCCATTCATATGCATTTCATTAAGACGATGAAAATAAGATAAATTGTGTAACGTCTGAAGCAAAGTGCAATCAGTACTATTCACATCCAAAGAAACGTTCGCTAAAGGCTGACCTAGATTCTAAAGCTCCTTATGCAACCCCGTACCAAGGCCAAGCCACTGCCAAAGGGCCCTCTCGCCGCCCTCCTGTCCCCAGAGATAGTACACCGCACGGCGCTGCATGACCACAAGATGTTGTGGGAAGTACATAACAATGCCCGAGCAGACGAGCAGGAACAACACCGCGAATATAGTGACTGGAGAGTTCTAAATAAGAACAAGGACGACACGGCTACGGAAGGGATGACGAACTGAGTAAGATCTTCTCCCAAGGTTCGAGCATTGACAGGACGAATGTGGATTCAAACCACATCCTACGACGCCATAAGAAAACACCGAGTGCCGAGGAAGGCTTCCGCGTGTGGGAGTGGTCGGGCTTTGCAGGAGGGAGGTATGCAGGAGGGGCGCTCGCGATGGCCATGGTGGTCGAGTCCACAAATCCCGCTTAATAATATCATTGTTGCCCAAGCTGATGATACACAAATATAAGCAAGACACGCCTACTCCTCTCGCTTACTTATTCAAGAAACGGATCTATAAAGCTCGAAAATCTATGTCATTAGGTATCCAAATATCCGCCGAGCGTACGTAGAAATAAATGGTACATGAAGAAGGCTACGATAGTCTATTTTCAGTCGCATCGAAACATATTAACTTATGACAGCGTCCTTTTCATTCCCGGCTCACATCGCTATAAGTAAAAGCGTCAGACGCTTGCCGGACAAGAATAGATGAGCGGAAGAACGAACCGTCCGAAAACCTTGGTCCGAACCCAGTCGGTGGCGACAAGGGTGCGATTCCGTAGCGAGAACAGCGTGCTGAGGTAGGCGCTGCGCCAGAAGTAGTACGTGAGGAAACCGCCGCTGGCGAACTGGAGAAAGCTCATCAAAAGCACTACGCATTATGACAACGGACGACGTACGCTCCCATTTAAAAATGGCAGGTCTGCGATAGCCTTATCCGAGCCAATGTATCTGTGAGAAGAGAGCGTTAATTCACACAGGTCGCTTGATGATGAGTTCGTTATCACGCACGCAAGAGTCCCCTGGTGCGAATAGTGGAATGGCCGGATTTTGAACTTGGACAGCTGGCGCTTGACGCCCTCCGCTTCGTCCGAGGCCTGCTTGCGTGCATCATCGTGCAAGCTCATCGCTACCGAACGCTCGAGATCGGCTACTTGAGCCTCGAGCTGATCCCGCTTAACCCTCTGCGCGAACGCACGGGCGAGGTAGCTACCCTGCTGCGAAGCAACTTGAGCCGTCGGCGCGTGGGACGACGATGTGCAGTCCCCGATAGCGAATATGGTGCCATTCGACCCTTTCATTTCTAGGTAGTCTAAGCAAAGAATGAGCATTCATTGATTGAATGATAGCTTGTCGATATACCATCGATCGTGATGCCGCGCTTGTTAGTCTGGGTAGCAGATAGCTGGGCCATCAAGTCCTGGGTGATTTTGCGTCCTTTGTTGCCCTGTTATAGACGCGATTGTTAATTAATCTTGGGACAAGCGGCAAAGCTACTTACGCCTGCCCAGACCACCATTCCGCAAGGCATCTCAACGATGCTCTTGTCCGGCATGGCCAATGTGACGCTCCTGTCTTTGATCTAATATCTCGGTGAGCGGTTAAGCTAACATGGAAACAGGATTGCCATACCTCTTTCACCATGGTTTGCGTCAGGATATCAATCTTGCTCTCCTTGAACGTTGACTCGGTATACTCGATCAGTCGCTTGCTGAACATCGGAAGTACGGATGGGAGGGCTTCGACGAGGGAGATCCTGATCTTGCCCGCAAGTTCTGGGTACCAGGATTTCAGGTCTTCCTTTGATAGTTGAGAAAATCAGCATTGGTGGAAAGACGCTCAAGGGCGTAGATGAGATACCTCGAGGAAGTCATGAAGCTCTCCGCTTCAGACAAGATCAAAACAAGAAGGGAAGACGAGAGTGGGATTTACCTGAGTTCTACACCGGTGGGTCCACCTCCAACAACGACCTACACGATATCCTCTTCAGTAAAGATCCCAGAAATTATTGATTATATGCTCACAATGTGGAGTAACCGCTCAATTTCGGACTCGGACTGCCCATGGAAAGCAGCCGATTCGAGGCCTAGATAAATGATGAGAACCTTGAACGAGGTATGGCAAGAATCGTTTACAATCCAGGAAACGGCGTTGCATCTGCCGCGAAGGTTAGACAGAAGAAAAATCTCGAGTTAAATTTTACAGACTTTCTCGGCATCGTGCAGTTCCTTCATGAAACACGCGTGCTCTTGCACACCAGGAATGCCGAATGTCTGTACCTCAGCACCGACGGCATAAACGAGATAGTCGTAGGAGATGCTCGTAGAGGACACGGATCCCTGAATATCCGAGTTGTCTGACGAGCCAAATAAGTTACAAATTTTCTGCATGTGACGTCATCCGCACCAATGAAGGAGACCGTTTTGTTCACGGGCTGGAACGGCGACTGTGTAAATAAAACGAAACAAGAGAAAATGAGGCTTACATCGACGGATTGAGCCTCAGCCTCGATAACCTCCACCGTGCGCGCCTTGTGTCGGGTGACATACCGTGTGGGCTGGAGAATGGATCGAGGGCTCAACGTGCCGACAGCCACACTGGGCAGTAGCGGTGTAAACAGGAAGTAATTCCTTGGACTGATTACGACCTAACAAAGAGCTGAGCAAACATAAGCAAGACGCGAAAAATGTGCATGCATACGACGTTGTAGTCAGTCGTATCCAAAGTATTCAAGAAACTTGTCGCCCCCCATCCGCTACCCAAGACGACGATAGTTTTCTTTTCGGGGTCGTGGGGTAGTTGGACGCCTGGAGTGCGGTCTTTCTATAATCCCAGGTTAATTCTCGAAAAAAAATTGTAGCAGTAGAACCTACCTTGGTGACGTAGTAGAAAGACCCAATTCCTGTCAGCAGCGCGACCCAAAATGTTCGGTTTGCAACTTTGACCACGGTCCCCAGTTTCGACGACTTCGGGGGCGGTGGTGGTGGCAAACCTGACTACACGATAGCGCAAAAAAATCAGCCGCCATTCGGGCTCCTCAGCAGATAACGGAGATTTACACCAGGCTCCACAGAAGACAATGAGCGCTGAAGTCGCTGACTGGGAATGGACTTGACGCGTGACGAAAGGACCAAGGACCTGGACTGAGAGGTGGCCCTCAGAACCGCTTGGCGTAAAAATTGAGTCCAGATCCTCCGATTTTAGACATGGAAGAAAACGGACCTCGACTACGGGAAAATTGCATCGCCAGTCAAGCTAGTCAAGGGTGACGCGGGGGGAATGGCTGGACGAAACAAGGGACGAAACGGCCTCTTTCTGACCGACGCAATCGCAATCGGGGTCTATGAAAAGACTCTTGCACCGCCTTCCGCGATTGGGAAGTACATGTAGCGTCATCAATGTCATTGCCTTATCTGGCTACAAGATTCTGACTGCTAGCCATTTGCTTCCAGGAATGAATGTCGCAGTTTCGGCTTGTAGAACTGAAATAAGACTTCAGGCGCGCTTTTTTCTTTCTTTCTTATTTTTGGAGCGTTTGGGATCGGCTGTCTACAGGAGCATCTTGTTTGCTGGTTGTGAGCTGATGCACTCTTTTTTCAATGGAATGATTTCGCAAATGGAGGCACATCGTTCACGAAGGTCATCAAATCTGTCCTCCGCAGAATGATTTTTTAGGGAAACAGCGAAAGCCATCCAATATTAGCAGCTTAAAAGGAAACACGACGGTCGCGACCTGGGGTCCAAAACAAAAACAGTACAGCTACAACCATTGCAAAGACAATGCTCCCGCTGCTGCCCCCCACACCCACCGCGAGCCGGAAAGCGCTGTAGCGCCGCCCGTGCCCGTGCCCGGCGCCTTGGACGACTCAGTGGGCACGGCCCCGCTCGAGCTGGGATTGGCACCGGCACTAGCACCAGCGCTGGAGGTGGAGGTGGACTTGCCCGTCTGCGAGCCCGCCTGCACATCTGAGAAAAGGAAATGATTAATCACCCTGTCAGTACGCGAAAGAGACACAAACCTGGACATGCGAGCGCGAGGTTGCGGTAAGTCCCGCTCTGCTCCATGAGGCGCTGCACCGAGGAAAGTAAAAAGAGCGGGATAAGGGATGCACGCAAAGGGGGTGAAGGGGAGACTCACCGCAACTTGGCCTTTTGTGAATTCGGTGCGGCAGTCGTCGCTCGCATAGGTCATACTGCCCGAGTCACTTAGTCATCGCAAAAAACATAGAAGTATGGACACGACGGCACGCAACTAGTTGTGGATGGGGTCTAACCCGGGAAGGTCGGGGCAGGAGTCGAACGAGGCGGGACACGTCTGCAGACCGCGGTTCGCGTTTACCGGGTCCTCCGCAGGCGTATCGTCGACCTCGTCGCCCTTGCCAGTGCAGCCGTCTTGCCATGTGTGGTAGAGCCTGCGCGACCGCGGTCAGCGAGGCCCTGGTGCAGAGCTGAGGAAGACGCACCCGAGCCAGTGGCCAACCTCGTGCACGAGGGAGCCGCCATTGCTCTTTAGGCTACCGCCGGGGAGCGAGTTCCACTTGATCATTATCCCTTTTTGCGGAAGTTGAGCCTCAATGAGGTTAAGCGATGTGCGACACGCAAGTACGTACCGTCGGCAACAGTCGCATTTTTGTAGTCCCAGGGGAACGACGAGAAGCCGCGGAGGTCAGGTACGAACTCGAAGCCTGCAAATGGGCTCAGTATGATCGCAAGTTGCTGAGGACGGACGCACTCAGGCTGTAGACGTTGATGTCGAGCTCGGTGCCCGCGTGCAGTTGGGTGACGAGCTCGGTGCGAATGTCACTCTCCTTTTCGCGCACAAGTGTGAATTTTTCTTCGTCTTTTGTCCGCGTCGTATTTACGAGTGTGAATGTGAGTGGGGCGAATTTTGACCATTCGGAGTTGAGGAATGATATTTGGGAGGCGATCTGCTCGTCGCTGAAAGCTCGTATTAGCACCAGGGCAGATGGAGTGCAGACGAGGGAACGTACGGAAGAAACCCGCCGTCGTAAGTCTCGTTGGCATATACGACATGCCAATGGACGTTGAGATTTGCAGTGGCTTGAGCGGCATCCGCGCAGGTGGGAGCAGCGCGGCGAGTAAGACCTACTTTCGCCTTGTCGACCGCGAACTGGGCGCTAGTTTCGCGCTGAACATCGGACGAGACGTGGTTTCCACAGAAATGGACGTCGGACGAAAGGGAAGGAACTATAGATGATGCAAAAAGGAAGAGAAGAGATAGGCGCGTCGACATAAGAAAGAAATATTAAGAGTTGGACGTTGACGGTTGAACTAAGAAACAGAAGAGGTTTTGAAGCGGGCTTGTTGCGCCGTGGAATAACGCCCATGCAAAACCCCGCGATGGCATCTACGACGTGATTCGCGGAAGCTTGTGGTACATCCAAGGTACATCTCATCTCGACATTTCAGCAGCGTTGAGAGTTTGGAACGAGTGCCAAGACAATTGCCCAAAGAGGGAATATCGATCACCAAAGGCCTCTGGATAAAACAACTATCAATAATGTTCAAGTCTATCAATGCCGTCCATGTCCTTGTTCTCTCGCTCGTCGTCGCATATCTGCACAGTTCTGCCCAGTCAGACAACAGCATAATCAAGCAGCTGGACCCAGCCGCGTCCAGCGGTTTCGCCGGGAACATCCTACTCCTCACCGCACATCCGGACGATGAATGCATGTTCTTTGCCCCCACAATTTTGGCGCTAGCTGCTCTGCAGCAACCATCGCTCTCGAGTCAAAATCCATCATCCTCCCTCTACTCCTTATGTCTGTCTGTCGGAAACGCGGATGGCCTTGGAGCAATTCGGAAATATGAGCTTGAAAGCAGCTTGGACATCTTGGGCATCGACACGGACAAACGATTGACAGTGGACCGTCCGTACGTGCTGAATACTCTACTCTTCATTTGGGGGCCTCATGGTATATCCAGGGATTTGCAAGACAATTTTACAGCTCTCTGGGACGCTAACGCAATTGCAAGCGTGTTGAAGCCCTACGTCATGGAGAATCGTATAAACACGGTGATTATCCCCCATTTGTCGCGTCCGAAGAGCTCATTTCTCGTAGATCCTGACCTTCGACCGTGAAGGAATATCAGGCCACCCAAACCACAGGTCTCTTCCAGACGGCGTCAAACATCTCATGTCGTCTCTGAAGGAAGTGAGATTATTCACATTGATAACGACTCCAGTACCCGTAAAATACGCGGGTATACTCGCTCCATCCCTGGCCAAATTCGACCTCTACGCGAGCGACCTGTTTCACTTCCTCGAAACTCAATTGACGCGGGTGCTGGCCCTGCTCGACGTCTCCATTTCCTCTCCACCGAAGACGTCTTCTCGTCCAGAGGTGATGCCTGTATTTGTCTCCGGAATCAAAGAGTATTGGGCCGCGCTGCAGGCCATGCGCGCGCATCCTAGCCAGTTGGTATGGTTCCGATGGCTGTATGTCCTGTTCTCGCGGTACATGTGGGTCAACGAGTGGAACGAGATCAAGGTCGTGTAGGATTCGTAGTGTACAATTGTAATATTAGTCATACCCGTGTACAATTTTGGTGCGGAAGGGCTTTATTCCGCATGATATATACTTCCTACATGCCTTCCAAGGGCGTTGGTGCGAAGGAATTGGCCCTGCCTTGTTGCAGTACTCACGATTGTGATATATTATTGGACATTTTGACTAGGTTGGCCAGCTCTAGGATCAGAGCGAGCTGAACCCTGGCCTACCCTGGCGTCTCCTCTCGTCTTCCTTTGCACTGCCTAGCGCTTCTTTCTCCCAACTGACAAGCAATGACGGTCTGGCGCCTCTCTCCTTGCACAGCCTGCTTCTTTCTGGCCAAATGACATTGACAAGCCTCAAAAGGACAAGCATGCTGTTGAGCGGCAGGAACACTCTTCCAGCGCCCCCCGCAGTTCAGAATGGCCGACTACGCATACGAGGATTCGGAGGCCGAGCCACTCTACGTGGCGGTCAATCCCTTTCTGACTACCCGCCGGCATCGACCTGTCTCAGTGACGAGCGGACATGTTCTGGACCCTGAAAACCGTAACGTTGAACGCTCGAACTCTCAGGATGTGGTAGTTCCATTTGCCCACACCCCACACCCACAACGGCTCTCGCGTCAGGCCATCGGCGCGCAAAGCTTACCAGCGCAAATCTCATCCCAACAGCTCTCGCGTCAGGCCATCGGCGCGCAAAGCTTACCAGCGCAAATCTCATCCCAACAGCTCTCGCGTCAGGCCATCGGCGCGCAAAGCTTACCGACGCAAACCTCATCCCAACGGCTCTCGCGTCAGGCCATTGGCGCGCAATACTTGCCAGTGCAACCCTCATCGCAACAGCTCTCGCGTCAGGCCATCGGCGCGCAAAGCTTACCAGCGCAACCCTCATCCCAACAGCTCTCGCGTCAGGCCATTGGCGCGCAAAGCTTACCAGCGCAAAACCCATTCCATTCGGCCCCCCCAGTTAGAAGAACCGCGCAGCTGGCTATCCGCGCGCCCAGCGTACCAGCGTACACGCCATACTATTCGGCCGTTCCGGTAACGCTAAGCCATGCAAAGTCGGAGCCAGAATACAGGCATTGGGGACGATCTTGGCGATTACAGTCTCAGCAAATGGTCGCTCCCGATGATGAACAGCCGAGCACCGGCCCGGCTCTTGCCAGTGCCCCAAGACTCGGTACAGTTAGAAAAGCCGCGCAGCTGGCTATCGGCGCGCCCAGCGTACCAGCGTACACGCCATCCTATTCGACCGTTCCAGCAACGCTAAGCCATGCCGTGTCGGCACCAGAATACAGACATTGGCAACGACCCTGGCGACCAAAGTCTCAACAAATTGCCGTTCCCGATGTTTTGGAGGATGAACAGACGATTATACAAGACGCGCGCCTACGCTCACATTCGCCCACCCGCGCGCCCTCGTTGTCAACTTCGACATCGTTTGAATCATTGGTCGAAGAAGGCTGGAAGCACGATGGCACCATGGTATGCGTCCCCTCCCACCCTTTGAACATGGCAATAATTTTAAACGTACAACGCTCAGGGGGCTGTGCGGCGAGAGAGGACCAGGTCACCTGCGCCATCGTACCATAGTGGGCCAACTCGCACGCGCCCATCGCCAGCAAACTTGAAAACTTCAAGATCGTATGCTGAAACACAAGCCTCGCCTCACGAGCGCCGTGGTCGCTCGCCTTTGCGTCGTGGTCGGCGGCCTTTGCGGTTGCATGTTGCTTCGCCCCCAGGATACTCGGGGTTTGCCGTCGGTCGCCGACCGCAAAGTGCAAAGTCCTCCGACTCGTCGCGAGAGCGCTCAGCCACGGCCAGGTCATCCCACGAGGCACCTTTCGAAACGCGTCCTCATGAAAACGAACCCACAACCTTTCCTCCGCTATCCAAGGCTCCTTTGTATCCCAACCGACGCCCTCGGGTTGTTCCGGCAGCCACGGAAAATATAGCTTCTCGAGTTGATCCCCAGATCGGCCTACCTCTTCCCGTTACCTCGTCCTCCGAACGGCCCGGCAAGGTGGTCACTGTCCTCGACACAGTGGCGACCTTGTTCTTCGTCGTTGTCGAGACAGTGGCGACTTGGTTCTTCATCGTCGTCGAGACAGTGGCGACTTTGTTCTTCTTTGTCGTCGAGACCATTCCGCGGCAGATGTATCTCCACGTCCTCTTACGCATACCTTCCCTCTACTTCTCGCGCGTTGCCCGTATATTCGAAGACGCACAGCTCAGTTTGCCCGATATCAAGCGAATGGCGCGAGCAAGCGCCGAGCAATGGAACCGAAACCCGATGACTTTGATGCAGCAGGGAGATGAAAAGCCGTTGCCTCCTAGTCTGCTAAATTTCCGTTCGTCTTGGGAAAGTTTCATCGATGCGCTGATGCGCGAATGGAAAACTTTCAATGTCATATCTGTTCTGTTGATGTCGTGAGTATCTTCGCCGTCTCCCTTCCTCCGAGTTGACTTGGTACCTACAGTGCCATTCTCACCCTATTGCAAATTGAAGACGCTTCTCATCCAGTCACGCGCACCACGGCGTTGTTCTCTCTCATCTGCGCTCTAATGAGCCTTTTATATGGCTGCATGTATATCATCCGGTTTGGAACGATGCGGAAGATGCACAAGGCCAGTAGCTTGGCCATGGTAAGTTACATTTGTGCTTTTACCCTGTTCTCATTCTGAACTCGTATTTTCAGGAAGCTCAAAACGTCACAGCAAGCATTTGGTGGAATGTCTGGGTGCTCCTCGCAATGGTGCGTCTCTATGATGTCATGTCCCAACCCTATCTAAGGTTTACTTAAGCCGGCCATCTGGTTATCGTGGTATGAGATTGAAGAATTTTACCCATCTTGTCTTGACCCCGCTATTCCAGGTCCATTATCACGTTCTTCGCCTCCATCATGTCTTTCATCTGGCTGACTGGTTCCTCGCAAGACAAGCCCAACGTTGTCCTATCTGCCCGTGCAGCTCTTGGCCCTCGGATCGGACTCACATTTGTTTTTGCAGTGGGTCTAATCTACTTTGTCCTCATTGTGCGGGAGTTTCATCGCTACGGCGACCCTCTCGACCGCGCGTGGTTGCTCGCGGTGAAAGAGTGGGCGAGAGAGATGCCAGCTGCCTATCCCAACCCAAACCCATCTTACGCTCCCACACAATTTTCTATGGATCGCAAGCCGCCTCGTGGTAGTGGCCCACCCCTCAGAGTTACGTTCTCGTCACGAAGCCTACCACCAGACCAAGATACTTATGCGCGGTCCCCCTCCCCTCATTTGGGCTTTGAGCGCAACTCGACTCGCGACCGGCCAACCCAAGATGCTGATACGCGGCCCTCCTCCCCTTATCCGGGTTTTGAGCGCAATCCAACTCCAACTTCATACCCCTCTCTGGATCCTGGTCATTCTCGCGCAATTTCTCCCGCTCCTTCAAGTTCCAGTGTGAACTCGCTACCGCAGCCTCCAGACGTGAACCTTGCAGATATGCGCGCCCCAAAAACATCACGACAACAACCACAAGCACAGAAAATTGATGCTTTAGGCTTCACCAGCCTCCCACCACCGCACCATCCGCCGAGAACGCTTCCCTCCGTGTTCTTCAAGACCCCGGGCGCGCCTGTCCGCACAATGTCCGGTCCTTTTCAAATTATGCGGCTTGGGGACGACGTACAGGCCCGCCGCACGGCGTATACACACCCAGCATGGGTCCATACAATTCGAGCGGACGCATGGGAGCAATTCATGGCGGTACGTTTCAAAGACAGCACTTTGTGACTGTACTGAAGGGTTCCGCTGTATAGGATATATCGAGCGCTTGGAACGGACAGCTGCCGCTTCCTCAACCATCTTGGCGGACAAGCGTTGGCACGGACGAGACGAATATGCGCACAGAGGATGACGAATCTCGAGCCGAAACTGTCCGCCAGTTTATTGAGCTCTGGAACGAGCATTATTTCCACCCAAGGAACTTGGAGGCAGATATGGTACCGCTCATTGGTAATGACGCAACTGGCCAAAAATACGGAATCGATTTGCGTCTGCGGGCACCACCCTTCGCAGACGACACAGACGACTCATCATTCTGAACCATGTCCGCGAGTTGGCGTGTTTCCGATGGCTGTATATCATCCTGTTCTCGCGGTACAGAGGCACAGTCGCGTAGGATTCGAGTTCTACTGTACAATTATAATTCATGGTCGCGTGTACAATTTTGGTGCTGAAGGGTTTTTCGCTGTGCCGAGAGAATGCACCCAGCTTCGGAGCCACTTTGCTATGCCTCCCTCGGGCGGGGAAGGGATAAACGAGCGCGCCTGTCCAACGAACGGCGTCAAAAAATGGCCCGCAATGGCCCTACATACCGTTAGGCTAGTGGGTCCAAGGCAGAAAAGTACTGACACGCACCACAACGCCCCTTGCGCTAACGGACTCAGCACCTGATCGCGGGTTGTTACCCATGCAACATCCAGCCACTGGATTTCCAGCGTATCCGCCGGTCCTGTCACGGCATTCCCTGCATCGGTCTCCTTCTCCTTCCCTTTCCCTTTGGAATCATCGGCGCTGCGAAGCCGGAAGTATGGGCGGACGCTCTTGAGAAAGCCATATTCGAAACGCAGATCTGGAACGGTGGTCAAGGCCGCGCGGCGGGGATGTTCTTCCTCAGGGTCTATGTGCTTGGGGTCGTGCGCGACAAAAGGTGGGTGCGCGGCGGACATGATGAAGGCTTGAACCAGATCCGGAATCAATTTGGCTCTATTATTCTATCCTCCAAGTCTCATCCGAAACCTAAATTAGCTTCATATATCCTACATCCTCCCTATCCTCCCGCCAACTCGTCCTACGAATCAGAGTCTCCCACAGTGTAAGTAGTACAAAAAACAGAGCTCAAGAATAAATAACGACAGGAAAATTAATCGTAGTATACAATGACAAGCTCCTCACTGGTCGAATAAGTTAGCGCTCCGCTGAACGACGAGAGGTGAATATCATAGCCACGCCCAGAAAATTGCAGAGGCTTGATGTCCTCGTGAGCTAGCGGAGCAGGAGGAAAAATCGCCTGCCCCGCCATAGGGTACCGCCAGCCAAGGGTGTGTCCGGACAGCGCCATCCACGTGGGGTCTATATTCTTGGGCATGGGAATAGATGACACCAAGCGCCAGGACACCCCCGTACCGTGGCTGGTAAATTCGCAATTGGATAATAGTTTGTGAGTTTCATCTTCGTCGTAGACAACACTGTGGACCCAGACTTTGAAGCGCCCGCGCTGCAGGGGGCTCTCGAATACCCAGAGCGACTGGTTCTGGGACGGGGATCCCGCCAGAGGAATAATATGCGCGGAACGTATGGGAAGATCTGCGACAGCGACGTGGAGGGAAGGCTCCTTTTCGCTATCAGTTGGCTCCCAGGATTTAAAGGACCCGAAAGGGCAAAGTGCGAGCTGGTGGGGTCGAGGCTTATCCTTATACGGCCTGGAATTATCGGGCAGTGTAAGGACGAGATGGTCTGGGACGATTGCGACCCGACAGTCGTGCGAGAACCCGTCGGCGCCGTCGGTGGTTAGGCGCAGCACAACACGCGAGCTCGTCCTCCAGTTGACGAGTAGCAATTGACGCGCCCGGTAGAGATACACCGCGACAACATCACCGCAGAGGGTACAACCGGTGTATGGATTGTCCGCCTCAGAATCGGGGGCACGGCTGACAAGCTTCAGAGTGGAAACCCCGCTTTTGAGATCGAGAATAGATATCTCAACGAAACTAGGAGCAAGTTTAAGGTGGATGTCCGCTTACGCTGCCAGTGGCATGTAGTACGCACTGTTTTCGTGGGTCGGCCCGGGTACGCTGGCATGTTAAAATGACGGCTCGGTCGTCTTCTACCAACTCGGCCTCGAATTCGAGCACCGAGGCTTGGTCCATGTTTGGCGTGTGTTTCCAGACGAGCCTGTATTCGAACACGCTCCACAGTTCAAGGCGTTCCCGATTCAAAAAAAGCACGTATTTCCCGCCTGGGAGCAACTTAGCCTTGTTCCGAGTCTCCCAGAATAATATCCCGGGCCCCGTAGTAATTTTGGGGTGCAGTACAATGCGCCGGGATTCAACAGGCGCAGGGTGGATGTCTGCCCACGCCTTTGGTCCGTGCAGCAGCTTTTTTACTAGATCGATGAGTTGTTCCGTCGAGAGATCCTTGAGATAACCATTGTCCGGTTGACTGTCGATGAAGCGGCGTTGTACCAGTTTAGATACCAAGGAAAACCAGACATTCCTCTCAAATGCGAGGTGGTGGAGGAGTTTACTCGTCTACATATGTGAGATGATGCAACAAGCTGAATCTAAGCGTGAGCTGACCTCGCTGACCGCGATGACACCCGCAATGTCGCATTCACCAAGAATGAGGAGGACAACGTCTTCGACGAGATCGTGCAGGCTCAGCTTCTCGGTAGTAATTGAAGAAGCCATTCTCCGACTTTCCCCGAGAACGATATAAGTTATGATTACCTTATAACCAACTAGGTACGAGGTAGGTTCGGTTGTAGCCCTTGTCTTGGTGTCTACCGTCGGAGAACGTTCAAGTTCAAGTGATGCGCCTGTTGGTACCTGGTGGTTCAAAGTTAGGGCGCCCTGAATAGCGCTCAGCATGCAACAGCGAAGTACCACGTTACCAGACTTCGTTCTCTTTTTCAGTTTTCACTCGCGTTCCGTATCTTGAATAAACAATTATAGAAGTTCTCCGCCTTGTTCGGTTTCGGGAGTCCAAACATACATAACACCAACTGGGGCCGCACTCCGTCACTTGGTGCGTAATACCTCATCTTCCTTTGCTTCTACTTACCATGACAGAAACTGCCCTCACAGACTTCAAAATAGTAATATTCGACTGCTACGGTACCCTTACTGTAATCTCTCTCTCTTTCCTGAATTTCCTAAATGTTTGACGGACTTCGAGGATTGGGAAACCGGAATATACACGGCTCTTCAACCCCTTCTTGCGCGTTATCCGTCTTCCACGACATGGACGCGCAAAGAGGCCCTTCTAGCTTTTACAGAGATCGAGAAGGATCTTCAGCGAAAGGATCCTAGCATGCTGTACCGTGATCTGCTCGCGAAGGCGCACCAGGTTCTCGCAGAGGGGCTACGGGATAACGATGCCCCAGCATCCTCAGCGGGCCTCACCAACGAACACATAGAATTCGGCGCATCGATAAAGGACTGGCCGATTTTTCCAGATACATGCGACGCGCTTCGCGTCCTGGAAAAACACTACAAACTCGTCATTCTCTCCAACGTGGACCGCGCGTCGTTTGCCCATACGCACGCGAAGCTGTCCCAGGACACGAACCTCCCTGTGTATGCAGTCCCTACGCCGAACCCCAACGCGCACTGGTTACCGCAGACCACACCCAACTCGCGCTCGCCCTTCTCGCTCATCCTGACCGCACAAGATACTGGCGCCTACAAGCCAGATCCTCGCGGGATGCTTTCTGCGCTCGAAATTATCCAGAAGGAGTTTGGGGTTGGGAAAGAACAGGTGCTTCTGGTTGCGCAGAGTCTGTATCACGACGTTGAGCCGTCTAGCAAGCTCGGTGTGAGTAGCGTCTGGATCGATCGGCAGGGCGCATCAATGGGCCTCGAGACTCTCGGTGAGGCTCCAAAATGGCAGAAGCGTTTCGAAACTCTTGGGGAGATGGCGGCGGCAGTGGAAGCTGGAAATTGAAGATATCGAAATGCTGTACTATATATTCCACGACGCGTTGTTTATCCATGACAGACATGATCGCGTTTTCCGCACAACGGGCGACGTAGAACGGGCCATAAATACCACGCTCAGTACTTACTGTCGAGAGTGGATGCACTGTCCTTTGAGTATATTATTCGGCGGGGTCATTGTAGGGTAGATATCGGTGAATATATGTAAGGTCCGTGTGCACAGTCCACTGTCACTATGCAAAGTCCAGAAGGTTAACTGTCCCTACAGTAACGATAGCGCCATGGCCACAAGCCCCAAAACAGTGCCCGAGCCCCACGCAAGCTGGCGACTTGCGGCACTGGTGCCCGATGGACCCGCAGCACTACCGCTCCCGCTCGTCGACCCCGAAGACGCACCAGCGGGGCTGCCAGCGGTCTTGGACGGTGACGAGCCTTTGGTGGACCCCGAGTTTGACCCCGCCGGAGACGACGGAGATGAAGACGATCCGGATGACCCAGATGATCCAGAGGATGAACCGGTCACGGAGTTAAGGCTAGTTACGGGACTCCATTTGGCAGCCGAGTTGGCGGACGTGTCGGTAGCGCTGTATGGCAGCCACGAGAGTGCGCCGGACGAGGAAAGTTGCACCAGGGCGGTGGTAGAAGCAAAGTAAAACGCCTTAGCGTCCACGGTGGAGGGGCCGGCTATTTTTTGGGTGGTGTTGGTCTGCACAAGGTGGTGAATCAAGTGCTGGAGAAGACGAAAAAAAGTACCTCGACATTGACGATGTAGGTGGCAGAGCCGTCGTCAGGGATGAAGGCGATCTCTTGTTGGACCTGTATTCCTCAGGTAAGCTGCTATTGTAAACTGCGGGTGTAAGGCGACTTACACCGGTGTCCAAAAAGAAGGAAGTGGCCTGTCCGTGGCTGTCAGGGAAGTCGCCGAATTGCTGGGCACCTGGCTGCCAAAACGCGACTGGCAAATAGAGGGTCCGGTAAGTGGAGCAAATGGAGCTAGCGGAGTAGCATGAAACGTACAGTGAATCACGAAAATGGGAGCGGTCCCTGCAGCGGTCCCGGGCACGCCGAAGAAGAAGATGTGGTTCTGAGCAACAGCCATGACGGGGTCATAGTTCGTGGTCGTGATCTCGGCCGCTTCGCTGTCTACCCATTGGACTGCGTCGGATTTGGCGGCGGTGAGCTCGCCCATGTCGAGAGCATATAGTTCGCCCTTCGAGAGAGCATCTACAGGAAAATGAGATGGGTACGACAAACCAGTAGAATCCACGCACAGAAGAAGTTGGTGTCGTGATCGAGAATAGCTTCAAACGATGTAGGATCAAAGTTGCCGGTGGTGGCGGCCTGCGTTGACCAGCTGCTGGCTTTCGCGTCGTAGATATGAATGTCGGATGGTTTAGACGCGTCGCCGCCGACGACGTAAATGGCATTGAAGAACTGTGGGTCCACTGTGAGTCGTGTGCGCACAGGAAAGACAGGCATAATACGCACCTCCGCGAGGTAGCATCTCGTGTTTGTGCCATCGAATGGTCTTGAGAGGAGCTGTTCTCAACGTCCGCACAAGACTTGTAGATTGAGTGAACTTACGGTCTCCCAGAAGCAGTAATGTCGGTAGGTTTGCCTGCGTAGTTCCAACATTGAATAAACAAACTAATATTGTTGCCAGCTCCTACCTGACGCCCAGGTGTCGGAGGTACCAGCGTTGTAGTCCTTTCCGTTGAAACCGAAGGCTAAAAGGTTCCAGTTGGTGTCAAAGGCAATGCATGAGCCCGCGAGGGCAGTGGGGGCGGTGAGGAGAGAAAAAAGAGCGACGAGGAACAGGCTAGGCATGATGAGCGTGGGTGGTGGTGAGAAGAAAAAAGGGTGGTTACACACGTATTTAAAGTTGGGTGGTGGCATCAGAGAAGGATCAAAGATCTCCACAAGGACTCGGAAGCAAACACGGTCACACAACCCCGCGACTCCTTACCCCATCATGCCAAAATCATCTTCAAAATCAAAATCCGTTTCTTCTCCTTCTCTCAAGCAAGCCACTCTTTCTTTTTCTGCTTCAAAGCGTACCGCCTCCAATACCAGCGCTCCAAAAGGCCCCAAACCCGCACTTTCGTCCCAGCGCCGCGTCGTGGTTGACTCGGACACCGATGAAATCGACGTCGATGACATCGACCTATCTTCTGACGACGAAGTGGAGGTCATCGAGTCGGAGGAACTCGACGAGAAAGAGACTCGTCCAGCCGTTGTTTCGAAGCAGCAGCATTCGGTCGTAAAAGTCACCCGTCCCCGCGAGAAACCAGTGGCGAATGGCCCGGTCGAGCTCGACGAGAAAGACCCGAGATGGCGGAACCAGTGGAATGCTGCCAAAGCTACGCGAAACTATGTCCAACTCAGTGCGTTCACGTTGTCAATGTGTGCCCCTTTGAGGCTAACCTTTGTGTACAGTCCACGCAGAAGACCAAGACAAATTCCACGATATTCTTCGAGTCTTTGACTTGTTGGTTTTTTTCTTGTTTTTCTCTGGGCTTGCTTTTTGACATTCCCGCAGGTCGTACGAATATGGTCCTTGCATCGGAGTGACGCGTCTCGAGCGCTGGGAGCGCGCATCTGCTCTTGGTCTCAATCCTCCCACCGAAGTATGTATTTTAACCAGCTCTCGAATCCCCACTGACGATGTCTATCAGGTTCGCGACATCCTCACCACGCGCCAAGGCGCACAAGATTCTTATTCGCAATCTGTCTTTTACAATCAAGTCTGATGGTTTTGGGCAGTTGTTTCAACTTGACGCGATGGTGCGTCTTCAAGTTCCTCGTTCCGCCTGCAGTCAAGCTGACTCCGTCGTCGTCAGATCCTTGTGTATAATATTCCCCATTGCTCCTTCACTCATGATTAAATGCTGCTTTCTTGTGACTGCTCCGCCTCACGCCCCTCCGTACTGATTATTCTAGTTAGTAAATAGTCAATGACTGAAACCTGTATCCTTTCCTGCGTCAATAACACGACTTGTTGCCATCCACAGTGCTGTCAGGGGCAAGTTCAGGGTCAGTCAAGAAACGTCAAGAGGGTCAAGAAAATGTTGACCCAACACTGACCGTCGAAAGACAGCACCACAGTAAGTAATGTATCTTTCTTCCCTCCTTCCGGCATACCCATCAACTACCGCATCGGGCAACGAGGTTCACATCGATTCACACGGGTCTATACTAGACGCGCTAGTATAAAATGAAAGACTCCGGATGCGGCGATATCGCCTTCTTCACCGGACAATGACCCTCGAACGCGAAACGGAGGTTGACGTGTTGATTATTGGGGCGGGACCAGCAGGTAGGGCGTTGATTATCACGAGATTTCGACATTGACGACTGCTTCCAGGCTTAATGTGCGCCAATGCTCTCGCCAAGGCGGGGGTAAACGTACGGATCGTTGACCAGCGGCACGTACATGTTTTTTTCTTCTTTTATTTTCTGCTGAATCTTCATCAGACCGATCAGGGTTGCGGCTGGGCAGGCCGATGGTATACAGGTAGATCCATTCAAAAAATATTCAGCGTGTATTGAAATCGTTTAGCCTCGCACCATCGAAGTCTTCCAGGTAATAATAATGATATTCTACGATTATTGGTGGTTGCTCATCCATGTTTTAGAGCTACGGCCTGGCCGATCGATTGTTAGCGGAAGGGAATCAAATGCACATGGCCGTAAGTGTATTCCGTCGCTGTAAAACGCGCTTCATCTGTGACACACAGGCATTCTACAACCCCGGCGCCCACGGTGGCATTCAGGCAAGTGGGCGTTGGCATAGCTTTATTTTAAGTAACCGTTATGGCAGCTCACTGATCGCGTCCCCGACGTGACGGCGCCGACCGCGCGCTATCCTTTCGAGGCAAGTCGGCACCGCTACCCTCCTGCAGTAAGGAGGCAATTAATTAATATCCTCTGCAGGTGACGCTCCATCAAGGCGCCATCGAGAGCATATTTCTGGACTCGATGAGGTCAATGGGCGTGGAGGTTTCTCGTCCGATTGTGCCTACGGATTTGGAGCTGGACCCCGCAAAAGTAGGCGATCCGAGCGCGTACGCAGTGCGCGTAAGTGGGTTTGTGGGCGCAGCCGGTCTTGATCTGATGGATCGTCGTTGGACAGGTCGTGCTTAAGCATCTCGAACCTCTGGAAGGCGGGCCGTCTTCCGAAGTCGTGCGCGCTAAGTTTGTTCTCGGCACGGATGGTGAGCCCTAACGTGATTTTCATTAATCGACGTTTAAAATAACCAAATAATGAGGCGCGCACTCCTGGGTCCGGAAGAAATTAGACATCGCCATGGAGGGGTCGCAGACTGACTATGTCTGGGGCGTAGGTTTGTGATATGCTCCACCGCCCCGTCCCGACCGCTGAACGGCCACAGTTGACATGGTCCCACAAACGGACTTTCCCGACATTCGTAACAAAACCGCCATTCATTCGAACAATGGCTCCTGCATGATCATTCCCCGCGAGGGCGACAAGGTGCGGTTGTACATCCAGCTTGAAGGCAAGGACGCCGTCGATGCAAGCAGCGGCCGAATTGACAAAGGGAGGATGGGGCCTGAACGGCTGCTGGAGGTTTGCCTTGATCCTCTTCGAATTCAGGCACCTTCTGATTGCAATAGGTCGCGAGCAAGTCGATGCACCCGTACATCTTCCGAACACCGGAGGAGTTTGACTGGTGGACGATTTACATCAGTATGTTCGCGCCCGTCCTCTGGTTCGTACCGCATTGTTTATGCTCGGTCCAGTTGGCCAGCGCGTCGCATCGCGGTTTTCCGTCGATGATCGCGTCTTTATTGCAGGGGATGCATGCCATACACATTCTCCGAAAGCGGGTGCGCATCTTCCCTCGTAGATGACGTCTGTGCCCATATTTTTATCAGGACAGGGAATGAATGCCAGCATGAATGATAGCCACAATATTGGTGAGTATCACTCCGGCCATCTGGGAGTTTAATTTTAATTAATTAATTTCGTGACGGCAGCTTGGAAGCTGGTATACGTCTTACGTGGATGGGCCGGCCTTTCACTTCTCAAGACGGTCTGTATTTAATCCCTGCGCTAGATCTGCGCTCATGGATGAAACCATCACAGTACGAGTTCGAGCGGCGAAAGTATGCGCAAGACCTTATCAACTTCGACGTCGAGTTCTCTGGCCTCTTTTCCGGCAAGCCTTGGTCGGAAATACACCAAACCGGCGTCTCGCACGCGGACTTCCTGCAGGCTTTCCAGACCTTCGGCGGCTTCACGAGTGGGATTGGGATCCACTACGCCGAATCCGCGATCGTGGACTACGCGAACCAGCCCTGCGCGAAGAATATCGTCGTCGGGCAGCGCATGCTGCCGCAGATGCTCGTTCGCGCGGCGGACTTCCGTCCAATCGAGCTACAGGACATGCTGCCGTCGAACACACTCTTCAAGCTCCTTGTGTTTACGGGGGACTCAGCGGCCCTCGACGGCCTCGCAGCGGGCATAGAGCGTATCCTGGAGAAATTTGGCACTGCGGTGGAGGTCATCTCCATTGTGTCGTCTAGACGGCCCGATTTTTCCTTCATGGCTCTGCCTCCGGTCCTCAGACCTCATTGGTCGAAGTAAGTTGGCGTACATACGCGATTTGACACGATAGACTGATAGCTTGTGCAGGGTGCTTTACGACGAGAAGGATTTGCGGGGGACGCAAGGAGGGAACGCCTATGCGGCGTTTGGTATTGATACCCATGCTGGAGCGATCGTCTGTGTGCGGCCGGACGGCTATGTCGGGATGGTGGCGCCGCTGGAGGAGGCCGACGGAGTCACCAATTACTTTGCATCGTTTATGCTATGAAATTTAATGTATTTGTTTGTCCCCTTCTAACTTTGACTCAAATGCTTATAGAAATTCGTCTCTTTATGTTGATCGCTCCCAGCGCTCCTTGATCAAGTCTGCTCCTCTTTCCGCAACCGCATGTACTGCAGCCTGCGTGTGAGCGCTCGGTAAAATGGGCTATCGTTCCTTCAACGTTCCCAGCTCGTGTCAAACGAGATAGAAGGTTCCTCACCAGAACTGACGCGTCAATTACGCGCACGCCCGTGATGCCCTTCACCACCAGGTCTGGATCAACCACCCCGTACCCAGCACCTCGCGCGGACATTGCCGCGCTGCCTACGAGGTGGTACGACGGCAGCGCGGTATCTCGAATATAATCGTCCAGTGCCTCAGTCGTCATGTTCCCTAGGTTGACTGTGGGCTCGAGGATATAGCCCTGCCCCACCGGGGCGCTGAAAAGTCGCTGAACGCTTTTGACCGTCTCTCGGGCAGCTAAGATGTCGAAGTCGCTCGTCAGTAGTCCGGGATCGATGAGGGGAGGGTCGAAGGGGTTGCTGCTGTTAATGGTGATGGAACCGCCTAGATGGTTAAATGAGTACGAGAACATCGACGAGAACATCGGGAAGTTGCTCACGGCTGGTAGGAGTAACAACGACTAGTCCAGCACCCACGTAGTGGCCAATCGGGACAGGAATACCAAGGACACCGACCTGAGTTAGCTCGCGCCAGTTTTCTCATCCAGCGAGGTATGCACGTACAGCGAAGCCTAATTCGAGGTGAGGTGTATCTGGACCCGCCGCAGGATCAGCATGGCTGGAAAAGGCAGGGTTATCCGCGCCAATGCGGAGCCACGCAATATGGGTGGTGCCAAGCTCCACGAACGGGCCGGTGTGCGTACTATTCCATTGTTCATAAGCCTCCTCGAACCGCGTCGCATTTTGGGTTATCGACTCCAAGGTTTGCGTGGAGTTGGCGTTCCAGCTGGCAAAGATTATTGGATGATCGGAAATATTCTGCCCGACGCTAGGGAGATCGTGAACGACAGGGATATCCAAGGCGTTCAAGGTGTGCTAGTCGCCAATTCCAGAGTGCATCAGAATATTCGCAGTCCCGACCGTCCCTGCTGAGAGAATGATCTCATTTGATGCCTTCACTGTGAATTGAGATCCTCCTACTATGGCTTGAGTATATGCAACTAGACGAAGAGCTCGAGTTTACCTTGGGCGAATTCTACGTCACGGAAAGCTAAATGACCCCCGGCCTTGTGGGCATTCACAAGCTTTGATACTCGTGCATGCAGGAGAACATGTAAATTTCTCCTTTGGATGAATTTCGGCCCCAGGTAAGAAGTCGCTGACGTGCTGCGCATTCCGTCTCCGATGGTCGACTGCAACCAGCCTAGGGCTCGAATGAGTTGGGCCTAGAACCACAGGGATTACACTCGCCAACGCCCAATGGACTGCCGGAGTTCATGTCTAAATTGAATGGAAACTCGTCCGGTAACTCTTTCGTCGTCTGAAGGATATAGTGCTGGAAAACCGGCCAAGAGAACCCGTTGAGGCTAACCGCGTTGATCCCTTTGGTACTGTGCACAGAGGGATTGAATTGACCGATTGTGTTGTGGAGATCTGCAGGCGGCGACCATTTTTCGTTCTAAGGATGGCATCGTTGTGACCATTAAGGAATGTATGGATTCAAGTGGTACCTTGAGAAAGTAGGGAAGCATACTGTCCCAGGACCAGCCCGAGTCCCCGGTCAAGTTGGCATATCTATTGAAGTCGGAAGCAGATCCTCGTGTGTAGAACATGCCATCTTGTGGAGGGTCAGCGCAATGATTCAGGAGACGGCGAATATATCGCACTGTGGGCACTGCAGCCGCCGAGGATGTGGGCGCTCGCATAATCAAGAACGCGGCCATTTAGACCGGCTTGGGGGGTTGTTGTATAGTCTATTCCTCGTAAGCTGATATTTCGTCGCAACGCGAAACCAAGTACTCCATTCGTAGATGTTGGCACCGAGTAGGTTGAACCCGAAAAAAGGAATGATTGCATCTAGTACCCTTTCATTTCTGTAAAACATATGAGTGATATCCAATGACTAGCTTGAAAAGACCGACGAAACCCCTGCCTCCAACACCAAGGTCCAAGACAGAGAAATTGGGGTTTTCGGTCAACCGATTTGCAACGACATTACCAGCGGTACCCCCTCTGTCGCATGAGTCAGATGAGGGCGGTAGGGAGGTGCGACAAAGTAATACCCGACAATCACGAAATCATACTCGAAAATTGGGAGGTCGACCACCCTCTCATAGACCCTGCACAGACCTGTGCTGAAGAATGCGAAAAGATATACCAGAGCAGTGCGCATTTCGAGTTGGGGGGCAGGAGTTAATGTACATATATCACAGCAGATGTTAAGTGCAATGCCGGTCTCATAATACTGCGGGAATAGCGGGCAAGTAGGTTTGGCAAAGACTGTTGTGGACAAATTTGGATTGGTTTCAGATCGGAGGAAAAGAGGTATCCTCAAAGATGAAGAATATCGAAACAACAGGCGATGTTCAGCTGGCAGTGGGAGAAGATAATCATTCTGAAGATGTGGGCCATGTGGCCTTGAAGCAACAAGTTCAAAGAGCAAGCCGCTGAACCAACGTTGAGCGCAGGCCGAAAATTGCGGACGCACCATTCGCGCAGTGCCGCGCCTTGAGGTGGTTACGACCCGTTTGTTCAAATAACGCATGAAAGCTTGAACGCTTGAAGGCAAGAGCAGTAAAGCCCCTATTGCAAACACAGCAAAACTTGATGGCGTGTGGCGGTGCTCTGTCGCTTCCGTCGGGTTGAACACAATTGCAACATAAAGTTGTCTCCCGAAGCCATGGCGGCCGACGAGCTAGCAGAAATAGACGGCCATAAACCCAAGGTTCTTCTTGCAGACGGAGACATTCGTGAAGTCAAGTCGTTCACCGGGTAGGATTCATCTTTAAATAAGTGCGCTCGCTGACTTGGCTGTAGCCCCTCCGCATATAAAGTCAAACGCACTCAGGACCACTACTACTGTCACTGTCCTGTAGGAGGAGCTATTTATATTGTAAATTACTCGTCTAACATCTCATAGGCATGGCGCAACCAGGCGTGTATCATCGGCGTTTCATTACTGCGGCTCGAGTAATCTAATGTTTATCCAGACCGGCGTCCCTGTCAATGCACGGACATGCAAGCATCTGCGTGAAGTTTTTGGGGACGAATACGAAGCTGCGCGGCTGAAGCTGAAAAATCCTAACGGCTCTGGGGCCAAATCTGGGAAAGGCAAGGGCAAGGCCGTCGCAAAACCAGCATCGAAAGGAAAGGGCAGGAGGGATGATGACGATGAGGACGAGGACGAGGACGAGGACGAGGACGAGGATCCGGAATACGACGACGGCGATGAGGAGGAGGAGGATGACGAACCGCCTCAGAAAACTCGAAAACCTGCTTCCCGTGCCAATACCAAGGTCGCATCCAAGTCGAAACCTATATCAAAAGGAAAGCGCAAGAAGGACGATGACAGCAACGAGGAGGATGAAGATGAGGGCGGCGACGACGACGACGGGCCTCAGCGGAAGTCCCGAAAGCCTGTTTCCCGCGCCAAAACCAAGGTCGCATCGAAGGGGAAGTCAGCATCAAAGGGAAAGGGGAAGAAAGTTGATAGCGAGGAAGAGGAGGAGGAGGAAGATGAAGAAGAGGATGACGAGCCGCCTCGGAAATCCAAAAAACCCGTTTCTCGCGCTAAAGCCAAGCCCGCGTCCAAGGCCAAGCCCGTGTCGAAAGGAAAGCGCAAGAGGAACGATGATGATGACGAGGATGAGGACGAGGAGGAGGAGGAGGAACAGCCACCGCCGAAGAAAGCTCGAAAGCCCGTTTCTAAGGCGAAGGGGAAAAGCAAAGTTGAAAGCGAGGATGAGGACGAGGACGAGCCTCCGAAGAAGAAGAAAGCAGCCGCCAAACCTCCTTCGCGAAAGGTCAAGAAGGAGGTGAGCAGCGAAGAGGACGAGGACGAGCCGCCAAAGAAGAAGAAAACTGCTAAACCTACTTCCCGGTCAGTCAAGAAGAAGGCGAGCAGCGAAGAGGACGAGGACGAGGACGAGCCGCCAAAGAAGAAGAAAGCCGCTAAACCTGCTTCCCGGAAGGCCAAGAAGGATGCAGGCAGCGAAGAGGATGACGAGGGTGAGGACGACGAAGAGCCCGCCACCAAGAAAAAATCGACGTCCACGAGCAAGACGAGCGATGAGCTTGCGGAAATAGACGGTCACAAGCCAAAGGTGCTCCTTGCCGATGGAGAGGACCGCGAGATCAGGTCGATGAGCAGCAGCTCAGTGTACAAGATCAAGCGTACTTGGGACCACTACTACTGCCAATGCCCCGTATGATCCCTTCATCTTACCTATCACTCTCGTCTGAAACATTTTACAGGCGTGGCGCAATCAGGCGTGTGCTCTCTATTATGCTCGTAAACGAATCTAATCGGCTGCTGACATAGGCTGGTGTACCCGTGAACGCCCGAACTTGCAAACACTTGCGCGACCTTCTGGGGGACGATTACGAAGCTGCTCGGCTCAATTGGAAAAATCCGGACGGCCCACCTTTGAGACCGACGTCGAAAAAGGGCAAGAAAGCCAAGCCAAGCTCAAAAGGAAAGCGTAAGAGGGCGGATAGTGATGACGATGGAAAGAGCAAGCCCAAGTCGAAATCAAAGCGGGCCAAGGTTGACGACGACGACGACGAAGACGACGATGACGACGACAGTGGCGGCAAGAAAGTTCCTGCTCTTCTCCTCGCGAATAAATGGGACATCGACACCGGTCCGGACCCTACTGGATATTGGATATCTGAAAAACTGGACGGCGTACGGTGGGTGTTTCCCCGCAATGTTACGCCTCCGGTGGCTGATCTAAAACAGCACCTTCTACGATGGCAAAGGCATGGTGAGCCGCCTCGGAAATCCGTTCACACCACCCAAATGGTTCCTCGACAGTTCGTGTTGCAGTCCCGTTTTTGCGGTTGTTTTGATTTCAACTCCTTGTCTTTTCTTCACTTTCAGAGCTTCCCAAGGATTGCACACTCGATGGCGAGCTCTTCGGCGGGCGTGGAAAGTTCCAGGACACCGTCTCCATCGTGAAGACTCAGAACTCTCCTCATTGGAAAGAGATCACTTTCCAAGTAAGAGTTCCATCGTTTCGTCCGCTATCCTCTGTCTTACATTCATCAGATCTTCGATGTCCCCTCGGAGGACACCGTCTTCGAAGAACGAGTCGAGTTCCTGAAGAAACTCTTTGGCCCCGGCGGGAAATACGAATGTCCCGAAGTCATCCTCGTCGAGCACGAAAAAGCGAAGAATCGCAAGCATGTGCTTGACAAACTCAAGGAGGTCGAGGAGCTTGGCGGGGAGGCAAGTCTATTGTCTTCTGCATATATATTCTGGTTGACCGTGCGTAGGGCCTGATGCTGCGGAAGGCCAAATCCAAATACGAAGGGCGGCGTTCCGCGACTCTGCTGAAGATCAAGGTTTGTTCATTCTTCAAAGCTTCAGAGCAAGTCGTTGATGCAGGCAATCAGACGTTCTACGACGCCGAGGCAGAAGTGACAGGGTATACGCAGGGGAAGGGAAAGAACGCGGGTACGACCGGCGCGTTGAAGTGCAAGATGCAGTCCGGAAAGGTGCGGCTTTGGTCAAGTGGTTTTGCCTTGTTCCACATATTCACAAACCTGCTGCAGACCTTTAATGTCGGAACGGGGCTCTCCGACAAGCAGCGCAAGAACCCGCCAAAAGTTGGTTCGATCATTGTTTATCGCTTCCAGGAGCTGACGCGTGACGGTGTGCCACGGTACGTCCTTCGCGTCTCTATGTCCCTAGACGCCTAACGACCTGTACCGTTCCAGGTTCCCATCTTACATTGGCGAGGCCGCGGATAAGACCAAAGCGAAGGATGCAAAACTCCCAGCGCATCGCAAGGCTGGTGGGAGCAAGGACTAATCCCAAGGTATAGTATTGTTTCAATCGTGTAAAGTTCCAAGTTGTTATTTTCTGGTTTGTTGTCTCTTGTATTTCCTGCGCCAATTGGCGGCCCTTGCAAAGGGTAAAGGTCCTTGATATTTATTATCTGAAGCCAATTGGCTTCTACTGTAACGTTTTCGGGGAATTCCCCTCCATAATACACCATTTGGTCAATTTTTTGTGTGTACCTAAGTCTTGTTACGCCTCGCAACCAGACGACATATTCTACTTTCGTTTAACAGCTTCGCGGGCCGATAGCGCGTCCCCGACAATGCCATGTAGGCGGAATGCCATGTCCACGGTCATTATGAGCGGAAGGAGGCAGAACGGTACGTAGCTCGCAAGCAGCATAATCCGCTGGTCGGGCGTCAGGGTAGCGATCCCGCTTGCAAGCGCGGCCGGTGAGGGTTCAGGAGTCGCAAGAAGCGTCCAGACGCATGGCCAGACGGTGGTCGCTGTGGAAGCGCCGTACACCAAAATCAGGATGTATATCTTTTTCGAATCTGGATTGCGAAAAGAAAATCATTACTGCTGTTTCGGAGAGGAGAGGGAAAGTGTACCGTTCCATAGCCCGCGGGCAGCGATGAAGAATGTGGGGAACTGGAAGGAACTGAGCGATGTGAGTATAAGCGGGGCGGGAACTGGCGGTAGCCTACGCTTCGAGAAAGACGAAGCTCTTGAACCAGACGAGGGGGTCGTTCCCATAGCCGAACATGCCTTTCATGAAAGGGTCGTTCGATAGGCGGAGGTACCATTGCGCGAATTGAGGGAGAAAGCCGGGGACGAACGCAGGCGGGTAGAGCGGCTGGAAATCGATACACAGCGAGGCGAAGATGTGTGTCTGTTGCACAAGGTCACGGTGAGCTACGAAACAGCCGCGAAGAAGTTAACTGACGACGAAAAAAGAGAAGTACACCAGATCAAGCGGGCGGGAAGTTAGAGGAACCATTTGGACAGGACACAAGATTATGGTACGAGACAAGGTTACTCGCTTTAGAGGTCTAGCGCGTACAGTCACAGATACGTGATTTGTTACGGTCAGTCGCGTTTAATCAGGCGCAACACTCAATGCTTTGTCAATTTTCTAATTTACACACAGCTGGTCTATCCCTGCGTCAAGTCAAACCCGCATGACGGACCAAATCAACCCGCCACCTTCGCTCAAGTCACGATCGCTTCTTTTCTTCAACTTCGCTTCTACCTTTATCGTTCCTTTGGGGAACACCTCATCCCACATCTCGTGCCAGGATTCCGGCGAATGACAGAATTGGTGGTGGCCACCTGACAAATTCGGCGATGTTAGTCTTCAGTTTTATTGGAGTTTGACTGTGGAAGACTAGCCGCTGCCATATCGACTCGTATTGAAGCCCTTGGTGGCGAGCCCGGTGTGCGAGCCAAAGATAACTGACCCGGGGGCAGGCGAGAGGAGTCCCGCGAGCGCGCGGGCAAGCTGCAACTGCTGCGGCTCAAAGAACAAGTGAAAGACGGAGGATATATGGATTGCAGAGACGTGTCCGCGGAGAGGGGTAAGGCTTGTCACCGAGGAGAGCAGAGGTGTGGGGTCCGACACTTCAGAGGGCGAAGCGAGAGGCTCGGAGGGTTCAAGAAAGTCGGGGTTCAACGCGTCTCCCGCGAGGAATGCCACAGGAAAGGTCTCGGGCGTGGACTGGAACAGCTCATGGCCCAGATTCCAGAAACCTATGCGAAATGATTAACCCGCGCGTACAGAGGGGTTTTCGGAAACTCACCTGGCCGAAGGTCACTTGCTAATAGGTTCTGCACAGGAATTCCATCGCTCGCACACTTCCTAATATCAGTTCCAACTTGAGAATAATACAGTCAATTCACGTGAAAAGCTAGAAGGAACCCGGAGCGTACAGCAACAGCCGAGATCGAGTACAATACCACCTCCCTTTCCGAGGGCGAGAACATGCTCGTATACGGGAAAGTTCGATATCTTGGGCCTACAATAGGTCTGAATACAAGAGTAACGGGTACTCGTGTCGTAGCACGTACCTGGTGAAAGAAAAACGACGAATACAGACGTGCCCATAAAGCTAGAATCTACGCGTCAGACATGACCATAATGCTCAGAGAAGCATAGTCTGACATCGTACGCCTTGGTTTGAACGGCGATGATATGCTTCTTCAGTTCATCGGGATCCTGTATACCACTCTGCGCTTTGATAAACACGAGATCCTCGTCGTCCATCTTTGGGGGGGAAAGCATTAGTGCGGGGAATTTTGTAAATATATTGGGAGGTAAATACATTGTACAGGCTTTCGTCGAGTGGAGGCTGGTACACCTCGAGCGGGGGCTTGGTGAATTCTGCCATGAAGGCGTTATCAGAGAGGTCAAGATCAGATTGGCAGGTCGGACGGTCCGATTCACAAACAGAACTTTACTATTAGTTCTTTTATAGCAGAAAGTCGTTGAAGTCATTTCCGCTGACGTAGTCGCCGGCAAGCCGCCGGTCGCAGGCGGGAGCACCTCTTTCCACCTCAGAGCACGTGTCGACAACCCGAGTGGATCTTGAATTGATCTATAAATATTATACAGTAGTATTTTTGGAGCGGGTTGCGCGATAAGAGAGGCCGATAGATCAGAACGCCGAAAGGTCCGATTTGGCTCCCGTTCCACTCTCGAGTCGCAGTCAGATAAAAGGTAAGCCTACCACTTCTTTCCAAGATGCGGCTTATAAAGATAATATCGCTCAGTAACATGTCGGTGCACCCAACTGCCGCGGCAGGGTTCGCCCGAGGCACCAACGAACTGTACAACAAGTAAATCTTTCTTGCAGACCTATAGATCGCGAGGCTAAGCGTACCGATTGGGTCAGAGTACGGGGTGAGTACCAGCCCGCAGCACTATCGCAGCTCCGCAGAGCCATCAAGTCATCCGAGCCGCTGAATGTCGTTGAGTAAGCTAGCTCGCGTTTCGCGCAACTGGAATCACTCACGAGGAATGCGTTGGACAGAATTGGCGCTGGAACAGGGCTCTTCACGCGCGCCCTACTCGCTCATGACGAATGGAAAGCAGTGCGTAGTTTCAAGGCCGTGGATCCAAGTGAGGGAATGCGCGAAGTTTTTGCGAAGTACACCACGGACGACCGTGTCACCGTGTCCGAAGGAACATTCGATAGGACAGGAGTTGAGAGCGGCTGGGCAGATCTCATCGTCCTTGCCCAGGTGTGTGGACCGACACGTGCTGTGTATACCATTCTGAAATCCGTGCCAGGCATTCCACTGGTGCCTCGATCACGAAGCAGCAGCAGCTGAGTTCGCTAGGGTATTGAAACCTGGCGGTGTACTTGCAATACTTTGGAAACTCGATGACAGGTGAGCCTTAACCCACACCCAAATGCCTATGCTGCGGCCAACTGTTGCGGCACATGCAGGGATGCCGCTCGTTGGGTCAAGCAATACAGGGAACGCGTGGAGCGCGACGAGATGGATGCGCCGAACATGCGCTCCGGGGTTTGGCGCCAATTGTTCACCACGCCGTCGTATACCAAATTTTTCGGCCCACCCGAAGAGGAGACGTTGCCGTATACCATCCCCGCATCGCTGAATGATATAGTCAGCCGGGGACTCAGCAGCAGCCGAGTCGTGGTTCTCACCGATGCGGAGAAAGAGACATTTGCCAAGGACGTGGAAGCCATTGTGCAACGAGGAGAGGACAAGGTGTGGATCGACGAGGAGAAGGGCACATTTCACTATCCTCAGCGAACCCAAATTACGATTTCAAGACGTTTTTAAATTAAATGTACGCGCCGCGCATTGCTCGGCGTAGATTGTGAAGATCTGCATTAGTTGAAGAAAATTGGTGAAAGCAAACTTTTGTGTTCGACTATTTACAACTGTTATATTCCGATGCTTACGCTTGGTCCGAGATACATTGTCGGAAATCAATTGTACAGCTCTCCAAGACTCCATTACGACGTTCATGGGCGAGGTTATCAACGTCGTGGTCGCTTTCGCGGTCATTGTCTTCATCTTCCGGTGGTTAACGACAAGCACGTTGATTCCTTTCCCTTAGCCACTCGTTTCTGACGCTTTCGCAGATAATGACTCCCCCTCGGACCGCAGCGCGGCAGATACACTTGGTTTCAGGCCAAAGCCCGTTTCCCAAGACATGGCATGCCTTCTCGTGTTAGAATTCGACTTATAGCTCACGCCCACGCGCAGATTGATACAATATCTAATATGTTTCCCGACATACCTCCGTGCGTGAAGCTGGCGGCCTAGTCATTGTTCAGTTTGACTAAAGCAACCCAGAGACAATATCCGTTACGACCTCCTCCGGACGGGAAGTGTCGAACTCTCGTCGAATAAAATACTTGAACGAGGGTTCCTCGATCCAGTGCGTTTCCATTTATTGGTTGTCCACTGGAGGACCCAATTATTCTTAGCCACCGCCCGCGTACTTTACCCTCTACCCGCGAGGTGCAAATGCTGAACCAACGGCAAGACCCGCGCAAGCGGGAGGCGCGACTTCCACAGCCGTCAAGGCCAAACAAAGCCTGATAGACCGATATAACCTCCAAGAGCGTGTCGTTCAGCCGGGCCCAATAATCGAGGAACAAGCCATTGGCGGCAAGGCTGTATGGGAAGACAGCTCGGAAAAGCGGGAGGCTAGTTTGAAGGAGCGCAAGGCGCAGATGATTTTGGCTGCACGGCAGTACGTCTTTTGAATCTTGCTCACGAATTTATTTCTCATATGCTCCTCCCAACAGGCGGATGTTAGCGCAACAGCAGGGAAACGCTGCCTCGTAACATTTTATCGCGCGGCTACTCTGTCACTCCTATCTTCTGGATCTAATTTAACTCGAGTACCTTTTAATTCACGACCAAGAACCATTTGGAAAACGCCCTGTATGTAACTCGAATTGTACTCCATGGACTATACGGTACACTGAGTGCTGTTCTTCACGGTTGAGGGTCAAGCTGAACACAGATGGCCATTTGTTACAGCTGAAAATTCGTGGGCTCATAATCCCGCCGAGTTCAAGGCGGTGTGGAGGCAGCGAGCACGGAACGGTTGACCAGAAGTTCTCTGGAAGTAAATGTGAGGTTTTTTGATTATTTAGACAAGAAGCCAACGGCAACGCACTACCCATCCTCCACCGTTTCAAGTCTTGTTTCCGAAGGTAGGGACGGGTCCGTGAAGCTGTGATTGCACTTCACACACACGTAGAACAGAATCATTCGTGTCTCCTTCCGTTTCGATTGGTCTTGGTACAAGACCGCACTATAAACCGATGAGAGTGAATCGAGAGAATTATAATATACAGAACGCACTCCTCATGCCCACATGTGGGACAAGAGATGTTCGAGTGCGCCTGAAGCATTCGTCAGAAAGAAGGAAATGATAATGTAGCAATGGACTCGCCAGAGTGGGGTCTGTCCCCAAGTCGGCCGTCACCCCGACTTGTTCTCTGGGCAGAATCAATCAGGCGATGCAGTGGAATGGCAGGCAGCTCAACATACTTCGTGACGGTAAGAAGATCGTTGCGGTACACGCACTTGTTTTCTCCGAGCTCGTCGTAGGCGCAGATGCGGCAGGCGTACATCATTTGGCGGCGCTGCTGGTCCGCCTTGGGGTATAGCAAGTTGTTGCACTCGGAACAGAAGTGAAGGGACGCCTTCGCGTCGTTAGCTCGACGCGCTGGTCTTTGAGGCCCACACGCACCATCCTCCGCGCAAGAAAGTCGATGGAAGTATTGGTAAGAAAAGGAACGCGTACGTAAGCCAGACCAAGCGGCCTCTTCCATTCGTTTCGCTCTATTTCGCGTCTAGATCGCCGGTGGCGATATACATACCTTGAATGGCGCGTCCAATGATCATCTCTGTGAAGTTCGGCCCGTGTAAAAGTCCCCCGTGGGCTACAAGTTGCACTCGCAATTTCCAGCTTTCAATATCTCTGTGGCAGCTAGGATCTACGCTCTCTCCCGAGCAAAATATACGGCCATGAATATGTCTGGGTCTGCAGGCTCAGATAGTGAAATCTGTATGGCCACATTTTTTCATAAAAAAAGAAGGTCAAATCAGTGCCATCGCTCTCCGATACTCACTTACCCTTTGCCTGGGAGCTACAATGACAATCTAGATGCGGTCTTATTTGGGTGTTCCACCACTCCTTCTTCTCCCTCAACTAATGAGCATTCACTGGCGGCAAACTGGACCTTCTGCGCGCAAAGGATTGGGTTCAAGATCATTGGACCGCCGCATTCCTCACCGCTAGAATGTTCTTACTTAGCCGACACACAGCGCAGCTGGCGGCGGGTAGCCACCTTATCGCCAAAAAGTATATCAACCGTCTAATCGAAAAATCCCGAAACTAAATGTAAACCTAACTCTGAAAGTCGCTGCTTCGCGTGTGATCCTCCGTCTCTTCCGTTCGCTAACCTGAAAATATAAATTCGGTCTGTGCGGACGTCTGATGCTCAGGCTTTCCTCGTAACGACCACCATGACTCGCTTTTTCGTCGTTCTGCTCTTTCTCTTCGGGGCGACAAGCTTTGCTGGCGGTGCCGCAGTTCGCGAGACCAATGGCAGTCGGCTGGCGAAAGGACTACCCCCACTACCGCCGCGTTGGGTGCCAACTCGGACGCGGATCCATAGTGCGGTCTATTCAACTGGAGCGATCTCATCTAACCTTAAAATCCTGCAGGAGAAAGCCGCCCCTCTCCATCGCCGTCGCCCTCAAACTCAATTGCGACGTGTCGCGCTGGAAATATTCCCCTATGCTGCAGCTCCACCGTTCCCGCAAACGACCCGGCTGCAGCGTTCCTTCTCAAGCTTCTGGGAGCAGCGACAACCAGTTCAGATCTGGAGCTTGTCGCCATAACCTGCTCCCCCTTGGGCAGTCGGTCATGGTGGGCGTTTCTCTTTTCTTCTGCTCCTGCCTCTCGTATCGGTAGCTCATTGATTTCTGCAGCGCCCACAAAGTCGTGTGTTGCGACCACGACGAATTCGATGGAGTGATAGCGACAGGTTGTACTGTGCGGCGCGGTCGAATTTGATTTGAGTGAGAAACAGATTTGTGGGAGGACTTGGATTGCTGTCAATGCCGGGATAGAATACAACTGAGACTGTGGAGTAGCATATTTTGAGGCATATTTCTCCCGCGCCGTGTTGATCCATGAGTTACAGCTACAACGCGTCGGGCTTTGAAGCGTTGTCGGAACTGAAGTGCACTTCCCTTCAATAAGCAAGCAAGAAAACCCTTGTATCTGCACACAACCCCTAACAGATGTTTTACTCTAATCAACACTCTAAAATGTCTTCTCGATCGTCCTGCAGCTTGAACGACACTATTGTTGGCATTTTCATTGCGGTGCGACATACTGAAAATGGACATTGTTCAAAGCGTCCAAAGCTTTGCCCACGTCACGTTCTTGCGCTTTGGTCCCGGGATTCTTATAAGGACGCTCACTCGCTCCTCCAACCCTTTCCCAACTACGACTGCCACTCTGGACTTTCCGTTGTGAATTCAACCGGATTAGCAACGCAGCCAGCATCCCCTCTTGGGTCTGTCCTACCCAAGTGGCATCAGCGCCTCGGCAAGACATTCACTGCCGTATTTCCATTCGAAGCTTGCGATGTCATACCACGAGTGAGTGCGTCTTGTTATTTGATTGAAAGTCACTTACCTCTCACCAGAAATATGCCGCGAGCCTGGAATACCCCCGAGATAAATCTGACAGAGGCAAACCTCCCGCCCATTTTTGGTCGGCAGGAGAGTTCGCACCCAGCTTGGAATATTCCGGAAGTCGACTTGCCACCTTCATTCAATCGTCGTGTCGTTTCCCATCCCCAGCCCCAGCCCCAGCCCAACCCATTCTCGACGGGGAGCTTGATTGAGGCATTGGCTGCGCCACCCACCGCATCGCGAAACAGCCCAGCGAGACCCATCAGACCGCGGGCAGGTGCACACAAGCATCATTCACCGTCAAGGACCAGGCATCCTTCGGCACCGAGCAGGCAGGAAGAGGCGGCGCGCGCTGCGGCCGTGGCGGCGATGCACCAGGCGTTGTCTGTGCAGCAAGGGCCGTCCCGCCGTACGTCGTCGCCCGAAACACCTAGACCAAGTGCGCGACAGCCGTTGGTCGCTGCCCGCCAGCCAGGAGATATACGTTCTTCAGTGGCAGTTCAGCCTCAGCAAGTACCGGCGATTTCCCAAGGCCGGACTATTCATCGAGGACGTCGAGTAGCCGCCACGTATGCGGTCCATTCCGGATCCCAAGGACAAAGTCGGGGCATATACCAGACGGCGCAAATCAGAAGTCGCGAGGCTGGCCACCCCAGACATTATCCTAATGTCATTTGAGTGGAGAGGCAAGGAGGAGGAGCGATAATAGATAGATCTTGGATAGATCATAGAATGACTCTGGGTGTAGAAGTTCAATAAGAAATGATCTTTTTCATAGATCTCAGCTTGAACATGACATTACAAGTTGCGTCGTGGTAAACTATTGCTGGCCGTTGGGGTTAGCCTATATTGGCCGGAAACGCAAGGCTCGTGCTTCCATGGCTAAGGCGTCCAGAGATCTGCCGCCTTTCCGTTTCTTCATCCACAAACGGGAGCTTGAGATTAACTTGAAAGTTTTGACTCCGTGGCGGTAACGTCGGAGGCGCGGTCTTCGGGCCGGCGCCGAAACTCCACCGGATTCCCTCGGTCCTATACTGTCCTGTAGTATGGTTTGCCTAGGTTTCCTTCATTTTTGTTGTTTTTGGTTTGTGACAGAAAAAAACGGCTGAAGATTGGCTGAAGAGGGAAGCTACAGATCAAGGTGGCGGTGCGCATTCGCACGATACTGATGGTTGCGCTCACTCGACTTCAACTCGACATCACTCTCTCCAATTCGACTCGCAAACTGCTCTGCTTCCAGCAACCAATATAACTCGCACGCCCTGCAGCCACCTCAGCAACCATATCATTCCCTATCGCGATGGTTAAACTGTTAAACAAAGGTTTTCGACCCGGCAGACCAGTACATTCCGTTCACCCACTGATAATTATACAGGAGATACTGCCAGAACTCGTCCCCAATCATCCCCATCATAGGCGAGCATGAGCGTCGCATCCATAGGGAGTCGCAAATCGTTCGGACGCAACGCTGTTGTTCCAGTCGTTTTTGTCACACGAGGCGTCCAACACGGTGGATCTTGAGGTTGGAACTTTGTGTTCGCGGCGCTGCAAATAAACCTATTGGCTGATATTTTGCTCAAACCCTCATGAATCCCCGCCATTACAGGCTCGAGGAAAAATGCTCTCCGGACTAATGGGCTAATAACATGTTATTGAACCGAATCAGCATTTGTGACTGTCATCAAGACGAACGTAGCGTGTCACCACCCGGTCTGGAGAATGTAGAAGGTTTTTAGAGCGGGGCCAGCGTTCTTCTTGTCTCAACATCGGTCAGGTTTTGCAAGTATGCATCGACCCGAGAGAGACCATTTTTCAAGACCTTGCCCTTGTTTTTCATATATAGCATCCTTACGGTACGCTTTGTTTTACTTTAAGTCCTGAGAACAATACTTACTTGTCCTATCCGATGGATTCAACACCAGGTCCGTTATTATCAATTACAAGTCAACTACAGTAAGTGTCAGAGAAGGCGCCATGACTATGTAATCTAAGCGAACCCTGATTGCCATATTGGGCCGCCGCTGTGGCGTCCACCTTGTTTCGGTCTCGTGGATACGTCCTGCGCTTGTTCGACCGTGGAACACGATAATAGCTATTTGTTTTCTGTGGCCACCATCTGCATGGCCCTGCTCTTGTTTTCACCGGGCTTTATATTCGCGTTTCTTCGATTCGCTACATTCATATCGCGTCCCGAACTGCTACCCCATCGCGCATCGGAAAACCAGTTTTTGTTCATCTGGACGCTCAGAATTCTCCATTCAGATTGTTGCGCCCTGCCATCCACCCCTCCTGGCACTACAAACGTACTAGATACTTTTTCGACTCCCTAAAATGATAAACCAAAACATAAACCAAGAAGCCGTGAATGATTTTCTTGGGGACTCGACGAAACGATCATCGTGCGTGCGTTTCAGTATCCAAGATGAAGATACGAGCTTTCTTTACAGGACAGGCTTTGGCCTCAAAGAGGCATTGAGCCATGAAGAAATACCCCCAGTACCAGATGACTGCGATCCATCGAATTCCCTACCAGGACTCCCTCCGGATCGGGGACCTCTCAGCTACTCGACACTCGCTCGAACTTCAAGTGAGAGCCCTACAGAAATTCACGAGGTGAAGGAACAACCGGTATTTGCTGCTTCGAAATGTGATGTGGTTCAACTTGATACTGCAATTTATGTCTCACTGATCCGTTTTAGCATCTAGAAAAAGAAAAATTGAGGAAGAGAAACACGCACTAACTGGCGAAGAAGAGGAAAACCTCGACACTCAAACACCTCCCAAACGACAAAGGACAAGATCGTCCCAAAAGAGGGGGAGGAAGCAGCACCCTTCACCTTGACCTTCATCTTGTCTCTGGGATACAGCCCCGATAGGTATATCAATAATTCTCTGCCGACCCGTTGGATTATAATATTTTCCTCGGCATCTGGCAGCAAACACAAGCAAAACGATCGAGAGAAAGAGAAGGATCGTGGAAATCTTTATCCAGGAGAGTATCTACAACAACTGGGCTTCGATATTACTCAGTGGGGTGCCCCGGAACCAGGTATGACTCGCATGGAGAAATCTAGGAGCGCGAAATTGACGACGAAATAGATATAAACAACTCCCTGTTTGCAGAATCATCTCCAAAAGTCCCTGCTAGCGATCCCGAAAAAAACGAGCATTCTGATGTACGGACAAAAGTGCATGATGGCCCTCAAGGTATGTATGTCGCACCTGATGGCATGGTTTTTCTTAATATGGATTTTCGGTTGGTAGTTTTGGCGAAACTGAGCGAGGAGGATCCGGCTGAAAGCGGCTCAGTTCCTGAATATGACCCATTTGCCCGGCGGAGCTTCGATATTAGAAGGTCGAGAGGAGGCAAAACAATTCCGGATCCTTCACTCGCGCTGTGTGGCGACAGACCTCGAAGTAGTCTCTATTGCTTACTCCACGAGTACTGATTCTGACGCTAGACGAACAGGATCGAGTCAATCGACGCGAGGGAATAATCCCCCGGGAAATGAAGGTTTATCATTGCTTGCATGCTAACCACAATGCTGATCGTGGCGGTTCGTTATTTTAGAGAAACGGAAGCGCGAGGTCGTCAGAGATAAAGATAGACCACCAACACGCAAGCCTGTGCAAAGAAAATTGATAAGAGAGGAAAAAATAACGCCTCCTTCATTTGAACGAGCCATACCTCAAAGTATTGTTTTTTTCTCTGATTGGTCCGCGAGCAATGGCTCTGACGCAATGTGAACAGGAGCGATGCAAGTGGATACTAATTTCCAGGGAGGTAAAGGTTTATCGTCTGCTCGCACGCTAATTACCATCAACGTTAACTATGTCTGTTCGTTGTTTCAGGGAAACGGAAGCACGAGGACGCCGGCTCTTGTGATGAAGAACAACAACGACTGGAGCGGGTCACACTCGAGCAGAGTCCTTTTGTGCACAGAGAATCGACAAGAGGGGGAAAAAAAACACCTACATCCAAACGAAATCCTCCAGAAAGAAAATCGGCAGGAAACCCAAAGGTATCGCAGGACAAAACACTTCCTTCACTTGCGTCGGACGACCCTCGAGGTATTTCCCTTCGCTTGCTTCATAAGCAACAGTTCTGATAACGTATGAACAGGCTCCAGTCGTCGGTCAGCCAAAGCTCAAACTCCCGAATGGAAATGTCTAGAGCCTGGGTGCACGAAAAAGATTACCAGTGGAAGGCAGTCGGATATCCGACGTCATGGGCTAACACATACCAACATCACAGTGAAGTGTTCAGACTGTGGGGAATCAATCAAATCAGGGAGAATGGATAGTCTTCATCGGCACCGGAAGAGTGCGTGCAAAAAGAAGGGGAAAAATGAGAACGCTGAAGGAGATAATCAAGACAGAAAGGAGGAGGGCGGGGATGACGATTTATACCGCGGATAAGTGCTATCATTTTTGTAATAAGGTTTGAATATCCCGGTGCACAGAGCACAGACATTACTTTGTGTGCCTGAACCAATTTTTAATCCAGACCGCCAAAACCATCTCAAAGAGAGAGGGAGTCTGAAGAAAAACTACACTCTAGGAAGAGTAACGGGTGGTCTCCCCAAAAACAACTAAGGCTCTCAACTCGCATATCAACATGTATGATGCTCTCGTGGCAGAACTCTTCAAAGTCAAAACAACAATTCTACGGGCTATTCTAAGACGGCCACCCATCTCGCAATCTCCTCCAAACCAATGGTCCTTTGCGGTTCGAAGACAGACATGCCGACAAAGTCGTGTGGTGCATCTGCGACTTCAACATAGGTAACAGCATCCTCCCCCATATCTGCTCGCATGCGATCCCGAAGCGTTCGCATCGCATCGCGAGACATCTCCGCCTCTCCTGTCAATATAAACGTCGGCGGAAAAGCTACAAAGATGCCCGCCGTGTCCGCGTCGTCAAGCATAGGCGAACCAGGCGAGAGCCAGGGCCGGTCAAGCTCCTCTAGAGGTAGTGCGCCCAGGAGGGCTGGAGAGACATAGCCGGCCTGAACCCACGTCCGGATGTAGTCTGACCGTGCGTTCGTATGCATAGAGCTACCGGGGAGCGCTCGCATCCCAGAGTCCGCGGAGGGCGAAAGCAGAAGCAACGCTCCGGCTTGTGGGAGCGCCGCGATACTGCCTGTGGCAAGGTATCGTGTTAGCTGGTATGCCAGAATGCCTCCGGCGGAGTCGCCAGAAACAATAATATTGTGAGGTGCGAAGCCGACTTCGTGGACGAGATGGTGGTACCCCGATATTACGTCGATCAATGCCGCAGGAAATGCGTTAAGAGGAGTGAACGGCGGACCGGACGCAAGCCGATATTCTAATGCAAAAACGCGCGCAATTTGGGGCAAATATTCGAGAAAACCCTGGACAGTGACGGCAGAAGGAGGAAAGGAGGGACCACCGCTTCCCATCTGTGTCGAAGTTCTGAGAGGTCAGTGTGCACTAAGGTCAATCTGATAGACTAACGACGAATCCACCACCTGAAAATAATGTCAATATCATGAGGAGGCTGGTACGCCATGTAAGCTCACCATGCAAATAATATATGACCTTTTCATCCTCCGCAGCTCGTTGCATGACGAGGCCATTGTTTAATTCGTACCAAAATCCGCCAACGCGGGCCGGCTCGACTCCATTCAGCTCTGCGAAATGCAAGATTTCGCCCGCAATAAGATCTGGAGTTGGTTCGACCCAAACGAAACCAGTTTTATCGGCAGATAAGGCCAGTTTTTCGAGGGTCTGTGGAGCAGGGAGGTTTGTTTCTATCATTACCGCCGTGGCAGCGTTGATAATTTCCACGATGAGAGCGCGACCAAGACCCCATTTCTTTCGTGGACGCCAGGAGGGAAGGAGATTACGTAGGGTCCAGAACGGGAGTCGAACCCAGAGAATAATCAAGACGTTGAAGAAAATGTAGACACTCTTTTGAGGCTGTCGTCGGAATCTGAAAGGCGCCATTGTGGGCGACGGTGATTTGTCGCCACCGTGACTAGGTTCATGGTTTGGAAACCACGGCAAGTTCCGGCTTTCCGCCGTTTCTCCCAAGTTGCTGACCGATTCGTCCCAGTCGACGTGTTTAGTATTTACAAGCCCGCTAGCATCACTCAATCATTTTCTGTTTTTCTGCAAGAACAAGGATCGTAGCGTGAGTGTCAGAAGTTATGTAAAAATATAAATATTCTACTCCCTTTTCTCTTCCACGCCACAACTTAACCCACCCTAAAAACTTCAGAGAAGACTCGATGAAACATTCTCGAGCGATCGAGACGTGTCTAAATTCAGCTAAATTCTTTGATCCATCTCACTCCCACTGATTTGTCTTCCTGCAGAATATCTTCCCAGTCGTCGCACGCATCGGCGCGCCACACCTTTTGAAAAAAAATTCCGTGCTAGACACTCGGTCTGTCAGTCTATACGGTACACCAAAACACAAGACACCATCAGAGCTTCAGCAAGCTCTCTTGAACCTGCAATTTACACACCAACAGGGTGGCGTCTCGTCCCACCAACCTATTTCAAGGACTCTACCCCGCACAACAACATTAGTTGCCTTGAATGATACCGAATTGCTATTGAACAAGAGCTTGGAGGCGCTCAGTATGGAAAAGCACGCGTCAGAGGCGATGCCGCCCGACTCCGACGTAGTAACGGGAGCACCAAAGCGGGACGAGAGTGAGACGGCAAGCAGGAACGGCGTCAACGGCATCCTACATTTTTGGGTGTGTGAAGGGTTACCTTCCGCCATAAGGCGCAAATTAGGACTAGAGGCAGAACCTTCCCCAAGACCGTCACCTGATACTGCCCAAAAGAGAAACCGGACACTATCCCACTTACAGAACACCAGACGGGCAGGACAGCGGAGGACCGCGGCTGAAGTTGACGATCAGAATCCCCGGCAAAAAAACGCTACAGGGGTACAATCTACGAACCAGAGCTATACAGTTTCGGCTGGTCCAAATAGGGCGTCCGGCTCTGGTCTGCAAATTATCGGGACTTGGAACAGTCGTCGGAAGTAGAGGATACCGAATCTGATTCTGGAGCTGCAGATTCAATGGCGACCGTCGTTACACGAAGCGACGAGACCGTCACGTACATCCTTCTACCCAAGGGCCAAACACCCGACCAGTGGGGGACGGTTCCGATGCCCGCTCGAAGACTGATGTCAGTAAACGTTCAAGAGAAGAACAGATGCGCACCAGCACGCGAAGGTGATGCACAACGTTAAGGTAGGGCTTAAATGCTTTAGGTGCAAGGAGCCAGAGATGCCGTGATTCGCGCAGAGGGATGCAAGTCATCAGAGGAATCTAATTGAAGCTTAGAACGAAATGATACTAGAACAGACGAGGACGACGTTCAATGGCAGGAGAAGCGTCCATAAATTAGTGTCTCAATCTTTGTATAGCTTAACCATGCTCACCATCAGCACCGCTTTCATGGCATATGTGTATTTCCGTAGGTAGTCCCTTGTGTGTGGCGAAGTGTGGGAAGAAACGAGGGGTATAAAACGTAGCGGGACCAACATTGGACCAACATCGTCTCTTTCCTCCCCCATCCCTGCAGCCAGCTGTCGTCAGTCCACTACCATTATTGCCCAACATCCGTCGTAGTGCGATGTCTTCGTCGGTCTCTCCTCTGCCACGCTGGACGGGTGATACTGAGCCCTTTCCAGAACGGATGCGGGTATCACGATATCGGTACATGCGCCAAACGGCAAATGTGTAGCTGAGCCTCTGGCACACCGCCAAGGTGGCGTAAACGCGGGAAATTCAAGTTCATCTGGGGCATCCGCTGGCCAGAAGCGTGGGCAGTCTGCTCCACCTGATTCGGTTGAGCAGCCAGGGAAGAGGCCAAGGAGCGGATGAATGAAGGTGTTTTGGTGGCATGGTGGCAGCGCTCAACACAGGTTCTCGGGCATATCGGCAATCAACTTATGTAACATAGACAAACACGACCACATTATGGTTCACTTTCATGTTGGCCTAGGTCAGACGTGCTCGGCTGTAGTATCACGTACGGTCTGTACTATAAACATGGTGCAGCGGGCTGAATTACGGCAATGATGGCGGGAGGATCTCACTGCCGACTCACTGCCGTCCCTTCACCATCACCTCACTTTTCGTCGTGGCGGCTCAATCACACCGCGCCCATGTCTTCTTCTCGCGGTGGGATTATACCGCGGGATGCCCGCTTTTCTCTGCGCTCATATCTTACCGCCAAAGATTCGTCTCAGCTTGGCGGTTGAATCACACCGTGCGCGCGTTGGTTTTCTTCTGGCGGTACGATTGCACCGCCAGAGGTCGTCCTCCTCCTCGCTGTTGTATTCCACCGCCAACACCATGGTCCATCTTGGCGGACGAATCAAACCGCCGACCTGCTTTTTTTCTTCTGGCGGTGTGATTGCACGGACTGATAATAAGCTTCTGGCGGTGTGATCACACTGCCCAATTGCAATTTCAGTTTTGCGGGTGGATCTCACCGCCAGCATTCTACCTCGTCTTGGCGGCAGGATCGCATCTTGCGCGTGCTCAAGTCTGTGATCCCTCTGCACGCCTACATCTGCGGTCACCTTTGCTGATTTGCTGCAACTTCTGCCGCTGCCTTCTCCGTCCCTGCTGTTTTGCCGCCTTGTCTGCCTTTGCTGGCCCTTCAGTTATCGAGAGCTCTGCCGCGAGGGCATCCTGTCTTTATCTATGTTCTCTGAGACAAACCAGCCCCTTTGGCGCACCACTTTTGCCGACCCACTGGTATTTACTCCATCTCTGTTGCGATGGTCATCGTGCCCCCGCCTGGCGACATGTACCTATTTCTCCTTAGCGGTACATCAACCACATGCTCATCTCTTGAAGTACACATACCTGCTGTAATCCTGGTGTCCTTGTACTTGGCCAAATCTCAGTTTGTGCTGCTCGGCTTGCTGCTGTTGCATAGCTGTCCGTACCGCGCACGGGTGTAGTACCTTCACGCTTATGCCGCTTATCCTGACCGCACGCGGCTCCCACACATTTGAGAAGATTTAAAATTATGTGTGTCCTTCTTTTCCCTTCGTCTTCTTCTTCTTTCCCTCTTGCTGACTTGCACTCACAGATACAAGTCGTTGTGACAATTATCGCCTCGCAGCTCAGCGTCGCAAACTGGGCAATTTGATCTGCATGGCTCTCATGCTGGAATGGCTACATGATATTATAACCATGTAATTGAATATATTATGCTCTCTGCATCTAATCCAATGAAGCTTTAAACCTAATCCTCCTGAAGCAGTGAAGTTCACAGTAGTAGACGTCCATGGCCGCATATGTTCGATTTCCGTCTCTGGCAGTTCAGTAGTTCAGTGTATAAATGCTTTGCCGCCGGGTTTTTATATATAAAAAAGTACTTGGTTGAGTCATTTGAGTGCGGGGAACATGCTTTTGTTTGAAATTAAGCCACAATTCTGCTGCAGAGTCAGGGAATTCATGGAAACATCTGGTCATGAACTCGTTACGGGCTCATCACGAACTCGTTACGGCCATGTCTCTGCATTGTACCACTTTGTAATCCATGAACTGTCCGATTATTAGTATTCTAATGTATAGGTTGTACATTTAGTATCTTTAGCTACACTCTGAAATATTTTTGTGAATTTCAGGGATATGTGCATTACATACCTCTATTCTCAATCTGGAGCGAAAGATGGTCCGTGTTTATGTTGTATTTCTTGAACTCGACCATCGCCATTCAAACTCAAAAATTTTCTTTGCCTCAAATTCAACCACAATATGACAGGTGATGTTCTTTAGACCTTCCTCCAGCAGATTTTCAACAAAATATGGCTTGGAAAGTCTGGGAGACAACAAGAATTCAGCATTAGTACGGTGCATTGCTAAGTACACCGCAGAGACCCATCGTCGCACCACCGCTGAATATCACCGGAAACAAGCTTTAATAATGGTCCCCATCTCCTGCTTTCGTTCATGCTCACAAAAGAGGCGGAACTGGTAAAAAGCATGTATCCGAATGGCGGCATATGCTTCGACCTCTTCGTGTGCAACAGGTCTCTAGCTAGCAACAACAACTCACGGGCCACTATTCTGACAAGGAGAATGGGAAGGAACATGCACATGCGTCTGACCAGAAGTATTGCAAAAAGTATGGTCCATTTTTTGCACTCCTTCTTGCCGGTCGACACTTTGGTATAAACATTCCCAGGATATTGAGTGGAGGCAGCGCCAATGTCGCCAAAGGTACGCCCCAAGATCCTCAGTTGATTTGCCAAACTGATAACCAGCTGATTTAAATTCATTGGTAGCACGTACATCAAGAAGCACGGTGCGACAGCCCACAGAGAAGGTCGCGTTGGGGAGGGGAACTTTTGCCGAGAGCTAAGCTCGAATGAAGCACTGCAGAAGCGGGAGGATTGAGTTCGTGCATGTATGGCTTAGGAGGCAGCTGAGGCCGCTCGACGCCGTGCTCTTGTTCTCGAGGAACTTATAAGCCAAATCACACAGTGTGCAGTAGTTTCAATGAAAAACAGATAGAATTCAAGTTCTTGAGTTAAATAGTGCACATATAGGCAAGAATATGAAATGTCACTGTGCGTCGTTCTCTGGCGAGGATCTTCGCAGGCACGTGCGGTAGGATTCGACCGCCGGGCGAAGGGTACACGACCGCGGTGTGATTTGACTGCCAGACGAGGTGGGCGCAACCGCGGTGTGATTCAACCGCCAGATTAAGTGCACGCGACGCCGGTGTGAGTCGACCGCCAGTAGGAAAGTCAGCGCGTTGGTGGCGTTATCCTACCGCCAGATGAGAAAAGTGTGCCAGCGGTGTGATTTTACCGCCAGATGAAGTGGGTTCCTCCGCGGTATGAGCCGACCGCCGGATGAGCTGAGAGCTTGGGCGGTGGGATCTGACCGCCAGATGACTCAAGCGCATTGGCGGTGTGATCATACCGCCAGACAACTTGAGGCGTGCGCGGTGTGATCTGACCACCAAAATGAAGTGAGGTGCCGGCGGTGTGATTCGGCCGCCGGACGAAGTGCGCGCAACGGCGTTGTGATCCTACCGCCAGACTTGGTGAGACCGTCGGCGGTGGGATCTGACAGAGATGAGATGAACACGTCGACGGTGCGAACCCACCGCAAGATGAAGTGAGGGCGTTCGCGGTGGGGTTCCACCGCAGAAGGCATGCATTGAGATACAGTTATGCGGTAAGGACTTACCGCTGGGTGGCAGATGCAGCGGGCGGTAGGCGATAATTCAGCAGGCTGAATCGGATTTGGTAGGAAGGCTGTGCGTGATAATACAGCCCAACATCACCTACTTATCCGTTCATGTTCGACACCCAATGTCACTTCGAATATGTGCTACATTGAATACGTTTCATACTCGTTTTTTTGTGTGGTACAATGTCGGCGAGCTGCTGACATAGACAGTGAGAATTATTGGTCAGCGATAAACAAAAATATCCGTTCAATTTCAAGGTACTGCTAGAGAGGATCTAGATAACGTTTTGTGTCATCCTGCACAATTTACTACCGATTTTTATTGCTGGCCTTACATACTATGTTGGAACATCAGACAGTCGTGGGAATTGGATTACTTCCGTTCAACACGGCCTCGAAGGCCGGTCAAATGTTCCGTGCGAGAGTTCTAAGTATAAGTCATAAGTGCCGCCACAAAAACCAGTGTCACACGGCCACCCACTAGCACCTACTTACCTCAACCATGTCTACGTACGTCCCCTCATTGACTTTTCGTATCCACCTTGCCTCCACATGTTCGCTCATTCAAAGGCGTCAGAGATCGTTCCTCGAGCCCCCAACTGCGGGCAGAAACGTCGTCCTCCGGGAAAGTGAAGTTTACATCACACGTCCAGCCCGAGCCACTTCCGCGGCAGAGAACGAAGAAGAGGAAGCCTAGCGGCATGCCTGAGGGTATGTCCATCTCGGAGCAACAAACCGGCCCGGAGGACGAGAAGAACGCTGCAATTGCAGAGGAGCATAATGACGCAGGGTCTATCGACTTGTGCGACTCACCAACTGACGAAAGAGAGGCGACGGAAGGTAGGAAGTAGTACATAGATGGCGGTGGATTATGTCTGTCGAAGAAGTAATGGACTCAATTGGATTTATTTAATTTTTAGTTAAAGTCAGTGAACGTTACTAATATCAGCGAAGATTCAATCTCTGTCCCTATTCACCTAACAATTAAATCAAGAAGACCGGGTCACTAAGCACGCATCGCGGCGTTCACGGACTTTGTGTACTTACCGGATCTATTCGTCGGAGTAAACTGATGAACGCGATACAAGTCAATTTGGTATATAAAGGCACGGCATTTAGATGTTCCTTGGCCACGGAAGAAAAGACAATTAACAAAACTAATTCAACCGTGATTTCCTTTTTGGGAGTCTCGGCTATGTTCAACACCTGAATCTCACGTAAAACTACGACTGTGATATACTAAGACCAGATCTGCCGAGTCATTTCGCGTGGGACTCGGCTGGAATATAAAAGGCTCGACGGGTAAGCTTCCAACACTCATTGCCCAACCGACCTCTCCGCCCTCACCCACAGTTGAAGTTCCCCACCGCTCGGCAAAGTCTTTATGAAGATGACTCTATCGTGCGTTCTGGTCGCCGTCACGGCGCCTTTAGTTTCTGATTCCTGTCCTAGTTTCGACCCCATAATGATCATCCCCGCTGGGGCGAGACAATGCCTTTCGGACCTTTAGAAAGCTCTCCACCGAAAGTTGAATCAACGACAAGCCGGCCACGGTGGGCTCAGTCCATCGGAATCAACAAGTTGTTGGTCCTCTTTCTTCGCATATTAGGCGTCAGGTCGATCCGCCCGCAAAATCCCAAAGAATAAGTCAGAAGAGGTCTAGTACGATTCGCGGTGATATTAGCAGCTAGCTGGCGCGTACAGTAAATTTACTGTAAATTACACCTGCATTAGTTGCATTAATATATATTATGATGGTCGTGGTGAATTTCAAAGAATCGTGCTTTCGTTTAGCACCAATTTTACGAGCACGTTAAAAATGTGGTGATCAGGTATCACGTACAGAGTCTTCATGATCGCCCTTGACGTTCGACTTTCAACTATGTCTATTTACTGCGCCGAGTCCGGTTTGCGCACCAACGTTTTGCAATTTATCCAAACACAAAATTCAAACTCCGCCGGCCAAAGCGTGAAATCGCTCCATCAAATTAGGTAATCAATCATAATTTACATTCACACAAGGTCTACATACATGGTACTCATCACCATCTCTCTCATTTTATTGTGGGTGCGTGCGTTGCGATTATCTATATATAATGAAGGATGCTGACTGCATGGGCGCGGAAAACAAAAAGTGGAAGAGGAGGAGAGGGCGTAACGTAGCGTAATGAGAGGGAGCCTAGACTAAGTAGAACGGACTATGGACTAGCTAGCTATAGGATCAGATTAGGTTAGGTACAGGGTACGTTTCTTGGTTGCTTCTTGCTTTGATTACTTCTTTGATTCTTGCTTGGGGGAGGTATGTCGTGAAGGGAGAGGAATGGGTGGGTAGGAATCTGCGCGTCGTCGAATGAGTCGAGAAGGGCAACAGAAAGAGGGGGACCCTCACAAAACAGATGGATGATATGCACAAACGCGCTCACTAGTCAAGCGGCAGGATACACCCCGCAAGCCACTCCGCCTGCGGCACGCTCCCCTCTACCCGACACACGCTACACACCACCTCCACCTCGCTCTCCTCCCCCTCGACCAGCACCGGTTCGCGCCACCCCCCACGCGCGCGCTGCGCCGAGACAAGACACGCCGGGTGGAACGTGTGCGCGCACGCAGGCGTGTCCAAAGCCGCGCCGACAGCCTTCAGGCCCACCACACGTCTTGCCTCCTCCGGCACCTCTACGAACGGATCTTCGTCTGACGGGCCTACCCCACACGACGCATCGCAGCACCTCAGCCCCGCCTCGCGCTCGCGTCGCTCCACGCGGTTGCGCAGCGTCGGGCCCGGCGCAGGCGGCGGCGCCCACTCCAGCACGGGGGCGGGCGGCGGCGGCCCGTCAGGGGCAAGGGTGGACGGGCCTTGGGGCGTCGGCACGCGCACGCCGTGGAACGCCGCCGGCGCACCGTCCATCATCGCGGCGTTGTGGAAGTGCACAGGGTGGAAGTGCGTGTGCGGGTTACCTGGCGGCGGCGGGTTGGCATGGGCGTTGTTGTTGCCGGGACCGGGAGCGCCGGCATTGGCGTCCGCGGGCGCCGCATTCCCGTCCCCACCATTAACGCCCACCTCAATCGGCCCGAACTCAAACAAGACCCCACCGCCAGGCAGCTGCGCCGTGCGCACCCCTCCATTCCCCGCACCTGCAGCGCCCGTGTTCCCTCCAGCTGCACCGTTCGCGCCAGGTGGCCGCATCCACGGCGGAATCCCCGTCCCAAACTGCACCTCCACCCCGTCAACATTCCCGATAAACATCCCGCCTCCGCCGTTCGCTCCGAATAGTCCTCCTCCCGCTCCATTCCCTCCCGCTCCTGCGCCTGCGCCGTTCCCAGGAGCCGCGTTAGCGTTCGCAGTCCCATTCCCGGCAGGCGCAAACCCAAACATCGGATTCCCCCCGACGCCTCCCGCACCCCCACCAGCACCTTCCCCCGCCGCGCCCGCCGCGCCGTTTTGGAGCCCAAGCACACGCATCATGAACGCCTGCGCCTGTTGTTGCACCTGCTGCGCTTGTTGGGCCTGTGCTTGTGCTGGCGTTGTGCCGGGTTGTGTTTGCGTCCCTCCTGCCGCAGCGCCTCCCGTCGCGGTCGCCCCTCCGCCTGCGCCTCCCTGTTCCTGTCCTTCCCTCTCCCTGTGGGCCCGGGCCGCCCCCATCCGTTCGTGTATCGCTTGAACTTGCGCATGCAACTGCTCGCGCGTTGGGCCGGGTTGCGCTGGTGCTTGTGCTCCTCCCGCACCCGCTGCGTTTGCTGGTTGTGCGCCTCCTCCTGCGGCGGTCGCGCTCTCACGCGCCCGCTGCAAAAACGCCTGCGCCCGTTCTCGCAGCTGCTGCTGCGGTACACCAGGCGCAAATTGTGTCTGTGCCTGTCGTCCCGCTGCATTTACACCTGCTCCCGCTCCCGCTCCCGCTCCCGCGGCGGTCACGATTATAGATGGTGCCGCCCCACCCGGTCCACCATTCGCCCCTCTAAACATAAACGGCACATGCGTCGGGATAGGGAACGGGAACGCCCGCGAGAAGCCTGGTGGGGCTTGTCCTTGCGCTCCCGCCCCTGGTGCTTGTCCTTGCTGTCCTTGCCCTCCCGCTCCCTGCGCGCCCGCGCCCGCTCCCGTCCCCGTCGCCGCCGTAGGCGCCCCAAACCCCCGGAAAAGCTGCGCGAACCCCGGCCCCGCTCCCGCTCCCCCATTCGCATTGGCATTGGCATTGGTACCAAGCCCCAACCCCGCGCCGACCCCTCTGAAGGCGTTGGCGAGCTGCGCGAAGGGATTTTGGTTCTGTTGGTTTTGGTTGGGGGGCTGTGGTTGTGCTGGTTGTGCGGCCGCGGGTTGCTGGGCTTGCGCGGGTTGCGGCTGGGCTTGTGCGGCTGCGGGTTGCGCTTGCGCCGGCGCGGCTGCAGGCGTCTGCCACTGCGCGAAAATAGGTCCGTGCGTCGCGGGCGCCGCTCCCGTTCCCGCCCCCGCCCCCGCCCCCGCTCCTCCCTGTGTTGCTCCTTGCTGTGCAGGCTGAGGCGGCACGCCACCACCAGCACCAAGCCCTCCCAAATCAACCGGCGGCGGGATCGGCCCGAGCGTGCTAAACACAATGTCGAGCCCGAAGGTGATCGTGTTCGGCGGGTGTGGGTGTGGGTGCGGGTGTGGATGTGGGCGGGGGGCGTTGGCGTTGGTCGCGGGTGGGGGTGCGCCTGCGGCTGCGGCTGGGGGTGCGTTGGTGGCGTTGGTGTTATTGGTGTTGGCATTGTTTGCGGGTGGGGGTGTTGCAGGGGGAGCGTTGGCGGTGGTGGGTGCATTGGTAGCGGTTGGTGCTGCTGCTGCTCGCCCGGGAATAGGCTCCAACGGTGGCATGTCGTCTGTTCCCGCGTTCTCTCGCCCCGGGATAGGCTCCAAAGGCGGGATGTTGTCGTCGTCGTCCCCGTCGCCTGGCACTGGGGGCGGGGGGTGGAAGTGCATACCTACGAGAAGAGAGAAAAGAAAGAGTCAGTCAGTGAAATGTTCATAGGAAGATAGGATAGAAAATATAAAGACAAAGACAAAACGAGAAACGAGAAACGAAATATAGAACGAAGGAAGTAAAGAAAAGTCAAAAGAATAAACAAACACTGACCCGGCACCTCCATCCCAAAGAACTCGGGCCCCGTCCACATCTCAAAGCCCCCCTCGTCTTCGATAAACTCCCCCTCAACCCCATCGTCCATCAAAGGACCCCCATCTCCAAAAGCCGCACCCATCCCAAACGCTCCCTCTGCACCCGCACCCGGCCCCGCACCAGCGACAGGCCCAGCGAACATCGGAAACGGCGGGAGGTCGAACGCGAGCCCGCCCGGGCCCAGTCCCGCGTTGGCGCGTGACTGTTTGCGCCCGCCGTACCAGATGATGCCGGCGGGGTCGAGGTCGAAGCGGCAGGTGGGGCAGGTGGTCTGTCCTGGGCGCGCGAACCAGGGGCCGAGGCACGCGGTGTGGAAGACGTGTGCGCAGGGGAGGGCGATGATGCCTTCGGGTGGTGGAGGCGGGGCTTCTTTGTTTTCTGTGGAGGCGGCGGGGGTGGAATCGGCGTTGGTGTTCGTGTCGGTGTTGGTGGGAGGAGTGGAGTCATTGGTGGAGGCAGGTTCGCTGGAGGCAAACTCGGCGCCGTCGCCGTCAAGGAGACGGTCCCAGCAGATCGCGCATCCGCTGTCGCCGCCCACAGCACCTACATCGTCTGGCGCGGGCCCACTGCCCGCACTCAGCGCACTCACGCGCTCGAGACGACGCACGAGGCCCTCCGGGACGCGCTCAAGACCAGCGAGGATGCGTGCGGCGTTCTCAGGAGAGTCCTTGGGCGGGGGCGGCGGGTGGCCAAAGATAAAATCACCACCAGTGGCCGCGAGCCCGCGCGTGAGGAACGTGAAGAGCTGGGCGATTGGAGGAGGGAGGTTTCCGCCGAGATTAGGGCCAGTTGTATTGGGATTTGGAGTGGGATTGGGATTGGGGTTTGGAGCGAGCGGGGGAATGTCATTCAGTGGCGGAGGTGCGCGCTGGGATGGATGGCGGCGGTCGCGGTCGCGGTCCTGGTCATCGTGTCTGCGACGGCGGCGGCTGTTAGAAGGCATGGGCTCCAGCGCAGGCATCGCCTCGTCCTCGTCGTCTACGTCTGTCCACGAATTGTCCCCGTCGTCCTCGACAATATTGTGCTGCGCGACGGGCTGGCTGCTGCGCTCGTCGTCGCCGTCAGAGTCGTTCTCAGAGTCACTGGAATTGGAGACTGACTGCAGCTCAGGCATAGAGTCGTCCGAGTCATAGTGCTCATCGACGTCCATGGTCAAGAGCAGTGTAGGCCACTATTTGGCGCCCATCCCTTTTCGAACATCTACGAATCTCAAGGAACAATTTCCTCTCCCGCTTGATCATGACTAGTACTGCTCCAATTCTCATCGCATAAACGCCGCCTCCACAGTTCTATCTCGCTTCCTCTGGTGAGTCATCCATGATGCAGTGCTACGCAGAATTGAACCGATATTTGCAGTTCAATGATTCTTCACCTCAACTATCTTCAATCCCCGAGAGGAACCCCTTGACCTCAGGAGACGCCCACTAAGATCTTCCATCCGAATCTGATATGCCAGGCGCCCAAGCCTACAGCTTTATAGCCCAAAGGGTCCAACCCCATTTTTTGGAGGACATACAGGTAGGACATGGCACTGCACGTACACACTCGATGTTACGATTGTTACGGATTAAATACCACGCCTATATCAAGTACAGACTGAGGCTGAGCGCTGAGGCGCTGGCACGATTCGATAATTATGGACCCGACTTTACCCGACTAGAGTCGGCCATCCACGGCCATTCAAATTTAGACCGCCTGATACGATGGGCTACTGAATCACGTACAGCTGCTATCGATGCGCCGGATTCCAATTCCAATATCCGACGAAAATGAACAAAAAATCTATTCCCCATCTGAACCTACTCCTTTCCCCCAGGCCCGCCCTTTTCGCTTTCTGGCAGCACAAACATGCGCTCAACCTCTTTTCCCTCCGGCTCATCTCCATCCACGTCTTCCTCAGCCTGTTCTTCAACGCTCCCAGTCAAATCCGTCGCCGTTCTGATGCTCCTTGTTGTCCGCCTCGTCCTTCTGCTCTAATTCCGCTGTCTTCTTTCTACGGGTCAAGTTAGTCCGTATATATAGCGGCACTAAAATCAGACCACACACGGCGTTTCTGGATACGGCTGTGCACGCTCGTTGGTTGGTGCGCCCACACTCGCTACATTTCGGAGTTTGCCACACTAACACCATCATTTCTTAAAAAGAACAATGCGGCGAACGCAACTCAAGCTATCGTAGCGTTAATTTTACTGTAATGCGCACCCAACATGCCGAACCTGCCGAGAACAGCCGGGCCTTCGGACTCCTATCCAACCTCAATACGGCTCGTTTGGTTGACTCGAATTTATTCTGCATCTCCGCACAATTCTACATTATGCACATCTTTGGCCTCATTGCCAACTCCTCCAAAGCAGGTGTCCTCGTACTATCCATCTACTTTCCCCGGAGCCGTGTCAGACGCCACGATAGCGCCGCCTGCCGATATACTCCGCCTATCCCTCCACCTCTTCAGCATTTCCCCAGCCTCTTGGTCAGTGAGTTCCCTGGTTGGTTTCTTGGGCCCACTCTCCGCGCCTGTCTCGACATTGGCGTTGACAGTCTGCGCTTGGTCTATGCTATTTCTGGTCAACGTTCGTCAGTGAAAGAGGAAAGCGAGCGTACGACCAAGGCTGGTCGCCGACAGGGGAGGAAGGATGAACAGCAACAGATCGCGACGACTCGGACATGGTTAACGATAAAAATTGAAGGTGTTTGTTGGTTGTGTACTAGTGAGTGGTTGGTTGCTCGAATGGTATTCTGCACTCTCAGCTCGGCCTTTTATACGCTACCTGGACCCACATTTGCCACACCCAGTAATTATAAATCTTAGAGAACAAAAAGGCAGTGTCGAATGCGTGCGCGTCGTCCGCGATGCACCTCCGATGCGTGGCGATACAGAGACCCTTCAGGGTCGCTTTGGGGTGACTCAGTCGTTCTGTCAATAGATTTGGCGGACTGTGACTCAAATAGAGTTTCAAGTTGGATTGCGGTGCTCGCATCCTGGGCTGGTTTGACTACCATACGATTTCAAAATCCATGACTCCGAATGTTTTTGAGCCGTCGGGTTGAATCATGACCTAGAGAAGTGCGGCAGATTCACCTCGAGGAAGCCCGCCGACCGCGCCGCAGCTACGCCACGCATTGACGATTTCGTCAAATAATCCCTCCAGACCGTAGCTAAAAGATTGTAGACAGCAATGGCAAACGCAAGTTAAGCACGTAATCTTTTCTCGAAAATTTTCAACATGCCGAGCCTGCCGATAACACAGCCACCCGCTTCGGTACATCCCGGCATGTGGTGGCAAAAGGTTGAGCCCAGTGCTTTCACTGCGGGGATCAAAAACTTTTCCATCTGGGAAAAGCCTCTCGAATCTCGTTAACTAATACGAAGGGACTTTTCCCAAAAATGTAAAAGTGTGTGTAAAAGCCCCACTTTTTCCGGAACTTTTACCCTCCAGAACAAGCAGAATTTTCCATGTCGGAAAATTGAGGGACAAAGGAGGGACAAAGGACCTTTCCTTTGTTCCCCCTTTTTCATTCCGGAAAAGCATTCATGTTACAGTGAGGGAAGAATACCGGAAAAGTGGCACTTTTACTCAAAATCTTACATTTTTGGGAAAATTCTCTTCGGATTAGGGAACAAGATTTGAACGGCTTCTCCCGCATGTAAAAGTTTTTGATCCTCGCAGTGTTTCAGGGTGTAAATAATTTTTATAGATTTACTGGGGAGTTATAGGACTTGAAATGAAACCATCTCCGAACATTCTGGCTCTCTGCGTGGCCATCTGACAGTCATGACTCTCGAAGCGCTAGTAGTTCTGCCGCAGCCTCTGCAAGCCCGACGTCTTCTTCCGTACCAATTTTTTCCAGTGAACCAGGTTCCCTTTCATCTCTTACCACGAGCTAAACCGTCGCAGACACCTTTCCCGCCAACTTCGCACAGGTTACTCCCAACTCTTTCTCCGGAATGTCTTCAACTTTCCCTTGATTCTCTCCCTCTCTTTCGCCATCTCTATCGTTCCTTGTCCGCCTCAACTTCTTGCTACCTGCCTTGACACTTTGCAGATAAAAATCCGTTTCAGCCCTGCCATTCTCGTTAATCAAAACGGGAACCCCAGACACTCGTGCCAACGGTGTCATTCGTTTTTCTCTTCCGGCTTTTGACGATTTAGAAGGCTCGGGTGGTTTTAGCGTAGGTGTGGTGGGCCTTGTGAGGATTTCAGGCGCCGCTTTGTGTCTGATTGATTATCAGAAATAATGCAACATTGCGGTGACTCAGACGATGAACGCACGGCGAAGGTGAAAGAGATAGGGCTGTAGTCAAACGGTCTCTGTTCGATCTTCAGCAATACTCCAACGTGGAGCCGATCAGACCGAACACGCACTCGAGGTCCATCAGCATAGGGTCTGGTTTAAACTCTGAAGTAGACCTTGCGCCTTCAGTCTTTCTAATCTATGGTCAGGAATCATCCGGCATGGCAGCAATGCAGAGAGAACACACACACGATGGTGGGAGAAGCAGATATTGTTCCAATATAAATATTGAATGGAGTGGAGGTAGCTGAGGGAGGTACTGTTTTCAATCCGCCGACATCCCACCTTTATTAGCACCGAGTAGCTCGCATTCCCACAGGTGGCCACATCAATCAGATGAATTATCAGAGATAATAAGGGGTTATACAGGATCCTTGTTCTGTGAAACAGCCCGCAAAGTCTGATTCGTGGAGAGGCGGTGCGTTTGTGATTCTGTTGTGATCAATCAGAGGTTGAAAAGCACACAGGCACCCCCTGGTGGTGCCTTCCCTCCGCTGGCGGACGAGGCGGTTTGGCCACCCAGGATGTCAAAAGAAACGCTGCTGTAAGGGCAACCACGAAGGCCCGAGGTACTCAGGGACTGACGTGGGGGATCCAAAGGTTAATTGACAGTAGCTAAATATACAGAGAAGCATACCTGACGTGGGGGATCCAAAGAGAAGAAACTCTGAGGATTCCCACGTCAGCCGTGGGTATAAGTAAGCTACTAGCTAAGACCATGTGACCGGAGTGATCGGCAGATGTCCCGGGCTTGATCACACGCAAGGTGGCATCGGGTCACGTGCCGGTTTCCGGTACCGGTCCCGGTAGACCGGTGACCGGGAGAGCGACCGGAAGGATCGGAGGGGTCGGAAGGGCGTTGGATGGGGGTCGGGATGGGGGTTCCCCTGACATCACCCCCCCCTTGGAATGCGGCGCCCCGACGCATAGACCGGATGCGAAGGGAGGGATCCCGGAAGGGCAGGGAGTCAAAGGCGGCAACGGCAATGGTGTGTGGTTTGGCTGGGTATTTCCGGTAGAACTCGTGGACAGCTTCCGGGGCGAAGAGGTCGGAGTGCTTGACCCATTGATTGTGCGAGTCGTCGTACCCTTTGAAGCGCACCATGAAGTAGAGCGACTTCCAGCGCACCTTTGCATCAAGGATCTCTTTGACTTCCCATTCCGGAGCATCACCGGGTGCGTCCGGGAGGACCGGGGCCGGCTCATCGTAACCGGGCCGTCCCTCGAAAGGGTCGTCTTCCGCGAGTTCCAACTTCACGACCGGAAAGACCGGGTGGAGCCGGGAGAGCCGGGGCGGGAGTTCCAGCTTGTACGCACCACGACCGACGACTTTGATGACCTTGAAGGGGCCAAGCCGTCGGTGCGAGAGACCGGGGGACGGCCGGGTTGTCTGGATGTCCGACGCGTCGAGCCAGACCCGGTCGCCTACCTTGATCTCCGGCGCGGGGGTGCGCCGGCGGTCGTAGTACCGCTTGTACTCCTCTTTGGCCTTGACCAGCGCGGATCGGGCTTCGGAGACGCCGGAGGCGATCCGGTCGCGGAATTCATTTACCGACTCAAGTTTCGAACGCAGCCCGTTCGGCTCGAACCCCATCCGGGGGAGCCGGCCGGTGTCGGTCATGAACGGGACTTGCTGCGTGGAAGAGTGGATGTGGTTGTTGTAGGCGAATTCGGCGGCCGGCAAGAGGTCGTCCCAGTCATCCTGCATGTAGTTGGTGAAGATGCGGATAAACTGTTCCATCTCTTGATTGACGCGCTCAGTCTGGCCGTCAGTCTGCGGGTGGTAAGCCGTGGAGGTCGCGGGCTTGACGCCGATAAGGCGCCAGAGCTCGGTGGTGAACTCCGCAATAAATTGCGGACCCCGGTCAGAGATGTACTTTTCCGGCGCACCATGGAGTTTCCAGACGTTCCGGTAGTACAACCGGGCGGCGCCGGTCGCGTCGATCTGGGTGTGACACTCCATGAAGTGGGCGCGCTTACCAAGGACATCGACCACGACCATGATCGCGTCGTACCCGTGGGCCTCCGGGAGCTCGACGACGAAGTCGACTGAGACCGTGCTCCAGCGATCTTCGGGAACCTCGGTCGGGTGCAGCTCCCCGACCGGAAGCTTCCGGAGTGCCTTGGTCCGGCAGCACAGATCGCAGGTGGCGACGTACCGGCCGACGTGACGGGACAGCTGGGGCCACCAGTAGTTCCGGGAGACAAGCTCCAACGTCTTGAAGCGGCCGGCGTGACCAGCGACCCGGGTATCATGGTGCTGCTCCAAGATCCGGCGGCGAAGGTCCTTGTCCCGGGGGACAACAATCTTGCCGCGGAAGTAGAGCAGGCCGGCGTCGACGTGCCACTCGTCCGACCGGGTAGACCGGGACCGGCGGCCCGGAACCTTGAGGAGCTCGCGAGCCGCAAGGGCGACGGGATCCTCCAGGTCTGGTTTGTGCGAGAGCGCGTCACGGATGTCCCGGAGGATCGGGACTTCCGGACCGGCGACGACGACACCTTCCAGGGCGCGGACGTGGAACAGATCGGGGCGTAGGAGCGTGACATCCTCGTTGTCCCGACTGGAACCCTGGTCCGGTCGCCGGGAGAGCGCGTCCGGTCGACCCATCGCGCGGCCGGGCTTGTGATGCAGGGTGAAGTCGAACCGGGACAAGTACAGGGACCACCGCGCCTGCCGCCGGTTCAAGTTCTGCGACTTCCGGAAGTACTCCAGGTTCTTGTGATCGGTCCAGATCTCGACCGGGTGCTGCGACCCTTCGAGGAAGTGTCGCCACTCCTCGAGGGCTCGGACGATTGCAAGCATCTCCTTGTCGTGGATCTCGTAATTGCGCTGGACCGAACTCAAGCTCTTGGAGAAGAAGGCGACCGGATGCCACTTCCGGTCCGCGCCCGGCTGAGAGAGAACGGCACCGGATGCGAAGTCCGAGCTGTCTGCTTCCACCCGGTAAGGTTGCGACTCGTCCGGAAGGATCAGGACCGGGTCGGTGGTCACCGCATCCTTGAGGTTCCGGAACGCGGCGGCCTCCTTCTCGGTCCAGAGCCACACCAAGCCCTTCTTCGTGAGGTCAAAGAGCGGCCGGGCGACGTCGGAGAACCCCCGGATGAACCGGCGGTAGAAGTTCGTGAAGCCGAGGAACTGCTGCACGTCCTTCTTGTTCTCCGGCACCGGCCAGGCGGCGACGCCGGCGACCTTGACCGGATCCATCTCGACGTGGTCGTGTGAGATGATCACCCCGAGGTACTCGATCGACGATTTCTCAAACTCGCACTTCTCCGGTCGCAAGTAGAGCTTATGCTCCCGGAGCCGCCGGAGAACCTCCCGGACGATTTCTCGATGCCGGGCGAGGTCCGAGTGTGCGATGAGAATATCGTCGAGGTATACCATGACGTCGCCGGACAAGATGAGATCTTGGAAGATGTCGTTCATCATTGTCTGGAAGGTCGCGGGGGAGTTGGTCAGGCCGAAGTACATCACCAGCGGCTCGAAGAGTCCCCGGTTCGTCCGGAACGCGGCCTTCCACTCGTCGCCTTCCCGGATGCGGACGTTGTTGAAGCCCCACCGAACGTCGAGTTTTGTGAAGTACCGGGCTCCCTTCAAACGATTAATAAGGTCGTTGATGAGAGGGAGGGGGTACCGGTTCTTCACGGTCATCGCGTTAAGCGCCCGGTAGTCCTGTACGAACCGGAGCGCTCCGTCCTTCTTCTTGACGAAGAAGACCGGGGACGCCATCGGGGATTTCGAAGGCCGGATCCGGCCGGTTGTCAACCCCTCCTCGATAAACGCGTCGAGCTCGCGTTGCTCGAGGGGGGAGATGGGGTAGACCTTGCAGTTGGCCGGTTTCGAATCCGGAACGAGTTCGATGGCGTGGTCCCACGACCGGCGCTCCGGAAGCGAGTCGAACGATTCCCGGTTGAAGACATCTTCGAATTCTCGGGCCCACTCGGGAATTTCTTCCGTACCGGGCGCGGAGTTCTTAGCATGCGCTTCGGCCAGCCGTTGCGAGACGGTACCGGTCGCTCGGATGTCCTCCGGAGGGGAGAACCGGGTGTAGAAAACCCGATCACCTTCTTCAACGGAGTCATCCTCATCGTCCGAATCTTCCCCGTCGTCCGGTCCGAGTTCCGGTAGGTCCTCGTCGAACTCTTCGTCATCGTCCTCGCTGGAGCGTTCGTCCGTGTCGACGACACATATCCGGGGGACCGGGCCGGACCGGAGCTGCCGGAGGATCCGAGCGGAGACCTTGGCAAGCTTCCGGTCGGCGCGCGCCTCGGCGACACAGGTAGCACAGCACCCAGTAGGGCAGCGGCTCATTTTTACCTCGCGCTGGGCCCAATCGATTTCCGGGTTGTGCTTCCGGAGTCAGGAGTAGCCTAGGATGAGCTTCTCCTTCCCGAGGCGGGTGACAGCGAACTGAGCACGCTCACTATGGCCCTTGTAGCGAAGGACCACATCCGCGACCTCCCGAATGAAGCCAGCCTCGTTGGGAGAGCCGTCCACATTGTAGACCGGGATGGGCTGTGAGAGCCGGCGGACCGGGATCTTGTGCTCGGCGGCGTACTCCGTGTCGATAAACTCGGAAGTAGCCCCGCAGTCCACCAAGCCGCTGAGCGAAAGCTTCACAGCGTCGGTGGTGGATTCGATCTCGAGAGGAAGCCGGAGGGAGTTACTGCTCTCCGAGGTGGCGGCAAGGGTAAAGTGTTTCGGGAGGCGGCGCTCCCAGGCAGTTTTCTTTTGGGGGCGCGGCGTCCGCGGGAGAGGTGGCCGGGGTTCCGGCTCGACCGGAACGACCGGAACGACCGGAGTCTCGATCGGTCTAGGGGGTGCGTCTATCGGTTCGGTGGATGCAAGAGATATATTGTCACACTCGTTACATAGGACAGCGAAACGATTAGGGGACGCGACAGAGGGCGCACCGCTCACTCTGCGCGGGGGAGAAAATCCTCCGGCTCGGCGGCGGCGGCGTGTTCCGCGGCGGCCTCCGTCGATGCCAGACGTGCGACGAGCTCGTCGAGCAAGTCGTCCCCGAGTTGCCGGATCACCTCGTCCAAGACGTCGATTGACCGGACATCGACCGGCGCGGTACAGTCCCGGGCGAAGTGGTTCGGGTCCCCGCAGCGGAAGCAACCGCGGCGTGGGGTGCTACGGGCGTGCGTCCGGTCGACGTCCATCGGGACCGCGGGCGGAAGTGCGGGGGTAGCAGCCGCTCTGTGTTGCGGCGCGGGAAAACGCGCCGGAACGGAAGCGACCGCGACCGGAAGGGTTCCCGAGCGTACGGCCGGTTGATGGCGACCGGAACCGGTCGTCTTGCGGGAGGCTTCGCGCGCGCGGAGCAGCGACTCGTACTGCCGGTAGGCACGGAGGCGCCAGGCGGGGTAGTCTCGCAGGTCCGGAGGGTCGCTCGACCCGGTGATAGCGAGATTAATCGCCGGGTTAAGACCGGTCCGGTACTTCGTGACTTTGATAATCGGGTCTTCGAAGCCGGCGAGGTCGACCAGGTCTTCGAAGTCGTCGGTGTACCGGAAGACGTCCCGCGTGCCCATGTGATACGACCGGGACTCAAGGGTGCGGAGCGCGTGGTCCTGTTCGTTCTCCTCGACGAACCGGAGCCGGAACTCCGTGACGAACGCGTCCCAGGTCAAGAAGGGGAACGGGGTTTTGGCTGCGTACCGCTCGGCCCATTTCGACGCAGAGTCCTTGGCCATGAAGGACATGGCGAACCGGACCGCTTTCTCCTCGGAGGGGGCGCCGTCCTCGAGGAACGCTTCCGGCAGCAACCGGATGTACGACCGGACAGCGTGGAGGAACGCCCGGCCTTGTTTCCGGTCGCCGTCGAAGACGAACGGGGGGTTCGGCCGGAGGGCCGATTTCGAGCCGGGAACGGCTGGGGGGAATAATCCTGTACCCGGGTCCGGAGCCGGACCGGCAAGGGACGGGGCAGGTGAAGCGGCGCGGGGGGGGTCGATTTTTCGTGCAAGGCTCTCGAGAATACCTTCGAGCCTGTCCATGCGGGCGGAGACGGCCTCGGCGGCTGCTTGCGCAGCGGCGACAGCGGTACTCGCGGCGTCCATGGAGGGCTCTACAGGCAAGGAGGAGGGGGCAAGATTCAGGGTAGGGGAGGCTGGGACGCTATCAGAGGAGTCCGAGCCGTTCACACCGAAGCCTGCAATCTTGACCGGTTAATCCCTTAGAGAGTTTCTTCTGCTGTAAGGGCAACCACGAAGGCCCGAGGTACTCAGGGACTGACGTGGGGGATCCAAAGGTTAATTGACAGTAGCTAAATATACAGAGAAGCATACCTGACGTGGGGGATCCAAAGAGAAGAAACTCTGAGGATTCCCACGTCAGCCGTGGGTATAAGTAAGCTACTAGCTAAGACCATGTGACCGGAGTGATCGGCAGATGTCCCGGGCTTGATCACACGCAAGGTGGCATCGGGTCACGTGCCGGTTTCCGGTACCGGTCCCGGTAGACCGGTGACCGGGAGAGCGACCGGAAGGATCGGAGGGGTCGGAAGGGCGTTGGATGGGGGTCAGGATGGGGGTTCCCCTGACAGCTGCAGTGCTTTTGGGATCGTCTGGAATATGATTGCTCGATTCGCGAACACCACACGCCGAAAAGGAAAATCTAGTCTAAGGTTGGTGGCATCAGGCGAGACGAATGTCCGGACGAAGACTCTACCATCGAATTCAACTATGTACCTGTTGTTGCTCAGCCGGCTCCTACCATTCTTGGCTTCGGCCAGTCGGTCTTGCATTTCCCCGCCGAGGTGTGCGGTATCTGAGGAGACAATTGCAGCGGAGAGCTACAGTTCCTCTGTTCTTCTCCCCCACGTTCTTATTTCTTTTTTCAAGCTGTTTGTTACGCAAGGAGTGTGGGGGAATTGATATGTTGTAAAAGTACATTATTGTTCAGCTCGGCAGCGAATATGATATTATACAGTACACTTGACGCTGTGATGATGATAAATTCGAACCACAGATCGAACGAGTGATAAATACAACACCAAGTGCTCAACTGATCTACAAACTGCGAGAATAAATATCTGGACTCTTGACATTGTTCGCCTCTATGGATTTGCAATGCAAAAAATCATGTAACTAAGGTGCCAAGCTGCCACCCATTGACCGCGTCGAAGACCGCCTCAGTTAGGCCGGTTGGTGATCCAGCGCTCACGAATCCCACCCGCAATTTTGTAGTACTGCCAGTGGCGTTCTCATTAACCATCGCGTAGAGCACGCGGTTCCCAGACTGCACCGCGAACTGATTCACATCTATGCATTCCATACAAGTCGGCCTGCCGCGCCAGCCACTCGCAGCGGTGAAGATGTACTCGCTCAAGATGTTACTCGGTGAGATGAAGTACAGATGCACCTGCCAGACGAAATCAAACGAAAATCAGCCCTTTGCCAGTGGACCCCAGTCATTACTCGCACATGCGCACCTCGTTGAATTCCAGCCCAAGCGCCACTGCTGCAATGAGTGTATTCGGCTGGGCCGCACCAGGGGGAACAAGCTCAACACTACCGAAGAGTATGCCAGTCGTAAATGCCCCGGTGACCTCAAGGACTCGGATGCTGTTGTCGTCGGGATTTTGGTGGTAGAGGCGTGTGTCATTGTTCGCAATGAGAGAGTGCAAAGGAGCGACATTTCCAGAGGTAAAAACAGGGACAACTCCAGCCAATAGCGACAACAAGCCATCCGTTTTTGTGTTTTGGGAAGGAATTACGGCCCCAAGGACACGGCCGCACAGGAGGAGCACCTGTATTCTGTCAATTTGGCACCATTCAGACCATAGCTTGTGCTCACAGCGACGAGGTGGGTGAAGAACATTCTGAAACTGTCAGATCAAAATATCTGACCGCAATGGTAGTCTTTTATCTGCAACTGAAAGACGCCTGATGAAGGACGCATAAGGGATCCAGGGCAATCGAAGTCTGTGGAATGTTGAGACCTGCGGACCGTGGTATCCGTGCGCAGATGGCATGGGTATACAACACCCAAATTGGAACTGCTCGTGGTGGGTGCCGCATAGAAGACTGTCCAGTGATAGATGCAAGCTGAGGGAGACCAAAGTTGAAATCTGAGAAGCAATTCCAAGCGTGGCCAGGTCCCGAGTATCCGAGAAAAATCGCGACCTGGGAAAATTGGCGAATACTTTGACAGATTGACATCAGGCAGGCCAGATCTGTTGAAGAAGAGGATGTGGGCAGCCAGACTCTGGGCCACCAGTTATATTATTCCTGGTCGCCACCGAACCTTGCGATATCGGACAGTAGTACTGTATGCAAAAAAAAACATAAGTTGAACATGCAGCCCTGCCGAAAACACAGCCACACGGAACATCCCGGGACGTGGTTCAATTTCAATATTTCTTGTGGTCGCATGAGATCTGTGTATCGTAAGAATTTTTTCACCCTCTGCCGTGGAAGTAGTATCTAGGTGGTCTGGGCATCATGTTTGGCACCGTGTCCAGATTTTGGCGTAGCTGAAACTCATTGTGTCAAATTTCGGTTTGCACTTCGAGGCTACTGAAATCTGATACGTGGCTGTGTGACTGGGTTGATTTGACTTAGTGGCTCCAATTATGAGGTGGCATAGCCGTGGCCCAATATTAATCCAAGCGAGATCAAGATATATACGGCAGTCAACCACACCTTCCTTATCGGGCGACAAGTTTAATTTTGGTCTCACTTTGACCTCGGAAGTCAGAGGACTTCTTTTCCTCGGAGCGCTGTAGTCACAATATTATTTTGTTCGGTACCTCTGTTCTGCTATCCCATATTCTTATTTCTTTGGTCAAGCTGTTTGTCACGCAAGGAGTGTGATTGAATTGATATGTTGTAAAGGCATATCATATTACAGTAATGTTCAACTCGGCAGCGGATATAATATTATGCAGCAAACTTCATACTGCAATAAATTCAAGCACATACAAACCACGAATCAAACGAGTGATAAATATAACATCAAGTACTCAACTGATCTACAGACTGCGAGAATGAATACTTAGACTAATTGTCCGCCTTTATGGATTTGCAATGCAAAAAAATCATGTAACTAGCGTGCCAAGCCGCCACCCATTAACCACGTCAAAGACCGCCTCAGTTAGGCTGGTTGGTGATCCAGCGCTCACGAATCCCACACGCAATTTTGCAGTACTTCCAGTGGCGTCCCCGTTAACCATCACGTAGAGCACGCGGTTCCCAGGCTGCACCGTGAACTGGTTCACATCTATGCAATCCATACAAGTCGGCCCCCCGCGCCAGCCAGCCAGCCATGTTGGTCCCGATGTACTCGCTCAAGATGTTGCTTGGTGAGATGAAGTACAAATGCGCTTGCCAGAAAAAATCAAACTCAACTCAACTTTTTATCAGGACCCCAGTCATTACTCACACATGCGCACCTTATTGAAGTCTGCGCCAAACACCACTGCTGCAATGAGTGAATTTGGCTGCACCGCACCAATGGGCACGACCCTGGCCCCGCCGAAGAGTATCCCCGTCGTAAAGGCCCCACTGACTTCGAGTACTCCAATACTGTTGTCAGGATTTTGGAAGAAGAGGCGCGTGTCCTTGCCCACGGCAGACGCTTGCAATGCAACAACATTTCCAGAGGTCAAAACGGGGATAACCCCAGCCAATGGCAACACCGAGCTGCTGTTCTCTTTTGTGGTGTTCTGGAAGGAACTTACAGCCCCAAGGACGTGAGATTGAGTACCTGGGAGTGATCATCTCGCACAACTTGATGAAGATGGACCCAGTGAAGATTAAAGGAGTTGTGGCCTGAGCCCAAGAACCTAAAACAGACACAAGCGTTTTTAGGGTTTACCAACTTCTACCGGAGATTTGTCCGAGGGTACAGTGAAGTTGCGAGGCCGCTCACACGATTGACAGGGAAGGAGGGGTTCTCGTGGGGACCTGAACAAAAAGCCGCGTTCCAGAAACTAAAAGATAAGATCGCAGAGGATGCAGTATTAGCGCTTCCGACTGATGACAGAAAATTCTGAGTCAAAGCAGATGCATCAGAGGGAGCAACAGGAGCGGTGTTAAGTCAGGAACAGGAGGGCAAATGGCGCCCTGTTGCATTTATGTCACATGGACTAAATGAGACCGAGCGAAATTACAAGATCTACGATAAAGAGATGCTCGCAATAATGCTTGCCTTAGATGAATGGCGACAGTTACTCCTTGGGGCTAAACACGAATTCGAGATTCTGACAGATCATCAAAATCTGCAGTATTTCAAATTGCCCCAGAAGGTCAATCGCCGACAAGCACAATGGATTACAGAGTTGTCGGAGTACAACTTCTCGTTATCACATCGGGCTGGAGCGCTGAACCGACGAATATGGAAGTTACAGTTGTGGACAAGCAAAACCCGCAAATAGCCTAGAGCCTTAACGTGATTTATTTTTGACTCAATTTTAATTTTCTTGGACTCAGACTGACCCAAAGAGTCCAAAAAACATGCTCCAAAGTTTTTCCCACAACAAATTTGCGGCACCAAATTTTTCGGTCTGGTCCAAATATCAGTTTTGCGATCGGAGACGATTGGTAAAAACCCATTTTTTTTTTCGAGCACAGCCACATTACAGCATTCATCAGGCACGGCTGGCTGGCGATCAACAATTTCGGTGTTCCCTTGACAGAGCACATGGCATCATGTAGGTTTGCATACATAATACCTTGGGAAGTCCTCGGAAACTTCACAAGACACTCCCGGGATGTATCAATGGATGCCAAATAGGACTCGGATCAGATCAAGAGGGCATATAATCCCAGAAAGAATATTTTATTCCACAATAACCGCTCGATAAATTTCCCGGATTTTTGCAGATTCAGAAGCAGCTCTACAAACCGCGTCGATTGAGCATATTTTCATAATGTTCCCACACTTTTTAAGCGGGTGCCAAAATTTTGACTGGTCTGGCACACTAGTTGATGATTTGCGGCACAATGGCTCAACAGAATTGCTTAATTTCTATATGGATGTGACCGCCTTGACGAGATCTATCGATTGGCACCTTTATCTCGGCTAATTTTTTTTTTTTTTTTTTTTTTTTTGTGGGCTTTGCTTGTATGCAACTGTACCTCAGAAGAGGTGGCTCGGTTGACCCGAGATCGCGTGATTAGATATCACGGAGTTCCACGTAAAATTATATCAGATCGAGATACGAGATATGTCTCGATATTCATGAAAGAGTTAAACTGGTTGCTCGGCATAGAAATGAACCCAAGGCCTATCGCCCGATCACAGACAGCCAGACTGAACGAATGAATCAGGAGATTGAAAAATATCTCCGTATTTATGTTAATTATCGGCAATCGGATTGGGCTGAATGGCTAGCAATGGCCGAGTTCACTCATAATGATAAAGTTAGCTCGTCCACGAGCATGTCACCGTTCTTCACGAACACGGGATATCACCCCTGGAAAGGGATAGAAAATAGAGTTGAGTCGCGCAATGAGGCTGCAAACAATTTTGCAGAAAAAATGAAAAAGATTTGTGACGAGGCGGTGGCAGCAATGGAAAAAGCACAGAAAACAATGAAAAAATACTATGATGCAAAGCATAAAGATGCACCGGAGTTCAAAATCAGTGATAAAGTGTGGCTAGAAGGAACGGACATAACCACTGATCGACCGTTGGAGAAGCTAGAGAAGCTGAGGCTAGGGCCTTATGAAATTCTGGAAAAAGTCGGAGCTTCCTCTTGGAGACTTAGATTGCCTGAAACGGACCTGTCACATCCAGTATTCAATGAATCAAAGTTAACACCATATGTCGAACCCCCGGAGCATAGAAGGGAAAAACGGCCACTGCCTCAGATTATCAGTGGACAGAAGGAGTACGAGGTGGAGGAGATTTTAAAGCACAGAAAACGAGGCAGTGGGTATCAATATCTTATCGAGTGGAAAGATTATCCACTTTCGGAACGGAATTGGGAACCAAGAAGGAACTTGATACATGCAAAGAAATTCTTGGATGAATATAACAAGCATGGCATCAAGATTCGAGAATTACCAATTCTACCATTGGGATTTTGGGACAAAACCATACGCCGATATAAACAAAGGAGGAGTCCTTACCATACTTGACGAAGAAATCATTTATCCCAGAGACTGGTGTTTTTGTCTCTGTTGACGAGGACATCGATCCTAGAGGGGGGGTAATGTCATGATTTGATACTATCTAATCGTTCCAACGCCTTATGTAAATATGTGCCTATCTAATCTTTGGCACTTATATTATATGAGCACTTATTAATATCCTCGGAACATTCTGGACAAACACACGACAAACGCACCTTATACATGAGGATACAGGTCGCTTTGTAAGAACACATGGCGGAGGGACGGTTCACATGAGGAACCTGTCTCGGTAACCCAGACGTTTTGGTGCGATCTCCGTGATTGACAGCGGAGTTTCAAAATGTAGTGCAGAGATCACACTGGAACGTCTGGGGTACTTGGCATAGCAACACCCTACATCGAGTCACAAAGCGTGACATTTGGCTGGAGGATTGATGTGAAATGGCGGACGATGTGACGCGATGGAGGGTGTCACTATACCAACAACCCCAGACGTTCCCGTGGGATCTCTGCACTATATTTTGAAACTCCGCTGTCAATCACGGAGATCCCCACGGGAACGTCTGGGTGACCGAGACAGATGAGGAACATACATTTAATTAATAGGTCTTGACAGATCTCATGGACAACGCATGTACAACACATGGTTACAGACTATTGTAGTATATTATATTCTCGTTCACACGGCTCGATAAAACAGTATATATACAGTAGCTAGTCGTCTGTAGTAGTTAACCTTTTATTCCATCCTCTTTTGAGCTATACACATCACACTCCCCAATCCTTTATCTTTGATATTGGACGGGATTTAGTCTTGACTGTGACAATATATTCTTAAATCACAGTCACTCTTATTTCATGCTTCTTCTTGCGACCATTGGCATTGATCCCAGTGAGTTTGCGCCTGTTACAGAGTGCTGCGCAGCTTTTCTAGCCCATATTTCAGGAGGTGCTATGTCTCATCATGTTGGATGCATATCTCTACATCAGCAAGCACGGAATCTGCAATGCAGATCCCCGCCAAGAGAATGTAGTCCGCGGGGATCCGCGCCGGTTCGTGATAGCCGTCGCATGGGTCCCGGTAGCACTCGGTAGCACTATATCACGCGGATACAGTTCTATGGGTTGAGGCATTGCTGTGGCTGGCAAAACCATTGCTGTCGAGGGAACCCATGAGTTCAATCCTCCAACTATAGAGTCTCCAGACGCACAGATTGTATTTACACCACAGAATAGTAACAAATGTAGACTAAAATGTGATACGATTTGCACCCCGAGAGAGTGTATGAGCGAGTCTAGCGGCCTTTTCCTTCTTCTGCCGGTCAACGAGGTATGTGTTGAAGCGAAAAAAAACGAAATCCCGGTGGCGGAGGTATGGGTGGAAGTAGAATCCTGATGCCTCGTTCAGCACGCTTGCGGAAGACCAGTCTTGGTTCACGGGCAGAGTGAACTGGGGATAAAGATGGCATGACTGCTCGATAGCAGCGAGAGAAATAACTGCCGAGCTTCGCTGGCCTTGGGATGTCGAATGGGTGATGCGATTGAAACCAGCGGGAGTCGCAAAGTCCTGTGATGGATCCGTACGGAAACGGGTGAACCAGTGAATGTAGACGAGTGGATGTTCGTATCTGGCGACCGCCTCGGGCAGACGAAATATAACTTTGGCGTGGGCAGCGCGTAAACCTAGAATGTATCAGTGAGCCAAGATGGTGCAGATCGAGATCCACACTGACCGCTAAGGGGGCCTTGCTTCCAATCTGGCGGTGCGACACGGACGAGGACGGTGCTAAATTTGGCTGCGGTCGGGCGCTTGATTCCCGCGTTTGATATCGAGCCCAGCGTTGGAAGAACTGTGTGAATGGTGTCGGTTGCGTTGGAGGGACTCGGAGCAGCACGGAATGTGGGAAGATGCAGTGTCGCCTGTTTGAATGCGTGGAAGCGAGACGTGTCCCTAAGCGGCGACATTTCGGGGATATCGCTGGTCTGCATGAACTCCTCGACGTAGTAGAGGAAGTCCTTGATGTCAAAACGCGTCTCGAAATCCGCTGCCATAAGATTTTGATAAGCTGGGCGTTTCGCGATGGTGTACGTCGTACGGCGTTCCTCCTCCTCCTCCACCTCAGGCTCGAGCTCCTCTTCCTCATCCTCCTCCTCCTCGTCCTCCACGCTCTCAGCTGACGCAGCCGCAGATGGAATATAGCCCCGTCCAGGGAGATAGCCTGGTACTGCAGACTCAAGATATCGGGAGAAGTTATGCACCGACTCCCGACGTGACAGCCAGCGCGTCATTTGACGTATGTAGTCCCGACGGTTTGAAGCACGATAACCGTTCTTGGCAAGATCGATGTGAAGGCGCTCCGTATTCTCGGTGTTGTAGCCATCAGCGGTCCCGCGCGAACGAATGCTGGAAACGGTGTGCCAGATGTTGTGAAGTTTGCTGATGTCAAAGTGGTCGCGGATGTCCAGCTGTTCGAAGATAGGAAGGTACCGGTGCATCTCCTTGAGCGATTCATCCATGCCATCCAGCGATTCGTCGGTATGTACTTCGAAGTGTGCATAGGCCATGAAATCGAGCAGGTGGCGGGTTGCAGAGACAACATCAGGATCAACCGCGTCGTGAATCACGCCGAGAAAGACCTTAGATAAATTGCGATACTCTGAGCCAGTCCACTGTTTGATAACGGAGGTACCATTGGAGAAATGTCGGAGCGTGGGATGGCGGGGAATGGTGCGAAAGTGGCTGTCAAGCTCTTTCTTCCTCTTGTCATCACTCCCGCCCATCGCCGTGGTCGCCCACTTCGAGATGTGGTCCGCAAACACGCCCTTATGAAGCTGGTGGAGGAGGTCCGGGGTCATGCACGCGTGGATGTCGCAATGCGGTAAGTCCTCCCAGAACGGCTTAATGGGTCGTAACTTGAGTCGCTCGAATTCGACAGCATCTAGGCCGTTCGACATTGCCGACATCGCACTCAGAGTCCCGGCCTGCGTCCGCAGCGGGTAGTCTTTCCCCAAGCCGCGCTCGTCCGGAGGACATTCACAGCGGGGACAGCTGTTCTCCTGGCAGCAGCAGACCAAACACTGCTCCGGGTAGTCCATGATCTCCGCCGCGAGAATGGGGAAGCTCCAGCGCAGCCATCCGTCTGCACACGGCATATCGAGGCCCTTCTCTCCCGCCTCAATCAACGGCTCGACCATTGTGCGCATACAATCGTGGAAGACCTGATACGCCACAAACTGGCGCTGCGCTTTTGGGAAGTGGTCGAGCTTGGGGATAGGTATGTACCCCAGCAGCATTGTCGCATGGGCTGAAGGTTGGCGTCGAATGGACTTGCTGATATTTCCGATAGTAATGTACACAGGCCACGCCTGTTTGTCTCCGGCGAACGTCGAGAGTTGGGTCTTGTCGGAAGAGAGAATGATTGGCACGATCGTAGCGCCGTCGCCGAGAAGACCCTTGTCTTTGTCAGTCAAGGAGCCTTCTCCACAACGCAATACACTCACCTGAGTATCCCACCACCAGGTTCCTGTCCACATCTCGTCGTACTCTCGATTCGTGCGATCCGCATTTCGAAAGATGCGGATGGGCTTGTATGCTTGGTGCTCAGCGAGGGCGGGGTTTCCGAGCAACGACGCGATACACTCGAGGATCTGTCGATGCCAAAGCTCGAGATACTCGATGCTCTTTGGGTTTCCATCTTTATCAAGCTCCGCACTCAGCACATTGTGCGGGGTACAGCACCAAGCGGGACCTAGAGGCAGCTCATCAATCTTCTTCAAGAACGCGCGAGTCGTTCCGAAGCTAGGTTTGATTCCGTCTCGTACCTGCAAAAGGTGAGTTAATTCTCGATCAAAATATGCACGGACACTCACTATTTTCAGATGCAAAAACTCATCAATTTTTGCCTGCGACAGCCCAGCAGTCATCAGCCACCGACTCAGATCCCACTCGTCCATCAACTTCCACGGAGCCCATGGTTCCTCTCCCGCTTCCCGCCGCTCTCTCAGATGCGCCCCAAAGTCTGTCTCCGCAGCGTGCCGTTTCCGCTCTCCTGCCTTATGCTTTGCGGGATACTCCTCGACGTGGACATAACGCGGATCGTAGAACGAGATGGGATCATTTGTGGTGTTGTCTTCGACTTCCTCAACACGCGCCCTCCGGCTGATCGGCTCCGAAGCAGCAGCGGCAGACACGTCTGCCGGAGGAGCGTGGTACTCGGGCGGGTCGACGTCCATCGCGTGCTGCTGCTCCGGCTCCGCTAGCTCCTGCGGGGCTAACTGTACGGCACGCCGCTCCTTCTCACTCTGTGCGGCTTGCCTGTGCAAGCATTTCCGCGATTGCAGTTGGTGGGATCGAACACCAAACGCGGTGGCTTTCCATTCGAGACAGTATTCGCATCGGGGCATGAGGGATGATTCGGACAAAAAAAAAAGCTAATTGCCTCGGTAGCTTGCTCGGTTGCGGAGGCTCCTATCTGCCTCGTTTCGGAACGGTGAAACTCACAATTGCGTTTGTTTATGTCTCACGCTTTTTTGCTTTTCACCACCACCACCACCACCACTGATGAACAGCACTCCTTACAACGAACGGCAGCCGCCCCAGCTGCGCCGCACCACGCGAGGTTCCAACCAGCCTTCAGGTTCGTCGTGGCTTGTCGTCTTCACTCCTTCATCTCCGCTCATGCCAATCCAGACCCGCCCGCCTGTGAAGACCCCGACGCCAGGATTGCGAGGATACAAAGAGAGCTTGCGCAAGCTCAATGGGAGCGTACCCAGCAAAATAGTGAGTGCTTGCTTATCGCTAATGCTAAACTGACTTCTCTTTCCTAGAGGACACTTCGTCGTCGGGGATAGACGATGAGTATGAGGAGGAGGAACCCACCATCGGGTCGACCTCGAGTTCCTCCAATCCTTTCATAGGCTTTCGTTCGGCGGTGTGCATGCCCCCTTTTTTCTCCTTCAAGCGTTGACTTGTCCAGACTGTGCCCGGCGCGACGGTCACTCCCCAGCAGCCTCTTTCAAAGCAGCGACGGAATGGCCTCCATAACGCTCTCCGCGACAGGACCAACGACCCCAGCTCGGAGATGTCGTCCCCCTCCTATGGCCTGGCCCGCAAACGCCCTGCCGAATCGAGTACGCAGCAAGACGTGGGGCCCGACAAGCGACCTCGCCTGGACGAGCAGCCTGAGTCGTCTCCAAATGGAGGGAGTCTAACATTCTTCTCGCGTACGTGGCCTCCCCGTCTCTTGTGCTCTTACACTGACCACTTAACAGAGCCGCATCGTGTAACCCCCGGTGGCACCGTCCCTGCTACTCCCAGCAACACCACTGCCCTCACTGCCCTCACTGCCCTCACCCCTCCGGGACCGGCTCCGAACCTCATACTCGTATCCGCCGACGTGACCGACAAAGATGGCAACATCATCCCGCGTTTCTCCACCTCCTACGTGCCTGGACGCCGGGGAAAGGCAGACGACCTCATCCTCGAGCACAAAGCCATCGTTCTCAACGCCGCTCACTACTTCGAAGCCGCGGTTCTCACGATCGAGCCCTGTCCCGCGGTGACTGCAGCGGGCAACAGCCGTGGTACTCTGACCATCTCGCAGATGCTCGATAAATCCTGGAAGTACGCCGTCGAAAAAGCAGCAATCCCGTTGGCTTGTACGGCGCATGGGGGTCGCATCGTAAGTCTATTTTCTTTTTTTTTCCTCCGTTATTTGTCATCAATTCTTGGCAGCTCGGCATGACACGGTATCGTGAGCCGGCAGCTACCGTGAGCTACCGGGCGCTACCTATTGGTAACCAATCTACCACGCTACCACTACAATATAGCCTACCTATCTCTATGTAGATTTTCCCGTGCTTGCTGATGTATGCAGAGGTTTTAATGGAACTCAGGACATATGTAGATTGGTACTCTCTGGCACCGAAAGCCCATGATCAGGTCTGGTATATATGTAAGCTATACTGAAGTTCAGTTCAATGTTCCGTAGTCTTTACTGCGTACTTAATCCAGCGCCTTTTGATATGAGTATATTTATCAAGGTATTTTGGTGGCCGAAGCGAGGGACTCGAGCCGAGTGGAGCTCGGGCGAAGGGTCCTGAGCCTGCCTCCGGTACTTACGCACACAACAAGATTTTCGTTTTTTATTTATGCATATCTTGCACTAAGTTGCGGAAAGCTACTCCCACGATAGTGGGCTTTGCTGTGCTAGCAGGCCTATATGGTGACTTCAGCCTTCCTCCACGTACTAGCACAGGTCAACTGCTCCTCTCGGCCTCAATACCTTACCATACATTGGTTTCAATGGTCCTGGAAATATTAGAGAGATAACGAACTGTTAATGCAATGAACATACCAAGAATGGGGCCCATAGGTCACCTGTCTAAAAATAGACCCAAAACGAAAGTTGTAGAGCTCGATGAGAGCTTCAAGACTTGCCAAAGGGCATTTTGCATGAAACAGCTTTGTTAGGCTGCAAAATGCAAAATACTTTCCCAAACGCGGCGGTTTTCATAACTTTGACCCCTCAAGAAAAGCCTCAAACAGAGGGGCCAAGCCTTGCATCAGCTGGGACATTGTCACAATTGCTCAAATATCATTTGGGAGTTCATGCCAATGCTCACAGTGAATGATACTTTTAGGGAATTTCTACAAACTGCTACATAGCACCAACCAGTGACTACAGAGTGCTACATAGTACTATATAGTACCACGGGCCACTATGGAGCACTATATAGTACCACCGGTTACTATGGAGCACTATGGGCACTATAGCCACTACAGGTCACTACAGCTGCAATAGGATCCACTATGGACACTATGATTCACTACGGGAAAAATCAGGATTTGCTGATGCAGCTGTGGATGGTGAGGTGAAATCTGTGTGTTGCGCAGATTAAATGGATTCGGCATTGCAGGGACAAGCAGCACGTCGTTATTGGGAGAGCCAGGAAAGGTAACTCGCGTGAAATTATGGCAATTGGTCCAATTTGAGGCGCGCCATCTATCATTCAAGTTGATCCGAGTTGCGACAAACAACCTCGGCCCGAGCCGGCAACGGCACCAGCACCAACTACAGATCAACCACTAGCATAAAATGCGGGTTCAGCGGCCGGCCTATGGGAGAATTCTCTAAAACTTCACACCCATCTCCGTCCGTTGGCCCCGTGTCTTTATACTCGAAACTTGAAGCGGCAGCTCCGCAGCGAGGTATCGTAACGACTTCATATACTTAAGTATTACTCAGCGTGAAAACTAGCGAGGTACGAGCTAAATTCGGTTATAGTGCTGGCTGAGAGAGACTAAGTGACTGACTAACTCCGCAGTAGTATCTTTAAACACATCTGTCATGTTTTTTGCCCCGCAGCCACTCAAATGCGAAATCTCATTATCGCCGGTGAGCCGAAGTGAATTGAATACCCGGCGAATTTTCGCCCGAAATATTCCTTTCATTTAAGGTGCCTCCTACGTTCCATGTACGACTGCTTTTACTGATTATCCTTTGGACTCCACCTTCTCTGTTGCGAAGATCATCCAGTCAGGCCGTTCCTTGGAAGTTTCTCGACACCCATTGGTAGCTATCTTACCCCGTTCCTTATATAGACTGAAAATCAATTTCACAGCCTCGAGTGGCTCCCGCGGGAGAAGCTCTAGTTTCAACTGTAAGATCATTCCCTCCGTCCCCGAGGTTGGCTGTAACAAAGTCCGTTGCAGCGAATGAGTTCGTGACTCGGAATGGATCTTGGGCAATTTTTGTCCTTATCCAATTCAGTATATCTTGGGGAGCCACTCACTGATGAAGCAACGCCTACTTATAACCTAGTGGCAAGGCTATAAAGGCAGCCTCCATCTGGCCCTTTCTGATAGCGGTCCAGCATGACTCCTCAAGAAACTTTACTACTCCAAAACGCCGGCGAAACCTTCATTCGGAATGCCTCCGTAATGCTTCTCATAGCCATTGCATACGGTAAGCCTTCTTCCTCCTCCGGCTTGTCCAAAGTTTTACTCGCATACGCTGTCAGGTATCTATCTACTAACTGCGGCGCTGGCTGTGTCGAGTCTCCTGTAAGTCCCAGACATTTTTGTTTTCATTTTCTGTCTAGTCATCATAAACTCCAGCCGCCCGCGAGACTATGACAAGAGCACTGCAGTCTGGACCCTACTCGGGGTTGTCTGTGTGACCTTCATGATGACCACGGCGTATTGTGCCGTATACTTTGCCATTGCCTTCGGCCTCATGCGCGTAGCACTTGTCGAAAATATCTCGGACCCACTTGCAACTCGGTTCGCTCTCGCAGGTCAGAGCATTCAGGGTGTGTCCATCGCGCAGGGATGGCTGGGCGGAATCTGCGGCTTTATTGTGAGTTCTTCCGCCGTGTACCACCCCGAAGATCTCAAGTTATGAGACTGTTAGTTGTTGATGGGCGATGCGGCAACTAGCTGGAGGGCATGGGCAATTTCCGTCGAGTACAGGAAGCTGGTGTATGGAATTTTCTTCTTATTCTTAAGCGGGCTAGGTACTTGAACCTCTTCTCTCAAATACGACTCGTTGACCAACTGTCAATTCAGGATGCAGCATTGGTTACAATGTTCTGAACACTCCCCCACCGCCTTTCATCTTCACAGGATCAGCTCTTTGGATCCTACAACTTTTGGGCCTCATCTTGCCACTCCTCACGAATGTTTGCGCCACGGCTCTGATCGGGTACCAAACATAGTGAGCTCCACCCTCCCACGGGAAACTCGTGCTCAGTTATATTTGCAGCCAGTATCAAGGTTTCGTCAAGGCCATGCTAGGACATCCGGGACGGTCAAAGGCTGCCAAAGTCATGATGGTCTTGACAGAGTCGGGATTTGTTTATTCGGTCATCCAAGTATGTGCTCTATATTCCGTGATGACAAGACCGAAATTCTGGTGTCTAGGCCATAAATGTAACATTGATACTTACCGACGATGCACCACTTTCGAGTCCGCAGGATCAAGCCACTCGTCTTTGGGGCCAGATAACCCTCTTCGTATCGGTGAGTCGTATATTTTATCTCTACCGTGTCGTCTCATTTATACGATGCATCCAGGCCATGTTACCTCTTGTGATCATCCTGATCGTCAGCCACCAACGCTCGATGACCGATACAATGCAGGGTTCTGATATTCCCGGGTCTGTTTCTGCGGAATTCAATGCCGGGACACATATATCATTCGCACACAGCCCCGCTGAGACCGGTCACACGACTTTCCAACCATCGAAGATCGAAGGGGAAGGCATTGACGTGCCCGCAGGCTCCGGTATCAGTGCCTAGTTGTATTTTTTTCTCCTTTCTACCAATGTTTTGTCGTTTTCAACCACATCTCCATGTTTAAACCACACGGAAAGATCCGGTGGCTGTGACATAACTCACCACTGCATTGTTCGCAATCCCGTTGTCTATTGTGGCGCTTTAAAACAATCATCATCATTCTTCTAAATAGATTCAACGAACATTGAGGACCCCAGCAGATCAAACACCTTTTGTTCAGGTTGCGAAGAACAAGTCATCCAAGCCGAGTCATCCAAAAGTGACTTGCGTGTAGTACCGCGGGGGTATAAAGGTAGGACAAGCATGCCATATCCCTTGCGCATTTTCCACATCCTTCAAAGCCATAATCGTTTCAACACACACACGCCAACTTCCGGATGTTCATTCAGAACCAGTTCGCGTCGCCCTCAACGCAGAAAGTGCCCAAACCAAATGGCAATCTATGGATCCAACCAGTGACTCCGCTACCCGACTTGTTCTCAGACGAATATTTCCCCGCACTGGGATCCAAGCAGGCTACGCGGTCGTCATCTTCGAATCCTTCGCCCGTAAACCGCGGTCGTGGCGTCGATTCGGAAGGAAGCGGGTACAACAACAACAGTATGGTCGAGGAAATCATGGCGCCCGCATCCCCTAGTGCGTCCAACGTATTCCGAGGGCCCTGCAAGGAAGAAATCGCGCGGCTTGCGCAAGGATCGAAGCAACGGCACAAGCAAAGGAGGCTTTGAAGCTGGAGCGGCAGAGGCAGACGGTAGAGACCGTGGGAACGGTGGTGGAGTTCGAGTATGGGGTTGGCTCAGAAGTGGCTAATGAAAACGACGAGGAAACCGATGAAGCAGTGGAGGCTGAGGCGTCCAGACAGTCCTTTCCTGCGACTAGAGTTTTCCAGCGTACGGAAACACCAGCAGACCGCGCAGCGCTGGAGAAGAGGAATGCGCAGCACTTGGAGCGGGAGAGAGAAAAAGAGACAGGAAGGAGGGGCGAGCGAGAAGGATGAACTCAGACGCGGCTCACTTCAATAGAAATGTTACATTCAACCGGCGCCGCTAAATAAGATGCTCTAGATCTGGATGGAATGTAAATCTATCCTGTACCAGTTCTAAATTATACTCTCATCGCAATACAGACAGTCTCTGCATTTGGTGAGTGGAAATTTAAGAACCTCCAATGCAATTTCTAAAATTAATTACGGTGTTTCGCAGCTCATCCCGATGCTCCCCTCATTGCTAATATATATACCGCGGAATGTTGACCAAGCGGGCTGTCCTGGGATTTTTGTGGGTCTTTTGCGCAGGAGGAAGCTTCTTGTCGGCGCTATCTGCTTTATTCAAGTGTTACCCAAATTCGCCCGTGATATAGGCTTTCAGTGGCCGGGGTGGTACTACAATTGCAACAGAACAAGGGTACTACTGAAGTGAATTCACCGAGAAGTTTGCCACTCCTGCCGTTGATCGGCCTTTGCCGCCGTCATCATCGGATCAGACCGAACTTCAACACCAGTCGCCCAATAAGGAAGGTGTGGTTGAACGCTGTAATAGAGATGGTTCCAAGACCAAAAGTATTTTGGCAATCTTCAGCTGCTTAGCACGTACTGCTATTCAGTCAACCTGTAGCCTTATGATGCAACGACATATCTAAAAAGAACACCAACGCAGACATGAGGATCTGAGAGTGGTGGATTTAGATGATCGGATTTTGTTTGCGTGGTGGAGGCTTGGAGCTCGTTAGAGGTGTTACCAGCGTGTTTCCAATGGACAGTATTGGCTTGGGTGAGAATGGTTGGAATATTAGAGCACAGGGAGAAGAAGTGCACAATAAAACGGTTTCAATAATGTACAAGAATTCTAGGCGGTGTATCCAAAAGAAAAAAAACGACGAGGACGCCACAACGGATATGGCCATTGCTGTTGCTCTTCGGCGATGTGAAAATCTACGCCAACTCGTATAAAGCCTGCGCGACCCATATTATTGTTCTCTCAGAGTTTAGTTCAATGCGAATCTTTATCTAAAGTCAGTGGCAAGACGGAGACTATAACGAAGCAGAAATACGGTCAGATTGAATAATTTAAGAAATATATGTATCTGAGTATCACTTACACGTACTTAAACTATTAAAGAAATGAGATTTCGAATTTGATTTTCCGAAATTTTGTGCGGCCCGCTTAGATGACGTCTGAGGGCGTCCCGGCGGAACGCCTATGGACATTTAGGACAACGAACACGTTGCCGCTCCATATGACGATTGCAATCACATGGCCGAGTATACAGCTTCCCACAAGCGCATTTCTTCGGGTCCGGAGTCAAGCCGCAAGGCCTGGAATGGCTGTGACCGGAGAAGGGGGCCGGAACACGCTTTTTTTCGACCTCGAAACCGTCGAAAAAGCCGATGGACTCTGCACAATCAGAGTCATCACCGTAGTCGCTCCCATTGGCAACCGAAACAGACTCGGTGGATCCCATCTTTCTATAGGCTTCGGTTTTCGCTAGGCGTTGGAAGCTGATCCGTGGCACCGGGTCTGCAGAAACATTTGGAGAGCGAATGACTCTCCGGGAACGCGGTGGAGGAGACGAGGGAAGACGGGATTCGTCTTTGACAGTTCTGGAGCGCTTCCTGATGATCTCGTCAGACTGGACCATGAATTCCGGCTTCCGCTTTGGGTTCAGGGGCAGGGAAGGGTATGAGGCCGACGACGCAGAGGCAAGGGGGCCATTTTTGGGAGAAGGGGATAACGGGGGGTCGCATTTGACCTTCATTCTCGGCGGAGATCTAGGGATGGGTTTGCAAGTCCTTGAAGTCCGTGTTTTTTGCCCTGTCGGTGAAAGAATGCCTGGATGAACGGACGATGGATGCTGGGTTTGTAGGAAGAGGGGACCTAACGAGTCGTTATGTGTTAGGCCAAAGATGTTCCGCGGCCAGACCACATTACTCGACTTGCCTGGGTAAACTTCATCGGAGTCTGGATTTAGGGATAGAGCGACGTCCTGGATGTGGGGGTCTGTCTGGTCGTTGCCGAAAGACTCTTCGAAATACAGATCTTGCACAGGGTCATACGGGTAACGAAGTTTCCCTCCGATGATGTTTAACGGAGGGGAGTATACGCGCAGTTTAACAAACTGCTCGCTCGGGGGCCGTCGCACTCGTACGCCGACTTTGTAGGACAGGGTTCTTCATCTAAATCTGCAGGGAGTTGATGTTCCCAGGATGAATAAAGATCATTGCTGACGCTGGGAAAAAAATTGGGTAAGATTAATTGTTGATGTTTAGAAGTGAGTTGGACGTACGTCTCCCATGGAGCTACGCAAAGCGTGGGGTGGTGCAGGTAGGTGATATTTGGAGATGAATTAACACTAGAAGTCATGGCGGTGGCACTACGAGAGTCGAGTTTGAGATGAGGTTGGTGGCGGCTGAGTTGAAGAACGTTTGTGTGGCTTCTCTGCTTTTGTAGCAGTCCAAGTCCCTAACGTGTTGCGTTTTACGCCGATGAGTGACGCCAAAGGGAAAATGATTCGGAAATGAGACTTCTAGCGGTAAACAGGATCCGTTAAGATCTCCGCGGGTACGGAAGAAGTACGCTTACCGATAAGCTGAGGTGATCAAAATTTGTGGGCGTGGAGGATGGGAATGCAATGACGTTTAAAGCGAAACACGAGGATTATGGAGGAGAGTTTGGATGGGCCAGCTTGGAGTCAAGGAACATGTTAAAGAAGCGGATAACAAGAAGGGCCATCAGCATATTGTACAAGGCCAATAGAGGTATCCACGAGCCACACCCTGATATGGCAATTGTGGTTTGTCGGGCGCTTAATGTGAAATTGTTTTCCTTTTGTAGTACAGTTAAAAAAACCATAGCGAAATCGACGTGTCGTGACGGCACAAGACAAAATAAGCGAGAAAACGAGTTTGTTTGAGGAAACATGCCGTAAGACGAGGAAACTTTTGAATTGGACATGGGTTGGAAAAAGCCGCTTTCGTGTCAAGATGCCGGCGTTTAATTCTTGGCAGTATTTTTGTGGGAAAGTCAGACTCGGGTGCCTAGTGATTTTCTCTATCCAAGCTAGGAAACCTTCCTTTTCGGCCGCGAAGCAGGTGTGCACGGATGACTTGGGAATGATGTTTGTATCCACAGCAAAATGGGGTAGTGGCAACGGCTGTTGTTCTGTGAGATGAAGGTAGTACAAAGCAGATTATCATCCAGTATGACTGTCGGCTTCAGCGGAAGACAACCAGACGCCTGGGGAATCGATTAAACAGCCCCTGTGGACCTATACCCACATACAGACGCAAACTGTTGGCTTGACTTGGTCTGGCTTCCAGTCGGACTGGAAGCCAGACCAAGTCATAGTTCGGGAAGATGACGCGTCCCTGCACAGCTTGCGTTCCATTGACTCCGAATTGAGCCCTGAATTCGCCAAAAGCGAGATATCATCCTCGAGGCTTGCGCCTTTCATCAGCTCGGCAGTTTGACTCAAAGACAGCCAGCGCCTAGCCAAAAATGGAGAGACCGGTCTGTTTGGATTTGGAAGAACACGCTTGACGCAACGAGTGGACTCCAAACACAACTTAGTGAAGATCGTCGAATCAGTGATCGATGCAGTGTGCGATAAAATCAAGGGTTGTTTACAAGGACCTGTAAAATTCGGATGGGACCGTGTAAGGATTCGGTCGCGGTCTCGGTCCTGAAGTCTGCTGTGCCGCAGATCCGCAGTGAGCGGCGCAGCGGCCCTAGCAGCGGCGTAGTTACTTACCGCAGCCGTAGTTCATCCGTAGTTACTTGTATTGTCATTAGTAGTCAGTCCCCGGTTCCGAAGGCCTCTGTAGATAGTATAAAGACTCAGTACTTACCAGTAGTTAGGCATTCTCGTCAAACACGGAGCTTTACCGACTCAACTTCTCAGTCTAAGTAAAACTCACCGGACTTGGATCCTTGTGTGCAACGACTTTCCATCAAGAAACTCCGTTGCCTCACAGACCGTTTATAATTAACTGGGGCTCAACCATGAAGGCCATGAAGGGTGCTTTCTCAACTCTTCATTCGGGTTATTGACAAATGGTCCGGACCTTGACGCATCGGGATGAGGGCGAGATTCAACGGCACTTGAAGACAACAGGTTACCGGTAGTCCTTGTGGCGGCCGAAACTACGGAGTTTTGAACTCGATTGGGTGAGTCGGCGCTGGGGAGTCGGACGTCTCCCATCCTTCGGGATCTCGAGTTCATTCGGGCAGATGTTGTCCGTTCACGAAAAGCTGCAGGATTCAGTTCGAAGCTCAGGACAAGTGAAGCCGTGTGAAAAGAAACTTTGGGCGCCAAACAGTTGGCCGCGGCGCTCAAGCGCTTGATTGCTGCTCCCATGTCCAAATCTATCGCCCTGCTCGTCTGCGACACCCCGATCCCCTCGGTGCGGGAGGTACACGGTGACTACCATGTCATGTTCACGGACCTCCTCCTCGCAGCAGGCAAGCAGCTTGGGATTGACGACATTGCGAGCAAATGCAAGCTCGATGCATACGATGCGGAGCACAAGATGGAATACCCCACCGACGAGCAGCTAGATGCCTACGAAGGCATCCAGATCACTGGGTCTAGTGAGTCTTGGCGACATGTATGCCAAGGGCCACAGTAATTCATCTGCATAGAGGCGAATGCTCACGATGATATTGAATGGATAAATAAGCTTGTGGACTTTGTGGCGCACGTCGCGGAGAAGAAACCCGAACTGAAGATCGTTGGTGCGATTCTCCTGCGTGTGTGGTGCGCAGCTCACTCCGGCGGCGAACAGGTATCTGCTTCGGGCACCAGATAATCGCGCGTGCGATGGGCGGGCGATGCGAGCCGAACGGCGGTAAATGGGAGGTTGGGCCCACGCCCATTGCGCTGACTGCCCTCGGGAAGGAGGTATTTGGCGTAGACACACTGGTAAGGATGCATATTCCTCCGAGCCTATTTCTAATGGCCTGCCCAGTACATCGAAGAAATGCACCGCGACCACGTCCCCGAAGTCCCTCCCACCTTCCATCTCCTCGGTTCCACCGACGTTTCAATGAATCAGGGCATGGTTCGATTCCATTCGACCGATGCGCCTTTATCGCCCGTTTCCCTCTCCGACATCCATATTTTTACTGTTCAGGGCCACCCTGAATTTAATCAGCCCATAATGACCAAGATGGTCGCGGCGCGGACAGAGTCTGGAGTGCTCGACCCCGCTACATCGACCGATGCGATTAGACGTGCGGGCTGGCAGAACGATGGGGTCGGGGTCATCGCCAGAACGATGTTAGGCATATATGGTGTCATATAATGCTCTGAATTAAATCTTAGATTCTCCGTTCCGACTGCTTGCTCGCAACACAGACGGGATGCTGTAAGATAAGGATAGATTAAAGTGTGCCCACGACGACCAACAGATGCAGTTAATATACAATCCGAGTATGCGAGAGGCCAAAAATGTGAATGCAATGCTCTGAGGACTTGGTCATGTTTTGAAGACTATGATGAGGATGAGGAGAATAAGAATCAGTGCTCCGATCGTTACAGTGGAGCCTAAAACAAGGGTCGTTATTCCGAGTGCCGTGTATGCAAAGAAACGGTATACCGTAGTTCTTCGCGCCTTGGGCTACTCTGTCGAGTCGCCGCCGTGCACTACTAAGGAGATTATCCGTGCGATTGAAGTCGGTGTCCAGCTCCTCAAGCAACCCCGTGTGGACGTCTAATTCGTCATTTATCTGCAGCGATATATCCCGTTGCCGGTTGATAGAATGCGACAGAAGGTCGAGCTGGCTGTCTTGGTCTGCGGAAGAAGGGTTCAGTCATCACACAAAGCCGACACAGAATAATAACGCACGGGCCATCATTTGTTGTTGCGACTGCAGCATTGCATTAGGCTCGTAAACCGCCTCCGGGTCGTCGGTGTAAGGCGTGTAAACCGGCTCCGCGGGGGGAGAGGGGATCAGCTTCGCTGGCGGCCGCTCGGGGTCCAGGCTGCGGAGCGTAGTCGGTCAGTTGTACGCAGCGGTGAAGCAAAGCAGCAAACCTCTCCACACCGTCGTCCTCCCGCGCATCCAGCATTGCGCGCATCCGCTCATGCTGGTTCCGAAGTAGACTCACGGCTTCAGACCGGCCCTCTTTGGCCTCAAGCGCAAGTATGCCGGAGCGCAGCGAATTGAGATTCTGTGTTATTTGGGGTAGGTGGAGATTGCTGGGCTGCGGGGGTGCGGAGTCATTCGCCTGGGAGGAGTAAGAAGGAAGAGTCTGGAGGCGCTGGCGTTCCAAGAGCAGGGAGAGTGTCTGAGTGGATATCGACGTTAATTTGGCCAAAGACATCGCGGTCGCAGTTCACAGTAGTTTTGTTGTTATGTGTTGTATCCAAAGGCCATCGCCTTCTGACAGGCTTGTTCTCCTCTTTCATCGTCATTGGTTTTATTTTTTCCTCTGCACGCCTCGAGATACCTTCTGGCGCTCCAATTCGCACTGCGAATCCAGTGAAGAAGACACTAGATGGCCTCCACGCTTGCCGACGCGGAGTGGCGCCGAAACACAAGAGTTGTTTTTCTGGAATATGTAGCGACTTGGATCCACGGGCTGGAACCCCGTGCTGGTCGCCTCGAAATTATTCAGTCCGTTTGAAAGCGGTCCATTCGGGTTTGCGCAGCTGGGACGTTGACACCTGCGCCTGTGGCTGCATTGGCCTCCGCCCAGTAGCGCTGATATTCGGCATCCTCCTTCCTAAAGAACTACGCGTCGTTCGGGTCCTCGTCTAGCATCTCTTCCTTCTGGACCAGTTGCTGTTGCTGTTCGACCCTTGCCGTGGACGCGAAGCTGACGGACTTACCGTCGAATTGTACTGCCCATCCCCACTTCTTGAGGGGCGCGTTGAACTCTCAAAATTTTGGATGGAAACTACCGGTTCTTTATTCGAGACGGTCCTTTCATGATTTGGGCTCAGGGCAAGACAAAATTCATATTTCTGCTTCGCTCCTTAAAGTCTCGGGAATGTGAAAGGACTTGGAATGCTCTCGTATCAGTCTCGACTTCTCCTATGGCGCGGATTTGTTATCACTCTAAACGCAATCTCCGAAGAGATGAGCTGATGCCGGAAGATAGTCCTGAAGCCCAACTCGCACGTCTATGATCGTTCTACCGCAATACCACTTCGTCAACGATCTGAGTAATCGCTTCTTCCAGCTCAAGGCAATCTAACATTCCTACTGGCAAACCATCTTCCTTCGGGTTCGATAATAGACGACTCTAACCTGATACGTGTGTTCTGTGTGGAGTCTTAACTTCCTTTGTGACGGGATCTCCGAATCCTTCTTCGCCCGGGTCATCAATAGCCCTTGAATAACGCGTACTCCACCCTGTTCTCTTCTCCGGGTCTTCTGCTTCCCCAGTTACCCCCGGCTTTTTTTTTCCCCGTAGTCACAATACTATCAGTTGTCATCATAATCTGGAAAGTTTTCCAAATCCCCTCTTCCTTCCGCCACATGAATAACAACTGTCAAATAATGAAGACCGTAGCCCAGACTCGACCTTTCCACTGAAGACCAGATTTATTCAATTCCTACCAATTACACGTATGTATTAGGACGAATGGAGACTCCAAAAATATCGATATAGCCGTGGCTGCCGGTGCCATACGAGGAGAGAACGACAGATGTAATCAACGCGTCTCCTCGCGTCCAGCGCACCGCGGACCAACCGGCTAGTCGACGGATGCAGAAAAGGCGGCGGCCTGGACCAAGAAAGGGGCAGAAAAAAACAAAGAAGCGAGGCAGGAACCCCGAAGCGCCGTGGAACGCCAGCTGTTGCGGACTTACCATCCTCGGAGAAGATGCCCCAGAAGGAAGTCCTCAAGTCGTCGTATGGTACCCTACGCAAAGACTGGGGGCGCGAAACACGCTGCCAAATCGGCAGCGTGTTTCGCGCCATCCTTGTGTATCTGGTACCTGCTGTGAAAAAATAAAATTTACTATAAAACTTAGTCGCCCCCTATAGCACCTTGCACAAGGACTCGCGGTGCGAAACACGCTGCCAAAGACGGCAGCGTGTTTCGCGCCATCCTCGTGTATTTAGTGCCCGCCGTGAAAAAAAAGAAATTCACTATAAACACTTTTAATCTTAAGAGATTCCCTTCATGTACACCTCGCGTCGGCGTCTGCACTGCAGGAGGAGACCCTGCAGCGCCGACGCCCAGCTACATGCTCATCCGCGCATAAGTCCGCACAGCGCAAGCGCCGCCTTCATTGTATCGTCGTCCGGCTCCCCCCGCCTCGTCACCATCGTCTTCTCCTCCTTTTGCGTCGTGGTCTTCCCGTCGTTCCCAGTCCAACGCGCGTCACCCCCGCCCCATGTACTTGGCGGCGTCACAGCCTCGTCGGGCTCAACGTCCGTGTCCTCGTCATCGCTAGAGAGGCCGGGCAGCGCCAAGCCGCGCTCCGCCTTGCCCACTAGCCGGCGGCGCGCGCAGGCCCACTCGAGGGTACGTGTGCGCTGGTCCTGGCCAAACTCGACAAAGTCGCGCGGGGGGGGCTGAACTGCGGTCCGACAGGGGAAGAGGGCATGTTCTCCCAGAGTGGCACATGTGGATTGTGGCGGCGGGAAGGCGTACGGGGGGCAGGCGCGCGCAGTTCAGACCGAGACGCGACGCAGTCCAAGGATGGGCGTTTCGAGGCAGAGGTCGACGTGGTGGAGGCAGAAGACGCGCTGCTCGCCATGGAAGGGGATCTGGCCAGGGAAGGGGACAGGACGGGGGAGGGGGCATGTTGATAGGTGCTGCGACTGCTGTTGATGATGACGGGGGGAGGAACACGTCCACTCGCGAGGGTCGTTCTGCGCTCCGTCTGCCGCTTGTTCTGGAACCAGATGGTAACTGACTTTACTTCCCTGAAGAGAAAAAAAACGCGTTAGACGCGACGCGACGGCGAGGATAAGAACGCAAGACGAACATATTGGCAGATCTCGCGACTGATTCGCGCTGCTCTCTCGAGGGATGAGAGTTTTCATGAAAGAGCTGCTCAAGCATCATGAGCTGCGCGTTGGTGAATCGTTTACGAGTGCGGCGTGTGGTGGCGTCGGTGGACTCGTTGATGAAAGTCGCGTAGAGGTCATCGGAGGACGTGTTGCCCGTGCTTGTTACTGACGACGTGCGCGAGAGGGAGGGGGCCATGGTTATGTACAGGCGCGGTGGTAAGTTGTGTGATGAAAACTTTGTTTGGCCAAGCATTTATACGCGAGACGCTCACGTGCGCGGTTGACAAGTCGCGTCAGCGTGGTCGCGACCTGTCAAGTTGGCGTCAATCGCGTATCTGGGAAAGGTAGTGGACCGTAGAATTTTGTACACAAAGTACAGAGCGTTCTTGCCATGCCCATCCCTGGAGAAGGTTCCGAGTCGGAATCGAGGGTAACTTGGTCTGAATTTGAATAACCGGACGCAGGAATCTAGGAAACATCACAAGGAGGAGGCCTGCTTGACAATTATATTATACGGAGAAATTGCAGGGAATCTATTGCGAGAGCTATGGAGAAACAAACAAGTTTATAGGCGGACTATCATTGTAATTGTCAACCGGTGCATCCTGCTCGACCACCTTCCAAATCTCATCTATTTTGGCTTTCGCCGCATCGCCCACAGAACCGTGTTTGAGCCAGGCGAGCGTCTCCGAAATTTGGGAGTGTTTACTGGCGCCGAAGATGACAGCGTCGCCGTACTTTGCATCGACTGCCGAATCAAAGGCTACCCAGCGGTAAGCCAACTCCGCTCTGCTGCACCCAGCCTCTTTAGCAGCCTCCCCCCATAAATCCAACGCCTTGTGATACGAGGGCTTGTTATAGAGACCACCATATATACCCTCCAACAGGTGGCCCTTGGCGTAGCGGCCGGCTGCCTTGCTGCCCTCGCGAATCTGCTGGGAGGTCTTGGTCAGCAGTCCACCAGCAATGGGGCTGTAGACGTAGAAGGCGATGCCCAACTTGCGCAGCAAAGGGACGAGTTCGATCTCCTGCTTGCGAGCCACCGCGTTGTAGTTGGCTTGGTAGACTGTTGGCAGCGGGTATCCCTTCTCTTTACATATATCATAAGCCCGCTGCACGTCTGCGGGCTTGAAGTTGCTCAAGCCGAAGCGCTTAAAGCGCCCCGCCTTGTACGCTTCGTTAATACCCTTGAGCTGCTCCTCCAGCTCTACCGAGGGGTCCGGCGCGTGAATGTAGAAAACGTCGACCTGGGTGCGTTGTCAGTCGAACCTTCAGCCTGTGTTCTGTTCGCCTACTTTTTCGACGCCCAGCCGCTCGACGGTCTCCCTGGCGTGCTGTGGGATGGCCTCGCCCGTGCTGCCGCCGGGAATAAAGCCGCCGGGCGTCTTGCTGTCGATAATGAACCGCTTCCCGGCACCAGTCTTTCCCATCCACTCCTCCGAGTTGCCATAAAGGCGCGCCGTGTCAATAGTGTTGCAGCCACCCTCATCCAGCAGCTTGTACACCCTCTCGATGCTCTCTTCGTTGGGGAAGTCCTTGTCGGGGCCGATGGGGTAGCCGCCAAAAACGGCCTTGACGTTGGTAGTCATAATGCGCAAGTGGTAGAAAATTGCAGCAAAAAGGCTTGAGGCAATTATGGATTTCAACTAGACTTTATACTTAACTGATGCTGCGCTTGGACACCTACCTATGTACCTCATGTTTTCGAATTGCGGATCAGGGTTACAATCGAGGCTGTGGCGTATGTTTGTTGCTTAGACACCAAAAATTGTCGATTACAATCGATGACTACCCGCGACGCTTACCGGTTTGCGGAATCCGCAGAGGAGGTTGGGCCGTCTCTTGTATCTTTCTTGACAGACTCCCACCCGTAACTATCCGAAACGTGACAAGCCACTAGTCGGATGAAAGTGAATGTTCTGATTTATTTCCAATTCGGACGTCGTCGTCGAGGACCTCCGTTTATTGTATGAGGATTGGGCCATATCCGGGTCGATTTCCCGCTCCTCGCACCAGTACTTCGGCGGTAAACATATGACTGGGCCCAAGCTCGAGAGTTTTCGCGGATGCACGAGGAGTCGCTCCGAAGATCTTTCTCGTGGATGGTGGAGTCTGAAGGAAATCTAGGCTTTAATAATAATGTGTGGAAAGGGGTTAGGCCAAGCATACGCAAACAACTTCTCCTCTGTCTTTCACCTTGATGTTCGTGTTAGGCGCCGGACTCTGGCATGACGCTCTAGCTGGCCCAGCCGCTATCCGCCTTCGAAATTTCTCCCAATGAACGGATGCATACTACAGTGCTTTGCTAGAGCCAACTGTGACCCCAGAGTCGAGCTTATGCTATTCAATATTGTTGTCCGACTCGGAGAAGGAGGGAGTGGAGGATAGAGTACGTCCTACTTAGGGTAAGTCCTCCTTGTCCTTTCGTATGAAAGCTGTGGGTGCGTCGTTAGTTGGTCAAGACCCCCGAGTCGGCTCCTTTCATCACCGCCAGCAACGTCTCCATGTTTGCTCTGTTATTTTAACTGGACCCCGCCGCTACCTATGACTCACTGGAACCGGTGTCTGAACGCGCACGACCATCCTTCTGCGTCAATGAAGCCTAGAATCTGATACTGGCAAGCTTCAGTCTCATGGCATTTTCCCTCTCGTGCTACTACGGCTTTTGGTCTTCATATGACTTGTTGGTTCTCTTTCTACAGCCCACAGAAGTGTTCTAGCGTGCGACGAAACCAATCCATATAGTAGGCATTTTCGATATCAGCATTTGTGGAATTTGTTCACAGCTGATTGAAAATTCGACTTATGACGCGAATTAATTACCCATTTGGTCAATCCCTTGTTAACTCTGCCGTCAATCGCATTTGCCTCCGCGCAACTGCCAAGATCGCATAGAATACACCGTGATCCCGCTGAACTATCGTGGTTACATAATCAACCCAATTCGGAAATCCCATCCTAATCCGGCCACTCATTGTGGATTTCTTGCGACTTTTCCCAGACATTCACGGCTATATGTCAGATTGTTGCTAGGAAAACTCACAAGCGAAACAAGGCGAAAGCCCAAAGGAGAGTGTTGCTTGTAAAATCCGTTTCCGGGGTTGAGCTTGTGAAAGGCATTTTATAAAGGCTCGCCTTGTCTCTATTGTCTTCGCCCAAAGCAGCTTGTCTCTTTTGTTCTCTCAAAGCAAACGATCGTACTCCCCTGCCCAGCCATCATTATCATGCAGTGCAAATTCCTCATCGCTTTTGTGGTCGCGTGCTGTGAGTGCTCCCGCCAGTGACATGCGCTTGAAAACTGACCTCCTTTTCCCTAGTCGCCATGACCGTCTCAGCTGCCCCAGTAGCTGAAATCGCAGTCGCCCGGGCACCTGTGAGTTTCTCGTTTGAAGAGATGAAGTATTGTACTCACTCTGTGTCCAGGAACCTTTGAACCGCGCGTCGCTCAGGCTGCCTCGCATTGAGGAGGCACGCGAACCCGAGCCGGTGGAGGAGGCCCGCGAGCCTGAGCCCGGATGCAGCCTCTACACCTGCATTTGGTACGTTTTCATCAACCATTGTCTGATACGCCGTTGCTTATCAATTCTTTCCAGATTGATGTTCTCCCATTGATCGAAAATTCCCACCTCTTTGTTCGACTAACACACTGGAGCCCGTTTTGCTCGTGTTGTTGCCGTTCATCGTATCTTCGTCCTCGCTGAGTGTAGTAGAAGCCGCCATAGATACGCCCTGGTCGCCGCGCTGGGGTTGTACGGACTTTGGGTCGCAGTTGGATGTTGGTGTTTGAATATCCTGTATTACCATCTTGATATCCTTATTGAATCACTTTGGATCTTTTGAAAAAAAAAAAAAACCCCGTGGACATTTTGCTTTAGAATCCGGGCACAGTTCGAAGAGCGAGTGCAGAATTGTGGAATCATCAGGCCCGATAACCAACTCTTGAACAGGCAAGCCAAAATTCCGTTCCACCTTCTTTGCACCATCCCACAGGTCCAAGATCACATTCGGCGCAAGCTAATAGTTTTATTTTTTCGCCTGCATATTGGATCAGGTGAAACCCCGCACGTATGGAACACGAGTAAACTTACCGAGCGACTGGGTAGCCCGCGAGAAACCAATATTCTCGAACTCCATTGCAGACGGTGTGACTAACCACCACTCAGCTATAGCGGGCGACAGAGGTAGAGCCGGTAAAAGAGGATGTTGGGGATGATTCGCTGGTTCCAGCTCAAAATTCCATTATCAGTATGAATTAGAACGCAATGTGAAAACAAATGAGGATACCTGGACACTGGCTGTCTCTATGAATTTTGCAACACCTCGGTTGAGTATTACACTTCCGCAATCACTCCGAGGGCAGAGAAGGTCGAATTTGTTGAGCAGAACGTTGGACTCGTTTGAAGACACCTCTGCTATCCCACCAGGAAACGAAGCGAGTAGGCGAGGAATATGATTACTGTTTGATGGCCGCTGCAGAGCTTCAAATACGCCTGCCGGAGGATTTCCCTGGTAGGGAGGAATGGGCGACAATCCCAAGGTGATGCGCATCTCGTACCACGGCTGCGAACCGTGCACGACAGCACTCGGTCCCAGCCATTCAAAACCAGCCTTCTCGTAGAAGTGTCGCAGATTTTCGTGTGTGATTAGGAGAACACGCTCGTAAGGGGCAGATTTCTCTCGATGGGCGGTTTCAAGACGCGCAATATATTCCCGAAGAAGCCTCAAGCCAACGCCTTGCCCTCTACACGTGGAAGAGACGCACACAGAGTGGATGCAGATAGAGGAGGAGCCTGGTACATGCATGGACATGGAATCATGTGTCAAGGATGTATCGGGAGAGAGTGTCGAGCAGACGTAGCCAACGAGCTTATCGTTTTGATACGCGCCGAGGAAGAGGTCTTTAGCCAGGCTCTGGCGGAGCCTTTTCACTTTCAGATGAGTGCTACACACGCGGAAGGCGGCTTACCGAAATGCTTCCAAAGTTGCTGCCTCGTCCGGAGGAAAGCCTTGATCATGAGTGAGGAATGGTCAAGACTCCAACATCGCTGAGCTTTGAAGACCCCGGATGGGGACAGACCTTGCTCTTCAATTTGTATCGCGTGTTCCAAATCCTCGGATGGCACATTCTTGAAGGTCAGCGCCTCCGAATTTGAGGAGGACATGATGGTTTGATGAATTGATCGTACACTGCCACCTGTTGACAGATGTTCGTTGAGAATCCGCATATGATGCCTAGATGACGACTTGACGCAACAAATTCAAACACTTACTTCCTGCCCGGTCCAGTGGCTCTGGGTCGAATCGGAGGTGTTATATGAATTGATTGCATATCAGAAAAGAAATATTTGGGGTACAATGAACCGTTGCGCGCAGCAGGACGCTATATGATCCGACACCTCGGTCTCGAAATAGATTCCGTGGCCAGGAGACGAATTGTTTGCTAAATTTAAACAATGTTTCATCGAGTTCGTGCGTATCGCATGGTCGTTATTTCGGAGAACTTGAGATCAAGTTTAGCCTGCTGCGGAGACATTTCAAATCTCTGCATCCGAGTATATAAAAAGGGCAAATGGCTGGTCACGTGAAGACTAAAAATAAGCAGGCACCTTCTTCGCCCTTCAAGTTCCACCTCACCAGATCACACTCATTTTTTCTTCCAATGTCCTCCAGCCTTCGACGAACCTACCAAAAGGAATCATCACCCAACCTTCTTGCCAATTCCGGGTCAGCGGACTGGGTGCGAATTAGCAGTCTCGCAAGCTAAGCGTGGGTTATTCATGGAATTACAGGATTCAGTTCCTCAGACGCCTCGAAGCGGAGTGGCCGAGAAAGTGCGTGTATTTTTCGTTAGTGGCCTGTCGGCTTACAATGTCTAGTACTCCCTGGCCGCAGATCCAACCCTATGGGGTTCGAACTTGTCTCCAGACCTCGCTGAGCCAGATGATGCTTTGCACAACCCAGAACTAAAGGGTGGAAAGCTTGTCGAGCACAGTACATTCTCTATAACCAGGAGGGGATTAACCAACCTCGGCTGTCTCGTCCTTCTTTGCCTTTCCATTCTGGCACTATTGTGAGAACACGCCACCTTCAATTTGATGGTGATAGCTAACACCATAATCAGCATAGGATACCCGGTGCTTACCTTTGTAAAAAGAACGTTCCTTACCCCGGATGTTACGAGTGCCAGTGTGAACGCAACCGGCCAGGTACGTTCTCGTTCGTGAGCCGACCGTCCATGAATAACGACCGTCATGGAAGGTCCCAGCGATAGGAAACTTTGGACTCATAGATTTAGAAACACCCACCGATGCATATACCATCACTTCCCTCTACAGTGGCCAAGAAATGAAGCTCGTGTTCTCGGACGAGTTCAACACTGATGGGCGGACATTTTATCCGGGCGACGATCCCTACTGGGAAGCCGTCGATCTCCATTATTGGGCTGTGAGTATATTATGTTTTGTTCGGTTTGAATTCGGTTCACTTGAAATGAAATAGACAAACAACATGGAATGGTACGACCCGGCAGCCGTCACAACGGCGAATGGCTCGCTGCAAATCACACTATCCGAAAAGCAGACGCACGGTCTGAACTACCAGGGTGGTAAGCACGTTGCGTGGTTAATTTTTCGTTTTGTGGCTTACGTGGATCTAGGACTCGTAACAACTTGGCAAGCATAACGACCTGTTTTTCGTTGTTCTTCTGCTCACATGAGACGGTTCACCTCAGGAATAAGGTACTTACTTTTGTATCCTACTGATTAACCGTTAAGTAACCCTTAAAAGATGTGTTTCACCGGCGGACTCCTCATAACCTCCGCTACACTACCTGGTACCAATAATATCCATGGCTTGTGGCCCGCGTTTTGGTCGATGTATGCACAGTTGAACGTCTTCAGGAATTTTCCAACTCACATTTCGCAGGGGAAATCTCGGGCGCGCCGGCTACGGAGCCAGTCTGGACGGCATGTGGGTACGTGATTCTTCAAAGGCTGTAAAAATAGATTGGCTTATTTCGGGGAATCAGCCCTACACTTACGACACGTGCGACGTCGGGACGGCCCCGAATCAGACGCGAAACGGCGAGCCTGCAATAGCGACAACTAGCGGCGACACCAATGAGCCGTACAACGGCGAGTTGTCGTACCTCGGGGGACAGAGGCTCTCGCGCTGCACTTGCAAAGGAGAGTCTCATCCAGGGCCTGTGCACGCATCGGACGGCAGCTATGTGGGCCGAGCAGCTCCAGAGATTGACGTTTTTTTAAGTTTTGCAGCTCCCGCATTCCTTCTAAATCTTATTTCATTTTCATTAGGAGGCCCAAATACAAGATAGTGGAGGAGCGGTATCGCAATCTGGTCAATGGGCGGTGCGTGTGTCTATCCAAGAACCTTGAGGGCCATGTTTGATGACGATTGAAAAGCCCTTCAACGCGGCGTATGTGTGGTTCAACACAAGTGACAACCTTATTATCGCGGATCCCGAGATTTCGGTGCTCAACACGTATATCGGCGGCGCGTATCAACAAGCGACGTCTGTGGTGACTCAGACTAACCAGGGATGTTATGAATTACTCGAAAATTGCTTCTCTGTGTATGGTTTTGAGGTGGGTGATCGTTGGTTGATTTATCATCGACAACATTGACCTGTGTGTCCGAAGTATCAACCTGGTTTGTCGAGTTCCCCTTATATTGTCGTGCCTGCTCACTCGTACTTGATAATCAGGGTTCAAAGACGCGGTAAGGTCATCCCCCCATCAGTCTTTACACTGTCTGAAAATTCGTTGAAGTATATATCCTGGATTTCGGATAACAAGCTCGCGTGGACCATAAAAGCGGCAGGTATGGCTGCGGACCCGCAAACACAGATTGACGCGCGGCCTGTTCCTCAAGAACCACTGGTATCCTCTTTCGTGCGCGCTATGTTCATCGCCTGATTTTCTTCTCGTTAGTATATTCTCGCGAACTTGGGCATGTCGACGAACTTTGGGACTGTCGATCTGGAACACCTCACGTTCCCTACTACTCTTAAATTGGATTACGTGCGAGTGTATCAGTATCCAGACCAAGTAAACATTGGTTGCGATCCACCCGACTTTCCGACCCAGCAATATATCAATACGTGAGTGTTTCCTTTCCCACACGCGAGTCAAGTCACTCACGCTTTTGATAGTTACATCGAGGTATCGTTATTCTGTTCTTGGCGTTGATCATGAACAGCGACTCATTCGAACTCCGTTCGCATAGGCATATACAAGTGAGTGCAAACAAATGAATAAACAGAACCCATTTCTAAACTGTTCCCAGATCCCAATCTGACCACATGGGTCGACGGTGAGCTTCTGCTTCACGATCACGAATATCGGTGCTGACGTAGGTCCTGGTAACACAGATTATGGCCAGACCATTCCGAAGAATAGCTTTTTGGGTCAATGCTGATGCCTTATGCCGAAGAATAAGTAGCTGCTTGATACCGAACGATTAACAACTTGAGGCTTTGTATTTCTTTCTTCAATTGGACCTTGAGGTAGTCGTTCTTTGTGCAGGACACAGCTATATCATTATGTCTGTTGTATTAGGTTGAAAAATACGACATCTTGAACATGAATGCGATCAATGCTGGAAGTCCAGTCGAACTTACTTCTTGAACTTTCTTCAATTCAAGGTTCAAGTTTCAAGTTTCAAATGGGCTTCAAGCGTGAACCGGCTTGAAAGCAGACCTTCTTTCTTTCTTTTCAAGCGGCTGACTCTCCAGTGAGGATTGCCTTCCGGTTTTTCGTTGGCAATGTTAGAGCTCATGCGTGTAGGCGTTGAGGTTAATGGGGTTCAAAAAGAAATCCCAGTTGATCATTTTGATGTCATCAATCTCGCCTAGCGGCTTGGGCCGTGTTAGGCCGTGTTTCACAGACGTTGCCTCGCCAACGAGTGAGGTGATCAATGATTTGTCACGGGCGCCTAGCCATTTCAGTGTTCTTGCTCTTGTCCATTAACTCGCTATCCATAAACCTAAACAACAGCTTTGCGCTGATTTCCACTCTTTTGCCAGTACATTCTTTTTGTGATGGCTCACGCACGCCAAGGCTTCAAGAGAGAAGCCTCTCCGAACCTTTTACCCAAGCCAGACGATTGGGTCAGATTTATTCTGACTTGGTGCAATATTCTTGCTCATCCAAAATTCAGGAGGCTGTTCCATCTTCTCCTGTAAGTGGTGGCTTGTCGGCCAAGGTACGTCCATAATTCACTGGCTGGCCCTCTTTCTTTCCTTTCTCAATGTCCTCGCAGTTCTCACTGTCGGCCGATCCCACTCTGTGGGGTTCAAACTTGTCCCCAAATCAAGCCGAACCGGATGACACTCTACACAACCCAGAGTTCAAAGATGGGAAGATGGTTGACCGTGCTGGTTCGTCCGGAATATCGAGTCGGGGATTTGCCAACATCGGTTGTCTTGTCCTGCTCAGTCTTGCGATAGTTGGCTTGTTGCAAGTTATTACTGACTATACTACCGATATTCTACTGATTCCATGATAGCATGGGGTACCCGGTCGCCTCATATGTAGAACGGATGGTTTTTTCGACCAACACTAAGGGCAGCGTCGTTGTTAATGCTACAGGGCAGGTACGGCAATTTTCTCCCTTTGTACGAGTCAACTTGAACTTCATACGAGGTGGCTTCCATCGGGAACTTCGGGCTCATCGATCTCGATACGCCGTCCGAAGCATATACAATTAAATCCCTCTACTCCGGTCGGGACATGAAGCTCGTCTTTTCTGACGAGTTCAATACCGATGGACGGTCATTTTATCCGGGCGACGACCCATACTGGGAAGCCGTCGATCTCCACTATTGGGCTGTTGGTGTTCTTTTCTCCCGATTTTCATGGTGCTCATCCCGAGAAAGACAAACAATATGGAATGGTATGACCCGGCAGCGGTCACGACCGCTAACGGATCGATGAAGATTACATTGTCTGCTACCGAAACACACAATCTAAGCTATCAGGGTGGTCAGTACATCCCGTTGTTGATTTTCGTTCTTTGGCTTACATGTATTTAGGACTCGTCACAACTTGGCAAGTATCATGACTTGTTTTTTGTCGTTCTTATGCTCACACGAGATGGTTCACTTCAGGAACAAGGTACTTGTTTTTATGTCTTATTACTTTTCTGGTTTAAAGAGCCCATTACTAGTTTTGCTTCACGGGCGGACTCGTCGTAACCTCCGCCACATTACCCGGCACCAACAATATCCATGGCTTGTGGCCCGCGTTTTGGACCATGTTTGTCCGAGTCTTGAGTGCATCAATATTTAATCATCTTAATCGTGTAGGGGCAACCTTGGCCGCGCAGGATATGGTGCCAGTCTCGACGGCATGTGGGTAAGTGTGCTTTGCAGACCCGCCATACATGAGCTTATACCTGGCTAGCCTTACACTTACGACGCATGCGACGTCGGCACCGCCCCGAATCAGACATTGAATAATTTGCCTGAAATCGCACTGACCAGCGGCATCACAGATGCGCCGTATAATGGGGAGCTATCGTACCTCACCGGACAGCGGCTTTCGCGTTGCACCTGTCCCGGAGAGTCTCATCCGGGACCAATCCACCAGGATGGCAGCTACGTTGGTCGGTCAGCCCCTGAGATTGATGTTTTTTTGAGTATTTCAGCTCCTGCCTACCTTCTAAACCTCATTTCATTTTCTTTAGGAGGCCCAAATACAAGACGGTGAAGGAGCGGTATCGCAATCTGGTCAATGGGCGGTGCGCGTGTCTGTCCAGGAACCTTGTAGGCCCTGTTTAACGATGGTTGAATAGCCCTTCAACGCGGGTTATGTGTGGTTCAACACAAGCGACAACCTCGTTATCGCCGATCCCACCATTTCTGCGCAGAACACGTACTTAGGCGGCGCATATCAGCAAGCGACTTCAGTGGTCACGAAAACTAACCAGAAGTGTTACGAGCTGCTGGACAACTGCTTCTCTGTGTATGGAATCGAGGTGAGTACTCGTTAGCACCCATATGCCTGTGCTGATATCGCCTCTTTTCAGTATAAGCCTGGTTTGTTTCATTTCCTTCTTTCATGTCGCCCAAGTTGATCGAAGCGTCTACCAGGATTCGACGATGCTGCGAGTCAGGTCTCTGCTGCGACAGATTCATACTGACGACTCGTAACGCTAGTATATTTCCTGGATAACGGACAACAAACCCGCATGGACTATCCACCAGGCCGGCCTTGCGAAAGATCCCAAAACCGAGATTGACGCACGTCCTGTGCCGCAGGAGCCACTAGTGAGCTCAATGCTAAAACCAATAAACCCGCTTACGCTGTCTGTCAGTACATCCTCGCAAACTTGGGCATGTCGACAAACTTTGGCCCCGTCGATGTAGAGCACATCACGTTCCCAACGACACTGAGCCTCGACTACGTTCGCGTATACCAGTATGAAGACCAAATCAACATCGGCTGCGACCCCCCGACTTCCCTACGCAGGAATACATCAATACGTAGGTTTTTCCAGACTCGATCTGTGGCTGTCTCGATTGACACTTTATCCTTAGGTATATCGAGGTGCGATTTCCTGCATTGCCCGTTTTCTCTGCTCACTCTCTTTATTTACTGCTCGTCTTTGTTTAGGCTTACACCAGTGAGTCTTGCGCGATCCACTGTTTTCTTATCCTCACTCATTCCCTTAGATCCCCTGCTTACCACCTGGGTCAACGGTGCGTTCTTCTTTCGACTATTGTATTATTGAAGCTCATCCCCACTCCAGACTACAACCAGACCGTCCCGAAGAATTCCTTCGTGAATGGTGGGTGCAACTGAAGGAAGTCCCCATCCAACTCGCATTCGTATTTTTGGCTTTCATATTGACACTGTATACCCCGGTCTCCTGGCACCATATACCACCACAGCACTTTTGTTTTCGTACACACCCAATTGCAAATACACTAGAATACAAACAAGCAAACGCCCTCAAAACGCAGTCACAGTTTTACTCAAGCCAGGGCTCGATGTGAATGACGCCACGACTTTGTTGCGGAACACCACCTGCACGGACCGGGTTACCACGTTCGCGTCGACGTGGAAGGACGCGCTGGTGGGCTTGCCGGCTTTCCATTGCAGGTTCACTGTGATTCCGCCGCGGACGCGTGCGCCTTTCATGGACCCGGTCGACCATTGATTAGGAAGAGCCGGCAACAGGGTGATGACGAGCGGCGTTGTGACTGTAGGCACATCCGGGGCTTGTAAGAGCGCGTTCTACGACCCATCAGCCTTAGATACGCGCCTATCAAAAGGAAAGCTCACCAAAACCGCACCCGGGAGGCCCAAGTTCGCATCAATCTATACGCAAGTGTAAGGTGACTTGTCTTTTCGAAGAATTGTAACGTACTTGGATAATGGGCACGGCGTCAAATGGATCGTAGAGACTGAACAGATTGGCGCCAAAGTTTTCGAAGATGCCGAACTGTGTGCCAACACGTAAGCTCGGGGAAGGAAACTGAGAGAGGACAACAGACTGTCAACTCGTGATAAAATTCCGTCGCATTCTGGAGTTGTGCCCAGGCAGCCGCGCGCCCTATAAAATCACGGTGAAAAATCTCTCTCAAACTACAGAAGGAGTTGGAGAAACGTACACATCTTCTCCCACCCCGAGTCGGCGTCGGGACCCGTCCCATTTCCGCGGTGGATCAAGCTGACGGTCGTAGCGTCCATGACCTGCGACTTGCTATATGTCGTGCGGCTGCCGTTGATGAGCAGGCCGCCCTGCATCGCGGGCTCGTAGTTCGTGATCGCATAGCCGGGGTACAACCCGATAAGATGCGAGAGATGGCGGTGCGTGTCGTTCGACGCGTCCTGGTCGACTTTCCATTCTGCGGATCGATTAGGCTGGGGGCTAAAGTACACGCCAAAAAGCACGAAAGTCACCTTGAAGCTGCCCCCAAGAGCCAATACGCACGCCCTTATCCATTGCGTCGCGCTTCGTGCGAACCTCTGAGTTCGTTCATTCGCGTCTCAGTCGGTCGAATATTCTTGAGTCGGAAGAAAGGACATACCGTCAAGGAACGCCGTGTCCGTATCGCCCGAGGCAGCGAACCCCTTCTCGACCGCGTTGAACAGCTGCCAGATTAGCTGCTGCGCGTGTGCGCATCCTGTACCGTCGTCATTCTTTAGTCAGTCTTTCTTTCGCCCCCATGGAACAAACCCACCGAGCGTGATCGGCGGTTGTTCCGGCGAGTTGCAGGGGCTCACGACGAGCGACCCGTCGTTGAAACGGCGGTCCGGTATGAGCTTGTCGAGGTGGAAGCTCGCGACACCCTGACGGAAGCCGTGCGATCAGCACATACTTAGATGGTTTAGGCGAGATTGTGGAAATCACCTTGATGAGGGGCCATCCCTGCGCCTTCCACCACGCCACGTCGTTGGTGTAGTCGAAGTGGTCCCACACGTGCAGCATCTGCAAATAACGAATTTGTATTTATATTTGTCTAGCGAGCATGGAGCGGCATACCATCCACACTGCGGATTCTGCGCAACGAGAATTGGTTAAAAACACTGCAGCAGCACGGGGAAGCGAGGCGGGTGTACTGACCAGGATAATTCGCCCATTCAGCGCTGTTGTCAAACGCTTTCATGCCAGTGTGACCAAAGATCTACGACGCGAATGTGTTAGTTAGGTGGCATTCCAACGTACTTATTGGTCGCTGGAACCTCACATTCATCTAATGTAATAAACCCGAATTAGATACGCGTTGAGTACGACGTTTAGTAGAGTAAACCACAGACCTCATTGTGCGTAACCCACCCCCGCGAAATGTTGTACAAAATCTGCGCCGTCTGTGCTCCACGCGGTGCCCAATTTTTCTGAACAACGTAGTCAAGTCAAAATAAATAAATCAAAAAGGAAGAACGCGGCACCTCGAAGTAAGTAAACAACGACGCAGTGACGTCCAGATTGCTCATCTCCGCGCTCCAGTAGTTCATCTGGATATTGATGTTCGAGTCTATTGGACCGCATCGTCAGTGTTATCGCGGAGAACGGACGAATGCGGCTTACGATAGTCTATATACAGCGATGGTCAGCAGGGTGAGGTTGTAACGTGGAGTGAGTGAGGGACGTACCGCCTGACCACGGGTTCGCAATGTCGAGCGCCCACTTGCCTTGCAAGTTCGCGGGGAGGGCGCCGCGCGCGCTACCTGCGAGGAGGTAACGCCCGTAGTTGAACATCAACCACTGACACCGACATTAACAATAAGAACAACGCAACGAAGGAATAATTGACAACCCACCTCGACGTACGGATTCCCCGCATCCACCTGATACGCCTCGATCAACTCGCGCGTTTCCGTCCCCAAGTCGGCCTTCTGCCCCAAATCCAGCGTAAAGACCCCCAGCGTCTTCGCGACGTCGGCGAAGTGCCCCGCGCGGAGCGCGCTGTACGCGCCGGTGGTGACGCCTGGTGCGGAGACGAGCGCGAGGACGGCAGGGTGCGGGTCGGGCCCGCGGAAGGAAAAGCCGTGCGCGGCGTCGCCTGCGTCCTGCGAGAGCTCCGTGCCGCCAGCCCAGGAGATCCATGCCTCCGTGGCGTGGCCGGAGACGGTTATCGTTGCGTTTGGGGGCGCACCGGGAGAGGGGGCGGTGGCGGGGGAGCAGGAGACCTTCCCGCCGGTGCTGCGCACGCGACCGAGGATCTCGTAGAGCATGCCGGGGGTGCCGGCGGTCCCGCGCACGCGGAGGGTGCTGGCGTTGAGGCAGGTGATGTTGGGCGTTGGGAGGCCGTCTTCGAGCGCGGAGGAGAAGGCGAAGGAGAGCGGAGGGAGGGTGGCGGGGGCGGGGACGGAGATGTGTTGCGAGCATGTTTGAGTGGGGTGCGAGCAGAATGTTTCGCTGAAGAAGAAATCGGGCGATGGATGAGCAAGTTGACCAGCTGTAGAGAAAAGCGAGGGACCAACCGAGTGAAGGCGGACCCGGCCTGCGTCCACGTAACGCGCGCGATGCCCTGATCCAGATCCAGCCACCTAGCGTAGTTCGACACCGTTGTCCCGGTCACATTGAGAGTTGAGATGAGGTACCCCGCGCCGACGTAGGAGCCTGGATAAGTAAATTACATAAATAGCGCCGTCAGAAACGCGCGTTATTTAGATAAATTAGGGGCAGACCGTAGGCGCCTGGATCCGTCGCGAGCGTTTCGATGTCTGCAGGGTCGTATGAAATTTAATTTCGCGTATATAAGTAGAAGGGGAAGCGTACTATCAATATCCCCCGTCGGGCTTGCAAAAATCGCGTCGCGGTACTGCTGCATTGCAGTCGCCATCGCAGCGCGTTCGCTCGGCTGCTTGTTCCCGCCATTGTACGTCTGCCAAAATACATTCAGCATTATTTTCCGTGCATCGTATAAATGATTTTTAAAAGAGAGAGAGAGACTGGTACTGACGGGATCCTGAAACGGCCCTCCAGACCACAGCGACTCGATGTTCAGCTGTGTAATTTCCTGCGCGGCGCCGCCGGGCGTCATCGCTAATTCGCGTCCCTTAGAATTCAAATTTTCGCGTGGACGTAGTACGCACCAGCAAGAAAGCCATTCCCCACTGGCAGATAATCGCGCGACCAGATCGCGCCAGGAGCGGAGTACCACAGGCCGTTGCCGCTCGCGGGGAAGCCCGGCGGCGCGCCACGCACGCCTGCGGCGGTCCAAAATCCAAAAGCCAGGGACAGAGCAGCGCGAATCCACATTAAAAGCGAGCACAGAGTCTGAAAGCTTCCGGCAAGCGAGTTATGAGGCGAGTTATAGATATCAGGCCATGGCCATGGAGCTTCTTCGGGGAATAGACTGTCCATGAGAAGCAGAAGGTGCGGGGGCATGGTAGATCGCGTGAGGGGTGCTGGTCGCGGCGCATGACGGACGGGCCGAGCAGTGGCTGCGACGCGGTCACGTCGCGGTGCGGTCGCTAATTAGCAACGCGGCAACTTGCTCACCGGCCATCAAACACGCTTGACAGCCTTTCGGCAATGGCAACCATTGTCTTAAAGTCCCACTTGCCAGTGGCGCACATCCCTCACCCAGGATGCTCTAACCGTTGGCACGCCTGCCCACGGCTCGGGTAAGTCTGCCCCCTGCCTTTGACGCCTAAAACAATCAGTCAATAGAGATGGACGGGTCCCACAAAGTGGACCCCTACTACGGCTACGAAAACATCGCTAAGCAGAGCGCAGAATTCATAAGGCATCTATTTAGATGTGCTCCGGATCTTGACAAAAGTAAAGGTCCACTCGCACATTTCATCGCGTATGCCTTCCATCGCACGAAACTGCACCAAGCCGTGGCCTACTCCGCCCTCGTCCTGCTGCAGCGGCTCAAAGTCCGCTTTCCAAGGGCGCGCGGGACTTCTGGATACCGTCTCTTTATCACCGCATATATGCTTGCCTCCAAGGTCATATGCGACGACACATATTCTTATAAATCGTGGAGCATCGTTGCGCAAGGGGTGTTTTCTCTGCGCGAGATCAAGACGATGGAGCTCGAAATGTGCACCTATCTCGATTGGAGACTCACTGTCGACAACGTCGAGTGGATGGAACTCAAGAGGATGATCCAGTGTGACTTGCCTGCCCTATGGACACCCACCAACCCAGTGGAAGGCAGCACCCCGACCAAGGAATGTGGGCGCATGGCTACACCGAAACGCAGCCAATTCACCAAAAAGCACCGCATTAAAGGTACCAAAGAAAGACAACTGTCTGCCTAAACTGATGCGTGACCCTTGTCCAGACTCCAGAGCTTCCAGAGCTTCCAGACCCCCCCCCCCCCCCCCCCCCGACGCCCCCCGAGTCGCGTGCGCGCGTGACATCCTGACTGAGGCACTAGGCGCGCTCAAAAATACCCCAGGTGTCGCAATCTTGCGCAGCATCATCTACCCGCTTTTGGATATTATCGACAAAATTCAGGCAAGCTACCTATAGTTGCCTGCGCGATAACTAAATAAACCGATTTGTACCCCCAGGCCCTCGGAACTCGCCACAATGTCAACATTGGTACTGATGGCGACGGACTACAGGTTGAGATCAACCTCCATGCGGCGGGGAACATCATCAACATTTCCGGTAAGCAGCTTTTTTGCACTTTGTAACGCGCGCCTTCTGGCGATCGCCGACCATGGCACTCGTAGGAGGAACCGGTGGCACCGGTGGAGCAGGATTGAACGTCGGCGGTCAATGGGGCACAGGAAATGGTCCAACGATAACGGTCTCCCGCCCGCCACGGGAGTAGCTCGACTGGAACGGCAAGCCGTTCAACCGATTATTTGGGCTAATCTATTAGTGTATTAGAACACAATTTTTTGAGATTCTGCAATCTTATTGGCTTGGAGCTGTGGAGCAGCCAATCGGATCGCAGAATCTCAATAAGAAAATCGAGTTCTAATACACTCTAATAGATTGGGGTTTAGGATTTGTCGTCACGGTCCAGAATTTGGCTTTCGACCTAGTCTCTCTTGACAGACGCTCTACATCGGTTCTAACTCGTACCTCGTTTAACATCTTTCCACCTCGTATTTACAAGGCTCCGTAGAGATCCGTAAGGATACCCTATATCTTTTCTAACTTACACTCCTCTAGCTACTTACTTACAATCATCACTTCTGAATAGTAGACTCTTTACGACTGTATCTGTAGTACATAGTAGTTTGTAGGCGATGTATTCCGAGCACTGGAAGAAATTTACTGTCACAACTTAGATTTTCTTTCTTTGGATGCCTTGAGACCTACAGTACCAGTGTATGAAATGTTTAAACCTGATCCGCCTCAGCTTCAAACGGGTAAGTCCTGGCGCAAATTTACTTACAGCGCCACCAGAAAAGTCGCAAGGACTCAGCAATGGGATTGTTACTGTACTTTTAAACCGAAATGTCACGAATCACAAATGACTCTGAAAAGTATGCATTGCATTCAAAACAAAACAGCCCTAGCTAGCAGGGCGAAAAGGTAGTTGAGTATGGGTGGGTGGGTATAATACATCAAGTGTTAAAAGAGGATTTGGTTCGTCGTGCCTCAAAAGGGATTGCAGAAAGAAATGAAAAGAAATCGTAAAGGGAGACCAGCAAGCCTGCGGATTTCCGGTCATTCAAGTGTGAGTAATCCCTAATGAGTCGTATCCTCATCCACCAGCCATCACATCGTGCTGAATCGGAATCGAATTTGGAAGGGAGCGGAGTGGAAGGAACTGGGGATCTAGTTCTTCTCGTTGCCGAAGGGGTACTCGAAGGCGGAGTTGAAGTCGGCGCGGGTGTCGGGCTCGTACCGGGAGAGGGGCATCTGGAAGATGTGCTTGTTGCCGCGGGAGCTCTGGGTGACGGAGTAGCGCAGCGTGGTTATTGTCGTAAAGAAGACTATTACCGTCGTATGAGCATGCGAGAACGAGGCAGAAAGGACAAGGGAGACGCACAGATCAACCACTCGATCCAGACCATGACGCGGAGGGCGGAGAGTTGCTGGCACCATTGGACGGTGTCAGAGTATTCTGCGGAAGGACAAGTATAAATAACGCTGTCAGCGGATGGACAGCGAATGACGGCGCACCAGAAGGAATCACCCCGCAGTTGAAGGGGGCGGCATTCCAGCGGGAGGTGGAGAAGGCGTTGAACGCTGAGGTCGTCGTTAGGTCAAGCGCGGTGATAGATAGATCGGACGAGCGCTCGCACCCAACCAAAAGATGCCCAACACCGAGAACATGCCAATCTCAAACTGAGGGCGGCCAGTGAACGAGTTGTTAGTGACGAAGTCGAGGATGGTCCTGGGCGGATGACGTTCATTCAATTGGTAGACGGAGAATGGAAAAGCTTTTGACACACATAATTCCAAGCAGCACGAAGGTTATGATGGAAAGGATGAAGGGAAAACGGTCGGCAATGACTAGGATTCATTGTGAGTGTAGTCCGACGAAGAACAAGTAGCTGGCGGACGCACAGAACCATTCCTGGTATTGGTTGACGCGGGTAGAGAGGGCGAGGACGATGATATTTATGAGGAGGAGGAAGATGTGAGCGGCGACCTTCTTCCTGCCTACTGATGAAAAAGCCATCGTTTTCAAGGAATGAACAAAAGAGTGGAAGGTAAAGGTGGGTGAAGGAGACTTGAAGAGAGAGACGTGACTGGTGATCTTTACAATCAGTATCACTCCCTTGGAAACAGTGTCAATCAATTGCCCCGCCTGCTCTCAAACCAGCGAGCGCTCTGGAGCGAGGAATACCATGTGCATGCGCGTATCCGACCCATGCAGTCACCAACGACAGAAAAAATTATTGGCCAGTTGGATTCTAGACGAAGGCAGTTGTCGGCCGAAAAGCCGAAAAGAGCAAGTCGGACCAAGTTCCTGTTCTTTGTCATAACACAGAAAATCCGAGTAAGGGGCAAGACGAATTCGAAAGCATTTTTGGGATAGCTGAGCTTCAAAACGAGGATGGATTGATTTAGTGCAACTGCAAAAAGCCAGGTCCGAAATTGGTGCCGCATCACGTGTTCGCGAAAAACTTGCACTCTCGACTGGATGCGACGCGCCTTGTCCAGCTCCGCGTTCCGAGCACGACAGCCTCTTTTCGAACTTCAAACCACCGCGTCTGCTGATGAGAGGGCTTTCCTGGTGTCCCGCAAGAGAGCCGTATGGCAATCCAATAAGTTGATGGTTCAAGACAGCAAGGTTATACGAAAGGTAGGTTCGGTATTGAGTCGTCGGCTTCCATTGAGACCCTCCAGATTTTCCACTGTAACTATAAAAAACTCCTCGAGCTGCGGTCCGAATGTGCTCTTCGCATAGCGGCGGCCTTGGCCAAATTGCAGGACCCAAAGTCTTTTGTGGTTCAAGACTTGACCTTCGACAACATCATGCGCGAACCGACAATAAGCTACACTCCTGAACTCGCCTTGATTGTTAGCAAATGCTGCCTGTTCAACATCCGGATTGCCTATTCACTTACTGCTTAGGACCTCTACAATCCACTCGGTATTCCCCCCGACACGCCCAAAGACGCTATTCCACCAATACATGATCCCAGGCGAGTTTCAGTATGTCAACATGCATACAACGGCCATCTAAATCTCCACAGCCGTGTCGCGAAAGCTCTCTTGGAAGCTGACTTGACCGGCTCGTTTTACCAGGTCGACTCTAATGAACCCACGGAATGGCCCGACTACGAGCACCAACCTCGCGGGGGATATATTTACCCCCCGCGGCTTCATGTCGACGCCAACCCGAAGCTAGGCAGGGTCACGCTGACCTTACCTGGCGCGACAGTTCAGCCACTCTACAACTTTTTCAAATGGTTCTACCAAGCCAACTCCGAGTTCAAACAGACCAACGAGGTGGTCACGCTGTGGGCTCGCTCCCATGGTTTCACCTTGACCCCGCAGACCATTGCGTTGATGGTTGTGGGAGCAATGCAAAGCGACGTTGGTGCACACTTTCTGTTTGTAGCCCATGATCTTATTGAATTCACAAGGATCCATTTTTTGCCTACGGGCGCGACAGCCATGGTTGGGCTAACGTCGACTATCTTCTTCGACCCCCTACAGTGTGGCGTCAGACTGTTGGTTCCGTCCAGGTTAACTTTGACAAAGTGCGGTCGCTGCCGAGCGCCGATCTTGACATGCAGCTCGTCAATTTCTTCACGTACGTTTTCTGTTTGATCTTTGTTCGCCTAGACTGAGCGTGGGCCGCAAGACATTGGAGGGATAGGCTCCTCAAATCGGATAAGTTTGCCTTTACCGTGCGCAATGGTCGCTCAGACCAGCTAATACCTCGCGAATATAAGGGGCACCGTTCGAATTTGGAGAACTTCTCCTTCCTCAAGGCGAACTTGGTTGACCCTACCAAAGATTTCCGACCGTGGCGGTCCAACCGTATCGTCATCCAAGATCCGTTTCTCGTTACACATGTACAGTCCGTTCGTCGCTGCTCGCATGCCCGGCGCTGAGCTGTTTCCCTCTACTTACTCTAGAACCACGCCGAGCTCTTCTCAGAGTCAGAAGCGGAGGCCCTCGTCCCACAAATGCGCGAGACTGTGGACGTACTCCGCTCGGGGCGGCCCTTACCGTGGGCCTTCGGGAAACACCTCGCGCCTCCGGGCTCGGATGCGGAAACCAGGATACTCAAGCACATCAACGAATACGCGTCGGCGCTCAGCTTGGTGGCGGACGACCGCATCCCGGAGGATCTCATTTCGGGAAGATTACCGCGCAGCATTAGGAGTCCGCTCCTTCCAGAAGCGCTCATTGACCCAGCGATCAAGGCCGAGCATCGTGATCCGAGACTGATACGGGGCGCTGCGAAGAGACAATTCCACACCTCCAGTGTTGCACTACATAGAGGAAGATTTGCCGTTAGTCATTCCCATACTCGCCGGTCCTCGTGCTGATAAGACACCCACAGCGGGTGCTCCCTCCGCCGAGACCTGTTTTGCCCCCTACGAAATCCGGTGTCCCTAGGGACGGGGTGAGCTTGTGTATTTGTGGGAGACGAGAGCCCGGCCTGATAATATCTTCCAGTGGGATCTCCTTGCCAAGGCACCTCCCAAACCGGAGCCGATGAAGGATGAGGCGAGGGTGAGCATGTTGCTGTATGCGAGACGCTCGCGCTGACCATCGGGGTCTCAAGGCACCCAAGAAAAAGGAACGAATAAGGGTGAAAGACCAAAAAGGGGTGAGTTTAGTTGTCATACGAGACGTTCGGCCTACCTGACCATATGATATCTTCCAGTGGGGTCTCAGTTCCCCGCCTGCCCACGACCCTTCGGTACCACCTCTCTTACCTGCATAACTTATAACGCTGATATTTATCTGCTCAATGAAGTTTTGGCGCCCGGTTTCTGACCGCGAACCGCTGACACTGCCCACCAACGCGGGATCCACCAACCCTGTCCCGCAGGCGACGCGGTCGACCGCTAGCGCCGTCCCGCCCGCACGCGCGACTAAAGCCGGTGTGGCGTATAAAAGCGTCTTGTCGAAGCCGAGAGGCTTCCATTCCAGTGCGCCTTGCGCCGCCCGAAGCTTCCGACCCGTGACGCGCGAATCTGGAATCGACGTGAATGGTCCTTCTTTCTTCTCTGCGCTTTACTTATTTACTCGGCGCTCGACAGCGCAGCGTGCATGCCTCGCGCAAGCAGACGCTGTCTTCGGTGGAGCGGGCAATCCAGAAGGCGTGTGGGCCCGAGTATCGGGTGGAGCTTTTCGGGAGCACGCGCTACGGGATATCCTCCCCGAACAGCGACCTCGACATGGTTATTCTTGTTTGTCGCGTCCCCAATGGTTTATTTGCGTTCACTCATGAATCGCGTTGTAGGATCCACACAGGCCTTATGGGTTTGCACCGGGGAAGAACCACAGATTGACTCGTGCGTTTTCACCATTTAGATGATGCTGAGTCTGAGGTCTAACTATTATTATATCCAGCCATCTACGACGTCCGGTACTGCGACTTTCATGTTCGCTGCTTCCATAATTGAAGATTCGTAGAAACGTTGCTGCGGTGCTTAAAATGGCCGGGTTCTTTATTACCGAGACACTTCCCAAGGCTACTGTGCCCATAGGCAAGTATGCTGTTTTTACTGTAACTCTTTTGCTCATCCGGTCTGTTACTGTCAGTGAAATTTAAGGACCCGGTAACGGGGCACTTTGCGGATCTCAACGTCAACGACCGGCTGGGCGTGTTCAATTCAGACCTCATCAAGCGCTACTGTGAGTTGAACCCCGTTCTCCCGGCCATGATACAATACATCAAGCTGTGGGCGAAGCCGCTTGGTTTTAACAGCCCATCGTCAAGGCGGAGAGAGGCTGTGACGTTTAGCAGCTATGCGCTAGTTATGATGACTATCGGGTTTTTGCAGGTCGGTCGTCCTCCTGGTGCTCCTCGGTAGGTGACTGACTGGGTGGATAATCAATTTAGCACCGTGGATTATTGCCAAATCTCCAGGAGGGCTTGCCCCCGCTCGTGCCGGGGATGCTGTCGGGGACGTTTTGGCTGCACAAGCCCCGGATCCTGTGTTGTGATGTGCGCTACGAGCAAGCGGAGGGTTGGACGCCGCCCAAGGATGTCCCAGTGCATATTTTGATGCACGAGTGGTTTACGTGAGCGGAACGATGTACAGGTTGGTTGTCTGGCTGCTAACCGAGACTCAGGTTCTGGTCGCTCAAGTTCAAGTACCAAAATCAGATGATCAGTATTCGAGAAGGAGGATGCTGTCCGCGAGTTAATATTCCTGGAGGCTTCTCGGGGGTGATGTGGAATATCGATCCGTTCATACGAACCAAGGTACCCAAAACCATCATTTTCTGAGATATTTGCTTACGGTTATGATGCGCTCGCAGAATATCACACAAAACATTGGCCACAAATCTATAAGCCAGTTCAGGCACGAGTGTAAGCGCTGGGCGAACATGCCCGAGTTCGAGTTGGGGACGCTGCCGCGGCCGAAAAACTCTGGCGATTTGCCGGAGGATGAGATGGAGAGGTTGATGATGCCGTTGGGTGTGCGGACGGCGCAGTGGCTTCCTGTTGAGGGGAATGCGTTTCCGTTAGCTTGGCGCGATATCCCGATGAGGCGCAAGGTGGCTGTGACGGCCATGGACAGCGACGAGGTGTTGGAGGTGCCCGTTCAAGAAGATGTCCTGGGGGAACCGACTTCCCTTGTCGAGGCGGAACTGTCCCCGCCGGCGACTATGACGCAGGCGTCCGACATTGTGAAGTCCGAGATCTCCGACTCTCCGCGCACCAAAAAACAAGCGTTCAAGCCCAATGACTGGGTTACTGTTGAAGACGAGTTTCCATTGCCTTGGCGGGATTCAGCGGAACGGACACCCGCAGCCTCTGACGACGAAATGTGGTCTGAGGCTGAGTCTAAAGATGTCCTGGAGGAAATAGTCCCTTCGCCCGATCGCGACGTTCCAAAGCCGACTATGTTTATGGATGAGGCTCCCGTCGACCTAGAAGACCAAGCGCCAGATTACGACCCAACGCTACGTTTCGACGCCTATGGTCGTCTAGTTGAGCCGAAAGAACCTCCAAAACTCAAGCCAACGAACCCAACGCAGGACGAAGTCGGCTGGGGAATACGGTAGAGATGTGCGGTGGTCGTCGAGTGAACTGTATCCATATCCATACACACATCTGTACATTAATCATACCAAGAAGACCATCTATTTCCAGAGAGTTAAGCAACCTGATAAGCGCGGACGACCAGGCGATAAATTGGCAGGCATCGACTGATACATCAAAAACGGGAGGACTTAGCTGCTGATCTAAGCTTTACTTTGAACTCCCAACACCTCTGGTCGCTGGCGGCACATTGCTCTTTGCACCTCTCTCCTCTGTACCACCATCTCTGCTAGAAGATCTCCTTACTCCAGCCATGTCCTCCTGGAAGCTCGGCTCCTCAAAAAGTAGGTTCCACACGTTCATTACAAAGCCGACTTGATATTCACGCTGGAACCAGAGACGAAGGATACTAAGGAGAACGGCGTCGTTTCAAGATCAGTTACGCCAATTCCGTCGCGCCCGACCACACCGAAAGCCAATGGCGACCAGTTCAGGAGCGGTATGCTCACAATCCGCATCTTCTCAGGTTCGGCTGCAGCACACCGATTCGTGTCAGTGCTACTGCTTACCCGCGCGCAGGACGCGGATTATCTCTGCCCGCCGATGTCGCGGTCCCGGAAGCCATCCAGAAAGCCTTGAACACGGCCCCGGCCGCGAAGAAGCCGGCTAATAACCGCGAAAGTATGCAACGCAAACGATACCTCCCCTACGTCGTCCTGGAATTCGACAAAAACGAAATCCTCATCGATGCAATGGACGGGGATCTCGCGAGTCCAGTGTGGAACTATCGGGCTCAATTGTCCGTCCATTTTGACACTTCTCCATTCCGTTCCATTCACATGATACAGCGATGTGTCTCGTACCTCCAATGTGTCCGTGTCCACGTATCTGCGGACAGATGCCGCAGTGCAAGGCCAGGACGATATGGGCAATGATCTGCTCATGGCACGAGTGGACTTGACACCCGTTTTGGACACCCATGCAAGTCCCTTTCCTCTATGCTATAATATCAGCAGTTCCTAACCAGCTTAGCAGCATGCGTCGGACCAATGGTATGCTGCCACGGCCGGCACGGGCTCATTTCACCTCAAAATTGACTTCCGACCCATTCGCGACGAGACTTTAACGATCGAGGCTTTCGATCTCCTCAAAGTTATCGGGAAGGGCAGTTTTGGAAAGGTGATGCAGGTCCGGAAAAAGGACACGCAACGGATATACGCTTTGAAGACCATTCGGAAAGGTATACCGACTCACTATGTCCGCAATCATCGGCTAACTTTGCGAAGCCCACATTGCCCAGCGCCCCGGAGAGATCACCCATATCCTTGCCGAGCGCACAGTGCTTGCACTGGTCAACAACCCTTTCATCGTCCCTCTCAAGTTCTCTTTCCAAAATCCCGATAAACTCTACCTCGTCATGTCATTTGGTCCGTGCATTTTCCTTGCTATGTTCTCGATTCTGATCCTCTTCTAGTCAACGGCGGAGAACTCTTCTACCACCTGCAACGGGAGGGCAAATTCGACCAAGACCGGAGTCGCTTCTACGCCGCGGAGCTGCTCTGCGCGCTTGAGCATTTACACGGATTCAATGTCGTATATCGGTATGTCTTCCATCTCCCTTTCGGCTATCTCCCTCATCTTTTGTCAAAAGTGATTTGAAACCCGAGAACATTTTATTGGACTATACCGGGCACATCGCACTCTGCGATTTCGGTATGTGCGGTGGAATACGTCGGGGTCCAGGATTAACTATTGACTAGGTCTGTGTAAACTCAACATGTCGGAGACGGAAAAGACCAACAGTACGTATTATTTCGAGAGCCGGCGTCAAACGGGCGCTGAGATCCTTGTCCATCAGCGTTCTGTGGGACACCGGAATACATTGCACCCGAACTTCTCGAAAGCCAGGGATACACGAAGACGGTCGACTGGTGGACACTCGGTGTCCTTCTCTACGAGATGATGGTATCTACCCTTTCGCATTGCCACTCTATCGGATGCTGAGCAGGCCATGCAGACTGGTCTCCCGCCCTTCTACGATGAGAACGTCAACACAATGTATCAGCGCATCCTCACGGACCCGTTGAACTTCCCGCTTGATATGCCCTCCGAGGCAAGGAGCGTGATGACGGGTTTGCTGCAACGAGACCCCTCCAAACGACTCGGCGCACACGGGAGCGAGGAGATCAAGAAGCACCCCTTTTTCGCGAAGTACATCGACTGGAATAGGTTTGTCTTTCCATTTTCCTTTCCGAAGTCGCGCCAGCAGTTACTTATCAACCCTTTAGGCTGCTCGCGAAGAAGTATCCTACGCCTTTCAAGCCCAGCGTCGTACGTTTTTCTTCTTTCATGTTACTGCCCTACCGACGCGTCTCCAGGAATCTGTTTTAGATGTCGCGAACTTCGATCCGGACTTCACGAATGAGCTGCCTCAGGACTCGGTCGTGGCGGACTCGGAGCTCTCCAAGACCGTCCAGGACCAGTTCATGGGCTTCACGTACAATCCGAACAACGAGCACCTCAGCGAAAGCGTCAGCTATCCCAGTGGGATGTAGGCGTGTGAATTTGCGCCACTATCTTTTCTTCTGGCTGTCATCTGGTGCCATTTCGTTCCTTGTTGTAGACATTCAAACATGTCAAACATGTCTCCGTTTGTTGTACCCACCAGCAACTTTGATCATACCCATTCCCTAAAACGTGGCTTGTTTTCGCCTTTGTTCGTTGTAGTATGCCCATGGACGGTTTATATTAACTTGCACTTGTTTCTCCGTATGTACTGTGGTAAGAGATTGGGCAAATGTATACTTCTGTGGACTGAACCGAGACGATATCCCGAGGCCCGATTGAAGTCTACAATTTATTTCCGTTTTCGCACAAGTTCTGGCTGGACCCACAAGAGACTAAAATAAAAATCACGATTCGGTGATCATGGCTAGGCTCTCGGTCCATAGATCTCCCAGGGCTTAGGCCGGCCACTGCCACGGATTGTGTGGCGAGAAGGATACAAGGTTCCGCTTTTAGCGCCCTCCTCGTTTCTCTATTGCGGTCGCAAATTATTCAATGACACCGCTGACAGTCAGCATACGAAATGCCAGTGTGCGTGCCCCTGCGTTTCTTCTTTCCACAAGTAAGCCTGAGTAAGACACGAATTGGGCGTAGTACCGCCAGACAGACAAATTTCCAATGTTGGCACGCTCTGGTATTCTTTCGCCTAACTTCTTTCGCAATTTTTTGTATAAAGTAAAGGACCCCTCATACTGGGAGACTAAATTGACTCGGTTGAAGCAGGGACTCGGAAGGAAATTTGAACGAAATCAGGTTTGTGGAAAGACTATCTCTATCAGCTCAGAATCCTCGTCTGGATCATTAAACATACACAACTCCTCCGGAGTGATATTGACGACCTCATCCCTCCCTTTCACCCAGTTCAGGATTCCACGAGGTAAAGTTGCAGAATAACCCCAAAGCTTTTCGCAATAGGGTAATTCCGAATTGCGCCGAATGTCGATAACAATTTGAGGGTAGTTTGAAGCCGAAAACTCCTCCAATTCCGCGATGTGTTTGTCTAGTTGCTGAGGATTTCGGCATCTGACATTGTACTGGTCGGGAACGTATCGGCGACCCAAATTATCATCGTCCTGATCTAACCATCGCTGAGCGAGGACTTGTATGCAGGTAGAGATGGCTCACCTAAGGCATTCAGGTTTCGAAAACCTCTTACATCGACGACCTCCTGTCGAGTAAGGAGCCATGCGCGCACTTCTCGCGGCACATCTGCGTGGTATGAGGGTACAAGGTCGCTCAGCGGATCCGGTAAGAAGTGCACGGCATTATTTCCTGGTATCTGCGCCCGAAATTCGTCGAGCTCCTGAAGATGCTTTGCTCGTACCTCAAAGCTTCGAAGCAGTACATAAACTCTTCGATGGGACAATGGGAATTCATCTAAGGCAGAGGGGTCGAAGATGATCTTGGCTCTATAATGTAAGTCTGACCTTCTCGTTTGTTGCCTAATAGCAGTACTGACATCGAGCCGATGGAGGCCTAAATACCTCGATACATCAGCACTGTGTATCGATATGGCGAGTCTTAGCTTTACTGTAAGAGAAGACCGAGTACTTAAACGCTTCGATGGGGCATTGGGATTTCTTCTACGGCTGCCCGGTAATGGGTCGGCTTGGCAGTCTGTCGAAAAGATATTTATATGGGCTACATATATCTAGGCGTAAGTTCTTGTGTGGCGGGACTTGAACATACCGTAAATACGTTGATTTCTGAGCGGCGAAATGGTTGCGGTTTGAAAAACAGGGGCAGGTCACACGCACTGTCACACTTTATCATGCTATATGCCGATGTTTGAGCCAGAGGCATCAGACAAACACAAAATTCTCTGTCTGCTGCACTATCAACTCAAATGGCCCAACCACGCGTGGCACTATGGGCTGCAGAGGAAGACGACATGGACGACGATCTCCAGGACATGTCCCTCGGAAACTACGGGCAAAACGGGCACTATGACGATAGTCCGTATTCGTGTCGAGACCTCTGACGTTGAATATAACTTGATTCTGCAGCATTCTTCCAGCAGCCCCAGATCGATGAAGCTACGATGGTGGCAATGCAGCAACATATGCAACAACAGGTTGCCTTTGCCGCAATTCCAGATGTCGTCAAAGGCGTCCGTTACAAAAATTTCGCTTCCACGCTTGTTCTCAATATCTGCCTTTTAGTTTATCGTGCATTTCCACCAAGCCGTTCTCGAGAATAACCTACCCGAAATTACTGTCGCCTACGAGAGTGGGTGGAATAAATACACGGAAAAGTTCTACGCAAGAACAGAGTGGCCCGAGGCGGAGATTATCGCTCCTCTCGTCAACGATGGTACGTATTCTGCAACAGCGGAAGCAAGGCGCAGTGCTAACTCAGTTTAGACCCCATTTTCCTCATTCTCTACCGAGAACTGTACTACCGCCACGTTTACTCACGGTTGCAGCCTAATATCGACGACCGCTTTCATTCTTACGAAAATAGCTGCGAGCTCTTCAATTATCTGCTCAGTGAGTGGAGTCCTCTATCCGGTATCTGTGTGTACTTAAATATACACTTAGATTCGGAGGGGCCTGTACAACTGGAGCTTCCTGAACAGTGGTTGTGGGACATAATTGACGAGTTCATCTACCAGTTCCAGGTCTTCTGCACCTGGCGGTCAAAGGTGAAATCCAAGACGGACGATGAGCTCGTCATGCTTGCGGACGGTGGACCGGTGAGTGTCGTTTGGTTTGTTCTTCCATGCCGCGTCACTCACCGCAAAACACAGGTCTGGAGCTCGTACAGTGTCCTGAACGTTCTTTACTCTCTCATCCAAAAATCCAAAATAAACGAGTACATCACTGCCCACCAGGCAGGGAAAACTCCGGAAGAGATCGCGTCAGTTTCTCGAGTCGTAAAATCATCTCATATTTTTACTGAGTCTACCCATTACAGAGAAATCGTCGGCGAGTATGGCACCCGACCTCTTTATCGCCACCTCGGATATTTTAGCATTATCGGTCTCCTGCGGGTTCACGTTCTTCTCGGCGATTTTACATTGGCCCTTAAGGTTATGGAGAACGTCGAGCTCAATCAAAAGGTAAATGTGCCTCAAAATCTCTTGGATTCTTACTGACTTCACTCAAGTCTCCTTACACGCGTGTTACGGCCTGCACTGTAGCCACCTACTACTATGTCGGTTTCTGCTACATTATGCTCCGGCGATACCCAGATGCTATTCGCACCTTTGTCTCTATATTGAACTGGATAATGCGGATGCGACAATATCATACGCGTAGTTACCAGTACGACCAGGTTCGACCAATCAATTTCTCTTTACCTACCTCCTCCTAACCTTTTCTGGTGCAGATCAGCAAAACGGCGGATAGGATGTACGCCCTCTTTGCCATCTGTAATGCTCTTTCCCCGAGCAGACTGGACGACAACATTGCCAATATATCGAAGGAGCGGTATGGCGAACAATTCGCGAAAATGGTCCGTGGGCAGTAAGTTGATCTGCTTACATCTTTGATTCGTGGTTGACGTGGATTCCTACAAGGGAGGACGCGATCCCGGCGTTCAAGGAACTTTTCCTGTACGCGTGCCCAAAATTCATCAACGCCAACGCCCCGCCATATGATGATCCCGCCGCACTTAATGCCCTCCTGGTTCCGGCATCTCCGGACCCATCTTCCCCCGAGTTCGGGGAGTCGCTCACTGATCCTGCGCAACGGCATCTGAGTCTCTTGCTCTCGGATGTCGTAGCCTACACCCCTGTACCTACGCTACGCAGCTTCCTGAAGCTTTACACTAGCCTCGGCGCCAAAAAGCTCGCCAATTTCTTGGACGCGGACGAGGAAGAGATGGTGCAGCAGCTGATGGTGATGAAGCAGGCGAGCCGTAGCGTTATCCATGTCAGTGGCGGGAAAGGGCTCTTGGACGGCCAGACTGCGTCCACGAGTGACCTTAATTTCGTCATCGACGAGGTTCGTCACCTCTCGTGTGTACTGGTATCATTTTGCTGACCCATCTTGCCATCCAGAACATGGTCCATATCGCCGAATCCACGGTTGGGAGGCGGTATGCGGGGTGGTTCATCAAGAACACCGAGCGCACGCAGAAACTGTACGACGATTTAAAAAACCAGCCACTGCCCCCCGCTCCCAAGGCTGGAGCAGCGTCCTCCGCTCCCGCTGCGGCCGTGGCAGACGCCAAAACTGTCAGGACGGGACCACCGAAGGTTGCATGGGGCGGTGTGAAAGTCGCATAGGTGTTATTGTGTTTGTAGTCATGCCGGACGAATCTCAGACATGTTTATCCTCCTTTGCCCCATGTCGCGATGTCGAGAACTGCGATCTGATGGATGCGTGGATGCTACCAAGTTGGCTTACCATATTTGGGCAGATCTATGTTCAGTTGCTGCGCTCCGACTGCGCTTGTGTTCACGAAGTAACTCCAACGTGCTCAAGAACTTCAACGACCGGGTAAACCAATGGGAATGGCACTTCGATCGATCAGGACACAGAATACTGCGCCGCTTAACACAGTGCGCAGCCGTTGGCACTCTTCGCTATAGTCTGGAGAAAAAAATGATCTTGGATCTGGCATCTCCTCTTTATGTCAAAGGCATGTCCTCAAGTATGCTTCCAGAGTCGTACTCCGATGAAGAATCAGTCTATACCCTCGACGAACCACCGCCATACGAACGGCCATCGTTCCAGATACCTGCGGACAAGGAATTCATTGACAAGAATGCAGTTGTAGGAGGTTGGTCATGTTCCTGGTATCATCGTTCCATCCTGACCGTAAACAGAGGACGGCCGCATTGATCTCGATTTCGATTCATAGCTCGGCAGAGCGCTCACGAGCATCGTTCCCCACCCGCCACCGTATATCCCTCGTTACAGCCATCCGGAACGGAGAGAGTGGCATATCAAACTCAACATCGTCATCCAGGTTGTCGGTAGTCGCGGAGATGTTCAACCCTTCATTGCACTTGGGAACGAACTGCAGAAGCACGGGCATCGAATACGCCTTGCCACACATAATGTCTTCGAGGATTTCGTCAGGAATTCGGGCCTAGAGTTCTATCCGATCGGTGGAGACCCAGCTGAGCTTATGGCGTACATGGTCAAGAACCCCGGCCTCATACCCAGCATGAAAAGCTTGCGAGCGGGTGATATCCAGCGCAAACGCGCGATGGTCACGGAGATGCTCGACGGATGCTGGAAAAGTTGTGTGGAGCCCGACATGGTTTCGCATGCACCTTTCGTTGCTGAGGCCATTATCGCGAATCCACCGAGCTTCGCGCATGTACATTGTGCAGAGGCTCTGGGTATTCCCGTGCACCTCATGTTCACCATGCCGTGGACCAGTACCCGGGCGTTTTCTCATCCCTTGGCAAATCTCAAGTACTCCAGTACTGATCCGGCATTCGCAAATTATATTTCCTATTACGGAGTAGTCGAGTTTTTGACCTGGCACGCGTGAGTGGGGATGGTGTATTTCTTTATCGAGAATCAGAAGATTAACAGCGAGACAGTCTCGGCGATTTGATCAACAAATGGCGTTACTCACTTGACCTCGAGCCTGTTCCACTATCCGAAGGTCCAGCTCTTTTGGACACACTCCAAATCCCATTCACATACTGCTGGTCTCCGGCCTTGGTGCCCAAGCCCGCGGATTGGGGCTCTCACATTGGTGACTTTTATTTTCCATACCTAACCCTTCCTAACGCTCAACCTCAGATGTGTGCGGGTTTTTCTTCCGTGATCCACCGAGTTACGCACCTCTTCCCGAACTCGATGCTTTCCTGCGAGCTGGTCCTCCACCGGTCTATATTGGTTTTGGGAGTATCGTGGTCGACGACCCGCAACGCATGATCTCGCTTCTCCTGCAAGCAGTTCGCGTAGCAGGTGTTCGTGCAATCATTTCTAGTGGCTGGAGTAATCTTGGTGGTCCGCCGTCGCCGAACGTGTTTTATCTCGGAGACTGTCCACACGAGTGGCTTTTTCAACATGTTGCTGCGGTGGTGCATCACGGAGGCGCAGGTACGACAGCCTGCGGTTTGCGAAATGGAAAGCCGACAACAATCGTCCCGTTCTTTGGAGAGTAAGTGATGATATCTCTTCTGAATTCCAGCTGACCACCATGAATAGTCAACCATTCTGGGGAGATATGGTTGCCGCCGCTGGTGCCGGACCTAGACCGATTCCCCACAAAGAGCTTGATGTACCGAAGCTGGTTCAGGCCATCGCATTCTGCCTCACGCCAGAGGCCGCAGCAGCGGCCAAAGCTATCGCAAACAAGATGAGGTCCGAATCTGGGGTCAAGGAAGCCGTTGCCTCGTTCCAGGCAAATCTCCCGCTGGAACGTCTCCAGTGCGACCTATTGCCAGACCATCCTGCGGCCTGGTCGATCAAGAAGCGACGGGGGAAGATACGACTGTCGAAATTGGCGGCCGAGGTATTGGTTCAGAATTCGGAATTCGATCGCAAGGTCTTGAAATTGTGAATATTTCTCTCATTCTTATAAGCCATGGAGTACTAACAACAAACCCCCAGCCACGAGACGAAGCGAATGCGTATCGAGAACCAGCGCTGGGATCCTCTAACAGGTATCACCTCTGCTGTCATTGGCACGACTACTGAGGTGGTCGACGCCACTGCTGGTATCTTCGTCAAACCGTACCAGGCGTTCATGCATTCGAATTCCACTCCCAATGTTCCCTCAACTCCCACATCCCCCATTCCCGCTAAACACTTGGCTTCTACTTCCAATATTCCTTCAACTCCCATATCTCCCATCCCCGCCAAACACTCGAATTCTGCTTTCGATATTCCCTTAACTCCCACATCCCCCACCTCCGAGGTTGCTTTATACCTGGTTGAGAAAGAGCACAAAGGGCAAGGCTTCATTTCGTATGCGGTTGAGAAAGACGAAGAATGGGAGCTCGAGGAGGTCTCAAGTTTGCATCAACCCCCTCGCACCCGGGGCCGGCTAAGAAAGACCATGAAGGGTCCTGCATCCTCGTCCTCGGTTCGGAAAACCGAAGAATCCCGTTCGTATCCAGTCGCCGACAAAGGGGAGGGCTCCAGTTCTCGCAGCCGATTAAAAAAGAAGGCACCTACGTCCCCCGCATCTCCCACACACCCGAGTGAGACGGACGACAAAAGAGAGGGCTTCAGTCGCGACGTCGAGGCCGCCGCTAGGAGCGGTTTGTCTACAGCCGGCGCGATGGCCGCGGCCTCGGGAAAGAGCGTCGGCGCCATCTTCGCATCGGTTTCGAAGGGACTTGTTCTCGACATGCCGCTTGCCCTCACCGAAGGCATGCGCGTCCTCCCGAAGCTGTACGGCGAGGAAGTAAAGGACCACGGGCATGTCAGAGACTGGAAAAGCGGGGCACTTGTAGCGGGCAAGACGTTTGCGCACACCTTCCCGGCGGGTCTGGCTGATATTGTCGTCCAACCGTATCGAGGCGCAAAGGAAGAGGGGACCCTTGGTTTTGTCAAAGGCCTTGGGAGAGGCAGCGTCGATTTGGCCGTCAAGACGCCCTCGAGTCTGCTAGGCCTGGTATTTTATCCGACCCAGGGGATATACAAGAGCATCCGGGCGGCTGCGCGTGGTAAGACACGGAAGGAGATCACAAAGTTGAGACACGAAGAAGGGAAGTGGCTATTGTCTTTGGGGGATGCGTTACTTCCCGCCCGAGTCATTGCTGCATATGACGAGCTTCTGCGAGACAGGCGAAAGGGCAAGGGAAAGGATCGTCTCCCAACTCCACCACCTAAAGATGAAATCTATCGAATACAAAGATACACAGAAAATATAGAGGTACCGCTCACTGTATTATATGGTACACTAACTAGAATATTCTACTCCGGCAACACCAATGCATTAAGTATGGCTTCGAGGCCCTTATTACCCCCAAGTCTAGCGACCTCCGCTCTCACTTGCTGTTCGAGGTTGGTCAAGACAGAACGAGTGTACGAGAACGACTGGGTATGTTTATCGAGATATGAGATGGTGTGGATCTTGAGGGTCGGTGTTCTTGGACGCTTTTGAAGAGTATCTATACCCAAGGGATAAACTAAAAAGCTGAGGGAGGCCAATTTATAAAACGCACTCAGAACTTGTCTATTTGACTTGTCCGCTTGGATACCATGCACAATGGGAAATGAGAATTTTCCTTCCGTTAGGTCCTCTGCGAAGCCTTTGTTCGATGTGTACTACATAGTTTTAGAGGTAGAATCAAGTGTAGCGGAAAATACCAACCTCTCCGCTCCGAAGATTCATGTAGTCATCCCTGATCTGGAAAAACACGCCGATTAGGTTCACCAAGGGCACGTAGTCGCTGCAGAATTACTGTTAGCATAACCCTCAACATAATGTATACACGGATGGCTCACACATCGAGATTCGTAGTCCCGCAGGCCATCAAGAGCTTGATCCCAATTCGAAGGAGTCCACCGGTTTCTAAAGATGGGTTTAACCTAGGACGCCGAATTGTGCTTCTGGCCACCCACTTCCGTTCACCATGTCGACATATTGGTCCTCAGAGGGGCACGAAAGGGAATCGCGCCAAAGCAGCTCGAGCCCCTGACCGCGGTGTAGAGATAGAAGTTCCGCTGAGCAGTATGATAATTAATTATTGGGGTGTCTCGGAAAGACGGCGCGACTCACAGGTGATGATGGAGATGAGCTCTGTTACCGAGTTGGGCCCAGAGAGCATGAGCAGTTCCTGGTACGCGAGGAAGTACACATAGTTTGCGGTGTTGATGGTCTGCGGAATACCGTAGATCTTGTGCGTGACTTTAGACGCATTCAGTTTCGTGTATAGCGGCGGGCGCATTCGCATTACCAGGTGCTCCCCGGCGTAACTGCGAGTCATCTTCGATGTCGTCGACCCTGCAAAGCGAGACATAATGTATTGAGCGCTTATGGGAGGCGAATGCTAAGAACGACGCGTACATGAGACTTGCGTTGTGCAGCATGCTCACTACCTTGCTTATTATCTTGAGCTTGTCCTCTGGGACGTTGATCCACACGTTGAACGCGGCCATGAGCTGCGATCGAATATCTTTGCCGGGATTCGAGGTAATGTACGTAAACGGTTCCAAAACAGCCTGGATGATTTCAGCGAGCTGCACACGACATGTCGGCCATGAACGACGCTACCGATTCATCTTGAGGAGACCAACGAGATTCTCCAGATAAACGCGCCAGGAAGTTGTCATAGGACGGGGCAGACATGATGTTTACTGGTGTTACCAGATGCGCTGCGCAGAAATACTTAAGTAGATCGCCGAGAACAGCTTTCTAGCTGCGTCAACTTGGCGGAACTGATTATCAAGTCAGCTACAGGACATCTGATAGTTCCGACTCCTGCGCCCGCAGACGGCAATGGGAACAGAACTGCAAAAGTTTGGCGAGATGATGCGGCGGCCCAGCGAAGACCAGCAGAAAAGCTGTCGATGAGCGTGTTGAATTACTGGAGCTCGTCGATGCGGACACGAAGGCCTTGCAAGAAGATGGTACAGGATGCGAAGGGTTTAAAAGAAATAACAAAGTTGAAAGCAGAAAACCGCGTCGAATTGACCATCAATAGATCCGACTTTGAAGGAGGTGTAATTCGACGTATCAGCATCTCCGCCGGGCATATGGCATTGCCCACGGACGTAGCAATTGCCAATGGTTAGCCTATGGGGATGTCGTGTCGCACAAGCCAGTCTAATATGAGTTCATTGATTGACTCTGCATGTAAGGAGATCGAGGGATAGAATACAAGGGGTGAAATGTGTTTAGAGGTGTGCGACGATGAGTGAGTGAAAGGAAGAATGCAGCAACGGAAAGCGACAACATGAGAAAATAATATTGCAGGCGGAATAGGCGGGGAGCCAATTAATGGGAAAGGGAGGGGAGAGGATGTAAGGGGGAGGAAGGGGCGATATAATGATTCATAATGGTAAGACTTGTAGGCTGTCCGTTCACTCCCAAAGAAGAACAACTGTCTTGCACTCTAAGGTAGTATTTTGACGTCCAGGCGGCGATCAGAGGCATGCAGCCAACAAAGGTGTTACAACAGTGCGCCGGAGCGGACCACTATTCCCACAATAGGCAGACAACCTTTCATGGGGTAAGCCGCGGCCAGGTTTGAGGAAGACAAGACACGCACCTAGATCTTTTCATCCTTCCACCCCCTCCCGTTCCTGACCCGAAGACTCAGCTCCTCCATCTTTCCCCAAAGAAAGTAATGGTCGTTTGTCCAAACTCGCTATACGTCGACGTAGATCAATACAGGCTCTCCGACACCTTCGATCTCGGGAATGACACATTTGAGATCGAAGGCTTTAGCAAGAACGATCTTGAAGATCTTTTGCACATTTATTGACGCTGATGTCGAGCAAAATATCAGCGACGCGTGCATCGCTCGTGCAAATCGTTTGGCCTATCAGAGGCGCATTTCAGAGACTGTCTGCGGCAGGACAGAGCGCCACACACCTGCTTTGTTATCTCTTCTTGTTCGTCTCGTGGAAAGGTGGCAAACTGATCAAATTTCGTTCCAATTAGAAAAGGGATGGCAGTCTGTGACTTGGTGAGCAAAGAACACATTAAACCCACCCGCACCACGCACCTTGTTGAAGCCCCTGGCTTGACGATACCACTCTTTCACGGAATTCAGTGTGGATTTTCGTGAAAGGTCAAACATGAATAATATGGCGACGGCATCATTGCAGACGAGCGGCAGCATGTTGACAAACTCTCGTTGGCCCCCGAGATCCCATATTGAAAACGTTATGGTTGTCCGTCGGACGGAGATGGTCTTCTCCATGAAATTGACGCCTGTGTGATCGATTAGTCACCGAGGTCGAGTGGGGCAGCAAAGAAAGACGAGACGTACCCAGCGTCTGGATATAATCCTCATCGAAACTGCCCTCGACATACTTGACCATTAGACTCGTCTTTCCGATCTGCGAGTCGCCCACCATCCCGACTTTGATGACGACACTATGGGAGAGGCATGAAGGGGACGTGTCACATTGGGCGATGAGACACACCTGTTCTTTTCGTCGTTGTTTTCAAGCAGAGGATGAGGATTCTGGCCGCTGGGACCTGCGGCCGGAGTAGATGTTGAAGCAGTCGCAGGGGCAGACGAAGTTGCCATGATGGACGCGATCGAGGGCCAGGAGAAGGATTATACCGCAGACAGACGGATATGCGGGACCGTTAGAGAGCGTGGAGGGAGTCGAGTCGAGTGGGACGTGGAAGAGACACAGGGAGGGCGGGAAAGAGGGGGACCACAGAGGAAAGAAAGAGAGAAAAAGAGAGACTCGCGCCGAGACGGGCTACGGGGAATGCAATTGCGGTGGTATAGGCCAGCCCGCGAGAGACTGGAGCAGGCCAATGGTTCACGCCAATCGTTCACCGTCGTCCTTGACCGAAATTCGTAACAAAGCCGCAGCAAGACAAGTCAAAATAGAAAACGTAAGTCCTTGTCAAAATCCTGACGACCACCAACCAGTTCAACCAAACCTCATATCAGTCGGGGTCGACTCCAGGTCAAAGCGACAAGACCAGAAACCGGTTTTCATTCAGCGGTCGCGTGCGTCGTAGATAGCACAACTGCCAGCTTCGAATTTAATTATCCGAATTCCGTCACTCGGAATCTGAGTCCATGCTAAAATCCTATTCTGCGTTATAGCCGACCTCCTTGCGCTTGCGGTTTTTTCGGAGAGATATATCTGTCGACTCCAAACTCGCTTCCCATAAATATCTGACCCGCTGGTACTGTTTTTAGTTCCATTGACTGGCACTCGGTGCCAGTTCCAAGGAAGTAGGATCTAGCGCAGTGACGCAACACTGTGGCAGCGGCGAGTCTAACTTTTATCCCGTTTCCTAGTGACTGCAGACCGTTTCCCGGCCCTGGACCTACGCCTGCTTTCCCTGGGCCGCTTGGTTCTGACTTGACCTCGTTCGTTCCGGCTGCTGAGATCACAAGCTCCCTTCTGAATCTCATACGGGCACGGAGGGATACACAAGGATACAATAGCCGCAAGCGGAAATAGGTCGGTACTTTCTCGCATACGCCGCTCTCCTGATGGCTCGACTCACGCGCCATTTGATGGCTGGCTCAATATATTGCCTCCACGAACCGAGACGATTTTTCCGGGGCCACATGTTATAACGCGTCCTCTCTCACTCCGACTTACATCCGTTACTCTGCTTTGCCGTAGCGTTTACCTGCCCCGATGGATACGTGTGCCGTACATCGTGATACTCAGTTATAACCGTTTCCTTGCCTTCGGAAGTTCTTCGCATCGACGCGGATGCTTAAAACTGCAACGGGAGGAAAAGATCTTTGAACTCCTCGCCTGTGGCTTGTCGCTATGCTGCTACGTCTGTGTTTAGGTGTTCTCCCCTTCGTGGGCACGGGTGGGTTGAATGGCTGCTATTACAAGAACCCAACCTCATACTGTACATAGCACTGGCTCAAGTGGCCGCGCAATTTACGGATCCCGATAACGGAATCACTTTCTGGGGTATCACGGACCCTGCCCATGGTGTCACTTAGTGAGCTCTCCGAGAGCCTAATTTTCTACTAGAATTTACCTTTCTCTTAGCGGATATGTATTTCCGCCTCTGGCTACGTCCGGTGCAAATCCCAACGAATATATCGGAACAATTGTGTCCCCACTGGTAAACCAGTGGAACGGATTCGCGCTGTCTGGATCTATGATAGACAGTCTGCTCGTCGCTGCCTGGCCAAACAACGGCAAAATTGTGTTCACCACGCGATATGCTACGTACGTCCTGTTCATTTGTTTTGATGTGCGTTTTTCAACCGACTATTCTTCAGCACCAATGTTCTTCCCGAGTGCGTATTAATTCTTCTGATGAAGCGTCTCTTGACCTAGTATTTTTACAGCGTCTACTCGGGTCCAAATATCACAACTCTCCCTAACAGTTATGTCAATGCTACGCACTGGAAATGGGTCTTCAGGTGCCAGAACTGCACTTGTAATTATGTTTTATACCCGATTCTTGAAGCCCCATCTCATCCACGTTTGTTACTCAGCCTGGACGGGCGGAAGCATCGATGTTGCCTCGACTTCATCGGTACCAGCTTGGTCAGTGGGACATGAACGGAAACTAGATTTTCTGCTAAAACAATTATTATTCGTAGGTGTTCTTCTACAATCGCCGTCGACAATCCCGCCGATCCCGGAACTACCATGGTTCAACACACCGACTGTACGAATTTCTATGACCGCCCTCGCGCGGTTTAACTAATGAGTCCTCCAGTTGGCTTTTATTTCTTCCCGTTCGGCGAAGCACACGTGTCTGCCACTGCGTACAATAACTGGGCTGCAGGAGGCACTGGGGGTGGTACGCAGGTTATTGTGATCTCGCGACAATGATTTTAATTCAAGTCCAGGGACGACTACTATTAGTACCACCCCCCCACCACGACTTCAACACCTCCGCCAACCGGAACCGTAAGTTCAACCTCCAATGTAAATATAAAATAAAGACTGATAATTTTTCAGGCTACCCCGTAAGATGGTGTTTTGATTTGCCATACCAATTATGACCGATCATTTTATTTAGAGTCGACTATATAATTGTGGGCTCTGGACCTGGTGGAATAATCACAGCCGACCGTTTGTCGCAGGCAGGCAAATCGGTCCTGCTGCTGGAACGCGGAGGGCCGAGTACAGGCCAGACTGGCGGGACTTACCAGGCCGAGTAAGTGGTATTTCTTTCCAGTTGCGTCCAAACTTATGTTTGTTCCAATAGCTGGTTAAAGGGAACTAATGTATTCAATTTCTTTTTGATCTAGATGCGATATTTATATGTTTTTCGACAGCTGACTAAGTTCGACGTTCCTGGGCTGTTCGAGTCTATGTTTACCGATCCAAATGACTTCTGGTGGTGCAAGGACATCACCGTCTTTGCAGGATGTATCTTGGGCGGAGGAGGAGCCGTCAACGGCGCGTACGTAATCTCACACGGTTGAATTTGCTTCTTTCAAACTCATTCAACTCCCAGTCTTTACTGGCTCCCATCCGACAATGATTTCTCCCTCAGCGCAGGTTGGCCGCAGGAATGGGTAAATCATCAACCATACACGGCGGCATTGAAGGCCCGGCTTCCCCCGACAGATGCCCCATCTACGGATGGCAAGCGGTATTTGGAACAGGTGTCGGACGTGGTCTCGCAGCTCCTCATTCCGCAAGGCTATCGGAACGTGACAATCAATGACTCGCCCAACGCCAAGGATCACATTTACGGTTCGTTCTTTTGTTCTGCGATCTGTTACATGTTGAGTTCAACTTGGGTTAGGTTACGCCGCGTACGACGTGAGAGGACGGTGTTACTTATTTCATTTTATCTCATCTCATCCGTCTCTCAGTTCATCAAAGGCAAACGCGGTGGACCCGTTGCGACGTATCTGCAGACCTCCCTGCCCCGGAAAAACTTTCAACTGAAACTCTACACAAACGTGATGAACGTTATCCGGAACGGCTCGCAAATCACCGGCGTCAAGACGAACGACACCACTGTTCTGGGCGGGATTTATCCCTTGAATCCCGGCGGGCGTGTCATCCTCTCGGCTGGGTCGTATGGGAGCGCACGCCTGCTCTTCCGCAGCGGAATTGGTCCCACGGTGCGTTTATTCCGATGTCCAGGGCTTTTATTTACCGAATAATGTTGCAGGATATGATCAATCTTGTTAAGAATGATCCTATTGCTGGGCCGCTTCTTCCGCCCTCGTCGCAGTGGATCAATCTTCCCGTCGGGTACAATGTGGGTTCAAATTCATGTTTTTTTCTTAAATCGTGAAACTGAAATTGAACCATGAAACGCAGGTGTCCGACAACCCGTCGATAAACGTGTGTAGCTTCATGCGAATTCACCTTCTAATCCCACTGACCATCAACCTAGTTGGTGTTCACTCACCCTTCAGTGTGCGTTCTTATTTTTATTTATGGGTCAAGCCTTTGGCTGACCGGTCTACCCAGTAACTCTTATGATAACTGGGCGGACGTCTTTACCCCGGGCCCACCTGCGGCCGACGCTGCTCAGTACCTGGCCAGCCAAGCTGGTGTCATGGCCCAAGCATCACCCAGGTACCGCACTTTCTTGCTCTACCTTAAATCGATTAAAAAGCGGCCAGACTTAACTTCTGGAGCGCACTGGGTGGAAGTGACGGAGTAACACGCTGGGTGCGCACTTTTTCACGCAATCATCTTTCAAGTAAGACTTGAACTCGGGTGACAGATGCAAGGCACTGCGCGCCCTGGCGCTGCCTCATTTCCCAACACCACGTTTAATCAAACCCAAATGTTCACGATAACCGCATATCTGTGGGTTTTTAAATGGGTTAAACGTGTACTTGATTCGATTATGGTCCAACAGGTCCGTTGGAATTAAATCCCGTGGACGGCTCGGTATCAACGCAGCCCTCAACGCAATCCCGCTCGTCAATCCGTGGCTGGTAGATCCGGTTGATAAGTCGACACTCATAACAGGTCTCAAGAACATCATCTCGACTCTCCCGTCAGGTACGCAGTTCTCGATTTATTTATTTCCGCACCTTTCGACTCACTCGAATCAGTCAAGGGACTGACAATGATAATGCCTGACAACACCACGACTATTGACGCATACGGTTTGTCCCTCTGATATTATAAATCCATACTGGCCATTAACCGGAATTTAAACAGTCAACAGTTACGATCCGGTCAGTTTCCCGCAGTTCATTATCTTTGGACTAGATTACTCATCCGATTGCAGTCGACCATGGATTCCAACCACTGGGTAGGATCCAACATCATTGGACCGGCCGGTAAGGGCGTCGTGGACGTGAATACCAAGGTTTACGGCACGAACAATCTGTTTGTCGTCGACGCGTCGATCGTGCCCTCACTCCCGTACGGAAATCCGCACGGGCTGGTAATGAGTGTAGCGGAACAAGCCAGCGCCAAACTTCTGGTGGCTTTGTTTCTTGCTCTGTTTGAGTCTGTTCTAACGAAAAACCTTCCAACAGGCGTTGCCCACCACTTGAAAGTGTATATAAGTAGTGTAATATTATTTTTCCGACTTCTCAAAGACACGTTCAAGTTTTGGTTTGACCATTGTCGGAATCCCGGCCCAAAGCTTTGAAATGCTGCTCAAAGATTCGTCAAACATTTCATGCCGTGTGGTTGAAGCCGGAAGAAATCGGAACTACGTGATGTGGCTGTGCTCCGCCGTTCGATTTGAACCGTCATCTTCATTGGCTCTCGCTACACAGTAGCTGCGAATCAAGGCCTCACAACCGAAGTGACCCATTTTTTGGCCTTTCTATTGCTAGGAATCCCCGCCGACCCAGACACAGCGGTCATACTGGGAATTTTGCGGCTTAAATCAAACAAGAAGGCTGACTACCTCGCTAAAGGAAAAACTACCTCAAAATAGTACAACCCGTTTTCGTGGTTTCATCTAAGATCGGATGTTTCTGAAAAATAAACTTAAGAAAAACTACGTAAAGTTCAGAGACGACGTAGATTACAAGAGATTACAAGATGCGTCAACGTTACTGTCAATAGATAAGTCAGACCCCACCGTCAACTTTTCATACCGATAGAAGCAAGTGGTCAACATACCTGAGACGCGCAGTATTCCGAAGCTCTGCACCGTGTTCAATTGAAATCGTGACACTCGCGACGGTGACCCGACCTTGCGCGCTGTAACACCGCGGTTAGTATATCTCCCTCTTCCTCTTCCGCCGTGGATCTTACGTTTGTTGAAGCCTGCACCTGCTGGTCGCTCGCAAACCAAGATGTAATGTCTCAGGTCAAGTCTCGACTCTCAGGTACTGAGTGCGAATAAGAAAAACTGTTCAAGATGTGTACTTGGAATAGGTGGCCATGTTCAGTATATTTTGACGAAGACGGACGCTAAGGGTTCCGTAAAAAGGCTGAAGACATCAAGATGGGCGCTGAAGACCTGCGGTGACGAATGTCATGGCCACAAGGGTGGCGGAAACGGGCACAGGCTCCGAACTTTCTAGCTCAATATGATAGAAGATGCCCGAGGCTATCCCTGCCAGGACGTAAAGCAAGAGCATGCGTCATAAGCATCACAAATGCTGGAAGTCCCGCAAGAGGCCCCAGAAGGAAGAAAGGATGTATTACTGCGAAGGTCCCACTAAGGAACAAGCAGGTACTGAATCGACATACAATGCATCCTACGGCTGTATGCTACAGTGAAGCTCCCTTGAGGGTAACTCCGGATTTAGGGGATTCGAGGCCGAAATTTACGATTTTCAAAGTCCGGATTTAGCGAAATTTTGGGAAACCTACTCCATATATAGGGGATTTGAGGCAAATTTTGGTGTTCATCCGCCTTCAGCCCGGGGCCTTTGTGAAGATTTTTCAACCAAAATCTGCCCGAGGAAGGGAATTTGGACCGCAATTGAAAAATGGGCTCAATTTTTGGCGACACGCACGACGGGGCCTGAGCCTACTCCACTTTAGGAAGGAAGGAAGGATATATTACTGCGGAGGTCCCAATAAGGAACAAGCAGGTACTGTACCGACATACAACGCGTCCTAAATTGTATGCTACAGTCGTCAACGGATTTGAGGCACTAAACTGCCAAAAGAAATGGGGATTTGAGGCCATTTTGCTCGAATTTTCCGGAGTTACCCTTATGGGAGGGGCCTCCCGCAAGTTCGTTGAACATCCGATCCTCCCAAGACCGAGGGAGCAGGGTGCTGAAATAAGCCCCAGAGGTCAGAGCACAGGATTCAACAGTGGGGAATCTCGTTGTAATCCGGTAGCGTACATCCTTGTAAGTACACTACTTTATACTATCTAACACTATCTAGGCTGTGTCTACCTAGAATAAAGCTATGCTATCTTCAACAGCAATCTAACAGCACAACAGCACCAGATGTCGAGCTCGCAACAGCTCACACAGCTATACCAGCTATACACTGCCACTCCAAATCCAACACAGGGCGACGCCGTCGGCGTAACTAACTGAGCTAAACAACAAGAATTGACACGTTCACTTGCCAGGCAAGTCTCTCATTTCTCCGCTTATGCGTTATTCATGTTGTATCGTGAAGAGTTAGCTTGTTGTCTTGAGGCATAATTTTCTTCGGTTCGGAAAGTGAGCTGGATATTTTTTTCAAGTCGATATGGGAGAATTTCGGAGGCTCTATTGCCAACGAACAAACAGCTTCAAGTACTTGTACATTTGCATCTATATAATTACAATACAATGAGCTTCGTTACTTACATCAGGCGGTATCTTTGGGTAGCGGGGTGGGAGGACGGTTTCCCTTTCCCGTCCTCTCTTGCACGAGCCCATCGTACGCGGTAATGACTCAGGCGGCAAGGGACTCGTGCTCCAGAGTAACAGCCATTTGCCTTCTTCATGGGTCGACTTTGTGATCCCCTTTAGCGTCTTACCATGCGCTGCCGCCCGGATGCTCTTGTAGATCCCTTGACTAGGATAAGAAAACAGCCCCAGCACACTGGCATTCATCTTGGCAACCAGATCAACGTGACCCTTCCCAATGCCCTTGACAAAACCGAGAACGCCCTCCGCTTTTGCACCTTTGTACCTAAATAAAATGTTGAAACGGAAACCAAGAGAGGGGAGGGTTGGACTAACGGCTGGATTACTAAATCAGCTAGACCCTCGGGGAAGGCATGCGCAAACGTCTTTCCCGCGACAATTATGCCGCTCTTCCAGTCCGTGACCTGACCATAGTCCATCACCTCCTCGCCGTACAGCTTCGGAATACCGCGCATGCCCTCCGTGACGGCGAGCGGGATGTCGACCATGGTCCCCCTCAACTGCGATGTGAAGACGGTGCCGAGGCTTTTCCCCGAGGCCGCGGCCATGATGCCTGCCGTAGACATACCGCTTGCAGGGGCGACGACAAGGCTGCTGCGGCTGGAGCCCTCCCCCTTGTCGTCATCCTCGGTCTCAGGCAGGCGCGAGACGTCGGAGTGGGGGGACGCGGGGGATAAAGGAGTACTACTGGAATGGGAATGCGAGTGTTTGAATGCCTGATACGGTTTTACAAAGATACCGGAGTGGCATCGACCATGTCGGTGGTGGTGCCGATCGCAGCAGAGGTACCACCGGTTACTGGATCCCAGCGCCGATTCTAGATCCGAATCCGACTCATCTCGTAACTTTGGGCTGATATCAGCATTTTGTGCTGTACGAGACAGAGAAAGGTTTACTATTTCAAGGGCCTTGCGATTGAATGACAAATTTTGAAGTAATATTTCAGCCGCAAGCTTCGACAGACGTATTTTCGCCTTGCCCTTCTTGATAGACCAGGCTGCGGGACGATCTGGGATTAGATCGCACTGGAGACGTTCCAGAGGGAGATTTGCGTGAAATGAGGCAACGGCTTCCTTAACCCCCGACTCCGAAACCATCTTGTTCGCGATAGTTCTAGCCGCAGCTGCGGCCTCTGGCGTAAGGCACAGGGGGATAGCGTCAGCCAGCTTTCGTACGTCAAGCTCTTTGTGGGGAATAGGTTTGGGCCCAGCACCCGCGGCGGCAACCATGTTGCCCCAGAACGGTTGGCTATTCAATGGAAGGTTAGCTCAAATACGGATAAAATATCATTACTTAGTCTCCAAAGAACGGCACGATTGTTGTGGGCTTTCCGTTCAGTAAACCGCAGGCTGTCGTACCCGCGCTGCCACGATGCACCACCGCCGCAACATGCTTAAACAGCCATTCGTGGGGGCAGTCGTCAAGGAATAAAACATTGGGCGACGACGGGCCATCAAGCTTGCTCCAGCCACGAGAAATAAGAGCACGGACACCAGTGACATGAATTGCATCCAGAAGAAGAGCGCTCATGTGCTGTGGATCGTCGATTACTATGCTCCCAAATCCGATATAGACTGGTGGGGAGCCTGCTTGTAGGAAAGCGTCGAGGTCAGGAGGAGGCGTATACCTTGGCGGGTCCCGGAAGAAAAAACCACAGACGTCTGTGGTACTTAGCGCTGGTAAAGGTCAAAAACAGAAATGGTACTTACCAATGTGGGAGGGCCAATCTGCCGGCTTGGGTACGAGAGCCGGAGACCAGCAGTATGTAAAAGGGACTTTCAGAGTTTCTGCGAGGGCGGGACCTTCAGATATTGGAACAGGCTCCAAATCAATGGAATGCCGCCACTTGTTGATCACATCCCCGAGACTAGGTTACTTGTCAATCAGTTCAATCTCCCCTAGTATAGCTACTCACCCTTGCCATGTCAGAAACTCTACCACACCATAGGAAATATAATTTGCGAATGCCGGATCAGTACTGGAGTACTTGAGATTTGCCAAGAGATGAGAAAACGCCCGGGTACTGGTCCACGGCATGGTGAACATGAGGTGGACAGGAATGCCGAGAGCCTGCGCGCAATGCACATGCGCGAAGCTCGGTGGATTCGCGATGATGGCCTAGGCAACAAAAGGTCCATGCGAAGCCATGTCGTGCTCCACACAACTTTTCCAGCATCCGTCGAGCATCTCCGTGACCATCGCGCGTTTTCGTTGGATGTCACCCGCTCGTAAGCTTTTCATGCTGGATATGAGGCCGGGGTTCTTGACCATGTACTCCATAAGCTCAGCTGGGTCCCCACCGATCGGATAGAATTCTAGGCCCGAATTCCTGACGAAATCCTCGAAGACATTATGTGTAGCAAGGCGTACTCGATGCCCGTGCTTCTGCAGTTCGTTCCCAAGTGCAATGAAGGGTTGAACATCTCCGCGACTACCCACAACCTGGATGACGATGTTGAGCTTGATATGCCACTCTCTCCGTTCCGGATGGCTGTAACGAGGAATATACGGTGGTGGGTGGGGAACGATATTCGTAAGCGCTCTGCCGAGCTTTGAATCGAAATCGAGATCAATGCGGCCGTCCTCTATTTACGGTCAAGATGGAACAATGATGCCAGGACGGGACCAACCTCTTACAGCTACATTTTGGTCAACAAATTCCTGATCCACAGGCACCTGGAACGATGGCCGTTCGTATGGCGGTGGTTCGTCGAGGGTATAGACGGATTCACTGGAGTGTGATTGTGGAAGCATAGTATAACTAGAGGCCATACCCTTGACATAAAGAGGAGATTCTGGATCCACAATCATTTCAATGCGACGGAAGAGCTCAAGCAGTGACGATCTTCAATCATTTTCTGCCAAAAGAAATTAGCGACGGGCCCCTAAAAGTAGCGAGGCCACGCTGTGCTGTGCTAGGTTCGGGTGTCGGAACATTGCTGGATGTTCTTTGCGAAGGCGGTCATAAGTAGCAAGGAGAGTCCGTTCGTTTTGCGTTCGTGAGCAGATTTCAACGGGTCCGGGAGTGATCCCTGTTGATCCGGATGTCGTCACTAGCATTGGCTTCAAAACTTGTCTCCCGCCACCACCACCATGATGGTTGAAAACGGCTTCGGCTGAAAATAAAAACCGTAAGTATTACCAAACCTCCTTCCGAGCAGAAAACCACCGAGTTGCGTCGAGCGAACTGCAGCTCCACTGAACGAGTGAGTGTGCTAATGCCATGGAAGATAATTTAATAACCGACCATTCAGATTATTAATTATACAGACTCAGAGTTCTTTTCGGGGTCACAGACACGGAAGTTGCTTATAAACTGAGATGCTGGTTGGATTTTTAAGTCGTTCAGTCAATGAGTTGCATGATTATTAGCAATCACATCAATCACTGCATTCAAGGAGCTCCTAGACTGAGACCTACACAGACCTACACTCAGTTTGCCAAGGATTGCGTAGGTCCTGGCAAGGTAAGTGTAGGCGGCTACACACACTCTGTGTAGCTGAGTCTAGGCATGTCTAGGTGTGTCTAGGAGCCTGTGTCACGCCTAAACTCAGCTACACAGAGTATGTGTAGCTGCCTACACTCACCTTGCCAGGACCTACGCAATCCTTGACAAACTGAGTGTAGATCTGTGGAGGTCTGTATAGGTTTCAGTCTAGGAGCTCCTTGAATGCAGTGAATTGCGAAAGGAACATCATGATTCAGATTTGCGAGCAGTCGGCGACTCGTTTACCGAATTTCTGCCAGTGGTTGAGACCTAGGAGAAAATGATCAGTACCGTCTAAAACACCTCCATGGTGGTGACATGGGTATTTTCTCGATCATGGTGGGGATTACTTTGATACGTACGCTGATAGCAACAGACAGATTAAAGCAGCAGGCGAAACACAATATGCGGCACATCTGGAACATGAAATATGGCACCCCTTCATTGAAAGACAGGCATCTTGCAGTGTCTTGAAACTCTGGCTTTAGAGTTGGCGCAGGCATTCCAAGCATTCGATACACCGTCATTTGCACTGGACTAAAGTAGATGTCGGTATACACTGCGAACTGGAAAGTTTACTCGTAAAATCGGCTGACTTGCTGGTGAAACTATCTGAGGAGCAGACTGCACAAAACAGTTTATAATAGTCCGCCATCTTCAATGCTGCGGTCGGGGAGATCTTCCAGCCTCCTGTGTGAACCGAGGTGCAAAAGATGAGTTGCTGTAGGAAGCTCTCTTTGGCCTTGAGTTACGTCGGGGTGGATGACTACCTCGAGTTCACTGTGGGTGAGGTTCTTCTCAACGGGCATAATTTCCAAATTGCGACAAATGTATAATGATGGCCTTGGATGGTGGACGTTTGAGGCCAGCCACCCAAATCCACGGCCATGGCCACACCTCTTTGACACGTTGTGGGATTTCATCGTCGGTGACACCATTCTGTGGAGTGGCCCTTGGGAGGAGTTTAAGGGCTGGTATATTTACAATGAACTGAGTGATACACTTTGTTAAACGAGGCTTGGAGAGCATTGGCATTGATAAGAAAGAGAATAAATTGAGAAGAGGCGCTCATTGACAACACTCCGGAGAGTTTCAAAAATTTGACAGGTCCTACGCAAAGTACTTGTAGAGCATGGAAGCACACTGGATCACTCCAAGTCAGTCAGGGCTGGCCTCCTTTACTCAAGTTCAAGCAGTTAGTTGTAACGGATAAATAATAATAATAAAAAGGAAAGAAGATTTACTTTTCCGCGGTTCGACTTGATGGCGGTTGTATGGTTCAAGTTCAAAAGATCCCTTGGAATCCATCCACCGACAATCAAACATTGCCCACCTGAACATACATCTTTAATCTATATTCAACTTTGGACTGGCCAAAAAATCTCACATGAACTCAAGAAGTGTGCATGTCAGGCACACATACCGGTGATTGCCAAACTTGCAATATTGAAGTAAAATTCAGATGAGCTGAAAAAAACTAATAATTGGACCAAAGCTAAACAAATGAGCTTTGATTTGAGTTTAACTGAAATCTGTTCCAATATTGCAACCTTCAAACCATAGTGATCACTTGGGCGGGCAATTAGATCCGAGTATTATTGATGGCCACATCGGATTCCTGTCAATGTTGGAAAATCCAAATTTCACAGCTGTTGTATCATGACTGATCAGGTTCATTCAAGTGACCTATCAGCAAATATCAGGTAAGATCAGGACTGTTCAGGATGGGTCACCCTCAACCCTCTTATTTTTGTTTGGACATCTTTGTACACATCTATTTGCTCATTCCAACTTGTTTTGAGGACCGAAAGAATGGGTTAAAACAGCAAAAGCTGGCGGGCCTGGGCACGAATTGGTGGCCCAAAAACAGCACATAACTCAGATGATGATCTTCTATTGTGTACCACATTAATAGCTTACACACTTAACTATAGATTTCATTAGAGATTTTCTTGAATTATAAAATATTAGAGTCTAAGTGTAACGGTACGCTTACGCGCCTCTTTATCTTATCACACTCTCTTCCCTTCTACAACCTATTTCTATTTTCCCTTTCCTTTACGATACATTCTCTTGCCGTTCTCTACTGCTTGGCGCTGTCGTGCAGGATACCGATCCTTGTTTCCATCACCTTTCACCTGTCCGATCGTCCCCCTGATTTTCCCCCTCATATATATACTGTGTTTGTCCGTAGTTAGAACCCTTGGTCAATACTACTTGTACGCCACTTACCTGTTGTCGGACCGACCAACCTACAACTCGCGAACCACCGAATTGTGTGCCGAAACTCAGCCGCCAACTATCTAACCGCAGTTATCTAGCCGACTGCCGCTTTTGTCACATCTTTTTAAGTGCTCGCTCCCTTCGTCGCTCATCGCTGGTTTACCCCTGGTCTGATCAACTTGGACTACCACTTTGTTGCCGACGCTACAAGCACCAAAGATTCTATTAGCTATGGACAAGAAACCCCGAACTCACGCCAGCACTCGTGCTGGTCTATACCCTGCCCCCACGCCCCTATATAGTCCTCTCACCCTGGCGTTTGGAACTATCGAGGCTGGGGACATTGATATCCCACCCATCGATTTGTCGATGGGATCCGTTGCCATTTCGGCGGCGAGACCTGCCCCCGCTTCGGTGGAGGGATCCGTCACTTCGGTGTCGAGACCACCCAGCGCCTCACGCGCTGGAGACATTTCTTCTGATCTCCCCACTCTCACGCGGAGCGAGGAGGACGCTGGCCTGCACAGAGATGTACAGGGCCCAGGCAAGGATGACGGGGGCTGGACTCCCGTCACTCGTAAGACTTCACGTAATCATCGTGAGCGTAGATCGAATAATGGAAGCAATCATACCTCTAGTTATGCTTCTGATTCTGCCGTGTCCGATAGTGAGTCTGAGTCCACTTACGCTCAAGCGACCCATGAGATGACCCGAGATGATCTCGAGGCTCTCGTGCGTCGTCATGAAGCAATTACCGCCCAATACCACGCGCAGCTGGCGCGGAAAGCGGAATCTGAGACTGGTCAGAAGAGTGTCAAAGTTGACAATAGTGGTAACATACCAAATGTCAGAAAGTCAATTTTTGACAGCGAACTTGCACCCGCGTTTAAAGCGCGTAGTGCTACCGTGGAGGAAGTAGAAGATGAGGGAGACCTCATCTCCTTCAGTCCGATGCCTGGCTCATCCCAAAATAAAGGGAAGGGTCCGGATCCCAGAAACTGGGGAAACATTTCTTCACTCCACAACTTCTCCGAGGAGGAGTTGAAACAGCAGCGAGAGATGCTGCAGAACTATGAAGAAATTAATCATATTATTAAACGAGAGGATCATACGGTACCTACCGGAGATCTCGTTGATTTCTTCCCCGAACAGGCATCCACTCCAGACTTGAAGAAGTCCCGGAAGTGCTTGAAGAGCCCGAGGCCTAAGAAAACAAAGGCTCGGGCCAAGGTTCCAAGGCGCGTAGAGGTCCTGGTACCTCCTGCGGCCGAGGCACCTCTGCGACAAACTGTATCAGTCGAGTCGCTGATGAAGGTTCCCAAAAATTCGGGAGTCTTCTTTACTGCCTCAGGCAGCGATCCGCATCCGGATCGCGCGCCACAGTCCGGACTATCCGTACAATCTGTACAAGAAATGTTGAGTGCCATCAATAAAAGAATTGATAAACTCGCACCGAGGCAGCGCGCTGAGAATAGACCGTCCGAGGCCAGGACGGAGACTCAGCCAGAGGGAAAGTCGTCTAAGCCCGGAATCGGGAAGACACCTCTCCCATGGAATTTAACACCGGGAGGAGTAGCCGCCGAGGCTTTCTTTGAGAAAGCTCTTCGCGGCACACCAGCCACTTCTGCAAGAGCGAGGTCACCGCCATCCGAACCATCAGACGGTTCGAGTTCGTCCTCGAGCGAGAGCTCGGACGACTCAGACAATGGTGGTTCTGGAAACCCACGGCGGGGAGCCTCAAGCCCGCGCTTGTCGTCAAAACGCAGGCGAGGACATTCTCGTAAACAGAAGATGCTGTTGAAGCCGATTCCTCCTTCGCGTTATAATGGCAAACCTGACGCGAACGCGATTCAGCGGTTCGCCTGAGAGTCCAGCACTTACATCAGAATGGGCCGCGTACCTGATGAAGAACAAGTCTATTTTGTTTCTTATTACTTGGATGGTAAAGCACTTGATTTTTATAATCAAGTCGTCATTCCAGACAAGGATGCTTGGACGTTGAAGCGGTTCTTCACGGAACTGTTCAATTTCTGCTTCCCGGTTGATTACCGAAATAAGCAGAGGAAGCGTCTTGATAGATGCTTCCAAGGCTCAAAGGAAGTTGCCGCCCACGTTGCGGAATGGTCCCAAATCTGGAATTCAATTGGCGTGTTAGAAGACACACAAGAGAAGATAGTCAAACTATTTAATAGTTTTACCTCCGCTGTTCAAATAGAAATTTATCACAAGGACTTTGATCCCGAGAAAGCTACCTGGGATGAAATAGTCAGAGCTGCCAAACAAGCGGAAGTTTTACTTAAACTCGCCAAGGGTCCAGATAATGGAGGTAATGGCTCCAAGCCTCTGCAGCAGCAGCAGCAGCAGAGGTCGAACAACTCACGTTCGCAGAACGCGAACCGATCGCCACGCGGAGGACGTTGGTGCGGCCGTGGAGGGCGTGCTAATCAGTCACGACCTCGTGAAGAAGTCATGCGCACGTCCGCTGTTGGAGTTCCTTCGAAAGGTGAAGGAGAGCTGTCCCCGCAGCGTCGAAACGAGATGCTCGCAAAAGGCTTATGCTTTAATTGCAGCGAGCCTGGGCATTTATCGCGTAACTGCCCGAAGAAGCAAAATGTCCCTTCTAAAAAGAAGGGTAAGCCGCCTGGCTTTAGTGCATACGCGGTGTACATACCTACCGCTTCGAGTTCGTGCGATGTGCTGCACGAGAGCACAACAGTGCTCGAGTCGATGCACGTTGGTGCGATCCGTTTTGGTGATCTTGGCAGAGTCGAGGAGGGTGGGGAACCCCTTGAGACTTTTGTCGAATTTTCGGAGCCTTCTTCGGACTTTGAGTTAATCTCTAACGTTTCAGGAACGGACTCAGACGCACCTTCGGAACCTGTAGTCGACTCCGACAAGTCCATGTCCGATATCTGGGACTTGTACACATTTTATACCGCGCTTGCTCTTCAAGCGGCTCAGCCGTACCCCGAGGACGTAAACCCGTGCGGTGAAGACGAGAACTTCAAGGAGAAGCACTTCTTGCTGTACCTGGTTTCAGACAATCAATATGTGGTCATGGATAGCGCCTGCGACGAGGAATCTCACCTGGAAGTCAAGTTACTTCATGATCCGGACTTTAAGCCAGCGCTCTGGTACGCCCAGACACGGATGAAGTCCCTTGGAATGAATCCAGACAGCGCCTCAAGGGAAGAACACTTCCAGGCTGAGATGGGCGACATCCAAGTCGAGGTCGTTGAGCTCTTGCTTAAACGGCACGAGTGGGACGAGTCTAAGTACGGGCCATTGCCCGCTGATAGGTTTGAGGTTGAGGCCTCAGACGCTGAGTACTCTCACTCCTGACACGTTGTCATCTCGGACCGTGTTCTTGCTAAATGCTGGAATTTACGTCGAGGCTTGCTTATGACCCCGGGTTTTGACCTAATAAATTGGTATGAGCAACGTATTGAGGAGCTCAATGAGGTGCAGACCAGCTCTGACTCTGGATCGAGCTGGGTGGCCGTACCTAATGAGCTGAACGTCGAGTCTGCTAGCGCAGCCTCAGCGTCTACTCAAGCTTCTATGCCTCCTCTGAAGGCCGTCAGTGACACGGAATCGGAGCTTGGCTCAGACAATTCCTCTCTTCTCGGGTTGCGGACCGATTCCGGGGACGAGTCGAATGACAACTCAGACTCGGACTCGGACTCGAACGATGGTTCGGGAATGCCGAGTCTGGAGCCTATGAGCGGCTTGTCAGACAGTGGGTCAGAGGACGATGAGTCCACTCACCTGGTGATGCCGGGAGACGATGGCGAGACGTTCGAAGACCGCCTTAAGCTTTGGGCGGAAGCCTCGAAAGAGGTTTGCTTCACATTAAATAATGCTGAACCTCTGCCGAGGTCGCGCCAATTAGGCGATGTACTTGGGAACACCGTCGTGGCATTGCTTGAATTCTTCCAGCCCTTCCCCGGTGACGAACAAATCTCCTGGTCGGATGAGCGTGGGACTCTGCTAGATTTCAGGTCCTGCGGCCGAGCGAAGAAACCTATGTTATCGAAGACTCCTATTTCGATGAGGTAACTGTCAGGGGAACCCCCGTCCCGACCCCCATCCAACGCCCTTCCAACCCCTCCGATCCTTCCGGTTGCTCTCCCGGTCACCGGTCTACCGGGACCGGTACCGGAAACCGGCACGTGACCCGGGGGAACCCCCGATGGCACCTTGCATGTGACCAAGCCCGGGACATCTGCCGATCACTCCGGTCACATGGTCTTAGCTAGTAGCTTACTTATACTCACGGCTGACGTGGGAATCCTCAGAGTTTCTTCTCTTTGGATCCCCCACGTCAGGTATGCTTCTCTGTATATTTAGCTACTGTTGTGAGGGCAACCACAAAGGCCCGAGGTACTCAGGGACTGGCGTGGGGGATCCAAAGGTTAATTGGCAGTAGCTAATTATACAAAGAAGCATACCTGGCATGGGGGATCCAAAGAGAAGAAACTCTGAGGATTCCCACGCCAGTCACAAGTATAAGTAAGCTACTAGCTAGGACCATGTGACCGGAGTGATCGGCAGATATCCCGGGCTCGGTCACATGCAAGGTGCCATCAGGGGTCTCGGCGAGTCACGTGCCGGCTTCCGGTACCGGTTCCGGTAGACCGGTGACCAGGAGAGCGACCGGAAGGGCGTCGGACGGGGGTTGGGACGGGGGTTCCCCTGACATCACCCCCCCCTTGGAATGCGGCGCCCTGACGCATAGACTGGATGCGAAGGGAGGGATCCCGAAAGGGCAGGGAGTCGAAAGCGGCGACGGCAATGGTGCGCAGTTTGGCTGGGTATTTCTGGTAGAACTCCGCGACAGCTTCCGGGGCGAAGAGGTTGGAGTGTTTCACCCATTGGTTGTGCGAGTCGTCATACCCTCTGAAGCGCACCATGAAGTAAAGCGACTTCCAGCGCACCTTTGCGTCGAGGATCTCTTCGACTTCCCACTCCGGGGCGTCACCGGGAGCGTCCGGAAGGACCGGGGCGGGCTCATCGTAACCCAGACGGCCTTCAAAGGGGTTGCCTTCCGTGAGTTCCAACTTCACCACCGGAAAGACCGGGTGTAGCCGGGGTGGTAATTCTAGCTTGTACGCACCGCGGCCCAGGACCTTGATGACTTTAAAGGGGCCAAGCCGTCGGTGCGAGAGACCGGGCGACGGCCGGGTGGTTTGGATATCCGAGGCATCGAGCCAGACCCGGTCCCCGACCTTTATCTCCAGCGCCGGAGTGCGCCGGCGGTCGTAGTAGCGCTTGTACTCCTCCTTGGCCTTGACCAGCGCGGATCGGGCTTCGGAAACGCCAGAGGCGATCCGGTCGCGGAATTCGTTTACCGACTCCAGCTTCGAACGCAGCCCGTTCGGCTCAAACCCCATCTGGGGGAGCCGGCCGGTGTTGGTCATGAACGGGACCTGCTGCGTGGAAGAGTGGATGTGGTTGTTGTAGGCAAATTCGGCGGCCGGCAAGAGGTCGTTCCAGTCATCCTGCATGTAGTTGGTGAAGATGCGGATAAACTATTCCATCTCTTGATTGACGCGCTCGGTCTGGCCGTCAGTCTGTGGGTGGTACGCTGTGGAGGTCGCGGGCTTGACGCCGATAAGGCGCCAGAGCTCGGTGGTGAACTCCGCAATGAATTGCGGACCCCGGTCGGAAATGTACTTCTCCGGCGCACCATGGAGCTTCCAGACGTTCCGGTAGTACAACCGAGTGGTGCCGACCACATCGATCTGGGTGTGACACTCCATGAAGTGGGCACGCTTACCGAGGACATCGACCACGACCATGATCGCGTCGTACCCGTGGGCCTCCGGGAGCTCGACGACAAAGTCGACTGAGACCGTGCTCCAGCGATCCTCGGGAACCTCGGTCGGGTGTAGCTCCCCAACCGGGAGCTTCCGGAGTGCCTTGGTCCGGCAGCACAGATCGCAGGTGGCGACGTACCGGCCAACGTGATGGGACAGCTGGGGCCACCAGTAGTTCTGGGAGACAAGCTCCAACGTCTTGAAGCGGCCGGCATGACCGGCGACCCGGGTGTCGTGGTGCTGCTCCAAGATCCGGTGGCGAAGGTCCTTGTCCCGGGGGACAACAATCTTGCCGTGGAAGTAGAGCAGGCCGGCGTCAACGTGCCACTTGTCCGACCGGGTAGACCGGGACCGGCGGCCCGGAACCTTGAGGAGCTCGCAAGCCGCAAAGGCGACGGGGTCCTCGAGGTCCGGTTTGTGCAAGAGCGCGTTGCAGATGTCCCGGAGGATTGGGACCTCCGGACCGGCGACGGCGACACCTTCCAAAGCACGGACGTGGAAGAGGTCTGGGCGCAGGAGCGTGACGTCCTCGTTGTCCCGACCGGAGCCGTGATCCGGTCGCTGGGGAAGCGCGTCCGGTCGACCCATCGAGCGGCCGGGCTTGTGGTGCAAGGTGAAGTCGAACCGGGACAGGTACAGGGACCACCATGCCTGTCGCCGGTTCAAGTTCTGCGACTTCCGGAAGTACTCCAAGTTCTTGTGGTCGGTCCAGATCTCGACCGGGTGCTGCGAACCTTCGAGGAAGTGTTGCCACTCCTCGAGGGCTCGAACTATTGCGAGCATCTCCTTGTTGTGGATCTCGTAGTTGCGTTGGACCAAACTCAAGCTCTTGGAGAAGAAGGCGACCGGGTGCCACTTCCCGTCGGCGCCGAGCTGGGAAAGGACGGCGCCAGATGCGAAGTCCGAGCTGTCTGCTTCCACCCGGTAAGGCTGCGACTCGTCCGGGAGAATCAAGACCGGGTCCGTGGTCACCGCGTCCTTGAGGTTCCGGAACGCGGCGGCCTCTTTCTCGGTCCAGAGCCACACCAAACCCTTCTTCATAAGGTCGAAGAGTGGCCGGGCAACGTCGGAGAATCCCCAAATGAACCGGCGGTAGAAGTTTGTGAAGCCGAGGAACTGCTGCACGTCCTTCTTGTTCTCCGGCACCGGCCAAGCAGCGACACCGGCGACCTTGACCGGATCCATCTCGACGTGGTCGTGCGAGATGATCACCCCGAGGTACTCGATCGACAATTTATCGAACTCGCACTTCTCCGGTCGCAAGTAGAGCTTATGCTCCCGGAGCCGCAGGAGGACCTCCCGGACGATTTCTCGGTGCCGGGCAAGGTCTGAGTGCGCGATGAGAATATCGTCAAGGTATACCATGACGTCCCCGGACAAGATGAGATCTTGGAAGATGTTGTTCATCATTGTCTGGAAGGTCGCGGGGGAGTTGGTCAGGCCGAAGTACATCACCAGCGGCTCGAAGAGCCCCCGGTTTGTCCGGAATGCGGCCTTCCCGGATGCAGACGTTGTTGAAGCCCCACCGGACGTCGAGTTTTGTGAAGTACCGGGCTCCTTTCAAGCGATTGATGAGGTCGTTGATGAGGGGGAGGGGGTACCGGTTCTTCACGGTCATCGCGTTAAGCGCCCGGTAGTCCTGTACGAACCGGAGCAATCCGTCCTTCTTCTTGACAAAGAAGACCGGGGACACCATCGGGGATTTCAAGGGCCGGATCTGACCGGTGGTCAACCCTTCTTCGATAAACGCGTCAAGCTCACGCTGTTTGAGAGGGGAGATGGGGTAGACCTTACAGTTGGCCGGTTTCGAATCCAGGACGAGCTCGATGGCATGGTCCCACGACCGGCGCTCCAGGAGCGAGTCAAACGACTCCCGGTTGAAGACATCTTTGAACTCGCGTGCCCACTTGGGAATTTCTTCTGTACTGGGCGCGGAGTTCTTAGCATGTGCTTCGGCCAGCTGTTGCGAAACGGTACCGGTCGCCCGGATGTCCTCCGGGGGGGAGAACCGAGTGTAGAAAACCCGGTCTCCTTCCTGGACAGAGTCATCCTCGTCATCTGAATCTTCCCCGTCGTCCGGTCCGAGTTCCGGTAGGTCCTCGTCGAACTCTATGTCGTCGTCTTTGCCGGAACGTTCGTCCGTGTCGATGACACATATCCGGGGGACCGGGCCAGACCGGAGTTGCCGGAGGATCCGAGCGGAGACTTTGGCGAGCTTCCGGTCAGCGCGTGCCTTGGTGACACAGGTAGCACAGCACCCAGTAGGGCAGCAGCTCATCTTAACCTCGCGGTTGGCCCAGTCGATCTCCGGGTTGTGCTTCCGGAGCCAGGAGTAGCCCAGGATGAGCTTCTCTTTCCCGAGGCGGGTGACAGCAAACTGAGCACGCTCACTGTGGCCCTTGTAGCGAAGGACCACATCTGCGACATCCCGAATGAAGCCGGCCTCGTTGGGGGAACCGTCCACGTTGTAGACCGGGATGGGCTGCGAGAGCCGGCGGACCAGAATCTTGTGCTCAGCAGCATACTCCGTGTCAATAAACTCGGAAGTAGCTCCGCAGTCCACCAAGCCATTGAGCGAGAGCTTCACAGCGTCGGTAGTGGATTCGATCTCGAGGGGAAGCCGGAGGGAGTTACTGCTCTCCGAGGTGGCAGCAAGTGTAAAGTATTTCGGGAGGCGGCGCTCCCAGGCGGTTTTTTTCTGGGGGCACGGCGTCCGCGGGAGGGGTGGTCGGGGTTCCGGCTCGACCGGAACAACCGGAATGACCGGAACAACCGGTATGACCGGAGCCTCGATCGGTCTAGGGGGTGCGTCTATCGGTTTGGTGGATGTAAGAGATATATTGTCACGCTTGTTACATAGGACATCGAAACGATTAGGGGACGCGACAGAGGGCGCACCGCTCACTCTGCGCGGGGGAGAAAATCCTCCGGCTCGGCGGCGGCGGCATGTTCTGTAGCAGCCTCTGTTGATGCCAGACGCACGATGAGCTCGTCGAGCAAGTCATCCCCGAGTTGCCGGATCACCTCGTCCAAGACGTCGATCGACCGGATGTCGACCGGCGCAGTACAGTCCCGGGCGAAGTGGTTCGGGTCCCCGCAGCGGAAGCAACTGCGGCGTGGGGTGCTACGGGCACGCGCCCGGTCGACGTCCATTGGGACTGCGGGCGGAAGCACGGGGGCAGCGGCAGCCCTCTGTTGCGGCACGGTAAAACGCGCCGGAACGGAAGCAACCGTGACCGGAAGGGTCCCCAGGCGTACGGCCGGTTGGTGGCGACCGGAACCGGTCGTCTCGCGGGAGGCTTCGCATGCGCAAAGCAGCGACTCGTACTGCCGGTAGGCTCGGAGGCGCCAGGCCGGGTAGTTTCACAGGTCCGGAGGGTCACTCGACCCGGTGATAGCGAGATTAATCGCCGGGTTAAGACCGGTCCGGTACTTCGTAACCTTGATGGTCGGGTCTTCGAAGCCAGCGAGGTCGACGAGGTCCTCGAAGTCGTCGGTGTACCGGAAGACGTCCCGCGCGCCCATGTGATACGACCGGGACTCGAGGGTGCACAGTGCGTGGTCCTGCTCGTTCTCCTCGACGAACCGGAGCTGGAACTCCGTGATGAACGCGTCCCAGGCGAAAAAGGGGGGAACGGGGTTTTGGCGGCGTAGCGCTCGGCCCACTTCGACGCGGAGTCCTTGGCCATAAAGGACATGGCAAACCGGACCGCTTTTTCTTCAGAGGGGCTACCGTCCTCGAGGAACGCCTCCGGGAGCAACCGGATGTATGACCGGACGGCATGGAGAAATGCCCGGCCTTGTTTCCGGTCGCCGTCAAAGACGAACGGGGGGTTTGGCCGGAGGGCCGATTTCGAGCCGGGGACTGCTGGGGGGAATAATCCTGTACCCGGGTCCGGAGCCGGGCCGGCAAGGGACGGGGCAGGTGAAGCAGCACGGGAGGGGTCGATTTTTTGTGCAATTCGATCGAGGGTACTCTCAAGCCTGTCCATGCGGGCGGAGACAGCTTTGGCTGCTGCTTGTGCGGCGGCGGCAGCGGTACTCACGGCGTCCATGGAGGGCTCTACGGGTAAGGAGGAGGGGGCAAGATTCAGGGTAGGGGAGGCTGGGACACTATCAGAGGAGTCCGAGCCGTTCACGCCAAAGCCTGCAATCTTGACCAGTTAATCCCTTAGAGAGTTTCTTCTGCTGTGAGGGCAACCACAAAGGCCCGAGGTACTCAGGGACTGGCGTGGGGGATCCAAAGGTTAATTGGCAGTAGCTAATTATACAAAGAAGCATACCTGGCGTGGGGGATCCAAAGAGAAGAAACTCTGAGGATTCCCACACCAGTCACAAGTATAAGTAAGCTACTAGCTAGGACCATGTGACCAAAGTGATCGGCAGATATCCCGGGCTCGGTCACATGCAAGGTGCCATCAGGGTCTCGGCGGGTCACGTGCCGGCTTCCGGTACCGGTTCCAGTAGACCGGTGACCGGGAGAGCGACCGGAAGGGTCGGGAGGGCCGGAAGGGCGTCGGACGGGGGTTGGGACGAGGGTTCCCCTGACAACTGTCAATTAACCTTTGGATCCCCCACGTCAGTCCCTGAGTACCTCGGGCCTTCGTGGTTGCCCTTACAGTAACTGTCTTGCCGTTGGAATATCTTCGCGTGCCGAAGTTTCACCTGTGCGAATGGTACGCCGGTAAGCGAGCCATGGACTTGGGTTTAGAATATTCTCAGGCGTTGCCTATTCATCGATTCCCTATCGAGGAAATTTTAGCCGATGCTGTTCAGCAGTACATCCGCGATGTTAGTCGAAACTTACCCGAGTTTGAGGGCGTCGAAATATCCCGAGTTTTGCGTGAGCCAGACGACTTGGAAGGTCCTGATACCTTCTCCGTTTACATCCCGCTCGGGTACAAGGGCCTGTACCCGTACATCTTGGAAGGGGACTTGCTAAATCCCCGATTGGATTTTGTCGGGTGGGTTTCCCAGTGTCTGCGGAAACATCTTTTGCTCCAGAATAATGCGAGGAACAGCTTGGTAAGCGCTCGCAGTGCCGATTATTTTGGTTCAATGTTTGACGAACCCGAGCTCGAAGTGGAGGGCGACTTTGTTCTGTTCTGTGGTGGTACTCAGATCCCTGTGAACAGTTACAAAGGAATATCTCGCACCGCTTCCATGCCGTGTGTTCCAGACCGCGTTGTCGCACGACCTTTAGTTATTGTCGTGGACATCAATGGCGAGCCGGTTCGTGCGCTGGTGGACTCTGGGTCTCTTGGAGATTTGGTTTCTACTTCGTTAGCTGATCAGCTTTGGCTGAAGCGAACAGAGCTCGAGGATCCGATTACCTTGCAGTTAGCTGTCCAGGGATCACGTTCCAAAATTAACCACTCTGTGAGGGTCAAGTTAAGCTATCAAGATATCATTGAGGAGCGAATTTTTTTGGTAGCTAATCTTAGCGGATATGACATGATCTTGGGCATGGCTTGGTTATTCCAGCACAAGGTAAGCATTGGCCTAAATCCTGCTTGTGTCTGTGTCGGAAGCGCTAAATTGGTTCCTCTTGAAGGCATTGCGACAGCTCGCATCTTTACTGGAGGAGTTGGATTAGGCGAAGACCGCTTGCAGGCCGCGCGAGACGAGGTTCTAGAATATGCTAAGCCTATATGTAAAACGGCCGCGGAAACGGGCTTACCTCCATTTTGTGCAATCAATCATACTATCCCTCTGATTGACGAGGACAAGGTTTATCCTTGGCGCCCTGCACGATGCCCGGAAGCTTTGAGAGAGCAATGGGATTTGAAACGGCAGACTTACTTGAAAGCTGGTCGTTGGGAAGTTACCAATTCAGGCAATACCTCACCGATGCTCTTGATTCCAAAAGTAAAGACAAATCCTCCGGGACTTCGCGTCGTCGTAGACTTGCGTGCGCGCAATGCAAACACGAAGAAAATGACATCTCCGCTGCCCGATATGGAAAGCATCTTGCGACGCATGTCGCGCTGCAAGTATTGGTCGCTCATTGACGGCCAAGATGCCTATGAGCAGATTCGAGTCGTCCCCGAGCATGTGGGACGGACAGCCATGAGTACACCTGATGGAAATATGGTTAGCCTTGTCCTGCAGCAAGGCAACTGCAACGCACCTGCGACATATCAGTCGCTCATGAACTACCTGTTTGGCGAATTTATTGGTCGCTGGATGGACGTGTATCTTGATGATATAATTATCTATTCAAATTCGCTTGAGGAACACATTAAGCATTTGAAGATTATTATTGACATACTTAAGCGCGAGAAGTTATACTTGAGCGCCAGCAAGATGCAGCTCTTCATGCCCGAATTGAAGGTGCTCGAACGCGTCGTTGATGACAAGGGCATCCGGATGGATCCCCACAAGGTGGACACAGTCCTTAACTGGAAGACACCCACGAACCGTGAGCTGCTTCACGGGTTTATTGGCTCAGTCATGTACCTTGGTGGTGATGTCCCCGGTGTTCACCTTCCCATGGGAATTCTTAACAAATTAACCAGCAACTCGGTTCCCTTTCGATGGGGATATACACATCAGCACGCATTCATCGACATGAAGTGTCTTGTAGCCAAGAGCAAAGACCATTGTCGGATGCCCCTGGACTACAAGAAGGGCGCGCCACCAATCTGGCTCGTCACTGACGGCTGCGCATCTGGAGTCGCTGATGTCGTGTGCCAGGGTGAAGACTGGAAGAACGCAAAAGTTGCGGTGTTCTTCTCTGCCAAGCTAAATTCAGCTCAGCAAAATTACCCGGTACATGAAATTGAGATGCTTGCTGGCATCGAGGCGATGCTACGCCATCACGACATTCTACAAGGATGTCATTTTACTTGGGTTACTGATCATAAAGGTCTTATTCACCTGGTTAACCAGAAAAACCTATCGGGACACCAAGCACGTTGGATTGAGAAAATATCAAGCTTTGATTTCGATGTTAAATACATACCTGGTACTGAGAACGTCCTAGCAGACGCCCTCTCCCGTATCTATTCCAACGAAGCTCCTGGTACTGTACGCGCGCGGTCCGAATATACCTATCACGACGTGATTAACAACAATGATTTAGATATTGAATCAATTACCGTGCCGGTATTTGCGGGTTTGGAGGCCATGGCGATGTCTTCCAACGACCGCATTACCCATTCTATGACTCGTAAAGCTAACGATTCGCTTGGGTCCGAAACCCGTACGTCCCCAAAGGAGGGCGAGGGTACCCAAAAGCCCAAATCTTCGAAGATCATGGTCACAGAAGAGACTGCCGAGGTCTTGAAGCCAAAAAGGGGTCGTGGTCGTCCGCGCAAGGAGAAGAACGTGTTGCCAGCGATAAACGCCGACAAGGCAGAAGGAGGAAGAAAGGAGGATGACAGTGCACAGCTGCACGTCAATATTCCTGATCCGTTATCTCGTGGTGGAAACATCACCTCTGCGGAACCAATTCCCTCAAGCGACGCTCATCGCGAAGATCCCGTCGCTGGACCTACAACCAAATTCGGAAACGAGTTTGAGCATCTAGACGACTCCCTTCTCAATGTCGTGAACTCTGGCTGGAATGGCCTGGATCTTGCCAAACTTCTTGCTGGCAACTACGAAAACGACTCGTTCTTCAAGAAATTTTTGGCATCTCCGAAAGAATTCCACAATTTCGACGTCGAAGACGGACTCATGTATCTCAAAGACACTGATCGCCGCGTTCTTTGCGTCCCGAAACTGGAGTACCAAGGACGTAACATACGTGAGATAATAATCTCCAAAGCTCACTCGCTTCTCGCTCATCTTGGCGTCAAGAAAACTCTTGATTACCTGCGCAACCATTTCTGGTGGAAAGACATCGTGGATGACACACGGAGCTTTTGTGAGTCCTGCTCCACTTGCAAACGTAGCAAGCCGAGTAATCAGAAGCCTTATGGGCTTCTGCATTCGCTCAGTCTGCCTTCGGAGCCTTGGGAGTCCATCGACGTGGACTTTGTTGGCCCACTTCCCGAGTCGAAGAACCGGGATGGAGTTCTCAACTCCTTGGCCGTCATAATTGACTTGGCTATAGGAATGGTCCATCTAGTTCCCGCACGAATCAACTATACGGCTCGCCAAATGGCTGAGCTCATGTTTGGAAATGTCTACAAGCTCCACGGATTGCCCAAGTCCATTGTAAGCGACCGGGATTCGCTGTTCACCAGTGTATTCTGGAAGCGATTGCATGAGCTCATTGGTGTCAAACTTAAGATGTCCAGTCCTTACCACCCGGAGACGGATGGAAGGACCGAGCGTGCCAATCGCACAATTACCCAGATGATATGTCAATGTATCGGCCCTAAACAGAAGGACTGGGTGAGCAAACTTCCCGCTATTGAATTTGCTTTGAATTCTGCACGCTCAGAAACAACTGGATATAGTCCTTTCTTTCTGAATACTGGACGCATGCCGCACTCACTTCTGTGGAACTCGGACCGCACCCGGGAGTATCCTGGGGTTGCTAACTTCGTGTTGCAGCGCTGTCTCGCTGTAATGGCCGCGCACGACAGCATGATTGCTGCTCGTGTGAAGCAGACTCGCAACGCTAATTGCAAGCGCCAGCCCGCACCGTTTGAAGCTGGAGATCTCGTCTATCTCTCATTCAAGAACATTAGTTTCGAAAAGGGACTCGCATGCAAGCTTATCCCGAAGTACATTGGACCTTACGCCATTACTCGGGACTTCGCGAATGGATCATTCGAGCTGGACCTGCCTGCGAATATGAAGTAGAGGGGAGTACATAATATATTCCACTCCTCTCTGCTGAGGATACACATTCCTAACGATGACCGCCGCTTCCTAGGGCGTTTGGACTGCCAGCTAGGTATTTCCCTCGACGACCAAACGAATGAATGGGCCGTTGAGCGCATCGTGGGCCACTATGGGCGTTGTTCGAAGGCGCTTTTTGAAGTCCTGTGGAAATCTGGTGATAAAAGCTGGATGCCATACGACCAGGCAAAGAAATTGCAAGCCCTATCAGAGTACCTTGAGGCGGTGGGTGTCAGCGAAATAAAGGAGCTCCCCTATGGGGCGGGAAAACCTCCCGCCGGAGAGGAGTTGCTCGTCGGCTCGGTAATGTCTTATTTCTGGGCTTATAAGGCCGGTGAGCCACTCGAGGAATTTCTATCGCTCCCTCATCCTCACTCACTTGACTTGACCATGGCCCCCGCCCCTTCCATCAATCTTTTCAGCCCTACTCTTGAGCAGGGGCCACTCGCCGCCACGTTCGAGGTGTTTAACGCCCAGCACAACTGCATTAAACGCATTAACCGCCATGCGTTTTGCCTCTCCTTCCCGGGGCTCGGCGACGAACTCATTGACGCCAGCACTATCCGTCTGTACGCCGAATACAGCGTTGCTTTACACACCTGTGAAGGGCTCCCTGCCCTCGTACCCGCCTACTACGTCGTGTTCGCTGAGCAAATGACCACTCACGATGACTCCGGATTCGGCTGGGCTTATGTCGACGAGGAGACTGGGACCATCGTTTGGGATGAGAAGCTCTCTCCCGCGGACCCGGCCTCATTCTACATCAAGGACCATCACATTCACGACCGCCTCCTCAAGGACGACGAGGTCGCCGTCACCCAGCTCTATTACAAGAATGCGGAACGCCTTCTTAAGCTCGACCAACAGCGCGAGCTTAAATATTTCAAGCAGCGCCAGGAGAAGAAGAAGGGCAAAGCGGAGGTCGTTCATGACGTTCACACGAAGGAGGCGAGGGAATTCTCTGCGAAGAAGCGCAAGGCGCTTGAGGAAGCCGCCGCCACTTCAAAGAAGCAGAAGACCGCAGGCGAGGCCGACATGCAGGTGTAGACCGCCGTGTTCATCGGCCTGGAGGGCGGATGTAACGGTACGCTTACGCGCCTCTTTATCTTATCACACTCTCTTCCCTTCTACAACCTATTTCTATTTTCCCTTTCCTTTACGATACATTCTCTTGCCGTTCTCTACTGCTTGGCGCTGTCGCGCAGGATACTGATCCTTGTTTCCATCACCTTTCACCTGTTCAATCGTCCCCCTGATTTTCCCCCTCATATATATACTGTGTTTGTCCGTAGTTAGAACCCTTGGTCAATACTACTTGTACGCCACTTACCTGTTGTCGGACCGACCAACCTACAACTCGCGAACCACCGAATTGTGTGCCAAAACTCAGCCGCCAACTATCTAACCGCAGTTATCTAGCCGACCGCCGCTTTCGTCACACTAAGATACATTTGTTAGATATGATCACTGACCAACTGAATTGAGCAGAAAAATATGCTCTTCACAAAAGAAGGGCAAAGGACTGTTATTATTTTCCTGGAACAGGTGTGATAACCACTGTTGATGACTGGTCAGCTACGGTCAGGCTGCATCAGCTGACCATGCCTGACAGACCTTTATTGATCCCAACTCAACCTGATCAACACCCTTAGAGCGTGATCAACCTCTCAGGGCACACATGGGCGTATGAATTCTGGTCAGCTAAATTAGGATTTTCTGACAGACAAAGGAGTCACACAACTTAGCTTACTACTAGCAGTTACCCGTGCTTTGCCACGGAAGTAACAGCACCATCAGCCATCAGCCATACTTCCACCTATTGTAACGGAAGCCAGTTTTTTATGTTCCATCCTGCTGAACAGAAAATTCAACAGACTCTCGGACATATTCGGCCCGTCCAATTGGTCGATGATACTCCTGGTACCACACTTTAAATTGGAAATTGAAAAACTCAGTCATTGATTACACCCATTCCAATTTCTGTTCAGTGTCAGGAATATACATCCTTCATGCCTGTACTTCGTTAACGGCAAGCTCAATTAAAAATCCAGGCTAGGGCGGACATCATTCCTCGTTGAATGTTGAGATAATTCCTGCATGGACATGTCAACATCATGAGCACCGTCATCATGACCGATCCCTACAAGAATTACATACACCCAATCAACATCATGTCTCAGTGGATGAATCACATGTGTCGGGTACAATCCCTGTTCGACGTGACAACAAAATTCTAGGTATACCTTCAATTAAATTCATTCTGCTCTGATTCTGCCGGACATGATGTTCAACGGTGTCTCGGGCATCTCGGGCGAGTCGAAATTCACGCAGAACTTGTTCTTCTGCGGCCCCTCACTTTAAACCATAGTGCCCTCATTTGTCCTCTTGTTTTTGGCTGGACATTAATATTCAACCAGGCTTTGTTGACTTTAGAAACCAGGAGCTGAATTCAGAGAACTGTGGTGGTATGAACCCAGGTGCTCCACTAAGTTCCCAATTACGGAATGTTGCCGCCCAGGGTCGTTTGCAAGGCGCCGTCAAACTCCGCAGGCAATAAGTAACATCTTGACAACATTGTGGAGTCGGATACAAGAACCCGACATCTCTACCTCATTTATAAATAAAGCTTAACAGTTGAGTGGAGTCCTGCGTGCAAATGCAGCATCTCGACAGTGAACTGTGGAGGCAAGAGCTTCTTCATTCCCACAGGTGCCACTTTTGTCCTGGCCAAACCACATCCTTTCTTATATAGATAGTTTTTTTGGGGGTTCACTCAGTTGAGCACTCAGTCCAGTAGATTTTGGGCGGCAAGTAAAAAGACCTCGAAAGTTTTACATGGGGGACTGAGTTTGTTTGCATGGCAGAGACACTTGGCTGAAATTTACTCTAATACTGGACATTTAGAATAGCACCTCGGGCGTAGCTGGAAGTTGGCAATCACCCGTGTGACATAGGAATGAATTTCAACCATAATCTTTGCTTGAACTTGTCAATTGGTGCACTGAAAAAAAAGGTGAAAAACACAAGTTTGAATACAATTACAACTCGCCCGTTGGAAGACGAAAAAACCCAACTTTTACCATTTGGGTGCTTGCCCATGCTCCCGAAGCTGGTATTGCTACAGTACCTCCTCACACCCTAGACTGTAGGAACAGCATTAATGGGGTAGTGGTAACCTGGGTGGTTGCGGTTCCAACGAAAAAAAAAAAAAAAAAAAAAAAAACACAAGTCCACTTTCAGCGCAACTTAGTGCATAATGGTTCATATCTTTCACCCCACTTGTATGGCATTAATGGGGTGGTGGTAACCTGGGTCGTTGCCTAAGCATAACAATAGAGTCATCCACTTCCGCCATCAAAACCAACAACTTTTATTTCCGCCATCAAACCTCTCGACATCATTCCGTCATGGATCCAGCACAACCACTCCGTCGTCTCACTGCCGTCATCTCGCTGCGTCGTCATGCTAGCATTGGTGGTGGGCAACGCCGATTGCCGAATCGTGATGATCACGTGTCACGTTACTTGGGCAGTGCCCCAAATTTGTTGACCCACCAATCTTTGCGCTGGAATGAGCTCATTCTTGCAGAAAAATATTTAACTCGGCTTCAAATGTATAATTTAGCATGGCCTAAGGATAAGAGATGACCAATACATTATTTGATGCCCAAGAGATACCCGAAAATGCGCAATTTTGCTGCAAGTAGTAATGCCGATTAAGCCCGACACGAATTGACCAAGAATTGGATGCATTACCTGGGTGCATTTTGGTGGGTTTTTCTCTCCAATATGCACCAAACAGCATGACATTAGCTATCTACAAAGGAATTTTTCCCAGCAAAGGTCACACAACTGAGCTATGGCCCAGTCAAAGCGAGGTTGTACCATCAAAACAGGTATAAAATGATGGGACCTGCATGCGTCTGAAAATCCTTTTATATTCACAGTGAAGAATGGGCCTTGGGTCAATTGGAAAACATTTCTGATAATCCATTGGAGGCGTAGCCTCAGGTCGGAAGGGCGGGAGGTCGGTGTCGGCTCGGTGAGACCAGGCAGAGGCCGTGGAATCGGGCTGCGAGAGGCTGCGAGACGGAAAAGACCAGGAGATGATGTGTGTGTGTGTACATGCTGTAATCCTAACACTATGCACTGCCACTGATGCTCTGGATGGGCAAGGGCGCCCAAGCGCACTGGCACACCATCGGGGCATGTGGTCTCCAGCTTGGATTTTCCATTTTCTTACTTCCGCTGCGGCAGTACCAACTTTATTGGCCAAAATCAAACTTGCTCCAAAGCATTGTCGAAATTAGAAATTCAGGCGTGGAGACCACATGTCTCTACATATTTAGAGCATATTATTTCTTGTAGCCAAGAAGATTGCGGATATTTTGACCCTCGAAAACCTTCCCACAAGTTCTGGGTCAGTCGGAATGGGTCTTTTGATCAAGTGATCAATCGTGGGAACTTTGATCAGGCATCGGTCATTGCCCACCACCACTAGCATGGACCCCGCCGAACATACAACCCCGCCACCAACAACTTTTATTTTGCCATCAAACATCTGTCGACGTCATTCTGTCATTCCGCTTTGAGCACCACCTACTAGTTGCATCATCTCGCTGCCATCATCTCGCCGCTGTTGTCCCGCCATTGGAGTCACTACCCCGCCGAACATACAACACCGCCACCAACAACTTTTATTTCCGCCATCAAACATCTGTCGACGTCATTCTGTCATTCCGCTTTGAGCACCAACCACGAACCTCCACGAACCTACTCATGGTATCGTCTCGCCGCGTCGTCGTCTCGCTGCCGTCATCTCGCTGCATTGTCCCACCGCCATTGTCCCGCCCTCCCGTCCCCATCGAAACATGTGATCGCGAGTCTGTGTCAGAAAAGCGACCACTCCTATGCAAGAATTCTCGAGCAGCAGACTCTCCCAAACTTTTTGCCCGGCGCAGAACCACTGGATCTCAATACAATACCTGTAGTACGCAACAATAAGACTCGGCATTTTTACTTTTCTTGCACACTCTCAGCTATACTTTCGCCGTCAGACAATGAGTGTCGACCATCCATCTGCATCAATATCACTCAAGATGCAGACCATCATTCTCATCCTTGCATTGTGATGGCGCGCAGCATTGGTGTATCCCTTATGCAGATGCGTCAATGACATCGTACCTGCGCATTCTCAGTATTGCATCCACGCAAAACCTCTTGCACTCCCTGGCCACTTGTTCCCACGCTCAATTCGTCAGTCCCGCGAGCGGTCACATATAAGCATCAGGAAAACACAAAGTTGCCTCATAGCCTCTCATAGCCCCCCATAGCCGCCATAGCTGCCATAGCAGCTGGACCAACCCCATAGAAACGTGGGAGGGGGGGGGTCCAGTTCTATAGCACCCCATAGCACCTCATAGTGGGGCATATTTATCATAATGCAGGTCATTTCCTTCTGAAAAAGAATTATTTCCTAATTCATTTGTTGCTTAGAACCACTTCATTGTTTCTATGGTCATTAGTTCTTTTACGTAATTCAAGTACTAACTGAGTTTACTGACTGACTACAAATGTGAGGGCAGACTTAAATGAATACAACTTGCGAGAATCGAACACACGACCTCATGATTACAAATAAAATATAAAGTAGGAGACTTTCATACTAGACTAAACAACCATTGGTAGTTGTTATATTTGATGAAACATATGGCTACCCCATGCCTCTTCTACCTTTTAACCACAGTTCAACCTTGTTCCCCTCACTACTGACCTCAATGAGTATACATTATAGGTTCCCTAGTAGGTAATGATATTGATAGATAAGTGAAGTATCAATCTGGTTAACATGGCCGAAAATGGTCGGTCATCTAAAAATAGACCCAAAACAAAAGTTGTAGAGCTCAATCAGAGCTACAAGACATCTCTAAGGCCAGTTTGCCTCAAAAGCCTTTGTTAGCCTGTAAAACACAAAATACTTTTTCAGACACGGTGGTTTTCAGAAACTCAATACTTTTAATTGGGCTCAGATGTGCATGAATACTGCCAGAAAGGTGAAATAGGATTCATATTAACACCTGGCATTGTGCCAAATGCTTGCTGCTACCTACATTTTCTGGGACTTACTACATACATAGCACTATGTAGTTCCAGCCAGTCACTATAGAGCACTATGTAGTGCTTGCCAGACAATTGATAGACAGTCATAGAACATGATAGCTGTAGCAGCAACTTTCATAGCTCTCCATAGCTCACCATAGCTCACCATAGTATGCAAAAATTCTTATAGCAGCTCATAGCAGCTCATAGCCTCCCATAAATACCCCCTGGCTATGGGGCCATTTTGGATTTTCCTGATGAAACACAACCAGTCCATCTGCGTGAATATCAGTCAACGCAAACACCTCTGAACAAAACAAACATTTGACTTTAAATGACGCAGTTGCCTCCCTGTAAGTCTTACACTACATCCCAATTCCCGACGAACCATCGCATTTGGGTCTATCCACCGAACCCTTTTGCCTGACGACTCGGAATCCATACAATTCATCTTCATCAAACACCTTCATCCGTCTCTGCATACGACAAGTCCATCGAACCGAGCAAGAGCACCCCATCTATCAATTGAAGCAACTTACTATTCCTCGCACACACAACTCCAAGTATTTTCTCGCGGGAGCGAGGGCAGGTTGTCACAGTCAAGACTTAAATCGCGTCCAATATCAGAGATAGAGGATTGGGGAGTGCGATTTGTATAAGCTCGAAGATGATGGAATAAAAGACTAAAGAAATACAGTGACTAGCTACTCGACTTTATACTGTTCTACGGGTCGTGTGAACTAACTACATAAATATAATTACCATGAGGATCACGAGTGTATAGTGATCAAAGACTGTCAAACATCCGATCATATGTCATCCATAATTAAAACCTCCTTGCTTCTTCCTGTGAAGCGTCCTTGCTAACATGTGTCTTGAATGCCTTGTGTATTCCTAACACTCAACATGTGTTATCCTGTCGTCATGATGTCATTCCATGCGCTTATGCAGCATTCTCCCAATCTTCCATAGATAAAAGATTATCATCGTCTCTGGGTGCTAATATGATAGACACCGTTATCTTATCATAGATAGGCGTTGGAACGATTAGATTAGGGTCAAATCGTGACACAGGTCCAGTGCCAAGTATTTTTCGCGGGAGCGAGGGCAGTTCCAGTTCCAAGTATTTTTCACGCAGCGAGGGCAGGTCCGGTGCCAGTGCCAAGTATCTTCTCACGGAGCGAGCCGTCTAGAATGCAGAATCTGGCAAAAATTGCACTAAGTCGAGATCAAATTCGAACTTGTGAAATTTTTGCCGTTCTCGCCTGGTTCACAAAAAAATGGTTTCCAAAGCACTAAGTCGAGATCAAATTCGACCTTGTAAAATTTTTGCCCAAGGTGCGTCACGGTACATAGCTCCCGTGATCCTGTTCATTGCTCAACAAGGCAAACAGGGTTTGGACGTCAACGCACCTAGTAGTTGTTCCAAGGTGGGCCGTGATCACCAATGTGTCGGTTGTGACAATGGGTTCTTTGATATCAGAGTCCACTTTGAATCTGCCGACTGCAAGTGTAACAAGACAAAGTTTAGAATTCGCGATCCCAGCAAGCCTCCGGGCACCTTTGGTCCGACTTTTCTCTACAATGATTGGGTAAAGACTGCTCCGCCTCTCGATCCTGCGGTAAGTTCCCTGTAACCCTGATGTATGCAATAGCTTGTTGATACAAATACCACAGGGCTTCAAGGACAAGAGCGACTCGAAGCGCAAAGGTAGAGCGAATGCGGCAGTGAGTCTCGTTGAGCCGTACGTGAATACTTGCTGATGTCGTCTATGGTAGAAGGACCAAAGGTGCCACGGGTGCAAAGCCGAATTTGCAGATGTACTTGTGCACTTTTGCAGCCTCAAGAAGACTTCCAAGCCCGAATGCTTGCGTCGCAAATTCTCTGATCGGACCTCGACAGGATGGGGGCCCGTCATTGATTATGCGACGTGGGAGGGAAATCCTATTGTCGTAGAGCGAGCGCGCATGTCACCCTCCTTCACACCGGGAATCAACGAATTTCAGTGCAGCTGAAGTTGGCACTAAAACCAGTCCGGGAATTTTCCCATTGGCTCGGCATTTTCCGGGCCAATGGGAAAATTCTCGGACTGGTTTTAGTACGAATTTCAACTGCACTGAAATTTGGTAGATCCCGGTGTGCTTACCGCCAACCTTGGGCCCCCAGGCTTCTTCCTCGAAACTGAGTTGATTTCCTTTGCTAGACCTGTCACTAATAGACCGTGCTTTTAGATAGATACTTTTCACAGATACTTTTGATAGACTCAAGTACGCCCTTGATACTTTTAAAGATACGTCGATGTCGGTTTTTGTCAGGCCACACTTCAGCCGCCAGATAATTTTGACATGCATAACTCTAACACGCTATTAACGAGTTGGTCTCGGATTGAAGGCCGTCTTTTGTGAAGAGCAGTTGATTAGCGGTGACCAGATCAAGTTGATCCAGCCCATGGATCCATGGGTAGGATGTCGGGTGCTCATAATTTTCGCCTGTGATGGATAAGGGCGAAATTCGACCCGCCGGGGGTTCAATTCCCACTTAATGCATCATGTGAAAGTGTTTTTCTGTCTTTCCTTTTTTTCTTTTCTTTTGTCTCCGTAAGCGGATTTTGACCCGCCGGGGGTTCGATTCCCTCTTAATGCATGAAGAAAGTCCAGCTATGTTTTTGTTTTTTCTTCCGCTCAGTTCCTTTTCAATCCTTGCGTGGAGCTCATGATACTCAAACCAACACAACGGTCGATGAGTTGATATGAATTGCGTAATTGCCGAACCTTTAGGTTAGGCTCTAATAAAAATGTTGTAGCCAAGTTGATTGTGGCTGTGCTCAGTGGCTGTACCCTTGTTTTGTGCGAGCGCAAGTTGTAGCCTTCCCAGAAAGGAAAGTGGCGGTGCTCTCGTTTTCTGCGAGCGCAAGTTGTAGCCTTCCCAGAACGGAAAAGGTCACGTGTGCTTGGATTGCACATTTCTACCCTTGCTCTCCTTCACTCTCTGCCTATTCTCCACCTCCAGCATATGACTCTCTCAAACATCCAGTCTGTTGCAAATGAACCAAGGAGATTGGCATATGCAGTTATATGTTTAATCCCTGCACATACAAATAAGTCCAAAAAAGCTCTCTATGTTAGATCATAATGCGGATATTTGGGCCAGAAATTTGCTCTATGTTTGATCCAAACTGGGTCTGGAAGTTACCCGTCAGAACTGATGTCCGATCCACTTTCGGATGGAACTTTAAACCCAGCATCTTTCCAACACGACATTTATTCTTGTCAAAACTTCTTAGGGGAGCGCATTTCAGGGTCTTATATTGTTACATTTTGGGGGTCTTCAAATATCCTGTTGTATTTGTGGTATGAGACCTACGTGACGTGTCTCAGCCATTTTTTTTCAATGTGCCTGCTACTTAGTAAAATCATAATAATTAGTGACTGCTGTTTATGCTCATCTTCACGATCGCGAGCACCATTATTGGTAATGAATTACAGCCATAATTCATACTCTTCATACTTCCACCAAGCTGAGCATTCCGGATTATCGACTTGTGACATCCATGTCTTGCCCTAAATTGGCCTGTGGTTCCATCATCCAGATCCCCCGCACACATTTCCTTGTCTCATTCACGTTGTTCAGCAAGATAAGATGACAAGATACTCCCACGGCAGAGGAGAGATACCCCCACGTGCTCCTTACTACAACATCTTCGACATTACACCGGGGGCAAAGGCCGACACATGCAGGTCGCGCATGCGAGTGGTTTCTGGAATGAAGCTGACAGTGTAAGGGCAACCACGAAGGCCCGAGGTACTCAGGGACTGACGTGGGGGATCCAAAGGTTAATTGACAGTAGCTAAATATACAGAGAAGCATACCTGACGTGGGGGATCCAAAGAGAAGAAACTCTGAGGATTCCCACGTCAGCCGTGGGTATAAGTAAGCTACTAGCTAAGACCATGTGACCGGAGTGATCGGCAGATGTCCCGGGCTTGATCACACGCAAGGTGCCATCGGGTCACGTGCCGGTTTCCGGTACCGGTCCCGGTAGACCGGTGACCGGGAGAGCGACCGGAAGGATCGGAGGGGTCGGAAGGGCGTTGGATGGGGGTCGGGATGGGGGTTCCCCTGACATCACCCCCCCTTGGAATGCGGCGCCCCGACACATAGACCGGATGCGAAGGGAGGGATCCCGGAAGGGCAGGGAGTCGAAGGCGGCAACGGCAATGGTGCGTGGTTTGGCTGGGTATTTCCGGTAGAACTCGTCGACAGCTTCCGGGGCGAAGAGGTCGGAGTGCTTGACCCATTGATTGTGCGAGTCGTCGTACCCTTTGAAGTAGAGCGACTTCCAGCGCACCTTTGCATCAAGGATATCTTCGACTTCCCATTCCAGAGCATCACCGGGTGCGTCCGGGAGGACCGGGGCCGGCTCATCGTAACCGGGCCGTCCCTCGAAAGGGTCGTCTTCCGCGAGTTCCAACTTCACGACCGGAAAGACCGGGTGGAGCCGGGAGAGCCGGGGCGGGAGTTCCAGCTTGTACGCACCACGACCGACAACTTTGATGACCTTGAAGGGGCCAAGCCGTCGGTGCGAGAGACCGGGGGACGGCCGGGTTGTCTGGATGTCCGACGCGTCGAGCCAGACCCGGTCGCCTACCTTGATCTCCGGCGCGGGGGTGCGCCGGCGGTCGTAGTACCGCTTGTACTCCTCTTTGGCCTTGACCAGCGCGGATCGGGCTTCGGAGACGCCGGAGGCGATCCGGTCGCGGAATTCGTTTACCGACTCAAGTTTCGAACGCAGCCCATTCGGCTCGAACCCCATCCGGGGGAGCCGGCCGGTGTCGGTCATGAACGGGACTTGCTGCGTGGAAGAGTGGATGTGGTTGTTGTAGGCGAATTCGGCGGCCGGCAAGAGGTCGTCCCAGTCATCCTGCATGTAGTTGGTGAAGATGCGGATAAACTGTTCCATCTCTTGATTGACGCGCTCAGTCTGGCCGTCAGTCTGCGGGTGGTAAGCCGTGGAGGTCGCGGGCTTGACGCCGATAAGGCGCCAGAGCTCGGTGGTGAACTCCGCAATAAATTGCGGACCCCGGTCAGAGATGTACTTTTCCGGCGCACCATGGAGTTTCCAGACGTTCCGGTAGTACAACCGGGCGGCGCCGGTCGCGTCGATCTGGGTGTGACACTCCATGAAGTGGGCGCGCTTACCAAGGACATCGACCACGACCATGATCGCGTCGTACCCGTGGGCCTCCAGGAGCTCGACGACGAAGTCGACCGAGACCGTGCTCCAGCGATCTTCGGGAACCTCGGTCGGGTGCAGCTCCCCGACCGGAAGCTTCCGGAGTGCCTTGGTCCGGCAGCACAGATCGCAGGTGGCGACGTACCGGCCGACGTGACGGGACAGCTGGGGCCACCAGTAGTTCCGGGAGACAAGCTCCAACGTCTTGAAGCGGCCGGCGTGACCAGCGACCCGGGTGTCATGGTGCTGCTCCAAGATCCGGCGGCGAAGGTCCTTGTCCCGGGGGACAACAATCTTGCCGCGGAAGTAGAGCAGGCCGGCGTCGACGTGCCACTCGTCCGACCGGGTAGACCGGGACCGGCGGCCCGGAACCTTGAGGAGCTCGCGAGCCGCAAGGGCGACGGGATCCTCCAGGTCTGGTTTGTGCGAGAGCGCGTCACGGATGTCCCGGAGGATCGGGACTTCCGGACCGGCGACGACGACACCTTCCAGGGCGCGGACGTGGAACAGATCGGGGTGTAGGAGCGTGACATCCTCGTTGTCCCGACTGGAACCGTGGTCCGGTCGCCGGGAGAGCGCGTCCGGTCGACCCATCGCGCGGCCGGGCTTGTGATGCAGGGTGAAGTCGAACCGGGACAAGTACAGGGACCACCGCGCCTGCCGCCGGTTCAAGTTCTGCGACTTCCGGAAGTACTCCAGGTTCTTGTGATCGGTCCAGATCTCGACCGGGTGCTGCGACCCTTCGAGGAAGTGTCGCCACTCCTCGAGGGCTCGGACGATTGCAAGCATCTCCTTGTCGTGGATCTCGTAATTGCGCTGGACCGAACTCAAGCTCTTGGAGAAGAAGGCGACCGGATGCCACTTCCGGTCCGCGCCCGGCTGAGAGAGAACGGCACCGGATGCGAAGTCCGAGCTGTCTGCTTCCACCCGGTAAGGTTGCGACTCGTCCGGAAGGATCAGGACCGGGTCGGTGGTCACCGCATCCTTGAGGTTCCGGAACGCGGCGGCCTCCTTCTCGGTCCAGAGCCACACCAAGCCCTTCTTCGTGAGGTCAAAGAGCGGCCGGGCGACGTCGGAGAACCCCCGGATGAACCGGCGGTAGAAGTTCGTGAAGCCGAGGAACTGCTGCACGTCCTTCTTGTTCTCCGGCACCGGCCAGGCGGCGACGCCGGCGACCTTGACCGGATCCATCTCAACGTGGTCGTGTGAGATGATCACCCCGAGGTACTCGATCGACGATTTCTCAAACTCGCACTTCTCCGGTCGCAAGTAGAGCTTTTGCTCCCGGAGCCGCCGGAGAACCTCCCGGACGATTTCTCGATGCCGGGCGAGGTCCGAGTGTGCGATGAGAATATCGTCGAGGTATACCATGACGTCGCCGGACAAGATGAGATCTTGGAAGATGTCGTTCATCATTGTCTGGAAGGTCGCGAGGGAGTTGGTCAGGCCGAAGTACATCACCAGCGGCTCGAAGAGTCCCCAGTTCGTCCGGAACGCGGCCTTCCACTCGTCGCCTTCCCGGATGCGGACGTTGTTGAAGCCCCACCGAACGTCGAGTTTTGTGAAGTACTGGGCTCCCTTCAAACGATTAATAAGGTCGTTGATGAGAGGGAGGGGGTACCGGTTCTTCACGGTCATCGCGTTAAGCGCCCGGTAGTCCTGTACGAACCGGAGCGCTCCGTCCTTCTTCTTGACGAAGAAGACTGGGGATGCCATCGGGGATTTCGAAGGCCGGATCCGGCCGGTCGTCAACCCCTCCTCGATAAACGCGTCGAGCTCGCGTTGCTCGAGGGGGGAGATGGGGTAGACCTTGCAGTTGGCCGGTTTCGAATCCGGAACGAGTTCGATGGCGTGGTCCCACGACCGGCGCTTCGGAAGCGAGTCGAACGACTCCCGGTTGAAGACATCTTCGAATTCTCGGGCCCACTCGGGAATTTCTTCCGTACCAGGCGTGGAGTTCTTAGCATGCGCTTCGGCCAGCCGTTGCGAGACGGTACCGGTCGCTCGGATGTCCTCCGGAGGGGAGAACCGGGTGTAGAAAACCCGATCACCCTCCTCAACGGAGTCATCCTCATCGTCCGAATCTTCCCCGTCGTCCGGTCCGAGTTCCGGTAGGTCCTCGTCGAACTCTTCGTCATCGTCCTCGCTGGAGCGTTTGTCCGTGTCGACGACACATATCCGGGGGACCGGGCCGGACCGGAGCTGCCGGAGGATCCGAGCGGAGACCTTGGCAAGCTTCCGGTCGGCGCGCGCCTCGGCGACACAGGTAGCACAGCACCCAGTAGGGCAGCGGCTCATTTTTACCTCGCGCTGGGCCCAATCGATTTCCGGGTTGTGCTTCCGGAGCCAGGAGTAGCCTAGGATGAGCTTCTCCTTCCCGAGGCGGGTGACAGCGAACTGAGCACGCTCACTATGGCCTTTGTAGCGAAGGACCACATCCGCGACCTCCCGAATGAAGCCGGCCTCGTTGGGAGAGCCGTCCACATTGTAGACCGGGATGGGCTGTGAGAGCCGGCGGACCGGAATCTTGTGCTCGGCGGCGTACTCCGTGTCGATAAACTCGGAAGTAGCCCCGCAGTCCACCAAGCCGCTGAGCGAAAGCTTCACAGCGTCGGTGGTGAATTCGATCTCGAGAGGAAGCCGGAGGGAGTTACTGCTCTCCGAGGTGGCGGCAAGGGTAAAGTGTTTCGGGAGGCGGCGCTCCCAGGCAGTTTTCTTTTGGGAGCGCGGCGTCCGCGGGAGAGGTGGCCGGGGTTCCGGCTCGACCGGAGGGACCGGAACGACCGGAACGACCGGAACGACCGGAACGACCGGAGTCTCGATCGGTCTAGGGGGTGCGTCTATCGGTTCGGTGGATGCAAGAGATATATTGTCACACTCGTTACATAGGACAGCGAAACGATTAGGGGACGCGACAGAGGGCGCACCGCTCACTCTGCGCGGGGGAGAAAATCCTCCGGCTCGGCGGCGGCGGCGTGTTCCGCGACGGCCTCCGTCGATGCCAGACGTGCGACGAGCTCGTCGAGCAAGTCGTTCCCGAGTTGCCGGATCACCTCGTCCAAGACGTCGATTGACCGGACATCGACCGGCGCGGTACAGTCCCGGGCGAAGTGGTTCGGGTCCCCGCAGCGGAAGCAACCGCGGCGCGGGGTGCTACGGGCGCGCGTCCGGTCGACGTCCATCGGGACCGCGGGCGGAAGTGCGGGGGTAGCAGCCGCTCTGTGTTGCGGCGCGGGAAAACGCGCCGGAACGGAAGCGACCGCGACCGGAAGGGTTCCCGAGCGTACGGCCGGTTGATGGCGACCGGAACCGGTCGTCTCGCGGGAGGCTTCGCGCGCGCGGAGCAGCGACTCGTACTGCCGGTAGGCACGGAGGCGCCAGGCGGGGTAGTCTTGCAGGTCCGGAGGGTCGCTCGACCCGGTGATAGCGAGGTTAATCGCCGGGTTAAGACCGGTCCGGTACTTCGTGACTTTGATAATCGGGTCTTCGAAGCCGGCGAGGTCGACCAGGTCTTCGAAGTCGTCGGTGTACCGGAAGACGTCCCGCGTGCCCATGTGATACGACCGGGACTCAAGGGTGCGGAGCGCGTGGTCCTGTTCGTTCTCCTCGACGAACCGGAGCCGGAACTCCGTGACGAACGCGTCCCAGGTCAAGAAGGGGAACGGGGTTTTGGCTGCGTACCGCTCGGCCCATTTCGACGCGGAGTCCTTGGCCATGAAGGACATGGCGAACCGGACCGCTTTCTCCTCGGAGGGGGCGCCGTCCTCGAGGAACGCTTCCGGCAGCAACCGGATGTACGACCGGACAGCGTGGAGGAACACCCGGCCTTGTTTCCGGTCGCCGTCGAAGACGAACGGGGGGTTCGGCCGGAGGGCCGATTTTGAGCCGGGAACGGCTGGGGGGAATAATCCTGTACCCGGGTCCGGAGCCGGACCGGCAAGGGACAGGGCAGGTGAAGCGGCGCGGGGGGGGTCGATTTTTTGTGCAAGGCTCTCGAGAATACCTTCGAGCCTGTCCATGCGGGCGGAGACGGCCTCGGCGGCTGCTTGCGCAGCGGCGGCAGCGGTACTCGCGGCGTCCATGGAGGGCTCTACAGGCAAGGAGGAGGGGGCAAGATTCAGGGTAGGGGAGGCTGGGACGCTATCAGAGGAGTCCGAGCCGTTCACACCGAAGCCTGCAATCTTGACCGGTTAATCCCTTAGAGAGTTTCTTCTGCTGTAAGGGCAACCACGAAGGCCCGAGGTACTCAGGGACTGACGTGGGGGATCCAAAGGTTAATTGACAGTAGCTAAATATACAGAGAAGCATACCTGACGTGGGGGATCCAAAGAGAAGAAACTCTGAGGATTCCCACGTCAGCCGTGGGTATAAGTAAGCTACTAGCTAAGACCATGTGACCGGAGTGATCGGCAGATGTCCCGGGCTTGATCACACGCAAGGTGCCATCGGGTCACGTGCCGGTTTCCGGTACCGGTCCCGGTAGACCGGTGACCGGGAGAGCGACCGGAAGGATCGGAGGGGTCGGAAGGGCGTTGGATGGGGGTCGGGATGGGGGTTCCCCTGACAGACAGTCAGCTTTGTTGCACCTTTGTTTTTTCTTTGAGTTGCCCCAAAGAACAAAGGTGCACAAGGCTGATTGTCAGCTTTGTTCCAGAGGCCCCCTCACATGTGGACCACATGCGTCTAACGCATGTGGAAACCACATGCATCATCTTTTGCCCCCGGTGTTAGGTACTTATTCCAAACATTTTGGAATAACCGGGTTTCTCTGCATACAGTGGTCCAAGAGTTGGTCCAGATGTCAAAATCCAGGCACACTACATCCACAGGACCCTGCAAATCGGTGGTAGAACAGGACGACAATGACGACGAGAATGCTGACAGCAAGGAGAACCGACCCGTTTGCGCCCACAGTTGGCATGAGACTCGTTGATTAAGGTTTGAAAGAGGGTCGAAAATATTGCAAGTGAGATCTGGGCCCGATAGGGTCCTGACAGGTGCCCCGGCATCTCGGCAAAACGACCGAAAATATTCCCCAGCATTTATATAATCTTATGGATAGTCAACCATTTTGTAACATTGCGAATATTTCTTGCAGAATATACTCAGATGGTGCACTCTTTAATTTGAGGCCTCCTAAGTGTTACTGACTAAAGGTTTGGAACCTGCTGCTTGCGGCCTTATCCACCCTCATATTAATAGTGATACAAATTTGAGTGGGCATGTTTCAGTGACTCTGCCTACAACTAGGAAATCGTCCGAGATGTAAGTAATTCAGAAGCTTATGGAAAGCACCTTGCCATTGGCTGCGTAGTACTTTACAAGCCAGAGGCTGTTGCAGGAACATGCAAAGCGAATGAGTGTGCATAGTGCCATAGCTTCCACGCGCGTGACAGTGCATATGGCCAGAATGTCCTCGCGTCTGAGCCCAGATCTGTCCATCATCTCGTCTTCCCAATCCGAGAGCTCGCCTTGAGGTTCCAACTCATGATATCTGCCCTCTTTGATTTTTTGGATCTCTGTTTCGCTGCCCTCGCGCATTCTAAGGACATTTAGGTTGGAACCGCTGTCACGGTAGTGGTCGGGTATCCGGCCCAAAGTCTGGTGGAGGGTTGTCACAGCGCCGTCGATCAACGCGGGGGCGAATTTAGAGTCGTCGAGTAGATTGTTTTCGCCGTTGGAGCTGGCCTTGAAATCTTCGATGGTTTCTGCGCGCGCAGCAGCGTAGGTGTTCGCCCTGTCAAACTCACCTGCCACGATTCGGCTGAGGATCTGCTGTTTGGAATCCTTCCATGGGTGCTCAGGCGAACGCGCGCGATATGTGTCCGCAATGACCTCTAATTTATATGTTGAGGATTGAATGGACAGAGTGAAGACAAGTATATACCGAGGGCGGTTAGAGGGTTGAGTTTGCCTTTATCACGGACAGATTCAACCAGGGCAGCTCCAAGGTCGTGCTGCGTGAGAATATATATTCGAGTGAATCATGTAATCAGAGCGCATATGTACCTCAAGATTTGTAGCCCACTTGTTGTGTTTCACTGTTTCCTTGAGGTGTTCTGTGAATTGTCTGCTGTTGTCCTTCAACATTAGTTCCAATCCTGCGCTAAATCCTTCTTGGCGTCCTTTGAGGTAATGTTTCCATGGATCCACATCGACAATTGGCTCCTCCGGTTTGGCAGGTGGGCGGCGGGACGGGCGACCCTATGTTGTTCAGTTGCATGCTGGCTGGAGCGAACGTAGACGTGCCTTTCCAACTTGACGCATGGCGGATCGAGCGGTTGCATACTGGCGAAAGAATGCCATGGGTCGGAGAAGCATGTCTCTAACCACGCCGTGGAACGATGAATGTAAAGAAAAGGAAAGTTGGATAGGGGTTGAGCGCCATCAATGATGTGACCTGAAAGTTGTCACGCTACGAAATTTCGCAAGCGCGTTCCTCAAGCAAACCACATTCACCACCCGCCAACACCATGGTTCGTTCTGTTTCTCTTGTCCAGCATCGTTATATGGTTCTTCTGGAGTTTTCTGGCTGTCCAATTTGCTGCGAGATACTGGGGAACAGATGGATTCGAGACTCAGTTTTGGATGTCGTCTGTTCTCGACTATGCAGCTTGAGCCTTCCGACTGCTTAATTTTTATCCGGACCCGTGAAAAGGACGAATCTGACTTGTTTACAGCCGCCCAAGAAAGTCAAGGCCCCCAAGGAGGAGAACGTGTCCCTCGGTCCCCAGGTTCCCGAGGGTCAGTTTTTTCTTTTCGAAGTCTCACTCAGTCAAACTGAACTGCAATAGGAACTGCCGTCTTCGGCGTCGCCCACATTTTCGCGTCGTTCAACGACACCTTCGTCCACGTCACCGACTTGTCTGGCAAGGAAACCATCTCCCGTGTCACCGGTACATTTTTTTTTCTTGTTTCCTACAAAAATTTCCAGGCTAATTGAACGTGGGCAGGTGGTATGAAGGTTAAGGCCGACCGTGACGAGTCCTCCCCGTACGCTGCCATGTTGGCCGCCCAGGACGTCGCCGCGCGCTGCAAGGAAGTAGGCATCACCGCCCTCCACATCAAAATCCGCGCGACCGGCGGAACTGGTACCAAGACCCCTGGTCCCGGTGGCCAGAGCGCCCTCCGTGCTCTCGCCCGCGCTGGCATGTCCATCGGCCGCATCGAGGACGTCACCCCCGTCCCGACTGATTGCACCAGGAGAAAGGTATGTCTTGGCTTAGTATCTGTTATGAGCCATGTCCTGATGATTCGTTTGTAGGGTGGTCGCCGTGGTCGCCGTCTCTGATTAAAATACCGTTTGTACGTAGATACATACATTCAATGTCGCCGCTCGACGCGCAACAGGGTTACACCTGTCCCGCGGTCGTCACTCCAAATTGCTTGTGATGATCTGGAAAATTACGAGTGAGATGAAAAAAAAAGCCATCAAGTCTCTTGAGTTGAAAGACCTCGTAGCTGGAAACACCGAATTCCTTCCCTCAAATGGATAGTATCTATTATCCGCGTCTACATACAATCATCCGCGCGCAAATCTATCCAGCGCAGACGGCTTTCGCGGCTCGCCCCCTGCCTGCTCCTTCGCCCGCGCCTGCCGCTCCTCCCGCTGCTTCTCCAACTTCGCCCGAATCGCGACGGCCGTCGGGTCGATCACATTCTTCCGCTGCTTGCGCAGGTACCTGTTCCGTTATGATCAGTCTCGCTGTCCGCCGCCCACTTTCCCGAAAGTAGAAGGAACGAAACGCACCGTTTGAGACTCTTCCCCTTCCCGCGCATCTTCTTGCGCTCCTTCTCCTCCTTGGTAAACTTGCGCCCGTCGGGCGCCGTCTCATCGGGATCCACGACCTCGGTCTCGTCCGCCTTGCCCTGCACGCGCAGCCGCTCGAGCCGCGGGAGGCGCGCAAAGGGGGTCTGCACCGCGGGCTTGCCGTCGAACGTCGTCGTCGTCGAGAGCTTCGGCTCCGGCGCGAGCGACCCGATGAGCTCTGGGTCGAGCGTGATCATGTCGGGTTGGATCTACGCGCGGTGTTAGCCGAAAGAGTTGGGGAAAAAGAATGAAGGGCGTACCTTATCGAGCAGCGCCTTGACCTCCTTCTCACGGCGCGCCTTGCGGTTCTCGAACGGATCCGCCTCGGCCGAGTCAAAGTTGGGCTCGCCCACGCCGGGGACGAGGATGTTTGAGAGGCCCGCGGCGTGGCCGATCGTCAGCACGTCCTGGAACGGCGCGAAGCGCACCGAGGCGAGCGGCCGGTGCGGGATCGGGTGCGTGAGGTAGAGTGGCGGCTGCGTGTGCCCGAGCATTGGCTGCTGAATCGTCGGCGCCGTGTATACCTGCAAAACAAAACAAAATAAGATATTTAATAGTATCGTGGATCGTGGCAGCATACGTTAACAGTCCCGCCACTAGCGACCGCCAGCGCGCCCCGGGCACTCCATTCCACCTCGGCCGCGCCGCCACGTGCAGACCATTCGCGCACCGTGCCCTTCCAGTTGCGGCAGTCCCACACCTTGACGTTGCCGTCGCGCCCCGCCGTCGCCATGTACCGCCCGCCCGTACTGGGATCGACAGAGACACCCGCGACGGGCCCGAGGTGCGCGAGCAGCTGCACCGCGGGGTGCGGGAGGTTCGGCGTCCAGAGCGTCACGCAGCCGTTCTGGTGCCCGAGGTGGATAACAGCGTTGTGCAGATTTTGCGTCATGGCGCTGCACGCTCCGAACTTTGTGCGGTGCTCAACGAGGAGCTGGCCTGTGGAGGTGTCTTGGTATTTTAGGTAGCCGGCGTTGCCCTGGGGTGTTGTGCTTAGTTGCTGCAAGTGAAAGTGAAGGGGATGCGTACGATGCTGGCGAGAAGCCAGTGGTACGGTAGAAACTCGAGGCGCGTGGGCTCGATGTGCGCTTTAAGACAATGCAGCTCAACACCGTCGCGGTCGTATATAAAGACGTATTTCTTCTGCGCGACGGCAAAATGGGAGTGGTCGTGCAGAAATCTATAGAAAAATTATTTGCGAAGCCGCAAAATACATCAGACGCACGTTATATCGCGGCACGTCTCCTGCAGCTGCAGTTCTGCGTGGAGTGTCCCGGTCTGCCAGTCAAATGTCGATACATGACCCAAGCTCCCGCAGATGGCCAGATGTCTTGAAGCCGAGTGAGCTAATTAAAATTGTTTTCGCGGTCACTGACCTTCCGTTGCGTGTATACCGCGACCGGTATGGCCCACCGTCGAGTTTCCACTCTCTCCGACCGCGTGCGGCGTCCTGGCCGGTGCTGTCAAGGATTTCCGACTGGGACACCCGCCAGGTTCGCTCAAGGTCGCCCTCCGTTTGCATGAGCCCCGCGTCTTCGGTGAGCAGCATCTCTGCATCCTCCAGCAGAGCCTTTGCGCGCGCTGTCTGCGTCGCGGTACGAGTGAGCTCTGTTCGCAATTTTTTATTTGTGATGTGCTTGTGCGCAGGGACATTTTTGAGGACGAGATCCTTGTCCTGCAGGGACTTGGGGACAGCTGTGCGTTTCTTGACCGAGTCGTCTGTTTGGTTGTGGGTTATTTTGCGTTTCTTTGGGCGTGGGCCCAAGGCGTCTGCCTTTGCTATGAGGGCGTCCATAAAAGTTGGCTGAAAAAGTCTGCGTGGCTGTGCAGAATTTGTGTGCCAAAGCGCTCTCTCAGTCTCCCTCGCTTTCTCTCGCAAAAATGGCCGAGTTCGACCTCACAAAGAGGATTATGCCCTACCTCGACCGCCATCTCTCCTTCCCCCTCCTCGTCCATCTGTCAGAGACAAACCTCTTCGCTGTCGAGGACGTCCAGCTCGCACAGTATGAGCTTGCAAAGGGCACAAACATGCCCGACTATGCTGCAAACCTCTTTTCCCAGATATATCCCGACCAGGAGGTCCCAAAGGGTAGTCTGGCTTCGTTTTCAGCATGTAGCGCCGCTCATGTGCCCCAGAATTCGAGGAAAAGCGCCAGAACACGTTGTTGACCCACCAGCGGCTCCAGGACGAGGCACAGGCCGTCCTCGATGTCATCGAGAACCCTGATGTCGCTCAGGCGCTGCGCCAGGACAAGGAGCACAATTTGCAGTACCTAAAGGACAACTACAACGTCAGCGATGCTCATCTCTTGTCTACGCCTTCTGTCTCATTTTTTGTATAGCTCACCCTCGACCAAATCACTGCCCTTTACCACTTTGGGCAGTTCCAATACTCATACGGGTCCGTGTTCTGCGTGGTTCACTAGTTCTTGAAGCTTATGTTTTCTGCAGTAACTACAGCGGCGCGGCCGACTACCTGTACCACTTCCGCGTACTCTCGACCGACAACGACCTCAACACCTCTGCCCAGTGGGGAAAGCTTGCGTCCGACATCCTCTCCGGTAAGTGGGACGCCGCCCTCCAGGAGCTCGACACCCTCCGCGAGTCAATTGACTCGCGTTCGCTGCCCGGCCCCGCGCTACTCCAGCTGCACTCACGGACATGGCTCCTCCACTGGTCGCTCTTCGTGTACTTCAACCACCCCGCCGGCCGCACCCTCCTCCTCGAGACCTTCCTCTCCCCGGTGTACCTCAACACCATCCAGACGTCCTGCCCGTGGGTCCTCCGCTACCTCGCCGCCGCGGCCGTCCTCTCGCGTGCGCCAGCCCCAGGCGCGACCCCGCGCGTGCGCAACGCGCTGCGCGAGGTCATCAAGGTCGTCCAGATGGAGGAGTACCAGTACACCGACCCCGTCACCGCGTTCCTGAAGGAGCTGTATGTCGAGTTTGACTTTGAGGCCGCGCAAAGGGAGCTGGGGCGTGCAGAGCAGGCGCTCGGCGACGACTTTTTCCTCGGCGAGTTCAGCGCAGACTTTTTGGACAATGCGCGGTATCTGATCAGCGAGGCATACTGCCGGACGCACCAGAAGATCGACATCCGGTGAGTTCCTTTTCATCTTGAAGTGACGCGTAAATCTGACACGACTGCAGGGACCTCTCGGAGCGGCTGAACCTCTCGCCCGACGAGGGCGAGAAGTGGATCGTCAACCTCATCCGCGAGTCGCGGATGGGTGCCGACGCTAAGATCGATTTAGATAAAGTACGCACGACTCAATCCCTCTCACCTCGAAACTTAAGTGCTAACCACCTTTGCTTATTGCAGAACGTGATCGAGATCTTCCGACCAGCGGTCCCGGTGTACCAAACCGTCATCGATAAAACGCGCGGGCTGCACCTGCGCACATCCGGGCTCGGCACCGCGATTTCGCGCATGGGCGTCGGCGCGACGCAGGGCACGACTGGGGGCGAGGCGCAGCCGGTTGCCGTGCGGTAACGCGTACCACTAGAGTTAGGGTGGTTCGGTCGCGCTAACGCTAACAGTGCGAATAGTGATGCGAGCGGTCCGGTGGGCTTATATATATTCAAAAGTATAGTTTTGCGTAGTCTGACCGTGTACTGTACCGCGTCCTGGCGATGAATCAGAACCATGGCCAGGGCTGTAGCGTTGTTCGTCGCCGCCAGGGCTGAAGATACACTTTTTTTTTCGCCAACGTGTTTCATCAAGCTGGTAATATCTATCCAATGCTCTATGACGTTCCGTTCGTTGCATAAATCAACGGCGAAAAAACGTTCAAGATCCAGAAATCTTTTTTGTCTCAAATTTCAGAATACCTCTGTGTCCACATATATTGCATGACTCTAGGGTCTACTCTCTAAGAACTAAGGCTCCTCGGCAATCCTGTATGATAGATAGAGACTCGATCAAGCGAGTCTGACGGCTTTCGGGATATTCCGGTACCCGCAGCACTTCAAACTTGGTGTTGATTTAAACGGGGAGGCGGGTTTGGTCGGTAGATAGGTAGTACCGGAAACATTCGGTATTCAATTAGCCATTTACTTTGGTGGGACGAAACATTTTAATTTTTGTTTGGGACGCAACATTCAAGAAAGATTCTGAGGGCTGCCAAAATACCAACTACTTGAACAAGAAACTAAGCACCCCGTATCTCCCAATTAGCAGGTACAGGTGGTTCGAGGTCCGAGGCTTGCAAATCTATCCTATACAGCATAACTTTGATCCAATTTTGACCCCAGTTGATGGCAGTTTCTACGCATTCACATCGTCCTCACCCCTCTGGAAACATGAAATCTTTGATCGGAATATGTGATGGGCCACGGTATTCATCCGGCAGTAAGGTAGAGGGCTCTATTCCGAAAGGAATCGGTATCCTAGAGTCATGTACCATTCAAGGATGGAGTGTAGAGGCATTCTGAGATTGTCCTTTTATTATTATTCCTGGATCCCGAAGTTTTCTTCCCGATTGATTTATGCAACATTCGGAACGTCATAATGCTCGACATTTGCGCACAAAAAGGAAAAGTACAACAACGGAACTGAATTATTTCGATCTATTCAAACATACAGCGACCATGGTATGGCAGTGATCCTATAACCCGTCGTCTCTAATCTATATCCATCTCCGACGGTCCGGGGTCAGCCTTGGCCTCGGCTGAAGGCTCGGGGGTATCCTTCCCGCTCTTGGGGGTCTGGGTACCCGGTGTGCCGCCAGGGACGACAGGAGGCTTGGGCTTGGGCTTCGTCAGGATCGGCGTTGCAAAGTAGATCACCTCGTCCCGCTTCTTGCCAATCTCCGCGCTCTTCAGCACGGGCTCAACGTTCTTCGGGCTCTCCGCTTGCCGCACGATCTGGTCCTCGAGCCACTTCTGCACCGTCGCGACCTTCTCGACGACACTCTGCTTGTCCTTCTCGTCGATGTGCGCGTACTTCTCGTCGCCCGAGGTGGCTTGCGACATGTAGTTGTTGAGCGTCTCGCGGAGCTGCGCAATCGCGCCCTGCCGCGCCTCCGACTCGTAATAGCGGAAGGTGATCGGGTCGCCGAGGACCTTGAGCGCGTCGAGGCGCGTCACGTACGCAGACTTGGTCGCGTCCTCGCCCTCCTCGGTGTACAGCCAGTCTTCAGCCTCCTGCAGCGCAACGAGGAGCTTCGACTTCTCATCTGCCTTGACGAATGAAGCGTAGCGGTCATCGAGCTTGCCCCGCATGTCGTAGACGTATTCCTCCAGCGCGTTTTTGCGGTCCTATAATTAATGAAATAAGCATGCGTTGAGAACAACGTGTAGCCACTACATACCTCGGTGTCCATGACGAGCTTGTCAGCAGCGTGCATGGCGTTTTCCTGCTCCCGCAGTGCCTCGACGGCAGCCTTGTCCATAGACGATGTCGAGGCGATGAATGGCACTTCCTTCTTCTTGACGCGCTTCTTCTTCGGCAGCGGGGGGGCCTCGCCATCGGCAGCGGGGTCGACGTCCATCGGGGCCGGCTCATCTTTCTCCTCAATCTCCTCGACATACGCTCCCTCGAAGGACATGATGCCGTGCGCGTTGATCCGTGTCTTCACGCGGACACATGTCGAGTCGCCCTTCGGGTCTGCGGGGACATCCTTCACCGTGAAGCGCCCCACCCACGGGTTGATGCGACCGGGTAGCCCTGCGGGATCCGCGTACACCGCTTCGAGGTCGAAGGTCTCGCGGCGGTAGAACGAGAGGACCTTGGTCGACGGGAGCTTGTCGCCCTGCTGGAACACGGTGAGCTCCGTGTCGTCCTCAGGGTCTGTCGGCAACGAAGCCCACTGGACTTTAATCGGGTAGTGCGTGATATCCTGCGTGTGGAAGTCGCGCACACGGAAGACGGGGGAGAGCATGGCACAGCAGAAGGTCGCGCCGCGGGCGATGGCCTCATCCTGGTTGAGGGTCGTCGAAAGGACCTTGCCCGGGAAGACCTCCTGGATGCGGGCGCGCACGGAGGGGATACGGGTGGAACCTCCGATGAGCTCGACCGCATCGATTTCGTCGAGGGTGAGGCCAGAATCGGCGAGAGCACGCTGGAGAGGCGCTGGAATGCGGGCGAGGACTTCGGAGACGATCGCGAGTCCTTCCATATCATCCCGCGAGAGTTTGGAGGCCGCGTCGACATCGTTCACGATGGACTCGACGTTCAAGGGAGATTCAGCGTTGGCGGAAAGCACCTTTTTCAGTTTTTCACATCCCGCAGCAAGACGGAAGGTCGCCTTGGGGTTGGACATGACATCGATCTTGTACTTTGTTTTGAATTCCTCAGAAAAGTGCTTGACGAGGGCGTAGTCGATGTCACGCCCGCCAAGGTTCCGGTCGTACGCAGCGCTTTTGATCACGAGCTGCCCCTTGGAAAAGGCGACGATAGCAACAGACAGACTTGAGTGACCAACATCGACGAAAACAACGTGTCGGGGATTTTCTGGCTCTGGTAGATCGGATTTGGTGATTCCGTAGCCGAGAGCGACGGCGGTCGTGTCGTTGATGAGCCGCAGGGGGTTAAGGCCCGCAATAGCGGCAGCATCGAGAAGAGCTCGCCGCTGGATGTCGGTGTACCAGCCGGGCACTGCAATCACGACATCTGTGACGCCGGCCTTGAGCTCTTTGGCCGCAATGTCGCGCAGTTTGCCCAGATACATGGCCACGAGTTGCGTTGAAGAAAAGGTTTGCTTCTCTCCGACGTAATTCACCTTGGGATATAGGTGAGCAAAAAGAAAACTGATCAAGATATAACCGCGACGAACCTCAACACCGACAGTACCCTGGACATCGACAAGAGTCGCGTTTATGAACTTCTTTTCGATCTCCTGGACATCAGTATCGCCAAGGGTCCGACCGATTAGTCGCTTCAAGGAACCGATGGTATTCCTGAAGTTGGACGTCTCCTGGGTCTTTGCGGCCTCGCCAATCGCTCGCTGTTTGGGGCCAAAGGCGACCAGGGACCTAAAGGGAAACTGAGGACCAATTCAAGCCAGCAATAGCGAAGCACGCACGGTGTAGCTCGATTAGAGACTTCATTGGTGATGATATCGATTCCTCGATGTCTCGCGACACCGATCTTTGTAGGGAAAAAAGTTAGGACGAGGATACGAGAGGAATACAGGACATACTTTACTGTGTAGAGTTCCGAAATCGATACCGACGACGGCCATTAGAAGTGAAGTAGGAAAGAGGATGAAGAGAGTGAGTGACCGCGAGGCAAAAAAAAAGCGTCCTAATATGGAAAACCAGATCACCCGCGAATGTTCTCGAACTCTGAAGACTGTTTTTCCTTTATTCGGTCTTGAGGCTGTTTTCGACTATCTGCACAGCTGTTGTGCGCTACAAGCTGTAGCTGACCGAGGATTCCAGCAGACAAATATCGGACTCGCTCATTCCACTCCAAGACATTCCTTGCTGAAAGTTTTTATCCAGTACATACCTGGACGACACAGAACCCATGACTTACATGGATCTCCGGGGTGCGGTCGTATATGACCGCCATCGCGATGCGAGAGCAAGGCAACGGATGAATTTTGCGCAGGAATTCAACGATTGGTGGTAGCTTTCCTCTCTTCCAGATCTTTAACCCTTCTCCTACGCGTCCAATACGCGTCGGTATTTTCCTTCAAATATCAATCAGTTGACTTTCTTCTCGCTTCACTTCGGCGGACCCTTTTCCACAATCCGTCCTTGACATCTCGTTCAACCGCTTTGGATGTTTTCCTTGTAGAGAACTTCGAGGTCCTCATTTTACACTGCTTCTCTGTTTTCTCTTCAGTTCTACCACGGCGTTCAAAAGATCCTCAGATAATAATGCCTGGGTTTGGTGTCCGATGCCGATGCGAGACTCCTACCTACCTATTCCTTGACCTACTCTTTCATTCCATCCCTTCACGTACGCGTCGGCATTTTCCTTCAATTGACAGCAGTTGACTTCAATTGAGAGCTCGCCTGGAGCCGCAACAACGCCACAATCTCTGATTGCCTTTCGGAATGTGCCTGCTATATCCGTGAACTAAGTACGCTACATTTCTACATGTTCGTCTCTACCGTTCCAAAGTGGATTTATGTAGTCGATCGACTTGTGGGCGTCGGTAATTATAATATATCGCTCCCTCGAAAAGCGTCCGGGGAAGTTCTACTTATGCGGCTGTCGCTGTCGCCACCCGACCCTTCCTTTGTCGTCAAGCCGCTTCGGCTTTCATTGTTTGGCGAGCATACTTCAACCGGCTATCATCTACGCGCAGAACTCACGGAGGTATGATGGAGTTCTAAAGCCCGTGCGTAGTGGTCTGGAAGAACTCCCATGTCGTCTTCTCCACTGGAGCTACCCTCGGCCATCGTCGACGCTCTGTGGGACCTCCAGGAGACCCGGTTCGTCAGCGGTGAGTCCTTTTACTTGGAACTTGAAGAGTAGTTCTCACAATGTGGATGACAGCCGTTGGACTGGTGGTGAAGCATTCCGCGCTCATTTTTTTTCTCTTTCATCTCAATAATCCTGTGTAGATTCTGCTTTACGACCACCTTCTGTCGCTTCCCGATGAGGTCCGCTTTATTTGGCCGGCTGAATTCACGTCGAGCAAGATTCTCTTTTTGGCATTGCGCTATTGTGTACCCTGCATCATGATCGTCCACACCGTTCGTGAGTAGTACGCGCCGGGAATTTTTCTAATCTCAACTGTGTCGTCCAGAACTCGCAGGACTGTCTCCCCTCCAGCTCACCGACACAGTACGCTTCTCTTTTCTATCATATCTTGCATGATTTTTCTAACTTGTCCTCAGTTGTGGGTCCGTTCTTATTCTCTTTCTGGCAACTCTAAATATGGTCTTTGGCCAGCTGTAAAGCCTGGTACTGTGTTGGGATACTTTTGGGCTGGCTGACCCTCGCCATCAATGATTGGCTAGTTATGCTTCGCCTGTGGATTTTATTTGGTTAGCCTTCGTTTTATTTTCCCACCTACCGAGCTAAATTCCACCAAGACCGAAACCGCGCATTCATCCTCTGCACGCTCTTGTTTTTCATCGCCTCAAACACGGTGATCCTGGTCTTATCGGGGATCGGCTTCCACGACATGATACGTATGCTCATTTTCCGTCTCCGCGAAGCACCGCTCAAATGGGCGTAGCGACTACGCGCTTCGAACCCCTTGTCCATGTCTGCGTGCCCGATTCTTCTTCAAATCACATTCGTGTCCTCTGGCTACCAGTGGTATGTCATTTTTGTTGCACACGATGTGCCGTGTGCTAATTCCCCCACAGCTATTATTCCAATTCATGATGATTTCCGCCTTGGGGTGGAAGGTCTTAACGCGAACCAAGACGTTCAGTACCCTACTCCGTGATGGTTATCTCTATTTTCTCGTGCGTCGCAACCCGTTTCTACTTACTATACTGATTGATAGGAATCCAGCTGCTATTTGGTAAACTCGTCTAAATCATTCCAAAGTCATTATTGAAAAAAGAAAACCAGGGCTGAACGTGTTAAATACCACGATCGTTCTCGTCGCCGAGGTACGCCATTTTTTCGAGAGGGATACCATCCCTACTTATAAATGTGGCTCTATAATAGGCTTCGCTGATGTTCGTCACGGTCTTGTGCGTGGCTCTCAATCTGTCCCCTCCGGTGCTACTAAGTTAAGTGCTAACGGCTCCACAGCTTAGTGTGGTGTTTCACGACGACCGCGACATGCCGTATGATCCTTAGTCTTCGACGTTCTTCATTTTACGCGCGAGAGGGAGTGGAACCCTTGGACAATGATCACGACTCTCCGATCGGATACCGATCAACTGCACACCTCGAGCTTTCAGAGATTCGCAACCCATCGTCCTCGACGTCAAGAGGCATGGATACACCGATGCAATTTAATGACTGATGGACGCGACACGACGTTTGGAAAATGCTCTGACGAATTCGAAAGGACGACAGTAATAATCGTACAGCTAAACTAATATAATCTGTAAAACGTGTAGCAACAGAAAATTGTATATATTACGATCCCCTTATCAGCATTGGTGTCTTCGCTTGCGATTTAGCATCAAAGGAAAATGAAGGTGGATGAGTAGAGGAACGAATGGGAAATTAAAAAAATATTGAAGAAAATAAAAAAGAACTCTCGACCTGGGAGTCGAACCCAGCTTTCGCGCGGACTTCATTACGTCCTTGAAGACATCAATGACAAGCGCGTGTACTAAACCGATATACTAGTCAAGACATACCTATTTCGCAAAATTGTTAGAGTATGATCGTCTGTTCAGGTTCGTGAGCAGTGCAGTCCATCGAACTTTTCAACATGACATCTACATCGCCCAAGAACAATTGGGGTTTTCAACCTACAGGTTTTGAACGCTATGATTGCCCTAAAATTATAGAGCAGCCGATCAACGATGAACAAAAGCCGTAGTTCACCACTCGCTCACCCAAACGCTGGCTGCCCCTGCCAATAAAACTACCCGAGTATCCGTTTGGACGGCGCTGTGGTCATGGGTGCAGCTCTAGACAGTTCGCAGAGCCTCGTGTCACCAACCTTCGATACCTGGGAGCATCTAAAGCCGTCAGTACGGCGAGGAAACGACCGGGGTCGCCATCCGGGTATAAAGTGGTTCCGTCTTGATTCCACCTCTCACTACCGTCCCTTGCATCTCACGCGTACGGGTGCTGGTCTGGTTCCGAAAAACATATACGCGAGTTGACGGCCGCGTCGGTGTGACTATGACTAGTTCTATAAAGGCGGCCTCCCTCGAAATTGAAATTCATCAATATAATTCTGGGACGGGAGCGATGGGGTTCACATTACGGATCTGGAAGACGGCAAACCGGACTTCTGTGTGATTTCGGCGCTTCAACGGGTGTTCTTTGAAGACAAGACGATGGCCGTTGTACGCCGATTGTTCGCGATATTTACCACGATTTTCAGCTGGTTCAAGTTCGCTGTTACACGGGAAGAAATATTTCGACCACCGCGGATTTTCCTTGAATTTTCAAGGTTTCTTCATCGCGATCATCGGCCAGAATCGAGCCAGAATGTTGCCAAATGTCGTCAGTTGACCCATGGTTGTAAATAGAGCAGTCAATTGTAGCCAATCACAGGACTTTATTTTGTATGTAAACCCATAAACGTGATCTGGGGTAAATTATATAAAAGGATCCTTCAATTATTCACGGCTTCACCTCTTGCTCTTCGACTACCACCATGCCCTCCAAGCAAGTAACCGCTCTCGGCCCCGAGTCGCAGCATTACACTACGTCCAATGGCGCGCCAGTATCGGAGCCGTATGCTGCCCAGCGTCTAGGTCTTCTTGGCCCGCTTCTTCTCCAGGGTGCGCTTGCATCTTTACTGGGTATCTTGCGCTGACCCCAGCTCGTAGATTTCCACCTCATTGACAGCATAAGCCATTTTGACAGAAAGTTTCCCCCCTAATCGATATGCGAAAGATACTAATTTGTTTTGCAGGGGAGAGAATTCCCGAGCGTGTGGTATGCTCAACTTCTGCCGGTCCCGATTTCTTCTTAGGGATTCCTAGGTCCACGCCAAGGGTGCAGGAGCCCACGGATACTTCCAAGTCACCGAGGATCTCAGCGATATCACCTCCAACCCTCTTCTCTGCACCAAAGGCAAAAAAGTCAAGGCAACCGTCCGTTTCTCGACTGTCGGTGGCGAGTCTGGTTCTGCCGATACTGCTCGCGATCCCCGTGGCTTCGCGATCAAGCTCAGGACCGAAGAGGGTAACTGGGATTGGGTGTTCAATAACACGCCCGTCTTCTTTATTCGCGACCCCGCAAAGTTCCCCCATTTCATCCACACCCAGAAGCGCGACCCTCAGACTCATCTCAAGGATCCCGACATGTTCTGGGTGCGCATATCGTCTCTAGATCTGATTAGCATCCTGATTCCCGATCGTATCCAGGATTACCTCAGTCAGAACCCGGAATCTATTCACCAGATCATGATCCTCTTCAGTGACCGCGGCACCCCCGATGGCTACCACCGTCAGCACGGCTACTCCGGCCACGCCTTTAAGTGGTTCAAGAAGGACGGATCCTTCGTCTACACCCAGGTCCACCTCCGCGCCGAAGGTGGCTTCAAAACCCTCAGCAACGCAGAGGCCGGGAAGCTCGCCGGTGAAAACCCCGAGTACGGTATCGAGAGTCTCTTCGAGGCCATCGAATCCGGCCACCCCCCGACTTGGAATGTCTTTGTCCAGACCATGACGCCAGCCCAGGCCGAGCAATTCCGTTACAACGTCCTCGATCTCACAAAGGTGTGGCCGCACGCCGAGTTCCCGCTGCGCCCAGTCGGCAAGCTCGTCCTCGATGAGAACCCGCAGAACTACTTTGCCGAGATAGAGCAAGCCGCCTTCTCGCCGTCTCACCTTGTCCCATACATCGAGCCCAGCGCGGACCCCGTCCTGCAATCGCGTCTCTTCTCTTACCCTGACACCCACCGTCACCGCCTCGGCACCAACTACCAGCAGCTGCCCGTGAACGCGCCCCTTGTCCCCGTCGCCAACTTCCAGCGCGACGGCCAAGGCACCTTCGTTTCGCAGGGCGCGCGCCCCAACTACCAGAGCACGATCGTCCCGCTCAAGTACCTCGGCGCCCCCGGCACGCTCGAGGGCGGTGCGTGCGACTTTGAGCGCGAAGCCAAGCACGAGACGTTCATCGGTGCCGCGTTCCGCGACCTCAGCTTTGTCACTGAGCGTATGTACCTTTCTGCCCCGACGCGCGCACTAAAATGATCCCGGTCCTTTCGCAGTCGACTTTGAGCAGCCTCGTGCGATGTGGAGCAAGGTGTGGAACGACGCCCAGCGGGAGGCGTACGTCCAGAACGTCGCCGGCCACTTCAAGAACGTCAAGAGCGCCGAGATCAAGGCGCGCCAGCGTACGTGCTCTGTTTCCCTCCGTCCCGATTCCAGCTTAGGTTGACTTCCGCGTACAGTGTCCGTGTGGGCCGCCGTCGACCAGGGCTTGTCCGACCGCATCGCCAAGGCCGTCGGCGCGCCGACCGTCAAGCCGCTCCAGGTCAAGTCCGCGAGCGAGGCCGTCAAGTTCCGCGCGAACATTGGTGTGTACCCCTCGAATAAGGCTTGAACGCAGCGCAGTGAGTGTCGATCAAGTCTTCAAGGTGTCGAGGTGGTAAAGAGAGACAAGCGAAAGAGCACATAGCAATCCTGTATGTACGAAAAAATCAAGTGTAACATGAATTCATCCACGCTCTTGTGCAATGTGTAACTTTGAGGCGAGGTTTATGACTGGAAGGAGAGAAAATTTCACTTGTCATCAAAAACGCAAATGATTGGATCACGGAAAAATTCCCAACTTCAAGTCGCTTCCTACCACTAAGCTTAAGGCGGCTCGTACCTCCCCACCTTAGCTCACAATAAGCGCGGAGGACACGGCTGGAATGGGGCTCATTGACCAGGCAATAAATTGGCGGGCATCCAATGAAACATCAAAACGGGAGGACCAGTGGTACGACCGATCTAAGCTTTACTTTGAACTCCCAACACCTCTGGTCGCTGGCGGCACGTTTCACGTTCCACATCTTCCTCTGTACTACCATCTCTGCCAAAAGTGTTGAAATAGCCTGACCCGTATCCTATCCGCGTTTGCCAGGTGGTTAATTAATACAGCAACCGTCAATGGCGCGATATATGGACTATGTACAGCTTTGTCTACAGCTCATGGACGACCGATATTCTCATTATAAAATCAGCCCTATTCAAAGCCTTTTAAACTCCGCCTTTGGGAAATCAGCGTTTAACATATTGGGGAGGGCGTCAATTCAAGTTGCCCAATAATAATAATGTTGTTTTCCCCATGTTCACTGTGGAGTCCTCCGTGACTGTCAACTTCCAACAAGAAGATATCCCTACTCCAGGCCATGTCCTCCACACCGAAAGCCAATGGTGACCAGTTTAGGAGCGGTATGCTCACAATCCGCATCTTCTCAGGTTCGGCTACAGCACACCGATTCGTGTCAGTGCCACTGCTTACCCGCGCGCAGGGCGCGGATTATCTCTGCCCACCGATGTCGCGGTCCCGGAAGCCATCCAGAAAGCCTTGAACACGGCCCCGGCCGCGAAGAAGCCGGCTACTAACCGCGAAAGTATGCAACGCAAACAATACCTCCCCTACGTCGTCCTGGAATTCGACAAAAATGAAACGCAATGGACGGGGACCTGGCGAGTCCAGTGTGGAACTATCGGGCTCATTTGTCCGTCCATTTTGACACCTCTCCATTCCGTTCCAGTCACAAATGACACAGCGATGTGTCTTGTACCTCCAATGTGTCCGTGTCCGCGTATCTGCGGACAGATGTCGCAGTGAAAGGCCAGGACGATATGGGCGATCATTTGCTCATGGCACGAGGGGACTTGACACCCGCTTGGGACACCCATGCAAGTCCCTTTCCTCTATAATATAATATAAGCAGGTCCCTAACCGCCTTAGCAGCATGCCTCGGACCAATGGTATGCCGCCACGACCGGCACGGGCTCTCTTCACGTTAAGATTGACTTCCAACCCATTCGCGACGAGTTTAACGATTGAAGCTTCTGATCTCCTCAAATAAGGCATGAACGTAGTGCAGTGAGTGTCGATCAAGTCTTCAAGGTGTCGAGAGACGAGCGAAAGAGCACGTATATGTATGAAAAAAAAACGAAGTGTAACGTGAATTCATCCACGGTTTTGTGTAACTTTGACGCAAGAGAAGTTTTATGAAGTGAGGGGAGCTTGCCATCAAAAATGTAAATCGGATTCCAGCTATTTTGAAAACGATAGACAATATTTATTCTAGAGCAAAGTTCGGCTCGCAGCAACCGAGCTTCAGAAAAACGAACTCCAGATCAACGTTTTGGACAGTTGAGCTCGTTGCGGCGAGAAATCAACTCGAGATAGCGTGCCAGGCCGAACTTTGCTCGAGAATGAAATTGTCTATTGTTTTCAAAATAGCTGCCAATGGATGACGAAATTTTTTGCAGACTTCAAGTCGCCTCAGAGAGCTCTCGAAATTAAGATTTGGTCAAGTTGAGTGGCAATCCCGGTCAGCTCAGTCACTTGTTTTTCGCGGCTGTTTGAGACGTGTGCTGTTAATAGGCAAGCGACCTGGACTTTGGTCCAGAGGTAGCAGCTCGTATTTTATCACCGTCAGAGCAAAGAATTTCGAACGGCTCAGCTGAAGCAAAGGTTCTAGTTCTCTCTACTTATTTCATTTTCGCCATGATCCATCCCTCGACTGTCCATACAAAAGTTTGCGCAATCGTTGTATAATAGTCTGAGAATCGCGTGTGTACGTTGCATTTGAATAAAATGCGCAAGTACCCAACGCCAATTGCCCAAACCTAATTGTTCTTTAAGAGTCGAATTATTTGAGACCCGAGTTGCTGCCAAACAAACGCTCTCATCAACTCTCTCATCCCAATTAGGAATGGCAGGCATAATGGATCTCGAACCGCCTCTGCAGGCTCCATTCCAACAAGCCCTCAACAGCAGCGCTTCTCCGCTATACCACATTCTTGCCGGCTCCTTCCGCTCGCTTTCTCTCTTCCTGCTGGCATTTTCGCCTGCACACCTCACCCTCGATCTGGTGCAGACAATCCCTGCGTTTGGGCCGCACCAATACATCGGCCTGGGTCCTCCTTCACACGGCGGAGATGCGCGTTATGCATACACGACAAGCTGGGCTCTTCCCCCGCAACTCCATAGCTGGGCTATTGAGCAACAGCCGGACGGCGTGCGTGTGCGGTTCGTTGATAGCGTAGATATCAGTGTGTCCCGCGTTCATTTTTCGTGAAACTCTCTCAATGCTTCTCAGCTGCTACCTCGTCGTACATCACTATCCCTCCCCCCTTCTCACATATCTACTCCGCTGGCGGTCCTTCCGCTCAGGTGCACGCACTACCTCCCGCAGGCTCCCCTGGCTTCGGTGCGCATGTTCAGGAGATTTATTTCGTCCCTCAGTCGGAGTGGGCTGCAGCGGACAAGACGCGTAAGGCCTTGGTGCGCCCTTGTTGTCCTTCCGTTGACACCCGCTCAACGCCTTGTAGCGCTATGGCTCGCACGGTATCGAGTTTGCATTCCCCGCAGGATCTCCGGTGCTGGCATTTATACCAGTGCTTGGTGGGTCCATGATCGAAGTCTACAAGCGCGACGAGGACGGGTCGTTAATACACATCGACTCCAGCCCCGCACCGCAGCGAGCGGATGGGACGGTGGATACGGAAGATGGGCCTCGGCACGTCAAGGTGCACCCGAACGGACGGGTGCTCTACTGTGTCACTGAGCATTGTGCGTTAAATTTCGATTCCCTTGTGCGTATTCTAACCGTTATTTTTCGTTACAGCCAACTATCTCGACGTGTACACGATTTCTCCACCCTCGGGGGTCACTCCGGTCCTAAAATATGTCGCCTCGCGGTCCCTTATACCGCCACATTTGCGCTCGGATGCGCCCGACCGTGCTGCCGATGGTTCAAACCGCACCTACCGGGGCGACACGTTACTTCTTGCTCCTTCCACACCCGAGCAACCTGCGCCGCAAAGCATCTTTGTAACAACCCGCGGCGGTGAGGGAGAGACGACGCCTGGGTGGGTCAGCGTGTTCCGGCTCGACGCGGAGGGGATGTTTGCCGGCGACTTGGAAAATAACCCCTACCTTGTGGAGCGGTACGAAGCCAAAACGACCGGCGGCAAGGCACATGCGCTCGATCTGCGAGCGAAAAAAGATGATCCTGATGGAGCGTTGTGGGTGATTCTTACGGACGACTCGCCGCCGCATCCGGGTGTGCGCGTGCTCGAGTGGGACGGGTGGTTATGGCGCGGTGGGGGAACGCGGTTGAGGGAAGTGACTGCGTGGCCTCCCCGCGGATTTTATTCGTCTGAAACTGCGAAGGAAGACGAGCCGGAGCGAATGGAGGGAGGTAGTCACGCTGTGTGGTTGGATTAACATCGAAATATTAATGAATTGTTTTAAACGAGAGTCCTCTGCGATTCAGCTCAGCAGTCCCAGGAAGGATTCTCTCCCTTTCCTCGACAGCTCCACAACATCTTGAACATCTTGAACATTTGTCAAGCCGATATTCAGTTTCCCAGCTGACAGAAAGGCCGAAACCTGCGCATTCGTCCGCACATCCGCCTGACGCTTTCCAAGAACCCGCTCTTCGTCCGGAATCTGAATCTGCAGCCACAGACCCGCGCTGCATGGAATCCAATACCACCACGACCAAGTTAGGCCGTGCCCAGCGTTCGTCACCCCCTTGGGCACGATAGCGGCACGCTTTTCTCCGAGTCGGCGAGGAGCGCCGAGACGCCGCTGAACATGCGCGCCGCAGGCACGGCGATGGTACGCGCCGGAGAGGCTGCATCGCTCGACGAGCGGATGCTGAAGACGACGATGCAGGTGTCGTACAGATCCATAGGTGTGGCATCCGACCCTGTGATCCACATCGCACTCGCAATCGACGTGTCGCCAAAGACCGTCCGGATGTCTACTTGGACCGACGACGGGGCGACGTCAGGGAGAGGAAAGACGGCGGGCAAGGGCGGCTCCGTCCCGTCCAAAAGGAGCTCCAGTTCATGTGCAGTGAACGCTTCCTCTTTGTACCGCGAATCTCCTCGAGGATGAGTATAGGTTTGGCATTGGGCGACGGCAAACGTCAGATCTATCACCCGCTCCTTTAAATCCGGAGTAAGAGTGGCCCAGGGCCGCACGACAAGCATACGCAAGGCCATCGGGTCGGCGGGGTCTGTGATGTGGTACACAAGGATGCGTAGCCCGAGCCAGAGGAGCTGGAACCCCGCCCAGATGAGGACTGTCAAGGGTGCTTGCCCACCGAGAATGAGGTACGCCCACAGTATCGACGCTGTCGAGATCAACGCGCCTGCAGACCAGAATAAGCGCCAGAGGAGGGATGTTCGCGAATTCTCTTCGAGGCCGAGGATGACTTTTCGAGGACCCCCGGGTCGCCGGAGCGTCGGGAGCTTGCCGGCCACAATGTCCAGCGTCCCGAACTCGAACTCGGGCGTTCGGGCTCGTAGAAGCTGCCGGATTGTCATAGAAGCTGCACCTATGAAGAAGAAAAGCCATGGTGTGGCTGAGATGAGTCCCAACCGCGATGCACCGCGAGCCCATAGCACGTAGATCTCTGCCATCTTGGCGCATGAGAGAGCGAGTGCGGGAATTTGGACTTGAGAATTGAGGTAGCGGAAGAACGGGTACTGCGCGTAGGTGAATACCTCGAGAGGGCTCCCAAGGGGATTGTCAGGGATACTCCGGAGCCTCATGGATGCTGGGTAATCCAAGGCGTAGACATCGCCCCATGCCGCACGCAGCCGGCGCGAATTCGGGCCTTTAGCAAGTTTCTAAAGAGGCATTAAGTACAAGTAAAAGATGATACAGATGTTTCGCGAACGACTTGCCTGCTTCCCATGACAGAATACCGCCAACGGCTCCCCAATATTCCGCCGCACCCTCCGAGACCTGCGCGAATCACAAACAAGCTCCAGCCCCACCGCAGCATCGGACGCCGCCGTGCGAATACCTAGATTCTCGCGCAACCATGGACTGAGTGCGCCGCAAAAACACGCCCTGACAACTGAGATGGTCCCGAAGCAGCTCATCGTCGCCCACGCGACGCCCGCGGGCCCGCGATTTCCCAGTACCAGTGCCTCGGCAGCACTTGAGCCCACCAATGCCGTCAAGGCTCCGACCTCGACGGGATTATTGCTGAAGTTGAGTGAAGACAGTATACCGGGGTGCGCCATTTCGTGGACGATGGCGGGTGGGTTCTGAGGAAAAGTGACTTGTCTGTTGGATGACTGGGCATTATTAATTAAACTGGCAGCGGATGTCACCACGACGAGCGGTGGAGGATATGGTTAGATTGAGTATCACTACATTCGTTCACCTCCCGAACCATCGCAAGCGCGCCTACCTCCGAGACAGATCGTCGCCATACAATGAACGTATGTAGAACCAGAGGAAGTATTGTCATGAGAGAAATCTCAAGGAGGGATGCAGTTGAAGAAGAAAAGTAGAAGCATGTGATCCGACACACATATCGCGTCGCGTCTTTCTTCTTGAACTCAAGTCTCGCGTATACTTCCCAGGTCTTCTGCTCGCGAGGAGAAATTTGAGGTAAATAGTCGATACTCAGAACTCGTAAGGCGTTACAGGGTATCATTAAAGCGTGAAATGTCATAACAATAAGATAAATATCCAAGGCCCTCTTACCGAGTGCCGCGCTATCTCGCCTTGTCCCTTACCTCCTTCCAAAAGTCGTCCCATCTTGCACCCTTGTACTCCTCCCGCGGCGTGCCAGCATTCGGCATCCCTTCCGCAGGCGCGTCCGAATACGCATCCTTCTGCGCGACCGCTATTCGATCGAGCGCTTTGATGAGCGAGGGTGTTGCAGGGACCGCGCCCAGCGGCGGAGATTTGGAATTCGAATTCAACGAGGTCACGGCCGTGCGCTGTGACGCTGTGGACGACATCGCGTTCGCGCCGGACCGATGCCGCTTCAGGAACCCGGGACTCCACTCCTTGTCCTTGCCACCACCGTCCTTGGTAGCGAGGTTCGTCAGGTCCTCCTCGTAGTCGGAGTACTCAGGTGCCTCCCCGTCGACATGCCGCTTCTTGGCGCCCCGCACGCGTCCCATTTCCTTGTCGAAATCGATGTCCTTGGTTTTCGGCGAGCCTTCGTCGACGAGGGTCGCCGTTGAGGCCATGGACATCTTCTGTCGCAGCCACGGGCGCTGGACCTTGGGACTCGTTGGGCTGAGCGGGTCATCGTCTTCATCCTCGGATGACGTTAAGCCGTCCCCTCCCACAGGCCGGAATTTCACGGCGCCGCGCTTCTTCCCGCCCGCCCGCGCCTGGAACCGCGCGGGGCCGACGGAACGCCCCTTCTTTAAGAAAGCGGGGCTCTGCTGGAATTCGTACGATTCCTGGTTACCGCCCGGAGCGAGCTTGACGTCGTCAGCGTCTTCGTCAGGGAAGAGGATGTCCTTGGGACCTGTGGTCGGCTTTGCGCCGAACAGACGGTTCCAGGGAGACACTGCGGGTGTGAATGTGCCAGCGCGGTCTGGCAAATTTGCAGCGTAGTGGGCGAGGTAGCTGTCCCATTTCTTCGGTGTTCGCAATTAGTTTCGTGCGTTGTAAATCAGAAAAAGAGAGCACGCACCTCGTCTGGACACTCTCCGAACTTGCGGTTGAGCAGCCAGTCGCAGGCCATTCCGGCTGCCAGGAACAAGAAGAAGCCTGCGCTGAGGCCCTTTTCCTGGATTGTTCCCCATGTGCCAGTGAGGTCTTCAGCGACCCATAACCGCTCCCATACGTTTGCCCAGGGTGGTATATGTGCGAGGAGGGCGACGGAGAGCACGACACCGAACGCTCCTGTGGAAGCGTTGGCGAAACGGATCGCGGTGCGCTGAATTCGGGGTATGGGTAGAAGGACGAGGAGAGCCACGGTTGGTGCGAAAACCGCCGTTATGATTATGCGCGCGAGAAGGGAAGGGTGGATGATAACCGAGACGGCGAGGGCGAACAGCGTACTGGGAATGGCGTCATTTTCTTGCACACGATATGCGCGTTCGACTTACCCGCCCGAAAGCCCAACGAGAGTGAGGGCACAATAGCGCCATCTTCCGGCCAGGAAGGTGGTGATCACGGACGATAATAGCCAGACTGCGAGGAAGGACTTTGAATTGAGCGGGGATGAGGTCGAGATAGCGGGAACCATCAGGGATAGGAATGTGGAGAAATGTACTGGGATCGGTGAGCAACTAGGAAAAAATGGATTCGGAGGCAACTCACCACCAAACGCGTATCCTGCAGCGAGACCTCCGACGCCTCCTTCAAGAAGATAGAGCATGCGCTTCTTGTTTTGCTCGAATGCGCCAGGAAGAACGCCATAGCGCTCGGGTGGAAAAGAGCGAGAGCGATCGAGTGTCAGAAAGGCGCCAGCGAACGTAAGAAGGAGAGAAAGTAATAGCAGAGGTAGCGAGAACGCAAGTAGATATGGGGTAGATGGCAGCAGTGTCGTGAGCGTCGTTGTGTCGTCGACCGCCATTGGAGGCGATTATCGTGAAATTTCGTGAGTATACAGAGTCGTGAGCAGAGGCGAAGGCCGGGTGAGAGACGACTGGCAGGGATTTCTCTGACTTGAGGTTGTGGTCGAAGCTAATCCAGTCGCTGATCTAATCAACGCCACAGCCAAACTCCCTTCCACAACGCCAGCTACCTCTTTTAGGCAACTTTTAATCTAAGCGGTCCTAAAGCGGTCCGAGGTTTTCGGCCGGGTTTCAAAAAGTTGAGGTTTCTGTCGCTACTAGTTATGCAAAGTCTTTTAAGTGGACGAAGAGATGAGCTGGATGGGACGAATGAGAGGTAAAATTGAGAGCGAACATCGCGGGTTTCGGCGATACGCAGAAGGGTGATTTCAAGAAAGAATCTGCCATACCAGCTTGACGCTTCCGCCGTTCAAAACCAAGCCATGGAATTACATCGTGAAATTTACATTTATACAGAATACCAATCCGAGACCAGCGCTGAAGGCTTGGTGGCCACAGGCCCCGGGAAGCACCCATAAGGGTAACTCCGCATTTAAGGGATTTGAAACGAAAAGCTGGGAAACTTACTCAAGTTAGGGAATTTGTGGCAGGTATGAAGCAACTGTGGGGTTCAGTTACGTTCAGCTTGGGAGGATTCACGAAGATTCCTCATCCGAAAGAAACGAATTTTGACGCTGATTGTCGGCGAGACGCCTAAAAATGCAGAAATAGGCCAGAAATGATTGAGAAATGACTCAAATATTTGGCGTAATGCGTGAAGGGGCATAGCCCAAGTATGGCCTGTGCCCACTGTAAAAACCAGGGCCGCTGAAGTGGACGTGACAAAATGCGAGGCTGAACTCGAGCAAGTGCGCGATGAGGTTATTTTGGTGTTTATGCAGATTCGTCGAAAGCATGCTGGACCTGGGAGGATGAGTCGGGAATAAACTGGTATTTGCCATCAATTTTTACCATCAGATAGTGGATCGGCATCCACGTGACCATCCACGTCCTCTTTCCGCGCTTCAATGTACGCGCTCGCTGTGTGTGCCAGTGTCGAAGTGGATTAGCGCTGACTTTTTTTTTACAGGGGTGTCCCTGTGGCCGTCGACTCGCCCGAGATTGCGCGGGCCAGTCTGCATGTCCGTCTGCCCTTGATTGCCCACCTATATGCTCTCCCGTTTTTATCCCTCTATCCCTTCCTCGCATACGCCTACTACGTCAAGTACGACCAGTGGATAGTCTCCGAGGAGTGGACCTTCCTTGCCTGCGTCACTCTGGGTGCAAGCCACGCCCTCAGTTTCCTCGTCACAAAATGGAGCGGCGCTGCACGAGCTTGGATCACTACAAACGCTGCAAAATCCATCAAGGAGGCGGACTGCATCCGCATCGTCCCCCACCTGCATCGCGGCCAAGGAGACATTGTTTCCATAGACAAAAAACTCGAGTCCGACCCGTCTACTTATACTTTTAGTTATCAGCGCGACACATATATTATCCAGTCGCTAGAGCCTCTCGTCTTTGTTCGTCTTCCATACCCCTCGTCTGGCCGCCCCGCCCTCTCCACATTCCTCCAGCCAAAGGGCCTCCCCTCTACAGCTCTCCCCAGCTTGCTGTCCTTGTACGGCGGGAATGAGTTCAACATCCCCATCCCCTCCTTCACCGAGCTCTTCAGCGAGCACGCAACCGCGCCATTCTTCGTTTTCCAAATATTCTGCGTGGCTCTGTGGTGCTTGGACGAGTACTGGTACTACAGCCTGTTCACCCTCTTCATGCTCGTCATGTTCGAGTGCACTGTAGTCTGGCAGGTGTGTAGTCATTATTTTTCATGCTCCCGTACACTTACCTTTTTCCAGCGTGTCCGCACGCTAACCGAGTTCAGGACAATGTCTGTTGCTCCTTATGCGATACAATGCTACCGCGACAAGAAATGGCAGGAGGTCCAGACGGATAAGCTCTTGCCCGGAGATGTCATATCGCTCGGTGAGTGCTATGCTTGCGGTGAGCATTCTTCCCTGACATATGTCAGCCCCGCAACAAAACGAGCTCATCGTACCCGCCGACGTGCTTCTCGTGCATGGCACCTGTATCGTCAACGAGGCCATGCTCTCCGGCGAGTCCACACCCTTGCTCAAAGAATCCATTCAGGTCCTCGATACCACAGAAAATCTCGACGTCGACGGTGCACACAAGAACGCCGTTCTATTCAGTGGTACCAAGGTCCTGCAGTCTTCCGCCGTATCCCAAAGCGGACTTGCGGCACCCATCAAGACTCCCGACGGCGGCTGCCTCGGCGTGGTCCTGCGCACTGGGTTCGGGACTGCACAGGGTTCGCTTGTGCGCACGATGATCTTTAGCACGGAACGCATCTCCGCCAACAACCTCGAGAGTTTCCTCTTCATTGGCTTCCTCCTCATCTTCGCCATTGCGGCGAGTTGGTATGTGTGGACCAAGGGCATCGAGCGCGACTTGAAGAAGAGCAAACTCCTTCTCGATTGTGTTTTGATCATCACGAGCGTCGTCCCGCCGGAGTTGCCCATGGAGCTGTCGTTGGCGGTGAATGCGTCGCTCGTTGCTCTCTCGAAATTTGGTTTGTGGCTTTTGTGATTTTTAGAAGGTGCCCAACTCATCCGAAAACAGCGATATTCTGCACGGAGCCGTTCCGCATTCCGTTCGCAGGGCGCGTCGACGTGTGCTGCTTTGACAAGACGGGCACGATCACCGCCGAGAACCTCGTGTTAGAAGGCATCGTCGGAGTCGAGTGAGCTTCGTACGGCTCGTGTCTGTGCATTGCTCATTCCTTCTTAGCCCTTCAGATCATCGGAAACTGGTGGATGTCAAGGAGACATCGCGCGAGACGACCCTGTGTCTTGCCGCCGCGCACGCATTGGTCCGGCTGGATGACGGGACGATCGTGGGTGACCCTATGGAAAAGACGACACTGGCCGCGCTGGATTGGAATCTTTCCAAAGGTGCATAGCACCTTCATTCTTTCTTTCGTCAGTAATTCGCTTACACGTTACCAGGTGAACAGATCTCCCCCGCGAGCGCCAACGCGCCGCACAAAACGCAGCTGTCGATCCGCCGGCGGTTCCAGTTTTCCTCGGCCTTAAAGCGCATGTCTACCGTGTCGAACCTCCCTGGGGGTAAGACGCTCGCGGCCGTCAAGGGTGCGCCGGAGACAATCAAGGGCATGCTCGCGAGCGTGCCGGTGCACTACGACGACACGTACAAATATTTCACGCGCAAGGGGAGCCGCGTTTTGGCGCTTGCGATGAAGGAGATGGAGCCCATGTCGGTCGATCGGGTGAGCTTGTTCATCCTCGAGGCGAGGACTGCTGCTCAAGTCGAAAGTAGATTAATAAACTGCCCCGGGACGCGGTGGAGAGCCAGCTTCTCTTTGTGGGCTTCCTGGTGTTCCACTGCCCGCTCAAGGCGGACGCTATTGAGACCCTCAAGATGCTTGCGGATTCGTCGCACCGTGTATGTACACCTATAGTTCCGTAAATTGATGTGCTCATATCTATGCACAGTGCGTGATGATTACTGGCGACAATCCGTTGACGGCGGTCCACGTCGCACGGGACGTCGAGATCGTCGACCGCGAGGCGCTCATCCTCGATCTCCGGGAGAACCCCGCACACGAAGGTGACCTCACATGGCGCACGGTCGACGAGAGCAAGGTCATCCCGGTCGACCCCTCCGAGCCACTGGACGTGTCGCTCTTCGAGGAGTACGACATCTGCATCACAGGCGCGGCGATGAAGCAGTATGAGGGGCGCCCTGGGTGGAACGACCTCGTGCAGAACACGTGGGTGTACGCGCGCGTGTCGCCCGCGCAGAAGGAGTACATCCTCACGACGCTCAAGACGCTGGGGTACACAACGCTCATGGCGGGCGACGGGACGAATGACGTCGGGGCGCTGAAGCAGGCGCATATTGGGGTTGCGCTGCTCGACGGGACGCCGGAGGATTTACAGAAGATTGCGGAGAGGCAGAGGCTTGAGAGGATTAAGAAGGTTTATGAGAGTCAGTTGTCGATTTCGGCGCGGTTTAATCAGCCGCCGCCGCCGGTTCCAGCGGCTATTGCGCATCTGATTCCTAACGCGGTGGCCGCGCAACAGCGTGCGGCGGCGGATCTGGCAACGGCGAGGAAGAGGAATCCTATGGAGCGGGTGAGTGCGGACCATGTTTGCCAGTTTGCATGGATTTTTGAAAAAAATTGTCTAGTTTAATCTCGAGGCTATTACCAGCAAAATGGCAGACCTTGACGATGAGGAGGAGGTGCCCAAGATCAAGCTCGGCGATGCTTCTTGTGCGGCACCGTTCACATCCAAACTGTCGCATGTTGCAGCTGGTCTGTCTTTTTATTATTACTAAAATATCTTCATTTATCTGACCATGGTCGCAGTTACACATATCATCCGGCAAGGCCGATGCACTCTTGTCGCTACTATCCAGATGTACAAGATCCTGGCGCTCAACTGTCTGATTACGGCGTACTCGCTTAGTGTGCAATACCTCGATGGAATTAAATTCGGCGACTATCAGTATACTATCACAGGTGTTATGATGTCGATTTGCTTCTTGTGTATATCGCGCGCTAAGGTACGTACGCTGCGCCGTCTCCCGGCGTCCTTACTGATTTCCATGATTTGCAGCCTGTAGAAAAGCTCTCGAGGGAGCGGCCACTCGGCAACATCTTCAATCTCTACGTGTTCCTCTCCATCGTGCTGCAGTTTGCGCTGCACATTGCAGCGTTGGTATACATGACCAACTTGGCGCATCTCTATGAGCCGTAAGTCTCTTACATTCCTTTCGGACATTCCATGAACGGGTTTTCCAGCCGCGAGGGTCCGATAGATCTGGAGGCTAAATTCGAGCCAAGCCTGCTGAACACTGCTATCTACCTCTTGGGGCTTTCCCAGCAGGTTTCTACATTCACAATCAACTTCCAGGTGCGTCTTTTGAGCTGGTGCCTCGTCGTATATTGATTGGCGATAGGGTCGGCCTTTCCGTGAGGGCATCCGCGAGAATAAGTACCTCTATTGGGGTCTCGTCGGTGCCAGCGCAGTCGCGTTCTGCGGCGCCACGGATTTCATGCCGGAACTCAACAGATGGCTGCAGATCGTAGAGATGGCGGGATCGGTGGGTTAACGAACCATTTACTCTGTCCGCCGTGCTCATGCCTCGATTATTTTACAGTTCAGGTTCCGCTTGACGGCAAGCATGATCATCGACTTTGCGGGATGCTGGGTGATTGAGGTCGTGTGCAAGCACTTGTTCGCGGATTTGGAGCCGAAGGTGATGGTTACTCGGGGACGGGAGCGTAGGGAGTTGAGGAGAGCAGAGCAGGAACGTTTGCGGATTGCTAGGGAGGCTGAACAGAGTTCTGAGAAGAAGGAACAGTAGATATATAATTTAATTCAAGAAATGGACAACATCGTTCACCTCTGTGCCGTCTCGGCAAAAAAAAAATCCTACAGTACATAACGTTGCCGGGCCGCCCTACCGCAACACGAGGCGCACAGCATTCTTTTCTATTCGCAGTTCTTTGAACAGCAGGACAGCCATGTTGCCCACGCCTCCCTACGTCCCCGTTCACTGTCATGCCCGGCTCTAATGGTTTCTTCAGTGGTGCCAGCAACTTCACCATCTCGGGTGGGACATTTAACGAGATAGCGGGGGACCTCAACCAGCACACTGTTTACCACTATTCTGCCCAGTATAACCAGGTCACTGGCAATTTAAATCGGTACAACTCTCCTACGACCGTCAATTTTGGATGTCCTCCTCCTCAGCCGTCTCGCAGCATTACCGATCCTCCACCTTCGAGGAGAGGCGCCGGGAGAGGTTCGAAATGTGCCAATACCTTTGATCATTTTTAATGACAATCTATCGTCAGGAAATTATTATCCTGGAACCAGGATGGGACCTTATAATAACATCACACGCGGGCCAGAACCACTAGCACAAAGTATGAATAAAAATGGCGACATCGTTCCAATCTCATGTTGTTCCCAGTCCCTCCTTTCAGATCTACGCGAGGACGTGGAGTGCTCTCTTCTCCAGAAGGAAGAAGTCCCTCTATGCCCAATTCCAGTCGAGGGCCTGGCATATATTCTGCACCCAGTCCCAGCCGAGGGCCTGGCATGTATCCCGGAGGCCTGCATTACCCGCAACAGTCGGGATCTGGAAACGGCTTCGCAAATGGCCGTCGACGAGGGAATCCTTGGGCATATACCCCGCCGGTGCCTTCGCCTGTGTCTCCAACTTCCTATCGAGGTCCCCACCCCACTGAGGACGAAGACATGTCCGATGTTGAATCCCTAAAGTCGGAAGACAAGGGACAAGGATCTGATACTGAATCGGATGGAGATACTCCATGTTCTGGCAATACTGCGCCTGAACGACCGAGTACTAGTAGAGCTGCACAGCGCACTCGGTCCGTCTAGTTTATGGTATCGCGTGCGCGTTATTCCATTCCTGTGTTGGACGTTCTGGGTGGGTTTACCCCAAAGCAGGCTAAATTAAAAACGAGGTGTGATGCATCAATAAATTTTATTAAATTATCCCCCATAGCGATTTATGTTGATGGAAGTAAATCGAACTTGGGCGCGGGTTCGGTCCGGATCTTCTTTCTTGACAAACCAGATGCCGCGATGGTGGACCCACACTCCTTCGAGTCGCCGCGATTTCGGCCTCCTTGTGCGCTGCGTCCGTGGACAGTCCTCAGAGAACCTGAGACATGGAATTTCACGCCTAGGACAACTCTGGCGGCTATGCTACCTCTGCGCGACTTCCTTCAGTCCGACCTCCGCTTTTAGGAGCCGTGAGTATCGGAAGAAACGAGGACAAGGCGAAGTCCACATGGCAATATGGGCAGTGGTTGAACAGCTTTTTCGAAGCATCTTCGATACTTGATTCTGCTTGAACTGATCGAGCTGGCTCGGCTGGAGGACTGACCCAAAATATCTTGACAAGGTCGACCTTCCGACAACAGCACCGTGGCCAAAGCCTTGTTCCAAATTCCGAAGGAAGCACCGTCCGTGGTCGCGACAGGCAGTGCCGTGCAACTCTCAGCGCTGTCCACTGCCTCATAACAAGACCCACCAATTCCGATCCTCTTTTTTTGCCAGAAAGCCATTTAATCCACTCTCTGACATCGTCAATCAACTCTCCTGCCGCCAATTTATCTCTCTCTCAACCTGAGCTCATCATGTATAACATGCATAGCCATGTCATGGGCAATATCATCCAAAACCACCATGTCAACAATGCTCCCGTGTACAATACGGCTGGAAACATGATAGAAAAATAACTGTGCTACCAGTTTACTTCGGGAGTGGGCCCACCAACCTGTCTCAGCTCACCACTGTGGTTGAAGGAAGGTGGAATCAGTCCAGCCCAAGTCTGCCGCATTTCCCTTACATATCTGAATGTTTCTAAACAACATTTGCGCCATTTAGGTAGCTCCGGTAATCCAATCCCGGAAGCTGGAACTCAGCCTGCGATGAGCCGTTTAATTCCCCTCCCAATGCTCCTAAGTAAAACGGACATCTCCCTCAAGTCCTCACCTCCCCTTGATATATTCGGATCTTTCTGACGGACATGTAGGCGGAAATACATATTGTAGCAATGGCGCTTGATATTTTTCAATCGATCGCCGTTGAACTAAAACTCGTCTGCCAGCTGTCAGTCACACGTATCACGCCTCTGGCGACTTCGTCATCTAGCGCCAACCCGGACTGGAGGTCCGCCCAACGAACGGCCCAGTTCAGCCAGTCCTTTGAATTCGATGTAGAGTCGGACAGTGACGAGGATTCCTCCGCCCCTAGCCACAATGATAACAACGCTGCAGACACGGATCGAAGAGCTGGATATCGCTCTCTTGTATTTCTTTATGGGATTGTCAGTTGCAAACCAATGGAGAATAGCATGAGTTTCGCATGTAATTTCGGATGATCTGCGACCCTGGCGATTTTTGTGCGTCATGAACTTTGCTAGCAGCATTCTGACGCTGACTGTGTTTTTGTGCTTACTGTCAGTTGACCTGGGTAAACCATACAGACACTGAAGATTGAATCGATGTCACCAAAATCCCAGACCGCACTTCGGTGATCTCGGCGAAGTTCAAAGAGCTTCGGCCATGCTGCTGCTGCACTCATTCAACGGAACTGAAAAAAGCTTCTCAAACATCAATTCATGGCAGTTCAAAACCAGCCGAGTCCTATGTATTCAGTACGTCCTGCTGCGTGCCATTCCTTCCGGAGCGTCGAACGAATTCGAGCTTGGCTGTTCTGAGCATCGGGTCAACCAAGTCATGGTAGTACTAGTGCACGAGTACGAAATGTTGACTCACGGGCACCATAATTTTTTTGGCCACGAGATATGTCCGAATTTACAGGACCATAGGCAGCGTTGGGATCTGCAGGTAATAAATCAACGACAAGTCTTCGCAGATGGGGGGAGACTCGCCCTCTGAATTGCTGCGAGCTACACCATCTGCCGTACCATGCCCTCGGTTTTGGCCATGATGTTGCACGCCTTGCATGTTCTGAGAGACATTGGAGGCGGAGGCTTTCAAGAACGCAGATCAATTAGCATGGTGAGATCCAGAATGGAAGAATAATCACTCGTAGCTCCGTCAATGCCAAAATTGACGGTAGTCTGTGAGCCTGTCCTCTCATATTCATCGGCGTAGTTCATTTCCGCTCCATAATATACAAGGGTGCCATTTTCCACGCTATATGGGACGTTCATTGCATTGAGTACTTCTATCCGCGTCTGCAGTGGTGTGTCGGGAGAAAAGTTCACGATAGTTGGGCTGTTCACGCGTCTGATCTTCTTTGCCTGGTTATATTCCGCTGCCATGACGAAAGCGGGCGGCGGGCGGTCCAACGCAGAAGTCGGCTTTGAATCAGTGCCTGAGGAAGGAAGCATTTTGAGGCAAAAACCTGAATATGATGCTTTATATACAAATCGTAGGCGCCCAAACACGGCAGCCCAAGACAGGCAAGCAGGCTTCTTTAGACAAGGCTTCCCAGTTTCCACGACCACTCTTTTTGGATATGAAATTTCGTTTGCCGATTTTCGAAGACGCCTGCAAATCGACTCAGAACAGCTTGGTCGCCGCATCAGGTTCGTTGCCATGTACAAAGCTGTGGGATTCCGAGACCTCCGACGGAGATATTCATTGTACTTTGAAGAAGGGTGTGGACGGCAAATGCCTGTCACTTCAGGGATGATGCTGCCAGTGATGACGGGGAGTATCAGATTATACTTAGACCGTCAATAGACCGTGGAGGAACATGCTGTTGTTCTTGCATTGTTCTTTGTAGAACGGCGTATGCCAGTCCCTTGGGCTCGGAGAACGAACTATGATGGCGGTCCCGAGTTGGTTCAGGTTGCGAATTCAACTTACTTCGAACACAAACAACAAATAACAAACCCGTTGAAGATATGTAATGACATTTAGCGAAGGGAACGCATAAATATACATGCATGAAGAAATATTCGCGATCGATGGCCTCACTTTTCTTTAACGCGACAGACATCCAGTCATTCCTCGTTCAGAAAGTTGAAAAGCCTCCAAAATGCACCGCAACTGGGCCTAGTATGTCCGCTTCCGCACGATGGGCAGAGGAGCTGCGACCTCGTCATCAGAGCTCCGCTCCTCTATTTCGCGCAGCTCTATGTTGCTCCGACGTCCGTCTTTTCCTTTGGCTTTTTTCCTGCTCTTGGGATGTTGCGCAGGTTGCATGCTGTGCGACCGTGTGGGGTGTCCTGCGAACCGGTTCATGCGCGAGCACGGTTGCAATTGACAGATGACTTACTCGACCCGGACCCGGACGCCGCGCTATTCGCATCTAGAAGACTGTCAAATTCACAGCCTGCGATAAGGGAGGAATATTTACATGGCGTGTCGGAATGGCTCCGCGCGATACTCTGTGGAGCAGCATAGGGAGTTGTGCTAGCTGGCGGATAACCTTGGTTGTTCGTCGGGGCATTGGCGTACGGATCTATGGGAAATGTGAAAACTGCTATCGCCGAGAATTTAATAGAAATTCGTACCAGCGCTGTCGGCATATGTCTGAGGGGGGCCATAAACTGCCAGCATATGAGACTTGCGGTAGCCGGGAATATAACCAAAAAACCTACGGTTACCACCACTGTATATGGGTTGAGGGGGAGGATCTACGGAAGGGTGTTAAATATTCAATGCCTCGCACATAAGGAATAAAAAGACTTGCCATAATTGTGACCGGGAGGTGGTGCGTAATGGGTTGCAGACTGGATACTACGACGCCCATTGTGAACCCTAGTCCCAGAGTTGTAAACCGGGGTCCCGACGCTTTCGTAGCTCTCTGCATAATCTAAAAAATGAGCTGTATGCGAGGGAGATGCCAAGCGAGGTACACACGTTGTGTATAAGGATGAGGAGTGGGGACCTGCTGGGTGTTCGCTGGGGCGTAGCTAATCGATAATATGTTTGCCGAACCATCGCGCTCATAGCCTCCCTCAGCGTGGACGACTTCGGCGGCAGTCACCGAGAAGTTGGATGCGTGGCCAAACATCCCTGTGCGGGTCTCTCCCCAAGCAGGGGGTCTTCCGGTGTTGACGACCGATGCGGCGGCTACCGAGAAGTCGCGTGCGCCCGTGAACATTCCGGATCCCCCGTTTTGGTGATGAGTCGCCGAAGGGTGCCTAGAAGGGTTCCCAGAACCATGATTCGGAGCACCGAAGGACGCCGGCACGTTGGTTAAATTGAGTTCATTGGGAGACTTTATGCGACGATAGGTTCCTGTAGCATGAGCAACCTCTGAAGCATGCACGGAAAATCCGTCGGCTTTGTGGAACATGTTGAACCGCAGGTGTGATGAGATTGGAAGGAAAGAACCAAAATCTCCGTCAATGGAAGAGGATGAACTTTTAAATCATGCACGGGCGTTTAAAGGCACAGCTCAGAGTCAAAGCCTGAGTCTGCGCCGCAGTGCTGTAGAGGATTCTTCTTCCGTATCTTGACCCTTGACGTGTATTATATGCATAGCCCTCCCTCGTTTGGCAATATCTTCATGCGACATCTGCATACTGTATTCAGCCTCTGCAATGACCGTCGATGCGCAGATTATATCGAATGTGTGCTAAGCGGCCCAGCAACAAACAGCTGAAGGCCCTGATAAATTATAATTTACCTTTGAATTTGAAAATCCACCGAGAGAGTTCGGCGCACTGCGTTCTGCCCGTGCAGTGTGGCATGCTGGAGTGGCGAGGTTGATTCAGAGATATCACAACAGCACTTGTGATTTATTAATTTGGCTGGCGTGTCAGACCAAGGAGCATGAGGGGAATGCCGTCGCATGTTCAGGGACGATGAGTCTCCGTTGTTAGCGCGAATCTCGAGGGAATCCTGAACAGCAGTTAAAAAAAAACATGAACTCGGGCGGAATTGAGATAGGAAAACTGGATCCATACGAGCGGTCTGAGGAATGATTTTTCTCACGCAGGTCGGGATCCTCATGTTGCCAACTTCTAGTATCCGCGCAGACAGACATCTGCAATGAAACTAGTACCTGGCGCGGACTTTGTGGCGTCAACTGAACAACTGAATTGACACTCAGGTTCCCTTATTGGTCGGCGGCCATCACAAGAAGCCCGGTGTTTCGGGAACTTGACGGCGCACAAACCAGACCGACTGCGCCTGACTGAGCGCACGAACCAGACGAACTGGTCATCCACGTCGTCGACTCGCGTACATCCACATGTATTAGAGACCTGAACAAGAGGAATTATGATAAGGGCACAGAATTCAAAAAAGGGAGTTCAGAACACCTAGAAAGCCGTGAAGGTGCAGCGAAGGCAAAAGGTAAAAGCTGAACCTAAGTTGGTTGAACTGCGCCGGCATTGGCCGTAATTCACGTGACTGCATAGTTTCGGTAAGTGCCGAATTTTGATTTACACCAATCCACACCGCCAAAAAGTAAACGACGATGGTGAGTTTCTGCGAAGTCGCTCGTTGGCCTCGACTAACGACCTTATAGCCCAAGGAAATCCGCGACATCAAGCAGTTCATCGAGATCGCCCGGAGAAAGGATGCATCCCGTCCGTTTTCCTCGTTTCTCTCTTTCGCTCCGCTGACTCGTTCTGCAGAGGCACGGATAAAGAAAATCGCAGCCAAGGTCGCAGGCGGCAAGCAGCAGACCAAGTTCAAGCTGCGGTGTTCGCGGTACCTCTACACGCTGTCCGTCGACGACCCAGAAAAGGCCGAGAAGCTGAAGCAGAGTCTTCCTCCGGGTGCGCACCGCCCAATTCCACTGTCCCCGCACCCAACTCACTCTTGCGTAGGCTTGAACGTCGTCGAGATCAAAAAGACCCCGAAGAAGAAGTAGACGACTGGCTGTAGCCCAGTCACGGTTTACTTCTCGGGGTGTTGTACGAGGGACATATGCTTAGGTCGAGAAATTATGCCGCATGCCCTAATCATATCACCCACTCGCTTTCATCGAATATTCGTCAATGCAAGGATCGCGGACAGTAGAAAAAGGCAGGTTGTCGCTACTGGAATCCCTCTGTCCAATCTCTCCTTCCACCGGCCCCGGTCCCTTCTCAGTCTATCTTGATTTGGGACGGAAGCTGCCTCCAGAGCCTCGACATCGTATTCGTCGAAGCCCGTGCCTGCTTTAAACATCATGTCGAGCAAGGCTTGGACAAATTGAGACCCGTCGAGGTACGGGAGAGGCAAGAGATTGAAGAGATACAGCGACAGAGTCGCCATCTTCAAGTAACTGCGAAAGCTTTAGAGTTGCGGTCGAGTGAGGATTGAAACGACTGACTCCCAGAAAAGCCGCGTCCAGACATATATCCACAGCGGCAAGAGTCGAAAGCGTGGAAGAAATCTGCTGACCTCCACTGTCGCTCATAATCAGCGGTCCGTTGGACCACAGGAGAGAGAACCGGCGAACCTTGCTCGTGCACCTCCGTCAGCGGCCCACTCCATAGTATTATTCGGTCTTGCCCATCCGCGTGGATGGTTAACCGCAATATGTGTGCCGATTCATGGGGACGGACGCATTGCAGAGTGCCAGAACAGTCAGAGTCTGAACTACACCGTTGTTTTTGTTCTTGATCGCCAGTGAGAAGAGGTATCGCATCAAGACACCCCTTCTCTTCTGCGGACGATACCGCCACAAAACACGAAAGGTCGGAGAACGGCCCGTGCGGTTCGCAGCACGTCTGGGGATTTGCTATGTATTACGTGTAAGCCGATACAAGGCCCATAGGCCGCGTTCCTACCGCGATATACATCTCGATCCACACACCATCCGAGGCCAGGACTACGCGGAGAAGTGAGATATTGCGTCCACTGATCCATCGGCGATCCAAGTGACGTGTCATCGAGTTTGGTGACGAGTGAGCCGAGCGGAAGGTGGCCCCAGAGATCAGAATCCTGCAGTCCCTCAGCTTTACGCGTGAATTTGAGATGAAACTCACGCTGTCGATGCCCACAACCACCCGGCCAAGGTCCGAAACGTCGCGATACATCGTGCGCGTCAGGAAGTCTCCGGTCCCGATGCGGTCCAGGAAAAGGAGCAAGCACCAGAAGACAAGGTTATGGAACGGTCCCGCAGCAATGATGCGCGATCGTGCAAGTGGTTTCAGAGCTTCGAGAGCAGTGGCGGAGAACGCGACAAATGCCGCGGGGACCACGACCGTGAACGATGCACCAGCGGACATGATCGGGACGGCGTCCCTGGGATGGGTGTAAAAATGGATGAATTGAAAACAAAAACCTATCGTCGGCTTACAGCGCAGCAGAGACGGCGTGCCCGAGCTCGTGGACGATCTGGGACCAGAAAACACCCAACAAAATAACGGGAAGGTGGTTCAGCGGGACAGTCAACCCAGGAATCTGAACGAAGCATGAGTATGGTACATTTGGGCCGTCTGAGGGGACACACGATAGGTTTGATGACAGCGCTATGAGTAGCGACTGCTTTTTCGACAACCTCCGCTCCTCGCTTTAGGAGAAGCGCATTTGACGAGGGAGCAAGTGTACCATGAATCAATGGTGGAAGTGCTTGGGCGCAGTTCCACAACAGCATGCCCAGAGAAATGGCTGTTCCGAGAACCCCCATGACACAACCTGCGTTGTAAAAGTAGGTCAAAGCAGGGCGGAGACGCGCCCCGGGCCGCACTGCAACGGTTTTTGAAAAGGTATCATGCCAGCTGTTCCACGCCGACGTTTGGACGCGTAGATGAAACTTGTTAAGGATAACTTGCGTGGTGCGGCCATCCCAGAAATAATTGCGTCTCGGCCCGAACAAATTCGCCCCGCGGGATGTAGGCAGAAGAGACTGCGCAGTACGATGCTGAAAGAAATAATTTGCCCCGTGGATTATGGTCCAAACCAGGAGGAGGACAAGGGCGAGATTCATCATTCAGCGTGGCTCATAACCAGCAGGCGCGATCACGTGTAATGTCAACCTCGGCCGAAGTCAGCCGAAGCCGCGTCTCCGACTCTTTCCTCTCCTTTCCCTCATGTCCGCCGCCAGCTTTTGTCCATTCTAGTAGTCTGACCCAATATTTCTGAGAATTGGGTTTTTCTTGAGTCCCGCTAGCGCTGCATCCACTAATGTTGGGGTTTCTCCGTTCTTCCTGCTTCGGGTTCTCTTGAGTTTGCATTACGATTGTTGCTTGATCTTAAAGCTGGACACTCTCGACAAGGTCATGATTAATATCCTCTTCTTGATCCTTGCACCCTTTGGCGTCTTTTCCTCAATGTGCCATCGCATCTGCGCCACAAAGCCGAGGTGCGACGCGGGTGGAGACGCCGGACGAATGTGGACCGTAGCCGTATCGATATCCGCAGATATCAGAGTGAGGCAGGGTAGGAATATGCGTAACTGAATATCTCGTCTTTCTGCGTCGACTCGTCGAAGCCATATCTCTCTGTGGCTGACTACCTGCTACTGGGTCCAATCTCTGCTTCAAAGGCCAAGTTCAAACGTAGGCACGGAGCTTAGGGTCCTCGTGAAATGCCACTGACCTTCCATGATCAAGCGGATCTGAATACATTCGAATGCACTTGACTCTTGAAGAAGATCTGCTTGGTAGCTCGCCGAACCTTTGCTCCTCTCTCTTCTCCTTCCTAGTTTTAATACGGCACTCATTCTGGGGTTTCTGGACGTGCTCTTGGACACCTACTAGCTTCTACCCTGTTCTCTCCGCCACCTTGGTCAAGTTCACCGCAGCAATTTTTGAAAAAAATTACTTCTGACCAATCCCACTCGACACAAGTTTTCTTCGGGAGCAATGCTAGGGCTTGGCGTTCTTTTTTTTGCCAGGTCAACGAGGCCACAAAGACGTGCCCTCTCAATTGTCTTTCCTGCCGTATGACATGCCCTATTTGGATGTTTTTCTTGACAGTTGGCGACAAACATCGCGGTATTCTTTCGGCACAGCCGCTCAACAGCCGCTGGGGCCGGTTTGGATTAAAATATGTAGGGTGCTAACCGTTCCATTAGTTCTTCGATTCGAACGTCGATCACCATGAACTCCGACATGCCCGATGCACCCACATCGCGGCAAGCCCTCCGTGTCGAGCTCGAGAGATTGGACACGCTACTGTGCGATATGGGTCCATCAGAGGAGCGGCGGTCGCACCTCCGCAAGCGGGCGTCCATGCAGGCGCAGCTGGACGCCGGCATCTACCCGGTCCTCACCCTTCCTCCCGAAGTGGTGTCTGAAATCTTCATTCACTGTCTGAGCGACACTCGGGCGCGCTTAAATGTCGCAGAGGCTCCGCTCCTCCTCTGCAACGTCTGCAGAGCCTGGCGCGACATTGCCATCGCCACTCCCCCGCTTTGGAGCTCACTAGAGCTCACGTTCAAATTCAGCCTCTTCGGGACGAACTTCCTCGACCTGCTCGACCTCTGGCTGTCCCGTACGGGGTCGCATCGGCTCTCTTTGAGCGTGTGTTACGACGAGTATACGAGTGGCAAGCGTCGACATCAGTTGAACCAGCTGGTGATGCTGCTAATGCGACATTCCGAGCAGTGGGCGGACGTTGAGCTGAAACTTCCGGACGCCTCTGAATTCCATCACTTCAAGGGCGAGTTTCCTGCACTCGAGACACTATCCGTTGCACACCCTGTTGAGCCCCCCACTTACCCCGTCACATCCTTTGCGCACGCTCCCCGTTTGACAACCGTCCAATTGAGCCTTGGATGCGCGCTTGAGCCTCTCGTCCTTCCATGGGCGCAGCTAAAGGTCCTCAAATGCGAAAGTTTGTACGTGGACGACTGCCTCAAACTGCTGCGTGAAACGACGCAGATTGTCGAGTTGACCGTTTACCTCAGGGAAGACGGGCCAACGCCATCCGCTCGTCTTCTTCTCCTTCCGACCCTGCGGTCCCTGCATTTACTGCGAGAAGAATGCCACATAGATCTCCTGCAGTATCTGACACTCCCATCTCTAGAAAAACTCTCGATCTCCTTCCAAGAACACGACATACCGCGCTTCGTGTCCTTCCTCTCGCGCTCCGCCTGTGCGTTGCGGTACATCATCTTCGACGCCTGGGCCTTTAACCAGGCAGAGCTTTTACAATGCTTCGAAGCCATGCCGGCGCTGCAGGAGCTGAAATTATGGCGGCCCCGATGCTTCACCGATGCGCTCCTGCACCAGCTCAGCCTGGCAGACGTGTTGCCGAATTTGAAAACCCTCGAGCTCAGCCAGGTGTATCCCATCCAGTTCACTGTGCCCGCGCTCGTGGGGATGCTTTCGGCGCGGTGGGGTACCGCGGCGCCGGTGCGCCTGCAGAGCTTTCGGACGGTGTTGCACAAGGCGAGCACGGTGATGGATCCGGAGAGCGTCTTTCGCTTGCAGGGGCTGGTGGCTTCGGGGATGGATATTCGCATTGGCTATCATGTGGGTTGGGTTTTTTTTTTCGAAAATGGTAGTACTGAAAATATTTTCGACAGTGATACTTACATGCGTAGATGGGATTTGCAAAAGGGCTGAGAGGCCAATGTCGAAAGTCTTAGTTATGGACTTGTGCGAAATAGGTGTCGAATTCGATGTCAGCGTCCCGCACATTTGCATCGAGCAATCGTAAAAGCAAGTAAGATCGATCTAGCATAGGCGAGACTTCAGGCTCGCGACGCGCAACTCCTTGAAGTTCTCATGTACAGCACAGGCTGATCTATCCTTCTTTCTAGATCGACGCAAAAAACCACTTTCCTCTAAATCCGATCCCTGGGCCTTCGAGCATCTCACACCAACATCCTTCAAAAATAAATTCCTGTGGGACATGATATTATAACCTAGCTTAAGTACTTAATGAGTCAACGTTGAACGTTTATGTACATCTACTTTCGTGTCGCTTGCATCTGCTTGCACTTGGCGAACCATGCATTGCGCTGCATTGGCGCCATCAAACTTGGCTGCTGGGCTCAAGGCTCCATCAAGCCTGATACCCACTGTACCCCCCGTTGTAGCCCCCGTTATACCCCTGGTTCCCCATAGCCTGGCCGGGCTGGGTGAACGCGTATGAGTTGGGCGGGGCAGCTGGTGGAGGGGTGGTGTTAGTGTATACTGCGATTGCGAGAGGAAGAAGCGAAAGATGCAAAAGGACACATACCGTAAGCCGGCATGGGGCCGTTGGGATCGTAGTGCGACATCGGGGCGTTGGGGATGGCGTTAATGGGAGGCATCACCTCGGCGGCCTCTTCCTCCTTGAGCTGCTGGACGTAGCTGGCGACGATGAGGACGCCCCCTGGGGAAAGAGAAAAAAGTCAACGATGTGCAATTAGAATAGAACAGTATAAATTAGGAACGTACAAAGCTCAATGAGCCAAGTAACACAGTAGGCGACCACCACAAGGATTTTGAGGATCTTGAGCCCCTCATGACACCCGTCGATAATTGTTTGATCGCTCGACCCGTTGATGCAGTTTACTAGTGCCTCGTCGGTGTTGCGCTTGAACAAGGTGTAGATGGTGTAAATGCCGCTGACGATGCTGAACCCGAGGTGGAAGCCGAGCAGGGTGCCGAAGAGGGAGACGAGCCCGGTCTGTTTGCTTATGGCGCCTATGAAGCCGAAACCGCCCACCAGAGCAAGGATTGAGACTTTTTTTTTCGGGAAAAAAAAAGTCGCGGTTAGCAGGGTAAGACTTGGAGAGGAAAGACAGGCAACGTACATATAACTGCGTAGATGATTACTGCGGTTCTGTCGTTCTTGGAGAGCGAGTTTTCATCTGCATGCAGTTATAATTTATAGACGAGAGAGGGAACGCGGAAACGCACTCTTGAGCTCCAAGAAAGAACCAACTGCGACCAGTCCTCCGAGGACCAACGCCGCGAGACTCATCACCTTTGGACCAGTTCGCAACGCAGACGAGCGCAACACGGAAGGGGACTCACGAACACGCCAAACCTCACGGGCAGGCAGCAGCAGAATTTGCGCGAACGAACGTAGACCATCGTTTGATTCACTGAGAATTAGATTATAACAAAAGATCCGTCAAGGAGCCTTGAGATGGCTTTGCGTCGAAAGTTGAAGTCGAAAGAAGGCAAAGCGAAAAGGCGAATGAACAAAAAAAATTGGCGGAGAAGGAAAATGGGGGCACTGCCTGAACGGGGACATGGATGTGCGGGAGGGGGTTATATATGGCCGGAGATGATCATGATCGGGTGGAGGTGTATGTAACGACCGCGACGCTGGCGATGATCAAGGGCTGGGCGCGTCAGGTCGGCTCGCCTAGGTTACCGTTATAAGTGTATCTGTACCGGTACTTGCACCACCGTTCGGCGTTCGCTGGCTGCCCTCCAAGAACAAGAAGATCTTCGAATACTGCGGTCCTCCAATGGATTGACATTCTACCTCGGACTCAGCGCTGAGAGACTGGAGGTACAAGATCAAGATGAATGGGCATAAGTATGGCGTTTTGTCGTGACCGAGACCGCTTTTGCATATGGTGGGCTAATTTTGGCAGTTGAAGCGAACCAAAGAGACCTGCGGCGAGGTTCGAAAAGCGTTGGATTTGGATTCGCTTCGCGGTCGCGGTTGACACCGGCGCACGGACTCTCTCGGTTTGCACCGCTCTCGTTTCGAGAGACTTGAATGCCACAACGCGTGGACTCGGATATGTACTACATTAGGATCTGGCGACATACTAGGTACGGTACTATAATCCCTCCCTCAGTCAATAGAGACCATGTCGCGGCCAGTACAGGTTGAAACCTCAGCACCCAACTTTAAAGAATTTTGATGCGGCGTTCGCCCTCCTCCCCAACTCCGGCTCAGGACGTGAATATTACAAGTAGCTCTCAGGCTTTCTGTGTCGTCGTCGAAGGCTTATATTTGCACACTCCCTATAAAATAACCTGCCTGTCACCTTCCAGGAATCAGCGGGCAACTACCGCTGACGCGACATCCGGCCAAGACAACAGACAACTTAGTACTTACACACGTGTGGCTGGCTAACCGCACCGCCCAATCTATCAGCACACTTGAGTTTCTGAATTTCAGCAGCAACCGTGAAATCTGCGGCGAGCAATTGTGCGGGTTGGCCCGACTTTGTCACTGACATTTCGGTCAGTCTTTGATGACATGTTCCCAGCGCTGCTTCGAGAAGCGTACAGCTGTGGGTATCGATGGGTCCGAGTAGAGAAATGAATTGCCAGTGGGCGCTGGGCGATGGCCGAGATGCTTGACCGGTTTCGACTGGTGTTCTTTGAGATCCTTGGCTTTCTCAAGGTTGTCCAACAATTGTAAGACAGAGATCCGGTGCGACGCGGTTGTTTCTAGAGCCACTCTACTTGATACGAAAACTAATCATGAGTCTTGAGTCCAGGACCGACCATCTGGATGGTGGTAAGCACTTGCTTGGCTGGAACTTTTCAGAATTGTCGCCACAGTGCTTCACATGCGAACTGAAGCAGGTGGCACCCATGTCGGGGCTCAAATCACCCCATTTCTCCGGCGCGCACTATGAGAAAAATATTTATATGAGTGTACTGTACGAGTACCTGCAAATGTCCTCGATGGATATGGGAGATGTCAGATTGAAAATGACGCGAGACTTGCAGGTTTTCGCATAGAGGAGGGTTTGGAGAGCGCGCTGGGGATTTTGAGCTCTGGCCGATCAAGCTGCTCCTTCAGCTCGACGAAGGACTGGACCTCATCTCGAATAGACGTCGACGACTCGGATTCCAGGTCGGCGAAGAGTACAGCGAAGTCGGGGTCCTGGGGTCCAGCGTTACCTCCTCCATGCCCAAACTACTGATTGCGCTTCGCACCTCATTGATCATGGGATCGTAGTGCTGCTCGATCGAGTGTTTTGCGAGGAGGGTGAACCCGTTTAGACATGAGCAAAGGGAGGTGTCGAGCGCGCGAAGGATGGTGGTGGTGTCTTGGAGGCGGGCTGTTTGGGCGTCGTGGTGGTCATGGCCGAACCAGCGCTGGTGGAAGAGGATGTAGTAGATGTTGGACTTTGAGTTGAGGGAGCTCGCTCGCCGAAGGGGTCGACCTGTAGGTGTATGTCTATATGAAAGACGGACGAACGGTATATGATGGGCATGGCGTATTCACAGTGCCGTTGGGGCGCGTCCCGCCGGTTTCGCCGAACTTGTCGAGGAACAGTTGTAACGCGGATATAAACCCCTCGATGGATCTATAGTTGATCCCCAAGGACGTGTCGTCTTCCCGTCGGCGTATGGCGATACCTCGAGGGGGTCGATGTGAATCGCGTAGTTCACGCCAAGTCATCTGCTTTTGAAGTCGTCGAGGACTGGAAAGACATTATTCAATGCGACGCGCAGGCAGAGGAATAAAAGTGGGGTCTTGAGCTTGAGAGAAGGACATGATGAATACATATGCGCCCAGCAGCGGCATCTTTTTATACCGTGTGTGTGGTTGGCGGATCAATTGGGTTGCCAGCGGAGAGTTAGACAACTCAGATCCCTGGAGGCCCTTCGCACAAGTTTCATCCCTTGAGAGTCTGAGACTCAACTTCAAAGGAGAAAAGGGTATTGGTGTCGCGTTCCTAGAATTGCGGCTCAGGCTTTCGAACACTTTCGTCATGCAATCGGCTGAAAGACAATTAAGAGAATCGATAATCAGATGCCACTTCAGGAACTGCTCAGCGGTTGAGCGCTGAGCGTTCGACACTGTCGCGGCTGGGTTACATTTCTCGGAGAGTTTTCGATTGGAGATGAACGCGACGCGTCATGCAGTCAAATCGGCTGAAAGACAATTAACAAAATCGATAACAAGATGCCTACATTTGGAATTCAAGCGCTGGGTCAAATTTTTGGGAGAGGCTCCGATCGGAGATGAACGTTATCGTGAACAAGTGCCTTGCGGTAGTCGTTCACATGAAGTTCTCACTGCACTCCGACATTGCCCGTCCTCAGAATAACCCGGAGAGCTGTGGAGCTGTGGATATCGATGGATCCATCGCTGTGAACCTCGTGGCCAAGAGTGTCCTTTGAGAGCGGAAATGAACTGGATGGGGCAGATTCGCGGAAGTGAGTCCGCGAACAATTGGGAGACGGGGATCGACGATTGTTTCCAGAGCTACGCGCGCCCGTAATCATGATTACCATATATAGCGCTCTTTATTTCAGAGAACCTCTTTATTTCGGACTCAGTGGCCAAGGACTTATTCGCTCTCCTGGCTTCTACAGCCACGCGCTAGCTATAGCTAGTCCAGCCCAGGTTGGCAGATCGGGCCGCGGTAGCACCGCCGCGCAGCACCGGGACTCGTTCAACCCCGACTCGCACAGGTATGTCGACCGAGAAGGAAAGCAGGAGGGACTCGAAGGAGATCAAGAAAGACTCGAAGGACGGGAGACGAGACTCGAGGGGGAGCCTCAGGAGGGAATACCGCGACAAGGACAGCGATTCACACCGGAGGCACTCGGACGACGGCAAGGACAGGCACCGCGACCGCGACCGGGACAGGCGCAGCGACAAGGGCAAGGAACGGGACACTGACGACGAGAAGGACACAAAGCCCGCCGCCGCCGTTGCTGCGTACACCCCCGAGTTCCTCCATGCCCTCGCAAGCAGCAACAGCCCCACCAAGGCCGAGTTCGACGTCATCAGCGGCGAGGACGCGCTCAGATTTACTAGGCGCTTTGTCAGGTCGGTCGCGTCTTTCATGCCACCCTTTGCTGTATTTTATATAAATCATTCGCAGAGAACAAGCCGCCGACGGCGCTGCTCTCCCCTCCGTCCTTTCCAATGCTGTCCCCATCCCAACCACTCCCTCCGCCGCACCCTCGAACGCATCCAAACACACAAACGACAATGACAGGAATATGAGTAGGACCATGAGCGACAAGACCGCCGCAGACGACCGCCGCCTCAGACGCACCCTCCCGCCCGTGGTGTTCGCCCTGCCGCGCAGCGCCGCGGGCGACGCCGGTCGCAGAGTCGTCGACTTTTATATGACTTGGCGAGGGAAGACGGTGGGTGCTTTCATCGTTCTTTATTTTATTTTACAACGCGTCCTGACATTCGTTCGTTCGCACCACCAGAAAACCACCCCCCTCAAAGGTCGATCGCGCCGTGCCGGGTTCCTCGACGCAGAGTTCCGCCGCGTGCGCGAGGCGCTCGATGGAGAGTGGAAGAGGGCCAGTCGTGCGCTCAAAGGCGCTGTTTGCGGGGATGCGGAGGGTGAGAGTGAGTTGGGACCCGTTACGTTGGGTGAGTTTTTGTTTTGTGGACGAGGATTTTTGGGGAGGAGGGGAGTGTCGGAATGAGCACGCACGAGATCCCTCTCTGCTTGTCTTTAAACGAAAGCACCGAACGCTAACCTGTGAACTCGTAGCCCGCGCCCCGACAGACCCCCAGCCGCCGCCGCGCCTCCCACCGCTGCTTGCGCAATACGCGCGGGAGGAGCGCGAGAGGAATGAGGGAGGGTGAGTCCGTTCAGTTCCGTCTAATCCCTTTGCGGATTCGTGTTTTTTGGGGTGATTCCGTTTCGTCTCGAGCGCGCATGATGGATGGATGGACCTACCCTTTCCTTTCCTTTTTCTCACATCCACCTCCCGTCCTTCCCTTCCGTTACTCACCCCTCCACAGACCATCCGCCCCACCTGCCGCGCGCTCCGTCTCCGACCCGCTCCCCTCGTCCTCCTTCCCACCTCCGTCTTCCTTCCCCCTTAATCTCGAAAGACCAATGTTGGGAACACACCGTGGGAGCGTCGATAGTCTGACGAGCGTGACGAGTTTGCCGCTGTTGGGGATGGTGAGGGGGGTGCCGGTGGGGAATCGGGGTGAGTTTTTGTTTTTGTTTCTTATTTTTTGGTTGGGGGTTTTTTGGGGGAGAGGAGAGGGAGGAGGAGGAGAGGAGGGTGGGTGGGGAGTGCTCCGTACGCACAGGCGAAGTCGTCGGGGAGCAGACGTTGTGTGATGCGACGGGGTTGTGTGCGGGAGGTGGATGGAGCCTGCTACTTGCGCTCCATTCTAATGCTTCGCGTGGTTGCGCGTCTCACCAATCGCTAGTCCGACGCTGAGGAGATGCATGTCGGCATTAGGGCTCACGCAGGGTGGGGCACTATAGTGAGAGGCAGCGCTGCGCGCGAGGATGAGGAGAACCAGAACGAAGAGGAATGCGCTGGGGTGGCGGATTTGTCCCTGCACTCAGCGGCTTCTCCATTGCTATGCACCTCCTCGTCCTGGAGTATGTCCTCGATGATGGGCGGTTGGGGAAGGAAGACGACAAACAAGGAGGGGATGACGAACGGAGGAGTCGTGTGCAAAGTGAAGGATGACGACTGCGCAGCACCAAGGAGGGACATTGTCTTGCCACATTGGGCGGGCACGAGGCTCCGGCATGGCCTTGCGTCTTCGCAGTTGTCGCAGTCTGTCACTCGTCGCGTGTGTGCGGGATGATGAGCCCATGACCTATCATACCATTCCGTTGCTTTGCTTGCTATCACTTTCGCAGCCTTGTTCTCGTTCTTGGTTCTTGTGTTTGTGTTTCGCCCCCCATGCTGACGCGGCCCTCCTACAGTGCCTCTACGGGTGACGAATCCAGGTGATAGGATGTCGATGTGCGTGCCGTTCCTTTCCGTCCTTTTCCTTTTACCTTTCCCCCTTCATCTTCCCCCTCCCTTCTGCCTTGGATTCTCCCTGCTGTGCCGCGCAGCGCGTTGCGCATTACCTGTATCTTGTTTCTGCATTATCCCTCCCTACGCCCACCAACCGCGTGCCGCGCGCGTGACTTGGTCGATTGCCTTTCCTCGCGCGTGCGCTTAGATATCGGGGCCGTGCACTATCGCTCTCCCATTTCTCTTTTACCTGTTTTCGCCACGTTCATCTTGAGCTTGTGTTGCTCCCCGTCCCCAATATCCGCCCCCACGTTTCCCTCATGCTGAAACTGACGCCGCGTCTTTTTTGCTGCCGCAGGTCCTCGAGCAGTGGTACGTCGTGCTGCGCTTGAGTTTGCGCGCCATCGAATAATTTGATCTGACGCGTTGTTGTGTTTGCTAGGCTCGATCGAGATACCGAAGGCCAAGCCCGCGCCAAAGGGATCGCCGCTGCGCGATGGTGTTGCGTTCAATGTGCCGCCGTCGCCTGGGGTGGAAGGTGAGCGAACGCCACCGAGATGTGCGGGGAGATGCTAACCATGGCGCAGATGTGGGCTCGAAGCCGCAGACGCACATGCTACGGCTCCCCGGACACACAACGTCGGACAGCAGCGCGAGCAGCGGCGGCTCGAGCCGGAGGAGCAAGAGCAGCAAGAGTCACAGGGACAAGACGCCACGCGTCGAGGACGTCGGGAAGGACCAGGACAAGATCCTCATTGTGCTGCTGGACGAGAAGGATGGCAAGCGCAGTGGTGAGAAGAAGGGCAAGCCCGATGACGACGCGACGTGGCACGGGTGGGTCGTCCTTGTTCTCTGCATCACAATCAATTCAACGTAATTGACCATCTCCCGCAGCCTCGAGCGCCGGCTCTCCTCGCACTCAACGCGCAAGCCCTCGCCGCCGGGCTCCGCACACGATTCGCCCTGGCTCGGCCCGCTCGTGAGCCTCGAGGAGGACATCACATACATCCACACGCCCGACCACTCGGACTACTACTCCGACTCGGACGACGACCAAAGCGGCTCGGACGCCGGGGGCCGGCGCGGCGCGGGTGCGGGTGCAGGTGCGGGTGCGGGTGCGGGTGCGGGTGCGGGTGCGGTCGTGCCCATCAAGAGCCTGCTCTCCGCGATGGGCTACCTTTCGCCCGAAGCCGCCGTCATGGGCGGCACGCCCTCGCCGTACGGGTCGTACGCCGCGCTGCCGACGCAGTACAGCAGCCCCTACGTGAACGCGGGCGGCGCCGCGGTGTACGCATCACCGTATGTCTCGTCGCCGCAAGCGCTGGTGCAGGGCTCGCCGTACCAGCGGCCGCCGAGCCGCCCGCGCACGCCCGTGGGCTACTTGGCGGGCGGAACGACCCCGCCGATGGGGCAGTTGCAGATACAGGCGTCGCCGTGGGTGAGCCCCGGGGGCGGTGGTTACCCAGCTACAGCGTACACGAGCCCTGCGCCGGCAGGGTATGCGAACCCATATGCGAGTCCTGCGGTGGGGTACTCGAGCCCGTATGTGAATCCCAGTCCTTCGACCGGGTATGTGAATGCCAGTCCTACGGCCGGGCACGCGAGCCCGTACGTGAATGCAAGCCCTGCGGCCGGGTACGCGAGCCCGTATGTGAATGCTAGCCCTACGGCAGGGTATGCGAGCCCAGCGGGGGGATATGCTAACCTTGCGGCGGGGTACTCGAGCCCTTACGTACCGCCGCTACAGGGCGCGGGCCCCGGGGCGTCGGGGTTCTATTATAGCTAGCGCAAGGCTGGTGCGCTTTCTTTCTTTTTGGGTTCTCTGGTACACTCGCATATATTTTTCTCTTTTTGTTTATGCCGCTCCGTCATTGCTATCGTACTCCCCCGGAATCAACATAATCGGTTCAATACGTGCATCGCAATCATACATATAAATATTATTCATCCATCCACATATATTTATCGTCGTCCTTGCTCTTCGTTGCTATTGCTTTCGTATACATTCGCTGCTTCTGGGTACTATCAGCATGACTTGTATATTATTATACGGTGGGCTCAAATGTAATACCATCGCCTCAAGTTACCGTGAATCCAACCGTTTGGATGCAATGGTTGTTATCGAATGAGTCGTCGGGGTTTACAAGATGATGGGTAATGAGTAAATTCGTTCAGTGCTCAAGTACTGTAGACCAAAGGTCACCACAAAAAGAAGTGCGAATGCGATGAGAATCATAGCGTCCATCCCCTCATCCTGCAATATTCTCGCTCCCGCCACGAAGCCATCCGGGGGACCAGTCGCTAATGCATCAACACCGTAGATACGGAGACGTATTAAGCGAGAGACGACCCGGAAAGGTTTGGAAACGGGACCGTGCCACATCTCTCTGTACGGATTCAGTTCAAGGATTTTCCGCGGGCTAAAAAGATGCGTTTCTTTTACAATCCCGAGGTGAGCGGTCGACCAACGTCGTTTTTGGCATGCATCCATGGAGAGTGTATCAAAAATTGTTGCAAGGTTGGACGAGTAAGTGCACGGCAGACTACTTGGTGCTATCTAGAACCTTGTTCAACGAGCGAAAATACCTCCATGTCTGCAATCTAGTTCATCATTCCGAGTGCTGTTCAAGGATGGAGGGGCCAGCAGCGAGCGCAGAAAAGCGGCTCGACGAGGAGACACGCACAGGTTCTGCGAGTGCATGTCTGAACATTGATTCGCAGGAGAAGAAAGTGCCTCTTACGCTTGACGAACAGTAAAGACCCGATGTCAATCCGGTCTTGGATGGGGACTGTAGGGTCTTTGAGTCTTCGAAGGCCTTGCCAAAATTCGTCTGCGGGGAGTGTCCTCTCGTCGTCACTCTCTTCCTTGTCGTCGTCCATATCGTACACCGACCCGTCGTCATCCAACTCAATTCCCTGCGCGGTCTCTTCCATACGGTCTGGTGCGAGGGGCATGCCGCCGCCGTGGGCCATCGTTGATGAGGAAGGGTCCAATGCCATCGCCCCGGCGCCACCCCACATAGGTTCCTGCGCAGAGCCAGTGCCGCCATCTTGAGTGATAGTGGAATCCGAGGCTGTCCGACGACTGTTCTCAGCGTTCGGTATTGGTTGCAAATAGAATTGTTGTATGAAAGCATCAATTGTGGCCTTCAAGGCCAAAACTTCGGGTGAAAGAACCCAGCCATGCTGCTGGGCGTGTTTAATTTTGGCGTCTGCATTGAGAATCAACCCGACAGCAGAAACGTGGTGAGGAAGCGAGATTGTAAGAGGGACTACTCCTCCGGCGACTGGAATCAGGCGAGATGTTGTGGGGTCACAGTGGTAATTGGTCCAGGTCGTAGTAGTCGTTATAGAGGGATGGGTTTCGTCGAGAAGAGGGGGAGACGTGCATACGACTACCTGCTCTCCATTGGGAAGAAAGCCGGCGGGATTGATGATGTAAAAATTCAAGTGTTAAATGAGGAGGTTTTCTCCACCTTGTGTAATGTTAGGGCGTTTAACGGGTACATCTTGCAGCCGATCAGCCCGCTGCTGCCACACTAGATTGCAGTCTTCAAAGTACATCGTGAGATCCGCGATTACCTGGCGTGCCGGGCAGAAGAAGACCGAGGCGTACTTATCCCAAGATACGTGGATCCGAGGTAGTACTGGAAAGACTGCGGTCATTTTTCACTGTGATGATCAAAGACGGGACGCACGCAATTTCATGTTTTACTAGGGAATCGAGAGAGTAAATATCATCCTTGAGGATACCGCAATTCATGAGAAAGTTTTGCTGTATACCGGCTCAATATAAGACGGAAAATCTCGCATAATCCGTAGAATCGCGACTTTTCACGCTCGAGCCTCCTCCTTAGACTCACCTGTTCTCTTTCGAACAGTGTTGAGGATGTAACAAGCCTCTAAGTTTTCGAAAGCAGAGCCCGTAACGGCGCAAAATCGTGCGGTACGAAGAAGTCTGTTTCGCAGAACCTTCTGCGATCGTGTGGTGCTGCCCGAGGCCACAGACGGGGTAACGGTCTCGGTTTGGTAAACGGGAAGACGTCGGAGCTGGGGGTTGGCGGGCGGCGCTGCGGATACAGACACAATGAGACTGGCTGGGGCCATCGTATGGTCATCGTTGAGAGCAAGATACCTCTGCTTCGGGCAAATGCCGAGGAAGGGCGATCAATGGGTCAGATAACGAGGGACCTCTTGGTTGACGCGTCCTCGCGGGAAAGATTGCCTTCAAAAACATTATATTCTGGGTCTTTTGCGATGTGAATAGCACCAAACGATGCGCCTCGATGGCGTGAATCGACTGATACAAGATTTAGGCCAAAAGACGAGGAAAAAAACCGCCATGAAATAGGAGAGGCGTAAGCATGATTACGCCGCAGCTTTCGCGAGCATTTCGCGCTTTCGGCGAATCCCTAGTAGCCTCATCCCTCTCTCCGCCAAGAAAGCAGCTATATCAGTGTCTGCGAAGGCTGCTGGATCCTTATAAAAGTTGCAAGGAATGACTGTTCGGGCTCGGTAATTGTTATATTTAGGTCACGGAAGAGGAATTGCCAATATGGACAGAATACATTTGCATTCGCTAGGTTGGGCCCTGAGGGTGTCATTGTTAAGCTGGTCATTTTTTCACGGTGTGGATCCTTAATATACTACTCAATACATACGCGAGGATACAAGAGATTATATATGATACTGCAACTCAGTTAGTAACGCTAGCTTGACACCGAGGAATAAACGCACCTCGACAACAAGCGACTCTGGCCATGGGACAAGATCCGAACGAGCATTGACATACCACTGTTGTGGCGCTCCATGAGTAGTTTCGACAAACCTATATGGTGATTGAGAGAGAAGGGAAGAAGAGAGGGAAAACCGCACCTGTTGAAGGTTCCGGATGGTCCCGGCGCCCTCTTTAGGTTCTTCAAGGCGAGAATCTTCCCTAGGACGGGAGAAGCGGTCTGGCGAGGAGTCAGGTCACCAATGGGTAATTTAGGAGAGATAAACGTACCGTTTCGAAAAAGCTGGCCGAAAGGAGTCTGCGCAACGAGAGTCAGAATGAATACTAAGATGCATCGAATTTTCAGCGCACCCATGCTCTCCAGTACCAAGAATCGGGTTCTTTGAATCAGCGCCGGCCTGCGAGGGAGATAAGACAACAAAACAAGGAACATGGGAGGAACCTACACTCGTATTCGCCTCTTTGATGCTCGCAAACACTCTGGTGCCGACAGGGACCTTCACCGAGTCGATAATTTGGTCGCTCTGGTGTGCTGTGCGGTACACACCCCAAACCTTTTTATATTGTTTTAGAATTATATCCGAGATTGGATGGGCTAACTTACCGGAGGATCCACAGCTACAAACAAACAGCGTCAGTACGGAGCGATTCGCTAAAGCAGGAGAACAACCCACCCAACGCAGCACGGACGTGGACAGCAACTTCCTTGTTCTTGCCCTGTTCAACGAGTCGGACGATCTCCTGCCGAGCCTGCGCGCGGCTGTCGTCCAAATAGTGGTTGACGACATGTGCGATCGCTTGCGACCAGTGTGCAGCGGTGGGAACAACCTCAGTGAAAAGTGCTGCAGCCAAGACTGTCACATCGGGTCCGCTGGCGCGGAGCTTTTTGAGGAAGGGCAGGCTGTGCGCGAGCGAGCCGCTGTCTCTGTCCACGACCTACACGGAATCAGTTCGAAGCAAGTCGGTACCAATAGAAAGGCGTACCCAAGAGCCGAGATGCTGTTCTATCACCTTTTCAAAGTCCTGGAAAGTTTTTACTGAACTCTCCCGCAGACGCCAGTCATTTGAGGGTTCCGAGTTTAAGAAAGTATAGCTGGGTTCGTCGAGTGAGCGGCGCGAAGGTGGTTCAAAACTAGAACGCACCGACAAACGTCAGAGAACAGCTCATGCTGTCTCTGCTCGTCTTTCAAGTCGCCGTCCTTCAGTGGCAAACCAGCCTACACAGCCACAAATGTCGATAAAAAGAAGGGAAGCAAGCACGGTCGACGCACGAGCTCCTGGCACACCCAATGCACTGGCAGGACATTTATGACATCTCGGACAATGTCGACGTACTGGACCTTCCAAAAAAATTAGGATTTGGACATCCACTTCAAGGTTTAGGCATACCCTCCCCGACTTGCCGATATGGTCGAGAGACCGTCCGTCGATCAATCGCTGCGTCTCCGTCGCGAAATACGTCGCCCATCTCTCGGCGTCCTGCACGAGGATCTCTCGTACCTACAGGGTGCATTAGGACATCCTGAATTGGCGGCCAGGAAAAGAAAACGCACGAAAGCATGGTTGACACCGGGACGCCCGGTTACAACCTCCAGACGCTCGGCGTATCCGGTGGGGAAGACGGTCTGCTCTTCCAGGACCGCGCGGACGCCCGCAGCCGTCTTCACCACTACCACATCCTCCGCGTGCTCTGGCGGCGTGGGCCGGGTCCAGATATACTGGTCCACAAGCTTCTCGTTGTGTTTGGTCAGGTAGTCGCGCATGTACACTGGGTCGAGGAATGGGAAGTGCGCGTAAGTGCTACGAGGAGGATAGTACGCGGGCAGCGAGCGGAACAATAGCTTGGTGAGCATTCCTCCGTACGAGCCATCCTGCGCGTCGAATTGACAGTCGCGGTAGCCCCACGCTGTCAGGTTTGCCGCTGCGGAAGCTTGATTAGCAGATCGTACGGGTCAAGAGAAAAACACCTACGCGTGAATTCGACCGTGAGGAAGCGGTCCCCGCGGGTCAGGCAGACGGCGTCCGCGAGAATGGATCGCGAGATGGTGTAGCCGGGACATAATCCAGCCCCCGGCATCGACTTCTTAGCTTCTTCTGCCTGCAGGCCGACATAGAGCTCGAGGTTCTCGATATCCTTGTAGAGGGCTGCTGCCGTGGTCTGCATCGAAGGCTGTCAGCGCTGTGTGGAAATGTAAAACAGTCTGTTCATTACATGGACGCGCTCGTCAGGATTCCACTCCTGGAAGCTTGCATACGCTGTGGGGATCTTTCAGCATCGCGACAAAGGGAAAAGCAAGGGGCATACGCTTCAGCCCTAGGAATCGCCTGAAATCGTTCATCTACAGCCTAGTTGTAAACGCCCATAGAAGAATTTAAATGTAGAAACCAACCGAACAAGCTCCCCATTGCCGCGCCTGCTCGATGCCGAGCACTTCAATGACGCGGAGAACCTCAGGGATACCCCGCGCCTTGTAGGCACCTGCACGCCATGAAGTTGAATCTTGCAAAATCTTCGCTAGATCGGAATCCTTGAAACGCCCGTCGGGACCCCGTTCGAGGCTATACCAGAAAGGTAAGCAACGAGATCCAACGACAAAAATGTAGTACTGGCTTATCGAAGGTCCATTTCTTGGGGTCTGGGTCTGGGATCATTTTCTTGTGGGCGACCTCTTTAAAGTCCTGGACTGAGATCTGAGGGACGAGTATCCGATGATCAGCCGAGAAATTGTAGGAGTAAAGAGGCGGAAGGACGCACAGAGCTAAAGTCTTGTCCCTCGAATAGCTTCTTGAAAAGGTTCTCCGTCCACTCAGTGTCCTTCTCGGACAGGGTCGCGTGCCACCTATACAAGAGATTGAACTCGACGGAGACGACGTTGCCCTCACCCCGGGGCGTCAAATCGTGGGTTGGTTCGCGCGACTGTGACAATGGATCCAAGCGCCAGCTGGAGCCATCCCGAACGAGCCCGAGAATCGCACCAACGTAGTCTATAAAATGTTCAAATATATCCTTGCCCCTGCGAAATAGGAACACCTACCACCCAAAATGATCTGCATAAAATATCCGCAGTTGACCAGCCGCGCGCGGTTGAAGATCTCGTCGTCCTGGGCGAGTTTTTCGGCGGTAGCGTCAGCTTGGAATTCGGTCACCGGCTTGTACGTGCCGCCCTCGTTCATTTCGAGGATCTTTTGAGCCGTGAACTAGAAAAGAAAATATCGGCATAATATCCGCGAATAACTGAGCGAGGACATGCATTGTGGTTCCGACTCAAGAGCACGAGCAATGCGCCAACCGCAGGGGGCATAAACAGAAGGCGGTTGTCCGCAAACACGTCCTCATACAGACGGCCCCTTCCATCCTTGTGTCGCACGCTGTCCTGCTCTTTTTGGGAGTTTCCGTAGAGAATGCTGAGGTCAAGATAGCTGCTCGTGGCATTGATGGCGGGATTGGCGTGACTGGTGTTGAATACCGAGTGAATTATGAGGTCGGCGAAAGCGAAGAAAAGCGCGCTGATGCCTCCAGGGTGGGGTTCAAACTTGTCGCGGCTCATCAGAGTGTCAAAGACGAGGCCCGCATCAGGGAGACTCGCAGGTGGAGTTATGTTGGTTGCTGGGACGGAGCGGGCATACGGGGTTTTTGCCTTGCCAAGGCCAGGAAAGAGTGGAACGTAGTTGGAGCCATCCGCGTTGCGATAGACATACTTGATGGGATTCGACGCAGCTGCAGTAGACTCGTTTTGGGGAAGCATACTGAGGTAACTGCTGGGCGGGTGGGGGAGGTCCTTATAGACTGGGGGAAGTCAGATAGGTATACGGCTACTCGAAAGTCCGGAAGCAGAGACAAGAGTTCCTCTACTACCGAAAAATCAGTTGCGTATAACTCACGGATGTCAATGAGAGAAGCCTGCAGAGTCTTGGAGAGCGACTCCAGGGCGGGCGCATTCACAGTGGACAAGCGCGACATCAGAACCACCGCGTTTTCAAGCTGAATAATGATGAGTATGCCTACACCGAATACACCACCAGACTTGCCAGAAGTTTGCGGTCATTGATTGAGTTGGAATTCTTGAGCAAGTCCAAGACAGAGTCGAAGTATCCCTTCTACTCTCTTCAACACCTGCGCGAGAGCCGACCAATGAACTTACAATGTCTGAAAGTGGGTTGGTGCGAATATGTAAATCGAGTTCTTTTGGGAGGAAAGACATGGTTGGAGGAATATGGGAAACGAAGTTGTGGCATGGCGCGTATTTGTACGCGCGCGGGCTAGACTAATCAGGTACATATCACGGACTTTCGACGTCGGGTTGACGGAGCTAATTCAAGCACAAGGCTATGTCGTGTCGGATCCTTTATGGCAGTGCATACGTCCCCGGATTTTACAACAATTCGGTTCACCGTTGGTCAAAAGGAACTATGATCAAGTTCGAAACAATTGCTAGACAGAGCGGGGACCTGAGATTTCATTTTGCAAACCAAGTTCAAAGCGGCCTTTCCAAAAAAAGGACCACTATTAATCTGGTATTCAATGTATACTCCATCTCGAACAATCAGCAGTGCCTCGCCGCCGTTAATTTAGCGCAGCCTGCCGAGCACGGAATCCAGAATAACCATCCATGTAACTCGTACCTACAAGTCCATCATCAAATACAAAGGTATACGAGCAGAGATATTAATTTATAGATGGAGGAGGCGTCTAACTCAAACGCGAAGCAAAGGGACAATCATGGCGCCCTTCACATGATAACACAACAACTGTTTTGCTGCACAGGACGTCAGAACTAGGTACTAACTGTCCGCGGAATAATACGCACCTTTTTCGCCGTCTTGTAAAACATCTTGCTCTGCGCGGACAAGTGATTCGAACGGTCGACAAGCGTGTCCAGGCGCTCGCCACGCTGAAGCACCGACTCGATTGTCTTGTGCTGATCCAGACCAAGAGAATCAGCACCGCATTCCGCATCATCAGTCGCCGAGGATGGTTTCCACTCACCAGAACGATCTTCGTCTCATCCAGCTCAGCCTGGACCCGCATGATAGTATCGGCTTGCCGCGGATCCTGATACTTGGTGATGTACGACGCGAGTTCGGGGAAGGAGATCGTTGCCGGGTTGTCCCAAGACGCCTGAGGCACCTTCGCCGTGAAGTCGTCCAGAACCTTGGCCAGCAATGAGAACGCCGGCCGAACAGGGTATTCCTGGTCAGTGATGATCACCGCTGAGGAGAAGTAAGTCGTCCGCCTGTTTCAGCGGAAGCTAGCCCAACTCGCCTGCCAGCTGCTCGGACCCCCCGCGATTGTAGACATGAGCGGTGTAGTTGTTCTCCTGGACGCTCTGGCGCTGCCCCTGTGGTGTCCGCTCGGCAACGGTCTTGGAGAAGAAGGTCATAAACTCCCCAACGGAGCCCTTCTGGTAGAATGAGAATGAGGAGAGATCATTGGCGGTGGTAAGCAGGGTGCTTGCGCCAGAAGGCGGCGTCTGAAGCACAGAAATCGAAAAGATCTTGACCATTGTGGTAGTGGTCTTTAATGGCGGTGGTAACGCTGTGACGCGTGACGCATCGCTCTCCGTTCAGTCACTGCATGTTCAAGTCAATTCTAGTCTATGGACTGCGGCCTGCGTCGTTCTATCTACGTGTCCTTGACGTATCTGGCCAGTTTCTCGGCTTCCTCGCCGTCGCCCATCAACTCCTTCAATCCCTCGCTCGTCAGGAATGCATGGTCTTCCCAGTGAAACCTGCGCGAGGTTACTATCAAGTCGCGTGAATAAATAATATGCTCACCCTGGTACCACCACCTCCGTGATCAAACATCCTGCCTTATCCTTCGCCGCTTTATCCTGCACATCAACATCGAGCAGCCTCGACATCTTCCACACGCCGGTCCCCACTATCAACTGCCTGGTTTCTCCATTTGCAGCATTTGGGCCGATGATTCGTCGTTCTATCAGTGGCTTGTTCCCCGGTCTCGGTGTGATTAACGTGTACTCTGCGCGACCCTGGTGGTGAACGTGATACGTCTGCCAAATACTCGCTCAGCATTCTAACCACTTTCTTTTCCGTTAAAAACACACGCACCACAGACTTGTTGGTATGGAAGTAACCGTTTGGGCTGTCGGGGGTTAGCAGATAATATATTGAGGTCGCAAGTGACCGAGGTGGATCGCCGTCTGAGAAAATCCACATCAGCGACAGTGTATTCTGTGGAGCTCAATGACCTCGTACCGACAAACGGCGTCCCCACCTCCTCTTTTTGTCTATCTGTCTCGGCATAGTACCCTGAAATTCGAATCAGACGCAAGGCGGAGGTCCGACGCTCACAACTAACGTACCTCCCTCGGGATGACGCTGCAGCCCGAGCTGCGCCACTAGGGCTTGCGCTGTATCTTGCATGTAGCTGATGGCCATAGTTCAAGAGGGTACGCGCACCAGCGGCTTGATTTTTATTTCATGCTCGCTGATATTTCCTGATCGCCGCTGACTGATCACTGCGACTTGTTTGCCGATCAACGGAATATGTCCAAGCCTGGGCCCCTTCTCCGTATGCGTCTGAGGCACAGCCATTCTTTCAATTGGACTACACCCTTGACTACACCTTTGTCTCGTTCTCTCTCTGCAAATGACCTGAGCGTTTAAAGCCTCCTTTTACTATGTTTCATTCAAGGAGTCCCTTGAACGAAAACGACGCCTCCGACGACGACACTGCGAAGGCGCGGGTTTGTTGCGCCCGAAACGCCTTCATTGAAGCCCGGGGACGTTACTATGCTGGCGAAGCCGGGCCCTTCGACCTTAACGGTCGCTGGTCCGAGGCCACATACGAGACTCTCGTTACGACTCTGGAAAATCACTGGCGTCTCGGCTGGACCGATGGAGTCATCACGATATACGGCGACACTGGAAAGTTCCATGCGCTGGTGACCCAGTATATTGTCGGGGGATTCGATAGAGTGGAGTCATCCGCAGGGACCTCAAGTTTTTCAGTCCCTGTGAGTTTTCGTACGTCAAGTGCACTCTCGAAGCTAATTCAGTCGAATCATAGACGCGGACAGTTCAATCTGTTCCGGGATTTCAGGAGCACTACGCAGAGATGGCGCCTTTCGCCAACGAAGGTTTTCTTCAAAGAACCGGAATGCTTCTTGCGGGCGGCAACATCAGAAACTTCCGCGGGCGAAAACGGTCTCGTCGTCGAAGTCGCGCATTTGAACGAGGATTTCACCACGTTGGCGCGTGAAATAGTCGACCGGACGCGAGGAAAAGGGCAACGAGCACTCGTGGCCGTCGGAATCAAGATAGATACAAAGAGCCCTCTAGACCAGGTGCACATCATCATGCACTCCCCACCTTTGGCACTGACCTCTTATTTCAGCGCGACCCTCGTCTCCGCATGATTGTTCGGGATGTATCGCCTACCTCCAACTCAATCAATTGCCGAATATATGAATTCGGGCGAGACTCTAATGTGATTCCCCGCGCGACACCAGTACAAGGACCGCCTACCCCCGTGACTGTCCGATCAACGCAGCCAGTCGAAGGCTGCTGCCTTGAGAGTGTCACACCCACGGACACAGGCGCCAGTCCTCCTGGTTGATATCCCCATAGGCGCTATGTTCCATCATCTGAGACGCAATTCTTTCCCAGGGTTGACTCTTACCGACGCCTACATCGACAACCTTAAAAAGACCAACTGGCAAATAGACCTCGGTCACCTTCGCCATGAAGAAATACATGGAGGTCAAAGTAGGGCGTCGCAACTTAAATGCCAATTTCATCTTTGTACAAATGCAGCCTCATGTCGGGCGGAAAGATAGTAAAAGTTGAACCACGATGGAGACGGGACGCGAGGCAAACCTACTAATGAAAGACCGTCCTCTGTCCGAAGATGAACATAAAGGGACATGACGGTGGTGAGACAACGATGGCGGCTGGTATCCATGATCAGCCGTTTCCCAACCGCCCAAGACTTGTCGAGGAGCGTCCATCCTGCTGAGCCTCTAGAGAGAGGATCACTTCTGAGGATGACTCCGTCTCCCCTGTCGAATATTGCATTCGCATGTGTTATGATGCCGCACATTTCTCGCGTCAGTTCCCTGACCTGTTTCCCGTAAAATGCAGGATTGTGCGTATCGAGCCAATTCTGAACTGACATGATGATGTGGCGTGCAATCCGGCGAAGACGGTTTAAAGGACGCCGTGTGGTCCTGTCCAACCAATAGCGTCGCTGTAGAGTTGGAACTGAAAACCGCACTGGGAGTAAGAGGCGCAATACACGTTGACAGTTTCGCGCCGGGACCGTCATCGTTGGCCTCGGTTGAGAGGTTGCTCATATGCCCAAGACACAAACGGTTCAGTAGAAAACTCCTTGCTCCTTCAGTCTGGCCGAGTTTGTCTATATCATCCCGGGAATACCGAGTGCCGGCGAATTTCTGTTTTTTTTTGGCATTTTGAGGAAGCCACGACAGACATCCCAAGTGTCGACTATGAAAAAGGATCTCATGAAATGACCCTTGCCACTAGTGGGGCCAAAAAACAATAGTTGAAAAGGAGCAGCTCGCAAGGCAGTGGTGTATGCAACATCTTCCAAAGATGGGTAAAGTTCCACTAGTTCAATTTGTGATATGGACACCAGTCTCAACACGAGTTGGTGTAATAGGTACAAAGCCAATAAGGATGGAGATGGGAACGCGGGCGTTTCCTTTGCTCCACAGTTGGCGAAGAAAACTAGTCGCGATAGCGCTGTAGATGGTGCCAGAGCGCATTCTATCGCATGAAGTTGTACTTGTGGAATGGACGGCCTAAAGCTTCTTTTTCTTCTTCGAGGTCCTCCGAGTCCGTATCGCTGCTGTCTGTATCGGTTTCCTGGTCTGATTCCCCACTGCTTTCGTCCTCGCCAGTATCTGTATCCACTGCGATTTCGTCATCGGTATCTGTAGTATCGTGCGGCAAGTACACACTGCTTTCGCTGTCCTCCGAATCCGTATCGCTGTCGTCTGTATCTGATTCCCCACGACTTTCGTCCTCACCAGCATATATATCCACTGTGATTTCGTCCGCGGTATCTGTAGCATCGTGGGGCGAGTGCTCACTGCTTTCGCTGTCCTCCGAGTCCATCTCGCTGCTGTCTGTATCTGTTTCCTGGTCTGATTCCCCGCAGCTTTCGCCCTCGCCAGTATCTGTATCCACTGCGATTTCGTCCTCGATGTCTGTAGTGTCGTGCGGCGAGTCGCTACTGCTTTCGTTGTCCTCAGTAGATATATCCTCGTCGTCACTGTCTGGCGAGTTTCGATATCCAGCGTCGGTATCTGTAGTATCGTTCAGCGAATGCCCACTGCTTTCGCCGTCCTCAGTAGATATATCCTCGTCATCACTGTCCGGAGAGTTTCGACATCCAGCGAAACCTATAACGCCAAGGAAAGGAGGCTCCTCCTGGTCACTGTCGGGTGTATCGTATTCGAGCGGGGTGTTGAACCAGATTTTACGAACTCGGCGCAGGTGTTGGATAAACCCCAGGTGGCCATTGTTGCGGATAAATTGACGAGGGCTGATCCTGCTGAACCATTGCCAGCATCTCTGTCGAAGTCTGATGGTCGCATTTAGAAGAGTCTTGAGGGTTGAAGGGGGTCGAACTCCCTGAGAAACACTGCAATCCAGCTCAGTAAGGATAACACATATATGAAAGCGATAGAGTACAGTTCTCTAGACAGGGTCAGATACTCTTTAAAAAGAAGGACATACTCCGGGTCCGGAGAACCAGCAATCGGGATGTTGCGGGCATTTGCCGCCTGAATGAGCCACCGCGTGATACGAGCGTCAAGGGCCTTGTACCTTTTCAAGGCCGATTGGATTTCGAGTGGGCGTTGAAAGTTCCTGGACATTGTCGCTATAGAGAAAGTTGAAGAAGGCCGAATTTCATTTTCTCGGGCGGCGGACAAGTTGTTTGGCTCGGCATCTTCCCGCCGCTTTCGAACGGCGCTCAGGTGTGAGTTCAAGAGGCTTGATTACGAGGAGGGAGTTGCACTTTATTAGATATATGTACACTTAGTTAAGATGAAACACGATAATAGACGAATTATTTCCCCACTAGAATCAATGTTAATAAAGAAAGTTAAGTTTGGGATTAATGTATGCAACGCTGTTCAGTCCGTGCTCCAAAGCCCCGCGCCCTCTCGAAGCAAGTTCTTGAACCATTCCGGCCGTTCCGTCCCTCCAAGCGTCGATGAAGCACTGGACAAGCCTAACATAGCTGGGGGATCTGACGGAATCGGGTTCTCGCCGCATCATGTAGGGTTTAAGAAGCCATTGGCAAGAGCGGTGGAGTGTTTCCAGAACCGCAAACGACATACGGCCGATGGTGAATGCATCGAGCGCCACACAGGCACGTATGGACTCGAATTCTTTGACCCACTCCAAGAGCGACTGTCGCGAATCGCCGTTAGGGAGGGGAGGCGTTGGACTGATCTTGGGGAAATAGAACACGGTGGAATTTTCGCTTGACGGAACCATGAACTTCCGCGGGTATTCGAATGCGTCGATCTTGGCAAGACTGGCGTGTGTTCGAAGATGAACATAAAGGGACATGGCGGTGGCGAGGTACCGGTGGCGGCTTGTATCGGTGATTAGCTGCTTCCCGACCTCCCAAGACTTCTCGAGGAGGATCCACTCTTCTGTGCCTCGCGAGAGAGGATCTCTTTCGAGAAATGTTTCCATTTCCCCCTCGAACATCAGTTTCGCACATTGGACAATGTAGGCCATTTCTCGCACAAGTCTCTTCGCCTGATTCCCGTAATCCGCAGGATTGTGGCTGTCAAGCCAATTCTGAACCGACGCGATGATACGATTTGTAGTCCAGCGCAGCCGTCTCAAGGGATCCTGCGTGGCCCGACCTGTCCATATGGCGTCCTTGTGTAGCTGGAGCAGAAAGACTGCAGCAATTGTAATAGGTGGGATGTGTGGTCGCCGTAGAGGGCTATTGTTAATGCTGGCCTTTTTTGAGATGTCACTCACACGCCGAAGACAGAATTGTGTCATCAAGAGACCCTTCTCTGCCTCCACCTGGCCGAGTTCGTCGATATCATCCTGGGAATATGAAAAGTCGGCCCAACGATGGATCGTTTCTTCTGGCATCGAGATAAATGCGCGACAAACGACCCATGTGTCGATCATCAAGGAGGACCGTATCGCACTGGTACCCTCGCTCTTGCGAAGGTTGGATATGTGCTGATCGTCCCCCCGGAAAACAGCGCGCAGGATTGTGGTGTATCCATCATCTTCCAGGGATGGGTAGAGCTCCGCCAGCTTGCTGTACGATCTGGAGGCCATGTTCAACACGAGGTCGAGTAAGTAGGAAGCAAACCGGGACGCCGTCGGTTCTCTATGCAATAGGTCGCAAAGACAATCAGGATAGCCTTGTAGCTCTCGAAAATGGTTCCAAAGCGCACGCTCTAGTTCCGCCTGCTCGGCAGTTATTTCCTCCGGATCCTCCTCAAAAAATTGGAATGCGGATAAGGGGAGGTTCGAAAGATCGTCCTCATCTTCATCGGCACCCTCCGCACTGTCTCGGCAAACGCCGTCTCGAACTGGGCAGGCCACCACACTTCCCAACAACACGGACACCAGCGGAGTCTCCGGCTGGTCGCTGTCGGGCGTATCGTATTCGAGTTGGATGTTGAACCAGATTTGGCGAACTTCACGCATCGTTTCAATGAACGCCTGTTGGGTTTTATCGCTGATCCTGCTTGGCATAGACTCCTTGTGCCATTTCCAGCACCTCTTCCTTAGTTTGATAATCGTATTTAAACGAGCCTTGTGCTCCCGAGAGGGTTGAACTCGGCGGTTCAAAACGCTGTAATGCAGCTCAGTGAAGGAATTGCACGCGAAAGTGAAAGCTTATGTACAGTTCTCTAGACAATGTCAGATATTCTTTGAGATCAAGATCGTACTTCAGGTTCGGAGACCCAACGATGGGGATGTCCTGCGCAATTGCGGTTCGAACGAGCCACTGCGTGATGGCAAGACCATGTTTCTTGTACTTTCTGTAATCCGCCTGAGTTTGGGTGGGAGCGGGGGGTAGTTTCTGGATGTTGTGGCCATATGCAAAGCCGAATGAGGCCGAATTCATTTTGCGGGCGGCGCACAGTGTCGGTCACGGCGTTGTTTGGCTCGGCATCTTCCGCGTGGGAGACGATGAGCAGAGACCTTTGCCCGCCGCCCACAACGAGCTCAAGATGCCCGCAACACATACAATCCCTATTCCTGTCGGCCCTCCGTCTGGAACTGTCGTCAGAAATGGGATAGAACGTGCATATCCATCACATATATGCCTCATTGCAGAGACTAATTTCTCGGAACAGAACTGGCACAGATCCAAGGGCGGCGCGAGGGTCAAGTTTATGTCCACTACGTAAACCGCGATAAACGTATGGACGAATGGATACCCGAAAGCGAGTTCATGCCTTCTGCCACCGACTCTCACCCTTCGCGCAAGCGAAAACGCACAAGCCAGGACGGCTCGGACGACGGCTCGACGCCCGATGGCGAGCTCTCGGCAACGGAAAATGGCGTCGAACGCACCATGGAAGTATCAGAAGAAGATTACGATTTCGAGCATCACAAGCAGATTACTGCTCAGCGCAATTTTGACAAAGTCCACTTTGGAGACTGGCTCATAAGAACGTGGTAAGTAGCCGCCGAGTGCTCCGAGTTATTTTCCAAAATTCTTCGACTCCTCGGGAGCGATGCACACTTGGCCAGATCTTTTGCCTCTTCGCGGTTAGGAGCGCTTCGCGAGGCTGCCTAAACGGGTGAGTAGCGGCATTGCCCCTACTTGACGCGGCGAGAGGTGGTGTCGCTGAGCCGATTCTGTCACTTGACTTGTTTCAACGGAGATTAGCACATGCTGAACTTCCTTAGGTATTTTTCGCCGTATCCTCTGATGGAAAACGAAGAGGCGACAGAGCTTGCCGTCTCTGCCTCCAATGCACTGAACGGCCACCCAAACGCCCCTAACGGTACCAGCTCCTCTGCCCCCTCTCCCGCACCAAAAATCCCCGGCGTGCGCCATCCCACCGCGCGCTCACATGCACGCGTCCTGGACCTGCTCGCCGGTGGTCTTCACCGGTCAGAGAAGACCATGCTATGGGTCTGCGAGTTCTGCTTCAAGTATATGGCCGATGCCGTGCTATACGAAATGCACCGACTAAGGTGCACTCAGACTCACCCCCCAGGCCGCAAGGTCTACCAGCGAGGGGCGCACAGTATCTGGGAAGTCGATGGCGCCGTGCAGAAAGTGAGGCGACATTTTTTTAGCGGCCATACACTGGGCTAACGGGCGCAGCTCTACTGCCAGAATCTCACGCTATTCGGGAAGCTTTTCATCGATGTTAAGACGCTCTTCTTCGATTGTGACAACTGTACGTCCTCGTGCATTCAATGGTCTTTCTGGCGCGCTAACCCTGCTCCCCAGTCTTTTTCTACATGATGACCGACGCCGACTCGAAGCACGATCATGTCCTGGGCTTCTTTTCCAAAGAAAAAGTCTCATATGATGACTATAACCTTGCGTGCATCATCACGCTTCCCCCATTTCAGCGCAAGGGCTTCGGCATGCTCATGATCGAGTTTAGTTACGAGCTCTCCCGTCGCGCAGGCAAAGTCGGCACTCCGGAGCGGCCGCTCTCTGACCTCGGTCTGCGCAGCTACCTCGCATATTGGGTCGGCACTCTCATCCGCTTCTTCCGGTAAGCTCTTCCACTGCCTCATGCGTGCTCGGCTCACATCTATCTCATAGCCGCGTATTACAGGCCCTGCCACCCGGTTACTCAAAGATCACGACCAAGGGTAACCTCCCCGACCTGCGCTCCCCGTCGCGTGAGCTTGAGGATGACGGCACACCCAGTGTCGTGAATGGGAATGGCGCTAGCGTTACACCCAGCAACGGCAACGGTATTAGTGTTAAGCGCAAGAAGCGTACCAAAGGGTGGGACGGTGAAGTTGCCGACCTCTCTTTCTTAGGAACTGCGCCCCCGAATGACGGTACGCTTACTGTTTAAACCCTTTGCTTCGTAGTCACTAATGCCAAAGTGTAGCTGAGTTCGTCAGCTCGTTCCGGACATTTGATATGTCGGCGAACCCAAATGGTAGCGCGACGGTAGACGTTGTCCTCCGCTGTACGCTCCGTGATATCGCCCGCGCGACAAATTTGCGCGTCGAGGACGCGGCGTTTGCTCTGAACGAGATTGGGCTCCTCGCGCTTCGGCTCTCGAGCGAGGATGCGGACGAAGTGCGGCAAACGCTGCAGGCAGAGCACGACGCACGCACAGGCGGCGCAGAGCCTGCACCTGCAGACAACGCGAACAATTTTGTGTTCATCTCACGCGCGATGGTGGAGCGCGTCGCCGTGGACAGAAAAGTGAAAGTACCGTGTATGGAGGTCGAATATTGTATGCTTGATTAGATGTTAATGACTTGTTCTTCTTTTATCTCGACTTGCGATTCACTCTTCCTCGTTCTGGGCACAATATGGGCATTGCTAGTGTCTTGTGCGATAGTCTCTCTTGACAGACTTACCACTCGCAAACTTGAATTTGTACAAGGAGGACGCAAACCAGTTTGATCCGGTGTGATCCGGCTCATTTGCTCACCCCCATCAACCCACCTGCGGTTAACTTAAAACTGCTTCAGTACCGCACAGCTTTCCTCGTCATTTTCTTTTAAAGGAGACTTTGAGCGGTGAGTTAAACAGCATCTTCGGACCGCCAAAAGAAAAGTTTTAAAGTATCAAAATTGTGCTACTGTCTTAGACGGCCTCGGCCAATGGCAATTCGTCAATGAAGATTACTCTGCCCAGCTACTTATGGTATTCCCACATCCTGCCGACTGGCATGCTTGGTGCCACAGGTAGCTGCGGAGTCTGACAAGTCGATGCGAAGTCGATAGTCCGCTGATGATGAAGGAACAGAAGATTTTACGGAAGGCTTGTCAAGGCTCTATAGAATTGCCTCGACTCCGTTTCTCTCCGTCTGACGACCGGACTTCGTTCTTCGTTCGAAGTGAATCAATGTCTACCACATGTCGACCACTGTTCCGGCGGGACCCACAGGCGCGTGTTGGTAATCTTAATTCTCCATTCGACTGCGCAATCAGGCAGAATCCCGTTTCTGAAGCACGAGCATCTCAGCATTTTTGCCTGGTTCTTTCTATTCAATTTCGGCATCCCCGGTTATTTCACCCCTCGAGTCCAGTGCCGTCAAAAGCAACGCCTTTACCTCCGTTTTCCTTGATAGAATAGCTTTCACTGTGCACCATGTCGCTATTGGCTTTTTCGAGCGGCCGAACAGACATGTATGTTATTGGTGCATAACTGGCCCCAGTCTAATAGCACGCTTTCAGTTTGGGCCCGGTGGTATGTCCCGATTCCGGAAGTCGAGAGGCTGGTCGACTTTGACCAGCTCATAGGAAATATACTCAATTGGGTACTGTTTTCCATGCTCCTGGTACAGCTGAGTGCGCAAATATCTTTCAGATTGCTCGCAGCTGCTCATCCCATTAGACACGTATTATGGGCGCTTTCCACGGGACCATTCAATAATCCGCCCGCTTGGTGCATTTGCTTCTGACCATCTGTGATAGCGTTAATTTTTATCAAGTCGGCACCACGTTTTTTCTGGACGTCGCACATACCTTTCTTTCAACCTACCACTTCTGGTGGCTTGGGTCGATCACGGCGACTGAGTCAATCAACCCATGGGACGTGGTCAGTTCGTCAGTTATGATGGCGTTTGCGTGCTGGTTGACACAACTCAGTGAGTTCATCCATGTTAATCTCCTTCATGTTAATCTCTCTTCATGTCTATTTAAATTTCTGCAGTCGGGACTGTGGTGCAAATATTTTACGCATGGTGCGCAGAAGCCATGTAGTACTTCCACATTAAGCAACTCGAAAGCTCTGCTTTCCCTCCAGGCGCACATGGAGTCTCGCAGTGAACAAATTTCTGTCGGCCGGCGCTGTCATAATCACTCTGGTGAGTAACATCTCGAACCTACGCCGCCTTTTCAACAAAGCAATATTATTCTAACAGTTAGCGCTGTCTCGCGGTCTCAGCGCAATTACCCGCGCGCTCGAGGTATGTAGTCAGTCACTACTGTTGTCTTCTTAATTGCGAGAATGTCCTTTTAGATTTTGGGCTTCGGAAGCCACTACAATGATCCATCCTCAATTCTGATCCAACAAGCTCTACATACTGAATTTTCGGTCAGTCCTTCAACTGTAAACTTCAACGGTCACGTTTCTTACGTGCAAGTAGATCTGGTCATCCGGTGGTTTGCTCCCAGACACTCTAATCGCGATCTGTATGGTCTATTTTGTATGTAACTGCGCATTCCAGCCGTGACCAGCATAATAACCTTGACACTCGATTCAGATGTTCCAACCCGAACCACATCCAAGTTTCCAAAACAAATCTGTAACACCCATAGTCGCAATGGCACAAATAGGGGCGTTTCCTGTGATATGCGCGTTTCTTGACCTTGTGCTGGTCATTTATTTCCCGTCTACCAACTATCACTTTGTCCCGTGCGATGATTCCCGTTTTTTGTTCGAACTGAATGCTAAACTCGTGTGCAGGGCTCATATACTGGGCAAATTGTTCGTGTTACACCTTGGTTCACACCCATCTACTCATACTCGTTTGCAGGTACACAAACAGCTTAGTTTTGATCCTTAACTCCCGTCCCTTCCGTTCAAGCATCATGACTATTACGCTCGACGACACGTCCGAAAAACTCTAGACTTTCTTTTGTTTTAATCAAAATTGGATTGGAGCTCTCCCCTCAACTCCTCCGCGGATATTCCTCAAAGTTCAACTTTTCAGCTCTCAAGCATTTTGATCCGAATGATGTTCGGTCAGAACCCGACCCAACCCGTTCTTTCGAGCGAGTCCCCAAGTATGTGTGCACGCTGCCACAGTAAACTCTGCGAGAAATTGTCCACGAGAGTCTTGCACTTCCTTTACGTCATATGCCCTTGGTACAACAACGAGTCACATTTAAAATAAAAAATTCCGTCTACAATACCGCGACATCATATACAACTAGAACAGTCCGGCTAAATCAGCGAACGGGTCTTTACCCTGTGGCGGAGCAGCCGCCTGTTGTTGTTGCGGGGGCTGCTGTTGTTGCACCTGGGGTTGTGCTATGCTGGAGCCGTTGAAATAAGGGGGTTGCTGCGGCCGCGCGGCGCTCGCAGGATTGAAGTAACCTGGCGGTGACTGCTGGCGCGGTACTTGTGCGAGGCCGAGAGTGGGCGTAGACGGTAGCATAATAGAGCCGCCCACCTGGGCATTCGTTTGTGGCTGCGGTGGCGACTGAGTTGGAATGGGGCGCGTCGCGGGATTCACGGGCGGTGGTGAGCCGGCGCCGCCCAGACCGCCAAACAGCATGTCCAGGTCATTCGCCGCATTCGATGAAGCACCCGGCGCCGGGGTGGGATCATCAAAGTCGATGAGCGAAGGCGCGGGCGCAGCGTATTGGGAAGGGACAGGATTGGCTGCGGCCGCATAATCACCGCGACGGAACGCGTCGTAGCGCCCGAGAACGGTGTTGATCTGGTCGTTGATTTGAAGCAGCGTGTCTGCGACAGGTTCAGAGGAATACGACATATAAATATGAAAGAGTCGCACCAAGAGACTCGGTATCGTCTTCACCAGCTTCAGCATCGGATATCCACTTTTGGATCTTCGGTCGTGACGCGGTAAGGATTGTGGCGACTTGCTGGTGGAATATAAGTAAAGGTGGTAGTGGAAACACCGAGGAACACACCTCATAGACGTCGCCGGTCACGGATCGCTCGCCGCCAGCCATGTTCGCATTATCAAGCATCTCTCCAAGCAGAACGACCTTGCTCTCAAGGCGCTCGAGCTCTGATAATGCTTGATGGCGATAGTCGACCTGGGACGACGGATCGGCACCAGCCAACGTCTTCATGATATCTTGCGCGAGGAGGAGGTCTTTGGGGGTGCCTCGGCGGATAAGCTCCTGCAGCTTTGCACTCTGTGCTTCCCGATCCTCAGCTTCCAGCTCAGCGGCGCTCTTCAGGTTAGCTGCGACTGCTGTAGCACTAGAAGATGCAGAGGGTGCTGCGCGGGGGACGTGGCGGAAGCGGTAGCCTTTGTGCATTAATAACCGATGCATGTCGATGATATTGCTGAGATCTTCGCGCCATCGGGATTCCACACAGATCCCATCCTTCCAACCCTGAATAGTCTCGAGAATGCGAGACATGACTGGGCCGGGGAATGGCGGGGGGCGGTCGGGGAACCGTCGAACGAGTTCGTTCAGAAATTCCTTGGTGCTTATCTGGAGATGGAAAGGATATCCACAGGATTGGACAAGGGTGTCAAGAAGGGCGAGGGAAAGGAGCGCAACGTGAGCATTCCGGTTGCAGGCGAGACGGGCGATGAGCATTGCGGCATCGCGAGGATTATTTGCCTTTTTTTCGTTTATGTAGTTTGCGACCTCGATGTGGAGCGCGTAGTTGGGTTCGTGAAGAGATGGATCGCAGGCGCGAGTTACAAGAAGCTCGATGGGCGTTGTTGTTACTGCCCACGACGGGCTCAACATCGCCGCCGCTGTGGTCGTGGCAGAGCGCTACTTGGGATCACGTGGCGTTGATGGCTTTAAAGCAGAGGATTTCAGGCTGCGGATTCAATGCGGATTATTGCCTGCGGATCGCAGTACCACGTAGACTAGGACACGTATAATATTACAAGAATCACCTACAGATACAGCGAAGAACAGAATATTACCGAGTTTGGCCGCTCAAGCATCTCTGACGATTTTTCAAACTTTTCCTTCAACTCGTTGTTCCCGATTACTTTGGCCGCCTGCGCCATCTGGCGGAGCAGTTCACCGAGACGCCTAAAGACACGAATCACGCTGCCTTCGAACTGGTCCGTGAGCTGGGAAGGACGAGAATTAGATGAGATGGACCGAAAAATAAATGAGCGTAACTGACCTTGCAAATATCTGAGAATGACGCTCCACGACACCATTGCACAACGGCATCCATAAGCTCGACCTTGAACGACGCGACGTACTCGGTCTCATCGATCTCAATCTTGGACTCTTTCGAAACCTTTGCAATGCGTTTCGCAAGCTCCTGCATTGACCGAAGGGGTGCAGCCAGCTCCTCCTTGAGCTTCGTTGTTTGTTCGCTCTGGAGGACCGTCAGAGACACAGAAGCTCAGCAGCAGTTGACAACATACTTTGTCTGCAAACACAAAGCAGCTGAGGAGGGCGGCGCACTGTTCGGGGGAAAGGGTATTGAACGCGCCATTGAAGATGAGCTCAGTCAGAAGTAGCTCGTCGCCGGAGCTGATCTCGCATGCGACTCGACCCTTCATATCGACGATATCCGAAGAGTCGGTGAACCCTAGCCGCCGCAGGACGCGTTTCCTGCACTTGAGTTCCTCCATTTGCAAGACGTCCCGCGTAGCTTGGATCCGCTTTTTCAGAGCGCGGATTCGCTCCTTGGCCGCCTCGCGCTGGGCGTACATCTCGAATAGCTCCGGTAGCCGAGGGTCCTTGTGCAGACTGCTCTGCAGCATCTTGTCCTCCATCAGGCGCATTTTCTATTCGGATGCTTTAGCGAGGAGAAGGCGGAGAGGGCAAACAAACGAACAGAGACCAGGGCAGAGAACTTGTCATCTGTGATCCCCAAGTTTTCGATGGGGTCCAGCAAGGCGATCCCATCCGGGAACCGTCTCTCAATTTCGAGTACACTCTTCCACACCGTTTCCCGGGCGGTATCCTGACGCAGATCCTTGGGAAGGAATATCCGTAAATGGCTGATACCCTCTATCGTGGTCAGCAGGACGGGCACCACGAGTGGGGCGCCTTTCTTTCCCGGAGGACAGGGCTGTACGCCGCCCGGCGCAGCGGTAACGACCTGCCGGTCTTTGGAGACGATGCCGCCCGGTGCACAGTTAAGAAGAACATCTATGATGTATTGCTCGTGAGGCGGAAGCTCCTCCGCTTGAGGCATTGGTCGGTTCTATGACAAGGATGACTAAAAAGTAAAATGGTGGAAGATCTCGCACCTTTGGAGGGAGCCTCTTTTGATAGTTGATGATGACACCCCACCCAAAGTCCAGTTTCTGGTACTTGACCTTCACCAGACGGCCCGGCTGCAGGAAGGGAAGAGAGTACGTCGGATGGGTTATGACTTCGCGAAAATCGCCCTTCATTTGGTCAAGTTGCTGGCGGTACTGATAGTACTCTGCGACGAGGGTTTCATCGGGGATGACGGTGGTCCCCTTGGCTTCCTCTTCCATTTTCAGCTCTGTATGAACATAGATGAACTGGAGAAGTGAGAACAAAGTGAAAAACGCACCATCTTCCAGCTTCGGAACGCCCGCATTGCTCTGGAACTGGAAAAAACACTTTTCCAGCATGAACTCTGGACTGATTCCCTCAACTTTCATCAGGTTCAAGACCATATTGTACCCGAGATGGAACGCCGAGTCCAGTCGGTCGGCCTCGCCTTTGACCATATTGATCGCAGCGCTGGGCTCCAGCTTCTCGTCACACATCATAATCACCACTCCTCGATCGTCTAGTCCTCGTCGACCGGCACGCCCCGACATTTGAATGTACTCTCCGGACGTGAGATTCCGGAATTCTCGCCCGTCAAACTTGCGCGTCGTGGTAAAGACAACGGTTTTAGCAGGCATGTTGAGTCCGATCGAGAAGGTCTCGGTCGCAAAGAGAACTTTGATCAGGCCCTCTTGAAAGAGAATTTCGATGACTTCTTTGAGGATGGGCAAAAGTCCGCCGTGATGGATGCCAATACCGCGGCGTAGCAAGGGTAGGAGGTTGGAGATTTGGGGGAGTTCGCGATCGGCGGGGGAAAGATTGTCAATAGCGTTAGTGAAGATATTGCTGACGAGCTCCTGTTCTTCCGTCGAATTGAACTCGAATTTAGAGAGCGTTAAAGCCAGAGCCTCGCATTCACGTTTGGCGAAAGCAAATACGATCACAGGATTGTAGTTTTTCAGCATGATCATCTTGATCAGGCGGGATATATCGGAAGGTCCTTGGGACAGTCAATTTGGGAAGCGGAGAAAGATTATTGTACACTAACCTTTTGTGCCGCCCTTCTTCGTTTTCCCCTTCTTGCCTTTTCCACCACGAGAATCAGCTGGGTCCTCACCCATTCCTTCCTGCAGTTTCGCCATCGCCTTGCTGAAATTGTCTTCCCGAAATTCGCCCTTTTCGTTCACGACCAGATAGATACCTTCACCGCCACATGGAAACATGTAGTTTTGAAGGGGAGTTGGTCGGAAATCGGTGTAGACGACATGGCATGGCTGCTCGTGGGACTTGGAGATCCATTCGGCGAATTGCATGGCGTTGGGGATGGTGGCGGAGAGGAATACATAGCGAACGGTGTGAGGTAGGAGAATGATGGTTTCCTCCCATACTACACCGCGCTCTTTGTCGCGCATGTAATGGATTTCATCGAAAATGACCCAAGCCACTTCACGCATCACTTCCGAGCCGCGGTAAAGCATGGATCGTAGAATCTGTGGACTCGGTTCCAATGTGATCTGGAATGTATGAAGGGGCTCACTTCTGTTGTCATTACTAGACACGATGCGGAAGGGTTGATAGTCACATCTCCCGTCATGAGACCGACGTCTCCGAATTCTGCAAGCATATCGCGATACTTTTGGTTACTCAGTGCCTACGAACGATGAATTAAGACATTTTTTGGTGTTGCCAACAAACAGCTACCTTTATAGGACTTGTATATATAACACGCTGCTTGTTATTAAGACACTGGGCTATCGCGTATTCAGCTACGACCGTCTTCCCTGCACTGGTGTGCGCCGAAACCAGAACACTTTCATTCCGCTGTATAGCGTAGATGGAGACTCTTTGAAAAGGATCCAGTTCAAATTTGTACTCTCGGTCAGGTTTCGCTGGGGGAACATGTTGGGAGATCGGGATGTAGTTGTAGCCAGCGGGGACGGCAACTTGATGGCGGACCTGGAATACGGTGAGTAACGGAACGGTAATTCACAAAATTTGGCCACACACCTGATGTCTGAGTTCCAAACGCGTACCCTCGACGGACGAGCCAGTGAGACCCGCACTTGCTGCAACTTCGCGTTTTGCTTCCGTCTCAAAGTCATCTAGCACCACAGGATTCGGGGCCTCTACACGCGGCCGTTTTGGAGAGGAAGGGCCTGGTTCATTGTCGTTCTGAGTTGCAGCCTTTTGATCATTATTGGGAACGGGTTGTGGGGAATTCGCCTTGCGTTTGCGCTGCTTGGGGGGAGCAGTCGACTCTGCCGGCTCCATGTGAATCTCCTCATCCTGGCCAGCGTCCCCTTCGAGGAAAGAGAACAGATCCTGGTCCATGGCAATGAAAATTTCAGAAAAGTTGTGGTCACATCACGGAGTCACATCACGGAAACTGCCGGCCTTCGTCTCCAACACGTTCATTCTCTTACGCGTGCGCCGGACGACAATACAACTATCTTTATGAGGCACTCTGGAGGAACTACGTATATTCAAGCCAGTCAGACTTGCTTGAAGTTGAGCCTGAGACCTTGCGCAAGTACATCCAATCCTGCGCAACAAGTCGCTGCAAGTGACATGAGTCTCTGGATGGACACCGGGAGCGACTTCGATGCAATGGATATGGCCGAGGACGTGGACGTGGACGTGGGCCATTTGGCGCGGCTTTCACAAGTGGTGGGTTGCATCGACCTCAGTAAACATCCGTCAGTGATACCGAGAACACGCCCAAATTTATCGTTCGCCAAGAGTACCACGAGTTCTTTGTCGACGCGATGAGCTACGAGCCCGTAGACCGACGGTTCTTTCTCGCCAGTCAGCGTCGTACTCAATTAATTATAATAAAACTAACTCCTATCGACGAGTGGTCGTTTTTCCCTCTACTTATGGAAGTTCGCGCACATACATCGAACAGGCAAGGGTATGGGCGCATGTTATATTATTTTTTCGTTTGCTCGCTTCTGGACAGTCGGTATTCTGCTCCAAAACATCACCCAGGTCTATTACTTTTCTGCGACCGGCGTCCAAAAAGCTGCAGCAACGGTCAACATGAACAGGCTCGCGATCAAGACAGCTACTAAGCGCAGCTGGATTATTATAGATGTTGACCTCGGTCTGGCTCCCTGAGTGGTGGATTATCCCGAGTGCTGGGGTCGCACGGACCTCGTCGCCACATGGCGTTCGCATGAACCATTTCACAACGCAGACCAAGGTCAGTGTCGTCGCCAGAAATTGCGGCTATAACGTGCGTCCTGTCTTTGATACCCTGCTCGCAAACCAGCCATGATGACCTTGCAAACGCAGGACACTAAATAGAATGGACGTTCACGACAGGCTCCAGAAGGGTGGGCCGATTGCACAAAGCCTCTTTGCCCGCCAACAGATGTACAACATTGTCAACGTCATCAACATCGCTTTCGCCGATAATTGATTCATCTTCGCGCTCCGAGAGCGTGGAACAGCTATATTGCTCATTCAGCCCTGGGAAATGTTCGACACAGATGGACGACCTTCCCTCGACCGGGAGAAGCGCTCCTTCCTTTCTAACCCCGTCGTCGACCGCACCGCGGAGCTGGCGGAGGAGCACGCTGAGAAGGTCCAATAGCAGCTGGCCCAGACGTTTAGCCCCACACGACCGGCGGCCGGATAGCTCGTCGAGTGTATGCTCCATCGCGCATTTACTTACAAGACTATGTATGGTCTGATCGGCTTGGGCGGTGGCCAAATCGCAGGAACATTCGAGCTCATCAGCAAAGCCGGGGGGGATTTTGTCCTCGAAACCCACGCGCTGGGTTGGTGCCGTCTCACAATTGCCGTCAATGCCATCCTCGTCACGAAGACCGTACTCGGCGTCATCCAAACCTCCGACATCGAATTCCATTCGAAGGTCGTCGACACCTTACTGCGGATCCTCGAGAGACTCGAAAAGAACAAGATCGCGGTGGATCCGCTCCATTCGGTCTCTTTTTGCCTTATTGGCATTCAATGCATTGACGCAAGCAGTGTCAAAAACTGTGCGCACGAGGCGAACGAGGAACTGAAGATGCTGCAGGCGCTCTCGCAACAGAAGCGTGTCCAATAGCTGGGACGCCTTTTTCAGATTGCTCATAAAAGGCTGAGCGCGTTGTGGGGAGTGGGCTACACGTTTGATATACGCGAAGGCGTGTTGGTATATGTAGTTCAAAAAAGCCCTGCAGTTTGTCAAATAATCAGACTTGGTGTTGGCGGCCGCCAAGGACTTGGCGCCTTTTTCGTACGGTATGCGACGTCATCTCGATATTTATTCACCCTTGAAACCACAGATGTCTGTCATTGTCACCTCAGTTAAGTACTTGGAGCAGACTTGATGCAGAAGATATGGTGAATTTGACCAATTGGAGACTCGGAGATAGTCTCTGAGTCTACAGAGGCTATGACAAATCTAGCTCATTCTTCACTTGTTATAAGGTTCTGCGGGGCCGTCTTGAATCTGCGGGTGCCGTCTGGATGCTTAAGCATAGTTGCATCAATTATTGAGGCGCGAGTAACGTGTGCGGAACGAAGTTTTTTTTTTTTTTTTTTTGAAGTGCCAAGCTTTTATGCTGACATGGTGTTGCTGACAGTCACTTGCTTCCGTTCCGGGCGTTCCGGATCCGTGCTTCAACCACAATCTGTATTGGGATGAGCTCCCCAGCGGCAGGACATAGTCCATTGAGAGGCGCCAAAAGCCCAGTGGAGCGCTAAATTGAGTCTTATAACTTGGTGTTTCGACAGACGCACAGACCCCAACATGATTATCGACCAAGTCATGGACGTTCAAGACGATGCCCCTCCGCCATACCAAGTCGCAGAAATTGTCCACAACACAGTTGTACGAGGCAAGTGGTTACTTAGCTTAGTTTTACATATCCCCGTACTGAAAGGTGAACCATGTTCAGAGGACGGGCGCATCGACGTCGACCTAGACTCCAAGCTTGGGAGAACTCTATCAATACTCGTCCCTCGTCCTCCGAGATACTTGCCCGACCTTCCCGTATACACCGAGCCCCGCGACTGGAACATCAAACTCAATATTGTAATCCAAGTCGTTGGTAGTCGCGGAGATGTCCAGCCCTTCATCGCTCTTGCGAACGCGCTACAAAAACACGGCCATCGCGTGCGCCTCGCTACCCACTATGCCTTTGAGGAATTCGTCAAGCAGTCGGGGCTCGAGTTCTATCCGATCGGTGGGGACCCAGCTGAGCTGATGGCATACATGGTCAAGAACCCAGGCCTCATACCCAGCATGAAAAGCTTGCGAGCGGGTGATATTCAGCGCAAACGCGCGATGATTGCTGAAATACTCGAAGGATGCTGGCGAAGTTGCGTGGAGCCGGACATGCTTTCAGATGCACCGTTCGTCGCCGAGGCTATTATTGCAAATCCCCCGAGCTTCGCCCATGTACATTGCGCGCAGGCTCTGGGTATTCCTGTGCATCTCATGTTCACTATGCCGTGGACCAGCACACGGGCGTTCTCCCATCCGTTAGCCAATCTCAAGTATTCCAAGACAGATCCGGGAATCGCAAATTACATCTCTTACGGAGTAGTGGAATTTTTGACATGGCAAGGGTGAGTGATTGAAATAATGGAAATTAAGCTCATTCAACCCGTAACTTAGTCTCGGGGATGTGATCAACAAATGGCGGTATTCAATTGACTTGGAGCCTGTTCCAATATCCGAAGGTCCATCTCTTGTCGACACCCTCAGAGTCCCTTTCACATACTGTTGGTCACCGACGTTAGTGCCTAAGCCGGCAGATTGGGCCGTCCATATTGGTAAGTGTCATTTCTGTGTTCAAACCTTCCCAAAGCTAAAAAAACTCAGACGTCTGTGGGTTTGTCTTCCGCGACTCGCCGAGCTACACTCCTCCACCAGATCTCGATGCTTTCATACGAGCTGGTCCTCCACCAGTATATATTGGTTTTGGGAGTATAGTAATCGACGATCCGCAGCAGATGAACACCATCCTGCTAGATGCCATTCAAGTCACCGGCGTTCGCGCGATCATTTCCAGTGGCTGGAGCAAGCTCGATGGTCCACCGCTGCCGAATGTCTTATATATCGGCGACTGTCCTCACGAGTGGCTTTTTCAACATGTTTCCGCGGTGGTACATCATGGGGGTGCAGGTACAACCGCCTGTGGGCTTCTAAACGGACGGCCGACCACGATCGTACCTTTTTTCGGAGAGTAAGAAAATGTTCCTGAAATATGACCTTCTTACGATATGTGAACAGCCAACCTTTCTGGGGAAACATAGTCGCCGGCAGCGGCGCGGGGCCTGAGCCCATCCCACATCGCGTGCTTAATGCGGACAACCTGGCCGAGGCAATTAATTTTTGTCTCAGCACGGAAGCGTCCGTTGCTGCTCAAACCATCGCGGATAAAATGCGAGCAGAACAGTCGGGAGTCGAGGCCGCGGTGGCCTCCTTCCACGCGAATCTACCGAGCAAACCACTGCAATGCGATATTTTTATCGATCGACCGGCTACGTGGGTGCTCAAGAAAGGGAAGCGGAAGATCCAGCTATCAAAGCTCGCAGCGGAGGTGCTGGTGCAGGATATGGGCACCAATCGCAAGGCCCTGAAAGTGTTGGTCGTTTGTAATTGCGCGTGCCGAAACGGGACCTAATTTGCGTTTTAAATTCAGGCTCGATGCGAGCCGTATCAGTATGGAGAATCGGCGCTGGGATCCGGTTACCGGCACCTCGTCTGCGCTTATCGGCAGCGCCGCAAATATGGTTGACGCCACAGCAGACATTTTGGTGAAGCCGTACCAAGAACTGCGGCGCGCTGGTAAAAATACTGGTCCGCAGCCCTATCCGAAGACGTTCGATCAGGACAGCAATAGCGAATTCAGTGTAGGCTCCAGCCGCGGCACGCAGAGCTTGCGCAAGGGGATACAGACCGCCGGTGCGATGGCGGCCGCGTCGGGAAAGAGTGTGGGTCAGGTCTTCACGTCTGGTACCCGTGGCTTGATAGTGGATATCCCGCTCGCGGCGGCTGAGGGTTTGCGCTCTGTGCCAAAGCTTTATGGCGAGGAACTGAAGGACTATGGGCGGGTGGATGACTGGCGAAGCGGGGCGGTGGTGGCAGGGCGGACATTTATACATGGAATGGCAGACGGTGTCAGCGGCCTTGTCATGGATCCTTATCGTGGAGCGCGAGAGGAGGGCATCGTGGGCATCGCGAAGGGCATAGGCAAGGGCACCCTTGGTTTCTTCACGAAGACGAGCTCTGCAACGCTAGGCCTGGTGGCGTATCCGGGGCAGGGAATCTACAAGAGCATACGCGCTGCGAGCCATGGCAAGACCCTCAAACAGATTATTGCGGCAAGGCATGCAGAGGGGGAGTGGCTTGCTGGAAATGTGAGGAGCTCCGAACGTCAGAGGGTTATTTCAGCGTATGCTGAGTTGTTGGGTGATATGTAGTTTCACGGAAGAGGAATTGCAGGTGTATTACTAGCTATAGTCGATTCAAACGTGAATGCACGTGTCTTTGGTTGAATTCGGAATTACTCGGAACGGTCGCATCCGTTCATGAAACATTCCCAGAATTTATTCGTTTCTTCGTACACCCTTTCATGAATCACTGTCAAGAATTCTGAAGGCCTTCCGGGCATGTCCTGGTACCTCTGCCAGATCCGGATTCTGATGGCCAGATGTCATGGCTAGATTGCTACTGTTACAGTCCGCAGAAACTAGAAACAGAACGTTAAACGTGTGAATTTCTTCAGTTTGGAGGGATGCAACGCGATTCTGGGAGGATTACAGTGTTTGCGTCCGTTGTTGTAATCCTCTGGGTAACTGGATTGAGTCATAATCTGTGACTGTCGTTTAGCGTCTCAGTGATCGGGCTCTCAAGTTCCACTGCCTCGCTCATTTTTCGACGCTTATTTCGAGAGCATTCCCGAAAGCAGTCGCGTAAGCCTCTGGGTGACCAGGTTGGAATCTGATGAGCATTCGTTTGTATTTATGGACGTACGACGAGAAAAAAAAAAAAAAAAAAAAAAAAAAAGACGAAACCCAACCTCTGTACCGAGAGAAGCATACAGTCGCGGATGCTCACTTATTTGAGTGGGGGCTGATCGCGCAACCCCGCACCCGGCTCCCTTTTTTGCCACCTGGAGGAATTGAAACTCCAACCGCCTACCTTGGTATTATTCAACTTCGGCAGGCAAGTTAACCACTGACCCATAGTGGACACGGAGTTCAACATATCACAAGTGCCTTGTCCGGACTACCCGGTAAACCGCGACGAGGCGCGATTTGGGACTGATTGGTGTCTGTTAAGCAGCGGTGCGATGTTTGAACACATGTGATAGATCCTAACATCTCATTAGAGTCATTTATGGAAGGCGGCGAACTCCGGATCCATGAGCTCGATGGAATCGAAAGCTTCTTTCCGAATTGGGGACACATTAGTGGCACTGCCGTGATTCATCAATATTTGCCTCGTCTGAAATCGTCAGGTTACCAGAATCCAACCAGAGCCACACGATGGCACAGGATAATTATTGAGCCAAAAAATCTCTCTCCCAGCCTGAAGTTGTTTCCTCAAAATAGGTTTTGCAACATCCTGAATAAGATATCCATTTATGAATCATTTCTTCGTACTACATTTGAGGTGACCACCATGAAAAATACATGCGAGTCGTACAGCCGTAATAAGTATACATTCGTTTCTTCGTGATCGTGGTCATGTCGTCGCATTGCAATCTAGCAGGCCCCTTTATCGACCCAAACCCCAGCTAATAAAGATTTAATACAACTTCAAATCATTCAGAGGCCAAAACGTACCTGACCCGCCCGGCGTATCGCCCTGAGTCCACCTGCGTAACATATCCGAGTCAGAAAATCAAGAATCATCCACAAGCCATAGCGACGCACCATTGAGCAGTCCACAAGTGCCCATTGAATGTTGCCGAAAGTCCACCTGTATAAATCGACTGTGAAGACATCAGCTCGAGTCGAGGATGAACGTCGAAATAATTTGGCACACCCCAGCAGCCCAAGCCGCGACCCCAGCGCAGATCCCCGACCCCGGAGTTCCTGTCGACGTCCCGGTCGAACTCGTTGTTGTGGTTGTGCCCGTAGTTCCCATGTTGCTTCTGATGTTGTCCCACATGCTGTTGGGAAAGCTGGGTAGATTCGGTCAGCCATCAAATTAGTCCGCAAGGAAGATGTCGCACCTGATGTGGTTCGACGTCTGGTCCAATGCACCGAGAACACCCGCGCTGACGCCAACCAGCGAATCTACGCCGACCTTGTCGGTAGACAGCTCCCAGAACATCGTCCCAGCCATGCCCTTCGTGTTCACGTACTGAGCCTTCAATTTGACAATATTGGGAGTGTCGTAAGAGACGAGTTCCTTCGAGGAGGAATCATAGGAATAACTGGACACGTCGGTGGTGTTCTCGAAAACTTGGGCACCGGCGACTGCGAGAGATTCAGTAGGGAGCCAAAACAGGTCTTTTTGCATACGTACGGGGAAGCGCCTTGTATGAATAGATGCCAGCCTGTATCGTGCCGGGACCAATCTATTTTGGCATGAGAACGAAGCTCGGACCGGAGATTTCAATGGTGTGGCTTACCCCGTTATAAGGTTGTCCGAGACCTGCCGTCTGCTCAAATGCGTGGCCGTAGAGAGGAATACCTTTGAATTTGGATGTTGAGAATCAGAAAATCAAACAAGAAAAGGAACAAATTCACCCATAGTGATTTTGCCAACGGTAGCGCCACTGCTCACGAAATGTTTCACGGCAGCGTCTGTACTGACATTTGTTCTCGTCCCTCCATACAGGTTAGCTTGGTTGTCGGCAAAGGTGAGCCAAGATCCTGCATAGTCGTACGCCTGATAAATTGTTAATATAGAGCAGGTCCAGGGAGCGAATCCGTCTCACCATCAAATTCCAGAAGGTAAGGGCCTTGTCCATCTGCGGAACAACAAGATTGGCGTAGTTGTCTGCCCCAGCAGAGACGGCAGCCGAAAGCTGATACGTCGTCGCATCGCCTTTCTTGGCCGCCAAAGCGTCGAATGCGGTTCGCAGCGCAGTGTAAAGATCCGCAAAGCCTTGTCCTTGAGCAGCATTGGCGGGGTATTCGAAGTCCAAGTCACTTGTCCAGGCGTGAGCGAAGCGATGGGATCCTGGCGGGCTTCAACTCACATGCCATCAAAGCCATAGTTTTCGATCATTGAAACTGCGTTCGTAACAAAAGTCGCGCGCGCCGCTGGGTTTGTGACGAAGGCGAAATGACCTGATGACAAGACGTTGAGACCGTCATCCGGCAGTTGAAGGAAACTGTACACACCGTCCTGGGAGTATGTCCATCCACCGATCGAGAGCATGACCTTGAGGTGACGGTTCGCCAGCTTCAGCAGATACAACTGCTTGAGGCAGCCGTAGAGGTTATTCCCGGTTTCGGACCATGAGTCGGTAGGGAAGTGTTTCTAGATGGATGAAATTAGCTCCATAGCCACGTTAAATATTGCGACGCGCACCTGCGTATCGGCGTAGGAGTCCGTAAGTGAGATAGCCCCGGTACTGCTATCCACGTCCGCAAAGGAGTATAGGATATCTAACGAAACAATTTCAGTACTACTAAAGACCAGAAAATTGAAACAATACGCACGAGTAAGGTCCGAGACGACGATGTCGGTCGGCTCTGTATCAATGGTTAATTAGTTGGACGAGCGAGAGACTAGTGTACTCACGGAAGTTGGCAGCGTAGATACCCCAGTTAGTGAAGTAGGCTAAAAGAAGATGAACATTCTTCGGAGACAGGGCAGGCGTGAAACAAACGCGCCAATTGAAACCTTGCCCGTGGCACGTTTGTGAATTTCATGAAAAATTGGGTGTTCTTCAGTCTTGAAGACGTGCAATGGGGCGGACACATTGGCAGGCCGCGCCATAGTCGGGGTCGCGTGGACAACATTCAGGACTCGGAGCGTGAATGCCGTCAGAAAAATGAGCATGCGCATCAGCGAAGAAGAGACAGCCATTTCGAGAGGAAAGCCCGAAGAAATCTTCGGGGAAACCGTAGAACAACTCGTTCACCGCGCCTTTTGAACCAGGCCGGGGCCACCAAGCAGTTGGCGCCAACATATCCAAATGAGAAAAGAAGAAGGAATAATATCAACCGTATGGCGGCGATTTCACGAGAGAGAGCCCAATTAGCCCAAAATAATCGCTATCGGCCGGCCCTGACGTTGGTTTAGGCTCGCGTGCCACTGTCAGAAGGCGGCAGGCCATGCTGTACAATGACGCCAAGACAGATTCTCGGTATGAACAGAAAATAGAAAGAATAAGATGATAGGGCCTTCGAACCTTATCTGGCGGATAACGTGGTTGATCGAGGAAGAAAATCGGATGCGGACTGGTCGTCACGGTCGTCGAGCTCGTTACGGTCAAGTCAGAAGGGCTTCGTTAGTCCAGGTGAATAGCTGGGGTACCAGTGCCCCGCGCTCTTCGGAATTCCGAGCGATCCGTCGAAAACGGCGGGGCGAGCTTAAAAGCCAACATTTCCTTATTGGTCAGGTGGAGGTGTTGCACTTTGTTGATAGCCAAGGCTGTCGGCTGTCGGCAAACAGATCAGGGTTGATCACGACTCCAACACGACTCGGTGTTTTCGCTTTCATTCTCCTCTAGGCTCTCTCTTCCCTTGGTTTGCTGTCTCTGTCCCAGAGAACATGTGTGTACAAGCCGCACTGAACTTCATCAGGTCGCGTCTTTCCAACCGGATCTAGTCTGGTGTCTTATCCTGAATATCACAAGTTATCACAAAATGTTTTATTGCTACCTAGAAAGAAGACTTCTTCTCTGTATGGCCTCTTGATTCACTTAACGGCATCCAAAATTGCTATCTAGGATGACGTATCTCGGACAGTCTCAGACGGAACCGCTCGGGACGATGCTTTTCGGCCTTCGCAACATCTTATGTCAATTGAATATAGCCTTCTTTTGCTCTTCGCCGCCAGTAACTTGTGAGCGGATCAGGTCCTCTTCGAAGCTCATATACTGTGCGATTCTGTTCGGTCTCGGTCGACAATCTGCCTCTCTCTAGCGATATCGGGAGAGAATTTTCAAGCCCGAACCAGCCGACGCGTGGGTTGATGGTCATCCTTATCTATGATGTTGTCTTGATCACACCAAGCCACGGTAGACACATTTCCAAGGTCCTGGACTACGTCGACTTTTCCTGGCCACTCAAAATTTTGCATACCAAAATTCAGTATCGCAAGGAATAACCGCGACTATGTTTGTAGACCGAGTCTCATCCTGCTCTTGATGATCGGTCATCATCTATGGAGTTCCCTCGCGGTCTTCCCCGATAGTTTTTCATCGATAAAATGAGCGATAATCCGCGAACCGTTATTCGTGGATAAGAATTTTGTCGTCTTTCTAGAGCCTCACTTAGTAACTGAACGCGTCCAATGTGTTGATATCGGATTGCAAGATCTCAACATTTACCCAGATACGATAGAAGCAGTGATAGGTAAGTAGGTATGTTTTTCTACCTTCATCCTTGCAAGAAATTTCTACTTGCAGCAACTGACAACGGAAAGGATCCAAAGTTCGCGAATAAGGTAAACGGGCGAGATTAGCGTGGATTTCGTTGTCTCCCTGAGGTTCAGGATTGTTCTATCTGCATCTTCTCCCTGCGTTGTCTTCGATTGCAAGCCTCGAAGATCCCTATTGCAGTTTTTCGCCATTGGATTGAGAAGAGGTGCAGTTATTTTGACAAATTCTGTTGTTCCTCATACAAGCTAAAAACAGTAATGTTGTGCACTACAATCTAATGTTCGGTTGACCTAAGGGCTTTGAGAAGAGTTCCTGAGAGGCTTTGACAGGGTCATATTCAAGCATATAGGCCTGTAGCTCTTGCGCTGGTCCAAGAAAATAAAATATGAGAACTTCAGAGCGGAACCACCACACTCACATCGGAAATACCGGCCGCGCTTGGAAGGCTCGGTGGCTTGTGCTACAGATTCTGCGCTCACAAAATAACCGCGTGGTTTGCAAAGTGATTGGTAGGCCTCTAGTCTGGCCGGGACATCTTTGTCCTAAGGGGAAACAGGCCGCCGAGCGCACCGCCTTCCTCTACTGCCATTGCAGCGCCTACAACGAGCAATCCATCTGAACTGTTGCCGTGTTTGTTATTTAAGGCACCTTGACCAAGGAACGGAAAAGTTGCATGAGCGGCATCGCCGAGTATCGCAGCACGACCACGAATCCAAGTGGGTAATTGGGGCAATGCACAACCTCTCGGGTGGAAGATCCAGAACATGGCGAAAATCAGGATGAAAGTCTTTAAATCGCTCTACGATCTCATCGTTTGTGGCCTCCTGGCTCCACTCTGCGGGCTGTGTAAGCCTCGTTGGCGAACTCCGCTGTGAATCAACACGCACCAGGACTGTCCCGTGTATATGGCGACTAGATTCACCAGCTTACCTTCTTCGCAGAGATTTACGAAGAGTGCGCGGAACGGCTCGTCTCCGGCGAACACAGATCTACCGCCGGAAATATCCTTTGTTATCCAGGCTAATTCCGGGATGCCATCCATTTTTGCCGCGTCAAATAAAGTTCGAAAGCAGGACCATCCAGAAGACTGAGCCTTCTGGTCGTATCCGAGAATGCTGGTGCGGATAATCGACTGAACATGTACAAGTTACCTTCAATACGCAGAATATTTTGGGACAACGTACCACAATCCCGTCGCAACCAAGTACGAGGTTGGCATGAATAACTTCCCCGTCAGCCAGCGTCAACATTCCCAGGTCAGGATCCCATGCAACGACCTTTACTCCAATGCGAAGATACGGGTGGGCCTTCACCGTCTTCCTCAAGTGTAAAGCGGTGGAGCTCATCGGCAAGATCCTTTCGATTGCAAAATATTCCCTGGGAGAGTTCAGATCACGTCGTAAAGCCAATGCAAATCATGGAGCATACCGGATCCTCCTTTGCTTCGGGTACAAGCCATCACTGAGTAGAGCCTTCGATGCTTTCGGAACCAAATCCGATGAGCTGAGACGCCGGTGAAGAACAGGAAAACACGAAAATTGAAGTTGATCGTACCCCATCAAACTCAACACCTCCTAGGTTTTCTACGGAGGCGCCAAGATGCTTGAGAACATGGAAAGTGTTGATTTGGATGCTGATGGAGCCGATATTGATTGGGTCTTTGGATGATTCGAATATCTGCTTGCAGCATAAACAATGCTTGGTTTGATTTCATCAAAAGGCTTTTCTGAGCATGATGGCCTTGCCGTCTTAGTGATATTGCGGCTGTGAGGCCTGCAATGCCAGCGCTCACGATAGAGATTTTCATCGGTCGAAGAGGGTCGTTAGCTTGCATCTTACTGAGCATAGAACCGAACTCGAAATAAATACCTTCTTTTCCTCGTTAAGAGTATAAAGAAATTGCGGTAAAACGGAATGGCGTGTGAATGAGCGCCCAAGGCAGGAAAGTATTATTTGCGACAGATTCTGACAGAGTCAACGGATAAACGGCACCATCGAGCCTGAGGTTCCCGGTGACGAGCACGACAAGCACAAGCCAGGCAGAATCGCTACGACAGCAGATCCGAGAGTAAATGCCGTGGAACAGAGAGATGACGGATCGAGTGTTCAAGATATTGAGATCAGATGAGCTGCTGAACGCGAATTGACCAGTGCAGGAGCCACAGCCTACCAGCAGGAGAACTCGTCCAAGATTCAAGATTCAGAGAAAAAACTGTCCGGGATTCTGAGTCGGAGACCTATGCATCATTCTCCGAGAAAGCTTTGGAGAGCACAGAGTCAACGAAAACTGCTGACATGCAGCCTGCCACGGACTTGCCAGCGGGCGAGCAGAGACAACTGTGTGCCGAATTCGGAATGTGCCAGCCGAGGCAGCACAGGCTGCACAGCATCTCATTATGGTTTCAAGTTGATCCTGACCACAACGACGTTCTAATTCTCTTGCCACGCACTGCAGAATTGCGAGCTCCGAGCTCCCTTATACAGTTGCCGACATAACTCTCAGGCTGGTTCGTTATGCTTCGCTTTCATGGTGGCAGCGGTTGACGAAATTCAACCGACATCGACATGGCTCTATTCACGGCCTGGATCTGTTGTGTCTCAGTCCAAATCTCATGGAATACGCACTTGCGACTGGTGGTCAGTATAAACACAGATACGATTATTGACCGACTCTACTAGTGGCCTAAAGTCTGACTCTGTTCAAGGACGAGTGCTTCAGTCCAGGGATTTTTCGATATTTACCTGCCCTCGACGGCTACAGAAAGTCCAGTGCATCTCTGTCACGTTCTTTTTCACCCCTGCGCAAATTCACCACCCCCAGCCCAGCACATATATCGATCTTCGCGTTGGATGTCTGAACTTGTTGAACCGGAGATCTGGACTTTACAAAGCATTCGCAATCGATTTCTTTTGCTCTCTCCGAGTGGATGGACTTTGGTTTCCTTCCCCATCTCCAACACATGTTGATCTTTCGCGGTGGAGTGGTTGCTCCAAAAGCAGTAAAACCATCCTCATAATGCTACGATTCAGGGATTGAAATCCCTCCGCCGCTACTTGACCTCCGCGAAGCTGTTCAACACTGTATGATTCTCGCATTCAAGGCACCGGGCTGGTGGGTCTAGTATAAAAGTGCAGGACAACTGAAGGTATTTCCACTTTCACGAGTTCATTTTTTGCATTGAGGTTCCAGACTACATGACATTTCTTTAACATTCACTTGATTTGAAGCCCGGGTGCCTTTCTTGGACCGAGAATTCTTTGGAGGAATTGGAGGAGATTGGCCGGCCGCTCAACATTATGAGAGCAGGCCATGACGTGAGTTTCACCGTTGCTTAAATCCTGTCGCGGAACCGACCGTCAAGTTTTGGACTGCTTGCATACCATTTCGTCTTTGTGTCGATGGTTGAAAATCGGACTATAAAGTGAAAAACAAAAAAGTATTTTTATTCCTCGCGTAAACCTTGCCACAATATCCGTCCACTAGCACCCATACCCCACAAACGTGGCTCTAGATTTTCCCCACATTTGAACATTGGAATCATATTTCCTGTCTGTCGATCGCGAAATTAAAACAGGTCAGACCTTTTGTTCTCATGCCATCCGATGAGATGCTGATGACTCCAAGAAGGGTCGAATCGACCTTCGGACGTGGTCTGGGTCCGACCGACATGCAAAATGTAGGGATGAGTCCGGTTGTTGAGCGTATCGCTGAGATAGCGAAATGAGAGGTTTCAACGGTGGCACTGTATAGGCGCATTTCCTGCGCTCGACAGACTCGATATCGCGTACGCCCCTGCATCGCTCATTCCGGGCCTCAGCGTCGCGCTATCGAGCAGAATATGAATTAATGTGGACCTGTCTCTCTTACTCACAAAGGCTAGCCGTCGTGAAGGTTTCATATCTTCACGACTCTGTTGGAGTCATTGGCAATGGCTGCGCAGAACGAGTAAGCCCCTCGGTGTATGTTCTTCTTCGCCGAGCGACACCACGCACGATACCGCCAGGTTATCGCATTCACGACCTAGTTCAACGCGGGGATAATGGTTGAGGAAATGGGCAAAGGTCGGCTTGTTGTTATCAGAGGAAAGGCACGTACGAGTTGCGTTCCTCGGTTTACAGCCGAATTTCCACGAAGTTGCTTGGTTCCGAGAAAGAAAAAAAAACGTCCGCAGGTACTGGCTTTATATTCAAAAAAAAATGATGTGAAAAACTTGGACGGTATTCGCCGTCAAAAGTGACAACGACCGCGTTATGGCGGATAACTCTGGATAAATTAGCGGTGGAGCGCCTTACGCATTCGAACCCAAAAGATGAATTGATTTGTCTGCCGCGCAATCAGGATCAACCGCTGCTGCCAATCCAGGGAACACGAACATGTCGTCTGTCGTCATAGATAAGGAAAAGGGCGGGCCTCGGCGCGCGGCGGAGGAGCGAGTTCTGCGTGTTCTGTTCCCGCCCCTCTCAATGTTCGCCCCTTGGACTGAAATGAACGGTGGGTCTTTTGCGTTCGAACCGTCTGTCCGGCCCCTGGGGGTTTCAAGGGAGTTGGTCGAAGACAAGCGACGGCAAAAAAACAATCGGCAAACAGTGTTCACCGATCAAGGATCAACAAAGCTGTGAAAGCGCTTATGAACTTTATCCGAGAACACACTCACAGGAACACACGCATTGGCCGCTCTAACGTTGGGACAATGGCAACCTAATCGCAGGGCAACGGCAGTGAGTCGCATTCGACTCGAGGCGTACGTACGTACATGCAAGATACTGGACGTGGCGTTTAACTTTTTTGGCAGTACTCAATATCTATCGGCATTGGTGCGAATGCAGGTGCGAACCTCGCTGGAACTTGGAGCTGCCTGATTCTCGAAGCTGGAACAATGATTCGTTGCAACCGGTAGCGGTATCTGGTGTGGACGACGACTTTCTGACGGTGCAGAATGACGAATGGACTGCGTCATGGGAAAAGAGGATGGGAATCTTTTTTTTTTCGGGCGTACTAGGCTGTGGTGTCCGGGGTCCCTGGCTGATCGGACGGCAGTTCTGCATGCAGACAGCGAAGAATCAAGATTGCTGAAAATGCGCCATGCCCAACACGTTCTTTTCCTGACGCTATCTTGACTCGCTTGCGGTCCGTCTTCACCGTCCCCGTCCCCGTCCCCATCCCCATCGTCCCTGCCAGCGGCGTGTCCAGCCCGTCTCCCTCGTCGGTCTTATTGCCCGTCTGCCATGTCGCGTCTCACAAAGAATCGCAATCGCAACTCGGTCCAGTCCTCAGAGTCCGTCCAGTTAACTGCAGAGCCGCTCTCTCCACCGCGCCCGTTTTTCTTGGCCGCAGACTCGCGTCGCAACTCGGGCTCGGAATCCTCTTCCTTTTCCTTATCAGACTCGGACAAGGAGCAGCCGTCGCCTCGTGTCCCGCAGATTCAGACCCGTCGTCGCTCCGCCATGGCATCCTCTTCGTCCTCCACAGGCCCGTACGCACCTGTCGCCCCGTCTTCACCTGTTTCTCCCAACTTTACGCGTCGCCGCAACTCGAACGGCGCTGCGAGACCCACCATTCCCTTTGAGACTGTCGAAACAGGCTATTCATATAACCAGGACCGCGATGCGTATGCGCCTGTCCCTGGTGCTGGCGCAGAAGACCACGAGATGTCCCCAACATCTCCCAATTGGACCCCAGCCCACCTCTACAGCGACGAAAACGACTCTGCCAGCGGCAGTCGTGGCCGTGCGTCCTCGCGTACCCGTCCACCTCCCAGCAGCTTTCAGTTCCCGTTCCAAGGTATGTTTTTAAGAAAAAACTCGACTGCTAATTTAATTCCTGAATCAACTCGAAAACAGCACACCCGGGCAACCCTGACCCACTGCCGCCAAGACGCCGCTCAGGCTCGTTCGAGAGCCTCACCACCGACCAGAACCACTGGGCCGGCCAATCCCAGCCCCATCGTACCCTTTCCGACTCGTCCCACGATGGCGCGGGCCTCCCCCAACCCGCCGCGCCTTTCATGGCCGAGCGCCACCGCAGCGGGTCGAGCTCGTCCATCAGTGGGATGAACACCAACAACGTATACCGCCATTCCGCCGCCGCTGGCATGATGTCTCCCTCGCAGACCGCCCTCAACCAGGCGTACCAAGCCGGGCAGGCTTCCGTCCAGGACCTCGGCGGTGCGCCGGTCGCTCCGTTCGCAGCTGGAGGGGCCCTCCCGCGGAATTCCTCGGCGACCTTCCGCACGCCGTTCCTCTCGCCCGCGTCGCGTCCGGGGTCGTCGCTGTGGAGCCCGCCGTCGTATGTGGGCGTCAACAACCTTGGGACGGGATCCAACGGCGGGTCGAGCGCCGCGCTGGCCCTGCCTGCGCCGCCTGCGCCTGCACCGTCTACGAGGCTGGCCGAGAAGCTGACAAAGGAGGAGAAGCCGTGGCTGCAGCGCGCCCCGCCGCGCGCGCGCGTGTCGTGGTGGCTGACGTTCTTCTGCATGTTCATCGGTCTCGCTGGGGCCGCGCTGCTGATCTTTTTCGGCTTCTCGTCCGTGGATGTGTTCCACGACTCGGACCTGTGCCCTGTGCTCACGGAGAACTTTAATGGCAACAGCCTCGATACAACAAATACGTGGACGCGCGAGGTGCAGCTCGGCGGGTTTGGGTTCGTCTTTCTTTCCTCCTCTGTTTTCTTCTTCTTATTTTTTTTCTAGGAATGCAGAGTTCCAGATCGCGTCGTCGTTCGACAACAACTCATTCGTGCAGAACGGCGAGCTGTACATCATGCCGACGCTGACGTCCGCGTGGCTGGGCGAGGCCCGCGTCCAGGGCGGTACCGTGACGCTCGACCCGTGTACAGAGAGCGAGACGAACAAGACTGCGTGCACGGCGTCGGGCAACAACGGCAACGGCCTCGTCATCAACCCTGTTATGACCGCACGCATCAGCACCAAGGACCACTACCACATGACGTACGGGCGCGTCGAGGTGCGGGCGAAGCTGCCCCGCGGGGACTGGCTGTGGCCCGCGATCTGGATGTTGCCTGTGAATGGGACGTGGCCATTGGGCGGTATGTGCTTTTTTTTTCGGAGAGAGTTGCAGCGCTCATCGTGCACGTTTAGGCGAGATCGACATTATGGAGGCGCGCGGGAACGGGCCTGCGTACTCGGCGCAGGGGACGAACTTTGTGCGCTCGACGGTGCAGTATGGGCCGGTGGCGACGCTGGTGGAGAAGCTGTATGGGTGGTACGGGCTCAAGCGCACGAGTTTCGACAAGGGGTTCCACACGTACGGGATGGAGTGGAACGACAAGTGGATGCGGTTCTATGTCGACACGCGCGTCCATACGGTGCTCGATATGACGCTCAAGAATAGCAAGAGCAGCTTTTGGAATCGTGCTGGGTGGGTTTATCTTTATTTTTTATATGAAAAATGTCTGACATGATTCATAGCTTCCCCGCGACGGTTCAAAATGGGAGTGCGGAAGTGGTGCTGAAGAACCCGTACACCAACATCAACAGTCCCTTCGATAAACGTAGGCGGTCGTCCCCTTTCCTTGGTGCGCGCGCTGACCACCCACTCACACAGCGTTCTATCTGATCATCGACCTCGCGGTGGGGGGGACGAGTGGGTGGTTCCCCGACAACGTCGGCGGCAAACCCTGGTTCGACGGCTCGCTGAGTGGGTTTCTCTCCCCGTATCCGCCCCTTCTCGTCACTCATCCCCGCTGTTATTTTTTGTAGCCGCCATGTCCGACTTTTACAAAGCAAAAGACACATGGTACTCGACGTGGCCGAAGAGTGCCGCGGATGGCGCGTTCCGCATGTAAGTCTTGTCTTGATCTGCTTGGAGGACGCGATGTTGATTGCTCTATAGTGACTCTGTGAAGATGTGGAAAAAGGGAAAGTGCTAGTAGTGCATACACGACTGGACTGGAACGAACGAACTCGATGGACATTTGCATACACGCCTGGATACCCAGAGTACTTGGCTCGCACAATTTGATACCGCCCCACACACACGCTCGCTGGCTTGACTTGGACACTTGCCCCCCGCGTAGTAGCTACATGTAGCTGCAGATAGACGATTATTTTAACAAGATACATTTATGAAGTGAATAGATTTAAGATATTCCATCCTTGTTGTTAGTCTTCCGTCAAGTACCTCGGTCAACCTTTGTAAGTACCTCGGTATATATGATCGGTATCTTGAGTTTGCCAAAGTCCGCGATGGTCTGAAACTTTTGCTCCAGGGAGACAGTATTGCTTTGCGGTCTCACAGTGACACGGCCTTGTGCCGCCGCCTCCAAAAGTTGACATTTAAACAATCGCGGAATAACATGCGGCGCAACAGATTTTCCATGTATTGTTGCCATGTAGAACCTATTAGACGCTAAACGCATCGAATCGCCGTCGGTTCCTAGCAGCCGCGGCATTGGCCCAAATAGGCAACTACGATGACGCTCCTCGAGACGTCATTAGAGCCCGGGTCGCAATCGCCGTGAGAATAGCGGATTTTTATGGGCTCTACTCGCTATCGACGATGGCGCCGACGACGGACAGCGACGGGCGCATTATCGCCGCACGATGAGTCCGAGGACAGTGCAATACTCCCTTTTCATTTTGGACGTGCAGAATTTCCTAATCTGGCCGATCAAAATCGGCGAGGCCCCCGGACACCCTGTTATCGCGGGTGTTTCATTTCCACTTTTTCCGACGCGTCTGCAGAATGGATAAGGGCCTCGAAGCGTGTGAGAAGTACCAACACAGTCTTCTCCCCGTCTGCCATTCTCCGACAGCCGTCTTGCAGGTCGCGGCGCACCATCCGCGCTCCGTCCATCCTCTATCTTGCGCATTTTTCCGCGCGTCCATCACCTGGCTTTTGATTTTCCTCTCGAGAAATCTATCTGGGTCTTGCTGCCATGGACTACGACCGCTGGGATGCCTTGCTTCACTATCTTTTCAAACAGACCCAGGGCGACGCCTGGTTCAGGCCCGACGAGCCCGTTTCCTCTGGTGTTGCTCTCCGTGTCTCTGACGGTACCATTCCCGGAGGCAGCAGCAGCGGTGGAAATACCCCAACTGGTGACCCTCGCGACTTTTGGTATCCATTCCTTTTTTCTCACTCAAGAGTAGGTCAACAACAGCAATCGTCTGGCCCCGAATTCCGTGTCTTCCCATACGAGAATCCAGCACTAGAGCCATTCGAAACCGCCGTCGCTGCACTAAATCCACAGGTGGCGGTCAAGGTTCGCAGCGCCGCCGTACATGCAGCGTTGGGCGATGTGTGAGTCTTTGTGTTGCCTCTAGACTCTCACACCCGTTTAACTGCTCGTGTGCAGCTCCCCAGACGACAAAAATATCTATGTCGACGCCAACACCCGGATACAGATCCTCGACACCATGCTCATGCTCCCGCATGCTGACAAGGAGCAGTGCGCTGCCTTTATTGTAGGCCGCCATTCTTTCTATCACCATTTTTTCTTCATCTTTGGTTCTTGTAGCGAGACGAACGTGTCCTCGTCGTCTGGTCAGAGTCCCTCGACGCTATAATTCCCACGTGCCAGGACTTTGAGGACCGCCTCATCAAGCTCCTCTGGCGCTCGCGCCCCACCGGCCCCACCACATCCAATCCGGGCTCCCTCGCAGGATCGGTCCTCTCGCACTCGTCCCTGCCGCCGCGCCCATCTGCGGGCGGCCACTACGACTCGGAAAAACCGATCAACGGCGTCACCGATGAATCAGGCGAAAAGCTGCGCACCAAGACGCGCATCCGGCGCAACTGGTACGGCAAAAAGGTCGGCGTCACTACCACCACCGTTGGTCCCGATCTCGAGGCTGGCCTGCGCGACCGGCGCGAAGCCAAGCTCTATGCCCCCGTCTACAACGGGCTCGCTGCGGGCTTGTCGTTTGGTGGGCATTTTTTTTATGGATTCGGAACCTCGCTGAATTTTCTTCTAGTGTTTATTGGGAGTGGCGTTAGTAAGTAGCCGCGTCGTAGCGTTCTTTGACCGGACGCTGATTGGTTTGCAGGAACCCTGCTTCAGGAATGGTCCCTCGATGGGTCTTTTCTGCGATTCGTGCTGTGCGCGCTAACTCCCCTGTTATGGTGCATCTCGCTCGTACGTCGCCTCTCGCTGCATCCTGACCGTTGCTAATTTTCTTTAATGGTAGTTTTTTGCACTGCAACTCATCCAGAACATCACCATGTGGTATGTAGTCTATCCTCCTAACAGATTTGAATTAACGCCCTGGCAGTATCGGTCCCGTCGCCCACTTCCACGAAAACTCAAAGTACTACAGCGCAATCAAGCCGCGTCCGAACAAGGTCGTCGACGAAAATCTGCCGCACATCACCATCCAGATGCCCGTGTACAAAGAGAGCCTCGAGACCGTCCTCGCACCTTCGATCGAGTCGCTCAAGAAGGCGATGCAGACGTACGCGCGCCAGGGCGGCACATCGACCATCTTCATCAACGACGACGGCCTGCGCCTGCTCTCTCCCCCCGACCGTGACGAGCGTCTCGCCTACTACGCGAACCACAACATCGGCTGGGTCGCGCGCCCGAAACACGACGACAAGTCCGACGGGTTCAAGCGCGCGGGACGCTTCAAGAAGGCCAGCAACATGAATTACGGGCTCGAGCTCTCGCTCAAGGCGGAGCGCCACCTCGAAGTGCTCGTCGCGAGCTCGGGCTTGAGCAACCCCAGTGCGACGCCGACTCTCGCGGACCTGGGCGGGGGCCCCGGCGGCGCCACCCGCCCCGGGCCTTTTGCGCAAGCGATGGCGATGCCGCACCGGATGAGCCTCGCGTCAGGCTTTGGCGACACGCGCAGCTACACGGGCTCTGGGCAGTATGGGATGCAGTACCAGAATCGGGAGGGGGACGACATGGGCGTGATCAATGCTGCGTGGGGCGACCTCGGCGGTGTCGGTGAGGATCTCGAGGAGCGTGCGTTGGCGCTGGCGATTGAGGAGATGTATGAGGAGTCGGGACGCAGGTTCCGCCCGTGGGCGGCGAACGGCAAGGCTACGCGGTTGGGCGAGTACGTGCTTATCGTGGACTCGGATACGATCGTGCCAGAGGTGGGTGTATTGTTGTTTCTTTCTCTCGGTGCTAATGAACGATGTAGGACTGCTTGCGGGACGCGGCGCGTGAGCTGACAGAGTGCCCGACGGTGGCCATTCTGCAGCACGAGTCGGACGTCATGCAGGTCGCTCACCACTACTTTGAGAACGGCATCGCGTATTTCACCCGCCGGATTAACAGATGTATTTCCATGGGTGCGTTGCTTCTTTATAAAATATCTTTCGATTCTAATTGTTCACTGCAGCATGTGCCAATGGCGAGGTCGCGCCGTTCATGGGACACAACGCGTTCCTGCGCTGGAAGGCGATTCAGGACGCGGCGTTCATCGACCCCGCGGACGGCAAGGAGAAAATCTGGTCTGAGAGCAACGTCTCGGAGGACTTTGACATGGCACTGCGGCTGTTGCTGCGCGGGTACATCATCCGCTGGGCGACGTACTCGAACGGCGGCTTCAAAGAGGGTGTCTCGCTCACCGTCGTGCGTAGAATTCATCATACTCTTAATTGTTTCTGCTCACACGATTTTGTTGCCACAGGATGACGAGCTTAACAGATGGCAAAAATACGCATACGGATGCAGCGAGCTGCTTTTCCATCCCCTTATTCAGTGGTGGAGGCGAGGGCCCATTACCTCACAGATCCACAAGTTCTTGTGGTGCAAGGCCGCACCCATGCACTACAAGATCTCCATGATGGCTTGTGCGTTTATTTTTCTTCTCCGCTTGTTATTATCGTTTTCTGACATCATTCTGAAGACATGTTCTCGTATTGTGCGTCCTCCTGTTCCCTCGTTTGTAATATCCATGCTCATAGGTTTACAGACGGTATCGCGGCTTCCATCACCATCGGTGTGCTCAACTACGTTTTGCTCGGGTTCGAGTTCCCCGTGGACGGTTTCTATATCCCAAGTTTCGAAATTTGGCTCGCGTGCACCACTGTCTTTTTCGGGACTGGCACGATCGGATATACCCTCCTTGAATACCGTCTTGGGCACAAGGAGCTGGTGAGTGACCCCGTGTACCCTTGGTTCCATACTACAACAGCTCATCATCCGGCAGCTACGCGGCTTCATCGTAAACCTGATGTGGATTCCCTTCTTGTGCGTTTGTTCTCTGCGATCCTCCGCCCTTTTTCTCACTACTTCCTCCGCCATCAGCTTCTTCTTTTTCGGTGGCTTGGGAATCCCTGTGAGCCAAGCCATTCTCGCCCACCTATTTTCGTACAACATTTCGTGGTCGGCCACTATCAAAGAAGTGCAGCGCTCGAACTTCTTCAAGGAAATTCCAAAAATCTGCAAACGGTATGCGTCCCTTGTTCTTTCAGCGTTTCAAGTTGAATTAATGCTGGGCTACTAGGTTCTGGTTCCCCTTGATCGTCTCTATTTCCATTATCGCTGGGATGATTATTTGCTCCACGACACTAGTGCCTTTGGAATGGCGTGTTGGTGGTGGAGCGTGGGGTGTTATCTTCCCTCTGTCGTAAGTCGCCTCGGCGCCCATTCCGCATGTACCTAAACTCACTATCGCACGCAGTGTCGTTGCGGCCTGCCACATTCTCTTCCCGGTAAGCCCTTTTTTAAAGCCTCCGTCTAAAGCCCGTTTTCTCATGCTCCCCGAAGATTGTGCTCAACCCCTGGCTGATGGTCTTCTCATACTGATCAATTTACGGACACGAACATTTTGGACAATCAAGACATTTTAAATTTACGATACCCACCGGCCGCGCGGCCGCTGAACTGCATACTTACAGTACCATACCTTATCCTGTCCTCAGACACGCACCCAACTTGCGGCCCTAGACACACGAACGAATCGCCATGACTCTTGTTGTTCTTGTGTCTCTTGTCACACTCGCTCCGTATTAGTAGATTACGTTCATTCGTACTTTTGCTGATATGCTTTCTCCGCGCAAAAACGAATACTTACTTACTGCATGTACACAACCCCATTATTTTGGATTAGAATGGCATACGCATATATATATATATGACGGGACTTTTGACCTCTTTACACTTTGTGCATGGGGGCCGCGACTTCAATTGACAGAGAAGGAAAGGGAAGTAATTTTACCTGACACGGACGGAAAACCTGTGAGCTGGATACATGCCTGCTTGGGCACACCGTAAGGACGTGGTCGCACCCATGCTATCGTGCCTAATACTTGGCCGGTTCCCAGTCGGAATGCATCGCAGAGAAGGTCGCCGCCCGGGCAGCGTTATTGGTGTCCGCCGAGCATCCTTCTCTCCATAGTAGCCGAATAGCCTGCACGCCGTCGTAAAGCAAGCGCTGGTCGTGCATTCTGGGGTCGTGCTTCTTCATCTCTTCGTACAAAACCGCGGCCTCGAGGGCTGCGCCGTTCAGGGAACACGTCGTGCAGGAGCACTCGAAGTTGAAGGGCGGATTCTGCCATTCACGTTTCTGGTAGCGACACAGTCGGTGCGATTATCCTCCTGCAACTCTTGAGTGGCACACGTTAGGCAGACATTGAAACAGGCGCGTTGACACAGGCTGCAAGGAAGCGCATTACCGCGATAGGTCCTGATAAAAAGGCAGCCACCCAGCGACAGAAACCGAGGAGACCGCCGGGAGAGACGTGTTTTTTGAAAGGTTCGAGTCACAAATGGTAAACACAGTATTTGACTGGCAGGCGGATTGATTGGTAGGAGACACGACAGGGAGTATTGGTCGCCAGAAGCCTTATATATGCTACTTGCTGTTGGCCCTGCGAGCGACAAAGGCCAAGTCAAAGAGATCTCTTGGCGAAGCTCTTGAATTTGACGCGTAGCTATGCGCGTCTATTTACGCTTGTGTACGCGTCACGATACCTCGCTCACCGTGGGCAGTCAAATATGTGAGAGACAAAAATTCTGGACAAATGGCATGAGGCAGCATGAGGCTGAGTTTGCCAGAAGGAAAGATGGTGCTAAGGCCTGAGGTCCCGCGCACGGTAGAATTTCGAGGAGGAATGGCAAGCGTGAAATTGTGTTTACGCTTGTGCTACGTGTCGTAGTCACGTTCTTCCAATGTCGAACTCGACGATGGACGGCGGCGGGGCGGGGCGGTGAGCTTTGCGGTGCGCTGAACATCTCAGTTGACGCTCTTGAGCATGCTGATGGCGACGTCGTCCTTCCGCCGTTCGTTCTGAACAGGTCCCACAATGCACTCTGCTGCGACGTGCTCAGCGTGTTCATTGCTGCTCTCCGGTCAAAGCTGTAAAATGCAAACAAGACTCGAAAAAGATTCCCCCTAAATTAGAGGTGCTGTTGAGGTTTTGCTGATATGGCGCACAAAAAAATCGGAATCGGAAGGAGAGACCCTGAAATGGGAGTGTACGGAACCGAGAAAACACCAGAACACTTTTCTGAGGTATTCTGGGCGCTGGAGGGGGCAGAGGCCGGAGTTAGATCACAATTTCCTTCAGTGCCCTGGTAAATATCCTAGAAGAGCGCCTCAGGCTGCTGGTTGCAAAGCCATGAGTTGCAGACAGCCTGATCCAGACACCTTACTGAATGAATACAAACACATTCAAACAGAGGGTTACGGGTGGCTAGGATGAAGGGCAGCTTGTCGGCGGCGTCTTGGTCAGACACACCGAAGTCCGAGATGTGTGAGTGCGAATGGATCGGAAACCTTGCCGTCAGGAAAAGCCTCTTTGGCAAGTTCGACGAGACGACGACGACGTTCCTGCACCAACGGATCGGCATCGACGGGGTCGTTGGACTTGGGGACGAATCTGGAGAGGGTGGTAATGTTGAGACCAGCCTTCAGCTTGGTTGGTTGGAGAGCAACTGGAGGTTTACACTTTTGTTCTCAGAGAGCGAACAGCAGGAGAGAGCAGGAGTGGAGATTGGCTTACGCAGGGACAGGACGGCACCGCGCTGTGTCTCGTCAACGGTACGCCTGGCTTCATCCTTGTCGCGTATGGCTTTGATGAGATCCTTAGCAGGGATTTGAATATTTAGTTTGTCGAGGGCGGCCTCGAGGGAATTGATATGCACGAGGTGAAGACTTTCGTCGGCCGGAGGAGGTGGGGGCAATATTATCTGTATTGCAAGGCAAGTTAGGAGAGATTAGAGTTGCAAGTAAGTTCGGAGGTAGTGGAGAGTGGCTGTACCGAGCGGATGCCGGGCCGATGCGGGCGTCCTACAAACCATTCCTGCGCTCAAACACTTTTGTTGCCAAGTCCCCACTTTTTGGGAACCTTGCCAACTTGTCAGAAAGGTTACTAGTCGATTGAGAATTCGCGCGCGCCTCTTGCTGCAATTCCAGTCTTACCGCTATTTGAAAACCCGCATGCGGCTCTGTGCGGCTTTGCACAAGTTCTATGGATCCCACCGTACCGTATACGGCTACGGCCGTAAAATTTGGATTTTTTTTGCTTTACGGGACGGTTTCCGGCGCCATAAGAAGCCGTATACGGCTCAAAGAACTGAGCCCACTGAGGGATAGTAAGGTGCAATATATTTCATTCAGCTGTTTCTTATCTGTCAGAAGCCCTCTCGATGCTCCACTTCCACCGTCAAGGCTTCCTCGTAGAGAAAATCTTAACCCGTAATTCAACCGTAGTTCACAAAGGAGCGCCGAGCGCCTTACGGTACGGTTACGGTGACCGTAGAACCGTAACCGTACACCGTAATTACGGTCATGGTGGGTGCAGCACAACCTGTCTAGGCCCCGTGAAGCTGCTGCCAAGGGTTGTCCGAAAAATTCCCCAAATTTGGCCTCAAAAAGCTTACAGTTTGGTGGGTTTGAGGCCTCAAAAAGCTTATCTTGGACAAGGGTGGGCACGCACAAAAATGGTCGGCAAAGATGTTTTTCCTCTCCTGCCAATTTAGGAGTGGACTCCAATGCAGTTGCCTGGATTTTAATCAGAAATCCCTCTCTGGGATGCTGCGCAAGATAACCCAAAATTTCGTCACTCACAGGTAGGTCAGGTCGAAATTCCCGCTCAAAAAGCTTACACTGGGACAAAGCTGGCCGATTTTTGGCCTCAAAAAGCTTACGGTCGGACAAGGAAATCGCCAAATTTTGCTCTCAAAAAGCTTATTTTTCGGACAGCCCTTGGCAGGAGCGGGGCCTCCTGTCTAGACCTGTCTATTGCCAAAAACCGAATTTTGCATGTGGCGAAACTCCCGAATTTAACGCGTAAAATTTGATCTGGGAACTTCTGCGATGTCGGCAAGCGCGTTGTTTACGCTTGTGTAGGCGTTACGATCGCGTTCTTCTTTTCTCGCTCACCATGGACGATACATCTCGGAAATGGCGTCCTCGATCCCTTGAAGCGCGTTTATTTGCGCTGGCGGCGCCCACGTGACTCTCAGGTCCTAATCCTTCAAAGTAAACAGTAAACTCCGCCCAGGACTAGTACTCGTCAGCCTCCGAAATAATTAGCCTTCGCCTCATTTGTTTGTCTCGTCTCTTTCTCCCTTCTCCAATCTACTCTGCATACCTGCACCCACAATCCTTACAAATGACCATATCCAAACTCTCCCTTTTCTCTGTAAGCGCGTCTCCCTCTCCCATCGTCCTCACCTGCTCACTGTTCTTGTTCAAGACTAAGGTCGCCAGCATGTTCAGGAAGAAGGTCCGTTATTTCGTCCTTCGTTTCGGGTATACTAACTGAGACACACTAGCCTGTTCGAAGCAAGCCGGCCTCCAGCCAGACCGACGCAGCGCCGAAAGAATCCTTCTATGTCCCGCAGCCATCCTCGCCAACCCCCAGCCTCGAGGACTTTGACCTCATCAAGCCCATCGGCCAAGGGTCTACCGCCAACGTCCTCTTGGTTCGTCACAAGGAGACCGGACGCCTCTACAGCCTCAAGGTTGTTAGCAAGAGTGGACGCTACGAGGAGGTCATGCGCGAGCAGGAGGTCCTCAAGGTGGTGACGGATAAAACCCCATTTTTGTTGACCGTGGTGGCCAGTTGGCATGACAGCGAGAACTATTTCTTGCTTACAGTACGTGCTACCAGCCACTAACATTCTGGGTGGCTGACAAGTACATATTCCCCACTAGCCGTTTTGCCCCGGCGGGGATCTGGAGGCCCTGCTAAAATCCTCGGGCCCATTGGCGCCAGAACGTGTTCGTGTAGCGCAGATGGTAAGCTCAAATCAATACCCACATCCCCTACCTCACCCTTCTTTATCCAGCTCCTCGCCCTCGAAACCCTCCACGACCTAGGCATCGTGCACCGGGACGTCAAGCCGGCGAATGTTTTCGTGGACGCCGAGGGCAACGCGATGCTCGGGGATTTAGGACTGGCCTCGACGCCCCACACCAGGGAACCCTTCTTCGTGCATTTTGAGGCCGACCCTGAGGCAACTGAAGGGTCATTCCGCTGGGAGGAGGAGGTGACGACGACAGAGCGCTGTGGGACGCCAGCGTTCCGGCCCACCGAGCAGCATTACGGGCGCGAGTATGGATGCGAAGCTGACGTTTGGGCGCTCGGGGTGACCTCGTTCGAGATGATCACTTGCCGTGCAAGTGTCTTTCTTACAACCTTTGAGTTATCGTTCATGTCATTCTGCAGTCACCCTTTGCAAGCAATCCCCAAACACCCGAGGACTGCGCCCTCGCCGCCGATTGGGAGCCGGTACACTTCAAAGCCAGCGACAACCTTGACGAGGACGTCCAGGGTCTTGTGGCTGCGATGCTCACCAAGGATCGCCTGCTGCGCCCCACGGTAAAGGACCTCAAGAAGCACCTATTCTTCGCGTCTACGTATGCATCCCATCTCTCGCATCACACATCCGAGTGAATATCCGTCATAGCGACTGGGAAACGCTTGCCCGCGGCGCAGTTCGCAGTCCATGGAGGCCACCGCCTGCGCAGGTTCCCCGGAAAGGCCAACTCGACCTCGTCGTGCCTGGTACCCCGTACGACGCAGCATACCCGGGTTTATGTTCATGGCACCTTCCTTCATGGAGCCGTCGCCTTGGTGGTTCCAACGGATCGTCTCAATCGTCCGGCCGAAGAACGCTGCGCCCCATGCCTCTCCCGCCCCCTTCTGTGCCCCCATCGCCCCGGTGGTTCCTGCCCTCGAGGAATTCACACCCAACCGGCCGGAGAAGATTGTTCCTCGGATGGTGATTCAACGAGACGCCTACCCTGGTTTCGACTTCACCGCGCCTTGCCCCGGCGACGGTGATTCCGACCCGACTTCCGACGACGAAGAGCACGCAAGGTGGACGTTGGGAAGTATGCTGCGCCGTTTGTTCCCTGGCTCGGCCCACCGACGCGCCAAGGCCATCACCCCGCCACTAAACCAAGAAGGGGTTGTCTCAGGTCCGGAGGATAACACTTCCCGTCCCAGCTCCATCGTCGTCCTCTCGCCCCTGGCTGTCAAGGTCACTTTCCCGCCGCCCAAGTCCAAACGGGCTGCCTGGCGGTTGCATACGCGTGGGAAGATCGTCCTCGACGGTCAATATAGCCCGGGGGCAGGGCGTGGTTGCGGGGTGCAACTGGTAGGCTGGGCAAGTAACCTGCTGAAGTCGCGACTGGCGTTCGCCCGCTACCGCTACTAGGTCAGAGAAGGAGCGACTCGGACCTCATTATCTCTCTTTTCGTTCACTCTCTTTTTCGCTCTTTCCTTCTCTCTCTCACTTTCTTTCTCTCTCACTCTCCTTCACCTTCCACTCTTTTGGGCTTCTTGGCTTCTGGACCACAGACACCACCGCCCTCGGGCACGCGACGGGACCTTTGGACGGGGCCTGGATCGCTGTTGGGCTGGACACTCAACGCCCTTGGGCACGCGACGAGGATCCTTGGACGGGGTCCTCGATTGTCAGACAAGACTTACGACCACCACCCTCGGGCGCACAACATTTACGAGCTGCACGACCACCGCCTCTCGGCGCACGCCTTTCATGACCACCGCCTCGGCGCACGACCTTTACAACCCGTACGACCACCGCCCTCGGCGTACGACTCTTACGACCCGGACGACCACCGTCTCATGGCGCACGACTTTTACGACCCGTACGACCACCGCTTCACGGCGCATGGCCTTGATATCAGTGCAAGCAATATTCGTCAACTATCAACTCTACAAACCTGCAAAACCGCTGCTTCATCTACTTGCTTTTGCTCTCTGGTGGTCGCAAATCGTGCTTTCTTCCAGTGCTTTCGGTGGTCCTGCTTTCGTCTTTCGCATTCGCATTTGCATTTCCATTCGCATTTGCATTCGCATTCGCATTCGCATACTCGCTTCTTTCGCACGCGCAAGCACGAATCAAAGTCTCTGTCATCCCCAGGTGCGCCATGAAGAAGAGCAGAGTTTCGTTCAAGAATACTGCGGACGTTGTTCTCATGCAGGACGTGGGTCATGTTTTGTATCGGTCCTGGGACGTAGGGCTGCGATAATTCGTTTCAAACCTATTTGTTAGTATACCAAAACTATACCACAAACCAAAAGCCGATAATATACTACAATTATACCACAATGATATTCTGACCCAAAATAAGGTTTGTGACTTGTGACAGCAAAATGTCCTCCCCACCACCACTGCGACACCCAGTGCCCTCGCACCCTGCATACATTCCCGAGCCACCGTTAACGCCCAACTCGCCCCAGGCAGGCTATCAGCGTTTCTCCTCCTCCCCCGCGCCAGGCCAGCACCACCCCACGTACGCACCCGCACCTGTTCCCGCGTACACTTCCCCCTTCCAGCACCAGCAGCACCAGCCTCAGCCCCCGCAGCACCTTCATGGCCACTCCCAGCCACCGCCTATGATGCAGCCCCAGTTTGGCGCGTGGGGAATGAACGACGCGACCGCCCAGTTCGGCATGCAACTCGGCAGCAGCGCAGTCGCCGCCGGTCAGGACTACGTCCAGCGGACAGTGCGTGCATCGTCCGGATATCCGGGAATGTAGGGCTGATTCTGCTCGCAGTGGGGCGGCGTCCTGCCCAGCGCGCGCGTCAAGCCGCACTTCAACGTGTCCAACTCGTATGTTCTGCGCAAGTTGCGCATCGTCCTCTTTCCGTGGATGCACAAGCACTGGGGACGCAACTCGCACCGCACGGATGCTGGCCAAACTGAGTACCTCCCCCGCGCGAGGACATCAATAGCCCGGATTTGTACATCCCTCGTACGTGGCCAGCGCCAATTATAAAAAATTATGCTCATCGGCCCAGTCATGGCCTTGGTCACCTATATTCTCCTGTGTGCGCTGCACTCGGGCAATCCGCAGGTCTTGGGTGAGTCGGCGTCGCGCGCCATTATGGTCGTCGTGCTCGACTTTGTCTTCGTCCAGCTCGGCTGCTACTTTCTGAACGTGCAGGGTCCGAGCCAGTCGATTGACGTCATTGCGTACACTGGGTACAAGTTTGTTGGGTGAGCGCGCGCGCCCCAGTCATGTCCAGTGCGCGTTCAACTTTTTTTGTAGAGTCATCCCCTCCATCCTCGCAGGGTTCCTCAAACTTGGCCGCATACTTGGCCTCTTACCCTTCTATTTTTTCTTCGCCAACGCGTTCTTCCTGGTACGTGAATTGGCCGTCCAGCATGTGGGATGTTGTCTACACTTCTGTTTAGATGCGCTCCCTCCGGTCGCTTGTACTGTCGGACGCCGCCGCCCGTGCGGTGGCAGGAGTAACCACTGCCGGATCCCAGCGCCGCCGACGCATCGCCTTTCTCCTCATCGAGGCGGCGTTGCAGGTCCTCTGGATGGCATTCTTAGTGCGGATATGAGGGTGCTGGAAAAAATAGACTAGATGTACCTGAGCGCTGCTTGATTAATAAATTGACTAGAGGAATGAGTCTTGATAACTGTCTGAGCCCTCGAAGTGTTTTTTCAGGACTTGTTCTAAAATAAGGTGACGTTGGGCCGCCCGGGCCCATCAGTGATCGACGCTGATCGACGGCAGTTGCGATATTGCTTAATTTGGACGCGGGCGTTTCTGTTCCAAACCAAGTCTCGGAACTGAAAGCAGGCTGTTTTCGTAAAACGGGTCTGTTTCTTCTTCAGCTTCATAGTTCCGCGCCTATCTTCTGTAAACGGGCGGTTGCTCTATTCTTTGTCTCTTGGATTCGACCTCGATGTTCATGCGCAGCACGACTTGGGCCGTCAGGGCCATCCGATGCTGTGTCCGCAGTTTCCACCAAATTTCGCGTCAGCCATGCATTGGATATAAAGTCGCTAGCAAGCTCGATGAGCCACACAAACTCTCCCTTCCATGGCCTCGTACCCTCCCAGCCTTGCCGAAATACCAATCCCATCCTACCTCCCTCCTCCGGGCCCTCCTCCACAGATGACCACACCCGATCTTCGTGGACCACCGCCGTCCGGTATACATCTCACTCGAGATGCGGAATATTTGATACAATCCTTTCTCCCCGCTACCCAGTTTCCACCTGCGTTCCAGACTCCCAAGCTCCCCTTGCCGTATTGCGCTCCCCAACTTACCCCAGCTTTCGATGCACCGTTCTGTAGAGCGTATAATTCAACCCTGGAATCCGTCGATATATCCCAAGAGCAGCTTCTGGCCTTCATTGACGGACTGAATCTTGCGATGACCGCAAGCCCACCTCTCCGCGTCGTTAATCTCGTTGGCATGGCAATTGGATTTGTGTAGGTAAATTTTTCTTGCCATATGAGCATCCAACTTGATGCTTTTTCAGGCCATATCACTGGGCAATGATAGCAGGCGCCGCGATTCAAACTGGTGCTCAGGTCGGCATGCGCGTCCTCTCAAAGACCCTCACCGATCGCTACCTCCGCGCCGCCAATCTCCGGCTCTTCAAGCCGCGCGGGCTCTCCGTGCGCATCTGCACCACTGCCGCCATGCAGCATCTTGTGATGGGCACGCCAATCGCGGCCCCTCCTTCCAAAATCACGCGCGTTGGCCGGGGCGTCGGTACCGTTCTCATGAGAGTCCCCATCCCGCTTGCCAGTGTCCTCGTGCACGCCATCGCAGACAAGCCACCTACGGTTCGCGCGATGGACCCAGCCTCGTTCCGGAGCAAGAAGCTTCTCGCGGCCCAACGCCGAGCCGCCATGCTGGAAGGATACGCGCTGCCTCTCGATTTCGATATGCCGAAGCCAGCAAAAGCGGAAGGCGTCATGGACACGATGTCCTCTTGGGGAGTCAAGTTCGACTCGTGGAGGGACGGGCGAAAGCAGTCGAAAGCTGAGGACCTGCGCCTCGAGTTGGAACGTGAGCGCGCGCAAGGTGGGCCCAGTCAGTCCGGTGGAGGAGGCCTAATCGGTGGCCTTTTAAATGCACGCTCTGGAGTTCAGTTGCGCGATCGGCACGGCGGAGAGCGCTTTGGCGCTGGAGACGATTACGCTGGAAGGCGCAGACTCGGAGACCGTGGCGCAGGTCGCCAGCCCGGTGGTCTTGTGGGGCTAGTTGGCGGCCTTGTTCTGGGCGGCGGCGGGGAAAATCGGTTTGGTCGTAGAGATGCTTCTGGCGCTGGCGGGGCAGGCCGCCAAGCTGGGGGTCTTGCGGGTCTAGTTGGCCAGACCACGATCGGCAGCCTTGTTATGGGCCGCGCCAACGGCGGTGGAATTCTTGACCGTCGACGTGGTCAGACAGAGCTGCAGGTCGCAGATGCAGATCTCATTGAACACTGGCAGTCAGCCAAGGTGTTGTGGGTCGTCATTATGAACTCCGAAATGGGTGGGTTTTTTTTTGGTCTGGCATTCCATCCATTCACTAATCGTTTGTGTACAGACGAGGAAATTGAAGGGATTGAGAGAGCAGAGAGCAGAGAAGATGAGGAACGTATAGACGAGCAGACATGGCGGGCGGAGATGCAGGTGGAGCGCGAGGACCGCGAATTCGATGCCGAGCTGGAGCGTGTAGCGGAAAACCAGGCTCAGAAATCAGCTTCAAGTCATTGAATTCCTCCCTGTTTTAGCGGTGTTTATTTCGTCTACAACCTGTTCCTTGAGCTAGTCTCTTCTAAACAGACGCCATAACGGCAAGCTCTCCCTCCGCATGTTGTTCATCATTCAGCGACTGACTGAAATCGTCGTTGTAAAAAAAGTCCCTGATGCCCGCAAGATGCCTGTGTAGGGATTTCGAGATTTTTTTATTTTAAATGGTACTTCGGCTCGAGCTCATCGTTTCTCCACCACTTTTTATTTTCGAAGCTGCACCTAAAGTTACCGTGGACATCACTGGCAGGTTGAACACAGCTTTCCAGACTGGGCGAGTGACGACAACTGCGAAACAGCCTCACTTCGCTTCTAATAATGGATGCAACACAAGTAAAACGGAGTTGGCGTTGCTCGCGCGGAACCATCTCTGCTGTGCGTGCTATATGGACTTGTGGTCTGACGGTTATCACTCCGTATTCAACAATCAATGGACGTGTCCGGTCCGAATTGCATCCTGCTCGTCTCCGAGCACATAACTAATCCAAGCCCATCCAAGCACATCATTCACAGGCATCGAAGGTGTTGTTGGCGGCCACACAATCTCACAGATCCTTGAATTAGATCTTCTCGTCGAGTCGTTGATCAACTGGCCAACATAGACTCGTCGTTGACTCAATCATCAACGTCAAGCCGCGGCGGAAGAAGATCCCAGACATTCATCGGCCATTCATGCATCATACATGCCGAACAGCATCTCGACAATGAATGGATAGTCAACTCTGTCTTACCCCCATAGCGCTCGCTGCTTAGTTCTGGGCTATCCCTCTGGAAAGTTCGCGAAATCCCCCAGACAGCCACAGAGTATGGGTCAAGAGTCCTCTGAGCCGACCACCTCAGGATTGAGTAGAAGCTGGGTGACCCACAGGGATCTCCGCCGACTCCAACAAGTCAAAGCGGAAGAAGATCCCGGATCTCTATCCCCATACAAGGTTCGCTACGTGATGATTTTTTTACGCAACGAACAGCATACCCACACAGGAAATAACGCTCCGAGCCGACCTTTCTGTCAGCTCCGACGGTAACCTGGGACTTCGGGTGTTTTTCGCTCGAGCACTAGCTGGAAGTTACGCCCACAATCTATCTTCAAAGCAGCCTCAGCATCCCCTCGTGATTGAAAAAGGGTGCTGTACTATCCTGTGAACTGTTTGTTGCAGTTCCCACTCGGGTTGTCTCGTCTGATTGCTCCGCAATTCATCTCGTTTTCTTCTCCTGTCAAGTGAACCGCATGCTCGTCGTCACAAGCGCTCAGTGCATATAAAGCATAAACTGATCGTGATTTCCTCCGCCAGTACAACCGCCGAAACCCGTACAATGACATTCGACATCCGGGCTGCGACTCTGGTCTCCCTGTTCGTTGAATCCATTCTCTATGGTTTGTTTCTGTGCTCTTTTTTTCTTTTGAATTTTCCTCCAATCGTATTCCAGGACTGTTCATCCTACTGTTTGTACTCGCCAACTCGATTCTTCTGGAAAAGAAGAAGCGAGCAATGGGAATCAACAAGCCCATGGTCTTCGCATCGTTTATAATGTTCATTCTCTCAACTGTTGTAGGTCTTTTTTCTTTTTTGACTGGACTGTACGATCATAATAATATTCAATGTGCAGCATATTGCTATTGATATGCGCCGGGCTATGGATGCATTTTTAGACGGCAGATCCATAGCGGCGGTCAATACGCCCAGCTACGTTCTCAAATCCACAGCGTATTGTATGCAAACATTAGTCGGTGACGGATTCATGGTACATATTTTTATTTTTATCTCGACGCGCTCGCATCAACTTTGAACGACAGCTTTTCCGAGTTTACCTAGTGTGGAATGGAGACAAACGCGCCTGTCTTCCGATCTTGGTGTGTTTCATTGCAAGCATAGGTACAGATAGACCATAGCTCCTACTCTTTCAAACTGACGGTCTTCAAGGCACCGGCATTGGCGCTATTCAAGGATTTACGCGAGTCAAGTCTTCCGACCCAGTGTTTGTGACAGAACTGCACAACTGGATAGTATCCTTCTTCTCGCTCACACTTTTCACCAACTTCTCCTGTACTTGTGAGCCCTTGTTGCGTCCTGGCCATACTCGACCATGTTTTACCTGCGTGCAGCTCTGATTGCGGGACGCATCTGGTGGGTCCACCGCCAAGTAGGGAGGGCCGCAGAAGTTTCTGGGCGCGGACTCGGGCCAGCGATCATTATCATCATCGAGTCCGGCGCAATTTATTCTGTGTGCCTCATTCTTCTGCTTTCTCTCTACCTCAGCGGTAGCTATGCTCAGTATGTTCTTTTGGACGGGGTAAGTTGCTGTCTCTCGTTATATTTGCGAACTCGTATCTCAATTATTTTGCTAGGTTGTTCAAGTTGTGGTGCGTTAAAGAGTTATTTTCAAGTCTTGGTTAGACCTCACCTCGATCGCACAGGGCGTTGTATTTTCGATGGTCATCGTACGCGTGGGATTAGGTATCTCCAGCGACGCGACTACCCGTACCAGGGTCACAGCACGGCCGTTCAAAGCCACCACTGGCACATCCGGCACCACCTCCACTCTGGGAAATGTCGAGTTGGGACGTTTGGGAGTCGTCAATGTATCCACCACGACAGAAACACGGCAGGAGGACTTCTTCCCATATAAAGCCAACGAGGATGTCGGAAACAGCACTTTGACCTGGCAAAGCGAGTCGAAGGTTTGAATCTGACCTTACGCTTATTTATTTTGCACGAGACGGTTCCACTTGTCCACGGAATGAAAATTTATTTCCCGGGTTGGGGCGAATGGAGACACTGGAGCATTTGAACACCCCGATTGCCTTCGCGTGCAGTGGCGAGAATTTCACCACCGAGTCCCTTTGACTCGTAAATAACGTCTGTATTTACGAGTCAAATGAACTGCGCCAAAATTGCTCGAAATTTGATCTTTGTCGCCGCGAATCTTTTCAAAAAGTCCCCTTCCATCGTAAATACAAGTGTTATACTTATGAGTTGAGGGAAGTTGCGATTTTCTTGAATTTTGTCACCGCGTTTGTGCTTTTCTTTGGCCAAATCCCCTTAATGAGCTTCGAAGGCGGTTATCTAATCTTATCTTGCACAGCATTTGCGAACATGCCCTTTTTGGGCGTTACGCGGCGTCGTTCAAACGTCCATCCTCAACCAAGGGCCGTTCACCGTCCTGGCCTCAAGACTCTCTCCGATCCATATCCATCGCTTTGACCGCAGGAAATAGGACTTGCAACTCGTCGCTCTGTGCACCCAACAACATAGGCGCAGTGTTCCCTTTCATTTCAAATGCCCGCTCCCCGTCCATCGGAGAGCGCAGAAGCCGCTCGAGCAGCGGCGCAGCAAGCAGAGTTCAACGAGAAGAAGTGGGTATGGGTTCCCGACGACAAGGACGGATATCTTGCCGCTTGGGTGAATAAGGAGGAAGGGGACCTCATTGAAGTCGTTATGGCCGCCAATGGCGAAGTATGTCGCGTGTTTCTCGTGGATGAAGCTGTTCTCATTCAGATTATCCAGTTTCGAACGGTTCCTCTGCATGCCTTGTTCAAAATGAACCCGCCCAAGTTTGACCGCGTCGAGGATATTGCAGAACTTACATTCCTCAATGAAGCCAGTGTCGTGAATAATCTGCGTCTACGGTTTGGCTCAGGCGCAATATATGTCAGTTAGCCTCCGATTATTAAAGCGTGTACTGAAACCGTTCTTGCAGACATATTCCGGCCTATTCTTAGTTGCTATTAATCCGTACCAGAGCTTGCCGCTATACTCGGATGCTATCGTCCAGCAATATCGTAGCAAGCGAAGGGACGAGAATCCTCCTCATATATTTGCAGTTGCTGAGCGGGCATGGGTCAATATGGGCGAAGAAAGAGAGAACCAGAGTATCCTAATAACGTGCGTCTATCATATCTGATTTCGTACCAAAACAAACTCTTCCCAGAGGTGAATCTGGCGCTGGAAAGACAGAGAGCACCAAAAAGGTCATCCAATACCTCGCAGCCATCGCCACAGATGTTCACCCATCGCATTCTCGCTCTCCCACCATCGGATCTTCAGGGACAATGTCGCGTAGTGATTCATTTAGGCGCGGCCACACTCTGTCTCCGTCCGTGTCTAGTAGCGGCGGGAGCCACCTAACGGCCAGAGGTCGTTTGGGTCTCCTGGAGCGCCAAATACTCCAAGCGAACCCAATATTGGAGGCATTTGGGAACGCACAAACGCAGCGCAACAATAACTCGAGCCGATTTGGCAAATTTGTCCGAATCACATTCGCGCCAGATGGCAGCATCGCCGGTGCCAATATAGATTGGTATCTCCTCGAGAAGAGCCGGGTGGTCTATAGGAGCGAGGCTGAGCGGAGCTTTCATGTTTTCTACCAGCTGATGGCAGGCGGTGGCGCTTTGAAGGGTGAGTTTCCCTCGTTCCGTCGGAGCCTCAGTTCATGATCTGTGCCCAGATAATCTCCTGCTCGGTGGTGGAGTAGAAGATTATGAATATTTAAACAAGAGCAGGCGGGAGGTAGATGGTGTAGATGATAGAGAGGAATGGTCGGCCTTGAAGGTGAGCTTATTTTAGATATTTTCGAATAGACCTTGATGAGCCTGACCTCGGCCCAAGGGCGCACTCGACACCGTTGGTTTCACGACAGCAGAACAATTCGATCTCTTCCGTATCGTCGCCGCAGTTTTGCACATCGGCAACATCACTATCACATCCACCAGAGCCGACGATGCTGTTATGCCCGACCCATCTCAGGCCGAACGAGTTTGTCATCTCTTGGGGATCCCTGTCGAGGAATTCAGGCGAGCTGTCCTCCGTCCACGTACCCTTGCCGGTCGGGAATGGGTCTCTCAAGCGCGCACCGGGCAGCAGGCACTCGATGAGCTCGGCTCCCTCTGCAAAACCCTCTACGAGAAATCATTTGGAGCTCTGGTCGACAGAATCAACGTCGCGCTCGACCGCCCCTCGTCCAAATCAACCTTCATCGGTGTTCTGGACATTGCCGGTTTCGAAATTTTCGCGGTCAACGGGTACGAACAGCTGCTCATCAATTACACGAACGAGAAACTGCAGCAGTTTTTCAACCACCACATGTTCGTTTTGGAGCAGGAGGAGTATACGCGGGAGGGCATCAAGTGGGACTATGTGAATTTTGGGCTGGATCTGCAGCCTACGATCGATCTCATCGAGGCTAGTGGGAGTGTTATCGGCATCTTGAGCTGCTTGGACGAGGAGTGCATTATGCCTCGGGCCACTGACTTAACCTTTACCAACAAGCTCCATGGCATGTGGGCTGGTGGCCAAGATAACGAGCACCCGCATCCTGGACGGGATAAATACGAACCCACGAGATTCAACCAGGGATTCACCATCCGCCATTATGCGGCCGACGTCAAGTACCTCACCGATGGGTGGCTAGAGAAGAACAAGGATCCGCTGAATGACAATCTCACACGCGTCTTGGCGGCCTCGTCGGATCGATATGTCGCCTCTCTCTTCGCCGAGTACGCCGACTCTCCTGCGACGCCCGCAGGAGGAGGAGGAGGAGGAAGCATGTTCGGGAAGAAGCGCGTCATGAAAAAGGGCGCGTTCCGGACTGTCGCTCAACGGCACAAGGAGCAGCTTTCCAGCCTCATGTCCCAGCTCCAAGCCACCCAACCACACTTTGTGCGGTGCATCGTCCCCAATTCCAACAAGAAACCCGGGCGTATAGATATCCCGCTCGTGCTAGACCAGCTTCGGTGCAATGGTGTGATTGAAGGAATTCGGATTGCGCGTCTGGGTTATCCAAATCGGCTGCCGTTTGTCGAGTTTCGGCAGCGGTACGAGGTGCTCACGCCCGGGATCATCCCGCGCGGGTACATGGATGGTCGGGAGGCGTGTCGGCGCATGGTGAAGACGCTCGAATTGGACGACGCCATATTCAAGATTGGAACGTCCAAGATCTTCTTCAAGGCGGGCGTATTGGCCGAGTTGGAGGAGCGGCGGGACATGCTACTGTTTGAGATCTTCTCGCGCCTGCAGGCCGTTGCGCGGATGTGGACGGCGAGGAGACAGATGAAGAAGGTCCTGAACCGAGCAGTGGCCATTCGGACTATCCAGCGGAATGCAAGGGTGTATGGTGAGTTGAGGGAATGGCCTTGGTGGCAACTGTATACGAAGGCATGTCTTGATTCGCTTCCCCTTATTGCTTGCGATCTCATATCTCTTGCTATGTAGGTCCGCCCGCTCTTGGCTGCAACGCGTAACGACGACGAGCTCCGGAAGAAGGAGGCCGAGTTGATGTTGATCAAGGAGCGTGCTGAACGCGATAAACAAGAGCGGGAAGCGTTGGAGAGCTTGAAAATGTCTTTGGAGACTGAGAAGAGGAAGGTTGAGGAGGAGTTGGAGGCAGAACGCGGGCTTGCTTTGGACAAGGATGCCCTCCTCGAGCGGAGTAAAAAACGAGAGAGCGAGCTGGAGGATGAAGTAGCGGCACTGCAGGGCGACCTTGACCTGCTTGATTCTCAGCTTGATCGTGTGCTGAAAATCCAGAAGGAAAGCGAGGAGAAACACGAGAATCTTCGCCAGATGTTCGACCAGGCCGCCGAGCACCTGGTCCGCCTAGAGACCGAGCAGAAAGAGTGGGCGGCGAGAGAGGAGGAGTTGAACGCTCAACTGCTGGAGGCGCAGCAGGGGTCGGATGTCATGCGCACCAACCTCGATGAACTCCATAAAGTCGGCGAGGAGCTCAAGAATCTCGCGCTGCAACGAGAGGAAGACTTGGCCAGGGCGAAGGAGCGGACTGACATCACCGTGAAGGAACTCGAAGGAAAGCTTGAGGCGGAACTTCGGAATACGTACGTTTTTTCGTCTAGGCGGTTTTGATGGAAGGTTAATCACAACACAGAGCGACTTTCAAGCACAAGACGGAAGAGTTGGAAGAGGATGGACGAAGAACACATCAACAGCTCGCCGAAATGGCTCGCACCACAGTCGAATACACTGACTTGATCCAGCAGAAGGAAGCCCGCATCGCTGCTCTTTCTGAGCAAGTAGCATCCATGAAGAAGCTTCATGGGGAAGCATCGACGGAGATCCGCGCGCTTACGAACGACATTAACACCCTTGAGACTCAACTCGAAGCCGAGCGGGGAGACCGGGAGAATGAGACGGAAACTCGCACGAAACTTCAGGCAGAGTTGGACGAGCTACGAACGCTCATGGAGGCAAAGACAAGCGAGGCCACCCGGCGCGACGAAGTGGAGAAGAGCAAGGAACAGGAGCTTGCAGACCTGCGGCAACAAAGCCAACGATTGCAACACGACCTTACTGAGGGTCGTCGTCAGCTCTTGGCAACGCAGAAACAACTTAAGTTGGAGCTCGACACTTCGGTCCGCGAGCACGCCTCCCTCCAAGAAAGTCACAAATCGCTTTCAGAACGCGAACGGAATGCCCAAGCCGAGTTGACCAAGACCAGGACGACACTTTCAGAACTGGAGCGAAGTAAGCGCTCCATAGAGTCTGAACTGCAGTCCCTGCACACCCGCCAGAATGACTCGGAAAGTCAGCTAGCCGATGCTAGAAAAGCCAAAGAGGTGGTTTTATCTTGCTTGACGTACATTTACTTGGAAAAACTCACGAATTTTTGTCAGGCTTTGGAGCGTCAGTTGACCGTGGCTCAAACGAAGTACCATGACATCGAGGACCTCATGCTTCAGATGGAAAGGGACAAGGGCACTCAGGACCGTCAACTTGAAGCCACGCGAAAACAGCTCGAGGGCGAAACCGCCAAGCGCGTGCAGTTGGAAAAGATTGTTTCAACTCACAAAGGGGAGCTCGCCAAGCTGAAGGAGCATAACGCGCAGCTTGATGCTGAGCTGAACAAGGCATTGGCGGACCTGGCGGCCCGGGAAGCAGAGGCCAAAGAGGTCCAGACTATACAGCACACCACTATCGTGGAACATGTTCACGTTCTCGAGGAGGCGAAGCGGGTGACGGATCGACAACTCGCGGACACCCAGGCGGAGCTGGCGAATAACCAAGCGTATATACGATCGCTGGAGAAAGCGAAGCAACGTCTTACGGGCGAAGCGGAGGATTTGGCTCGAGAGACGGAGCGAGAGCGTCTTGAGCTGCGGACAAAGGAGAAAATGGTTAAGGCGCAGGAAGAGAAGATGTCCAAGGCTTTGGCAGATGCCGAGCGGGTGCGCAAGGACAAGGATATCTCCGAGCTGCAAACACGTCGCTTACAGATTGAGCTTGAAAGCTCACGGCGCCAGGTCGAAGAGCTTAGCCAGCAGCTCTCGCAAGCAAAGCGCGACCAGGCTCAATTGGATGCCGACCTCAACCGACTTGCTGATGACACGGGGGAAGCGCCAGTTTCGATGGCTCGGCGTATTGCTCAGTTGGAGGGGCAGCTCATCGAAGCCAAGTCTAATCGAGTTGTGTCGTCTCCGCGCTTCAGCATGGACGGCTCTAGTGACTGGAAACGAGAGAAGGAGCGGATGGAGGCCAAGATTGCCGAGCTTACCAAAGCATATGAAGCGTCCACTGCTGCGCAAGCCGAGCAACGCTCTCAGATCGGTGCTCTCCATTCTGAGGTCCGAGATCTGCGGGGCGTCTTGGACGATGCTGAAGCGGACAGGATGTTGCTCCAGAGAGCTCGACGCGCTTTACAGACCGAGCTGGAGACCATCAAGCACGACCACGTCGACAACAGTCAAGCGCCGGGCGACCGCGAGTTCCATAAATTGCAACTCAAGCAACTCGAGCTCACGCGATCGTTGGAGGAGCAGGAATATAGCGCCTCCAACTCGTTAGCCCGCATGAAGAAAGCAGAAGCGTACGCGAACGAGTGCCAAGTTGAGCTTGGCCGAGTACGCGTCGACAATTCCGAGTTGGACAAGCTGAATGTGAGTTACGTCTCTTTGATGCAGTTGTAATGGTTTCTGAGCTGGAATGTCAGGCCAATCTGGAGAAACAAGTCAAGGAGCTCCGTGTGCGGATTGCCGAACTTGAGGCGAAGCCTGCCAACTCTCCACGGCCGGCTGCGCGCCGCGAGAGTCGTATCGAGGAGCTTACAAACCAGTTGCAAACGAACAAGGGGAGAAGGTGATGGTCGGTGGCTTGAACCTTTGCACTATCCTCGTCATGAAAGTAACGTTGTTATGCCCGCTAAGTTATACCACCATCTGTATTGTAGCCATCGCACTGCCATCTATATTCTAATGGACTTGTTTTTTGTACCATGTTTCAGTCAGTCCGTTCGAATTCGTCGAGGTACATCGTCGCCGTTTGGTCGCCGTCATTACAACACTTATGGTATAAATTAAAATGAGACGGCCATACATGAGATCTACTGCCTCAATCCCAATCCTCGTCGTCTTCCTCTTCGTCACTATCACCTAGCTTCTTGTTGCGCAGCATGAGTGCCTCGGCGAGTGCGGTCGTTAAATCACCGCCACCGCCGCCACTGGGGGACGTCGGCTCGTCAGGGACGGCGGGGGCCGCGCGCGCGGGCGCCGACGACGGATCGGTCTTGCGGAGGCTGTGGATGCCCTTGCCCTGGATGGACTCGAGGAGCGCGTTGCGGCCGGGCTGCGGGGGTGGCAGACCCGCTAACGGCGACGACGCACCAGCGCCGTTTGGTGGTGGTGGAGGTGGGGGAGGCGGGGGAGGGGGTGCGCCGCCTCCAGATGGAGGCGGGGGCGGAGGAGGTGGTGGGGGTGGCGGGGGCGCGGCACCACCGCCGACGGGCGGACGAGGCGGGGGTGGTGGACCCGGGGGTGCAGCACTGGTTGGGCGCGGCGGGGGCTGCGGCACGCTCACGTTCTTCGCGGCAGGGCGCGCGGGCGGCGGTGGGGGACCAGGTGTGACAGCTGGTGTGGGACGGGCGGGCGGAGGCGGAGGTGCGACGGCAGCGGGAGCCTGTAAAGTGCGGCTGCGTGGCGGGGGCGGGGGCGGGGGTGGGGGAGTAGAGACAGATGAGGTGCTGTCGGTTGTCGCGTGGGTGCGACGCGACGGCGGCGGAGGCGGCTTCGGTTTCTTGGCCTCTTTCGCGGCGGGCTGCGGGTGCTTGCGGACATAGTCCTTGATAAAATCCATCTCCTGAGCGATGATTTGCTTATCGATACCCGAGTTTTCGAGCTGTCCGAGAAATGCGGTCCACGACGGGTCGACGCCGGTGGAGGTAAAACCCGACTCCTCGTTGTAACCCATGTGCGCGACATGCACGAAAGAGCCCGATGCGGGCCCGGAAATCATGGATTTGTCGATCTTGCCGCCCTTGCTCGCCTTCTTCTTCTTCTCAGACGCGGGTTTCGCTGGGTCGCATTCAGTGAGAAAAATGGCAGGATGTGAGCAAAGTTGCGAGACTCACAGGCCTTCTCCTTCTTTGTAGTGACTTTTTTCCAGAACGTCTTGGCCTCGCGCTCGTCGGCGAATACGAATCCAATCATACATTGCTGTGTGAGTCGGAGATGAAGGAGGAGATGTGTGGGCAGTGGGATGACCTACGTCTGCTGTGAACGAGTGGAAGAATGCGCGGTCGGGATTGTACTCGAGCCCATTGTACAGCTCGTACTCCCAGATAACGCCACGGGTGCCGTCTAGGTCGACGAGACGAAAAGCATACGAGTTGTTGGAGCTGTCCTTGACGAAAGCCAAGGCTCCCTGCAGGCCTGCGTAGGACCACTTGTCCGGGTTGGGGTGAGCATAGTATATGCGGGCAAGGGTGGCGAAGAGGATTTTATTTGAGGATGCAGGGATAGCGGCTTTGACCTGGTTCTTTTCCTCAGTATTGAGGGTTGACTGGGATGGCATGAGCGCAAGAGTCAAGAATCGTTCTGAACCAGCACCGCCTCTCGCAGCAAGCTTGGACACTGCGCTCACCACGATTCCTCTCGCCCGCAGTTCCTCTCGCCCGCTGGACCACCAAAGACCTTGCTCGACTGGTTGAACGTTATCCAGCAGTCTTCAATGCATACTGAATAAATTTATTGCGACACGAGCATGCAATCCTCTCTCCTCCTCCAGCCGCATAGTTTCCATCCCATCTTCAAAACAAATCTCTCAGCCCCAGGCTCTGCGGACTGCTCGCTGCACCTCCACTATGCACTCCCTCCCATGGTCTTTATCGACCCCTATGAGCTGACCAACCGCGCCGATGCGTACTCCTTCAAACACGCGGGCCCTTCGAACCTTGAGCTCCCTGTCTTTGCGCTCGTCGCTGCCGACACCGATAAACCCGGGGAGTTGCTTCTCAGTGTTGCCCGGTCACTGACCGCCGACGGTGTGCTCGACGTGGAGGTCCCGTTGCACGTGAGGTACGGCGCGACTGCGACGAGTGGGGCGCCGTTCCAGCTCACGCAGCTCCCCTGGCCCGAAGTGTTCCTCTCGTGTCCTGCATCTAGTCAGTTGTATCCGTACGTTTGAGATCTACAGAGGTTGACTGCTCAACAGCGTCTGCAAACGCGCCGCTGCTCTCGATGCACCGCTCGCTCGCGGCGGCCTTCGACGGCGCATCCATTGTGCGCCTCGAGCCGCCGCCAGGCGCGGTGCCGGTCGAGACTATCCGCACGCCGGTGGGCGATGCCGCTGATGTGGCGCGCGTCGAGCTGGGAACTGCGGTTGTCGTCCTCGCATCGTTCTTCTACCTTGTGCGCACGGCGCGGCGGACTGTCGCGAGGCTAAGTTCAAGGATTGCGAAGGAGGATTTGTGATTTTGAATAGTAATGTTGTGCCCAAGGGCGTTCCCTTGCTCGACAGTGTTCAAGTTGGTGACGTTGGTGACCCGCTGTTCACCTCGTACACAAGAAAATGCATCCATGATAGATGAACTACATCGTGTTCAATGCATTCCCACCGCGCAACAAATACCAAGATGCGAACATTTGCAGAAGTTTAAGTTGTGGGCAATGGTTATTGACATGGAGTACAATGGAATGCTAGTTGTGAATGATTCAATTTCCACTGCATTACAAGGGTTATCGTACTTCAAGTTATGCGCAACAAGCGTAGAAACACAGGAAAAGAGCTTGGCCATGGGAAAGAGTCTGGTGGATGCGAGTCACGCGACCGCCATCAAAGCGTGACGACACGCGTCAAATGTGACACGCGCGTTCCTTCCTCCCTTCACAATGGCTCCCTCGCAAAAAACCAGTAAACCCTCTCAGCCTCCTGCCAAAGATATTCGCGCTTTCTTCGGTTCCGGTAGCCAGAAGCCCCGCCCAACTCCTACCGTGACCCAGGTATAACGTCTTACAAAACCGACTCACAAGTAATCATCGATTTTGCTAGTCCCCGGCCGTTGGGTTGGATAAAGGGAATGCCATCGAAATCAGTGCGTATCTGCCCCTGAACGTGCGAATGTGTTGTTGATTGAGCTCGGTCTAGGTGACGATGAAGATAGGTAGGTGACCGTTGCATTGTGTACTGCTGCTGCATGAAACATTTTTAGGCCTTCCGTGAACAAGCCCTCATCGTACGTCGCATATTATTTAACCACATGATTTCGTTAAATATTATTGCTCCAGGTCGAAACCGACTCCAAAAGCATCGGTATTACATCTATGTTTTGAGTCCCAAGGCACGCAATTGACCCTCTGGTTCATCACAGCCGCCGAAACCAACCCCTGCTGCTGGTCCTCGGAAATCGGTCAGTTTAGTTCTAGTGGCACTATAATGCATACTCTCTGACGTATCTTTAGGCCGTGCCCGCTTTGCAGTCCATGGATGTGGACAGCGACGACGAGCCGGTGGTCAAGAAACGCAAAAAGGCGACGGCACTGTTGTCGAGCGATGAGGAAGACACCCCACCGAAGAAGAAACCGGCAGCAGGTGGCAGCAAGCCGAAGCCGCGCATTTCAAAGGCCAAAAACGATGATTTCGTTGTGAACGACGACGACGAGTCTCCTGTGCCCAAGAAGAACGGTCGCAAAACCACGAACACCCTCTTTCTGTCGAGCGAGGAAGACGACGACGAACCTCCCAATAAGAAGAAGCCCGCGGCGAGTGGGAGCAAGCCAAAGCCCCGGCTGTCCAAGTCCAAGAAGGATGACGATTTCATTGCAAGCTCGGACGACGAGGAGCCAGCGCCGAAGAAGACCGTCGCCAAGGCAAGGGCAGGACCGTCTAAAGTCGCGGACAAGGCCGCGGGGAAGGCTACTAATGCGAACGGGAAGGGTAAAGAGAAACCCAAGGAGGAGCTGGCGAAACCCAAATATGAGTGCGTCTACAGTCATCTATCTTTCCTTGGCCAATTCTAACGACGCGAACAGCTGGGCAGCCGCCAAGGCAGCGAAACTCGCTGGACCTGTGGCCCATGGTACCAAGGACGTGCCCGACGGCGCCCCAAACTGTCTGGCAGGTCTGTCGTTCGTCTTTACCGGCGAACTGAGCAGCTTCTCGCGCGAAGAAGCGGTCGATATCGCAAAACGATTCGGCGCGTAAGTTCTAGTATGGTCATTACTCTGTCCCCGGATTCTGAATGGACCACAGACGCGTCGTCGGCCAGCCTTCAAGCAAGACAGATTTCGTCGTGCTGGGGGATAATGCTGGTCCTTCCAAGTTGGCGGCGATCAAGAAGCATGGATTGGTGACCCTCGACGAGGATGCCTTTTTGAAGCTCATCGCGACGCGCAAAGGAACGGGGCAGCTTGACGAGAAGACGCTGAAGAAGATGGAGAAGGACAGGGAGGCGATTGAAACCGCTGCAAAAGAGATGGAGAAACGGGAGAAGAAGGCAGCAAAGGAGCAGAGGTATAGCGACCGATGCTTTTCTTCCCAGTCGTTGACCCTTCCACAGCTCCTCCAAGACATCCCAGACCATCGACCCGGGATCGCAACTCTGGACGACGCGGTATGCTCCGCAGAACATCAAGGAGATTTGCGGCAACAAAGGCCAAGTTGAGAAACTGCAGCAGTGGTTGAAGGACTGGTTCGTCTAGCCTCGTTTCTCATTACATCTCTAATTAACCTCTGGATTCCCGTACAGGCCCAGCAGCCTGAAATCGGGTTTCAAGAAGCCAGGCAAAAACGGCACGAATGTATACCGCGCCATGCTGATCACGGGCCCGCCTGGGATCGGCAAAACGACGAGCGCGCATATGGTGGCAAAGCTAGAGGGATTCACGCCGATCGAGCTCAATGCCAGTGATGCTCGGAGTAAGAAGCTCGTCGAGGTGAGCCAGGTTTCGTTCGCGGGTGTATACGCTGACGACTGAGCAGAATGGCATGAATGTTAACAACACGTCGTTGGACGGATACATCGCGGGCAATCGCGTGCGTTTTTTTTTCTGATACGAGACCGTTTCACTAACCGTTTTATATGCAGGAAAGGGATGGAGTGACGATCACGGACCGGACGGTTCTGATTATGGACGAGGTGGACGGGATGTCGTCTGGCGATCGCGGGGGCGTTGGTGCGTTGAACGCGATGATCAAGAAGAGCAAGGTATCCAGCTCCTCCTCTTCGTGTTACTTGGATCTCACCAAGGTAGGTTCCGATAATTTGTATTGCTAACGACCGCGGGGCGCAGAAGCTGAAGCCCTTGATCGCCAATACGTTCAGCCTTCCTTTCTCGAGGTGGGTCGTGAACATACGCTTACCTCGTTCAGATTACTAACGGCAATGCAGACCGCAGGCGGCGGCGATCCGCTCAAGGCTCATGACCATCGCATTCAAGTGCGTACAGTCACGTATCCTTGCGATGAAGCTGATCCAACTTGCAGAGAAAACATGCAGATTCCAGCGAACGTGATCGACCAGCTGGTTGCGGGATCCCAGTCCGACATCCGTCAAGTGTTGAATATGCTGTCCACTTGGCGGCTATCGAGCAACACCATGAACTTTGATGAGGGCAAGAACCTGTAAGACTCGATTTCGTATAATCATATCTAAAACTCATCATCTTCGCGTGCAGAGCGAAGATGAACGAGAAATACACGATAATGAGTCCATTCGACATAACGTCGAAGATGCTAGGCCCGTACCTGTTCTCAGCAACTGCGCGGGAGTCTCTTGGCGACAAGATGGAGCTGTATTTTCAGGATCATTCTTTCATGCCTTTATTTATTCAGGTAGTTTTGATCTGAACCTCTGTTCCCCTGTTTGCTGACGATGGCCCGAACCCAAGGAAAACTATCTGAAGACGGAACCCGCGCGGCTTCGAAACCACGATGGCCCGGAAAAGCAACTGAAGTGTCTCGAGCTGATGGACAAGGCGGCGTCTTCAATCTCGGACGGGGATCTCGTTGATGCGCTAATACATGGGTGGGTATTTTTTTTGCTCTTCTTAATATCGATAATAACGAGTAAACAGGCCGGAGCAGCATTGGGCTCTGATGCCGCTGCACGCGGTGTGCTCGACGGTGCGCCCTGCGTCGTTCCTGTACGGGCAGGGTGCGCACTATGGTGGGCCCAACTCGCTGTCGTTCCCTCAGTAAGCGCCGCCTATACGATATGGACGAACACCTCTGAATTGTTCCAGGTGGCTCGGGCAAAATTCCAAGCAGACGAAGCTAAGTCGGCAGTTAAGCGACGTTCAAATACGGATGCGGCTCAAAGTCTCGGGCGACAAGGCGGAAATACGGCAGTCGTATATCCCTGCGTTGTTCCCTCATATCGTCAAGCCCTTGATGGATGTTGGAGCGGTTGGTTTTGCCCTTTATCATTCATTCGTTTCTTATAGGCGGTTTGGCAGAGCGTTGTGGAGGAGGTCATTGAGAAGATGGACGAATACTACCTCACCAAGGAGGATTGGGACACGATCATCGAGCTCGGCGTCGACGAGAAGAAGGACGACCTCGTGCTCAAGAAGATATCCACAGCTACGAAGACGACGTTGACCAAGAAGTATATTTCTTTCGCGATTTCTTTTGGCAGTTCTGATGCTTCGGTAGGTATAATTCATCCGAGCACCCGATTCCGTTCTACAAGGCGTCAGATCTCGGAAAGGCACCCAAGAAGCTGGCTGGTGGCCCGGCGCCCGACATTGAGGACGCGTTCGATGTGAGTATGAAGGTGCATCGTGCGGATATTGAGGGACTGAATTGTGATCTGCAGATGGACGAGCCCGTCGACGACGTGTCTGACGACGACGACAAAGGGAGCAAAGACGCGGACGACATCAGCAAGGACAAGCTGATCAAAGCCCCGAAGAAGAAGGCTGCGCCTAAACCAAAGGCTGCACCGAAAAAGACGGCCGCAAAAGCAAAGAAGTAAAAGTACCTTGTATCATAGCCTTGATCTTTTAAATTCAGCCACTTTGACCTTGTTGACCGCCTTGAACTTGGGAAATTCGCTGGCACAATTCCACCAATTCTCTTTGGTATTATAAAGATAATTGCACTTGTTTTGAGTTTACTTCTTTCCGTGGGTGTGTGGCGGTGGTAGCGGATCAAGCAAAGAGTCACGCTTATTACACTTGTTGCATTTTACAGCTTTGACCGGAGCAGCCATGAGTACGCTGAGCGCGTCGCAGCAGGCGGCATTGGCCCAATTGCGGGACCTGACGAATGGCGGGGAGGACGACGTCGCCGTTAGCATGCTCGAGAGCGTCGACTGGGACGTCCAGCGCGCCGCAGAGCTCATCTTCGGCTCAGCACCAGCACCAGCACCCCCGCCGCCGCCGCCGCCCATCGCAGAGTTCGACATCGACGACAGCGAGCAGTACCAGCCCATCGCTCCGCGCAGCCAGAACTGGTCCATTACCGCCCTCTTCACCTTCCCGTTCCAGCTACTGTCCACATTGCTACGTTTCGTCTTTGGCGTTCTCCGCATTCCCCTCCCGCGTCCATTTGCATTCAATCTCGCCCTCTTCCGTCCGCGGCGTACACCTCCGCGCGGCGACGGTGGTGCGGACCGCTGGGTGCGCGAGCTCGAGGAGGAGACTGGCGCGCAGTGCATGAGCGCAAGCGCATCTGGTGTCGAGGCTGGCAGTGGTCCAGGACCGTCGACGCTCACCCACCGCGGTCCAAGCGACCGCAAGGTGCTGCCTGACTTTACGCTTGGCACGTACGAGGCTGCTCTGCGCGTGTGCCAGCGCGAGGCACGCATCGCCTGCATTGTTTTGGTTAGCGAGGAGCACGACGACGTCCCCGAGTTCAAGCGGTCAGTCAGCACTATATTCTATGCTATATATTGGCTAAATATACATGCAGGTCGACGCTGACGGACCCGACGCTGGTGCGGCTGCTGCACGCCAACGACATTCTTGTTTGGGGCGGCGACGTCCGCGACCGCGAGGCGTACAGCGCTTCCCTCAAGCTTCAGGCCACCACGTACCCATTCGTCGCCTTTCTCGCCCTTCAGCCCCGCCGCAACCTCCGCTCATCCTCTAGCACTTCCAATCCACCGCCCACCCTCACTGTCCTTTCGCGACACCAGGGTCCCCCGAGCGGCCCCACGTCCGCCGCGACGCTCACCGCGCACCTCGAGACCCAGGTCCTTCCGCGCGTGACACCGTTCTTAGTGGGTCTGCGCGCCGCCCAGCAAACCGCTGCCGCCGACCGCGCCCTGCGCGCCGAGCAAGACCGAGCCTTCCGCGAGACCGCCGCCCGCGACGGGGCCCGTATCGAGGCCCTGATGCAGGCCGACGCACGCGCCGCCCGTGAGGCCGAGGCTGCGCGTGTCGCGCACGAGGCAGGGGTTGCACGCGCACAACGTGAGGCAGCAGAACGAGCAAAACGCGCGGCGGAGCGCGACTCGTGGCGCCAGTGGACGCGCCGCGCGCTGGCGGACACGCCAGAGGACGCGGACGGCGTGCGGCTTGCGATCCGGCTGCCTGATGGTGGGCGTGTTGTGCGCCGCTTTTCGGACAGGCGCACGCTCACCGCCCTGTATGCGTTTGTCGATGCACAGCTGGCAGGTGGGGATTCACAGAGTGGCGAGACGTCGCCCGGTGGGCATGGAAAGGCGGATATTGAGCGCGCGATGGAGGAGCAGATTCAAGAGGCGGAGACGGCGGACGCGTGGTGGGGCTTCCAGCTGGTGCTTGCGTACCCGCGACGCGAGATCCCGTGGGCGCGCGGAACAGTGGGCGAGGTCGAGTGTCTCAAGGGCGGCGCGCAGCTCGTTGTGCACATGCTCACGCATGCGCAGGAAGCAGCTGCCGCCGCCGACGACGCGGACGACGATGGGTATGTTTCGGAAGATTAGAAAGTAGACACAATTAGTTCCAGGCGGTAATATTATACACTCTGTTTGATGCAAGGGAGACAAGATACAGATACTGTGTGTGGAACTACTGGCTGAGGATCGTCCTCACGAACGACTCGTAGTTGACGTTGCCGTCGCTGCGAAACAGAAACAGTCGGTGAAATAAATCAAATAAAAAGAGACGAAGACGCACGCGCCGATCTGGACGCCCTTGAGCAGCTCGTCGACCTCCTGGTCGGTCATCTTCTCGCCAAGCTGGGTGAGGACGTATCGCAGCTCGCCCGCGCCGATGAAGCCGTTGCCCTCCTTGTCGAACACCTGGAACCCGCGGATGAATTCCTCTGCGCGCTGTTAGTCTGGTTGGGCTCATTCAACTCGCTCAGCGCGCACCAGGCGTGCCCGCGGGCTTAAAGCCGTCGGGGCGATTCAGGATCGCGAGGAAGGTCTTGTAGTCCACTGGGATTGATCAAATGAAATTGGTATGTGTATGGCGAATAGGGACAAGGACGCACCATCGCGCGGGGCGGCGGCGACGATCTCTGCGACCTCGCTTTGGGTTGGGTTCTGGCCGAGGGCGCGCAGCAGGTCGCCGAGGGTTTCTCGGGGGACGGCGCCGGTGCCGCGCTTGTCGAACAGGGCAAAGGCCTCTTTGTACTCTGGGCGGTGTTAGGAGCTTGTGGGGATTCAAGGGACAAGAAGCGAGTACCTGCGTTGTCGCTCTGGGCTATGTTAGCGTTTAGTAGCACGGGTTAGGATAGGACTGACCATGGTGGAGGTGAAAGCGTCTTATTTGGTTAGATTTGCGCATCCATGTTCGAACGTTCCATGCTGGATAATGCAGAACAAGTGCTGGACACTGCTCTAATGAAAGTCCCCCTCGTTATTGTTAATAAGGTATGCGGTCGTCTATGGTTTCTCCGCAGGGCTGTATCTCTTCAGAACTTTTCATACTTGGTCCCAAATACGCTTGTAGTGCGCGCTTCGCAGGTCCTGGCAGATATCGGCCTCCCCCTCTGCCCTCCGACAGAATTTGAAACGAAGGTCTACGCAGACCTCGCTACGTCTTACTCGATTTGTCTCCGCCGCGTGGGCGCAGCACATTGTCCTAGACCTACAATCCTCCGCCACCATCTGAGCTGGAGAAAATGACGCCGAGTCACTTAATTTCCAACGCTCTGCGACTGCTTGTCCCCACCGCCCCCGCCGTCTACACATCTCTCCTGCGGATGATGCTCCAGTACAAAAGATTCGATGTACGAGCTTTTATCCCAGCTCTCCGAACTCATTGGATATCACTTGCTGGGACTGTCAAATGGCTACATTGATAGCGAAGACGAGGAGCGCTGGAATGTGAGCGGAAGGATGTCTGATGCTGCACATCTTGTCAAGTCGTGGGATGTGGATCAGGTGTGGCGAGACGGAGAGGAGTGGATGGGCGATGCGCTGGCCGAAGTGGTCAGAACCGGAAGGATAGAAGATCTGCCGCAACAGCCAAACGCGACGCAAGCAAATTACTTTAGCAGATATCTCGAGATGACGGCCCTTGTCCGGCGGTTTTTATTGAGCCCCAGGTACACGTCCTGCAATTTATCCCCTTGACGTGTCCATTTGACTTGGATCTGCGGATGTGAACCCGACTCGGAAAGACTAATAGTAATGCCCGGTGGCTGGGTAAGCCTGAGGCGCAGCTATACTTCAAAGACGCGTGTTTCAAGCGTGCTGGAGGCGGCGTGGTGTCCTCGATGACAAAGTTGTGTACTGAGGAAAAATGATATGTATCATGAGACGTTTAGCGAAATCGCGAAAACGTGTCTGATTCAACCGCGTCTTGGATAAATTTTCGTGTTATTTGGTGCAGTTTGCAACGTCTCTCGTTTCCTCCACTTGGGTATCATAAATTTTGCGGAGTCTGACTGGGGGAGACTATCTTTTCCTCCATGCTCGCACAAAGGCTTGCCCTCTCCTTCAGACTCTCGCGGATCCTGTCATGCTCTGTCAGACGTTCGCTGCTTGTCGCCCCAAATTTGGCTTGTAGACCGTTCGCTACAGCCGTCGACGCGTTTGAAGCTGTACGGAAACAAAACATGCGCGTAGAGGCTCGACTATCCGATGAAGGTCTACCACTCCATGCAAGTACCCCGGCTGACTTTTGTCCATCGAATTTTGACTTGCTTCAAGCACTCGGGACCAACAACCGCCGCCCTGCTATCCTATGCTGTCAAAAACTGGCCCGCGCCCGCCGTGATTCCAGCGGGTTGGAGCGCAGACTGGAAACAATGGGACTATCTGCTGACCCTCTTTGCATTCAGTCCGTACTTTCTACGCCTCCCCCAGATTGAGATGCTCGTCAATGTGAAATACGGGATCCCTGGCGAGGTGCGACCCATCATGTACTCGGACGCGCGCGAGAGCGTCGTCTTCTCCACCGAGATCCCCACCGACCCCGACGCGCCTGATGACGCGCCCGACGGCGCCGGCCACGTCTTCCTGCTCAACTGCCGCACGTTCGAGCTCTACACCTACGACCCCGCGCGCCCGGAGCACGCGCCGGACACGATCGAGGAGCTGGCGCTGCTCATCGCCGCCGCGCCGACGCCCGAGGGCGTGCCCATGGTCCAGCTCCAGCCGGACCCCGACGGCGAGGCTGCGCTGCAGCGTGTCCTCGCACGCGACGCGACCGTCATCCCGCTTCTCGAGAGCGACTTTTTAGGGTACGCGCCGCGCGCGACGGAGCCCGAGCAGGAGCTCGTGAGCGCGGATGCGGCTGCGGAGGCGCAGAAGCAGAAGTTGGCCGAGGCGATCCGGAAAGTCCGCGCATATGTGGTGGAGACGGAGGCGGAACTGGCGCTGGATGAGGCGGAGTTGGCCGACCTTCGCACGGATGGGTCGCCTGAGCTGCAGGACAAGGAAGATGGGGTGCGGCTGGACGAGGAGGCACACGCGCAGATGCGCGTCGCGCTCGAAGAGGCAAAGGCAAAACTCAAGATCTGGGAGCATTTGTGGACAGAATCGTATGGGCCATGGGTGGATGCGCCTCAATTGCGAACGTTAACGGAGGATTGAGCCGAGCGCATCTAATCGTGTGGTCGGTTCTTCCAACGCGGTGTGCAGCTCGTGAATTTGAATCTGCTCAATATGTCTGCAAGTCGGGGCATTTAGGCGCACGCCATGCGAGCAGAGCAAACGATTCTCGCAAAACTCGCTAGCATCGCATAAATTCCAAAGACGGCAGTACTTATGTAGCAATGCCGAATAATACGCCCCAATCGCAATATATTTGATAGATACAGAAAACGAAAACAAACGACTATGCGCCATGCCGCCTGTACTGGGCAGAAACCATGGCGTGGTCTCGCTCGTACGGCTCCAGGGTGACCTGCTCCAGGGCCTTGAACCGGCCCTCTCGCAGCTTTTGCAGTTCCGCGGCAAAGATGACGTCCGGCGGTGCGGTCGAGTCGATGCAGCTTGCTTTTATTGAAATTATAACGTGGCCGAGGTCCTTCAGGAAGCTCTCTGCGTTCCGGATGACGATGCGGGCTTGGTCGGGCTGCGCGACGTCCGCAAAAATCACGTCCACCGTCGAGATGAGCATGCGATATTTGTTGGGTAACCGCGCGTCTTCGACGATGGCTGGAATAAAAGTGAGTAAGTAGTAAGAATAAAAATTTTGTGGGCCAACGTACGGATAACATTTGTCCGCTTTTTTGCCATGTTGATCAGGTCGCGACCTGACCGCGGTGAAAATTCAACAGCGTAGACGACTCCTTCCTGAGAAAGAATAAACAAAAAGCAGAGCAGAATGAGAGAAAGAAAAAACGTACTGGGCCAACGATATCGGCGACATGACTGACACTCGTTCCACTGGCAGCGCCGAGGTACAGTACTTTTTTCCCGGGTTGGATGAAGATGTTGTCGAGGCCGCCAAGCACACCAGCAGCGAGCTTGCTCCGGAAGGGATTCCAGACGCGGTACTCGATCTTGGTGCCCTCAACGCCGCCTTCGATAGAAATGCGCTTTTCGCCGTAGACGGACTCGCCGGGGACCAGGTTCTTGGTGACAAGCATGTGTTCCTTGCCTTTTGCAATGAACACACCTGGATGTTTGTGAGGCTCGAGCACCGTGTTCGACCCGCCCCTGGCCCCGCCCCGTCCTCCGCGTCCGCCCCCACGCGCACCACGGCCCCGGTCCCCGCCGCGTCCGCCGCCGCGCCCGCCCCGCGACGTTACACCTCCGCCGCGCACACCTCCACCTATATTTGTGAATGAGAATTGCGTCGACTAGTAGGGAGAAAAAAAGAGGCGTACCCCGTCCTCTGCCTCCGAACCCACCGCGGTCACCCCCGCCGCGCCCGCCCCCGAACCCACCGCGGTCGCCCCCACCGCGCCCGCCCCCACGCCCGCCGCGGTCACCACCTCTACCGCCCCGTCCACCAAATCCGCCGCGTCCGCCGCTATCTCCTGGAAAAAGAGCGGCGGCTGTCAGAGATAATCAGAATGCAATATTGCGACTGACCAAATGCCATTTTGTGTGGGGGGTCGTGTGGGAGAACGTGAGAGACGACGGCGAGAGTCAAGAAATTTTTGCGGGGTCAATAGCGTGCGAGTTCAACAAGCGTAAACACGATCAGCGTATTGCGGCATCTGCTGTTCCACGACCACATACCCCCGGCTGCGCGACGCTGCTGCGCTTATACACCAACGTGAACACTAAGCAGCCATGTCTCAGTCTCCCATGATATCCATTCCCAAGAAGACCACAGATGAGGTCGATTGGACCACTCCAATCCGCAATCTCATCGCACAATCCTATGGCGAGAACCCAGACAATTACGCAGCCGAGTGCGCGTCGCTGCAGCGCTGTCGCCAGGATGCAGTCCGCGGCGCAGGCAGCGACATGACCGCCCGCGATCTCCTCTACAAGTACTTTGGCCAGCTTGAGCTGCTAGAACTGCGTTTCTCCGAGATTCGCGTCACTTTTCCCTGGCACGACGCGTTCACCCACAAGCTCACCACCCAGACATCCATCGCCTACGAAAAGGCCTCTATTCTCTTCCAGATCGCCTCCACGCACTCTGCGATTGCCTCGTCTCAGAACCGCTCCTCCCCAGAGGGTCTCAAGCGCGCGTTCTACTACTTCCGTACCTGCGCGGGAATGCTCACGTATATCAATGAGAATTTTCTCCATGCCCCGTCCAAGGATCTGAGCAAGGAGGTCGTCAAATTCCTCGTCAGTCTCATTCTTGCGCAGGCAACAGAGGTCTTTTGGGAAAAGTGCGTCGAGGAAAAGAAGCCGAGCGGGCTTACCTCAAAGATGGCCTCGCAGGCGGCTTCCATGTACACGACTCTGTGCGAAGAGGTCAAAGAGTTTATGGGGCAGAATATACTCGACCGGCACTGGGTCACCCTCATTCAGGCATGCGACGACCACCTCTCGGATTCCCCGTAGCTAATCTTTCCCACAGATCAAATCTAAATATTTAACCTCTCAGGCGCAGTACTACCGTTCCATCGCCGACACTGATGCAGGCACGTACGGCGACGCCCTCGCGCGGCTCACACTGGCCGAGACGCATGCCAAAGAGGCGTTGCGACTGTGCTCTTCATTCACACCAACTTTTACCCCGGCAACATCCACCGCTCCATCCTCCTCGACCCTCCCTGCAGATGCAGGTTCTTCCATGGCGGCGCTTGCCAAATCGCACCTGGCGCTCGTCAGCGACCGCCGCACCGCTGCCAACCGCGAAAACGACCTCATTTACAACGCGATTCTCCCGTCCGTGGACACACTTCCCCCAATCGAGACCAAGACGACCCTCACCATCGCCACCCCGATACCCATCCAAGAGGTCTACGGCGCGCCGGACGTGCAAAAGACCATCGGTGCCGATTTCTTCGGACGCCTCGTTCCGCTGAGCGTGCATGAGAGCGCGTCCGTCTACTCGGAGGAAAAGGCAAAGCTCGTCCGCGGGGAGGTTGAGCGAGCGGACACCGCCGAGGGCGAGGCGAAGAGCTTCCTCGATGGACTGCATGTCCTGCAGGGGCTTGAGCGCTTCCGTGGGATATTACAGGATAGCGGCGACGGGGGCGTGCCACCGGAGGTTTCGCGGTGGGCGGCGGACATTGGCTCGATTGAGGGGCGGGAGAGTGTCGCCTCGCTGTTCTCGCAGCTCGAGAAGCTCAAGGGCGCATTGCGCGCTGAGCTCGATCCAGGCAGTGGCATCGCGAGAGAGCTGGATGCGGAAAGCAGGGACTGCGAGATGATGCGCGTTCGGTATGAGCACTTGTGGACGCAGGCGCCCAGTGCGGGATTGAGCAAGTCCCTGAGACAGGATCTGAAGGCGCACGTAGTCGCTATGGAGGAGGCTGCGCGGAGTGATGGCCAGGTCCAAGCGCTTTGGGAAGGCGTGCGGCCAGACGTCGAGGCGCTCGTTATGGGTAGGGTCGATGGTTTCTTCCGGAACCAAGAAGATAAAGGAAGCTTGTTGGATCTCGGGGAAGAGGCAGACCGGGCAGAGAGAGAGGAGAAAGAGAAGATAGCTGGTCTCGTTCGCGAGATTGAAGAGCGACTTGGTACCCTAAAGAAGATTGAGAAGGAGCGAAACGAGGTTTTGAAAGATTTGAAGGAAAAGGTCGGTTTCTTTTTTTATTCGTTGCAGGGCAATGGTTTAAATCCTATCCAGATTCAAACAGACGATGTTTCGCACCTCCTCCTTTTGAACCGCCGGAACACGGGGGTCGAGCCCACCCTTTTTGCTGCCGAGTTGGAAAAGTTCCGACCGTATCAACAGCGGCTTGCAGCCACCATACACCACCAGGAGGTGGCTCTTCAAGATATTGCGGCACGCTGGAAAATGCTCAAAGACTTTACGGACTTTAAGAGCCCAGCGCGCAAGTGGGATGAGAAGGAGAAGAGGCGGAAGGAGGGCGTGCGGAGGTTTGGCCGGGCGCGAGAAGGCTACGAGGAAGTGCGCGATGGTTTAGCGTGAGTGTAACCGCTCTCGATTTTGTTCGCCCATCTCACCTCGATTACAGGAAGGGTTTGACGTTCTACACCGAACTGACTGAGCTGACGACAAAGCTGCGGCGGAACGTCAAGGCATTCGTCAGTGGTCGCATTGAGGAGCGAGAGCGTCTTGTCGCCAAGCTCGAGAGTGAGAAGCGTCTCACGCCGTCGGGTCCTCCTCCTCTCGCTGCCAAGCCTCCGCAGTCTGGCCTAGAATCTAGTTTCGCTGGAATGAACTTGAGAGGTTCACCGGCGCCACCTCAATGGCAACCGACGCCGTCTCAATCTCCTCAGCAGCAATATCCACCCCCGCCGCCGGCGCAGTATTCCTCACCAGCTTCGCAATCCTATCCTCCCGCCCCACCTCCACCATCGCAATATACATCGCCGCCGCCACCGCCCGCCCCTCAGCAGTATTATTCGCAACAACAGCAACCTCAGCCCCCTTCCCGACAGCAATCCTTCCCGCCTCCTCCGCCTCAACCCACACGATACTCACAGACGCCACAGTCTTATGGGACCCCGACGCCGCCAGCGCCTGCCAACGACCCTTACGCCCACCTCGGGATGTTCACGTCCACTGCATATTCTACACCTTCTCCCGGGCCGACACCGCCTGGGGTTTCCTCGCCCCCGCCACCTCCCCCTCCACCGCAGGGCTCATACACTCCTTCATACACGCATCCTCAGCCGCCGCAGGGCCAAGGACAATACGGTGCTTATCAGTACCAACAACCGCCGCAACATCCGCAAGGATTCGGTGGGGCATTTCCTCCTCCGCCTCCTCCGGTATCATATCAATATGGCACTCCACCGCCGGCTGGTGCTCCGCAGCAACAGTATCAGCCACAACAAGGACAGCAGGGGCAATACCGAGGGCATTCACAGGGTTAGGGACCATCAAGTGCTAATTGTTGTTGTAAATTATAACTTTTGTACTTGCGATGCGGGAAATCACCACAGTACAGTGGTGGTCATGGGAAGTACGCGTATGGTAGAGCCTATGAACGCGATGGCAAGGGGTGCACATATGCGTTAGAGATGATGAACGCACAATAAACTTCAAGTGCGGTAAAGTCTAGAACGCGATCCCTTCGTGTGGATACTGAGACGCGATAGGAGGCGCACATCGCAGAGGCTCACGGTGAAAAGACTAGCCCGAAGTGTGCGATGCACAATGCCCGCATCTTTCGTGGGAGTCGCCGTGCACGAATCTGTGCCTGTGCCCGTCTCCGCCCACTTCCTCCGCGTCCCCGTCTAGCTCCTCCGAGTCCTCCCCCCCTATAGCTCCAGCCCATCCGCATGCTTCGCCGCCCTTGTATCCATCCGGCTCTGCATCACCCTCCGCGCCTCCATCCTCTCACGCAGCACACTCAACGGCAAATACTGCACTTTCGCCTCCGCCTCGCGCTTAATCAGCTGGTCGGCCGGCGGTACCCAGCGGCTGTTAAGGATACGCGCACGGCCTCGGGGTTAATGCGAAAGCGCTCCGCGAGGACGGGCGTGCTGAAGTGCTCCGGATCGACGCGGTGCAGCTGGCGCAAGCCATCCATCGCCTCGCGAGAGCTTGCGAGGGGGTCCAGCGGCCAGGGAAGGCGGAATTGAGCGCGGCGCGGTGGGCGGTCCAGGTGGTGGGTGTGAGCGAGAGGGAGGGTGCGCGGTGGGCGGCGGGGCGCGTCGGCCGTCGCGGTCGAAGGCGGCATTGTCTTCGGAGAGGTCGACCGGCGTCGAGTCGTCGTCGAGGATGGATCGCGGACCGCGAGTTGCGTCGGCGGGCTGCCAACACAGACGTGCGGCGAGGAAGAGGGCGGAGAACAGAAAACATGGCACAGCCACCTCGGCAAATCCCGCTTTCAATCCGTCGCGGTCTTTCCTTGGTCGACCCAAACCGCGTCTTTTTGTACTAGCGCCATACGTGACCCAAACATCATTTCCTGCTCCCGCGGTACCAAATCCATCGCCGGGGATCGGAGCTTTTCTAGGAGCGTGCCGATGTTGATGTCCGACACAACCATGTCCTCCTCGTCGTCCTCTTCGTCGTCGGAGACCGGCTCTGCACCCCCGCACATCCAAACTATATCTCCCACAAACTTATGGAGAATAAAATATTTTGGATTGATGTCGGTGATCGTGTCGTCGAAGCGGGGCCGAACAGGAATGTCGAGGAACTCTCCGGGTTCGGAACACGGGAGGTAGCGGTCGTTGAAGATCATGTCCAAAAGAAGTCCGGGTCTCCTGCGCCGGTGCGGCCACGGATGATGATCTGGATCAAATATTCATTCACTGCTTCACTTGGAAAGAAAACACTGTACTTGGCCATCGGTCATCCAATCGAAATAAATCCGAAAGGACCCGAAGAGTCCATGCACCTGTGGCTGCGCCAAGAAGGCGTTCTCAATGCTGTCGGCCACCCAACTCTCGCACTTGATGCCCGTGAGCGCCTCAACGAGTGCAAATGACTGATCCGCAGAAAGTCAGAGTATAGAAAGGAGAGAAAAAAATGGATGACGAACCGTCTTGCCCATTTCGAATGGCAGTCCATGGACCACCTGGAGTTTCTCAACCGTAGCCTGCCTAGCTTGTCGGCGTTGGATTAATTCTTCAGCGGTGATACCACTTTTCAAACGCGCGACGCCGGTCAGGCGGCAATTTTCATCGCGCACTCTGACCTATTAGAGACAACAGAGTAAGCTTGACATCAAGGATTTGGAACTTGCACATACCTGGTCCACAACGGTCGGCTTCCTTGGTAGCCCAGTGTGCATCGGGGTCGAGACAGCAGAGGCTGTTCGGGTCTCCGACCGAACTTCCACAATCTCAGACACCGATAAACTGATTGAGGAAAGAACACACCGAACTCCACGAGGGCGAGCATCTCGGACACCAGCTCTTCTAACTTCCAACGCCGCGGGAAGATGATTTTGCGAACAAATTCCTGTTGCTCGTGGGCGGCGTCATACGAGCCGGAGGTCCGGAGGGGTGCGAGGGCGCTGCGATTGACATTTATACAAGCTTGTAAATATCTCCTCGCCTTCTCCTTCCATTCGGGATCCGCCATATACGAGTACTGCTCCATGGTCTTTGGCATGTATTTGTAGAATTCGCGGTCAAAGGGATACTGCTTGACGTAGTGTAGCGCAACGTCAAGATACACGGCAGCAGGAAGCCCATCGAGACTCAGAGGGATGGGGAGTGGCTCAGTGAGTCCTGGCTCCGCGGGTAGCTGTAGGAAATTAGACAGAGCAGTGACATTCTTCTCATGTTCTTGCATAGACATGATAGCAGGGGCGAATGTGTTGATGTAGATGTTTGGTTCCACTTGGGGGTATGGGCCGTGGCTATGCCCGGCGTAACTCGGATTTATGGGTTTAGAACTCTACAGATCGACCCTCAAAGGTCGTTTTTATTTATTGACTGCTACTTTTTTAGTCCGCTGAGTCGAGCAGATATATGTCATTATAGGATCTCTTTTACACACTCGAGTTTTTCACACATTACGCTGAGCAAACATCAGTCAGCAGGCATCGGTGCAAGAAGCCAAAAGAGACTGTCCATGTGATTGTCACCTCCGACCGGAATCAGCTCACCACCGCATGCAGGTGGAGAGCACAGGGATGTACTAAGAGCGGTGGGATTGAGGGGTTGCGGTTTTGTAGAGAGTCTGCGTGTATTTGTGCATAAAATATTAGTATGCTTGCGGCAGACTTATCATTATGAGAAGAGTAGAATAATTAAAGAGGTTTCGCATCTTGTCCAATGTAGGTCCATGTCTGTTATCGAATCCGGCTAGGAGGTGTGACCAAAAGCCCGACAAAGGATACAACGAGTAAGGACTGCTTGAATCTGGCATGTAATCGTCTTGTGAAGAGAAAAGCCCCGCAGGACAATGAGCATGAGCGCCTCAGTCACGACGCCGAACCAACCAATATTAACCCAATAATGTACTTATTATGGGAATAATAATGTGCATCCTTCCATTGATCCATCGGGGAGAGACGAGATCCAAATGGTAGTAGCAGGTAGGGAGAGGAAGAGACAGGGACAGGAGCAAAAGTGCAAGAGACTCATGAGCATTCATCCGTCTAGTTCGGTCTTGTGTGTCCAGTTCCCAAGAGAAACAGTAAGACTAGTCCAAGTCCAGCACCGACAGTCCTATCCAGTGCAAGCAGTCGGCCAAGCAAATAAGTAAGAAGCAAAAAGTATGAGTGTAGGTGTAGAAGGGGCCGTTAGGCCTAAGACCGTCGACCCGCGCACATATATTGAGTTGGGGACCCACCGGCAGAACAGCGTAGAACTGCTGGTGTAGAAGCCCGGGTCCTTGCCACGGACATTTTGCGTGCCCATACCAAACTCCATTGAGAACCTGACTGCCAACATTGCAGCCACAGAAGTCCGCAGCGGGGTGCAACAGTATAAGACGCAGGGTGAGAGGGAGGAGGGAAGCTGAGCTAAGCGGGGAGAGTGGGGAAGGTAAAAGGTTCAGGAAGGGGGGATGCACAAACAATGGGTGATATGAGGGTGCAAAGGGCGACATGAGCTAATTGAACCACATAATATCGTGATCTTACTAACAGCGCAGATCCGGCTACATTGTATCTTGCCATGCACAGTGCCTTCCTGCAGATGAATTAGTTCGGAAAGGGTCAAAACGCGAAACTCTACACACCAAGAAGAATCCACCGTGTAAATGGAGATCTCCAGCGCCTCATCTGAGGCCTGCGACACGTGAATGTCAGCGATGAGTGTGCTAAAGAATGCAAAAACCTCCAGCCGATTCACTGACGCAACGGAATTCAGTAAACAGAACTGGAATGCTGGAACCAAAACTTACCATTTTGTGGGATGTTTTCGACACAGATCGTGTTGGTCTCATCACTGAACTTGAAGACTTGGATCGAGATGGGGTACTATAGGTCATGGTGATATAAGATGTGGTGGTAAGAAATAAGACTGAATGTGAAGCCGGCAAGTCGTCAATTTCAATGCCTAACAAAACCATAGAGGTCACAAATCGACCGCAAGCGCAACTCCGGGGCGTACAGTAGTAAGACTTCCGGTGTTCATACTAGTCTATTAGTTACCGCGCTTGATACCCGGTATCCTGCGTTATTATATAAGCATCACGGATGCATGCGCAAACAAGCCCTTAGCGAGACGCGTCTGCACGCGTTTCCCACTCTCCCTACTGTAGGCAAAACCCCAGATAGTCTCAAAACCCTACAGGTTCCTACTTTGAGACAATAGGAACCATTATGCTTTATTCTCAGGTGCAAGAGGATGTTTTCCAGCGAGAAGCGCGGAATTTGGGCAAAGATATTCAGATAAGGCCTTCCACTGGTTTTGAATGATCCAAAAAATTCAGACGACCTTGTTCAGGACTGAGGTTGAGTTCCGAGGCGCAATATTTGCCTTCAGTTCTCGAGGGAGCTCACGACGCGTCCAAGTCGCGTCAAGGACCTGTTCACGTGAGTGCCTGAAAAGGAAAGCTTACATAATAAGGCAGGGTACCGGGTATCAAGCGCAGTAACCAACAGACTCTATATCAAACGAGGTACAAGTTAGAACTGATATATAGCGTCTGTCAAGAGAGACTACGTTCATACCGCTCTAAAGCTTCAAACACACAGATCACAACAGAGAACTAAAGCCGCAGATAAATACGTGTACACATGAGCCACAATTTCCATTACAAAATTTGTAGTGAAACTATGATCACAGCCACTAGATTTCATTCAACACAGCCACTATTTACCATTGAACTGTTTTTGGCGACAAATGAAACTTGCCAGGGTCCCGACCCCCTCCACGAGGTAAAAAGAACGATGATTATGTAAACATAAATCCTCGTAACCCCCAGGTCCAAACACCTCGCTTGCTTCACATCTATACCAAGGGAACAAGATGCCGTATATGAGTCAAGGCATCATGCGCCTGCGCCGATTAGGGCTGGCTAAGATTATGAGTACATTCAATTATAATGTAATGTAATAGCAGAATTACAATTAAATACGGTCGGAGAGTAATTTTAAGGCCAATATTATGGCTCCATCACAATACGGTAAGTTATGATTATATTACAGTATGGATGGGCATAATTGATTGTAATGTTAATTACAGCTGAAACATTTAAGTCCGTGCTTTGCGTACCATTAGTACGCAGATATTACATCTCTTAACCACTTCCCGCTCCAAATCTCCAACTGAGGTCATACTGAACAGTCAAACCCTCGATTTCGCCAGTCGGCTATGACTCTCTCCATCTTGGGCCGCTAAAATTTTCAATCCTGCCTCTCTCTGTCTCTCTTTTCTACACCTTTCTGACTTGCCAATAATGCTTGATGACCCAAGATAGTCAAGCACTTCCCCACCCTTCTCAAAGCACCAGACCATGGCAAATTTTGTTCAGGCAGGGATAAAGGGTATTTCTGCATCGCTGACTTACCTTCTCCCGCATGGGTGGAATATTCCTGGTCGGAAGACTGTCAAGAAGGATATTCTTCTGCTATAAAAACACCGAGCACAAGCAGCCAGGTCCACTCCTTCACAGAGTGCACGGATGCAAATGGAGCTGGAGGTATTTTTTAGTGGTATTTATGCGATGGTTAAGGATGACGACAATGTGTTGGCCTCCCCGGCACGGAAAATATGGCAGTTGACAACATGTCATTGAATCCATCCCCGGGTTGTACCCTGGACACGGAGGCGGTGGAGGCGGTGCGTGGCAGGTGTGCAGCGTGCCCTTCGGCAGACGCATGGCATGTCTAAAGCCCTTTGACCTCAAGATATTCCTCGAAGGGTCCCAGCCCGCTGCGCCTCAAGCGCTGCCTACAATGCCAGCAACTGGCGATAACAGTCTCTGGTGGAAGGTAGGTACCTATTCCTCTGACACCTAATTCCAGTATGAGATACACACAATACACTTTCCAGTCTTGGCCTGTATTGCTTGCGACATGCTTGCAATTCCAGGTGTAAGCATTGCAGTGGAGCACCTCTTTTCAAGCAGTAAACACACCATGTCGGATGCCCGGTTGTCCATGGCAGCAGCAATCATATCGGTGACCGTAGTCGCAAAGGAACTCCTTAACACTGGTTTCGGGCAGGAATCTCGATCCATTAAATACCATTAAATACGAATATTTTACGATTGTATTACATTATGATATGCTTACGATTACATGTGGGCTCCCAAGCTAAGATTAAATTATGATTACAGTACATTACGGTCTGAAGATGTATCTAATCATAATGTTTCAGCCTTAGCGCCGATGATAGTCGAGGTAAAGAGCGGTGACCACGAGTCAAAGCGCGTATGTCGGAATATCTTTGGGCTCCTTTGTGACATTTACTTGAAGCCCTCTTTGTTCTTACTTCGTTCACATCAACCAGTACTCCTTCATGTTCCTTGATTCAAAGACGTTCACTTAACACCACACGACGATCTTTCAGTGGCTTTCGTTAACGGGATCATTTCTTTGTTAACAGAATATCCACTCGACTCTTGTTCCCAGCACATTGTGGCACCACTTTCTTTCTTTTCAACCATGTTGAGCAAAGGGTGTTTAAGGTGTATGTACATAGAATCTGAAGTGCTAGACAACAACTTATGTATGCATCAACATGGCGTCAACATCTATTGTTATATCCAAGAACGACAGGGAGGAAGACCGGAGATCAGAGGTCTGGCGGATAATCAGAGGATACGCAAGCGCCACAGGAGACAAGGGCATGCTTACTATCTGGGCTGACAACAAGACAGAAATATAGGAGGATCGTCAGAAGATTGGAGGTTGGTTTAGAGCGAGGTGAATAACCAAGCAACATTAATAATCAAACTGAAGAATACATGGTTGTAGAAAGCATATTTATACTAAGTATCTAATTGTTAAGTCATATAGGGAAATACCAAGATGATCAAAGGACATAACAATAACGACCAGTCATAAGGAGTTGAAGAAGTATAAGACAATAAGAAAGAAGACGGATAAACGGGAAATGCTCAGTAATCCTTCACTGCGTAAAAACCTGTATGACCGATGATTGTCCGAAGAGTAAGCGAGAACTCGGAGATTGGAGATCGGAGAATGTCAGAGAATGTCAGAGGATGTCAGAGGATGTGCACGGATATAACAGTATCCCCCTCTTATGTTCCTTGCCCTCAAGGAACAGAGAGTTCAACTTGTGCATAAATAGGAAAACAAAGGTAGCCAGAAAAGTCCGAGCCTGAGAAGGCCGAGACCGATGTGCCAAGAGCCAAGACACCGTTTCCTGGTGCTATATAGGTCACGTGACTTGTTGACTTGGAAATTTTTCTTCTTTCCTCCTACCACCATCTCCGATGTCGATGCCACCACCCCGAAAGGACAACAACAACAACGACAAGCGCCCCAAGAAGCGCAAGATGACGATGGCAGAGGATAGGGAGGAGGGAAGCTCGAAGAGGAGGAGGACGGAGCATACAATGGATGGGGGTGGCATGGCCACTGTCCCTGTGTTTATGCAGCAGCAAGCGGCGGCCCAGGCGGTCCAGGACGCCGCGCAGTGGAGCACGACCAGCAGATGATGACATGTTTGTGGCATCCTGCATCCCGCTGCCCGAACTTGCGCCAGTTGTGCCGTTGCGGTACACACCGCCTACCCGTTTGCTGATGCCCGCTCGCTGCTGAGGGGACTACGTTGTCCCAGTGTCGGAGGATAGATCCTCTGTGCTGTCGGAGGAGGTTCGGCGAAGGAAGGAGGATAAGCAGATTATGGAGAAGAGAGCGAGGAAGGTGGAGAAGGAGAAGAAGAAGAAGGAAAAGAGGAGAGAGAAGTCGGCGGAGGATGTGTTGGAGGATAAAATGGCGGATGTCCAGGTGATGGAGTTCCCTGGAGACCAAGGTACATTGCAGTTGCCGAGATTAATCAGTTACTAATTTTTTTTCAGCATGCAATTATTGCCATAGCCACCGGCTTTCCTGCCGCATCACGGTGGTTGCCGGTGCTGTCCCCAAGCGCAAGACGGGTCCCGGTCCAATTCAATTATATAGTAGTTTGCCTGCAGTGTCTGCTGATGATCTGCCGCTTATCTGCAGCGTATCTGCAGGTGATCTGCAGATGATCTGCCGATGGTCCACAGACAATCTGCCACTCATCTGCAGACGGTTCACCACTTATCAAAATTTACAGTGAGGATCAGTCTGTCCTCAACACAAATTTACAATCAATCATTCCAAAATCATTCTCCCATTTCCTCTGCACCTTGGCACCTGTGGACAGTTCTATTTGGCAACCCCGGTTCTTTGGCAACCCCAGTGTTTGGGAGGGGGCTCATGAGCCGAGCCTGTTGTTGGCTTATGCCTAACCAGGCATAAGGTCACTTGATGTTACTGTCACAGTCCCTTTTGAGTTAAGCCGCACTCACACGAAAGACATCGCCGTAGCGTGGTCATCCCAGCTTCCACAGATGGAGCTGGCGCAGCTCGTCCCCACCCCAGACATTGCATGCAACTTTCCTTTTTCAGAAACACTAACACTTTTTGACACATTTGGTGGTACATAGACCCTGTGGCCCACATCTATGTAGTATACTATACTTTACTGTACATTTGAAGGGATTTCTTCTTGAAATAGGCTCTGCAATATATAATAGAGCCCAGCAGAGGCTGCACTACTTGAACCACAACTGGCTGATAGGTATGCTCACTTGGCGTAGTGGTTATGACCATGTAGGCACATTTCCTTTGTCACTCTGAGGTATCTTGTTTGATTCCCTTTTTGCCGACCCTTTTTGGCCTTTTTCTGGCTTTTTATTTGGGACAACCATATGTTATTCGGGTCCCATCTCTTGGACTCTCTCTTCACTCCAATGCTAAAGATCCACTGCCGACTGAGCCACCTTGTTATATCCATGCGCTCTCATTATCCCTTCCGGTCTCTTCCGGTCCTCCGGTCGCCGGTCTGACCAGTGACCGGCTCTCGTTCGGTTATCTTTTGGCCACTCGGGTTTTTATGCAATGAAGGATTACTGAGCGTTTCCTGTTTATCTGTCTTCTTTCTTTTTGTCTATGACTTCCTATGCTCCATGCGGACTTGACTTATTGTTTAAGTCCATCATATGACTTATTTTCCTTTTATGATAAAACAATAAAGGACTTTACTATATATACACTTTAATTACTTCTTGTACTTCAGTTTGATTATTAATGTTGCTTTGCACTTTGCTCTGCCTCTAAGTCGCTTCTGGTTTCCGGTACCGGACTTCATCCTATACACTTCGGCCAGCTTGGAGTACGCACACCCTTGTCTATGGTGCTTGTGTTATATTTACTGACTTTCCGGTCGTTCTGGTTCTGTCCATCCGTCTGGTCGTTCCGGTTCTGTCCATCCGTCCGGTCGTTCCGGTCCCCCTGGTTCTAGTCTCCTCGTTGGCTTGGTATATAACAGTATAATCAAACTCACCTATCTCTGCTGGTCATGTCTCAGCACTACGCTCCCGAAGGTTCCGCTGCTTACATCGCAGATCGGGATCGTTGTGCTTCTCGTCTCTTTTCCCAATTGTCCCTACGTTGCCTCCAGTTCACCATATGACCGATATCCCAACCACTCAGCCGCAGGCCTCTCGGTATATGGCTCTTCCTCCACCTTCAGCATTTCAGGCTCGCCGGTCCCTTCCGGATCCGCCGGCCTTTAATCCCACCAATGTTCTGGGTCTTGTTATGAACCCTCATACCCCGGAAAATCCCATCATCTACTGTCAAACTCCTCACCCGGCCCATACAGTTTATGGCCAAGTGGATCCAGTCCCGTTCGCCCACATCTCTGAAATGGACCTCGAAGAAGGAGCCAATAGTGCTTCCGGTTCTCCTATCGTCAGAACCGGAGCACTCCCTCCGTGGGATCTAACCCCTTTGGATCAGCAAGGAAACCATTCTCCCAGTCCGGCTCCACCAACCAACCCTCCGGTCAGTCGTGCGGACAGCCATGCTCCTTCGCAAGGAAGTTCTCATGGAGCGGCCCGTAGCAGTGGTGGTGGAGATGGTGGTAGTTCTGGTGGAAGCTTGCATGGTGGAAGTGCTGGTCCTCCTCTCGGTCCACCCGGTGTGATGTGGACTCTGCCTTCGAAGGGTGAACTGCCTGAATTGTTCAGACGAGGGAAGACCGATCAGAGGGTGTTCGTCCTCAGGGGGAAATAATGGATCGTGGAGTTGCCCTCTCGAGCGGAAAAGTTGCCTGGTCGATGAGATAAGCCCAACAATTTGTTGTGCTGCGAGCTTCGCTAGACTACATATTTAATGTCGACCAGCCTTCCTACAAGTGCTAGCGGGGATTCGTTCTACACTCCTGCCGAGTAAGGACGGCTTTCCAGATGCGATGCGAAGTGCCTTCGCTATGCAACGTGCAGGTTATTTGATTTGTTTAAATTAAGTGCTCCGTCCAATGTTCTCCGCCTGTCTTTCTTCTGGGAGCCTGAGTGCCAAACGGAGTTTTCAACGAGAATGTGCTTCCCGCTCCTTTCTTTCCACCGTACTGCGTCTCTAATAAACCTCTACAGAGTATTTCTCTGTTCTGTCCTTTAACAAATGTTCACACCGTGGGGATGAAACAGTTACACGCCGCTGCTTAGGCTCTGGCTGGCTGTTCAAGTATGCTGTTTGAGCGGGATAATACTGCTCCGTTCAATACGGAGGAGGTGTAACTGTATGTCGATTCTAAAAGGTCGAGTCGAGGTGGCTGATTATATTGTTTTCCGTGCAGCAAGCGGAAATAACCAAGCTCACGTGAATCAATTGGTACAAACAGACTTGGTGACCTTTCTTCCCCCCAATGACTCTTCAGGGATGGGTTGTTCCCGTAGAGAAGGGTTTTAAGGGAGATTTTAGATGGGGGAAAAGTAGATGCATTCTCCTATAACGCGGTCCTCTTTTATACTATTCTACTTCGGTGCCAATTACTTTGCCCGCTCCCGCTACTGATTCGTTTTCTGCCCCTTCTCTGCCCGCTTCATCGAGATTTATTACCCTTATTGTCTTTTCCGCTTACTCCTTGAGTCATCTCGTCCCTTTGCCCTGTGTTTCCCCGTTCCTCATTGAGTCAGCCCCTTGATCCGCTCCGCGCAGAGTCATATTATGTTCTCCGCTTCGGTTGATTTATACGCCCGACCATTATTTTCCCCGCTCGTCAGTTTTCCCCGCACCTCAGCCTCTTTCTGCCTCATGAGTTTTCATGTTATATGTTCAGCCTTTTCTTTTCTATCAACCCTTGTAGTGTTACTAGCTATGCTGAATCCAAAGATGTTTTCAATGGCCGCTCGTTCGAACCGGGCCAAGGGAATCAGCACCATTATTGGGATGTCCTTCCAATAATGGCTGCTGCTTTTTCTTCTTCTTCCAGTGTTGTTTTACCGTGCTGGTCTGCGATCTTCGCTCGATTGTTACCCGCTTGGCACCGTTCCCGAGTTGCGAAGTGCCCAAGCGTTTCCTGAGCTGTTGCGAAGTTTCTTGTTTCGTCTGCAATCTCCGCTCGATTGTTACCCGCTTGGGTGTTCCACCGTTCCTGAGTTGCAAAGTGCCCAAGCGGCACCGTTTCCTGAGCTGTTGCAAAGTGACGGCTCACACCGGTCCTCCAGGACCACCTGGAGGAGGAGGTGACAGTCATGGTGGTGGATGGGGAGGTGGCGGTCAAGGTGGGGGTCCTCCCGGTCCTCCAGGCCCACCAGGTCCTCCCGACCCTCCTGGCCCTGGGCCCAGGAATGTTCCTGAACCTCACCGAGCAGCCGGTCCGTTTCCGGATCTGCAGCTCTTCAATCAAACCCTCCGGTCCTTCCAGGATGCCCTCCACCTTTTCATGAATCGGACTGCTGACGCCCCTCGCTCCTTGCGATCTAATGTTTGCAACCCAAACACCTTCAACAGCTCTGATCCGTCCAAACTCCAAACTTTCCTTACCCAGTGCTATCTACACTTTGCGGAACAAATCCAGGACTTTCGCACCAATGACAACCAGATTCTCTATATCATGTTGTACTTGCAGGGTTCTGCGTCGCAGTGGTTCAGATCGAATCTCTACGATGCATCTGGTACGGTTCCGGCCTGGGATGGAAATTTCGCCATTTTTATCAAGGAACTGCAGGACAATTTTGGTCCTCAGGATCCGGTCGGTGATGCGGAGGATCAGATCCGGGCTTGCCGGATGAAGGATTCCGATCAAATTGTCACCTACATCATCGCATTTGATCGTCTCGCGCCTCTTACCCGCTGGGGCAATAATGCCCTCTGGTACCAGTTTTATGAAGGTCTCCCTCGTCACATCAAGGACAAGTTGGTTCACTACACCTTCAATCCGTCCCTCCTTGGCACCAAATCTGTCACGATTTGACCCTAATCTAATCGTTCCAACACCTATCTATGATAAGATAACGGTGCATCATATTAGCGCCCAGAGACAATGATAATCTTTTATCTATGGAAGATTGGGAAAATGCTGCATATACGCATGGAATGACATCATGACGCCAGGACAGCACATGTTGAGTGTTAGGAATACGCAAGGCATTCAAGACACATGTTAACGGGACGCTTCACAGGAAGAAGCAAGGAGGTTTTAATTATGGATGACATATGATCGGATGTTTGACAGTCTTGGATCGCTATACGCTTGCGATCCTCATGTTAGTTATATTTATGTAGTTAGCTCGCACAACTCATAGAACAGTATAAAGTTGAGTAGCTAGTCGCTGTATTTCTTTAGTCTTTTATTCCATCATCTTCGAGTCTACTAAGAGCACCACCCAATCCCTATCTTTTATTGATAGTGGACGCTTAAGGCTTGACTGTGACAAAATCTGCCGCTCATCGGGCAGATCAGCGGTACTGGAAACGGGAATCAGAGAAGCAGCGCAAGCGGGAGCATAATCGGACCACTGGTGGCAGTTCCAGTCAGCAGACCGGAAACTCTACCGGTCAGCAGGCTTCTGGTGGTAAAAAGGGCAAGGGCAATTTTAAACCAGCTCATTCCACTCCCAATCCTCCTTCCGGTCAAAAGGGGTCCAGAAAGTCTTCTGGCCCATCGGCATCTTCGGGCAACACGGCTCAAGCATCTACATCTAAACCTGCCGCGAAGCCCTACGCCGATAAACTTGACAAATCCGGAAAGATTAAACAGGATGAATGGGAGCGCCGGAAGAAGCTGAATCTCTGCATGTATTGTGGGGGATCTGGTCACACTGCTTCTGAATGTAAAAAGCGTCTGGAGAACGCTCAGGGAAAGGCTGCCACCACCACTGCAGCTGATACCCCTGCCGAGTCAAAAAAAATAGACAGCAGCTTGGATACCTCAGCATCCGGTCCAAGTTGTGTTGACTCCGGGGTGCTTCCTGTGGTTCGTCTCAACGCTTCTGCTCTTTCACCTAATGCCCTTTACGTCAATCTCAAAATCTCTCCCCTCTGGTCGGACTACATCATTTCCGGTTTGGAGTCTGGTTGTCACAGTCAAGACTAAATTGCGTCCAATATCAAAGATAAAGGATTGGGGAGTGCGATGTATATAGCTCGAAAGAGGATGGAATAAAAGGGTAACTACTACAGACGACTAGCTACTGTATATATACTGTTTTATCGAGCCGTGTGAACGAGAATATAAATATACTACAATAGTCTGTAACCATGTGTTGTACATGCGTTGTCCATGAGATCTGTCAAGGCCTATTAATTAAATGTGTGTTCCTCATGTGAACCGTCCCTCCGCCATGTGTTCTTACAAAGCGACCTGTATCCTCATGTATAAGGTGTGTTTGTCGTGTGCTTGTCCAGAATGTTCCGAGGATATTAATAAGTGTTCATATAATATAAGCGCCAAAGATTAGATAGGCACATGTTTACATAAGGCATGGGAACGATTAGATAGTATCAAATCGTGACACCAGTTCATCCATGTCTCCTTCCCTTGTATCGCAAATTGCTGTGGGATTTAACTCCCGCTTGCAGACACTCATCGACTCCGGCTCTTCTCATTGTTTTATTTTATTAAAAATCGTGAATTGAATAACTTTCTCTGTATGTGGTTGCACCGGTCCGTCTCCGGTATCTCGGCGGCTCTTCATCTATCATCAGCAAGCAAATTTGCCTGCTTATCCGCTTTCTTTCTGGTGAAGTCCATCGTATGGAATTCTTCGTCACCCGTCTTGACTCTCCTTGTGACTTGGTTCTTGGATATAATTGGCTCTCCCGTATTAATCCGTTGATTAACTGGGCAGATGCTTCTATCTCGTTCCGTTCCGACTCATCGGGCGTTTCTGTGTCGACACCTCTGGTAAAGATACCTGATCCTGTTGTGGTTGCTCCGGTCACGGACAAGGCGCTTCCAGTACCGGTTTTTCCGGTTTTTCCGGTCAAGCCCCCTACACCGCTGTGATGTCGACTCTGCCTTTGAAGGGTGAACTGCCTGAATTGTTCAGACAAGGAAAAACCGATCAGAGGGTGTTCGTCCTCAGGGGGAAATAATGGATCATGGAGTTGCCCTCTCAAGTGGAAAAGTTGCCTGGTCGATGAGATAAGCCCAACAATTTGTTGTGCTGCGAGCTTCGCTAGACTACGTATTCAACGTCGACCAGCCTTCCTACAAGTGCTAGCGGGGATTTGTTCTACACTCCTGTCAAGTAAGGACAGCTTTCCAGATGTGATGCGAAGAGCCTCCGCTATGCAACGTGCGGGTTATTTGATTTGTGTATCATAAATGCTCCGTCCAATGTTCTCCACCTTTCTTTCTTCTAGGAGCCCGAGCGCCAAACAGAGTTTTCAACGAGAATGTGCTTCCCGCTCCTTTCTTTCCGCCGTACTGCATCTCTAATGAACCTCTACAGAGTATTTCTCCGCCCCGTCCTTTAACAAATGTTCACGCCTTGGGGATGAAACAGTTACACGCCGCTGCTTAGGCTCTGGCTGGCTGTTCAAGTATGCTGTTTGAGTGGGATAATACTGCTCCGTTCAATACAGAGGAGGCGTAACCGTGTGTTGATTCAAAAAGGTCGAGTCGAGGTGGCTGATTATATTGTTTTCCGTGCAGCGAGCAGAAATAACCAAGCTCACGTAAATTGATTGGTATGAGCGGGCTTGGTGACCTTTCTTCCCCCTTATGACTCTTCGGGGATGGGTTGTTCCCGTAGAGAATGGTTTAAGGGAAACTTTAGATGGGGGAAAAGTAGATAGATCCTTCTATACCGTGGTCCTCCTTTTATACTATTCTACTTCGGTGCCGATTATTTTCCTTGCTTCCGCTGCTGATTCGTTTTCTGCCCCTTCTCCGCCTGCTTCATCGAGATTTATTACCCTTTTTGTCTTTTCCGCTCACTCCCTGAGTCATCTTGCCCCTTTGCCCAGCGTTTTTCCACTCCCCGTCGAGTCAGCTCCTTGTTCCGCTCGCACAGAGTCATATTATGTTCTCCGCCTCGGTTGATTTATTCACCTGACCATTCTTTTTTCCCGGTCTGTTCTCCGCCTCGGTTATGTTATTCGCCCAACCATCTTTTCCCCGCTCCTCAGCCTCTTTCTGCCTCGTAAATCCGCTCCATCTGTTTTCATGTCATATTTTTGGCCTTTTCTTTGCTATCAAGTCCTTGTAGTGTTACTGGCTATGCTGAATCCAAAGATGTTTTCAATGGTCGCTCGCTCGAACCGGGCCAAAGGCATCAGCGCCATTATTGGGACGCCCTTCCAATAATAGCTGCTGCTTTTTCCTTCCAGTGTTGTTTTACCTTGCTTGCGCTCTTTTGCGATCTCCGCTCGATATGGTGCATTTGTCCATTATCTGTACGTTACCGTGGCACGATTGGCTTGGCACTCGATTGCTCGTTCCCAAGCTGTTGCAAAGTGATGGCTCACACCACCCCTGACATCTTCGCCAGTTCTAGGTCCTTTTATGGATTCCAGTCCTTCGATGGACATTCCCGAGGTCATTGAACGTCATCTGTTCTCTTCTCCTCTGCTTGTGTCACGTGTTTGCGCCGCGGCCTATGGTGCCATTATTCGAGACAAGGGTACTGTTCAGTACACCTTGCGTGCTTGTCCATCTGACAATGTCCATGCTCGGGGAGCTTCTGTCAAGTCACCGGACCTTTCCGGCCTACTGCTGGAATATCACGACTTCGCCGATGTCTTCTCTGAGAAGGAAGCATACAATCTTCCTCCTCATTGAGAGTTTGATCTCAAGATTGAGACCAATGATGACAAATTTCCCCTGGTCGGCCACGTCTACTCCCTTTCACAAGCTGAGCTCGCTGCCCTTCGGGAATTCATTGACAAGAACTTGAAGTCGGGATTTATATACCAATCTCGTTCGAGTCATGGAGCACCCATACTCTTTGCCAAAAAGAAGGATGGCTCTCTCCGGCTTTGCGTTGATTACCGGGGTCTAAACCAGATTACTAAGAAGGACCGGTATCCTTTACCGCTCATTTCTGATCTCCTTGACGCACCAGGAAAGGCACATATTTATACCAAACTCAATCTCCGGCACACTTATCATCTCCTCCGGATCGCTTCCGGTGATGAGCCCAAAACTGCTTTTCGCACTCGCTATGGATCTTACCAGTTCCGGGTTGTACTGGAAGGTCTCACCAATGCACTGGCGGCCTTCCCACTGGGGGCAAGCCATCAAATGCAGGCACAGGAAATGAGGTGCAAATTGTATGTAAATTAATTATTTCCACCTTAAATTCCCAGTATTTTCAGGGCCGGTAAATACTGGGAATATTTTTTATATGCACATTATTTACAAGCCTGGGAAATAACTTATATGCACATTATTTCCTTATTAAGTACTTCCTATCTCCAGTGCTGGGAAATTTTAAATTTCCAGGCCCTGTAAATTGAAAGCAAATGATGAACCAAACATTCTAAGAAAGGAAATAAAACAGTTGCCTAAAACAGTTAGAATTGATACCAATCTATCATGTTTGAATCCCAGAATCCTAGGAACCATCACAGTTGAATCCCAGTGTTGCCCCTCTTGATTCTCATGTGCTGTTCTCTCTCACAATTTGCATGCCTCAGAAATTTGATTGTATAAGTAACACTGGGGGCAAGCCATCAAATGCAGGCACTGGAAATGAGGTGTAAATGGTATGTAAATTAATTATTTCTGCCTTAAATTCCCAGTATTTTCAAGGCCTGTAAATACTGGGAATATTTTATATATGCTATTAATTTGCAAATCATTTACAAGCCTGGGAAACAAATTATATGCACATTATTTCCTTATAAAGTACTTCTTATTTCCAGTTCTGGGAAATTTTAAATTTCCAGGCCCTGCAAATTGAAAGGAAATGATGAACCAAACTTTCTAAAAAAGTAAATAAATACAGTCAGCTGACTACTAGGATTCATGAAATCCCAGAAGCTTCTTGGATTCCAATCTGGATTAGAAAATTTCTGGTTGATGGTTGAGACTTACTCAACCAGGAAATAAGAATTGAGAGTTACTCAAATGGGTAATAATCACTGTACAACACAGGATTGCTGATATCATGTGCAATCATTTCTGGGCTGAGTTACCAACCAACATTCTAGCATTAGTACTCATGAATCACATAAGTTCAGCACTGTTCAACTCATATCTTACCTGCATTATCAATAAATGTGCTTCCAATGCACAACAAGTATTAGATTGTTCTTATTTTCCAAATGATTAGAGGTATCAGTTCTTTCACAAACAGCTGTAAAATCATTCAGCTTCTGAGAAACACATTGATAAAGACATCCAGACAGAGGCATGTGATTCTAGGGCAAGTCCCAGCAAAACATCTCTCTCCATGTCTGCTTAGAAATGTGCTGTACAAGTGAACTAGACAGTTATATTTGAGCTTACACTCTCATCCAAAAACTTGCAAAACACCACTAACTTTAATTGTTTTGGCACTTGTTCTCAATACCTTCCTCACCGTATCCCTTTGATATTTTGTGTACTAATACCCAACTAGTACATGTACTTATCATAAAAAACTTCGGGAGAAAAGAGGAAGAAATGAAGGAAAGAAACACAAAATACAGACTCATTGGATGAGAAATGTCTTCAACTGAATTATTTTATTATTATTAACAGCTGTGTGAACAACGGGTTTGAGATTGTGTGAAAAATCATATGGCAACTTCAAATACTTTGTCTCTTGTTGTGCTCATTGTGAGCCCTGTAAGGGCAACCACGAAGGCCCGAGGTACTCAGGGACTGACGTGGGGGATCCAAAGGTTAATTGACAGTAGCTAAATATACAGAGAAGCATACCTGACGTGGGGGATCCAAAGAGAAGAAACTCTGAGGATTCCCACGTCAGCCGTGGGTATAAGTAAGCTACTAGCTAAGACCATGTGACCGGAGTGATCGGCAGATGTCCCAGGCTTGGTCACATGCGAGGTGCCATCGGGGGTCCCCCTGGCGGGTCATGTGCCGGCTTCCGGTACCGGTTCCGGTAGGCCGGTGACCGGGAGAGCGACCAGAAGGACCGGAGGGGCCGGAAGGGCTCTGAATGGGGGTCAGGACGGGGGTTCCCCTGACATCACCCCCCTTGGAATGCGGCACCCCGACGCATAGACCGGATGCGAAGGGAGGGATCCCGGAAGGGCAGGGAGTCGAAGGTGGCAACGGCAATGGTGCGTGGTTTGGCTGGGTATTTCCGGTAGAACTCGGCGACAGCTTCCGGGGCGAAGAGGTCGGAGTGCTTGACCCATTGATTGTGCGAGTCATCGTACCCTTTGAAGCGCACCATGAAGTAGAGCGACTTCCAGCGCACCTTTGCATCAAGGATCTCTTCGACTTCCCATTCCGGAGCATCATCGGGTGCGTCCGGGAGGACCGGGGCCGGCTCGTCGTAGCCGGGCCGTCCCTCGAAAGGGTCGTCTTCTGCGAGTTCCAACTTCACAACCAGAAAGACCGGGTGGAGCCGGGAGAGCCGGGGCGGGAGTTCCAGCTTGTACGCACCACGACCGACGACTTTGATGACCTTGAAGGGGCCAAGCTGTCGGTGCGAGAGACCGGGGGACGGCCGGGTTGTCTGGATGTCCGACGCGTCGAGCCAGACCCGGTCGCCTACCTTGATCTCCGGCGCGGGGGTGCGCCAGCGGTCGTAGTACCGCTTGTACTCCTCTTTGGCCTTGACCAGCGCGGATCAGGCTTCGGAAACGCCGGAGGCGATCCGGTCGCGGAATTCGTTTACCGACTCAAGTTTCGAACGCAGCCCGTTCGGCTCGAACCCCATCCGGGGGAGCCGGCCGGTGTCGGTCTTGAACGGGACTTGCTGCGTGGAAGAGTGGATGTGGTTGTTGTAGGCGAATTCGGCGGCCGGCAAGAGGTCGTCCCAGTCATCCTGCATGTAGTTGGTGAAGATGCGGATAAACTGTTCCATCTCTTGATTGACGCGCTCGGTCTGGCCGTCAGTCTGCGGGTGGTATGCCGTGGAGGTCGCGGGCTTGACGCCGATAAGGCGCCAGAGCTCAGTGGTGAACTCCGCAATAAATTGCGGACCCCGGTCAGAGATGTACTTTTCCGGCGCACCATGGAGTTTCCAGACGTTCCGGTAGTACAACCGGGCGGCGCCGATCGCGTCGATCTGGGTATGACACTCCATGAAGTGGGCGCGCTTACCAAGGACATCGACCACGACCATGATCGCGTCGTACCCGTGGGCCTCCGGGAGCTCGACGACGAAGTCGACCGAGACCGTGCTCCAGCGATCTTCGGGAACCTCGGTCGGGTGCAGCTCCCCGACCGGAAGCTTCCGGAGTGCCTTGGTCCGGCAGCACAGATCGCAGGTGGCGACGTACCGGCCAACGTGACGGGACAGCTGGGGCCACCAGTAGTTCCGGGAGACAAGCTCCAACGTCTTGAAGCGGCCGGCGTGACCAGCGACCCGGGTGTCATGGTGCTGCTCCAAGATCCGGCGGCAAAGGTCCTTGTCCCGGGGGACAACAATCTTGCCGCGGAAGTAGAGCAGGCCGGCATCGACGTGCCACTCGTCCGACCGGGTAGACCGGGACCGGCGGCCCGGAACCTTGAGGAGCTCGCGAGCCGCAAGGGCGACGGGATCCTCAAGGTCTGGTTTGTGCGAGAGCGCGTCACGGATGTCCCAGAGGATCGGGATTTCCGGACCGGCGACGACGACACCTTCCAGGGCGCGGACGTGGAACAGATCGGGGCGTAGGAGCGTGACATCCTCGTTATCCCGACCGGAACTGTGGTCCGGTCGCCGGGAAAGCGCGTCCGGTCGACCCATCGCGCGGCCGGGCTTGTGATGCAGGGTGAAGTCGAACCAGGACAGGTACAGGGACCACCACGCCTGCCGCCGGTTCAAGTTCTGCGACTTCCGGAAGTACTCCAGGTTCTTGTGATCGGTCCAGATCTCAACCGGGTGCTGCGACCCTTCGAGGAAGTGTCGCCACTCCTTGAGGGCTTGGACGATTGCAAGCATCTCCTTGTCGTGGATCTCGTAATTGCGCTGGACCAAACTCAAGCTCTTGGAAAAGAAGGCGACCGGATGCCACTTCTGGTCCGCGCCCGGCTGAGACAGAACGGCACCAGATGCGAAGTCCGAGCTGTCTGCTTCCACCCGGTAAGGTTGCGACTTGTCCGGAAGGATCAGGACCGGGTCGGTGGTCACCGCATCCTTGAGGTTCCGGAATGCGGCGGTCTCCTTCTCAGTCCAGAGCCACACCAAGCCCTTCTTCGTGAGGTCGAAGAGCGGCCGGGCGACGTCGGAGAACCCCCGGATGAACCAGCGGTAGAAGTTCGTGAAGCCGAGAAACTGCTGCACGTCCTTCTTGTTCTCCGGCACCGGCCAGGCGGCGACGCCGGCGACCTTGACCGGATCCATCTCGACGTGGTCGTGTGAGATGATCACCCCGAGGTACTCGATCGACGATTTCTCAAACTCGCACTTCTCCGGTCGCAAGTAGAGCTTATGCTCCCGGAGCCGCCGGAGAACCTCCCGGACGATTTCTCGATGCCAGGTGAGGTCCGAGTGTGCGATGAGAATATCGTCGAGGTATACCATGACGTTGCCGGACAAGATGAGATCTTGGAAGATGTCGTTCATCATTGTCTGGAAGGTCGCGGGGGAGTTGGTCAGGCCGAAGTACATCACCAGCGGCTCGAAGAGTCCCCGGTTTGTCCGGAACGCGGCCTTCCACTCGTCGCCTTCCCGGATGCGGACGTTGTTGAAGCCCCACCGAACGTCGAGTTTCGTGAAGTACCGGGCTCCCTTCAAACGATTAATAAGGTCGTTGATGAGAGGGAGGGGGTACTGGTTCTTCACGGTCATCGCGTTAAGCGCCCGGTAGTCCTGTACGAACCGGAGCGCTCCGTCCTTCTTCTTGACGAAGAAGACCGGGAATGCCATCGGGGATTTCGAAGGCCGGATCCGGCCGGTCGTCAACCCCTCCTCGATAAACGCGTCGAGCTCGCGTTGCTCGAGGGGGGAGATGGGGTAGACCTTGCAGTTGGCCAGTTTCGAATCCGGAACGAGCTCGATGGCGTGGTCCCACGACCGGCGCTCCGGAAGTGAGTCGAACGACTCCCGGTTGAAGACATCTTCGAATTCTTGGGCCCACTCGGGAATTTCTTCCGTACCAGGCGCGGAGTTCTTAGCATGTGCTTCGGCCAGCCGCTGCGAGACGGTACCGGTTGCTCGGATGTCCTCCGGAGGGGAGAACCGGGTGTAGAAAACCCGATCACCTTCCTCAACGGAGTCATCCTCGTCGTCCGAATCTTCCCCGTCGTCTGGTCCGAGTTCCGGTAGGTCCTCGTCGAACTCTTCGTCATCGTCCTCGCTGGAGCGTTCGTCCGTGTCGACGACACATATCCGGGGAACCGGGCCGGACCGGAGCTGCCGGAGGATCCGAGCGGAGACCTTGGCAAGCTTCCGGTCGGCGCGCGCCTCGGCGACACAGGTAGCACAGCACCCAGTAGGGCAGCGGCTCATTTTTACCTCGCGTTGGGCCCAATCGATTTCCGGGTTGTGCTTCCGGAGCCAGGAGTAGCCTAGAATGAGCTTCTCCTTCCCGAGGCGGGTGACAGCGAACTGAGCACGCTCACTATGGCCCTTGTAGCGAAGGACCACATCCGCGACATCCCGAATGAAGCTGGCCTCGTTGGGAGAGCCGTCCACATTGTAGACCGGGATGGGCTGTGAGAGCCGGCGGACTGGAATCTTGTGCTCGGCAGCGTACTCCGTGTCGATAAACTCGGAAGTAGCCCCGCAGTCCACCAAGCCGCTGAGCGAAAGCTTCACAGCGTCGGTGGTGGATTCGATCTCGAGAGGAAGCCGGAGGGAGTTACTGCTCTCCGAGCTGGCGGCAAGGGTAAAGTGTTTCGGGAGGCGGCGCTCCCAGGCAGTTTTCTTTTGGGGGCGCGGCGTCCGCGGGAGAGGTGGCCGGGGTTCCAGCTCGACCGGAACGACCGGAGTCTCGATCGGTCTAGGGGGTGCGTCTATCGGTTCGGTGGATGCAAGAGATATATTGTCACACTCGTTACATAGGACAGCGAAACGATTAGGGGACGCGACAGAGGGCGCACCGCTCACTCTGCGCGGGGGAGAAAATCCTCCGGCTCGGCGGCGGCGGCATGTTCTGCAGCGGCCTCCGTCGATGCCAGACGCGCGACGAGCTCGTCGAGCAAGTCGTTCTTGAGTTGCCGGATCACCTTGTCCAAGACATCGATTGACCGGACATCGACCGGCGCGGTACAGTCCCGGGCGAAGTGGTTTGGGTCCCCGCAGCGGAAGCAACCGCGGCGCGGGGTGCTATGGGCGCGCGTCCGGTCGACGTCCATCGGGACCACAGGCGGAAGTGCAGGGGTAGCAGCCGCTCTGTGTTGCAGCGCGGTAAAACGCGCCGGAACGGAAGCGACCGTGACCGGAAGGGTTCCCGAGCGTACGTACGGCCGGTTGGTGGCGACCGGAACCGGTCGTCTCGCGGGAGGCTTCGCACGCACGGAGCAGCGACTCGTACTGCCGGTAGGCACGGAGGCGCCAGGCGGGGTAGTCTTGCAGGTCCGGAGGGTCGCTCGACCCGGTGATAGCGAGATTAATCGCTGGGTTAAGACCGGTCCGGTACTTCGTGACTTTGATAATCGGGTCTTCGAAGCCGGCGAGGTCGACCAGGTCTTTGAAGTCGTCGGTGTACCGGAAGACGTTCCGCACGCCCATGTGATACGACCGGGACTCAAGGGTGCGGAGCGCGTGGTCCTGTTCGTTCTCCTCGACGAACCGGAGCCGGAACTCCGTGACGAACGCGTCCCAGGTCAAGAAGGGGAACGGGGTTTTGGCTGCGTACCGCTCGGCCCATTTCGACGCAGAGTCCTTGGCCATGAAGGACATGGCGAACCAGACCGCTTTCTCCTCAGAGGGGGCGCCGTCCTCGAGGAACGCTTCTGGCAGCAACCAAATGTACGACCGGACGGCGTGGAGGAACGCCCGGCCTTGTTTCCGGTCGCCGTCGAAGACGAACGGGGGTTCGGCCGGAGGGCCGATTTTGAGCTGGGAACGGCTGGGGGGAATAATCCTGTACCCGGGTCCGGAGCCGGACCAGCAAGGGACAGGGCAGGTGAAGCAGCGCGGGAGGGGTCGATTTTTCGTGCAAGGCTCTCGAGAATACCTTCGAGCCTGTCCATGCGGGCGGAGACGGCCTCGGCGGCTGCTTGCGCAGCGGCGGCAGCGGTACTCACGGTGTCCATGGAGGGCTCTACAGGCAAGGAGGAGGGGGCAAGATTCAGGGTAGGGGAGGCTGGGACGCTATCAGAGGAGTCCGAGCCGTTCACACCGAAGCCTGCAATCTTGACCGGTTAATCCCTTAGAGAGTTTCTTCTGCTGTAAGGGCAACCACGAAGGCCTGAGGTACTCAGGGACTGACGTGGGGGATCCAAAGGTTAATTGACAGTAGCTAAATATACAGAGAAGCATACCTGACATGGGGGATCCAAAGAGAAGAAACTCTGAGGATTCCCACGTCAGCTGTGGGTATAAGTAAGCTACTAGCTAAGACCATGTGACCGGAGTGATCGGCAGATGTCCCGGGCTCGGTCACATGCGAGGTGCCATCGGGGGTCCCCCTGGCGGGTCACGTGCCGGCTTCCGGTACCGGTTCCGGTAGGCCGGTGACCGGGAGAGCGACCGGAAGGACCGGAGGGGCCGGAAGGGCTCTGAATGGGGGTCGGGACGGGGGTTCCCCTGACAAGCCCATTTCTTGGTGAAATCTCTTGTTAATAGGCACATTTGAAAGCATTTTGAAGCTGCTTTCATTCAAATGCAGTCCTGTACTCACTTAACAAACACTACCTATTAACAAGAGATTTCACCAAGAAATGGGCTCACAATGAGCATGACAAGAGACAAAGTATTTGAAGTTGCTGTAATAATAATTCAGTGTGGGAAAAAAGCACCTGACTTTTCCCACGACCTCATGACAAGCGGACGCGTCCGCTTGTCATGCGCACAATTTGCAGGCCCTACAATCTCAATTATGTAATCACAATCTCAAGGCACCTGAGTTCAATCCTCTCAGGTGCCATTATCTTTGTTTCTCACAATTTGCTGGGCCCCATTTTAATTATGTAATCATAATCTGATGGCAACTCAGTTCAATCCTCCCTGGTGCCATTATTTTGTTGCTCAGTTCTTGACTGCAGTTTTTGGATGAGAGTGTAAGTGTTATATCCAAGAACGACAGGGAATGATGCCGGAGATCAGAGGTTCGGCGGATGATCAGAGGATATGCAAATGCCACAGGAGATAAGGGCGTGCTTACTATCTGGGCTGACGACAAGACAGGAGTATAGGAAGATCGTCGGAAGATCAGAGGTCGACTTAGAGCAAGACGAATAGCCAAGCAACGTTAATAATCAAACTGAAGAATACATGAGTAGGGAAAGCATATTTATACTAAGTATCTGAGTGTTAAGGCATATAAGGAAATATCAAGATGATCAAAGGACATAACAATAACGACAATAAGAAAGAAGCCGGATAAACGGGAAACACTCAGTAATCCTTCACTGCGTAAAAACCCGCATGACCGATGATTGTCCGAAGAGTATGTGAGGACTCGGACATCGGACATCGGAAGATGTCGGAAGATGTCGGAAGATACTGGAGGATGTGCACGGATATAACAGTATCCCCCTCTTACGTTCCTTGCCCTCAAGGAACAGAGAGTTCAACTTGTGCAGAAGCCAAAAAATAATAGAAGTCGGAAAAATCCGAGCCCGAAAAGACCGAGGCTGAGATGCCGAGATGCCGAGAGCCGAGATGCTGTCTCCTGGTGCTATATAGGTCACGTGATTTTTTGACTTAGAAAATTTTCTTCTTTCCTCCTACCACCACCTCCGATGTCAACGCCGCTGCCCCGAAAGGACAACGACAAGGACGACAATCGCGCAGAGAAGCGCAAGAAGATGCCGACGGAGGATGGAGAGGAGGGGGGTTCAAAGAGGAGGAGGACGGAGGATACGGCGGACAGAGGTGGTGGCGTGGCAGCTTTGCTGTCAATGATGCGAGAGCAAGCGGCGCAACAAGCGAGGCGTGATGAGCGCATGATGGCGCTGCTCGTTGCATCTCGTGTCCTGCCTCCCGATCAGGCCCCCGTTGTCCCGTCCCGATACGTACCGCCGAGTCGTACGCCATCGGAGGATCGTCATCCGGGGGACTATGAAGTCCCCATTACCGAGCTGCGTTCAAGCGTGCCGTCGGAGGAGGTTGCTCGGAGGTCGGAGGATCAGAGGATCCTGAAAAAACAGGCGAAGGACGTGGAGGAGAGGAAGCAGAGAAAGCAGGAGAAGAGGAAGCAAAAGTCGGCGGAAGATGGATCGGAGGATGGGTCGGTGGATGCCCAGGTGACGAAGTTCCCTGGAGACCAAGGTGCGTCGCAGTCGGAAGTTATTGATTTATTACTGATTCTTTTCCGAAGCGTGCGATTATTGTCGGAAAAACCGACTCGTCTGCCGGATCACGGTGGCCCCTGGCGCGATTGCCAAGCGCAAGGGTGGTCCCGGCCCGATCCGTTCGGCGTGCGATGCCTGCAAGAAGCGGAAATCGCAGTGCGTGTGGCCCGGCGTCAAGAAGACGGCGCCGAAAAAATCAAAACCAACTGCCGACAAGAAGAAATCGGCAGTCGTATCCTCCGACCCGGAGGTCGAAGAGGTCGTTCCCGTCGTTGTCCCTCGCACACGCATCGATCGCGCTGCCGAACGCCTCTCGGAGGTTGAGCGAAGGCTGACGGAGGTCGAGCGCGAGAACCGCGAGCTACGTCGGTTAGTTCGGGAACTTCGTAACGAAGTTCGCCGAACCACCGAAGGTAGCTTGGTACTCGCGCAGTACCTCGCCGGCCTTCTTGGCGCTCAGAGTGGGGAGGAACTGGAGGATTTGTGGATGGGGGATGCGATGCGGGAGTCTCGGCGGATCGCGGAGGACATGGACCGCCGAGCGGGAGATCAGGGCGGATCGGAGAAGTCGGATGATGCGGATCATCCGCCGAAGGTGAAGGAGGAACAGGTGGACGAGGGCGAGTCGTGGGGGGAGGACTTCCGGAGGGCCCGCTGTCGCACACCACCAGAGGACGTGGAGGTGATCGTAATCACCGACTCGGAGGATGAAGCGGCGGTAAAGGAGATTCGTGGGAAGCGCGCGGCAAAGGGCAAAAGAAGGGCGATGCGCCGGGTGCAATCGCCGACGAACTCGGAGGATGAGGAGAATGCCGACCCCGAGGCAGATATGGACATGGAGGATGCGGAGAAAGTAATGTCCGAACCTCCGATTGCCTTCGAAGAAATTCCGAAGTCGGATGATTGAGTCGGGAATAATAAGAATTGTATATACTTGTAATTTGTTTTTCTTGAATTTTCTTGGAGACGGAATAAAATGTATATTTTCTGGAATTTTTGACATGAATAAGTGTCGAAAGAAATCGGAGGATTGGAAAAAGCTCAATAAGCAGGTCCGGGCTTATCCAGATATCGACGATGGAAATTGTCGAGGTGCTCCGGAGCGTCAATGTCGTTGGCAGCGACCCATGTATACTGCTCGTCGGTGTTCTCATATCCGAGCCACTCGACCAAATACCGAAGTCGGATATTAAATCAGCGGTCGAGTTTCGAGTCAACAATTTCTTTGATCTCGAAGTGTTCACCTTCCTCATCAATTTCAACCGCAGCCGGAGGTGGTTCTTCTCGACCGGGGAAAGGGTTTGGAGTGTGAGGTTCTAGCTGGGATACATGGAAGACCGGATGAATTTGTCGGAGGTTCTTCGGAAGACGGATGGTATAGGAAACGGAGGATGGTTTTCCGATGACTTCATAAGGCCCTAAGGCAGTCTCGGAGAATTTCGGAGTTGGTCGCTTAGTCTGAATATACCGAGTGGACACGAAGACGAAGTTGCCGATTTGGAATTCCGGATTGGGTAACCGTTTACGATCCGCGGTTTCCTTGTACCGAGATTGCGCATAAGTAATCTGCTCTCGGAGGTATTGATGGAGCGAATCTAGATCGACGGCGTAGTCTTTGGCGTAGGTATTGGCGACGTTAACCTCCGGATGGAGTGTGATAGCCGGATGATAACCCTTGTTAGCGAAGAAGGGGCTGACACCAGTGGAAGCGTTCGGAGCATTGTTAAGAGCGAACTCGGCGAGCGGAAGTAATTCATGCCAGCTGTCTTGTTGATATGAGCAAAACATCCGAATGTATTGTTCCACGGTTTGGTTCATCCTTTCCGTTTGTCCGTCAGCCTCCGGATGATACCCGGAGGTGTAGTGCATTTCCATATTAAGGAGTTCACCGAGGGATCGGAAGAAGGAAGAGTGAATTCGGAGCCACGATCGCATGTGACGTGTGAAGGAACTCCGTGTTTTGAAAAGACGTGAAGGAGGAACAGCCGAGCAAGTCCGGGAGATGTGATGTGGATGTCGCATGGAGTAAGGATCACCTGCTTAGATGAGCGATCAACTATTACCAGGATCGCATCATAATCTCCGGACGTCGGAAGTTTCTCGATGAAGTCCATAGAAATCGAATGCCAAGGACGGGAAGGAACCGGAAGAGGCTTCAGCAATCCGAAAGGTCGGTGCCGTTGCTTCTTGTTACGCTTGCATAGGATGCATGATAGACAGAAATCCCAAACGAATGTCCGAACCTCCGGCCAAGTATACTCGCGTTGGATGACAGCGAGAGTACGATTTTGGCCAAAATGACCCGAGAGTATGTGATCGTGATGATATTGACAGACGCGAACTCGGAGCTCGGTGGATGTTCCATTGACAAGTGGAACGTAAATTCGTTCGTCGTGACGGAGAAGTCCATTAGGATCGATAATCCAGCGCAGAGATTTGCCGGAGGTTGCGGCGGATATGCCGGCAACTGCGGCGGGATCGTCGTTGAGGTGAGTACGGATATCCGAGTGGAGTTTCTCGAAATCCAAAACAACGGAGGATTGGAGGACAACCTCCTCGAGGAAAGTAGCCCGTAGTGATGCGGAGAGCTGATCCTGCGAGAATATCGGTCGGAAATTATGCGGATTAACTTGAGCGTAGGCTTTATCCCCCTCTTTAGGGTAGACGTCCCATCGTCTAGTTAAAGCATCAGGTTTTCCTCCGAGTTTTCCGGGACGGAACCGGATAATCATAATGAAGTGGCAAAGGTACTCGGAGAACCGGACTTGGCGGCGGGTGAGAACTTTACTCGTCGCAAAGTATTCCAGGTTCTTGTGGTCGGTGACAACATCGACGGGGGTTGCGGAGCCCTCAAGATAATGTCGCCATATTTTAAATGCATCGAAAATGGCGAGCAATTCCTTGTTGTGCGTGTCATAGTTGAGCTCCGAAGGCGCGAGTGATCGGCTTCGGAAGGCGACCGGATGTATATCGCCGTCATCTCCGAGAATCGAGAGAATAGAGGCAATAGCGTAGTCGGAGGCGTCCGTTTCGACAGTAATTTGCCGGTTCGGAATCCAGTGGTGAAGAACCGGTGCCTCCGTGAATGCCCGTTTCAAGTTGTCAAAAGCCGATTGGCAATCCTCCGACCAATTCCATCGGATGTTAGAACGCGTGAGGCGAGTGAGTGGAATTGTAATCGCCGAATAGTTCCATATGAACCTCCGATAAAAATTGGCGAAGCCGAGGAACGATTGAATGTCTTTGACTTTCCGCGGTGTCGGCCAATCCATGATGGCCGCTACTTTGTCGGAAGCCATCCGGAAGCCGTCGGGGGATAGGATGTAGCCGAGATATTCGCACGTGGTAACGCTAAACTCGCATTTCGGAAGTTTGCAATAAAGTCCGGCCTCTCGGAGGCGACGGAGGACTTCACGAACGTGAGCCTTATGCTGAGACGGATCGTCGGAGTATATGAGGATATCATCCAAATAGACGATGACATTGACGTCTAGCAAGTCGGCGAAGAGAGTATTGAGAAAGTGTTGGAAGGCCGCCGGAGCATTGGTGAGGCCCTCCGGAACCACTCGGAACTGATAAGATCCGTAACGAGTGCGAAATGCTGTTTTTGGCTCATCCCCCGGAGCGATGCGGAGGAGGTGGTAAGCGTGTCGGAGATCAAGTTTGGTGTATATGCGTGCCTTTCCGGGCGCGTCTAGGAGATCGGCGATCAGAGGAAGTGGATATTGATCCTTCTTCGTGATCCGATTCAATCCCCGGTAATCGATGCAAAGCCGGAGAGAACCATCCTTCTTTTTAGCGAAGAGGATTGGAGCGCCGTGACTCGAACTAGACGGATATATGAATCCCGACTTTAAGTTCTTATCAATAAACTCCCGAAGAGCGGCGAGTTCGGCAAGGGAAAGCAAATAGACGTGACCGATCGGAGGTAATTTGCCGTCGTCCGTTTCGATTTTGAGATCGAACTCGCGATGGGGAGGAAGGTTATAGGCTTCCTTCTCGGAGAATACATCGGCGAAATCATGATACTCCGGAGGTAAGGAAGATAGGTCCGGAGGTTCGGTGGATGCTGATCGAGCATGCACATCATCTATTGTTGAAGCACGCAGAGTATATGGAACCGTACTTTTGTCTCGGATGATCGCGCTATAAGCCGCGGCTGAGACTAGAGACACGAGAGGGGCGGAAGTGAACGGACGAGGCTCGAAGACCTCAGGAATGTCCATAGAAGGACTCGGAGGTGGCGCGGTTGACACCGAGGAGATTCCCATAGAAGGGGCGAAGGTGTCCATCGAAGGACCGGAGAACGATGAAGACGTCGGAGGTTTCGGTGTAGGCGGCCGAACTTCCGACGGAATTGCCGGAGTCGGATAAGCCTCGTCCCTAGACGGAACTACCGATTCCATAGTCGGCGTAATAGCCGGGGGTGTCGACACAGAATTCCCGGAAGATGTGGCGTGGAAAGAGATTTCGGCGGTCGACCAGTTAATCAACGGATTAAAGCGGTGAAGCCAGGAGTATCCAAGAACCAGATCACAGGGAGAATCAAGACGGGTGACGTAAAATTCCACAAGGTGGACTTCACCGGAGGGAAAGCGGATTACCAAGCGAAGTTGCCGATTAATGATCGATGACGAGCCGTCAAGATACCGGAGTCTAACCGGCGTAACCGCATACGGAGAAAAACCCATAGATTCGCAGACTTTCAAAGATACAAAACAGTGAGATGATCCGGAGTCAATAAGTGCCCGCATGCGGGAGTTGAATCCCGCGGCAAGTCGTTGTACAAGAGTAGGGAGTATGGTTGTGCATGACTCCGACTCGGAGACCGGAACTTCCGGGCGGAGGTCGGAGATTGAGAGATCGACGTAAAGGGCATTAGGAGAAAGAGTGGAAGCGTTGAGAGTAACCTCGAGAAGCATCTGGGAGTCAACACAGCTCGGTTCGGATGCGGAGGTTTCCGAGCTGCTGCTTATTTTTTTGACTCAGTGGTAGGGGGATTCTCTGAGGCAGGCGTAGTATTAGCCGCCTTGCCTTGAGCATTCTCCGGACGCTTCTTGCAATCATTGGCCATGTGGCCAGCACCTCTGCAATACGCGCAGAGATTCAACCTTTTCCGTCGTTCCTTCTCATCCGCCTTAACCTTCCCATCCTTGCCGAGTTTGTCGGAATAGGGCTTCGGAGTTTTCGAAGCGTTCTTCGGAGCAGCAGAAGTGGACGCCGTTCCGGAGCCGGATGTGGGAGTGACAGGTGAAGATCCGGAAGATTTTCCGTTCTTCGGAGGATTCGAATTAGAAGCGGGATTGGTGGTGGATTTCGAAGCGGATGATTGGTTTCCTTTGCCTTTACCGCCGGAAGAATTTCCGGAATTTCCCGATTCCTCCGGATCCAGAGCCCGAATAAAGCTTGAGCATTTCAGCCTCGCGATGTTTCTCATGCTCCTGCTGCCAATACCGCTGATCAATGCGGCGGGCAGTCGCCCGAACACCTCCGAAATCGTTGGTGTAAATGTGTCGGACCATCTCGTCCTTGATGCGACGAGGAAGGCCTTCGTAGAAGGCATGACGGAGAGCGCTATTTCCCCAGTCTAGGAGAGCACAGAGGCGATTGAATTCGAGGATATAGGTAGAAATTTGGTCGGAAGATTTCATCCGAAGCATGCGGATGCGATCCTCCGCATCGCCGATAGGGTCCTGAGGACCGAAATTTTCCGACAGTTCCTTGATGAAGAGGGGAAAATTCCCGTCCCATTTTGGAACTTCCGGACCTCCGGGTCGGAAGAGATTAGGCTCGAACCATTTCGCGGCAGTACCCCGTAGATAAGACAGAATGAATAAAATCCTGTCGTCATCGGTGCGAAAGTCATCTCCTCTTTCGGCGAAATGCAAATAGCACTGCATGAGGAACGATTGGAGTTTTGCCGGATCAGAACCATCAAAAGTATCGGGGTTTCGGAGGTTGGATTTCGCAGACCGTAATGGAGTTGAGCGAGCGGCGATGGTAGACATAGCGCCTTCGAAGCGGTCTACGAACCGCTCGAGAAGGCCGCCGTAATCGGGTGTTTGCCTCGGAGGAGGACTAAGGTCGGGAGAGCGACGCCGAGAGGGTGGTGGGCCACCCCGGCCCCCATTTCCATCATCATCACCGCCATCATCCGGATCTCCGGGCGGACCGGATGGTCCGACCGGAGGTTCTTCCTGGTTGGCAGGAGAGTCCGGATAATTTCCGTCATTTCCCGAAGGTACTCGGGAAGGAGCTCGTGAACGGCCCCTAGGATTAGGAGTAGGTGAGTGTGGGGGGTCTGAGCCATGAAGTGAATGTGGTCGCAAGGGCGGATACGTGCTGAGCATATTATCGGGATCCTCCGGAACTTCCGCCAGTCGTTGGCCGATGGCTCCGGTAAAAGGAATAGGTGATCCGTAGGTGACACGAGACACCTGGGGTCCCGAAGGATGAGGAGTGCGAGGGTATGCCCGAGGACGCTCTGGAGTGCGGGGATAAGAGAACATAGGACGTCCCCCGCCTGTGGTCATGTCGCGGACATAGTCGGGTGAAGAAAGAGGAACCATTTGACCATAATACCGGGATGCTCTGCGCTGGGGAACCTCCTGGGGTTCGTCCGCAGCACGGGATCCGAGAAAAGGAGTATTGGAAGAATAAGCCATAGAGCCAGCCAAGGTAGGTGAGTTTGATTATACTGTTATATCCAAGAACGACAGGGAATGATGCCGGAGATCGGAGGTTCGGCGGATGATCGGAGGATATGCAAACGCCACAGGAGATAAGGGCGTGCTTACTATCTAGGCTGACGACAAGACAGGAGTATAGGAAGATCGTCGGAAGATCAGAGGTCGACTTAGAGCAAGACGAATAGCCAAGCAACGTTAATAATCAAACTGAAGAATACATGAGTAGGGAAAGCATATTTATACTAAGTATCTAATTGTTAAGGCATATAAGGAAATATCAAGATGATCAAAGGACATAACAATAACGACAATAAGAAAGAAGCCGGATAAACGGGAAACACTCAGTAATCCTTCACTGCGTAAAAACCCGCATGACTGATGATTGTCCAAAGAGTATGTGAGGACTCGGACATCGGACATCGGAAGATGTCGGAAGATGTTGGAAGATACTGGAGGATGTGCACGGATATAACAGTAAGCTCAAATATAACTGTCTAGTTCACTTGTACAGCACATTTCTAAGCAGACATGGAGAGAGATGTTTTGCTGGGACTTGCCCTAGAATCACATGCCTCTGTCTGGATGTCTTTATCAATGTGTTTCTCAGAAGCTGAATGATTTTACAGCTGTTTGTGAAAGAACTGATACCTCTAATCATTTGGAAAATAAGAACAATCTAATACTTGTTGTGCATTGGAAGTACATTTATTGATAATGCAGGTAAGATATGAGTTGAACAGTGCTGAACTTATGTGATTCATGAGTACTAATGCTAGAATGTTGGTTGGTAACTCAGCCCAGAAATGATTGCACATGATATCAGCAATCCTGTGTTGTACAGTGATTATTACCCATTTGAGTAACTCTCAATTCTTATTTCCTGGTTGAGTAAGTCTCAACCATCAACCAGAAATTTTCTAATCCAGATTGGAATCCAAGAAGCTTCTGGGATTTCATGAATCCTAGTAGTCAGCTGGCTGTATTTATTTACTTTTTTAGAAAGTTTGGTTCATCATTTCCTTTCAATTTGCAGGGCCTGGAAATTTAAAATTTCCCAGAACTGGAAATAAGAAGTACTTTATAAGGAAATAATGTGCATATAATTTGTTTCCCAGGCTTGTAAATGATTTGCAAATTAATAGCATATATAAAATATTCCCAGTATTTACAGGCCTTGAAAATACTGGGAATTTAAGGCAGAAATAATTAATTTACATACCATTTACACCTCATTTCCAGTGCCTGCATTTGATGGCTTGCCCCCAGTGTCCAATTCTTCCTTAACACTCTATTCACCGACTTGCTGGACGTAAACATCATCGTATATCTTGATGACATCCTTGTCTACTCTGATGATCCGTCTCAGCATACGGGTCATGTTCGGGAAGTGTTGCACCGCCTCCGGGCGGCCGGTCCGTACTGCAAACTTCCGAAGTGCAAGTTCAGTGTTACCACTTGCAAATATCTAGGCTACATCCTCTCGCCAGACGGTTTCCGGATGGCACCGGACAAAATCTCTGCCATTACAGAGTGGCCCACACCGCGGAAGGTCAAGGATGTTCAATCTTTCCTTGGCTTTGCCAATTTCTACCGCCGGTTCATATGGAACTACTCGGCGATCACAATACCGCTCACTCGCCTCACACGTTCTAATATCCGCTGGAATTGGTCGGATGATTGCCAATCGGCGTTTGACACCCTTAAGCGGGCTTTTACGGAAGCGCTGGCTCTTCACCACTGGGTTCCAAACTGGCAAATCACTGTCAAAACGGATGCTTCCGATTATGCCACCACCGCTATACTTTCAATTACCGGCGACGATGGTGAAATCCACCCGGTTGCATTCCAGTCCTGGACACTCGGTCCAGCCGAACTCAACTATGACACACATGATAAGGAGTTGCTCGCCATTTTTGATGACTTTAAAGCTTGTTGTCATTACTTGGAGGGCACCGGACTCCCATCAACATTGTCACCGACCACAAGAACTTGGAATACTTTGTGACATCAAAAATTCTCACTCGTCGCCAAGTTCGGTGGTTGGAGTACCTTTGCCATTTCAATATGGTCATCCGTTTCTGGTCCAGAAAGCTCGGAGGCAAACCGGATGCGTTGACTAGATGATGGGACATCTACCCTAAAGAGGGGGATAGGGCTTGTGGCCAGTTAAATCCGCACAATTTCCGCCCGATTTTCACCCAAGACGATATCTGGTCTCACCTCAACAACAATCCTGCCGCAGTCGCCGGTCTTAAGGCGACTGAATCCAGCAACTCGTGCTGGTCTGTGGATGCTTCTGGTCTACTCCAGCTCGACAAGTGCATCTATGTTCCATTGGTCTCTGGTACCTCTACTGAATTGCGAGTACGTGTCTGTCAATACTTGCATGATCATGTTCTCGCTGGTCACTTTGGCCAGAACAGGACACTTGCGATCATTCGCTGCGATTATACCTGGCTGGAAGTCCAGACATTTGTCCGGGACTATTGTCTGTCCTGCATACTATGTAAGCGCAACAAGAAGCAACGGCACCGGCCTTTCGGTCCTCTTCCGGTCCCTCTCCGGCCTTGGCATTCGATTTCTATGGACTTTATCGAAAAACCTCCCACTTCTGGCGACTACAATGCCATCCTTGTTATCGTAGACCAGTCATCCAAGCAAGTTATCCTTATTCCATGCGGTATTCACATTGATTCTCCAGAACTTGCCCGGCTCTTTCTTCATCATGTTTTCGCCAAACACGGTGTTCTATCGCACGTTATGTGTGACCAGGGCTCCGAATTCATTTCTTCATTCTTCCGGTCACTTGGCGCACTCCTCAATATGGAGTTGCACTACACTTCCAGTTACCATCTGGAAGCGGATAGTCAAACAGAACGCATAAACCAGACCCTGGAGCAGTATATTCGCATGTATTGCTCGTACCAGCAGGATGACTGGCACGAATTGCTTCTGCTCGCTGAGTTTGCTCTTAATAATTCTCCAAACACTTCTACCGGTATCTCACCATTCTTCGCAAACAAGGGCTACAACCCGGCTATCAATATTCAACCGGATGTCGAAGTTGCCAATATGTATGCCAAGGGCTATGCCGTCAACCTCTAGTCTCTGCACCAGTTTCTTCATGAGCAAATCATATATGCTCAGTCCCGGTACAAAGAGACCGCCGACTGGAAACACCTTCCGGACCCAGAAATGAAGATCGGTGACTATGTCTTCGTGTCAACCAAGTACATTCAAACAAAGCGACCGACACCGAAGTTTTCCGAAACGGTGCTCGGTCTGTACGAGATTATTGGCAAACCTAGTTCGGTTTCATATACCATTCGCCTTCCGGCTTCCCTTGAACAAATTCATCTGGTTTTCCACGTCTCTCAACTTGAGCTGCACACACCGAATCTGTTCCCCGATCGTGAGGAGCCTCCTCTAGCTGCGGTCAAAATCAATGAAGATGGTGCGCACTTCGAGATCAAATCCATTGTTGACTCTAAGCTCAACCGCCGGTTCAAGAAAGCTGACCGGCTCCGGTACTATGTCGAGTGGCTTGGTTATGAGAATACCGATGAACAGTACAGTTGGGTTGGAGCTAAAGATATTGACGCACTAGAACATATCACCATTTTCCACCGACGCTTTCTGGACAAACCCGGTCCCGGCACTTGATTTCACACTTGTCCGGTTCCGGTCACAATTCGGTTTCATCAGTATATTACATCTTTTGTCAAGAAATTATTCTATTTACAGTTTTTATTTCTTCTCCAACTACGCGGTCGCGACCGGTTCATTGCCGGTCGCCGGCCTTTCCTCGCCTTCTCCATCCTCCTCCCCGGTCTCTTCGTCCTTCGCTGCCATTGAAATTAGTGGTACCAACGACACCCAGCTGGAATCCTTGTCCATGTCAGTGTCGGGATCATCCCCCACCTCGAAATCACTTCCCTGGGCATCATCCTCGTCCACCTCCACATCCAATTCCCCTTCTTTCTCCTTGTCGCCCCTTCCGGTCTCCGGTAGACCACCGGTCTCATCGTTGTCAGTTGGCTTCTCCTCCTCGGACTCAGAGTCTGCAGCGGGCCGGAAACTAGGGGGCGGCGCCATGGGGGTATAAACCTTTCTCAAAACTGCCAACGCTGCCCCCATCACAACCAGTTCGTTGTCCCGCAATACCAAACCAAGGATCTCAAAGATCGCTCGGATATGGTTCCGGTCTTCACGGTGACCATCCTCGAGCCGGTTGAGCCACCCATCAAGGTCGACCAGCCTCTCCTGCATTTCGATCTGACGAGTGTGGGAGCCGATCTCCTCAACGACTCCAGTAGCTGCCGGTCCACCGACTGACGACTCGACTGGCCAATCCACGCGCATATTTGCGTGATGTTGAGAAACATAGATCTTGGCTGCAGGCAGCTTTCTGGTTGCGGTCAACTTTCCGGTGTTAGCCTCCCATTAAAATGGGAGTCAGAACATGAATAAAAAGAGCGATAAATGGGAGAATATAACAACCTTATATATGAGCATATTTTAGTTTGTCTAATCTTTTTTTATCAGACCCCTATCACGGCCGGATCAACGCATCACCGATGAGATCAATATATCATCAATAGCATCGAAATCATCAAGAAGCCTAAAGTAGCACTGCAATAAATAATGACAAGTGAAACAGAGAAGAATAGACCCCACCATGAGTCATTTTGGAGTCACAAAGAAGGAGAAGCAAGAAGCAAGGGAGTCAAAGCAGTGACTCAGAAAGAGTCAGAAAGAGTCAGGAAGAGTCATAGGAAGTAAAGCTTCCTAATGACTTAGGTGAAACAAACAGCCCAATTAGTACATGTGAAGTAGTATATAAGGGCCCTCTTTTCAATGAGAAACAGTTTTCCCCCCCACATTTCTCCCTGCCAAAGTCAATTTTTTGTTGATCTAAGCCCTAAGTCCAGTCTCACCGTGTGGATTACACAATTGTAAGCTGTAATCACACCTCAGAAACCTGCAAGAACCTACCGTCTGTCTACAAAAAGCCCCTGAAGTCAAGTGAATATTCACATTACTGCCGAAATATTGAATAGGATTACCGAAAGTCCTCCCACACATCCGCAAGAATTTCTGAAACGAATCAGGAACCTCCGTTAGCATCAAGAAGATCACCTCTGGTAGGTGAGCAGTATCTCGTACAGTTATGAGAAAAGAACTACGCATGTGACAGTTCTATCATACAGAATTCCCACCAAGGTCTTCATTACACGGCGGGCAATCAACTGTCATTTGCGATCCGAGTTGCCGCTGTCATCGAACTGATGGTTGAACTGACATTTGCTTAAATCCGAGGCAATTTCTAGTTTAGGGTGATTTCGGACTTTTCCGTGACCACGGTGCAGCCGCGTGTGTGACAGGGATTTCCGGCATACAAATGATCTGGAGGTGATATTTGTGCTCTCTTGAGCTCAGTTGTCAACTAAATACCTTCGGAGATGGCTCAAATCAAAGTCACGGCCATGGTACACCGGAATCCACCAAGAATTTGATGCTTAGCCTGCAATAGCGAAGTGAGATCATGCCCCGAGACAACAGATTTTGTGATGGGAGTGAAGAAATCTTTGGTTTTCTCTTTTTTCACCAGCCAATAGACCTGAAATTTTGTGAGGGCATTCTCGTCAAGTATGGAGTGATGATAGATTTTTTTCAGCTCGAAACTGTAGGTTGGGCACTCTAGATGCAACCAGATCAACACTGGTGTGACTCTGCCGCGCTTTCGGCAGCACCCGGCAGACCGGCAAACATTCCCATTCCTTTGATCTGCTTCCACAGCAGTCCTCCTGCCTTAAATTTTGAGCTGCAAATGATAAGGAAGCAATAAAAAGTTGAGCTCAGTACCTTCTCAAGAGACTGCCAATATTGGCTGCCTCAAAAAATTCAAACCAAGAATTCTTAACTCCCATCACAACATTTGCTCACTCGGGGCATGCTCTCACCTTGCTATTGTGTACTAGGCCTTGAATAAATTTTGAATTCTTGTATGCTACGACCGTACCTTTAATTTGATCCATTTCCGAAGGTGCTACACTAATAAATAAGCTCAAGAGAGCACAATTACCACCTCCAGATCATTGCTATGCCAGACATTCCCAGAAAACGCGAGGCTGCATCGTGGTCACGGAAAAGCCCGAAATCACCCCAAAATGGAAATTGGCTCGGATTTATGCAAGTGACAGTTCCACCATCAGTCAAATGACAGTTGCAGCTCGGCCCGCAAATGACAGCTGATTGTCCACCGTGTTAGGACCCACAACCCTCAACAAACTATATTAATAGTTACGGAGTACTTCATTTTGAAATATACTAGTGAAATAACTATACGGAAATACGAACCACTAAGAAGTTACTTGGATAACAATATTCCAGTTTAAAACTTCTTGCTACCAAAACTTTTTGTAGCTGACACCGGTTGACCGGGTTTTCCCCTTTCTGTGGCGCTCGGCACGTTGCTCCTCGCGTAGATTGGGATGTTTGCAAGGGCCGGCGAGAGAACATTTGACCTTCTTCTGTGTGCACCGGTTGCACACGTTGCTGGTGGCTGGCTTGACGCAGAGAATGCCAGCTGCGACACATTTTTTGCAAGCTAAAAAAACCGCCAGTTAGTAAGGTAGCAAACCGGTCACTGTGACGCACCTTCACCCAGCGACTTCTCCACATTGCTATCGTCCTCCTTGCTCGACTCATCCGGGGTGTCACCCTGGCGAGACTCGCTGTCCTCCCGGTCCGGCCCCAAATCCACCTTGCGCTGGAGCTTCTCAAGCTCGCGTTTGGCACGCGCTGTCTCTGCGGCTGCCTCACGCTTGCGCTGCTTGGCCGCTGCAATCTGGTCATGCAGAGCGACAAGCTTATCAAGCTCGCCACCCTGCAAGTCCAGCTCACGCTCCTGGTCGCCACTCTGGATGAGCCGCTGCCACCGGTTGGCGCCAGCGTCAGCCGCTACCTCCCCCCACCTACGCTGTTCCCTCTCCCTCTTCTCACTACGTGTTGTAATTCGGCAAGCTGACAGATGCCCGAGGTGATTAGTGATCAAATTACTAATTATAGAATACTGGAGATTTGGGTAGAATACAGTAGAATACTCTAGTACACTGTCTGTACAGTATAAATACTGGAAGATAAGGGCTACAACTCTTCAGGAGTTTGTAACCCAAAGCCTAACAGCTTCCATGCCAACTATCAAATCACAACACTATGTTGAAGTTCGGGATCTATGCTTGGCGTTACATGTACCTTCCTTCTTGCGATTGATACGGACCATTAAATATACGGATATTATTGTACCAAGACTGACATGCGACAGACCGCCTTCTATATGTATTTAGAAGCATTGGCATCGTCGGCCGGTTAAACGGCCTTCGGTAAGGGTTCCGGTGACTCATTGTAGCTTAGTAGTACGGCCCGCATGTTTTGTATATAAGTAGTCACTCGATAAGGTTCTTTCCTATCGAGAACAACCTCAAATACATTGGTTTATCTCTATAACTCAGCTTAGGCGCTCCCCTCTATCATCCATCCATGTCTTTCGTTGCTTATTACATATTCAACTCATGCTTTACATCTCTGCCCATGGAATCCCTAAATCTCTCTGTGGAGCAGCGTGGATGGAGGAATGATATGTTGTAACTTCTCCTGAACCTTGTAGTGGGTTTTCTGCTTCTTTCAGAGAATTTGGACTGCATACGAATCAAGTCCACTCACTTCCGGCACTTTCGCAACACCACATGTTCTCAATCAGCAAAGAGACAAACTCGGTTGCTTGACTTGAATGGTGTTCAGATTGTTCCTGTCAGTCCTCTAATCCATTTCATCTTGCAAAATTTTCATTGATGATGATTTTCAGCACGCAACACCAGTGTGAATAGTCCTGGGGTGGCGATATGATGCTATGAATGGTATGTTCCTTGTTTAGTATCTAAGGCCTCATCCACATTCACTAGCTTACTATTTATGCTCGATTATCTCTCATTCCATAGCACCTTTAATATGCTTGTCCAACTCAACTTGGGGTAAGTCTTGTAATCAGTGTCTATTTGAACTGACCTTTGGACTGTTGAATTGTACTTATTTCAGTAAATACAGTCATGTTAGAAGAATAATTTATTGGACGCAAGGTATGGGCTGGAGTAAAATTTAAGCAAATGGAGCCAAACTACACAAAGTAATGTCCGAGTGTGTGGTTACTTGGTCCTAGTATTTATAATTGTGGTAAAATTCAGACTGGCTAAACATCGCTTGTGCATGTTCCTGCCAGTTGGAAGTTCCCGAGTGCCCGTGCCTCTGAGCCTTTTTCAGGGTATCATATCCTGTCTCCAGCAGGGTTCGCATGGTAGCCTGGTTGAAGAATACCATGCTACCATGACCCTGCTTATCACCTGACAGGATGGGTCTAGAATTCTCCTTTGTGGGCTGTGCATCGGGATTGGTGGTGACAAGTTGAATGTCTAGTGTGTTGTTTAGCAAGGGTTTATTCAACCATTTCTGTAGCTTACCCTCCACATCAATGTTGAAGTGGTAGAACAGTGACAAGTAAATTGCCCTGGTCCAGGGGGCATCTGTATAGCAACTCCTGCTTCCCAGATTACCAGCCATGTCCATACAGTGTTGTTGAAATTGACTAACATATGTTAGTGAGGAAATTGCTCCAAAAAAACAACCACGTACTTCCGCATGGGAGAACATAAGTGAAAACCACGCATACTCCAATCAGATTCTTTTTGTCCGAGTGTTATATACCAAGCCGACGAGGGAGTTAAAGCCGGAGGAACCGGAAAGACCGGAAAGACCGGACGTATGGACAGAACCGGAACGACCGGAAAGTCAGTAAGTATAACACAAGCACCACAAACAAGGGTGTGCGTACTACCCGAGCTGGCCGGAGTATAAAGGATGAAGACCGGTACCGGAGACCGGATGCGACTTAGAGCAGAGCAAAGAGCAAAGCAACGTTAATAATCAAACTGAAGTACAAGAAGTAATTAAAGCGTATATATAGTAAAGTCCTTTATTGTTTTATCGTAAAAGGAAAATAAGTCATATGATGAACCTTAAACAATAAGTCAAGTCCACATGGAGCATAGGAAGTCATAGACAAAAAGAAAGAAGACGGATAAACGGGAAACGCTCAGTAATCCTTCATCGCGTAAAAACCCGAGTGGCCGAAAGATAACCGAAACGAGAGCCGGTCGCCGGTCAAACCGGCGACCGGAAGACCGGAAAGGATTGTGAGAGCGCATGTATATAACAGTATCCCCCTCTTAAGTTCCTTGCCCTCAAGGAACTAAAGAGTTAGATCAGTAATTGCGCATAGAATAATAATTATCCAAATTTCTGGCCGATATAGCCGATAGATCCGATAAAACCGTCGGAACCGAAGAGGTCACGTGAATGTTGATTTTGCGCAGTCGGAACCGAAGCGTGAGTCATATCAACATCTTTCCTCCTGCCACCAACTATCTGCTATCCCCATGCCTCCTTTCGCATCCGGCAACAAGCCCTCGACCGGCGGCGATGACTGCGACAACCGCGACAACCGCAAGCGTCGCCGAGGCGACGACGACGATAAGAAGGAGGCGAGGCGTATTTTGAAAAAGAGAAAGCGGGAGCGTAGGGAGAAGACGGAGAGGGAACGACGTAGGCGGGAGGAGGCTTCGGCTGATGCTGGCGCCGACCGGTGGCAGCGGCTCATTCAGAGCCGCGACCGGGAGCGCGAACTGGGCTTGCAGGGTGGCGAGCTCGATGAGCTTGCCGCTCTGCGCGACCGGATCGCGACGGCCGAGCAGCGCGAGCGTGAGGCAGCCGCAGAGACGGCGCGTGCCAAACGTGAGCTCGAGAAGCTCCAGCGCAAGGCGGATACGGGACCGGACCGGGACGATAGCGAGTCTCGCCAGGGTGACACCCCGGACGAGTCGAACAAGGAGGACGATAGCGATGTGGAGAAGTCGCTGGCTGAAGGTGTGTCGCAGTGACCGGTTCGTTACCTTACTAACCGGCGGTTTTCAGCTTGTGAAAAATGCGTCGCGGCCGGCGTTCTCTGCATCAAGCCAGCTACGAGCAACGTGTGCAACCGGTGCGCACAGAAGAAAATCAAATGCTCTCTCACCGGCCCTCGCAAACGTCCCAACCTGCGCGAGGAACAACGTGCCGAACGTCGCGGGAAGGAGAAGACCCGGTCGACCGGAAAGTCGACCGCGACCGGAAAGCCGCCTGCGGCCAAGACCTACGTTTCACGGCGTCGCGTGATTATGCGCGTGGATTCGCCGGTGGAGTCGTCGGTCGGTGGACCGGCGGCTACCGGAGGCGTCGAGGAGATCGGCCCCCGCACTCGTCAGATCGAGATGCGGGAGAGGCTGGTCAACCTTGGAGGGCGGCTCAGCCGGCTCGAGAATGGTCGGCGCGAAGACCGGGACCATATCCGAGCGATCTTCGAGATCCTTGGTTTGGTATTGGGGGAAAGCGAACCGGCTGCAATGGGGGCAGCGTTGGCAGTTTGCGAACGGTTTATACCCCCCCAGCACCACCCCCTGGTTTCCGGCCCGCGGTGGATTCGGATTCCGAGGAGGAGATGATGGAAGGTTTGGAGAAGATCACCGAGGAGGTACCTCCCACGCCGGTGGTCATGGATTGGCCAGCGGACTTCGCGATGACGGACGACGAGAAGCCGGCCGACAACCATGAGACCGGCGGTCTACCGGAGACCGGAACGGGCGACGAGGGAAAAGGAGGGGAATTGGACGTGGAGGTGGGTGATATTGATGCCCAAGGAAGTGATTTCGAGGTGGGAGATGATCCCGACGCCGACATGGACGAAGAATCCAGCCGCGCGTCGTCGGTACCGCCTATTGCAACGGCGGCGAAAGACGAAGAGACCGGGGAGGAGGATGGAGAAGGCGAGGAGGAGCCGGCGACCGGCAATGGACCGGTCGCGACCGCGTAGTTGGAGAAAGAATGAAAGTTGTAAATAGAATAATTTCTTGATCAAAAGATGTAATATACCGATGAAACCGAATTGTGACCGGAGCCGGTTAAATTGAGAAAATTAAGTGCTGGGCCGGGTTTGTCCGGAAAGCGTCGGTGGAAACTGGCGATATGTTCTGGTGTGTCGATATCTTTAGCTCCAACCCAACTGTACTGTTCATCGGTATTCTCATACCCAAGCCATTCGACATAGTACCGGAGCCGGTCAACTTTCTTGAACCGGCGGTCGAGTTTCGAGTCAACAATGGATTTGATCTCGAAATGCGCACCATCCTCTTCGATTTCGACCGCAGCCGGAGGAGGTTCCTCACGACCGGGGAACGGATTTGGTGTGTGCGGCTCAAGTTGAGAGACGTGGAAAACCGGATGGATTTGTTTAAGTGCAGCCGGAAGTCGGATGGTATATGAAACTGAGCTGGGTTTGCCGATAATCTCGTACGGGCCAAGTGCCGTTTCGGAAAACTTTGGCGTCGGCCGCTTTGTCTGGATGTACTTCGTTGAAACGAAAACATAGTCACCGATCTGCATTTCCGGATCCGGAAGACGTTTCCGGTCGGCGGTCTCTTTGTACCGGGACTGAGCATAAGTGATTTGCTCACGAAGGAACTGGTGTAGAGACTGAAGATCGACGGCATAGTCTTTAGCGTACATGTTGGCAACATTGACATCCGGTTGAATATCGATAGCCGGGTTGTAGCCCTTGTTTGCGAAGAATGGTGAGATTCCGGTCGAAGCGTTGGGGGAATTATTAAGCGCAAACTCAGCGAGCGGAAGCAGTTCGTGCCAGTCATCCTGCTGGTACGAGCAATACATGCAAATATACTGCTCCAGGGTCTGGTTCATGCGTTCCGTTTGACCGTCCGCTTCCGGATGGTAACCGGAGGTGTAGTGCAACTCTATATTGAGGAGTGCGCCAAGTGACCGAAAGAATGAAGAAATGAATTCGGAGCCCCGGTCACACGTAACGTGCGATGGAACACCGTATTTGGCGAAAACATGATGAAGAAAGAGCCGGGCAAGTTCCGGCGAGTCGATGTGAATATCGCATGGAACAAGAATAACTTGTTTAGATGACCGGTCCACGATCACGAGAATGGCATTATAGTCGCCAGAAGTGGGAAGTTTTTCGATAAGTCCATAGAAATTGAGTGCCAAGGCCGGAGAGGGACCGGAAGAGGCTTCAGCAGACCGAAAGGCCGGTGCCGTTGCTTCTTGTTGCGCTTACATAGTATGCAGGACAAACAGTAGTCCCAGACAAAAGTCCGGACTTCCGGCCAGGTATAATCACGGCGAACGATTGCAAGTGTCCTGTTCTGGCCAAAGTGACCGGCGAGAACATGATCATGCAAGTATTGACAGACACGTACTCGCAATTCGGTAGAGGTACCGGAGACCAATGGGACATAGATGCGCTCGTCGAGCCGGAGTAGACCGGAAGCGTCCACAGACCAGCGCGAGTTGCCGGATTCAGCCGCCTTACGACCGGCGACTGCGGCAGGATTGTCGTTGAGGTAAGACCGGATATCGGAGTGAAGCTTCTCGAAATCGATCACGACGGTAGCTCGAAGAACAATGTCCTCGAGATAAGTAGCCCGGAGTGATGCGGTAAGTTGATCTTGGGTGAAAATCGGCCGAAAATTATGGGGATTTAGCTGGCCATAGGCCCTATCCCCCTCTTTAGGGTAGACGTCCCATCGTCTAGTTAACGCATCCGGTTTGCCTCCGAGTTTTCCGGGCCGGAACCGGATTACCATATTGAAATGGCAAAGGTACTCCGACCATCGAACCTGGGGACGAGTGAGGATTTTAGATGTCGCGAAGTATTCCAGGTTCTTGTGGTCGGTGACAACGTCGATCGGAGAACCGGCGCCCTCCAAATAATGACGCCAAGCTTTGAAGGCGTCGAAAATGGCGAGCAATTCCTTATCGTGCATGTCATAGTTGAGTTCGGCCGGACCCAATGTCCGGGACCGGAACGCAACCGGGTGGATTTCACCATCGTCGCCGGTAATGGAAAGTATGGCGGCGGTGGCATAGTCGGAAGCATCCGTTTCGACAGTAATTTGCCGGTTCGGAACCCAGTGATGAAGAACCGGGGCTTCCGTAAAGGCCCGTTTTAGTGTGTCAAACGCCAATTGGCAGTCATCCGACCAAATCCAGCGGATATTAGAACATGTGAGGCGAGTAAGAGGGATCGTGATCGCCGAATAGTTCCATATGAACCGCCGGTAGAAATTGGCAAAACCAAGGAAAGATTGAACGTCCTTGACCTTCCGCGGTGTGGGCCACTCCGTGATAGCGGAGATTTTGTCCGCTGCCATCCGGAAGCCGTCCGGCGACAGAATGTAGCCAAGATATTCGCATGTGGTAACGCTGAACTCGCATTTCGGAAGTTTGCAGTAGAGACCGGCCTCCCGGAGGCGTCGCAAAACTTCACAAACGTGATCTGTATGCTGAGACGGATCGTCGGAATAGATCAAAATGTCATCAAGATATACGATGACGTTGATGTCCAGCAAATCGGCGAACAACGTGTTGAGGAACCGTTGAAATGCCGCCGGTGCGTTGGTTAGGCCTTCCGGTACAACCCGGAACTGATAAGATCCATACCGGGTGCGAAATGCTGTCTTGGGTTCATCGCCGGGAGCGATCCGAAGGAGATGGTAGGCGTGCTGGAGATCGAGTTTGGTATAAATACGTGCCTTCCCAGGCGCGTCAAGGAGATCTGCGATAAGCGGAAGAGGATACCGATCTTTTTTAGTGATCCGGTTTAATCCCCGGTAATCGACGCAAAGCCGAAGAGAGCCGTCTTTCTTTTTGGCAAAGAGTATGGGTGCTCCATGACTCGAACGAGATGGGTATATGAATCCCGACTTCAAGTTTTTGTCAATGAATTCCCGAAGGGCAGCGAGCTCGGCTTGTGAAAGGGAGTAGACGTGGCCGACCGGCGGAACTTCATCATCATTGGTCTCAATCTTGAGATCAAACTCTCGATGCGGAGGAAGATTGTACGCTTCCTTCTCAGAGAAGACATTGGAGAAGTCATGATATTCCGGCGGTATGCCGGAAAGGTCCGGTGACTCGGCAGAAGCAGCTCGAGCGTGGACATCGTCAGATGGGCAAGCACGCAGGGTATACTGAACAGTACCCTTGTCTCGAATAATGGCACCATAGGCCGCGGCGGAAACGAGTGACACAAGCGGGGGGGAAGAGAACGGACGAGGTTCTATGACCTCGGGAGCGTCCATCGAAGGACCAGGAAATGGTGAAGACGTCGGGGGCGGTGTAGGCGGTACAACCGGTATAACCGGAGAGACCGGAACCGGAAGCGCTTTGTCCGTAACCGGAGCAACCGCGACGGGAACAGGCATTGTTGCCTGAGGTGTCGACACAGAAACGCCCGATGAGTTGGAACGGAACGAGATAGTGGTATCAGCCCAGTTAATCAACGGATTAATGCGGGAGAGCCAATTATATCCAAGAACCAAGTCACAAGGGGAATCAAGACGGGTGACGAAGAATTCCATAGGATGGACTTCACCGGAAGGAAAACGGATGAGCAGGCGGATTTGCTTGCTGATGATAGATGAAGAGCCGTCGAGATACCGGAGTCGGACCGGAGCAACCGCATACAGGGAAAAATCATTCAATTCACAGGCTTTCAAAGATATAAAACAATGAGAAGAACCAGAGTCGATGAGTGTCCGCAAGCGGAAGTTGAATCCCGCGGCAATTCGTGATATGAGGGAAGGAGATATGGATGAACAGGACTCCGAACCGGAAAATGTATAGTCCGACCGGAGAGGAGAGATTTCGAGATCGACGTAAAGGGCATTAGGTGAAAGAGCGGAAGCGTTGAGACGAACCTCAGGAAGCACCCCGGAGTCAACGCAACTCGGACCGGATGCTGAGGTATCCGAGCTGCTGTCTATTTTTTTGACTCGGCGGGGGTTTCGGCTGCAGCGGTAGTAGCAGCCTTTCCCTGAGCGTTCTCCGGTCGTTTCTTGCAATCAGAAGCCGTATGACCGGATCCTCCGCAATACATGCAGAGATTCAGCTTCTTCCGGCGCTCCCGTTCCTCCTGTTTAATCTTTCCGGACTTGTCGAGCTTATCGGCATAAGGCTTTACTGCAGGCTTTGATGTGGATGCCTGAGACGCGTTGCCCATAGGTGCCGATGGGCCGGAAGGCTTTCCGGACCCCTTCTGCCCGGAAGGAGGATTGGGAGTGAAACGAGCCGGTTTAGAATTTCCCTTGCCCTTCTTACCACCAGTATTCTGCTGACCGGATGGACTTCCGGTCTGCTGACCGGAACCGGTAACAGTGGTCCTATTGTTCTCCCGCTCGCGCTGCTTCTCCGATTCCCGTTTCCAGTACCGCTGATCAGCCCGCCGAGCGGCGGACTTAGTACCGATGAGGGACGGGTCGAAGGTATAGTGAACTAACTCGTCCTTGATACGACGAGGAAGGCCTTCGTAGAACTGGTACCGGAGGGCATTATCACCCCACCGGGTGAGAGGCGCGAGACGATCAAATGCGATGATGTAGGTGACAATCTGATCGGAATCTTTCATCCGGCAAGCCCGGATCTGATCCTCCGCATCACCGACCGGATCCTGAGGACCAAAATTGTCCTGCAGTTCCTTGATGAAGACGGCGAAATTTCCGTCCCAGGCCGGAACCGTGTCGGAAGTGTCATAAAGGTTCGGTTCGAACCACTGCGATGCAGAACCTCGCAAGTATGACATGATATAGAGAATCCGGTCGTCGTCGGTACGAAAGTCCTGATTACGTTCCGCAAAGTGAAGATAGCACTGGGTGAGAAAAGTTTGGAGTTTGGACGGATCAGAACCGTCAAATATATCCGGATTGCGAAGATTAGATCGAGAGGAGCGAGGAGCGTCAGCAGATCGATTCATGAAGAGGTGTACGGCGTCCTGGAAAGACCGGAGGGTTTGATTGAGAAGCTGCGGATCCGGAAACGGACCGGCTGCTCTCTGTGGTCCAGGAACTTGCCCCGGTCCAAGTCCTGGAGGGCCAGGCGGACCGGGAGGGCCTGGAGGACCGGGGGGACCGCCACCTCCACCACCATGACCACCACCACCTCCTCCATGACCTCCTCCGCCTCCTCCTCCGGGAGGTCCGGGAGGTCCGGGAGGTCCGGGAGGTCCGGGAGGTCCGGGAGGTGGACCAGCACTTCCACCATGTGAGCTACCACCTGGGCTTCCTCCACCTCCTGCCCCACCGCCTCCTCCATGACTGCTTCTTTGCGTAGGAGCATGGCTCGCAGCATGGCTACTCACACGACTAGCCGGAGGATTGGTAAGCGGTGGTGGACTAGGCGTCCGATTTCCCCTGAGATCCAAAGGAGGAACATCCCAAGCAGGGAGTCCACTAGCTGGTGCCGGAGGAGAACCGGGAGCACTGTCAGTGTCGGAAGGTTCGACCTCGGAAATGTGGGCGAAAGCAATAGGATCCACCTGTCCATATACAGTTCGGACCGGATGGGGGGTACGTCGATAGACGATTGGATTTTCCGGAGTACGAGGGTTTAACACGAGGCCTGGAACATTGGTGGGGCTGAATGCCGGCGGATCCGGAAGAGACCGGCGAGCCTGGAAAGCCGTAGGCGGGGGAAGAGTCGTATATCTCGAAGCCTGTGGCTGGGTGGTTGGAATATCGGTCATGTGGCGAACCGGAGGTGTCATAGGAACAATTTGAGAAAATAGACGAGAAGCACGACGATCCCGGTCCGCGACATATGTAGCGGGAGGATCAGGAGCGTAGTGCTGAGACATGACCAGCAGAGATAGGTGAGTTTGATTATACTGTTATATACCAAGCCGACGAGGGAGTTAAAGCCGGAGGAACCGGAAAGACCGGAAAGACCGGACGTATGGACAGAACCGGAACGACCGGAAAGTCAGTAAGTATAACACAAGCACCACAAACAAGGGTGTGCGTACTACCCGAGCTGGCCGGAGTATAAAGGATGAAGACCGGTACCGGAGACCGGATGCGACTTAGAGCAGAGCAAAGAGCAAAGCAACGTTAATAATCAAACTGAAGTACAAGAAGTAATTAAAGCGTATATATAGTAAAGTCCTTTATTGTTTTATCGTAAAAGGAAAATAAGTCATATGATGAACCTTAAACAATAAGTCAAGTCCACATGGAGCATAGGAAGTCATAGACAAAAAGAAAGAAGACGGATAAACGGGAAACGCTCAGTAATCCTTCATCGCGTAAAAACCCGAGTGGCCGAAAGATAACCGAAACGAGAGCCGGTCGCCGGTCAAACCGGCGACCGGAAGACCGGAAAGGATCGTGAGAGCGCATGTATATAACACCGAGTGGGATAGGCAGTGAACCCTTTCTTGATTAGGGAAATGGGTGTTTAGACAAAAGTTCCAGAACAAACCAAACATTGGTTTGATTCTGTGCCTCTTATAATGTGCTGCAGCATCATTGTGAAACTCCTCTGCAACACCTAGACATACAGTCAGCAAATGGCTGGAAATGCAAACAATAAAAAATGAACTGTACAACAATGTCCATTGCCATAAACCTATCCACGGAATCCTGATGCTCACAATGCATGCCACTTTGCCACCAAGGGCTCCTACATTGTTTGAATTGTGAGTTTAACTCGGAAATTTCTGAATAAATTACCTGAGCCGATTGACGATGGTGGCTCATAATAATTGGCATATGGGGCCCACGAACCAAATCCTGGCATTCTTCCATAACTGCCTAGTGATCGGCACGGGTGGGGTCACCCACCGCGGGTCGCGGGTACGGGTGGTAGCGGGTACGGGTACGGGTACGGGTACGGGTACGGGTACGGGTGCGAGTTTGTCGACCCGCAACGACCCGCGCAACCTGTGGTGGACCCGTGAATCTTTTTAAACCCGAAATTCTGCTCAAAGATCATCTCAAACATGCCAGTGCTGGATGGGAGAGCTGTCAAAACCATCTCAAAGGCAAGAAGGGTATTTCGTTACCCTTGCAGAACACTGGAAGTCAATAAAAGTTGCAGTAGGCATTGGCGGGTTTTGTTTGTCGCAAGTAACCCACGCACCCGCCTGCCAAACGGCGGGTACCCGCACCCGCGACCCCGGGTCGGGTCCGACGGCGGGTACAGGTACGGGTACGGGTCGTGGGCAGACTACCCGCGGGACACCCGTGCCGATCACTATAACTGCCTCGGAGTGAGATCATATCCTACCAGGATATTGTGGGCTGCCTTGAAGTCATTGATACGCTTCACCATTTAGCCGGTTCAAAAATTACGAAACATGAATATTTGCTAATTCTTGTGTTTGCCGACTTTTGGCAATTGTGAGACACCTGGGTCACATGCTGGTCACGCCGGTGACCGTGTTTGTTGACACTTCCCACAGTCGCACTTTTGTGATCTACTATCATCTAGCCACTGGCTGAGTCTAGAACAACTCTTGTTCTTCTGCCCACCAATTCCCTCGAGTCTATCATATTCACTGTCCTGTGCCACTCAGCTGCGGCTCATGCTGTTACGCATGTCGCTGGCTCCAGGCTTTCCAACATGCTCTCGAAGCACTGCTCCCTCTGCTTGTTTCTCCTGTGTGTTTCCAGGTGCATAGTGTACCAAAATTTCAATGATTTTATTTCAACTCTTTCTCAATCGGATTTGATCAAATACCACTCACCTTGTGTGTTGTTGCATCTTTAAAGCCCTTCGCGCTGTATGCCCCACACGCAATTAAGACCACCCTCCCAGAATTTTATGTTTTTTATCAACGACCACGAACTTGATCCTTCAGCTGGTGCCACCACACCGAACATCCTGTAGAAAATTTTGAAAGGCAATGGCGCCAAGGTCCTCATCCTCCATCCCATTGCTCATATACTCAAAAAATTAATAAAATTGATGAATCAATATTTATATCATGCTTACACGCTGACCGCCCTGTCCAACTTTTGCAACAACTCAACGCTCCATGTTCTTGATCCTCCTTTCCCTGTTGAGGTTTGTGTCGTGCTTCCAATTTTTTTGCTGATTTTATTCCTTTCTCCCATTTCTCAATGGGGTTTAATCCAGCTTGACCCATGCATCCTCATGTCAGTCATCATATTAGTGCAAGGCTGAAGATGTGGCATCCGACACTGATTGAAGTGGGGGTGCAGCTGAAGGAGGTGACTGAGGTGCATGTTATATCTTCTTCCTTCAAAAACTTATGAGTCACCCTCTATTTGCAGAAAATCCAAACAGAGATAGTGAAGATACGCCAGCTGAAGGAGCGCAACAATTGTTAGAATAAGTGAGGCCGGTCAAAAGACCGCTCTGCGAGGACGACTAAGAAGGGAGCGCCTAAGCTGAGTTATAGAGATAAACCAATGTATTCGAGGTTCCTCTCAATAGGGAAGAACCTTATCGAGTGACTATTTATATACAAAACATGTGGGCCGTACTACTAAGCTACAATGAGTCACCAGAACCCTTACCGAAGGCCGTTTAACCGGCCGACGATGCCGATGCTTCTAAATACGTATAGAAGGCGGTCTGTCGCATGTCAGTCTTGGTACAATAATATCTGTATATGTAATGGTCCGTATCAATTGCGAGAAGGAAGGTACACGTAACACCAAGCATAGATCCCAAACTTCAACAACAATAACATCAAGTGCCATGTCCAGTGATACTGCGGGCGCAAGCAGATTAAGTGGAATGTACATTGTCTTAGTTGTCTTCTCCCCTCTCCTTCAGTCCGCCCCACATTATTGCACTGACACCCACTCCCCAGATTGTCATGCTCAACGTCATGTAACACTACCGTGAGGCCCACACTGAGTGGCTCATGCTCATGGCGTGACAGTGCGCAATGTACAATTGAGTGGGCCAGCTGCAGGAGAGGAACAGGCTGGCAGATGTGTTGTTGAGGTGCGTGTTTGGCTTTTGGTTTCTTTGTGTTTTCCTTGTGGCAGGATCGGGTGGGGTTAGATTGTCTTCGGTTTTGCTAACTTTTTGGGGAGCTTTTGTGGTGCACAGCCTACTCTTCAGGGTGGTTTCCTGTCTTTTATTTTATTTTTCCCATTTTGTGAACGCTCGTTGGGCATGGGGAAAACTACTGCATGATGTGCAGGTGGTGTTGCACATCTCGTGTGGGAAATGCACAGGCTTGGGTGTCGAAGTCGATTAGCTGGATGTACAGTGGCATCGGCAAGCATCGGGTGGAGGCTGCCAGTGCACGGGTGGCATAGCGCTGGTGGTGCCTGATCCTTGGGTGTTTTCCATCTTCTGGTTCTGTTCTAGGGTCTGCATGTGGTGCTGCGGTTGTGCTCTACATCCGTTTATCGCCTCCCATGCCCCTCTGCTTCACCAACACCAATGCGAGTGCGAGGGCTGCAAAAGTGTGGACTCACCACAGGGGGCTGTGCATGTAAGTCTTTGTTATTCCCTGCCAATTCCACGCAGGGTTCTTGCACGCTGGACTGGCTGATCCGACTAGTGACTTGTACAGGACTACAATGGCACATTTTAACCTATGGCACATGCTAATCATTAACCTCAACACACTGGGGGCAAGCCATCAAATGCAGGCACTGGAAATAAGGTGCAAATTGTATGTAAATTAATTATTTCCACCTTAAATTCCCAGTATTTCCAGGGCCTGTAAATGCTGGGAATATTATATATATGATATTAATTTGCATATTATTTACAAGCCTGGGAAATAACTTATATGCTCATTATTTCCTTATTAAGTACTTCCTATTTCCAGTGCTGGGAAATTTGAAATTTCCAGGCCCTGCAAATTGAAAGGAAATGATGAACCAAACTTTCTAAAAAAGTAAATAAATACAGTCAGCTGACTACTAGGATTCATGAAATCCCAGAAGCTTCTTGGATTCCAATCTGAATTAGGAAATTTCTGGTTGACACTTGAGACTTACTCAACCAGGAAATAAGAATTGAGAGTTACTCAAATGGGTAATAATCACTGTACAACACAGGCTTTCTGATATCATGTGCAATCATTTCTGGGCTGAGTTACCAACCAACATTCTATCATTAATACTCATGAATCATATAATTTCAGCACTGTTCAACTCATATCTTGCCTGTATTATCAATAAATGTGCATCCAATGCACAACAAGTATTAGATTGTTCTTATTTCCCAAATGATTGGAGGTATCAGTTCTTTCACAAACAGCTGTAAAATCATTCAGCTTCTGAGAAACACATTGATAAAGACATCCAGACAGAGGCATGTGATTCTAGGGCAAGTCCCAGCAGAACATCTCTCTCCATGTCTGCTTAGAAATGTGCTGAACAAGTGAACTAGACAGTTATATTTGAGCTTACACTCTCATCCAAAACTGCAGTCAAGAACTGAGCAATAAAAATAATGGTACCAGGGAGGATTGAACTGAGGTGCCATCAGATTATGATTACATAATTAAAATGGGGCCCAGCAAATTGTGAGAAACAAAGATAATGGCACCTGAGAGGAATGAACTCAGGTGCCTTGAGATTGTGATTACATAATTGAGATTGTAGGGGCCTGCAAATTGTGCGCGTCCGCTTGTCATGAGGTTGTGGGAAAAGTCAGGTGCTTTTTTCCCACACTGAATTATTATTACAGCAACTTCAAATACTTTGTCTCTTGTCGTGCTCATTGTGAGCCCATTTCTTGATGAAATCTCTTGTTAATAGGTGTGTTTGTGTAAGGGCAACCCTGGCGGCCCGAAATATCTCAAGAGTCCTGGCAGGGGGGATCCGAAGTCAATTGAAGTACACTACTACAGGAAGAAGCGCCCCTGGCAGGGGGGATCCGAAGAGGAGAAAGTCTAAGGATTCCCCGGCCAGGTGCGTGCCTATATACCAGCTAGGGCTAACTACAGGTTGCGCATGGTTTGTTGATGGCGTAGTGAACGGCAGTGATCCCGGGCACGATCACATGTGGAGTGCCATGCGGAGTGCGGGGATCCGTCCAGATGGGGTTTGGCTCGGCGGGGGGAATGTCGGAGGATAGCGGAGGTCTGACTGGAGGTCGGATCGGAGGATCCGGGGGTCGGATCGGAGGATCGGGGGTTGGAAACGGGGGTTCCCCTGACATCACCCCCCCCTTGGAATGCGGCGCCTCGACGCATAGCTCGGATGTGGGCGGAGGATGTGGCGGGGTCCTGGAAGGGAAGGGCGTCGAAAGTGGCAGCGGCGATGGCTCGAGGCTTCCCAGGGTATTTGCGGTAGAATTCCGCGATAGCATCAGGGGCGAAGACGTCCGAATGGTTTACCCATTGATCATGCGAGTTGTCATATCCTTTGAACCGGACAAAGTACCAGAGGCTTCGGTAGCGCATTTTCGCGTCCAGGACTTCCTCCACTTCCCACTCGCTGTCCGCTCCGTCAGCAAGTACAGGCGGGGGTGCCTCGTACCCCGGACGACCTCCGAAGGGGTCAACCTCCGCCAACTCCAATTTCACCACGGGAAACACCGGATGTAATCGGGAGAGGCGTGGGGGAAGGTCCAGTTTGAACGCGCCACGTCCGATAACCTCCGAGACACGGAAGGGTCCGAGCCGGCGATGTGAAAGCCCCGGGGATGGGTGTGTGGTATGGATATCTGACGCGTCAAGCCACACGCGATCTCCGACCTTAATCTCCGGTGCGGGGGTTCGTCGGCGGTTGTAGTACCGCTTGTACTCGTCTTTGGCCTTGACAAGTGCGGCTTGGGCCTCCGAAACCCCCGAGGCAATCCGATCTCGGAAGTCGTTCACGTCCTCCAGTCGCGAGCGTGGACCGTTCGGCTCGAACCCCATCCGAGGGAGCCGACCGGTGTCCGTCATGAACGGAACCTGCTGTGTCGACGAGTGGATGTGGTTGTTGTACGCAAACTCCGCGGCTGGCAGGAGCTCGTCCCAATCGTCCTGCTTATAGTTTGTGAAAAGCCGGATGAATTGGTCGAGTTCCTGGTTAATGCGCTCGGTCTGCCCGTCGGTCTGCGGGTGGTAAGCGGTGGAGGTCGCCGGTTGAATCCCGATGAGACGGAACAACTCCCGAGTGAACTTCGCGACGAACTGCGGACCTCGGTCGGAGATGTAGCGGATGGGAGTTCCGTGGTGCCTCCAGACGTTCCGGTAGTAAAGGCGCGCGGAACCCACGGCATCGATCTGCGTGTGGCATTCCATGAAGTGCGCCCGCTTACCGAGAACATCCGCCGCGACCATGATCGCATTATACCCGTGGGCCTCCGGAAGTTCGACGATGAAGTCGACGGAGACCGTATGCCAGCGCTCGGGGGGAACCTCCGTCAGATGAAGTTCTCCGATCGGAAGTTTCCGGAGGGCCTTGGTACGGCAACACAGGTCACAGGTGGCGACGTAACGGCCGACGTGTCGGGACATCTGGGGCCACCAGTAGTTCCGGGAGACAAGCTCCAACGTCTTGAAACGGCCAGCGTGCCCGGCAATCCGCGTATCATGGTGCTGCTCCATTATCCGACGCCGGAGGTCAGTATCTCGGGGGACCACTATCTTCCCTCAGAAGTAGAGCAGCCCGCCCTCGACGTGCCACTCGGAGGATCGGGTGGACCGGGTGCCGCGGACCTTGAGGACCTCCCGTGCGGCGCGGGCAACGGGGTCTTCGAGGTCGGCCTCCCCAGAGAGCGCGTTCCGGATGTCTCGGAGGATCGGAACCTCCGGGCCGGCGACGATGAGACCTTCCATTGCACGGACATGGAAGAGTTCGGGACGGAGAAGGGTGACGTCGCGATTATCCTCCGAACCTCCGTGATCCGGACGACGGGAGAGGGCGTCCGGGCGACCCATGGAACTTCCGGGTTTGTGGTGAAGGGCGAAGTCGAACCGGGACAGGTAGAGGGACCACCGAGCCTGCCGGCGGTTGAGGGTTCGCGCTTCACGGAAGTACTCCAAGTTCTTGTGGTCGGTCCAGATCTCTACCGGATGCTCCGTGCCTTCGAGGAAGTGTCACCACTCCTCTAGGGCTCGGATGATCGCGAGCATCTCCTTGTCGTGGATTTCGTAGTTACGTTGGACCTCGTCCAAGCTCTTGGAGAAGAACGCGACCGGATGCCACTTACTGTCGGCATCGGGCTGAGACAGGACAGCCCCGTTGGCAAAGTCGGAGCTGTCTGCTTCAAGCCGGTACAGCTTGGACGGGTCCGGAAGGATAAGAACCGGGTCGGAGGTTTCCGGCGTCCTTGAGAGCTCGGAAGGCCGCATCCTCCGAGCTTCCCCAGGACCACCGCATGCCCTTTTTTGTGAGATCGAAGAGGGGCCGGGCAATATCCGAGAACCCCCGAACAAACCTCCGGTAGAAGTTCGTGAAGCCGAGGAACTGCTGCACGTCCTTCTTGTTCGCTGGGGTCGGCCAGGCGGCAACTCCCGCAACCTTGATGGGGTCCATCTCGACGTGGTTGTGGGAGATGATCACGCCGAGATACTCGATCGAGGCCTTCTCGAACTCGCACTTTTCCGGTCGGAGGTAGAGTTTGTGCGCACGCAACCTCCGAAGAACCTCCGAGACGATCTTCCGGTGGCGCGCGAGGTCCAAGTGGGCGACGAGGATGTCGTCGAGGTAGACCATGACATCTCCGGACAAGATGAGGTCTCGGAAGATGTTGTTCATCATGGTCTGGAAGGTCGCTGGGGAGTTGGTCAGGCCAAAGTACATCACCAGGGGTTCGAACAATCCCCGGTTAGTCCGGAAGGCCGCCTTCCATTCATCACCCTCGCGGATCCGGACGTTGTTAAACCCCCACCGGACGTCAAGTTTCGTGAAGTACCGAGCTCCTTTCAACCGGTTAATGAGGTCATTGATCAAAGGGAGCGGGTACCGGTTTTTCACGGTCATGGCATTCAACGCCCGGTAGTCCTGGACGAACCGGAGAGCGCCGTCCTTCTTCTTCACAAAGAAGACCGGCGAGGCCATGGGCGACTTGGACGGACGGATTCGGCCGGTGGCTAACCCTTCCTCTATGAAGGCATCGAGCTCTTTCTGTTCGAGGGGGGAGATCGGGTAGACCTTGCAGTTTGCCGGCTTCGAATCGGGAACGAGTTCGATGGCATGGTCCCACGTCCGACGCTCCGGAAGAGAGTCAAAGGATTCCCGATTGAAGACATCCTCGAACTCCCGAATCCAGTCGGGAACTTCCGTCGGAGGAGGTCCGGAGTTTTTAGCGTGAGCCTCCGCAAGCCTCTGGGAAACGGTGGAGGTCGCCCGGATATCCTCCGAAGGTCCGAACCGCGTATAGAAGATGCGGTCGCCATCTTCGATCAGGTCGTCCTCATCGTCCGAGCTATCCTCCGAGTCGGGGGTTAACTCCGGAAGATCCGGATCGTCGTCGTCGTCGTCCTCACCTTCTCGGTCATCCGCATCGACAGCGCAGATGGATGGGAAGGGGCCGGCGCGGACGGAGCGGAGGATCTGAGCTACGACCTTGGCCTCGCGGCGTTCCTTTCGGACTTCGTCGCGGCAGGTAGCGCAGGAGGCGGGGCAGCGGGTCATTTTGACATCCCGCGTCTCCCAGTCAATCTCCAGGTTATGTTTCCGAAGCCACGAATACCCAAGGATGAGCTTCTGCTTACCAAGGCGCGTGACTGCGAACTGGACCCGTTCGGAATGCCCCTTGTACCGGAGGACTACATCCGCAACTTCTGAGATCGCTCCAGCTTCGTTCAGAGACCCGTCCACATTGAAAACGGGAATGGGTTGCGAGAGTTTACGAAGCGGAATTTGGGTGGAGATGGCATACTCCTTGTCGATAAACTCCGAGGTGGCGCCGCAGTCGACCAAACCCTTAAGCGAGAGTTTGACAGCGTTATCGACCGACTCAATCTCCACCGGAAGATGGAGGGAGTTAGAGCCAGGAGTGGCCGCCACCGTGTAGCGTTTCGGAAGTCTACGTTCCCAGCCGGGTCGGCGGACTCGGGGGATCGTCGGAGGTTTCGGAAGTTCCAGAGTTTCCGGAAATCCTTTCGAAGCAGGGGGTGCGTCTCTCGTTTCAACTGTTGAATCAACTTTATTATCGGACTCGTGATACAAACAGGCAAAACGATTGGAGGACGCGAACGAGGGCGCACCGCTCACTCGTCGCGGGGGAGAAAATCCTCCGGCACTTCCACTTCGGGGTTTGCCATCGCCGGCTCGGGGGTCACGAGTCGGGCGGCAAGCTCTTCCAACAATTCTCCGCTGAGCTGCCGGATCACCTCATCAAGGACGTCCACCGAGCGGATGTCCACCGGGGTGGTGCAGTCTCGGGCGAGGTGTCCCGGATCGCCACAGCGGAAGCAGGTGCGGCGTGGGACCACGCGGGCACGGGTCCGGTCAACCTCCATCGGAACCGGAGGTGGAAGCGGAGGAGCCGCCGACCTCGGAGGTTGAGCGACTGCCGAGACGGGGGCGACCGTGGTCGGGCGGGGGCGGGGAACAACCCCCGTCGGAGGTTGCGATGATCCTCCGGCAGCTTGTGCGCGGATCAGTGCCTCGTATTGGCGGTAGGCACGGGAGCGCCAGCCCGGATAATCCGTGAGGCTCGGAGGATCGCTCGACGTGGTGATCGCGTGGTTGATGGCGGGGGTGAGGCCGGTCCGGTATTTGGTGACCTTCACCAGCTGGTCCTCGAAACCGGCGAGCTCGACGAGGTCCTCGAAGTCGTTGGTGTAGCGGAAGACGTCCCGGGCACCCATGTAGTACCCCCGGGACTCGAGCTTGGCGAGAGCATGGTCCTGCTCGTTCTCCTCGATGAAGCGGAGACGGAATTCCCGGACAAATGCATCCCAGGTGGAGAGTGGGAACGGATGTTTCCCGGCCATGCGCTCTGCCCAGCGCTGCGCCGAGTCCTTCGCCATAAAGGACATAGCGAATCTCACGGCCTTCTCCTCGGAGGTTTCCCCGTTCTCGAGGAAGGCCTCCGGGATGAGCTGGACGTAAGTCTTGACAGCGTGTAGGAAGGCCCGACCTTGCGTGCGATCGCCGTCGAAGACAAACGGAGGATTCGGTCGGAGGACCGATTTTGAGGCTGGGCTGAGGTTTGCGAAAAGACCTGGACCTCCGACCGGATCCGGATCGGAAGGGGCCGGGGCAGGAAAGGAAGATTGTGCGGTGTTTTCAATTAGCGCTGCGAGGCGCGCGACGGTCTCTTTGATGCGGGACAGGCGGTCCATGTCAGCGGAAGTCGCGGAAGTAGGATCGGCCATGTCAGCTTCGGAGGACGGGGAGGAGGGGGCAAGATTCGAATTCGGAGGTTGCGGAGGATCCGGAGGTTGCGGAAGATCGTCTTCCGAATCGTCGCTATCCAAGCCGAACTTCGCAATCTTGACCGGTTAATCCCTTAGAGACTTTCTCCTGCTGTAAGGGCAACCCTGGCGGCCCGAAATATCTCAAGAGTCCTGGCAGGGGGGATCCGAAGTCAATTGAAGTACACTACTACAGGAAGAAGCGCACCTGGCAGGGGGGATCCGAAGAGGAGAAAGTCTAAGGATTCCCCGGCCAGGTGCGTGCCTATATACCAGCTAGGGCTAACTACGGGTTGCGCATGGTTTGTTGATGGCGTAGTGAACGGCAGTGATCCCGGGCACGATCACATGTGGAGTGCCATGCGGAGTGCGGGGATCCGTCCAGATGGGGTTTGGCTCGGCGGGGGAACGTCGGAGGATAGCGGAGGTCTGACCGGAGGTCGGATCGGAGGATCCGGGGGTCGGATCGGAGGATCGGGGGTTGGAAACGGGGGTTCCCCTGACAGTTTGTTACGTGAGTACAGGACTGCATTAGAATGAAAGCAGCTTCAAAATGCTTTCAAATATGCCTATTAACAAGAGATTTCACCAAGAAATGGGCTCACAATGAGCACGACAAGAGACAAAGTATTTGAAGTTGCCATGTGATTTTTCACACAATCTCAAATCCGTTGTTCACACAGCTGTTAATAATAAAATAATTCAGTTGAAGACATTTCTCATCCAATGAGTCTGTATTTTGTGTTTTTTTCCTTCATTTCTTCCTCTTTTCTCCCAAAGTCTTTTATGATAAGTACATGTACTAGTTGAGTATTAGTACACAAAATATCTAAGGGATACAGTAAGAGGAAGGTATTGAGAACAAGTGCCAAAACAATTAAAGTTGGTGGTGTTTTGCAAGTTACTTCCACAATCAAAATTTCTGAGGCATGCAAATTGTGAGAGAACAGCACATGAGAATCAAGAGGGACAACACTGGGATTCAACTGTGATGGTTCCTAGGATTCTGGGATTCAAACATGATGGATTGGTATCAATTCTAACTGTTTTAGGCAACTGTTTTATTTCCTTTCTTAGAATGTTTGGTTCATCATTTGCTTTCAATTTACAGGGCCTGGAGATTTAAAATTTCCCAGCACTGGAAATAGGAAGTACTTAATAAGGAAATAATGTGCATATAAGTTATTTCCCAGGCTTGTAAATAATGTGCAAATTAATATCATATATAAAATATTCCCAGTATTTACAGGCCCTGAAAATACTGGGAATTTAAGGTGGAAATAATTAATTTACATACAATTTGCACCTCATTTCCAGTGCCTGCATTTGATGGCTTGCCTCCAGTGACACCCATCCATCTGATCAGATCCATACCTTTCTCTATTTCCGTGCACCTTGTGAGTTTTTTTTTCGTTTGCAAGATTGTTGGGTAGTTTTTGGCACAATGTGGCCCAGAAAACCACATTCCGCGAGGGGTTCTTTTGTGTAGCGGTGACCTAGCTCCTTGTTATATCTGTGTGCACTCACTATCCCTTCTGGTCTCTTCTGGTCTTCTGGTCGCCGGTCTAACCGGCGACTGGCTCCTGTTTGGTTATCTTTCGGCCACTCGGGTTTTTACGCGATGAAGGATTACCGAGCATTTCCCGTTTATCCGCCTTCTTTCTTTTTGTCTATGACTTCCTATGCTCCATGCAGACTTGACTTATTGTTTAATTCCATCATATGACTTATTTTCCTTTTATGATAAAACAATAAAGGACTTTACTATATATACACTTTAATTACTTCATATACTTCAGTTTGATTATTAACGTTGCTTTGCACTTCGCTCTGCCTCTAAGTTGCTTCCAATTTCTAACACCGGTCTTAATCTTATATGTTCCGGCCAGCTCGGGTAGTATGCACACCCTAGTCTGTGGTGCTTGTGTTATACTTACTGACTTTCTGGTTGTTCCGCTTCCGGTCCCTCTGTCCTTCCGGACCGCCCGGTTCTTAGTCCCTCCGTCAGCTTGGTATATAACACTCCTCTTGAACCCAGAAGTGGGTTGTGGTATTCTGGGTAATATTACAGCTGTGCTTCATGAGTTTTTTTCTCATTTGTAAGATTTTCGGGTAGTTTCTGGCACAATGTGGCCCAGAAAACCGCATTCTGCAACAGTTTTTTTTGTGTAGCAGTGACCTGGCTCCTCTTGAACCCAGAAGTCGGATGCGCTATTCTGGGTAATATTGCAGCTTTGCCTTGTGAGTTTTTACGTTTTTAAGATTTTGAGGTAATCACTGGCACAATGTGGCCCAGAAACCGTATTCTGCAATGGGTCCTTTTGCATAGCAGTGACCCAGCTCCTCTCAAACCTAGAAGTAGGATGCGGTATTCTGGGTAATATTGTGCCTGCTGCATGTGAGTTGTTTGCCTTGTGAGAATGAGATTCTCAATGTTTCTGAGTACACCAGTTTGGTCCAAGTTCTTCTGTGTAGCGGTGACAGCTTCTCTAGAGCCTGGAAGTGTTGGAAGTGGGAACTCAGATGGTCTCAGATGGTAGCTGAAAAGGCAGATAGGGTCTCAGATGGGAGGCGAAAAGCCCAGATCCATTGCATACTAGGCTACTTATATACCATGTATCAATAAGCAATCTGAGTAAGCATGAGTAATGCTCAGTAAGCACATGATCAGTAAGCAGAATGTAAGCAGATGATCAGTAGGCAGAATATAAGTAAGCAAAGATATGTAAGCAGACACTGCCTCATCTGAATCAAACAACAGAGTTCAACAGGAAGCTGGGTAGATCACGACCAAGATTTATGGTGGGATGGATGAATGCGTGTCAAATAATACCATTAGAAACATCCTTGAGGCCATGACTATTTGCAGGAGGTTTAGCCAAATCAAGGGTGCAAAAAAACAAGTTAAAGCCCAACAAAAATGCAGTGGTATCACACTAGATCCCATGTGTTGAACTCTGTTGACAATGTTAGGAGGCAGCCAAGGGTGAGATATGACTCTGGATTCTCGGCGAGCAAATTGAGCTCAAAAGACTCAAGACACGGCTATACAGCTGCAGCAGACTCCAACTCCCCATCACACAGATCAAATGGCACTGGTGACGTGACTGCAAGATCCTGCAAGTTGGCAAACATGGAAAGGAAGAAATCCCTTGCCAAGGGCGTAGAGTATGGGTGAAGAATTTATTTGAGAGAGTGGTTGGTTTTCTGGGCAGTTGAGTGTGTAAGGGAATAGTGCAACTGGGATGCTGCCAGGGTGCAGCAAAATTCCTCAATGCCTAGAGCAGTGGAGAATTCGGCCCAAGTGATGGAAAGGGTTTGGATCCGCATCACTGTGCAGTTACGGAATAGATGGGTGATAGCAGATAACTCTGTGTTATCAATAGAGAGTGCACACAAGCTAGAAAACAGGCCATCTGGGATGTTTACCAGCAGGGGAGCCAAGAAGGTATTGAAAAAGTGCAGGAACATAGACTGATCTTAAATCAGTTAAGGAGCACACAAGTTGGGAAGGTGGGAGAGAAATTGCTGGATTATGGGAGTCTACCTCATCTGGAAAATAGACTTCAATGGATTCTAGGCGGCATATTTCCGCGAAAGCAGGGAAGAGTGAGGAGTTTGTGGGTGTTGGGTCATATGAGATCATAAGACTGGAAAGGCTGGCCGGAAGGAAGGTAGATATGTGGCAGAACAAAAACTAGTGTCCTGATAAGTCCATGAAAAATCACGGAGCTTGGGGAATAGCAGCTGCCCAGAGAAACACAGGCTCAGAGCAGGGACAATGAGGGAAATGCTTGGATCGATATTGAGGGTAAGACAGCAGACACGTGCCACATTTACAGCAGCACGGGTTAGGTCTGACTTGAGAAGAGTGCGGACAAGGTGCTGAAAAGATGGTAAGAGCTCTAATACAAACCAATCAGAAAGTAAAAAAGGAACACACCGCACCAGAGGGATGTGGGCAGTTGCAGAACACGGTAGAATATTGAAGAGGTTGGAAGGCAGACAAGAGCAGAAAGGCAAAAGGCTAGACTGGCAGCACCAGAAGATGTTCAGGGCAGGACCACAGAAGATCTTACAAGTGCATGCAAGGGCCGCCAATGTGCTGCATCCATTGTGTTCTTCCAGAGTGAGATAGAGAAAGATCTCCCTGACAATCTCAGGGCGACAAATGGCTTTGTGCATGACAGAGAGGGAGAAGGTGGGTCGGGCATTGCCGAGTTTGGTGTGCTCTTCAGTCTAATAATATATTCCAACATTACAGATATATTTGGCTACTGATTCATGTACGCACCCAGCAACTACAATGAAGCTAGTCTTCAGCCTGTGGAACCGTTGTGAGGCTGGTGTTCATGCTGCGCACTTCCCACCGCCTCAGGGCCCCTCCGTCCCACACACAAATGCGGGCTGCGAGCTCGGACTACCTAATCGGGAAACCACAATACCGCATTTGGATCGCCGACCACCTAGCTCGCCACTCGACACCGCGAGCTCCCGCACCACGAATAACTGCGACCAGAACACGCTCTGCGGATCCGACCGGCTCCACACATATAACTTGACCCTCATTACTACACGACCCGTGGGACCATACGCCCACCACGATACACTCCGAGGGCACGACTCGTCCACCACGAGCCATAGCTCAAAGCGTAAGGAGGGGCCGAGCGGCGCCAACGCATCCTCCAGCAGGAGCTTGTTGCCACCCGAGCGGTGCTTGCGGGTCCTACAGTGGGAAACTGCTACCATATTCTCTCCCCTAAAACGCCTACCATGGAGCCAGCTTCCCTTTTCACCATCGAGCGCGGAGCTCGAACCCTCAATAAGCCTTCCAAAATGCCTACCACTATGTACATTGTTGGTTTCAAAGATCGGGGGAAATAATGACTAAGCAGGAGAAAAGAGGTATAAAAGGAGACGGGAAACGGGCAGAGTGGTCAGTCAATTACAGGATCAAGTTCCTCACCACCTGTACACCATCTGTGCTATCCAAGCCCATCACAGGGATTGACCAAACCCTCCATAACTTGTCCTCTAAGCAAGACACTTTACCGCTCCCCCATCCTCGCAAGATCTGACTCCGGTCGGATCCCAAGTCTTCGACTCGGGCTCTCCTAATATTGGACCAGCTGCGCCCACTGATTATTTCGTGTAGGGAACAGCCCAAGGAAGAGCCAACACTGGTTAAATCGCCGTTCGACCCCCCTCACACTACTCCGAGCTCGCACCTCGACCGAGTAGAGCACTCGACGACGTCGGTCTCCACGAAGGCACCAGTTATTGATACAGGACATATTCCATTTTAACGACTTGCCCTCGGTATCGTCCTCTCTCTCACACACCACCATTATAAAACAGCAGATACCGAGCACGGAGCTCACCGACGGCCTCCCAACTCGCTTCAGCAACATACAGTACACATACACACACACATATCCTCTGCCTCTCAACGGCAGACGTCTCTGCCCGCATATCCCACTGTTCCCACCTTAACTAACCCCTAGAGGACGGACATGTTGTTATTGTGATAACACAAAATTTCCAATAGCAGCACCGCAGTCCTGATCACACCGTGCAGGGCTTGGGAAAAGGTGGAGTTACTAATTGTGGACTGTGAGGAGCTGGATACTACAAGAATGGTCACGTAAGAGGATGTATTCACATATCAAGCGGAGAAATAGACAATCATTGTGCATTGATCCTTTGGATCTTCTCAAGGAAGATAAAGAGAGAGAAAAACCCATTGGTCTGTGTATTGGATGAAAACCAGACAGAAGAGTCAAGTATGCACATACCGGATGACTTCGCAACTGCATATAATGCCATGGAGTCAGATACTACCGCAATGTCAATCAAAATCCTCTGAACAGAGTAATCCACGGTCCTTTACATCAACATTGACCTTTTTGGTGTGGAGCGGACAGAATCAAGGCTGTCCAATTGAGTTGCACAAGTTACAGCTAATGTCAGTACTGAGGGCACAGATCAAAATTTTCTGTTTTGGGTGATTTTTGATCTGCTCCAAAGAATTGTCTGTATCTCAGTCAATTCTGCATGAAATAAAAGCAGGTCCACTTAAGTTATACTTGCTGTAGACCAACGTTGGACTTAAGTTGCGGGCAACTTAAGTTCTGCGCCCAGCCTGCTAACACACCCTATCCCCCCCCTCAGCGGGCCACTGTTTGTCCACACTTAAGTCCTGCCCATCACTTAAGTTGTGCCGAACACTCAAGTCCCCCGCTCAACTTAGGTTCCACCCCGCACTCAAGTTCCACCACGGACTCAAGTCCCACCCACACAACTTAAGTCCCGCGCAACTTGAGTTCCATCAAACAACTGCAATGAATTCAAAAATTATACTAAAATATCAAGGTGGCTGTGCAGCAACAAGCCGGAAGAAACAATACCACGCCGCCGACGGGCTTTCCAAGGACGGGGTAGGGGGGGAAGCACATCCACAAAGCTCGGGTCTGATGGTGCTGGTTCCCCGCTGCACACAGCAGATTGTCCATAGATGTCTAAAAATCCTTGTACGCCCGGTGTATCCCCTATTTGTAATGAATGATGAAGCAAATGAGGATGCATGCAGTACACTTACCATGCAATCCATCCATTTGAAGACTATGTCGCGCCAACCGTCAATCTTCATGACCAAGTCGTCGAAGCTTGTCGCCAAAACCCAATCATGATGGGCTCCCGAATCGGCGCTCTTGAAGATCACCTGGGCGTTGTGGGCCAGCCGCTTGTACATCACGGCCTGCATTCGTGCAAAGGTCACTGCGCCAGTGAGGCCCCCACTCGCCTGCTCCTCACGGTCCCCCAGCCCCGCCCAAACCGCGCTGTCACGGTGGTATCTCTCGCATCAGCTCCGCATGCTTGCGCTCGTACTGCTCTAGCCACCGGTACATCTCCGCTTCAGCGTGGAACCACTGCACTCCCTCGCCTAGACATGCTCTCAGTAAGTATCCAGCCTGACAGATATCCGTTGCCACTTACTCTCCCTCTTGTATGCCGCCAGCTTTTCGTCGCTTAGAGCTTGCCCCCACGTCAAGCTTTCAAGCCAGATCCAGCCGTCTGCCTTCTTCTTTGACTGCCCCTTCTTCTGGCCCCCCAGTTTAGACGGCGAACCCTCAGCCTCGTTGCCCTCAGATTCGTTTCCTTCGGACTCATTGCCCTCCGACGACTCCACCTCCACATCGCCCGGAGCGATGTCTTTGAGATGTTTGGGACTGCGCCGCCCTTGCTTGAAACCTAAACATGGGTCAGTATCTGTACAAGATTTTCCAGCATCGTCACGTGCTCAAGTGTTTGAGGGTCTGAGTACCCGCCAGTAACTGCGGCTCGTCTGCATCGCTATCTGGCTCGCCTCTTGTGGACAATGTGGAGGACACCGCCGCGCGAGATATCATCACCCCAGACTGTAGATACCATGCGGTGCCATCAGATAACCATGAGTCCCCTTTCGCGCAATGTAAGTGTGTTTCCTTCCTGCGTGTATCGTGGGGAGTCATCGGCGGAAAGGGCTCGACAGCATCCTTCTCCATGTGACCGAGATGGATGAGGGCAGTACGTGCGTTGTTGTACATTGCGATCTCAAACATCTTCATCACCTCCGCTTTTTGAAGATTCCGTTGCGACCGTGTAACACCGCCCTGGCCCCGATAATCCAGCTCCCTTGTCTTCATGGCAGCAGACAATGCCACAGATGCGTCTCGAACCGCGATAATGCCGTTCTGCACCATCGTGCAGTGTAACTGGATCTCTGCTTCTCGTAGCTGCGCGTTCTGGGCGGCGGCCTCTGACCCACCACCCATGGGCTTGTGTCTGTGCTTCATCCGATACGAAGGGAGCTGAATGGCTGTTAATTCTGGCTCATCCACATCCAGCGTGCTGAGCGTCAGACGGGGATAGATCTCCCGCTGTTGTTCTCTGAACTTCTTGAGCTTGAGGTTCAGAGTGTCGCGCAGTGTAGTGATGCTTTCCCAGGTCTCCTGCAGCAGATGCTCCCGATGATTTTTCAGGAGCGCGATCGCGAGGACCCTCCACCGTAGCAGGTTAGTGTCGCACATTGACATTGGACTCGACTGAATGCTCACTGGGTACGCTCAATGCTCATCCCATCATGGCGGTGCAGGTGAAGAAGCAGCTGGAGGAGGAGCGTGCAAAGGAAGCGGCGGAGGTGAAGAAGCGGGAGGAGGAGGTGGCGTGGGTAAAGAAGCAGGAGGAGGAGGAGAGGAGCGCGCGAAGGAGGCGGCGGAGGTGAAGAAGTGGGAGGAGAACGCCACGCGGGTGAAGAAGCAGGAGGAGGAGCGCGCGAAGGAGGTGGCGGAGGTGCAGCACGCGCAGCACGTGCAGCACGCGCAGCACGCGCAGCACGCGCAGCACGCGCAGCAGCAAGAGGGGGAGGAGGAGGAGGTAGTGGTGGTGCAAAGGCGAAGAAGGGGAGCAAGCGCAAGGCGGAAAAGCAGCTAGTGCCAGAGGATGTAGGCCCACCACAGCGAGCTAAGAGGATACGCCAAACACCCGAGGTAGACTCTTGCACACCGATTCATTCCTGCATCTAAATTGACTTGGACTGACAGGAGGCTGAAATAGAGCGTCAGAAGAACAAAGCGGCAGCGGCAGCGGGCGGAAAGATCAAACCTGGATGAGTTCCAAGATCTGTGTATCGACGCTGGCTAATAACAGGTCAGCTATGAGTATGTTGAAAGGAGTCTGGCGAAAGCCAAGGGCGGCAGGACTGTGAAGCGTGGGGGGGCTGCACGGGGGTATGTTTCCTTCACTTATTCACGGGTGGCACAGAACTTAAGTCACATCCCAGAACTTGAGTTTCTCTGGAACCGAAGTCCTATTGTAGAACTTGAGTACCGCCGAACTTAAGCTTCGCGGAACTTGAGCTTTATGGTCGAGCTTAAGTTTTACACCAAAGTACTAATATATGGAATATCTGTATCACAATTGCCATCTTCAGTTCCCGTAGACTTAAGTTCCATCGAAGACTTTAGTTCTTGGGAACTTAAGTTCCAAGGGAAGCCAGGGTACTAGGTTTATTTTACCGCGCTATATAATGCTAGCAGTGAAGGGAACTTAAGGTCAGGACAACTTAAGATGTACGACACTTCAGTTCCACCATGGTCTACAACAGCTACTACTTAAGTGGAGCTAATAAAGTATTTGATTCTGCATGCTTTAACATGAAACTTCGCTAGATCTTCCGGAATAATTCAAACGCAATTAGTAACAGAGTCACCTCTACAATAATATGTTTTTTTAGAGATGCTCCCAAAATCCCGCTCCTCAGGCAATATTTCCACCGATTGAGTTCAAATTAGGCCTGATGAGTCTGTTTTTTTTGGTGAGGGTCAATTTATAGTAGTTTGGAATGTTCTCATAGAAGCAAAAATCCCGATATGCTGGTACAAGAATCGTAGGTTACGCCTGGAATATCTCAATAAGGGATGGTAAATTGGCATATATTTTCTTCTGTGTACTGACTGAGATTGTTGAAACTTGGCAGTGCAATACAGGTTGATCTCTGTCATAAACAGCTTGGAAATAATCTAAGCAGATTGATTCTTCTCTGTATCCTACCTTCTTCAATACACACAAGTGTGACTCTCAAAATACAGTAGAGAGCTGAGATCCAATGTCCAAGTATCTTCTTTGTACCCACCCCCCAAAAATAATTGCAGAAGCCACTTGTGCTTGATAGTTGACAACTACGAGTAGCAGCCAACCTTGGATGATTTTGTTTCCAGGTGCCAGGATTGCTCACCTATTCTTGGGTGTTGTAAGAATATTAACAGACATAGGGATAGTTCTTTGAGGTCATGAAGTATTGAGCCACCTATGCAGATGATTGTAGTTCCACCCATATGCTTGGAGCATACGGAGCCTGAGAGCATGCAGGGGGAGCTGAAATGCCTTTAACGTAGTGCTGGTGAGCAGAGTGATTTAATCCTGGCATTGGAAGAAGAGGAAAGCCAGAAAATGTGCACCCAGGATTCTTTTCAGAAGAGTTCCAGTACATAGGTTGACAGGAAGGCCAAATTGGCTTTCTAACCGTCTGGGGGAAATTTCACCCAAGTGCCATGTAATTTAATACTCTTCTGTTCCCAGAGAAGAGCTAACAGGAACCCATGTTGCACTAGTTTATCAAAAAAGGTGATGAGAGATGGATTCAGGTCCTCTGATTCCCCCTCATCCGAGCCTAGGTATCTTAGAGAAAGCAGAAGGAAGATGTTGGCATTTAGCAACCAGATCCACATGACCCAGGTTATGGCAAGACAATCAACAAAATCCAGCGAAATATTGATACAACAATACAGGTATGTAACCTTCTCTGTTCAATTGAACTGTATTAGTCTGAGACTCGAAGCTGGCGTGTATTTTGACCGCTACCTTTGTATCTTTGTGACAGAGCAAACCTGGGCTTGAAGTTGGCAACTATGCAAAAATTGAACTGTGGGAACAGCAATAAATTTATGTACAATGATGCACCAAAGCAACAGACACACCTGTTCTTATTTTTTCCTGCCACTATGGTCATCACAGATGACAAAATTTACATTCTACTGTACAGTCATATTTCCAAGACAGAAAGGGAGGGATTCAGTGAACACAGGTCGGACTTCTGATGGGAGGGATGGCATTGGTCAGGATGGCTAGACAAACGTCTATGCTCATCTGGTTCCAAATCTGACCAGCTTGCATGTTTGACATGCCAAATATGGCATGTGATGAGCTATGGCATGTGACGAGCTTTTGCTTGAACCGACAAACTTACACACCATTTCCCGAGCCCCTGACATCCTACGTAGTGACAAAGTATGTGAGGGCTCACAAGAATGGGAAGAATGGAGATTAATGCCTTGAGATATCAAGCCTGAGACATCATGGAGATCTTTGGAAATTTTGCAGAGGCCGATGAATTGTGCATAGATCATTTGCCAACTTGTAAATGTGTCCACAGTCAAACAACGCAACTGGGATTTAACAGCTTGCACATTAAAAACAGAACAGCCTCATTCTTGAGAAGGTGAGATGGATCGGGTCAGAGGAAATCTGCGAATTTCTCCCGAGAATTGGAGCTGAGATCTTGCTAGGGAAACTCATGCCTGATGGGACATCAATTTGATAGCCTAACCCGGACATAGCAGGGAAGAAGCTGACAAGGGTTTTGGCAATCATTGCCAAATAAAAGAGTGGCACCCTCTTGTCGACCACCACCATGGTTTTCAACGGAGAATGTGAGTGGGATAGGACCTGAGCTCATGCAGTGGCTGACCCTTGTCAAGTTGCAGTTTTTATTCACAATGTTCTGGATGTTTACTTGTCAGATTTTGGCGAGTACAAACAAGATACTATTGCAGCAGTTGCTGATTTTACTGCTACCTATAGTTGCCTTCGGCAGTCAGATTGTGCAGATGCAAGAAGAGATTGCAGAAGGAGTTTTTTTTTTGCGCACTCTGAGTGGGACTGTGATTTCATTGCGATGTATGTACTTGCCAATTTCTTGTCTTTGGAGAAGCGATGTTGAGCATTTATCAACAAGGGTTTTCGAGGTGATTATCATGTGAGTGGATGGCAAGGGACTTGGAAATTCATTGATATGTATTGCAGGTTCTCGATAAACACTACATTTTTGATTGTGCCTCAAATCAGACCCGCCTCCCAGAGCAAAACTATGGTTACGCTGGTACTTATCAAAGATCTTGTTCTATTACTACATTTAGCAGACAAGACAGTAATGCACACCGGCCGCATTGTACCAGCAGGCGCAAAGAGGAGGATGTGGTAAGGCAGGAGGAAGAGGCAGAAGTGATTTCTGCTCAAACCAAGAAGCAGTGGGGCATGTTAACGCCTGCTGTGTCGCTGGTAAATCTGCTGACCCAGGAATAATACATCTTGTTTCTTTTTATTTTTTGTTGCAAGCCAGCATTGTTATATTGAACAGTACACTCATATCACTGGATTAATTAAAAGAGATGATCAAAGACAGCATGTACCAAGAAAAATGATCATAGGAGCACGATGGCAAGAAGGCGCTGAGATAAGAGTCTTTTCGCATCCATCAAGTCACGTCAAGTGTTACTGTGACGTGACAGTAACGTGGGAAAGCGCGAAATCTGGATTGCAAAAGTTGAAAATGTTCAAAACCCTTGTTTGGTACTCTACAGCTCCGGACAAACAAACACAACAAATCCAATATCTGCTGAACCGCTATTTTCTGGGCTTAGCTGAGGTCATAAACAGATTCAGAAGCATTTTAAACCCCCAAATCCGCATTCAAATAATTTTTCCCACGAGAAAAAGGGTGCGGCCAAATTTTTGGACCCAAAAATTGAAAAATTTAGGTTTGTTTCCTGGTACAAAAATGGTGTTTATGACTTCGAAACAGCCTCCAAAGCCTTCATTGCCTGTTCAGACACACAGCGGTGGCCTTTCTGCGCTTTCACAACCCACACAGCTGCATCACCGGTCAAACCCTTCCGGTATGCATCCATAAAGTGCCACGAGCGATTAACAAATCATCGAATAACTTTCATCAGCATCAGAATTTTCGGCATCTGCTGCCTGCATTAGGAGTCTCTCCAAACAAACTTCATCATCGAAGTCCAGGCAGTAATCGTGATCCTTGTCTCCATTTATGTCCATATCGGAGCCTATGTCTGAGGCTGGCACCAACTTCATCCCATCCTCTGTGCAAAGGCGGACATCCCACTCAGAGTCATTATCAGATTCATCATTGTCTTGATGCCCATGACCGGGCTTGGTAGCAGGTGGGGATGGATCCGATGGTATAGAGTGCTCTGTCTGTTTCTTGTAGTTCCGCAGACCTGTAAGATTGTGTTTGGGCTTTGCTTTGCGTCCATGTTTACTGGTCATGGCAGTGAGTGGATGGCAGAGATTGTCGGCCGGATTGCTGTGGACCGGCTTAATGAATCACTGATTCATTATTGGCTTAATCAATGCCCATGACCGGGCTTGGCGGTGGATGAGGATGGATCCAATCGCATAGAGTGATTTCCTTGTGCCTTGTGGTTTTGCAAACACCTAGGATTGTGTTTGGGCTTTGCTCTGTGTCCACATTCACTGGTCATGGCAGTAAGTGGGCGGTGGAGATTGTCGACCAGATTGTGGCGGAATGGCTCGATGGATCGATTTTAAACTTCAGGATCATAGCATACTCATCTCGATCTGTTGTTTCCAATTTTTTTAGATTTTTCCGCGATTGTTTTGGTGTTCAGCCAAATTTTCGGGGTCGAAATCCCAAAACAAGGTTTTAGGAGAATGTGCTCGTGGAACATTGTTCATTGTGATCTACATAGCCTATCTACACTATTTCTAAGGCTTAGGAATGATTCCACATGTCAAAATAATTCAACCAAGAAATTTGTTGTGTTTGTTTGTCCGGAGCTGTAGACAAAAAATATAAAATTATTCCAACTCAAGACCTCTTTCGCTGTCTTAAACCATCAAGATATTGAGGTGGGAGTGTCCTATGCCCTCAATATATCTTGTTAGCCCATGCAGCTTCTGCCCCATCAAGTCCGTGGAAATATGCATTGGAAAACCTTGATGACCTCGTTGCAAAACGACACATCAATGCAAATGGAATGTTACATTCTCCAACATCTTCCGACATTATCTGATCTCCAATCTCCGAGTTCTCGCATACTCATCAGTCATACAGGTTTTTAAGTGAAGGATTACTGAGTGTTTCCTGTTATCCGTCTTCTTTCTTATTGTCTTTTACTTCTTCAACTCCATACAACTTGTCGTTATTGTTATGTCCTTTGATCATCTTGATATTTCCTTATATGACTTAACAATTAGATACTTAGTATAAATATGCTTTCTACACTCATGTATTCTTCAGTTTGATTATTAACATTGCTTGGCTATTCTCCTCGCTCTGAGTCGACCTCCGATCTTCTGACGATCCTCTTATACTTCTGTCTTACCATCAGCCCAGATAGTAAGCACACCCATATCTCCTGTGGCACTTGCATATCCTCTGATTATCCGCTGGACCTCTGATCTCTGGTATCCTCTTCCCTGTAGGGTTGGACACGGGTACGGGTTCGGGTTTGAACACACTGACCCGGACCCGGACCCGAAAAAACCCGAACCCCAAGGGATATGGGTCTGTACCTGACCTGCCAACCGGTGGGTCAAGGCCTTACTGAACCCACGGGTACGGGTCGTGGGTTCAAGTACGGGTTGCAGCTCAGAGAACACCGTAAATCAATGCCGATATCCATCTATAAAGATTGGACTATCCTGGACTTAATATGTAACAAACTTGTATGCGGTGCCAGTAAAGATGGACAAGGAATAAATAAATATATAGGCACATACTCAGACAAGTAAAGTACTGCTGCAGTCTGCTAATCATTACAACATTTCTTTGTACTTGGTCCCTCCTCCTTGTCATCGATGGGAGCGACATATTTGGGTTGAGCTACTATCTCTGACTTGTGCCCCATCACCTTCTTTACTGCCTCCACGACATGCTCGATGCGAACGAGATCTCGTTTACTCCAGCCCCCAAAGCACAAAAAGCGACGAATTGAGTTTCCCGAAAGACGGTTACATGTAAAAACTAGAAGGTGATGCCCTTGTGAGAAGAAGCGCTCCACCGGGACGGAAGTGGCTATATGACCGGATAATTAGTTTACACGTAGAACGATGGAGAATAGCACATACCGGGGACGCTGAGGTAGTCTAATGCCATCTGAGCGAGAGCAGGCCAAACATTGCGCTTATCCCACCACCAGCAAAGGGGATTGACCTTGGTGCGCTCGAGAGGCTAGGACAAATATTCCTGCAGCTCGTCAGCGTCCTGAATGGCATCAGGCATCGGAATATCCTCAAGCCAGTTTGACGCATCATTGAAATCAAGCTGGCTTGAGGACATGCTCATCTGGAAGTAATCATTAAGTTAAACCCGATTCTCAAGGCATTTGGAAGCATACCGCATTGCCATTGCTGGTGCCATCTTGATCATCACTGTTTGCAGAGGAGGTATAATTTGCTTCGAACTCCTCGCAAACGAGACTTTCTGCTGTCTCAATCCAAGCCTTTTCCCATTTGCGTGCACGGTAGTATTCAAGCTTGTAGTTGGGGTGAAGAACTGAATTCCAGGTCAGCCAGAATACGCCACAAAGGCGCGGACTCACCCATAGCAATGCAATAAATGTTTGAGTCATCAGTGCGTGAATAGTATTTGTTTAGAGTCGACTTGGCTAGTTTGAGCGCAGATGTAATGGAGGTGTGAAGGGCACGTTTCGGAGCACCAGCTGACTGGAGTGAAGACGAGGTGACTGTCGCAGTGATGAGATCGTCTATCTTGTCCATAGTCGTAAGGACCTGAGTGATGTGCAATGGTTCTCATTCGAGAAATACAATGTTGCGTCCTTGAAAACCTATTCCATATGCTTCAGCAACTAGATATGGTTAATGTAAGGCCCACACCTTTAAGACATGTAACATATCTTCAAGAAGTGTCCACTGCGCGTTGGACAAATTGAATCAGCAGAATCCCAGCTCACAGTCGCCTGTGAAGCTATTGATGACATCCTTGTAGGTGACTGCTACTGAAAGCATGTCGTAGAGTGAGTTCCAGCGTGTCCGAACATCCCGAGGAATTAAACACGGCCGCATTTGGTGATCAAGGCAAGCTTTGCGCCATGCAGGAAGTCCAATGGTTGTGGAATGAATAATGGCGAAGGCGAGTTTACGGATCTAGCACAGAATATGATGAGCATTAAACTAAAGAAGCAAAGTGTCATATACTCTTGTAATAATTTGCTTGACCGAATCCGTCTCCGTCAGTAACTCTGCCCGCTCCTCTGCATCCATCACGTCCCAAGCTGTGGTATCCTGCTTGTCGTCCTGGTCAACCCCATCAGAGTCAGAAACTGAAACAAGGTCGGGCAAATCATCGACGTCCTCCAGAATAAAAGGGTTTGTGTCATCATCCTCGTCATCTCCATCGCTGCCCTCATCATTGTTGCCTGCTGCAATCTGGGTCTTCTTCTTTTTCTTGGGTGGTGAAAATGGCTGAAGGAAAGCGGAGACAGCAAGGTTGAGGGTGTGTGCAAAGCAACGAACACGGTTAATGGAGTCAAAGGAGTTGTTTGGGTTCTCGCCAAGGGCAGTGTTCTGCGTGTTGTTAGAGGTTGCATTATCGCAGCCAAGGGGACCCGCAGTATTCAGGAGATGTTTCATGGAACAGTGTAAAGTGAAAGGAAGCACGGGGATGAAAAGAGAGGCACCGTACTTATAGCTTCAAGCGTGCATGTAGGATGACGAGTTGAGAAAGAGGTAAAGAGAGAGAAGAATGTAGATACAGACCTTACTCCCTAGGAGTTCAGCGTCGAAAGCCCCCCCTGAAAACCATTTCAAAATCCTGTAGGATACCGACACAAAGTCAGCAGATGCGTCGGAGCACACAGCCCCTGACACGAGATCGGTTGCTGTCTCTCAAGTGACCGTTGAGTGTGCATGCTCCACAGGTGATGCGCAAGTGCTGCACAGGCGAGTAAAGGAATGAATGAAGTGTGTGACGTAAACATCACACAGTTCATGCTGGTGAGAGGCAAAAGGTTTGACATTATGGGCTACTGTGATTGCCGATCACAATTGACAGACAGTCAGGATCAGAGTGATCAGAGTGATCGGACGATGATGCAATGCTGCAAGAGCAAAAGAAGTTTAGACGATTGACGTCATGATAGGGCACCGAAACGATAGGAGATGTAAAAAGCTGACCTGATGAGGATCAAACCACAGACCTCCTAATGCTGTAAAATTCCAAGATGGCAGAGGGATTGCCATTACACTATTGGAGCTTCCTGATATAGCCTTTAAATTGGGAGTAGATCCGACAGGTTTGCGGGTCGGGTACGGGTTTTCACGGGTTGCGCCAGAGCATAACCCGTGACCCGTACCCGGTTAATCCGACCCGCAAACCCATCGGGTTTACCCGTACCCGTGTCTTTCCCTACTTCCCTGTCATTCTTGGATAGAGTCAAATCAAGTGGAGCTAAAAACTATGTATGTTTGCCTGTTCCTGGAGCTGGAGCCTGCCATGTTGTGACATGAATTTAAAATCGAACCATACACATCAAAACTACAAACACGGATTGAGAGGTGTTGGCAAGAGGGTTACTGTGGTCTATCGAGATTGCTTGAACCTGACTGCTGTTTGTGAGCCATATAAATGGATGCAATGATGAAGAAACTCCTTACCAAGAAGAGGCAGCTTCTGTTTGTGGACACCATGGGTGTCAGGGGAACCCCCGTTTCCGACCCCCGATCCTCCGATCCGACCTCCGGTCGAACCTCCGCTATCCTCCGATGTTCCTCCCGCCAAGCCAAACCCCATCTGGACGGATCCCCGCACTCTGCATGGCACTCCGCATGTGATCGTGCCCGAGATCACTGCCGCTCACTACGCCATCAACGAACCATGTGCAACCTGTAGTTAGCCCTAGCTGGTATATAGGCACGCACCTGGCTGGGGTATCCTTAGACTTTCTCCTCTTCGGATCCCCCCTGCCAGGTGGGCGTCTTCCTGTAAATAGAGTACTCCAATTGACTTCGGATCCCCCCTGCCAGGACTCTTGAGATATTTCAGGCCACCAGGGTTGCCCTTACAGCAGGAGAAAGTCTCTAAGGGATTAACCGGTCAAGATTGCGAAGTTCGGCTTGGATAGCGACAATTCGGAAGACGATCTTCCGCAACCTCCGAGTCCCCTGCAACGTCCGAATTCGAATCTTGCCCCCTCCTCCTCGCCCTCCAAAGCCGATATGGCCGATCCAACCTCCGCGACTTCCGCCAAACACGGACCACCTATCCCGCATCGAAGAGGCTGTTGCGCGCCTTGCAGCGCTAATTGAAAATACCACACAATCTCCCTCTCCTGCCCCAGCCCTTTCCGATCCGGATCCGGTCGGAGGTCCAGGTCTTTTCGCAAACCTCAGCCCAGCCTCAAAATTGGTCCTCCGCCTGAATCCTCTGTTTGTCTTCGACGGCGATCGCACGCAAGGTCGGGCCTTCCTGCACAGTGTCAAGACTTACGTCCGGCTCATCCCGGAGGCTTTCCTCGAGAATGGGGAAACCTCCGAGGAAAAGGCCGTGAGATTTGCCATGTCCTTTATGGCGAAGGACTCGGCGTAGCGCTGGGCAGAGCGCATGGCCGGGAAACATCTGTTCCCGCTCTCCACCTGGGACGCATTTGTCTGGGAATTCTGTCTCCGGTTCATCGAGGAAAACGAGCAGGACCACGCTCTCGCACTGCGGGCAAACTACTATATAATAGGTGATTATAACAAGAATTTATGATAAATCCTTTTTTAGTGAAATCATTAATCCAGTGGCAATAACATGTTGATCTTCCTGTGAGTATATTTAAAATAACCTCTTAATTATGGTGAAATTTGTCCACTGCTTTCATGAAGATAACATTCTGGATGAAATCAAGCATGTGATATAACTGAAATTGGTGATTTCTTTCACAATGAAATCAAAGATCACATCTTGAACAAACCAAGATTACAACGAAAGTGTTCCCATGATGCTTACTGTGGTCTTTTTCTGATTTAAATTAACTGGACACATGACATGACACTCAACATCAATGTCTATGTCAATTTCAATGTTGATATGGATGTCGATGCCATGTTGATAGATACATAAATTGTTGTGTAGCACTTCAGACCATATGTATATACATCTATGTATGCATTGACATCCATATCGACATTGAAATTGACATAGACATTGATGTCGAGTGTCATGTTATGTGTCCAGTTAATTTATATCAGAAAAAGATTGCAGTAGGCATCATGGGAACACTTTCATTGTAATCTTGGTTTGTTCAAGATGTGATCTTTGATTTCATTGTGAAAGAAATCACCAATTTCAGTTATATCACATGCTTGATTTCATCCAGAATGTTATCTTCATGAAAGCAGTGAACAAATTTCACCATAATTGAGAGGTTATTTTAAATATACTCACAGGAAGATCAATATGTTATTGCCACTGGATTAATGATTTCCCTAAAAAAGTATTTATCATAAATTCTTGTTATAATCACCTATTATATAGTTTGCCCACAGTGTCGCCAAGCTCGAGTCTCGGGGGTACTACATGGGTGCCTGGGACGTTTTTCGCTACACCGACGACTTCGAAGACCTTGTCGAGCTCGCCGGCTTCGAGGATCAGTTGATGAAGGTCACCAAATACCAGACCAGCCTCACTCCCGCCATCAAACACGCGATCACCACGTCGAGCGATCCTCCGAGCCTCACAGATTATCTGGGCTGGCACTCCTGTGCCTACCGCCAATACGAGGTGCTCATCCGTGCGCGGGCTGCCGGAGGATCATCGCAACCTCCGACGGGGGTCGTTCATTGCCCCCACCCGACCACGGTCATCCCTGTCTCAGTAGTCGCCCAACCTCTGAGGTCGGCAGCACCTCCGCTCCCACCTCCGGTTCCGATGGAGGTTGATCGGACCCATGCCCGTGTGGTCCCACGTCGCACCTGCTTCCGCTGCGGCGACCCGGGCCACCTTGCCCGAGACTGCACCACCCTGGTGGACATCCGCTCGGTGGATGTCCTCAACGAGGTGATCCAGCAACTCAGCAGAGATTTGTTGGAGGAGCTCGCCGCCCGACTTGTGACCACTGAGTCGCCGGCGGCAACCCCTGAAGCGGAGGTGCCGGAGGATTTTCTCCCCCACGACGAGTGAGTGGTGTGGCCTCGTTCGTGTCCTCTAATCGTTTTGCCTGTTTGTATCATGAGCCCAATAAAGTTGATTCAGCAGTTGAAACGAAAGATGCACCCCCCGCTTTGGAGGAACCTCCGAAACCTCCGACAATCCCCCGAGTCCGCCGACCCGGCTGGGAACGTAAACTTCCGAAGCGCTACACGGTGGCGGCTGCCCCTGGCTCTAACTCCCTCCATCTTCCGGTGGAAATTGAGTCGGTTGATAACACCGTCAAACTCTCGCTCAAGGGTTTGGTCGACTGCGGCGCCACCTCAGAGTTTATCGACAAGGAGTACACCATCTTCACCCGAATCCCGCTTCGTAAGCTCTCACAACCCATTCCCATTTTCAACGTGGACGGGTCCCCAAACAAAGCCGGAGCGATCTCGGAAGTTGCAGATGTAGTCCTCCGGTACAAGGGACACTCCAAGCGAGTGCAGTTTGCGGTCACACGCTTGGGTAAGCAGAAGCTCATCCTCGGGTATTCGTGGCTTCGGAAGTATAACCCGGAGATTGACTAGGAGACATGGGACGTCAAAATGTCCCGCTGCCCTGCCTCCTGCGCTACCTGCCGCGACGAAGTCCGAAAGGAACGCCGCGAGGCCAAGGTCGTCTCTCAGATCCTCTGCTCTGTCTGTGCTGGCCCCTTCCCATCCATCTGTGTTGTCGACACGGATGACAGGAAGGCGAGAATGATGATGCCAACGAAGACCCGGATCTTTCGGGATTGACCCCCGACTCGGAGGATGATGAGGATGATGAGGATGTCCCAATCGAGGATGGCGATCGCATCTTCTATACGTGGTTCGGACCTTTGGAGGATATCTGGGCAACCTCCACCGTTTTGCAGAGGCTCGCAGAGGCTCACACCAAAAACTCCGGACCTCCACCGACGGAGATTCCCGACTGGATTCGGGAGTTTGAAGACATCTTCAATCGGGAGTCTTTCGACTCTCTTCCGGAGCGTCGGACTTGGGACCACGCGATCGAACTCGTTCCGGATTCAAAACCGGCGAACTGCAAGGTTTACCCAATCTCCCCCCTCGAACAGAAGGAGCTCGATGCCTTCATCGAGGAAGGGTTAGCCACCGGTCGAATTCGCCCGTCCAAGTCACCCATGGCCTCGCCGGTCTTCTTCGTGAAGAAGAAGGACGGCGCTCTCCGGTTCGTCCAGGACTACCGGGCATTAAATGCCATGACCGTGAAAAACTGGTACCCGCTCCCTTTGATCAACGACCTCATTAACCGGTTGAAAGGAGCTTGGTACTTCACGAAACTTGACGTCTGGTGGGGGTTCAACAACATCCGAATCCGCGAAGGTGACGAGTGGAAGGCGGCCTTCCAGACTAATCGGGGGTTGTTTGAACCCCTGGTGATGTACTTCAGCCTTACCAACTCTCCAGCGACCTTCCAGACCATGATGAACGACATCTTCCGAGACCTCATCCTGTCTGGAGATGTCATGGTCTACCTTGACGACATCCTCGTCGCCCACTCGGACCTCGGACGCCATCGGAAGATCGTCTCAGAGGTTCTTCGGAGGTTGCACGTGCACAAACTCTACCTCCAACCGGAGAAGTGCGAGTTCAAGAAGGCATCGATCGAGTACCTCGGCGTGATCATCTTCCACAACCATGTTGAGATGGACCCCGTCAAGGTCGCAGGAGTCGCCACCTGGCCGGCCCCGGGAAACAAGAAGGACGTGCAGCAGTTCCTCAGCTTCACAAACTTCTACCGGAGGTTTGTCCGGGGGTTCTCGGACATCGCCCGGCCCCTCTTTGATCTTACGAAAAAGGGTATGCGGTGGTCCTGGGGAGACTCGGAGGATGCAGCATTCCGAGCCCTCAAGGACGCTGTAATCTCCGACCCGGTCCTGATCCTCCCGGACCCTTCCAAGCTGTACCAGCTCGAAGCAGACAGCTCCGACTTTGCCACTGGGGCCGTCCTGTCTCAGCCCAACGCTGACGGCAAGTGGCACCCGGTCGCATTCTTCTCAAAGAGCTTGAACGAGGTCCAGCGGAACTACGAGATCCACGACAAGGAGATGCTCGCGATCATCCGAGCCTTAGAGGAGTGGCGGCACTTCCTCAAAGGCACGGAGCATCCGGTGGAGATCTGGACCGACCACAAGAACTTGGAGTACTTTTGCGAAGTGCGAACCCTCAACCGCCGACAGGCTCGGTGGTCCCTATACCTGTCCCGGTTCGACTTCGCCCTTCACCACAAACCAGGAAGTTCCATCGGTCACCCAGATGCCCTCTCCCATCGTCCGGATCACGGAGGTTCGGAGGATAATTGCGATGTGACCCTCCTCCGTCCCGAACTCTTCCACGCTCGCGCGATGGAAGGTGTCGTCGTTGCCGGCCCGGAATTCCCGATCCTCCGAGATATCTGGAATGCCCTCTCTGGGGATGCCGACCTCGAAGACCCTGTCGCCCGTGCCACACAAGAGGTCCTCAAGGTCCGCAGCAGCCGGTCCACCCGATCCTCCGCGTGGCATGTCGAGGGCAGGCTGCTCTACTTCTGAGGGAAGATAATGGTCCCTCTAGATAATGACCTCCGACGTCGGATAATGGAGCAGCACCACAATACACGGATTGCCGGGCACGCCGGCTGTTTCAAGACGTTGGAGCTTGTCTCCCGGAACTACTGGTGGCCCCCAGATGTCCCGACATGTCAGCCGTTACGTTGCCACCTGCAATCTGTGTTGCTGCACCAAGGCCCTCCGGAGACTTCCGATCGGAGAACTCCACCCGACGGAGGTTCCTCCCAAACGCTGGCTGGCACACAGTACAAGCGATACTAAGACCGTCGCCGAACCCCCACACCGGAGATTAAAATCGGAGATCGCGTGTGGCTCGATGCATCAGATATCCATACCACACGCCCTTTCCCCGGACTCTCGCACCGCCGACTCGGCCCCTTCTGCGTCTCGGAGGTTATCGGGCGTGGTGCGTTCAGACTGGATTTTCCCCCACGTCTCTCCCGATTACATCCGGTCTTCCCCGTGGTAAAATTGGAGTTGGCGGAAGATGACCCCTTCGGAGGTCGTCCCGAGTATGACGAACCCCCACCTGTACTTGCTGACGGAGCGGACAGCGAGTGGGAAGTGGAAGAAGTCCTGGACGCGAAAATGTGCTACCAAAGCCTCTGGTACTTTGTCCGGTTCAAAGGGTATGACAACTCGCATGATCAATGGGTAAAGCATTCGGATGTGTTCGCCCCCCCGATGCTATCGCGGAATTCTACCGCAAATACACCGGGAAACCTCGAGCAGTCGCCGCTGCCACTTTGGACGCCCTTCCGTTCCAGGACCCTGCCACTTCCTCCGCCCACATCCGAGCTATGCATCGAGGCGCCGCATTCCAAGGGGGGGGTAATGTCAGGGGAACCTCTGTTTCCAACCGCCGATCCTCCGATCCGACCTCCGGTCGGACCTCCGCTATCCTCCGATGTTCCTCCCGCCAAGTCAAACCCCATCCAGACGGATCCCCGCACTCTGCATGGCACTCCACATGTGATTGTGCCCGAGATCACTGCCGTTCACTACGCCATCAACGAACCATGTGCAACCCGTAGTTAGCCCTAGCTGGTATATAGGCACGCACCTGGCTGGGGTATCCTTAGACTTTCTCCTCTTTGGATCCCCCTGCCAGGTGGGCGTCTTCCTGTAAATAGAGTGCTCCAATTGACTTCGAATCCCCCCTGCCAGGACTCTTGAGATATTTCGGGCCGCCAGGGTTGCCCTTACAATGGGCCTGCAACTGCATTACTGAGGGAGACAAATGAGAATTCAATCAAGTGAGATAGCAAACTGAACACTGCATGCATTTTCCTACTCCGCAAGCCCAAGTCTTCCCTGTTTTAAACTCAATTTTGAATTTAGGACTAGGAATAAAAACAACCAATCGTGGCTGCTTGGTGCCAGGGTGTGATGTGCTCTGCTGGTTTGGTGTAGTATCCCTAACTCTGCATTGAAAATGATAGCCATGAGTTCAAATATTGGAAGACATACTGTCACATACTGTCACATCGGATCTGATCGGGGCTGATATGCGCTGATGTTCACTAACAACTTGTCTAGTTATCACACCGCATTGCAATGCTACACGACCGGTCATATCAGCCACTCCGGTCATCCGATCCTGGATGACTCTTATATGCTATACTATGCTATGTGTTGAATTAGATACCTATGTGCTCCCGTTGCGAAGTTGGATCACCAGTTTCACCGATGTGGCTATTACCTTAGTATAAATAGTACATTTGTATCTTCAGTAGTTCTTCAGTTTGAATATCAACTAAGATTCACCCTGTACTGTGTTCATACTCCCGATCGGTCCCACCAACCTCGCTCCCAATCGATCGGCTGTACTATTGAAATTGGAATCTGGGCGTAGAGAAGGGCGTAGCATACGAGCTGAAGCCAAGTCCACTCTAGATCTACCGGCAACTGGATTATCGGTCCCAATTCGGCCCCGTGGATATACGGTCCTTGACACATACCGATGTTCCCATAGAAGCAGCCTGGGCAGTCTGCAATTGAATGCGAAGGTGAAGAATGACATAAAGAGAAGAAATGTACCTGATTGATATAGTGTAGTCCCCAACAGGGCGACTCGGGCTCACATAGACCAAGTCGCTAGTACTTGAATTACTGAAAGCAGTGAGAAATGTGAACAAATGGATTCGAGATGTGAAACGCTGTGAGGTGCTGCTTCGCGTCACCTCCCCTGCTATGGGCATAGCGGAGACACAGAGGTTTAACAGCGCTCGCAAACTTCTCTGGGGCCGACACAAAAAAGAATACGGTTCCAGTGGCAAAGCTCTAGTCTCGAATCGAACGAGCAACCACGGGAAGACAATTATGAACCCGGGAAAACTGGTCGAAGTGCCCGCTGCACCACAGAGCTTCCCGGACCAGTCAAAAAGAGTGCTCTACCTCGATTCCCCATCTCATCCCTGCCCGAAAACCTATCCCAAGTTTGGTCGCGAACACATCTCCGGGCTACGCGATCCGTTCCAGAACACAAGATATCGCTTGCATGGACCAAATTTCACAGATGGAGCACTCGCTACATCGACAGATTATACAAGACGCATCTCTGGGCTATGCAATCCGTTCCAGAACACAAGATATTGCTTGCATGGACCAAATTTCACAGGCGGAGCACTCGTAACCTCGACAAATGGTACGAGACGCATCTCCGGCATACGCAATCTGTTCCAGAACACAAGATATCGCTTGCATGGACCAAATTTCACAGGCAGAACACTTGTAACTTCGAAAGGGCTATGCAATCTGTTCCAGAACGAAAGATATCTCTTGCATGAACCGAATTTCACAGGCCGAGCACTCTTAACTTTGACAGAAATATACGAGATGCGCCTCCGGGCCATACAATCTGCTCCAGAACACAAAACGTCGTGGGCGGAGCACCAATATCCTCGAGAGACAAGGGGAACACGGCTCCTGGCCTCGCAACTGGCTTCAAAAACGCAGGAACTCGATCGGAGAAGCGCAAACTTGCCACGGAATGAACGGAGGCACTCGACATTCGCAGAAAAGGGACCTAAGGGTGTTCTATGGCCTGGAACGACATGGTCAGAACACTGTTTGGCCGCTGGAGCACACTACTTGATGGTGTATAACTCGATATTCCACCGGAGGATCGGTGCAAGGCACAGAAATGATCGCGCATCGACCTGGGTAATACCAGCGGTGGCAGAAGAGGAAGTAGGAGAGAGGATAGGCGGAGGGAGAAAAGCGGAGCAGCGGGGGCAGGTAGGAGATGGGAAATTCCGCGACCGAAAGGGGACTCTTGAGTATCCTTTTCGGGAACATTCTTAGTTGACAGGAGGGGAAAGAACAAGAAGGAATAGAGGAGTCAGAGGGAGTACAGAAGGGGAAAGGGCCTCTTTGAGGGTATAAAAGGAGTAGGAAAAGGACCATAAAATCATCTTGTATCTCCCCACCTAAAATCTAAAGGTGTTCATCGAGCCGGACGATTCTGCGAAAACCCACACACCTCTTCACTTGACGCAGTTCAACAAATAGAAAGAGTATGAGACCCAGTGCCGCTCCCGGAGGAAGGAGACGTATCGGCGGGATAGATTGGGGCGTAGGATATCCAGACAAGAAGTCCTAGTTTGACGGGTGGAAAGGACATCACAACAGCCAGCTAGGAGCGTGGGCTGCTAATTTGCATATAACTGTTGCAATAGGTCGGGTAATTATCGACCTGAGAAACTCGCTCCGCCGATAAGACGAGAGAGGGCCGGAGGAATTAAAAGAGAGGGACTTTTCGACACAGTTCGCCAAAAGAGAAGTCAAACAAGCCCCCGGAAAGCTCCTCGTCAGGACCACAGCTTGATTCATCACTCGGAGGACGACGAATCACGTACGAGAAATAAAATAACCCATCCCCTCGACATATTCATCGGCTCCCCTGCGTCCCCTCCCACACTACATACGTGGATTCGCCAGAGAAATCGAGAAGGCTATCTACCCCGGAGGAAAATCCACGGAGTAGTTATAGCGGAATAGCATTCAGTGCGGCGGACTGAACACTTGTAATAAATGAACAACCCACACCTTACCCACGGAGGAACACTTCCATAACACACCGATTCAGCCACCACAAATTTCCCCTTGGAGGATGTAACATCTCCAACGTACTGTTATAGACATTACAAAGTGGTCTGGCAGTGAAAGAACCACAGTCCACATCACAACGCACAATGAAAAGTGTTGCAGCCTGTGGGTGGACTGTGCCATTCTCGCATTCCTGATCATATCTAATCTTATCATCTCCGATCTGATCCTACCTCTTGCTTACTTATCTCACTTATATCTTGCTTACCTATCTGCTTACCGAGCATTACTCATGCTTACTGATCATTACTCATGCTGACTGAGCATTACTCATGCTTATTCAGACCATTACTCATGCTTACTCATACAGTGTAGAATACATATATAAGTAGCATACTCTTGCCCTGAGTCCTGAGTTTCTTACTGGTGACTTCAGACCTCTGTGCTACCTGATTCTAACAGGTTATGGGCCCTGGCTTTTAAACATCTAAGTCTAAGCTTTGAGATTCTCATCCCTATTTTCGCATTCTCTGCCCTTTCAGTGCTGTGTGTGTCTTTGTAGATAGGGACACCAACTGTTGGGACAAATCCTCTTTGAGAGGTAGTCTTTGATACACCAGAAAACAAACGGTAGTCAATCCTGTTGATTCTGGGTTTAGGGCCTAAGTGCCTTACAACTGGGTGTTCATTAGTGTTAATTTACCTACCTCCACTTCTCCTCACACACACACACTCCTGAGGGCGCCATTTGCTTTGCATTTGGTTCTAGCACTGGGTTTTTAATACCCATCCATCTATCCTTGAATCTCTTCTCTCCTGAGGGCACCACTTGTTGGTTCTAGCCTTTGTGCATTATGCCTCTCAGATCAGACCCTGCCGAAATGGCTACTCTATCCCCACCTATTCCTGCTCCTGCTGCTGCATCTGCACGCATTTGTGCGTTCTGTCAGAAGCCAAATCATCTCCTTCTCCAATGCTATCAGTTTTTGAAGCTGATTGGAAAGGAAAAGCCTCGCAGAAAACGTGCCGCAGCCCCGTCCCATTTTGCGTCTCATGCAGACACCATTCCCCATTCATCTTCGCTTGTTGCAGAGGAGAGATGGAACTCCGATTCTGGGGCTACATCGCACATGACATCACGTCATGAGCGTTTGTTCAATGCCCATCCATACAGAGTTCCTATCACTGTTGCAAATGGAGTCACTGTCTACTCCGAGCTTAGGGGAGAGATTCTGCTGAGACCGCTCATTGATGGACGCTGTGGCCAAGAAATCATTCTCACAAATGTCCTATATGTTCCTGGGCTTTCCCACAATCTCATCTCTACTACCTACTTGTCTCGCATCCATGGCTACTCTGTGCTCATGGAGGGATCTGTGATCTCCTTCAGACGAGATAATGAGCTGCCCTTTGAAGCAGACATTGATGAGAGGAACCAGGCATTTGTCAGAGAGGTCACAACTCCTTCTGTTGGTTCAGCTTTTGCTGCATCGGTGACTTTGCCTCTTGATCAGGACCTGCTGCATCGTCGGCTTGGCCACCACTCTGATACTCAGAAGATCTTGAGCAAAGGTCTGGTTGATGGTGCGAAACTTACTTCAAACCAGAAGTCAGATCCGATTTGCGAGCCTTGTCTTGCAGGCAAGCTGAATGCGGCTCCGTTTCCTTCTACTGGACATCGTTCTGCAGCGCCGCTTGAATTGATACACTCTGATCTAAAGGAGTACACTGTCTACAGCCGAGGAGGCTACAGATATCGTGTGCTCTTTGTTGATGATCATACAGGCTTCAAATGTGCAATGCACCTGAAGCGCAAGAGTGGTACATTCAATGCATTCAAAGTGTTCAAGGCTTATGCTGAGAATCACTTTGGACGTAAAATCAAGGCGCTGCAGGAGGACAAAGGTGGAGAGTACATGTCTGCAGCGTTTGATAACTATCTGCGCTCTGAAGGCATTGTACATCGTCATTCGACGAGAAACAGACCACAACAGAATGGAATGGCAGAGCGAGCTAATCGCGCTGTCGATGAGCACACAACGGCTATGCTTCATGAAGCCAATCTGCCTCCGTCTTTCAGGGCATTGGCAGATGCAGCATACATTCATGTTACCAATATGCATCCTACATCTCATATTCCGGAGAATACTACTCCTTATGAGCTTTGGTACAAGCAGAAGCCGGATGTGCCGCACCTTCGGGTGTGGGGCTGCCTTGCCTATGTGCATGTGCAGAAGGATAAGAGGGACACTTCTGGGATCCATTTCCAGAAGTGCATTTTTGTAGGATATCCTACAGAGTACAAAGGGTGGTTGTTCTACAACCCTCTTACCAGAAAGCTGGTTACATCTGAGCGTGCCGTCTTTGACGAGCGCTACTTCCCTGGAAACAAGCCTTCATTACTAAACCATGTTCCTCGGAATCCACCATCCTCTTTGGTCGATTTGCCTCCTCCTGTTAAGCCACATGTTGTGCGCGATGACGGGGGAGATGAGGATGAGTCTCGCATTCATCGAGCACCTCCTGCACCAACTCCTAATCCATCTACTCCAAGTACTCCAAATCCTTCCCCTCCACCTTCGGAACCTTCAACTCGTCCTAATTCGCCTACGCCTTCGGAACAGTCTCTGGAACCCAAGCCTGCACCTTCTCCTTCTTCCACACCCGAGCCTACGCCACCTGCTTCGCCTGTCGGTGTTGCTGCACGTCGCAAGCATCACGGTCAAAGAACAGAGCATAGACCTCCAGGAGAATGGTGGAAGACTCAGCCTGCTTATAGAGAGCCTACTCCGGCGATTCCAAGCGATGCAGAGGACAGCAGCGATGATGAACTGCTCCTGCAGCCAGGGAGCGTTCTCATTGTGGCACATGAAGGCGACCCAACAAGCTCTGTACTCCAAGCAGCCAACGTTGCAGCAGTGCAGTCAGCTCAAGCTGCTGTTCACTCTGGCAATCCTCGCACTTATCACGAGGCGCTGCGACGAGCAGATGCTCATCTATGGGAAGAAGCGGCAATCTCCGAGATAAACTCTCTTCTGGAGAACAGCACATGGGATGTTGTGGATGCACCCCCTGGTGTAAAGCCCATTCGATCGCAGTGGGTCTTTATCATCAAACACAAGTCTGATGGCTCTATCGTGTTGAACTCTGTTGTTTGGTTCAGACGAGGCAGTGTCTGCTTACTTATCTTTGCTTACTTACATTCTGCTTACTGATCATCTGCTTACATTTTGCTTACTGATCATGTGCTTACTGAGCATTACTCATGCTTACTGAGCATTACTCATGCTTACTGAGCATTACTCATGCTTACTGAGCATTACTCATGCTTACTGAGCATTACTCATGCTTACTCAGATTGCTTATTGATGTTGAAGTTCGGGATCTATGCTTGGCGTTACGTGTACTTTCCTTCTCGCGATTGATACGGACCATTACATATACGGATATTATTGTACCAAGACACACATGCGACAGACCGCCTTCTATACGTATTTAGAAGCATCGGCATCGTCGGCCGGTTAAACGGCCTTCGGTAAGGGTTCCGGTGACTCATTGTAGCTTAGTAGTACGGCCCGCGTGTTTTGTATATAAGTAGTCACTCGATAAGGTTATTCTCTATCGAGAAGAACCTCGAATACATTGGTTTAACTCTATAACTCAGCTTAGGCGCTCACCACTTAGTCGTCCTCGCGGAGCGGTCTATTGACCGGCCTCGCATATTCTAACACTTCTCGATCACGGAGACCCCTCCCATCATGTCGGTCAACACCGCCGTTGTCGACGACATGGTGGACTCCACCCTTGCGGAGATCGCCCTCGCCATCCGTGACCGCCCTACGACGAACTCCTCGTCGCTCAACGCCGTCGCCGATTGGACGGAGACCTGTATCCAAAAGGTCACCCAGGCACTCGTCACCCTAGTGCCCATGGTCGTCGGACGCCTGAAGGACCTCGAGGCGGCTTCGGCCGCTCAGGGTCCCCGGCCATCGACCACGACCTCCGGGGGAGTCACCCCCGGAGCTCCTACGTCCACTTCCCAGCCCGCCGGGCGCCTGCCCCGCTGCCAGAAGTGCCACGCTCGTGGCCACCCCACCTCGGAGTGCCACACCACCAACGCCGCCGCCATGCGCCGCCGAGTCGCGCAGAACTCTAGGATCGCACGGGGCTCACGGGCGGTGGAAGCCGCCCATGCCCTACTCCCTAGTCCGCGCCCCGCGTCCCATGTCCCCGGCTCAGTCGCCACCGCGGTACACGTTCCCATGGAGTTCGCTGCGATCGCAGCGGACGCCTCGGAGCTACGCCGTCGTGCCGCACAATCGCGTCGAGACAAACGCCTTCGCAGGCATGCTTCGACCACCGGCTAGATGCCTTTGGCCGCGGGGGAGTGTTGAAGTTCGGGATCTATGCTTGGCGTTACGTGTACTTTCCTTCTCGCGATTGATACGGACCATTACATATACGGATATTATTGTACCAAGACACACATGCGACAGACCGCCTTCTATACGTATTTAGAAGCATCGGCATCGTCGGCCGGTTAAACGGCCTTCGGTAAGGGTTCCGGTGACTCATTGTAGCTTAGTAGTACGGCCCGCGTGTTTTGTATATAAGTAGTCACTCGATAAGGTTATTCTCTATCGAGAAGAACCTCGAATACATTGGTTTAACTCTATAACTCAGCTTAGGCGCTCACCACTTAGTCGTCCTCGCGGAGCGGTCTATTGACCGGCCTCGCATATTCTAACAATTGATACATGGTATATAAGTAGCCTAGTATGCAATGGATCTGGGCTTTTCGCCTCCCATCTGAGACCCTATCTGCCTTATCGGCTCCCATCTGAGACCATCTGAGTTCCCACTTCCAACATATCGAGCGCTACAAGGCCAGACTCGTTGCAGATGGTCGTGGCCAACGTCATGGCATTGACTACAACGAGATATTCTCCCCTACCTTTAAACCAGCGACTCTGCGCATCATTCTTGCTCTTGCTGCTCAGCATGATCTCAAGCTTCGCTCCATTGACTTCTCATCTGCCTACTTGAATGGAGATCTCGAGGAGGAGGTCTACATGACTCCGCCCGAGGGATTTCCTCAAGGAGAGCAGGGCCAACTTCTCAAACTGCGCAAGTCCTTATATGGGCTTAAGCAGGCTGGTCGTCAGTGGCACAAGAAGCTGAGTGCAAAGCTCCAGTCTATGGGCTTTACCTGCCTCCAGTCCGATCGCTCCTGCTACATCTACTCCGATGGCACGACGCGCATCATCCTTCCTATCTACGTTGATGATGGCATGATCTCTGCAAAGAGCGATGCTGACATTGACCGAGTTATTGCTCAACTTGGCTCTTCTTTCAAAGTCAAGGATCTAGGTCCCACAGAGTGGCTTCTTGGGATCAAGATTGAGCGTGACTCTGCAACTGGAGACATCCATCTGTCGCAGCGCCAGTACGCTGTGAACATGCTTGAGCAGTATGGGATGTCCGATTCTAAGCCTGTTCGCACTCCAATGATTCCTGGTCTTGTTTTGACCAAGGAGATGGGTGCCCAGACTCCAGAAGAGGCCAGCAAGTACGGAAAAATATACTTGTCTGCTGTTGGCTCTCTGATGTATCTGGCCACTCAAACTCGTCCTGATATCTCCTACACCGTCGGACTTCTTGCGCGCTTTAATAGTAATCCGGGCGAAAAGCACTGGGGCGCTGTGAAGCATCTCATGCGCTACATCAATGGCACACTCGATTATTGCATCACATACCGGAAATCATCATCTCCAGCACATCCATTCACTACTTACTTTGCTGCCTCCGACCCAGAGCCTCTGTCTCCTCCTACAGACTCTGTTTCACCCTCTCTTGCTGTCTACTCCGATGCAGCTCATGGAGACTGCAAGGTGACTGGCAAAAGCACTGCTGGTTACTTGGTCATGATGAACGGTAGTCCTGTTAGCTGGCGAAGCAAACTGCAGACCACGGTCTCTCTGTCCACTACAGAGGCTGAATACATCGCAGCTGTGGATGCTGGCAAGGAGATCAAGTGGGTGCGCAATGTGCTGTTTGAACTGGGCTATGGAGTGTCTGGACCATCCCCGCTCTTCATGGACAACCAATCTGCGATCCAAGTTGCTAAAAACCCGGAGCATCATGGTCGCATGAAGCACCTTGACCTTGCTTACTTCTGGCTTCGAGACGAAGTTGCCAAGTGTTGAAGTTCGGGATCTATGCTTGGCGTTACGTGTACTTTCCTTCTCGCGATTGATACGGACCATTACATATACGGATATTATTGTACCAAGACCCACATGCGACAGACCGCCTTCTATACGTATTTAGAAGCATCGGCATCGTCGGCCGGTTAAACGGCCTTCGGTAAGGGTTCCGGTGACTCATTGTAGCTTAGCAGTACGGCCCGCATGTCTTGTATATAAGTAGTCACTCGATAAGGTCCTTCTCTATCGAGAAGAACCTCGAATACATTGGTTTAACTCTATAACTCAGCTTAGGCGCTCACCACTTAGTCGTCCTCGCGGAGCGGTCTTCGGACCGGCCTCGCTTATTCTAACACCAAGGGCTATATTGCACTGGAATACACTCCAACGCAGGAGCAGATTGCAGACATCTTCACCAAAGCGCTGCCTTGTCCCACTGTGGAAAAACTCCGTTCTATGATGGGAATCCGGGGGAGCTAGTCTCGACTGGTCTCGTCCCGGGGGAGTGTTGCACCCTGTGGTTGGACTGTGCCATTCTCGCATTCTTGATCATATCTAATCTTATCATCTCCGATCTGATCCTATCTCTTGCTTACTTATCTTACATACATCTTGCTTACTTATCTGCTTACTGAGCATTACTCATGCTTACTGATCATTACTCATGCTGACTGAGCATTACTCATGCTTATTCAGACCATTACTCATGCTTACTGATACAGTGTAGGATACATATATAAGTAGCATACTGTTGCCCTGAAGTCCTCAGTTTCTTACTGTTGACTTCAGGCAAGTACTTACTTCCCTTTTGACCAATACACAGAGTTTCTTACTGTTGACTTCAGACATCTGCGCTGCCTGATTCTAACATTTTCTTCTCAATTCTTTACCTGCAAATAGCTGAGTCTATTCTAGGCCACGGCCACGACTAAGCCTTCCCGTGCCAAATCGACCACCGATATCAAGACCATCTTTCAGCGTGTCAAGAACCACAAGAATCCCACCACCGGTGTTGTTCAAGACGGTGCTATTTGCCTGGTCTGCACGTAAGTACCGACTTTGTTACCGTCATATATGAGCATATCTTGATACATTGACAGTCGCAGTGGTGTCTGAGCGTCTGCCTGCTTCTTGACAGGCAGTGTGACTACACTGCGCCAACATATTGCTTGATGAGTATCTTTTTAATTGATGTCTCCTTCACTACTGATATTCGCTCTGTAGCCAGAAAAATCACTTTAAAATCTACAAGGCTCGGTGTGCAGAGCTCGGTATTGAAATAAATGAGCGTGCTATCCCTCAGACAGTCAGCTCTCAAGGGTAACCTCACTGGTGGTCCACCCATTATTCAGTAACATGAGCATCTTTTTAGATCCCAAGGGACATTGGATGGGGCTGTTATTCAGCAACCTCGTCAACCACCTTTTACTATGCTGGTCTATGTGATTTCCTTGTTGAGCTTATAGTGATGCAGGATGAGGTATGCTTTCTGTTTTCTGTTTATTTAAATGGTAATGCTAAGTATGATCACGAGGCTCTCTCCCTGGTTCAAAAGCCGAGTTTCATCGGTGTGATGAAATATATTCGTCCCAGTCTCACAGACAGCGAGATCCCAGGTACAACCACAACTACAATGCATATACTTGATCTTTCAGAAGAGGTTCGGGAGAAATTAGTCGAAATATTCATGGTAATTTTACTGCCCTCACCTACCGGGACTTTGTTCATGTTCATTCATATTTACATTGTATCCCAAGCAAAAGCTCTCTCACCCATGATGCTTGGACTTCGGATTCTGGTATACCCATCAATAACCACTACATTGATGCTCCAGCTGATCGCCCTAATGAGTGGGAGCTCATGACAGAGGAGCTCGCTTTCATGAAGCTGGAGGGTCGTCATACTGGAGCGAACATCGGCAAGGCCGTTGTGGAGACAATTGACCATTATGGTATGAGCAACAAGGTTGGATGGATTACATCTGATGGCGCATCGGTCAACTGCTCCGCCGCTTGCACTGTCGAAAAGATGTTAGATACGAACAACTGGAAAGCCAAGGAACATGATATGATGTAAGTTCAATTTAATTTCATCAGTGCAAGTTCTTATTATTTTCTAGGTGTATGGAGCATGCTGTTCACATTGCTTCTAAGCATTTCGTGGAAACAGTTGCTCCTACTCCTCCCAAGCCTTTGCACAAGAAAATTTGAAAGCTTCTCGATGAAGCCTGCAGCAAGGGCGAGATCAACTCTGACGAGGTTACTAAAGTTCTTTCAACTCTTGGTGGAGGAGACGAAGGGGGAGGAGCCGAAGATGAGCCGGAGATGGAGCTAGAAGAGTCCGACTGGACTGCAGGGGATGCCCTGGGGAAAATTTTGGCACTTATTAAGCAGGTTCACATCTTACAGTGTTTCTGCACAGACTTTAACCGCATTCACAGATCCGAATGTCCCCGCAGGCACGCGTATTCTTCAAAGAATGTTGTCAGCTGGTCGATATTCCTGAGCTCCAACTTCTGCTCTGGGTGCGAATGCGTTGGGCGTCACTCTACAAGTGCTTGGATTGTATCTTGAAGTTACGCAAGGTAAGGCTCAAACCAAATGTTTTGTCATCCACCAACTGAAACCTTCTGTGCAATGTAAGGCAATCAAGCAATTTGTTCTCACTGCTGATGCGACAAGATTCCAGCGCTCAGAAATAAGGAGTATCGTGACTATCAGCTCACTAAACAAGAATGGGAGAGCCTGGTGAGAATTCACAAAGCATTACAAGTTTAATATTTCATTGGGGCGCCTTCGCACTATGTCTTAATGACCACTTCTTATCCAGGAGCCTGCAAATGTCACCCAGAGTTTTTCCAGTGAGCAAAACCCAACGGTGTATTGAATCTTCCTGGCCTGTGAATTCCTCATCAAACGGTGGGAAACTATAGCAGACCAGCCGAAGTTCGTGATGCACTCTTTGAAGGGGTCCGGAGCCTCCAGAAGTGGTTCAATCGGGGTGACACCACCTCCTCCACATACTTCATCTGTATGGGTACGTGGGCTCTCATTTGATCACTTCCTTTCTTATGGTCCTTACATTATTTAAAATTTTTAGTACTGGACCCAACCATCAAAGATGCATATTTCAAGGTGCGTTGGGAGCCTGGCATGGAGCAATTGGAAGAAGTTGTACTTTAGCACTGTTTAGGGATGGGACATCAGATTAACATTTCCAGTTCGATAAACACTATGCAGACACACCAGCAGACAATGCACCTCAGCTGTCAACAGCCACAGTTGCAGACCCTGTGCCGTTCCAGCGCTGTGGCAGTTCCTTCCTGTTAGATGCTGTGAAATCAGCCCAAAAAAATCAGCAAGCTGTTGCACAGCCCCACAATGAGCTTAAAAGTACCTTTCAGCGCAACTTGAGCCGGCGCCCAATGTGTTGCACTGGTGGGGTGTAAGTCTTTGTTTCCTCTTGTTGTGTCTGATATCTGATGATGGCGACTGCATTCCAGTACAACACTACATACTCAACACTACGTCGTATGGCCCACGACTATCTGGCAATTCAAGGGTCTGCCACTCCTGCTGAGCGCACTTTTTCTAGTGGAAATCTCACTGGTACACGACTTCGTAACAGGCTGAGCATAAAGGTATTCGAGGCGCTCCAATCGTTGAAGAGTGCATTGTTAGAATCAGGCAGCACAGAGGTCTGAAGTCAACAGTAAGAAACTCTGTGTATTGGTCTAATATGAAGTAAGTACTTGCCTGAAGTCAACAGTAAGAAACTGAGGACTCAGGGCAAGAGTATGCTACTTATATATGTATTCTACACTGTATGAGTAAGCATGAGTAATGGTCTGAATAAGCATGAGTAATGCTCAGTCAGCATGAGTAATGATCAGTAAGCATGAGTAATGCTCGGTAAGCAGATAGGTAAGCAAGATATAAGTGAGATAAGTAAGCAAGAGGTAGGATCAGATCGGAGATGATAAGATTAGATATGATCAGGAATGCGAGAATGGCACAGTCCAACCACAGGCTGCAACATGCATACCAGAATGGTCACATCAGTGCTTCCGAGAGTGCCAGGAAACGTATGGATGCGCTGATTGTGGAGCTTGTAGAGCAGGGCTTTGGTTCAGACAACTTCGATGACGAGCTCTGATTATTAGTTTAATATATAGAATACATTATTTTCCCTGTGCTGCGCTCATGCCAAAAATAATTCGGTTCACATGTTCAAACATGTTTGAACGCTGAACCGAACACTATGAACCTGAACCTGGGGTTCAGGAAAATACCTGAACTGAACCAAAGTTCAGGTTTGGTGTTCGGAGAAAAAGGTCCCGAACCTGAACCGAACCAAAATTTGGGAACACTAGGCGACCTCCGATCTTCCGACGATCCTCCTACAGTTGCGGCGCAATCATTTGCGGTTTCCTTTTTAGGAAATTCCCATCAATTCCACCTCTTTTCCACCTCTAACTAATTCTGGTGAGTGCCAAAGTTGAAAAAACAATTATTCAGTGCTCTTAGGTGCTCCCCAAAATCTAATTCCGCTTCAATTTCTACAGAACATTGCTATTTTATGTGAATAGGTGGCTGAATTCATGATGTCTCGATCATGGAAGATTACGGGAAGTTTAGGTGTTTCTGTCAGAGACAAGCACAAATGCCTAATTTAGATACATGTCCTATGCCACCAATCCATTTTTCTCATATCCTTAGCTCAAAATGCTCAGCACAGAGCGGGAATTGATGGGAATTTCCTAAAAAGGAAACCGCAAATGATTGCGGCGCAACTGTATATTTCTGTCTTTTTGTCAGCCCAGATAGGAAGCATGCCCTTGTCTCCTGTGGTGCTTGCGTGCGTATCCTCTCATCATCCGCTGGTTCTCCGATCTCCGGTCTTCCCCCCCATCGTTCTTGGATATAACAGTATAATCAAACTCACCTACCTTGGCTAGCTCTATGGCTTATTCTTCCAATACTCCTTTTCTCGGATCCCGTGCAGTGGACGAACCCCAGGAGGTTCCCCAGCGCCAGGCATCCCGGTATTATGGTCAAATCTTTCCTCTTTCCTCTCCCAACTATGTCCGTGACATGACCACAGGCAGGGGATGACCGACGTTCTCCTATCCTCGCACTCTGGAATGTCCTCAGGCATTCCCATGTACTCCTCATCCTTCGGGACCCCAGGTTTCTCGAGTCACCTACGGATCACCCATCCCTTTTGATGGGCCCATCAGCCAACAATTGGCTCATCATCTGGACCCTCCTGGCAATCAGGAGGAACCTCCAGCTAGACCTTCCGGTTTGCCCAGAGATCCGATGGAAACGGGGGCCGAGGTGGTCCACCACCCTCTCGGCATTGCTCTCTCGATCTTAGTCCTTCTCCGAGGCCAACTCCTGACTGTGGCGTCCTTCTCGAACGATTTGTTGACCAATTCAAAGAAGCTATATCTTCCATTGCTGCTCGCTCCACTCCATTATGGTCTGCGAAATCCAACCTCCGAAATCCCGATACTTTTGATAGCTCTGATCCAGCAAAACTCTAATTGTTCCTCATGCAGTGCTATTTGCACTTTGCTGAATGTGGAGATGATTCTCGCACTGACGACAACGGGATTCTTTTCAACCTGTCTTACCTTCGGGGTACCACTGCGAAATGGTTCGAGCCTAATCTCTTCCGACCTTGAGGTCCGGTAGTTCCAAAATGGGACAGGGATTTCCCCCTCTTCATCAAGGAACTGTTGGAAATTTTTGGTCCTCAGGACCCCATTGGCAACGCGGAAGATCGCATCTGAATGCTTCGGAAGAAATCCTCCGACCAGATTTCTACCTATATCTTCGAATTTGATTGCCTCTGTGCTCTCCTTGACTGGGGCAATAGCGCTCTTCATTATGCCTTCTATGAAGGTCTCCCTCGTCGCATCGAGGACGAGATGGTCCAACACATTTACACCAACGACTTCGGAGGTGTTTGGGTCACTGCCCGCCGCATTGATCAGCGGAATTGGCAGCGGGAGCATGAGAAACATTGCAAGGCTGAAATGCTCAAACTCTTTTTGGGCTCTGGTTCCGGAGGATCGGGAAATACCGGAAATCATTCCAGTGGCAAAGCCAAAGGGAACCAATCCACTGCTTCGAAATCTCCAACCAATCCCACTTCTAATTTGAATCCTCCAAAAAACGGAAAATCTTCCGGTCCATCGTCTTCTACTCCTGTTACCAGCTCTGGAGCGGCATCAACTTCTGCTGTTCCAAAGAATGCTTCGAAAACTCCGAAACTTTACTCCGACAAACTCGGCAATGATGGGAAGGTTAAGGCAGATGAGAAGGAACAACAGAAACAGTTGAAGCTCTGCGCATACTGTGGAGGTGCTGGCCACATGGGCAATGATTGCAAAAAGTGTCCAGAGAATGCTCAAGGCAAGGCTACCACTGCACCTGCCTCCGAGAATTCTACCACTGAGTCAAAAAAATAAGCAGCAGCTCGGAAACTTCCGCATCCGATCCGAGCTGTGTTGACTCCCAGGTGCTTCTAGAGGTTACTCTCAACGCTTCCACTCTTTCCCCTAATGCCCTTTACGTCGATCTCTCTATCTCCGACCTCTGCCTGGAAGTTCTGGTCTCCAAGTCGGAGTCATGCACAACCATACTCCCTACTCTTGTACAAGGACTTGCCGCGGGATTCAACTCCCACTTGCAGGCATTTACTGACTCCGGATCATCTCACTGTTTTGTATCTTTGAAAGTCTGTGAATCTATGGGTTTTTCTCTGTATGCGGTTACGCTGGTTAGACTCCGGTATCTCAACGACTCGTCTTCCATCATTGCTTGGCAGCTTTGTCTGCTTGTCCGCTTCCCCTCCGGTGAAGTCCACCTTGTGGAATTTTACGTCACCCGAGTTGATTCTCCCTGTGATCTGGTTCTTGGATACTCCTGGCTTCACCACTTCAATCCGTTGATTAACTGGTCGACTGCCGAAATTTCTTTCCATGCCACATCTTCTGGGAATTCCACCCTTGGCTGTAGCATAAAGCCTACATGCCTGGCTGTAGCCTAAACATAATTTGCCTTCTACGATGGCTGTAGCCACAGCCCAGGTTAGCCTTATGCCCGCCATATTTTAGGCTAGGCGATCGCTGGGCGCTCCAGAGCCACCTTGCTTGCCGGTTCCTTAGATCAATTGGACCGTAACCCCACATTGTTGCAGCCTGTGGTTGGACTGTGCCATTCTCGCATTCTTGATCATATCTAATCTTTGTTGAAGTTCGGAACTTATGCTTGGCGTTACGTGTACTTTCCTTCTCGCGATTGATACGGACCATTACATATACGGATATTATTGTACCAAGACCCACATGCGACAGACCGCCTTCTATACGTATTTAGAAGCATCGGCATCGTCGGCCGGTTAAACGGCCTTCGGTTATGGTTCCGGTGACTCATTGTAGCTTAGCAGTACGGCCCGCATATCTTGTATATAAGTAGTCACTCGATAAGGTTCTTCCCTCTCGAGAAGAACCTCGAATACATTGGTTTAAACTCTATAACTCAGCTTAGGCGCTCTCCACTTAGTCGTCCTCGCGGAGCGGTCTTCGGACCGGCCTCGCTTATTCTAACACTTCTCGATCAACCCTCCACCATGGCGTCGGTCAACATCGCCGTTGTCGACGATATGGTAGAGACCGCCCTCTCGGACATCCACTTCGCCCTCCGCGATCGCCCTTCGTCGAACTCCTCGACGACCAATGCCCTTGCGGCTTGGACGGATTCTGGCTTCCAGAAGGTTCTCGCGGCACTCGATACCATAGTGCCCATGGTCCTCGGACGCCTGAAGGACCTCGAGGCGGCTGTCGCCACTCAGGCTCCCCGGCCATCGACCACAACCTCTGGGGGAGCTACTCCCGGAGCCCCCACTACGTCCACTTCCCAGCCCGCCGGGCGCCTGCCCCGCTGCCAGAAGTGTCACGCTCGTGGTCACCCCACATCGGAGTGCCACACCACCAACGCTGCTGCCATGCGCCGCCGAGTCGCGCAGAACTCTAGGATCGCACGGGGCTCACGGGCGGTGGAAGCCGCCCATGCCCTACTCCCTAGTCCGCGCCCCGCGCCCCATGTCACCGGCTCAGTCGCCACCGCGGTCCATATTCCCATGGAGTACGCTGCGATCGCAGCGGCCGCCACGGAGTTGCGCCGCCGTGCCGCATTGCCGCACAATCGCGTCGAGACAAACGCCTTCGCAGGTGTGCTTCGACCACCGGCTAGATGCCTTTGGCCGCGGGGGAGTGTTGAAGTTCGGAACTTATGCTTGGCGTTACGTGTACTTTCCTTCTCGCGATTGATACGGACCATTACATATACGGATATTATTGTACCAAGACCCACATGTGACAGACCGCCTTCTATACGTATTTAGAAGCATCGGCATCGTCGGCCGGTTAAACGGCCTTCGGTTATGGTTCCGGTGACTCATTGTAGCTTAGCAGTACGGCCCGCATATCTTGTATATAAGTAGTCACTCGATAAGGTTCTTCCCTATCGAGAAGAACCTCGAATACATTGGTTTAAACTCTATAACTCAGCTTAGGCGCTCTCCACTTAGTCGTCCTCGCGGAGCGGTCTTCGGACCGGCCTCGCTTATTCTAACACTCTTATCATCTCCGATCTGATCCTATCTCTTTGCTTACTTATCTTACATACATCTTGCTTACTTATCTGCTTACTGAGCATTACTCATGCTGACTGAGCATTACTCATGCTTACTCATACAGTGTAGAATACATATATAAGTAGCATACTGTTGCCCAGAAGTCCTCAGTTTCTTACTGTTGACTTCAGGCAAGTACTTACTTCCTATTTGACCAATACACAGAGTTTCTTACTGTTGACTTCAGACATCTGCGCTGCCTGTTCTAACAGGTTATGGGCCCCGGCTTTTAAACATCTAAGTCTAAGCTTTGAGATTCTCATCCCTATTTTCGCATTCTCTGCCCTTTCAGTGCTGTGTGTGTCTTTGTAGATAGGAGCACCAACTGTTGGGACAAATCCTCTTTGAGAGGTAGTCTTTGATACACCAGAAAACAAAGGGTAGTCAATCCTGTTGATTCTGGGTTTAGGGCCTAAGTGCCTTACAACTGGGTGTTCATTAGTGTTACTTTACCTACCTCCACTTCTCCTCACACACACACACTCCTGAGGGCGCCATTTGCTTTGCATTTGGTTCTAGCACTGGGTTTTCAATACCCATCCATCTTTCTTTGAATCTCTTTGCTCTATCTCTGTCATCATGTCTGATGCAGACACATCCACCTCCATCCCTATCCTTTCAAAGGATGTCTCTTACTCCGAATGGAGAAGTGATGCTAAAGCCTACATGCGTCGCAAAGAGGTGTTTGGTTGCTGTCTTACTGCATCTTCTGATGCAGTGGCCAATGAGAAGTGTGCTGGCATCCTTTGGGCCATGTTGTCTAAGGATGTTAAGCCCCTTGTCAAGCAGCATGAGGACGATCCTAAAGCTATGTGGGAGGCCTTGGAAGCTATCTTTGCTCCAAGAAAGGCCGGAGCTCGCTTCAATGCCTATAAAACTCTCACCTCCATTCACCTCAGGGAGGATGAGACCCTTCTGTCTCTCACAGGTCGTGTTGCAGCTGCTATGCGTCTTCTCCAAGAGTCTAGAACTGCAAAGTTCACTCTGGAGAACGCTGATGAGGAACTACAAGCTGTGGTTCTTCTCATGGCCCTTCCTGATGAAGGACAGTTTGCTGTCCTTAAATCACCGTTTGAGCAGTCTCCGGACGATCTCAAGGTGAAATCCATTGAAGAGGCCTATGCCAATCACCAGGCATTTAGGACTCATCACCAGGAAGGAGACACTAGCCAAATTAGCCCCCTTTCTGGCCTTGCTTTGGCTGTGACATCTACTCCACCTGCTTCATCTGCTGCTATCGCAGCTGCACCCCCTGCACAGCCGGTCATCTGTGCAGGTTGTAACAGGCCCAATCATACTCTCTTCCAATGCTTCCAGTTTCTGGAGCTTATCGGAAAGAAACCTGTTCACAAAGGTGCAGCAGCAAAGTCTCAAGTTGCTTCTAATGCAAGTGTTCTCTCCCTCCTCACTTCGTTGCTTTCTGACCGACGATGGAATTCTGACTCAGGGTGCACTTCGCACATGACCCGTTTCAGGGATTGGCTTTTCAATGCCTGCCCTTGTAGAGTTCCAGTAATCGTCGCAAACGGAGTTATAGTCTATTCAGAGTTGGTGGGAGAGATACTGCTTAGGCCGCGCATACACGGACGTAGTAGCCGACCTATTATCCTCACAAATGTCTTATATGTTCCATCTTTATCTCACAATCTCATCTCTACTACCTATTTATCCCGTGTTCATCGCTACTCTATTCTCATGAAAGGATCTGTCATCTCTTTCGGTCGGGACGGAGTTTTGCTGTTTGAAGCGGATATTGATGAGAGGAACCAAGCATTTGTGAGAGAGGTCGATTTTCCTTCTGTTGATTCAGCCTTTGCTGCATCGGTGACTTTGCCTCTTGATCAGGACTTGCTGCATCGTCGGCTTGGCCACCATTCTGATACTCAGAAGATCTTGAGCAAAGGTCTGGTTGATGGTGTGAAGCTCACTTCAACCAGAAGTCAGATCCGATTTGCGAGCCTTGTCTTGCAGGCAAGCTGAATGCGGGTCCGTTCCCTTCTACTGGACATCGTTCTGCGGCGCCGCTTGAATTAATACACTCTGATCTAAAGGAGTACACTGTCTTCTCTAAGGAAGGCTACAAATATCGTGTGCTCTTTGTTGATGATCATACAGGCTTCAAATGTGCAATGCACCTGAAGCGCAAGAGTGGTACATTCAATGCATTCAAAGTGTTCAAGGCTTATGCTGAGAATCACTTTGGATGTAAGATCAAGGCACTGCAGGAGGACAAAGGTGGAGAGTACATGTCTACAGCATTTGACAACTATCTGCGATCTGAAGGCATTGTGCGTCGTCATTCAACGAGGAACAGACCACAGCAGAACGGAATGGCAGAGCGAGCTAATCGCACTGTCGATGAGCACACAATGGCTATGCTTCATGAAGCTAATCTGCCTCCGTCCTTCAGGGCATTGGCAGATGCAGCATACATTCATGTTGCCAATATGCATCCAACATCTCATATTCCGGAGAACACCACTCCTTATGAGCTTTGTGTTGGAAGTGGGAACTCAGATGGTCTCAGATGGTAGCCGATAAGGCAGATAGGGTCTCAGATGGGAGGCGAAAAGTCCAGATCCATGTTGAAGTTCGGGATCTATGCTTGGCGTTACGTGTACTTTCCTTCTCGCGATTGATACGGACCATTACATATACGGATATTATTGTACCAAGACCCACATGCGACAGACCGCCTTCTATACGTATTTAGAAGCATCGGCATCGTCGGCCGGTTAAACGGCCTTCGGTAAGGGTTCTGGTGACTCATTGTAGCTTAGTAGTACGGCCCGCATGTCTTGTATATAAGTAGTCACTCGATAAGGTCCTTCTCTATCGAGAAGAACCTCGAATACATTGGTTTAACTCTATAACTCAGCTTAGGCGCTCACCACTTAGTCGTCCTCGCGGAGCGGTCTATTGACCGGCCTCGCTTATTCTAACACTTCTCGATCACGGAGACCCCTCCCATCATGTCGGTCAACACCGCCGTTGTCGACGACATGGTGGACTCCACCCTTGCGGAGATCGCCCTCGCCATCCGTGACCGCCCTACGACGAACTCCTCGTCGCTCAACGCCGTCGCCGATTGGACGGAGACCTGTATCCAAAAGGTCACCCAGGCACTTGTCGCCCTAGTGCCCATGGTCGTCGGACGCCTGAAGGACCTCGAGGCGGCTTCGGCCGCTCAGGGTCCCCGGCCATCGACCACGACCTCCGGGGGAGTCACCCCCGGAGCTCCTACGTCCACTTCCCAGCCCGCCGGGCGCCTGCCCCGCTGCCAGAAGTGCCACGCTCGTGGCCACCCCACCTCGGAGTGCCACACCACCAACGCCGCCGCCATGCGCCGCCGAGTCGCGCAGAACTCTAGGATCGCACGGGGCTCACGGGCGGTGGAAGCCGCCCATGCCCTACTCCCTAGTCCGCGCCCCGCGTCCCATGCTCCCGGCTCAGTCGCCACCGCGGTCCACGTTCCCATGGAGTTCGCTGCTATCGCAGCGGACGCCACGGAGCTACGCCGTCGTGCCGCACAATCGCGTCGAGACAAACGCCTTCGCAGGCATGCTTCGACCACCGGCTAGATGCCTTTGGCCGCGGGGGAGTGTTGAAGTTCGGGATCTATGCTTGGCGTTACGTGTACTTTCCTTCTCGCGATTGATACGGACCATTACATATACGGATATTATTGTACCAAGACCCACATGCGACAGACCGCCTTCTATACGTATTTAGAAGCATCGGCATCGTCGGCCGGTTAAACGGCCTTCGGTAAGGGTTCTGGTGACTCATTGTAGCTTAGTAGTACGGCCCGCATGTCTTGTATATAAGTAGTCACTCGATAAGGTCCTTCTCTATCGAGAAGAACCTCGAATACTGTTGGAAGTGGGAACTCAGATGGTCTCAGATGGGAGCCGATAAGGCAGATAGGGTCTCAGATGGGAGGCGAAAAGCCCAGATCCATTGCATACTAGGCTACTTATATACCATGTATCAATAAGCAATCTGAGTAAGCATGAGTAATGCTCAGTAAGCATGAGTAATGCTCAGTAAGCACATGATCAGTAAGCAAAATGTAAGCAGATGATCAGTAAGCAGAATGTAAGTAAGCAAAGATAAGTAAGCAGACACTGCCTCGTCTGAACCAAACAACAGAGTTCAACACTCCCACCTTTGGGAGGACGACACGAACCAAAACGAACAAGAAGAAACAAAAGACATCTCCCACCGAATCTAACACAACTCCCACCCAATTCAAACACACCTAAGTTCGAAGGGGCCCCAAATCCTCAAAGGAGCCACCTGTGTGCCTGTCCCAAAAGTCCATGTAGTTGTCTGGAGTGAGGCCAGCGTCGAGAGCAGCAGCAAATGCAGCTGACTGGGAAAGAGGGGAGCGAGCACCAGACAGAATCCATTCCTTAACAAAGGATGGCATGCTATGCATGCACTTGTGGGCAATATGACCCATGCGACCACAGCGATGACAGTTGTTATTGGTGGGATCGCACCAGCGAGAACCCTGGGAGTCAATCGGGAAGCCATCAGCTCCAATGTTTCCAGTCAAAGAAGATGCAGAAGTGGTGGTGGCAACTGCAGGTGCAGCACGGCGAAGGGGGCTAGTACGAGCAACAAGAGCGAGACCGCTAATGTTTTCCTCGTCCTGCTTAATACCAGGATCAGCAGAGGAGGCGTTGAGAAGACTGGTGATTTCCTGCAACGAGGGCTCTGTCGCTCGAGCAAGGAGAATGGTGCGAACAGCGCGGAAGGATGGGTGGAGGTTGAGAAGGATGAGATCCTTGTGGGTGGTCTCGTCAATGGTAACTTTCATGGCCTTGAGCTTGGCCACAGCATCAGCCATAGCCCGGATGTAGACTGAAACCTCCTTCGAAGGGTCATGTGTGATGGCATGAAGCTCACCACGAGCAACAAAGCGGTTGGTCATGTTTGATTTCTCGAAATGAGCCTTGAGTGCTGTCCAAGCAGCAAAAGCGGAGCTAGCGTCCTCAACCAGGTACTGATAGTCCTCAGTGACCTTGGAGTAAAGGTACGGGACGAGCATCCGATCAAGAGAGATCTGATCAGCATTGTCGGTGGCTGGACCAGTCCCATTAATGACCCAAAGAGCATCAAGACCAAGAAGGAAGATGCGGAATCCCTTCCCAAACTTGGACCAGTTGGTCGCATCAAGAGGAGAGATAGTTGTGAGAACATTGGTCAAAGCAGATGTGATGGTAGGTGGGGCCATGATGAGGAAGAGATAACCAGAAGTGGAGGGGAAATCCACCTATAGATGAAGAGAAAGGAGTAGAAGCAGCAAGATATAGGGAGCAGAGAGGTAGAGCGGGGGCCAATAACCTGTTGGAAGTGGGAACTCAGATGGTCTCAGATGGGAGCCGATAAGGCAGATAGGGTCTCAGATGGGAGGCGAAAAGCCCAGATCCATTGCATACTAGGCTACTTATATACCATGTATCAATAAGCAATCTGAGTAAGCATGAGTAATGCTCAGTAAGCATGAGTAATGCTCAGTAAGCACATGATCAGTAAGCAAAATGTAAGCAGATGATCAGTAAGCAGAATGTAAGTAAGCAAAGATAAGTAAGCAGACACTGCCTCGTCTGAACCAAACAACAGAGTTCAACAAATACATTGGTTTAACTCTATAACTCAGCTTAGGCGCTCACCACTTAGTCGTCCTCGCGGAGCGGTCTATTGACCGGCCTCGCTTATTCTAACAATCCATTGCATACTAGGCTACTTATATACCATGTATCAAGAAGCAATCTGAGTAAGCATGAGTAATGCTCAGTAAGCACGAGTAATGCTCAGTAAGCACGAGTAATGCTCAGTAAGCACATGATCAGTAAGCAGAATATAAGTAAGCAAAGATATGTAAGCAGACACTGCCTAGTCTGAACCAAACAACAGAGTTCAACACTTTGGTACTAGCAGAAGCCGGATGTGTCGCACCTTCGGGTGTGGGGCTGCCTTGCCTATGTGCATGTGCAGAAGGATAAGAGGGATGCTTCTGGGATCCATTTCCAGAAGTGCATCTTTGTAGGATATCCTACAGAGTACAAGGGGTGGTTGTTCTACAACCCTGTTACCAAAAAGCTGGTTACATCTGAGCGTGCTGTCTTTGACGAGCGCTACTTCCCTGGAAACAAGCCTTCATTACTGAACCATGTTCCTCGGAATCCACCATCCTCTTTTGTCAATTTATGTTAGAATAAGCGAGGCCGGTCAATAGACCGCTCCGCGAGGACGACTAAGTGGTGAGCGCCTAAGCTGAGTTATAGAGTTAAACCAATGTATTCGAGGTTCTTCTCGATAGAGAAGGACCTTATCGAGTGACTACTTATATACAAGACATGCGGGCCGTACTACTAAGCTACAATGAGTCACCAGAACCCTTACCGAAGGCCGTTTAACCGGCCGACGATGCCGATGCTTCTAAATACGTATAGAAGGCGGTCTGTCGCATGTGGGTCTTGGTACAATAATATCCGTATATGTAATGGTCCGTATCAATCGCGAGAAGGAAAGTACACGTAACGCCAAGCATAGATCCCGAACTTCAACAATTTACCTCCTCCTGTCAAGCCACATGTTGTGCACGATGACGGGGGAGATGAGGATGAGTCTAGCATTCATCGAGCACCTGCTGCACCAACTCCTAATCCATCTACTCCAAGTACTCCAAATCCTTCCCCTCCTCCATCGGAGACTTCGACTCGTCCCAATTCGCCTGAACAGTCTCTGGAGCTCAAGCCTGCACCTTCCCCTTCTCCCACACCCGAGCCGACGCCTCCTGCTTCGCCTGTCGGTGTTGCTGCACGTCGCAAGCACCACGGTCAAACAACAGAGCATAGACCTCCAGGAGAATGGTGGAAGACTCAGCATGCTTATAGAGAGCCCACTCCGGCGATTCCAAGTGATGCAGAGGACAGCAGCGATGATGAACTGCTCCTGCAGCCAGGGAGCGTTCTCATTGTGGCACATCAAGGCGATCCAACAAGCTCTGTACTCCAAGCAGCAAACGTTGCAGCAGTGCAGTCAGCTCAAGCTGCTGTTCACTCTGGCAATCCTCGCACTTATCACGAGGCGCTGCGACGAGCAGATGCTCATCTATGGGAAGAAGCGGCAATCTCCGAGATAAACTCTCTTCTGGAGAACAGCACATGGGATGTTGTGGATGCACCCCCTGGTGTAAAGCCCATTCGATCGCAGTGGGTCTTGATCATCAAACACAAGTCTGATGGCTCTATCGAGCGCTACAAGGCCAGACTCGTTGCAGATGGTCGTGGCCAACGTCATGGCATTGACTACAACGAGATATTCTCTCCTACCTTCAAACCAGCGACTCTGCGCATCATTCTTGATCTTGCTGCTCAGCATGATCTCAAGCTTCGCTCCATTGACTTCTCATCTGCCTACTTGAATGGAGATCTCGAGGAGGAGGTCTACATGACTCCGCCCGAGGGATTTCCTCAAGGAGAGCAGGGCCAACTTCTCAAACTGCGCAAGTCCTTATATGGGCTCAAGCAGGCTGGTCGCCAGTGGCACAAGAAGCTGAGTGCAAAGCTCCAGTCTATGGGCTTTACCTGCCTCCAGTCCGATCGCTCCTGCTACATCTACTCCGATGGCACGACGCGCATCATCCTCCCTATCTACGTTGATGATGGCATGATCTCTGCAAAGAGTGATGCTGACATTGACCGAGTTATTGCTCAACTTGGCTCTTCTTTCAAAGTCAAGGATCTAGGTCCACAGAGTGGCTTCTTGGGATCAAGATTGAGCGTGACTCTGCGACTGGAGACATCCATCTTTCGCAGCGCCAGTACGCTGTGAACATGCTTGAGCAGTATGGGATGTCCGATTCGAAGCCTGTTCGCACTCCGATGATTCCTGGTCTTGTTTTGACCAAGGAGATGGGTGCCCAGACTCCAGAAGAGGCCAGCAAGTACGGAAAAATATACTTGTCTGCTGTTGGCTCTCTGATGTATCTGGCCACTCAAACTCGTCCTGATATCTCCTACACCGTCGGACTCCTTGCGCGCTTTAATAGCAATCCAGGCGAAAAGCACTGGGGCGCTGTGAAGCATCTCATGCGCTACATCAATGGCACACTTGATTATCGCATCACATACCGGAAATCATCATCTCCGGCACATCCATTCACTACCTACTTTGCTGCCTCCGACCCAGAGCCTCTGTCTCCTCCTACAGACTCTGTTTTACCCGCTCTTGCTGTCTACTCCGATGCAGCTCATGGAGACTGCAAGGTGACTGGCAAAAGCACTGCTGGTTACTTGGTCATGATGAACGGTAGTCCTGTTAGCTGGCGAAGCAAACTGCAGAACACAGTCTCCCTGTCCACTACAGAGGCTGAATACATCGCAGCTGTGGATGCTGGCAAGGAGATCAAGTGGGTGCGCAATGTGCTGTTTGAACTGGGCTATGGAGTGTCTGGACCATCCCCGCTCTTCATGGACAACCAATCTGCGATCCAAGTTGCTAAAAATCCGGAGCATCATGGTCGCATGAAGCACCTTGATCTTGCTTACTTCTGGCTTCGAGACGAAGTTGCCAAGGGCTATATTGCACTGGAATACACTCCAACGCAGGAGCAGATCGCAGACATCTTCACCAAAGCGTTGCCTTGTCCCAC